>JAREYC010000007.1:61992500-64392500 GCA_030015325.1 Cryptoblepharus egeriae
AAAAGATAAAAAGTAGAGAAAGAAAAAAGCATCAGTAGAACTGCTGCTTAGTTTTCTCACCAGCATCTTTGTTTTCATGGCTGCTTTCTCAGCCACTGAGATCAGTAGCCATTGCCATTCCCAACAGCCTCCTTTCTCAACTCCCTCCTCAATTCCTTCTTCAACTGAGGATCAATATCCATATCAAATTTCCAAGCATATACTGGAACTAAAAAGAATTGTCATCTGCTTTATACAAAGAATCTACCAATGCAGACAATCCAGTGAACAAATGTCCAGTAAATGCCTGCTTGCTGGTGGTGGAAATTGTCATTCACCAATTGAGCTGCCTCCATCCCAAATACGGTCTCTGTTGGTGCAATCCTAAACACACTTTCCTGGGAGTAAGGCCCATAGAACACTATGGGGCTTACTTTTGAGTAGACATGATTAGGATTCTGCTATCTGATCCATTTGAGTACCTTTTCATTCCTCTAAGTTGTAATGCCCATATTGTTTTCTTCCACGTTTTTGTTTGCCTGCATGTTGGTGCATTGCTTGTAGTAAATTTAGTGGAAGTGAGTTAGGTGGTAAATTTGTGCTGTGCTCCTTGTGTGTATTGTGTTAGATTTAAAGAATCACTTCTGGCTTGGGGAAAAATCAGAAGTGATGTTCTCTAGGGCATTAGGAAGACCTCTGAGGTCCATGGAGGCTTCCCTGAATTCCAGAATGCCTTAAAATGTCACTTCTGGTTTCCGCCTGCGAACTGGAATTGATGTTCAAAGAGCAAATCCTAACCATGTCCACCATTGTGTTCAATGGGTCTTACTCCCAGGAAAAGGTCTTCAGGATTGTAGCCTAAGTCAGTGGTACCCAAAGTGGGGATTACGAGAGGGTGGGATATGCCATCTTGGAACCTGGCACTGGGCTTTCCTGGGAGTAAGTCTCATTGAGCACAATGGGATTTACTTCTGAGTAGACATGAAGGTGCCTGGCATCACAGTGATATCACATCCCCATAAGTTTGAGAAGGGGTCCCAGATTTATTGTAAAGGGCTCCTGGTCTGAAATGCCTGAATACTACTAAGTGACATTCTCTCCTTTGCGGGAAGGAGCTACGATAGTGACATGAATACTAGAACTGTGCCCTCGCAGCGGAATAGGGGGCAGTTTTCTACTTTTCCAGAGGTCCTGCCAGGTCATGCCAGCCTGGCAGATCATTGGCAGAGTTCCCCACAAATGGAAATAAGAAAACTTTTCAGATGCATTAAAGCCTACCGCTCAGGGCTGGAAAAATGGGGGAAAAACAGGATTTCCCCCTATTTTTACCAAAACATTTTTTTTCTGGAAAAATTGGAAATTTTACATCTCTTTTCACAGGACCCTTGCACTGAATAATCCACTTTTTTGAATTTTTTCTAAATAAACAATAAAATTTAATATTTTTACTAAATCATTCCACAGTTACTAAAACAAATAATTTTGTAACTATTTTTCAAAAGTAGTCTACACATTTGATGTGCTTAGAACTTTGTGGTCCTTTAACTCACATGCACTTTTCAAGCTCACATTTTAATTGCTATCCATTCAACCATAGAAATATAGATGCTATGATATATTTTATTTACATCTCTAAGATTTTACTGGCCTTGGCTATGAACCTAAGGTCCTCAAAAAATTTTCCCAATCGAGCGCAGCAACTCCTAAGATCAGCCCTGGCTGCATGATGCGCATCATGGGGGGGATGATGCGCATCAACCCTCCATACACATCAGTTCCCCATGCACATAAGTCCCCCATGTGCATCAGTGATGATGATGCACATGGGGGGTTGATGCACATGAGGGTTGATACACATGAGAGACTGATGTGCATGGGGGACTGATGCGCATGGGGGACTGATGCATGTGGGGGGTTGATGCGCATGGGGAGATGATGCACATGGGGGCTAATGCACATGAGGGGGTGATGAACATGGGGTGATGATGAACATGGGATGGATGTACATGGGGGCTTGATGTGCTTGGTTGGTTGATGCACAATGGGAGGTATGTCGTATGGGGAACGTTACTCCTGCAACGCAGTTATGCTTTCGCTAGTAAATAAAATAAATAGGATTGGTCCATCAATGTACTGTGGTGTACATTTGGAGCAACAGGGCTTTAGCACAAAAAAAGGTTCAGGGGAGGATTAAAAATTGACTGAAGGCAGTATTGGTCTTCTGTTATAGATGATAGTGTTTGCAAATTCATTTAATTTGCATGTGTAGTGTTTGTGTTCTTTTATTAAGTAAGATACTCCTGTAATGGAGTATCACATAAAAGTTTGGTCCCAAACACAAAGGATTTTTATGACTTTGAAAATATTTTAAAACTGAGTTTTAAAAGTGATTCTGACCTACCAAACTTACTTTCAGTCTTTGCACACCATCAATGCCATATTGCTATTGTTTCATGTGTCTGAATGTGAGAAAGTGCAGCCTTAGCGACACTATAGGCATCTGAAACGCGAGAAGGGGTCAATCCTGTAAATCTGGTTTTTCATCCTCGTAGGGTGTGGCATCACTTTAATAAGTAAACTGAGCTAATTACTTATTTACAGATTCAGCACACGGGGAAATCGCACTGACTATATGAGGGCCAGTGTCAGGGAGTGGAAAGAATTTTGGACCAGGATCTAAGAGTTCCACATTCAAAAAACTGCTTGTATTTCTAGCTCACTCGGGTGACCTTGTGCAAATCACTAAGGACCAAAGCAAATGTCATTTTCAGTGTGCTGGCCTTGGGTTTTTCCCTTGGATTTTCAAAAATAGCGAGGGAGAACTATGCAAACATGGTAAAATCATGTGGGTGGGTAAAGGAGGCTTTAACACTTTGCCCTGCTGTCGTTCTGATCTAGATCTCACCCCCGCATGTCATTTATAGTAGCACAAAACTTTGTTTTCCACTGAAGTTTTTTTTAAACTTCCGTAAATGATGTGGTGGTGGAATGTGCTCTGAACGCTGATGAAATTGACCACAGGTAGACTGGATAAACTGGTGGAGAAATTATAATTATTACTTTTGATGTATAAAAGAATGCCTTTGGGAGATCCATGAAAGGAAAATGATAAAAATTTAGTGGGGTACAGTCAGTGGTGGGCTCCAGCAGGTTCGCACCTACTCTATAGAACCGGTTGTTAACGAGAGACAGGACATATAAAGTTTAAAAATAGCCATTTAAAAGTGGCTGCCAGATGGGCAGAGAACCGGTTCTTAATTTCTTGGAAGCCCATCACTGGGTACAGTATATCAGTTTGGAAGGAGTCTGTGAACATGCTTGGGGCCACAGCATCCTGGTTATTTGTCTTCCACTATAACTGGGCACAAACTATAACTCGGTGGCAACCTTGACCCTGGTAGTTCCCAAGGCCAAGACTGCAAGCTGCCACTATCACCACACTGAGTGATGAAAGTGAAAATGGGTGCATGAAAGTGTGTGAAACGGCCCACCAGCTGCCACCCTTTTTGAAGGACCAAGCTACTTTCCTGATCCCTGAAAGCGTTGTAAAGGCCAGAGAGAGGTGAGAAAACAACTTCTGGTTTCACAGAGAAACTAGAAGTGATGTTTTAATGCCCTCAGAAAGCAACGAGGTCTGGGGAATCTACCCTGGACCTCAGAAGGTCTTCTAAGGGCCTAAACACATCACTTCTGTTTTCCTGTATGAATCTGGAACTGATTTTTTGGCCCACTAAGACAGTAATTTTCAACCAGTGTGCCGTGGCATACTGGTGTGCCACAGGTAGTCTTCAGGTATGCAGTGGAAATTTGGGGAGAGACATTTATTAATAGGAAAACTTGGGGATTTGAACAGCATGGTGTGCCTTGTCAATGGTAAAAACAACTAAAGGCATGCCATGAGATGAATAAGCTTGAAAATCTCTGCGAGTCAAAGGCCATTACAAGACCTTCAGGAGTGGGGTGGGGGTTAGCGAGGCAGTGCGTGAAGGGGCCTGGGTGGCACAGGGGGCATCATGGTGGAGAGAATTGGTCCCCTTGTGGGCCACAAGCCCCATGTTATATGCTAAACCGCTTATCCCAGCCCTAAACCTACCTTTTGTTTTAAAAATAAAAAGTACAATACAAATATACATATTTTAGAACACAAATGCCCAGGACAGAAAAAAGAACGGATGCAACCATCTAATACTGGTGTGCATTTGAGCAGGATGCAGTTATCCAGGCTGCATTGGTCCTCAGACTCATGCATCTTTGTAACTGTAAAGTCACAAGGAAAAATTACCAGCAACTTTCCTTGGGCAACATCAATTTAAATACATTGGAGATACTCAGTTGCACTAAGTGAAGTCCATTCATTCCAAAGGGACAGTTCACCACATAAGAAATTTCTAATGGATTTGGCTGTATTGATGATTGGCAGAATATTGGCATTATCTTGCTTTTAGGACTGGGCCACTCATATTTCAGCATGTGACAACACTCATGAGAGGCATTTTGCTTTTTCAAAAACAATTTTTGCATTCTAATATTTACGCCACTGACTAGCATTTATACAAGCTTTAATTTTGAAAATTGACAGGCCTGATTTCCAGAGAAGCCAGGTGCACTGAACATGTACAAATGGCACCTGCTTTTCCACATCATTAGCCCATCGACATGGTGGGCATGTGTTTTGTTCACTTGTATCTTTAATTTTAAGTTATATAGTTCTGAATTTTTAATATGTCAATGTCATGGGTGTGACTATCATGTAATTGGGTGAGACTTGATATAATTTAGAACTTCCTGACATTTATTTTTGGGAGGAGCAATTTAAAAATCTTCCAGACACTAATGCAGGTTAAACAGTATGGAAAGCCACCCTCCCTGTGTAAATATGCATTCCAGATTAACAACAACCCTGGTCTCAAAAGTGAGACTTACATTGCATTGACACAGTACTATAGCGATTAACACCTTCATATGCAAATCATTAGGGCTATCTGTAGCAAGAGGTCACAACAAAATTATAACCAGTTAGAATGTAATCTAAGGGTACCCATCTTTGTTGGCAGCCTGAAGAAACTGACTCAGTGCTCAGTCCTACCATAGCCACCAGTGCTGAGCTCCAGTGCCAGCAAAAGATATTTTTATGGAATTTATTTTTCACTTACATACATTAAAAGTTAATTATGGGGTTCATTCACACTCCCATTTTTAATCTTTAATTGTTTCTGTTGTATTTCTCTAACTTGTAGGCAAGAACCTACATTTTCATACATGAATTGGTCTCTTGGAATGGACCTATTCCATTTGCCCAGCCTTTAGTAAATCCCAGGACGGCCTGTACCAAAGGATTCTGGAAGAACAGAAGAATCCTTGTCTCCGAAGTAAATCTCCTGTTTTTTCCCCTGGAAGCATCACTACACCTGTAATCCAGTTAAGCATGGAAGATCCTTTGAGAGCCTAACCCACCAAATTTAGTTACTGGTGTGGTTGCACCAACCACCAACACGCCTGAAGGCATCTCTCTCAATTGTTAGAGAGAGGAAACACTCTCTTTTTGCTCTTGTAGGACACCAAGACACTTTTGTAGAGATCAGGGGTACCCAAACTGTGGGTCATAATCTGATTTTTAGTGGGCAGTGAAATTGACAAGGTGATAGCTGACAAGGATGATGTATTCAGCCAGATGGAAAGCAAAACTGAATCGCACGTGCATTTTTATTCATGGGTGGGCAATTATACCTTGGTCCACTTTTAAGGGGCAGGCTGAGAGGAACACACATAACCATCCATCCATCTGTCTGTCCATCCATCTGTCTGTCCATCCATCCGGCCGGCCGCCCCCCTCTCTCTCTCTTTCTCTGCACAGAGCTCTCCTGGTAACTCATCACTTGCAATCTCTAGCCTTACTTCTTAGTACCTATTCTAGCCAGAGTTTGCATTTCTTTAAGTATGTCTACAATATATACTATATTTTCTATGTTCTACAGAAAATTTATAGCCAACAGCAGATCATTCAGTGATTTCACATATTTCGCATGACTGAAACAGCCCAATCCTATTTAAAGCTTCCTGCCAGTGCATGGACTGCATCCTCGGTTTTTCTGGGAGGGGGTGGTGGAGGTAGGACAGTGGAGAAGCAGTTCTGGACATCTCTTAAGGGAACATTTGTTTCCTTGTTGGGAAGTAAGCAATAGGCATTCGCCACTCACAAAAAATGGTGGGTTGCATTTTGAAACTACAGTAAAGTACTGTATACCATCAAAACACAAATTATTACCAAAATACATTATTATTATTATTATTATAGGATTGGCCTATAAGTAATTCCAAATGATTTCATTTGATGCCAATGAAATTTTGGGAATGGCATCTGTTGGAGAAATAAATAGTGCATCTGCTGAGCTACCGTGGTAAATTTTGAAGTGCAAGATCTTGTCATGACAAGCTTGCACAGCCATCCCCACAAAGATTACACAACAAAAAATCAATTTCAAGTTTCTATATTAGTTTTTTTCTTCTTCAGCCACTTGTCTCTACGTAGGAAATTATTACTTCATGTAAAGATCTAGCTCATTTTACTTCACACATTTGGAAGTGAGCTGCAATAGAGAAAAATTATTTTGAAATGAATGAATACAAAAAGTATATTAAAGCATATTCAAGTATATACTTTTTGAATACAAAAAGTATATTCAAGTGGTAGCCTGTGCATGTTTACTCAGAAGTATTCCTTGGAGCACAATCATATAACCATGTCTATTCTAATGTAAGCCCCATTGTGTTCAATGGGTCTTATTCTCAGGAAAGTGTTTTTAGGATTGCAGCCATAAGCAAGTAACTTGTGTTATATATATATATCTCATGTTTCCCTTAAAGACAATGACCCAGAGCAGTGGTGCCAAACATATGGCCCATGGTTTGATCATGGCTCCCATGGAAACTATCTGGCACATGTGATAATTGGGCTCTCCCATATTTTGAAAATATTATCAAGATTTGCATATTTTCTTATTTGAAAATAATGAGTTCCTATGTGAGAACGTAAGGTTTGTTTCTGGCTGTCATCTGCTCAATTATGGTACTTAACTTCCTGCTTGATTATAGGTGCAATCCTACTCACGTCTACTCAGAATAAGTCCCATTGTACTCCATGGGACTTATTTTCAGGAAAGAGTGTATAGGATTGCAGCCTATGTCATTTCCAGGTCTCTGCATGTGTTGGTAAAGCATTCCGTCCTCTGTATGACTTATACATTAACATATGTCCCTAGGGAAATTTCTGAGTTTGGCTCCTTCTGAATCAGATGCTTCTTAGCTCAATCTCTTTGGGGAAAAAAATTTAAAGGCAACAATTGATTGCAAGGAAAGTGACATTTTCAAAACATTTCAGCTTCCTGGTTCATACATTGGGTAGATGGTGCTGAAAAAACCCGGTGGAGAAGAAGCACAACTTAGCCAAAATTTCTGATTGTACAAACCTCTACTAAATTTGTACAAAATTTCTGATTGTACAAACCTCTACTTGTTGCAATTTTTGAGCTGCTAAAGAAGTGGAAAAAGTATATGATCTGGTCTCTGCAATCAGGTGCTTACACAGACAGCCAGGTTCACACTTGAGACTATCTGCATGTTGGTGGAGAAAAATTCATACAACTTCCCCAGTCCCTACAAGTGAATGTATGACCAGGGCCAAAATCTCTGCATATTTTTGCTTTGAGAAATAGTGAAAACAGAAGTTGTCGGGATCAGGTCCACACACATCAGAACTCAGAAGGCCTACATGACCAGGCCAACTGCTGAACCTTCAGTATTGGTGGAAGTGAAAACACCCATTGTGTAATTGGGGGTGAAGAGGGTGCCATGTGGTGCCTGATACATGGCAATGTCATAATGTTAATTTTTACAGATGTTGGATTTAAAGGTGGTATCCACACTATCTGTAGGGGATCTGTTTCAGGATCTGATTCCTCCCCCACCATCACCTCCACCAAAGATACAGAATCCTGTAGATAAAGCCACAGATTGGTCCCATATTACTTCTGGAGGTGAATGGAGATGTTCTCCGGTCACCAGGAGTTTAGACCTGGCCTCCAACATGGTGGTTAATTAAAACCATGTATAGAAAGACTGTACCAACACGTAGCCAATAGCTGAAAAAAATAGGATATAGAAAATGAGATTGCAAACAGCATTTCTCTCTGATCAAGATTTAACACTGCTCTCTCATTGCCCACCCATCAGTATTTCTTTCGGCTGGGCAAAATAAATGGGCTCAGGCTACGCTAATATCAATCAAATACCGATTTTCATCTCAAAATGAGATTTTAGGTGCCAGTGATGATGTATGCACATGAAACCAAGCAATCCTTGAGAACGCACAGAAAAATGGTTTTGGATGAGTTGCCTCATAAACCAATTGAGCCGTGTAGATTTTTCTTTCCAAAATCATATGCTAATCATGGACAGTACAGCCTTGTGAACCTCCCAAAGTGAAACAGGACTTTCAATAGTTCTTTTGAAGTCCTGCGCAAGCAGGTTAACCAGTTACCAGCAGGATGTTGGATGTCTTTGGGACAGAAGCCAATTGCTCAGTGCTGCTGGTGACCAGCATTTCTTGAATACTCTACCTTAAATAAAGCACACTGGATTTACTTTAACATTGGGATAAACTAATTTTTTTAGTAAAGTTAGTGAGCAGACATTTAACTTGGCATCCATCAGTCTTGAAAGACAATGGTATTGTGCTTGATGCTGTATGTGAAGCACAAAGGCCTGGGTAGATTAATATGGCGGATAGGCTGTTACCCAAGCAGCAAATCCCTCCTCTCCACGCCACTGAAATAGTCCAATGGAACAGATGGGCTGATACAATTTGTTCCAGCTCCATCGCAGAGGACAGGAGTTCACCCTCTCTTGTCTTGTCTTGTCTTGAACCCTGGAGCTTCTGGTTCTCATCTCAGTGTCTTAACCACTTGCGCCACCCACAGCCCAGATGCACAGGAAAATAGGTAGGAAGGCAGAGAACACAACAGCCCTGCTGTATTGGGCAAATGAAACATCTAGTCCAGTAGCCTGTATCTCACAGTGACCCACCAGATGCTTCTCCAAACAGATGGACAACAAAACACCAGTATCCTGTTGCCACTTATTTCCACCTGGAATCCAGAGAAAGGCTACTCTATAATCCAGAAATGGCATATACCCTAAAATCCAGAGTAACTACTCTGTAATGTAAGAGACATTATATGCACGTAAGAGACATTATATGCACCTGTAGATATGGCATCACCTAGTGAAAACCTATGGGAAATTCATAGTGCAATCCAGAGTAAATTGTTCTTACATTGGGACAAGGACTCCCTGTAGTTATTCTGGATTGTGCCCATAGTCATCATGACCTGTATTTTGTGATGCTCTTTTTGTACATAAATCAGCCCAATCATATTTTAAAGACATTTAGGTACGGTGGTATCAATATCCTGTGGCAAGGAGTTCCACAGATTAATTACATGCTGGGTGAAGATGGAAAACCTGTGCCCTTACAGGCAGGGGAAACTGCTGAATTAAGCAGGAAAGATCTTCCCTTCCACCACATCCTCAAACTGGCAAGGTCAGGGGCAGCACATGTGCATTGTTCTCATGCTGCCAAGATAGCAGGAGGCAAGTGCAAGCAGTCATTTGGCTGGCAATCTGCCCAGTCTTGGACATGGTGAATTGGACATAGAGAATCCATCTGTGCAAAGCTGGCTTTAAAATTAACCCAGTGGAATCTGAAATACAGGGAATATTTAGGGAAGTGCCCCAGCCAGTGGTTCTTGAGCCCCCTCATTCCCTAGTTTATTTGCACGCCACATTCATCTGCCACTGATCCATGTGCACCCAGTGCCATAAAAAGGGGGAAATTAGCACCTGGGAGGAGGAGGGGCACTCTTGCTGCTCCCAAATGTACACAATCAAAATACCTTTGAAAAGTGATGCCACTTTTCCTTTCCAATATTTATAGCAGTCGTTGCTGATTGTTATTTTGTCACTGGGGAAAACAATATTTCAAAAAATATTTCATTTATTGCAGGGATAATCTGACTGCAGAATGTTTTTAATACATACAAATTGGTTCAGTGCCAACAGATGACTATCGCTGCATTGAAAGCTGAAATCTGCCATTTCTCCCAGTTTCAAGAAGTTAAATCCCACCCTTCCATAGCCAGTACTGTACTGCAGCAATGTAGCCCTGCGGTAAGGAGTAAATATTTTTTTAATCTTATAGAGCAGCGTTTCTCAAAGTGGGGGTCGGGACCCCTTTGGGGGTCACCTGGAGCTTTCCTGGGGGTTGCCTAAAGACTCCTGGTGCAGGGGGCCAGGTGGGAAGACCTGGCAGAAACGCTGGAGCCGCTGTGGCTGGAAGAAGCCCCTGAGAAGCAGCTCAGAAGGAGCCTCTGAGACGATGTGGAGCCTTGGGGGTGGGGAGGATTGCAGCCTTAGAGCCCAGTTCTATGCATGTCTACTCAGAAGTCAGTCTCATGATAGTGAATGGGACTTACTCCCAGGAAACAGTGGCTGGCTCTGCTGCCTGAGATCCCAATCCTATGGAGATCTCCTCTCATCCAGGTACTTACCTTCCCATTCCTCCCTCCCTTCCTTCCTTCCTTTCTTTCTTTCCCAGTCACCCCCTTAGCTATGCCACATCTATCTATCTATCTATCTATCTATCTATCTATCTATCTATCTATCTATCTATCTATCTATCTATCTATCTATCTAATCTATCTATCTATCTATCATTACATATTGTTTTTATGATTAATTGCTATGCTTTAATTATGCTCAATTTGGAACAATGAAAATACACCCTGCATATCAGATATTTGCATTACTATTCATAACAGTAGCAAAATTACAGTTATGAGGTAGCAACGAAAATAATTTTATGATTTGGGGTCCCCATAACATGAGGAACTGTATTAAGGGGTCACGGCATTAGGAAGTTTGAGAACCACTGTTATAGAGGCTTCTATGGTTGCACTCCACACTGCAGAATGCACTGCATAACCCTTTGGCACAACTGCACCAGTTTTGGAAAGTGAGATAGGATTGGGTCCTCCATCTCTGTAATGATGCTGTGGTGTAAAGAGTTGCCCACCACACTAATTGTTCTCATTATGACTTTCCTGTGTTACACATTGTACTTTTATAATGTGGCATTGTGTAATCCATATTATCTAACTTTGTTTCAACATGGGAAAGGTGGAATAGACACACACAGAGACAGAAATATAGATGGATAAATAAATAGATAGATGATAGATAGCAGTGATTTCCTAGGTGGACCCTAGGGAGCCTTGGGTCCCAGGTACCACCCTCAAGGGGGTGACACATGGGGGGGGGGTGACCAAAATTGCTAAAATTTCCAGAATCCTTTGCAGTAATCCCATCAAGTCATGTACCATTGTATGTGTGTTTTCCAGCTGAATCCAATGCAAAAAACAGCTTTGAGATATCTCCTTCCTATGAAATGTTATGGCAAAAAATAAAAAAATATATGGAGACCTATGGAAAGTGAAACTGAGCCATATCGCACTTTAACTCATGAGTAGGCAAATGTGCCTTGGTCCATTAGAAAGGGCAGAGAGGACTTCAACGACCCTAGAATGGTCCTGATCCAATGAACACAGTCCCTACAAATCAACCCAGAAGGAAGTCCGTGATAATTGCATTGAGTCCTATGGAAAGTGGAACAGAGCTACTCATGAAGTCGACAAAGATGCCTTGGTCTCATATGCAGGTCAAGAACAGAGGAATGCAAGGCCACCAAAATGGTCCCAATCCACTGAAAGTGGGGCTCCATAGGTACTCCAGAAGACAACCTCAGTCCCCCACCCCCCCAAAAGTATAACAGAGGTTTAATTGGTAAGTTGATTTTTAAATATGAAAATGTTAATATCTGATTAATTGTATTAATTAATCTTCATAATAATTAACTAAATAATTTTGATCTATGTGGTGACAAAAATCTGTGAGCCCCGAGTGCCAAATGACAGAGGTACGCCACTGATTGATTGATTGATTGACTGATTGATTGATTGAGTGATTGATTGATTAGTGGCAATAGCAAGGGTGGCCAATATAAGCCAATTTTGTATGTTCAGTCCCTACTAACAAGAATCTTGAATCTTCACGAAGGAATTGCCTGCTCATAGTTTCAGGGAGTGCACCAACAACAAAAATTGATCTCAATTGCCATGTCTGAAGCTAATGAATCCCCCCTCCAAGTCATCACTTGTCTTTCAATATTTTCTTGGACTAGGGGTTTTTTTGGTCATGCAGTAAGGCACAACTCAGAATCTGGCATCAAATTATGCAGATTTAAGCACTGATTTTCATGGGATTTGGGTGATGCTAACTGTGCGCTGGTTTCTTGCCACCGGGTATTAAAAGGAGTCCACATAAGAGTTTTGTTGTAAAAGCAATGTGAAACGAAAGACCTATTTGAATCCTGTTTTAGACAAATTACCTCTGGAATTCTAGCCATCCATATTCAAATTCCCCAGTTCAGACTGTGGTCTTAATATTGGCTTCCTTCAATTGAGTTTTGTTATGTACTTGGCAGGAGTTCACACCCAAACCTCCCATCTGCAGTCTGCACCTGCTCTGCACAATTTGTTAAAAAGTCAACAAGGTCTGAACTTCCTGGATGACTCGGGTGCCTTTAGGGAGACGGCTTGAAGGCAAATCCTTTCGTTATCATAAAATGTGGACATGTACAAAAATTAGCATCCATTTCCAGAAAGAAAGAAAGAAAGAAAGAAAGAAAGAAAGAAAGAAAGAAAGAAAGAAAGAAAGAAAGAAAGAAAGAAAGAAAGAAAGAAAATAGTGTTTTTTGGCAACTAGGTATGTAAAAGAGAGGACACAATGGTTGCTCTACCGTAGCTATTTGCACAGGAAATAATCCAGTCACCCTTTTTCTCCCCACATATTTGTGGTTTCAGAATGGTTTTGCTGCTCATGATTTTTGGCGAACATGCACCGTGGTGAGTGGGAGATGAGTTGTCTGAAGCCCACTCATGACTTCCAAAGGGCTCTGGTGAAGGGTCACCATTTGTTGGCTAAGTAATGATACTTCAGTGGTGGGAGCAAAGTTAAGAGATGCATGGAATATGTAAATGAAGAAAAACAGCATGTTTTAAACAAAGAGTATCTTGTGGGTAGCTTTTAATATCTCACAGTAACTATAACGTCATTATCAACACAGGTCAAATGGTTATTTTTTGAAGCAAAGGGTTTTCTAGCCTAACACATCTTCTTTCTTCTTTAATCCTTAGCTGGTGGTTGGGTAGAGGGTCTCCTCTGGAACAATAAACTGCTGTAGGTACTGCTGGATTTTGTGCATCATTCACAATGCACTTCCACTCTTGACATTTGATGGCAATGTTTTTAGCGTCATTGGTGGTCAGTAGCTAGTTCTTTAAGTCTTCCTCAACCACTTCGAGCCAGGTCTTTTTTTGGTGCTGTTTGCTGCATTCTCCAGTGCATAGGGCACTCTCACCAGAGGAGTTTATGTGGCAGCCAATTGGTGTTCATTCTGCAGATGTGGCCAAAACATCACAATCTGTGTTTTTGAATTTTTTTTGATTGAGGGTTGATGGTCATACCTTGTTGGTATCATCTCATTACAGTAGTGGTCATGAAGAGAGATTCTCTGGATCTGTCTCAGGCATCGCATTTGGAAGACCTCAATCTTGTTCATATATGACTTGAACAGAGTTCATATTTCTGACCCATACAGGAGAATTGGCAGGATTAGTGTTCGGAAGAAGTGAACTTTGGTGTTGGTGGAGATGTTTGCCTTCCTCCAAAGGAACCATTTGAGTGATGCAAACGCTGCTGTTGCCTGGCCAATCCTATTGTGGACTTTTAATATGCCATTTTCTTCTCCTGCACCAGTGACCCCAGGTATTTGAATTCTTGGAGCTGCTCAGTTTGGACTCCATCTAGGCAAACACTGGTCTGTGATCCATCCGTGGTAATAACTTTGGTCTTGTCCGCATTGGTTCTTAGGCTGTAGGATCGGGCAATGCGGGTGATGTGGTAACACTCTCACAGCCCATAGACACTCTCATAGCCCAATTCTAATCAATTGTCCACTACTGACGCAATCATGCCAACTGGGTGTGCACTGCATTCTCTGGTAGAAACCATCATTTAGGCCTCTATCCTAAAGTGAAATTAAGCCCCTTGCTCCGGAGCAATTAAGATGACATTCCATAAGATAACACTAGAGGGTGACGTAACTGCGTGGACCCATAACTGCTCTGGATTTAGCCCTTAGTCTTCTCAAGTGGAGATCCATGACAGAACTCAAGAGCAGGAGGCTGAACAAAGAGACCTGACACTGAGTCAGACTCAACTTGTTCAGCATCATCTATTCTGACAGCATCTTTCCAGGACTGACACATCTACATGTAGAAAGCATAGTCTTCCTATGTGCACAGAATATTGTGGCAGATACCTCTGGTGGTAGCATGGACTTCATAGACTACACTGGAGCTGCATTTAAAAAAAATGCTCTCCTCTTGTAATACTGCTTACAAACCGAAAACCAGAACAGTAGGCAAAGACCTGGGCTAGATGCCTTATCCCTGATTTGCTAGTTTTCTATTTGTAGTATGTTTATTTTTCCTGAAGGAAAATGTATAGATTTGACGGACAAGACCTAGTTCAAAATACTATCACTAGTAATTAGAACTGACCCTGTCTTGGGCTTCCTCACAAGGAAGCTGCCTGAATAATTCACTACTGAGGCTATGCCATATCTCCAAAACTAGACATTATGGGTCAAAACTGATGTCATTTTTGAAATCCGAATGCCAAATATACCAGGCATAGGTCTAACTTTTAAGACAGCCAAATGTGTATTGGCATGTGTTGTTGTTAAAAATATCCATATACACTCTGGACAAGGATAAAACCTTTTCAGTTGTTGTGTTAATTATTATTATTATCATTAAATAATAATTATTGTGGCCATCTTAATTTTCAGTGAAGTTTTATACAAAAATAATTGGGACAAAATATTTAAAATAGAACCAAAAAATAAAAATGCATCCATGTTTGACAGAAGCATGTTTACATGCTGTTGTGAAATGGATCTGAACATTTTTTTCTTGTTTGTATATATGCCCGGTGTCTAACTGCAGAGAGCCCAAAGCATTCCTGTCGAAGCCAGGCCTGTCATTACAACCAGGCATTCTGACAGCTGTTTCCCCTCCCCAACATCCTCCTTTAAGCCGAGGTTTCTTAGCGGCTTCCTCAACCCACCAGCCCTTCGCTGACTCATTTTGCTACAGACCTCAAAATATCTGAGTCACTCCAGAGGGCCACAGCTCCTCTTGTCAGAGCCGTACATCACATCAGGTAAAGGAGCTATAGGGCATGTAAAAGGAAGCAACCCTTTCACAAAGCCACACTTTGCTAGCAGTGCACTGTTGCCCCACTTTGGGTGGGCTTAGACTTTGGGTGGGCTCTGCCTGCCAGACCAGGCAGATCATTGTCATTCAGGCCTATATCCTAAGGTGAAATTAAGCCCCTTGCTCTGGAGTACTTAAGATGACTTTCCATAGATAACACTAGAGGTTGACGTAACTGCGTGGACCCGTAACTGCTGTGGATTTTGCCCTCAATCTCTATGACAGTGGTACTCCTTGTCAAGTACTCAAGTACTCCCTGTCTACTGTGAAGTACCACCAGCAGAGGTGCATAATGCATGGGCCCAATGCCTGGGGCAGTGCAGTCATGACATCACGTGACATCACGCCGCTTCTGGGTTCTTCCTGGAAGAGGAGTGCTTGCTCTTGTGGAGGTGCCACAGTTCCTCCTCCATAACTAGGGTGGAGTATTAGGGGTAGTCATGCACCCCTTGGCACAACACGCAGACCAGGGTGAACATATGTCCTCTTTTTTAGCCTGCATCCTGGTAAATCTTTATTGTCCTCCTTTTCCTTCTGAGCAGGCAGCATATAGCTTTCTTGTAATTAATAAATTATATATAATAAATTTCATGTAATAAATTTAGTGTTATAATAAGTATAGTGTTTAAATTAACCACATGAAAACCATATATAAATAAGTGTTTTTAGCTTTTATTTTGTTGTGTTTTTTGGGGTGTCCTACATTTTGAGAGAGACTTGTCCTCTTTTGCAGTTACGACATATGGTCACCGTACCTTTTGACATATGGGTATGAGATATGATCACCCTGACACCTTCGTTACAGCTCTGATCAACATTGGTTCCGGCAGAACTGGCTCAGTCCAAGTGATGAGAAGATCCAGAGGTTTAGTTTCTTTTTTTGAAACTTTTTATTTGTTGAGAGCTTATTGACTTGTCTTACAACAAATAGTAAATAGACAACAAGTGGATCTTGCTTCAGTATTCCTAGAGAGAGTACTTGCAAACCATGGAATTGAATCGTTGGCAAACTCACAGCTCCCTGTTACTTTTTCTGTGTGCATTGCTTGTGTCCAAATACAAACTTTAATAAAACAGCCTGGAAACTGTTTCTCTGTCAGACTCTTTAACTCTCAGGGGTGTCACATTCCAAATCAGGGCAGGATTCAAAAGGAAGAGAGTCTCTTCCAGGGACATCAACCGATAGTCCCCAACAATCTGCCTGAACAAAGAAAGTTCTCCCAGCAGACACATTTACTGAACTCTTAATTCATAAATACACAATAGAAGCAAGGGAATGGTGGTGGAGAGCTCCAAAAGGATGATAGAAGCAGCCAAGGGGAGGTTTAAAAGTGGAATGAGGTCACAAATGCTCAGTGAATTGCAAACCCCATAGATCAGGGTTTGTGGGCTGATCTATGGGAAGGATCACCCACAAGAAACTTGGAGAGCATCATATTTGAAATTTGCCCCCAGCGGTCTGGTCATAAACTCACAATGCAGGGGAATCAAAATCAGGAAGGAAGGCCTGTCTGAGAATGTCAGGTTCCCCCATTAAGCAGGCCAGTGGAAAATCGGTGATCTCAGCTGCGGGAGGCAAAACGCCAGGCACATTACTAATGGAGCTTCTTTGCCAGCTGATCCCTTTGGCAGCAACAGTGTTTGAGCTCTGTCAGAGCAGGCTTAATAAGACAGGAGGCTAAACAGGGGAGGCGAATGTGCAGAGGTAACAGAGGGCCACTTTCTTCTGTTAAGCTAGCAAGCAGCGCAGTTTCTTCCACTGCCTGAGGTTGGAAAGAGTTGCAGAGGAAGCCAAGAGGTTATAGATCCTGACTGCAAGCGGGGAAGGGAACGTCAAGAAAGGGTGGCCTCTAGTGAAAAATGTATGGCAGAAATCTTGAAAAACAAAAACAAAAAAAGCAGTGCTGGAATGCAAGAAAGTCCACAAGGAAGCAAAGAGCTCGTGCTAATAAGATCTTCCTTTTTGGAAAGCAACACACACAAATTCTTCATGGACATTTATTCCAGGCCAACCTATTCTTGCGCATTAATTAATAAAGGGTGCGATCCTAACTGAGGCCGGCACAACTCATTTGTCTTCCCATTCTGGTGGTGATGTCGGGAGGCAAGCACTTGTCTGTGCACTGGCCTAACCCTCCCCCAGCAGTGGTAAAGAAGTGTATTATAGCACTTTTGTGACACCCCCAGGTCAGTATGGGATTTATGCCGGGGTTTAGGCAGCCTAACTGGAAATTAGGATTGCAGCCAAAGAAACACAGGCATAGTCTTATGGTGTAACCGCTGTGCATAGCAGGGTCATTCTAAGAGTTAATGGGGAATGTTGAGGATGGGAAAGACCATTTAAGGCATTGAAGTTCCCGTAATGCTGTTTAGCAGCCTGGGAGACTCTGCACAGTGCTTCCTTCCCACACGTTCCTTAAAAAAACCTATTTCTCCCTGGATGGCGGTGCCACAATTCGGCAAAAGCTCAGAGAAATTCAAGCATTTTAATATATGTCAGTGGTTTTTCCGCTACCTCCACATCAGTAATAACAGTGAGGTAAACGTTTGGCATATTTTGATGACACATCTGATTTCAGTTACCGAATAATTAGCCAAGGAAAAAGGAAAGGCCAATAACAACCTTGGGCTTTTCAGTTACTTTAATAGAGTTGCTGGTGAGCTCTGACATCGTCTGGAAAAACAAATCTAGCCCTCATGTTAGATGAAAACTTCCCAGCACAATTTAAACCTCTCCTGCAATGCAATCCTAAATCCTGGTTAGGTCGGCACAAGCTTGAGAACAAGTCCCATGCTGGCCTGGAGTCTGCACCATTTTGCACCATTCCTGGGGTGAAAATTAGGCCAGTGCACAGAGATGGCACTGTCTTCCCCTTGCCAGTGGGAAGATGGGTGAGACTAAACTGGTTAAGATTGCACCCCTCTAGGATCAGGTTGTCATATTAGGGCTGCATGACATTGTTTTGACTGTATGGATGAGTAAAATCCATGAAATGTTAGGCTACTATCAGTTGATAAATAACATGCCCAAATCTATCCTCTACCATTGGTGCTGAAGCAAATATACTGGAGGACTAGGATCTGCCTCAGATGATGATGGGGGGAGGGCTAGGGAGCATAAAGAGCCGATCCTGTTGGAGCCAATCTTCAGGTTGTACAGGCATTCCCCATTTAATGGACAGGTTAGAGACTGGAGCACTGTCCAAAAATGAAAACTGTTGAAAAGTGGAACACAATCGTTTTTAGTTTATAAACATTACTTCCAATGCTGTTGAAAGAGCAGAACATGCATTGAGTTCTGAGTATAATTGAAAGGTGTTGAAAGAGTAGATAATCAGAAAAGAAAGAGTAGATCATCAAAACAAACCATCAGCAAATGGGGGACACCTGCATACAGTACAGTTCTGCAGTCAATATCCACAGGGATTTTGTTACTAGAACCACCACAGAAACAAAAACTTATCTTCAGGGCCATTTGAACCCAGCTGGAGCTGGAGGCCCTTTTGTGAACAGTGGAGGGCCTTCCCAGCTCTCACCCTACAATCCAGAGTATCTACGGGAGCACATAAGAGACATTACCTGCACCCATGTTACTGCACCACCTAGTGAAAACCTATGGGAAATTCATATTGCAATCCAGAGTAAATTCTTCTTACATCAGAGCAAGGACTTCCCATAGTTACTCTGGATTGCGCCCTTAGACAAACTTCTTTCAGAGATCTGAAAATGATGACTTCCAGTTTTCAGCTTCTTAAAGCCTTGGAAGGGCACTTGACTGTTCAGCTGAATTTAGAGGAGGCTTCAGGTGGTCCATCTCTTACATTCGGAACACGTGGATATTCAAATCCATGGATACTGAACCCACTGATAAGGAGGGCTGAACTGTAGTTTCATTTTCTCTCTTCCAGAGGCAGCCCCTGAAAAACTATTAAAAGGCAAGCTAAGCCCCAGGAAAAAGGAGCAATGTTGAGAAAATTAAGAGCAGCAAAGTAGTGCAGGGAAAGGGGGTGCTTAACCCTTTCCTCAAATGTCCATTCTCCACCCCATTCTCTCCTGTGTTTTTGAATATGGGGTTCCAAACATGTTTGCCTCCCAAACACATACCACATTCATGCAAATATAATGTGCCATCGAATCTAATGTGCACCCTATATTTATAACAAAAATGCTGCATTCGCTCTAATAAAATTAACCATTGAATCTAATGCGCACCCCAATTTTAGAGACTAAGAGCACAATCCTAACCATGTCTACTCAAAAGTAAGCCCCACTATGTTCAATGGGTCTTACTCCCAGGAAAGTGTTTTTATGATTGCAGCATTCATTTGGCTGAAAAAGGTGAGTGTTAGATTTGAGTAAATACAGTATTTGAAACCAAATAAAGATACTATGTAAAGGCTGCTTAGGCCCACTGAGGCTGCTGGTTAAAGGAGGAGGAGGGATGGCAGGAGGAGGAGGGAACTGTAGTCTTTTCCCTCCTCCCCATGCTAAAGCCCCTTTCTAAGCCATCAGTAGAAGGACCTCTGTACATCTCCCAGCAGCATTGCACCATATTCCCATTTTGCAACCTGCTTCCCATAGAGGGAGAAAGGGGGGGGGGGAGGAAGAATTAATTTTTTTTAAAGCAGGGTTGACAACTAACCAGAGAAACACCAGCCTCTCCTGCTCCTATGCCTTTGTAGATGGATCCACCAAAATATAGTTTGCACAAAAAAGCATGTAATTCACAAGGGCTTGAGTTGCTCAGGTTGTGGGGCCTTTCATCCAGCTGTTGTCAAAGTGGAGGAGCAAGGGCTGGGTGTAAAGTTGGCAACCTTCTCAGGGTAGGGATGGTGGGATAACTCCTGGCTTCTTAAGTTTTAAGCCTTCAAGCTCAGTTGTGTCCACTCAAAAGCATTATAGTCAGCAGAGCTTATATTGAGTAAGGGGGCAAAGGAAAGGAGGCTGAAAGACCAAGGCTTTACATGCCTGCCCAGATCACTCAAACACGTGCCTTTTTGTTGTGTCTGATCTATTGTAATGAGATTTGTGCAAAAATTAAGTACAGGTATGGAATACGAGTGTTTTTAGCTTTATTTTAACATGTCCTACATTTGTCCTACATTTTTAACCGGGTAGGAATTTTGGCTTGGAGGACAGGAATTTTGGGGAACTGGGGGGGATTTTGGGTTCGGCATCTGGTCACCCTGAAGGCGACACCAGCTTTCTGGCTAGTCTTGCTGCATTTCCCAGATAATTAGGTCAGAAGCCACTGACACATGCCCGTGTTGCCTATTGACCTCTGTGAATAAGTGACCGATCCATGCCAACAATTTCGCATGAACTGACAATTACTGCTAAAGACAAATGTTTGTGCCGCTGCCCTCCAACCCAAAACAATTCTAAAATGTAGCCACTTCCTTCTTTGATTTATGCTGCACTTGGAGAATGTCTTTATCCAAACTTGCTTACTTGAAAAAACTGTTTCCTCTTTCTATAAGTATCTCCTCCAAACAGAACTGATGACTTTGTCGCACATGAACTCCACACCCTTTTGTACTTTGCCGTTTGGTCAGTCCTTTGGTCTTGGGTTCTTGTCTGATTGCACAGTTAGGTGTGGAGTTTTGCTTCTGGTAATCATTTATAACTCACTTTATGACTGCTCAGGTGTTCAGCAGATAAACTTCTGAAGGCCGCACTGAAATCTTTTATAAACTGCCTGTACTTGGAATTCAGGAGGGGGCTGAGAAGGAAGAACTCGAGATCAAGCTCTGCCTGTACAGATTCAGGATCCAACCCTAACCCACCCATTCTGTTTCCAACACTGGATAAACAAATGCTACTGGGAAGTTTCCACTCCTCTGGTACTGAATCTGTGCTGGTCTAAGACCGTAATAAAGGTTTACTATTATTATTCTGGTACTGAATTATGACGGAAAGGATTGATCGCTATCTTTTCAGTGATCTTTTACATATTGCAGGAAACAGTGAAATATGTCGCTATTGGCTATTTATCTTCCCTGATTAAGGGATCAAGCAATTCCCGGAGCAAAAAGCAACAACAACAAAAAAGAAAACCAAAATCAAACACAAAACCAGCGATTTCCATTAATCTCACCTTCTGCAACTGGAAAGGAAAACATGCTGATTGGCAATGAAGATGTGTGTAAGTGGGAAGCCATGACAGTGGTGAAGAAGAGGATGACTGCCCAAGAAAGGAGGCCCATGAAAGATCTTGCCCCAGCATCCCCTTAATGAATCCCCTTCACATGAATGCCCTCCAACTATGGCACTAAATTTCAATGCTTTTTAAAAAATTGCAGCTTTCAAACATCTGAAGTTTATCATATGTAGCTCTTATGTCAAGAGCTTGGCCATCCCATATCTATAATCTGTTCCGTTAGGCCATGCTCTGGCAGTTTAGTTAAACAGAATAGATGCTAAATACTGTACAGTTCTTCAGATTACAACTTTAGGAAGTGTATCTCACTGAACATCACTGAGTGCCAAGATGATGTAGTGGTTCGGGAAGATCCACACTCAAATCCCTCCTTGGCCATGTTGATTCCTGGGTGCTTTGGGGCAATGCACTCACTCTCAGCCTCACATACCTCTCAGTGTTATTGTGTAAGCCACCTGGGGCATTTGTGCTGGCATGAGAAAGGCATGGTGTAAATCCCTTAAATCTAATCAACTCTAATGCCATCAAATCTAATGCGCACCCCAATTTTAAAATTCTTTAGACAAGAAAGGTTTTTTGGCAATTGTAATGTGCAGCTGCAAAGCAGTGAAGAATTTAATTTTACTGCTTATTACAATGAGTTATATGACAACAATATGATAATAAAATCAATTTATGTTATGATTTTTACCTAATTGCCCTAGGTAATAAAACCCATTCAACAATGGGTTTGAGTTACATTTTTATTACAATATAGTAAACTGTTAAACTTAATACTGACCTAAAGCTATAATCAAAATATTGCATTTACTTGAATCTAATGCATCATCAAATCTAATGCGCACTCAATTTTTTGAGATTAAATTCAGTTGAAAAAGTGAGCATTAGATTTGAGTAAGGAGGGTGTAAGTTCTAAGAATAAAGCATAGGATTTTGTCATCTGTGCGAAGCGCATGGTTTTAATGTTTCCTCTGAGAAGATGATTCTCTGTGTACTACCAACCACTGTGGTAGTGGGTGTGGGTGTAATGGGCTGTGGGTGGTGCAAGCAGTTAAGACGCTGTGCCTGTTAACCAGCAGGCCAGGGTTCGAGACCTGGGTCGGCCCCACAAGACAGAGTGAGCTCCTGTCCTTAGCCCAGCTCTGCGATGCCAGCTGGATCCAATCGTTTTGGCTCTGCCTTTCCATTGGACTAATTCAGTGGCGTGGAGAGGGGGGATTTGCTGCTTGGGTAACAGCCCCTCCTCCATAACAATCCAACCCAGGCTTTCATGCTTCACATGCAGCGTATGCAGCGCAGAGCACGATACCATAGTCTTTCAAGACTGACAGAGGCCTGCTTTTACCTACCACTTGTATCAGTGAAGCTGAGCAAGCTTGCAATTTGAGCCGAGTGAGTGAGGAAGTGGGAGCCTCCGCCTTGCCAGCCACACCTCTGATGAGAGGTGCAAGAATGCATCTATCACCTGGTGCTCTCTTTGAGATCTGGCCACAAAAGGATTGTGTGTCAGGACGTGCATAAATTGGTCTTGGCGTGTCAAGAATGAACTAGGAGGCAGGCTCTCAGGTTTCTCCATCTCCAGGCTTGATGTTCCATTCAGCCTAAACCGGCACAACGAGGATGCTCTTTGCCGCTGTCAGTTTATTTTGACTCATTCTTGGTATTTGGAAATTCAGGAATAGTTATGCTTCCTGCCTGTTTGAGGAAGCACAATGGACCTGATATAATGGTGCTGCGTAGGTTACACCATTTATGGCCATAATTTCTTCAAAGGTCAGATTTTAGGGGAAAAAAGCAAAGGTCGGAACTCGTGATGAGGCTACCTCAACCATCTACAGGCTCTTATTGGATGGGTTAGGGATCAGAGCACTGCTGAAAAATGGAACCCAGTCTTTTTCAGCTTGCATATGCAAAATGGTCACCAAAAAAGACATAAATATCACTTGCAAAAGCCTAAATACACATATTTATTAACACATAGCCAAAATATATCACAAACTGCAGTAAAATGAACAAAGGCATGTGTGGGCAATGAATATCTTATGTATTTGAATGAAGTTTATTAACTGAAGAAAGTCATCAGGAAATGCCAAAAACAATTTGATCACAATGTCACATGTAGATCAACCGGGAATTTGATCACCATGTCAAATGTAAATTAATTAGGGAAGACAATTTTAGCCTTTAGACCAGCAGAGCGAGGTTGAAAGAGTGGAGCATGTATTGAATGAATGAGTTGGGTAGAATTGAAAGGTGCTGAATAAGTGGATCTGTCAGAAAATGAACTGTCAGAAAGCGGGGACTCCTTGTAGTTACTTTCTTTTGCCTATAGTTTTCAGATTCCAGTTTGTGCTGGCCTCTTCAACCTGGATGTATGGAGCTCTGTATAGGGCTGTGTCTTTTAACCTAGACATTAAATCTTCTATTGTGAAAGAGCCGTCACAGCCCTACGTACTCTTTCCATTCATTTAGCCTACTGGACATTTCCTGTCTTCGCCTATGATGGCACGTGAGCCTTCAGTTTTTACCTGCTGTAGCACCTGAGTGGTGAGCCATACAGGGAGGAAGTAACTGGGCAGATTCCAGAAGGGACAGGATAGGAGCTGCAACTTTTCCTTGCTTTAATTGGCAATGTAAAGGGCTTGTGGAGTAAGAATCTGGAGTAAGAAGCTGCAATCCTTCCTACTATAAAACTGAACTGCAGATCCAACCTTGTTATACACTGATTTTTTTATACACTGATTTGACTCAACACAAATGGCTCTTGCAAATCACAAATTAAAAAACAGCTTTTCTACTGTTGTAGAGACACGATCATGCAAGCAATTGCTCTATTCTTCAGTTGAGCCAGGCAAAGGCAAGTGGAACTTTTCATTTCTGATTGCCTCCCTACAACAGTAAAAAAAGCTGTTTTAAACAATTGTAAAGGGACACACTTTTAATTTTATTAAAACTGCTTTTATTTAACAAATTTTTTTTATATCATCAGGGAGTCCCAGAATCAAACAACCTTATTCCATAGAGGAATAACCAACCTGGAAATAGAGGAATCTATTTTTCTACTTCTAAGTTCTCAGATTGTTTTCATCCCTAGAATGTTCCAGAACAAAACCCTACTGGATTACAAGGAATGCAAATTCCTTGGTTTTGGGATGAGTGCTGGAATACTACAAGCAGGACCTATTTTGTTCAGCATTTTCCCTGAGCTGAAGGCAATGGCTGCAAATCAGTACTGAAGGAATAACAATCCATTCTATTGTTATGGTCTGAGTTGTTCCTTTGGTTTGGATTCCTGCTGCCTGTTACAGCTAGGATGGGGGAAAAGGAGGGGCCATTTGCACAGTGTGTTCAGGTTAGGGTTGTCATATGTCACCCCCAAATAGGGACAGTCCCAATTTTTGGTGATTGTCTTCACGTTGGCAAATATGACAGAGGGCCCTGTCCAGTGGTGGGATTCAAATAAATTAACAACATGTGCTATGTCCTAATAACCTAAATTAATAATGGGTTCTATGTCCATAGAACAACAGGTTCTATGTCCCATTAGTAACTGGTTCTCAAGAACCAGGCGCTCATTAGCAAAGGGTTCTATAGAACCTGTGAGAACCCCCTGAAGCCCACCACTGGTCCTGTCCCAATTTTGTGGAAGAGTATTATGAATAAGGAGGCACTTAATTCAAGTGCCTGCAAAACTTAGCACTTTGCACCCTCTCTAACTATACCACTGTGGAAAGGTACAATGTGTACAAACGTGTACAAACATGTATACAAACATGTGTACAAACATGAATGACATACTATTGGTTCTTCCTTCCACTGGGTCACATCGCAAGCAATGAGAAAATGAAGTACCATATTTACTTGAATTGAGTGGCATAGGTAAGGAGGGTTCAGGGGGTGCAGGTGCACCATGCTACAAGCTTTAGGGGGTCTACAAGCTGAGCTTGACACTGGTGGCTAAAATTGGTAAAACGAGGCATGTATAACTGTTAATACCATCATGTTATCTATCGTTGGAAAGGTAATTTAATGCAGAATGCAATGAAACAAACTCCATTGGAATATCTATATTCTACCAAACGTTATGGCCAATTAACCTGAAAATGAAATCACAAAAGCGGAAGGAACAAAAAGTAAAATTTCTTAAATCAACTTTCCCATGATACAGATTGCTCTGAGAGCTAATGAGATGTAATTCTGATACTGTATGGAACTAATAAGGTGTTAATATACATATATCATAATACAGTTCTCCATGCAAACAGGGCATTGAGGCACATCTAAGTGGTGCTCCTTTGGTGCTCCTTTGGTGCTCCTTTTATAGTTAGTGGTGCTCCTTTTATAGTTAGCAGGTGCTCGTAAGTGGTGCTCTTTTTATAGTTAGCAGGAAAATAATAACCATTCCTCTTTGCCCCAGCACAGTTTCCCTAACCAATAGGGTACATAATTAGCATTTTATTACTTAATTAAATTTGATTTTGTTGTTGTGGGGGAAGGGCCAACAAAATTGGAGCAAATGAGTGGTGAACTGCTGAGGAGGAAAAGAAGGCAGTTTCCTCCAAATTTTCTTTTAAAATTTTCTTTTAAAAATACCTTTTAAAAAATTTTCTTTTAAAAAATAACTTTTTTAAAATTTCCTTTTAAAAAATACCTAGGGATGACATCACTTCTGGTTGTGACATCACTTCTGGGGCAACATTTTGAGCTTTGCACCAAGGTAATTATCATTAGCTACACCACTGCAACTTGAGCCGGATACAAAGTGAATCTACTCACAGGTAAGTTAGTTAATGTTAGTTAATGGGAATTACTCCCAAGTAAGTGTGCATAGAATTGCAGCCTCTGATAGTGAATTTTGGGTATGTGCAGATATATATATATATATATGGTTTTGATATAAGGCAGCCTGTCTAGGTGGCAACAATTCTGGTTTCTCTGCTGTTGTGATAATCATACAACAATCTGAGTGACAGACATCATTATCTTGATTGCAATAAAGTTGTCGGCTTTGATTGGCATCAATTCACCTTTGCCTAAGCCTTTTTAAAGTTGGTGATGGGTAATAAATACTTCCCACACTGAAACCTTTGTACACTTACCGAAGTAGGAAGTGGAGCTTACAAAGATAACCATGAAGCCTCACATTAATAATAGGGCAGTATCAAAAATATTCTTTTTATTTTAATTTATTATTTTATTATCATCATCTGTAAATCCACCTCATCTCCTTTTTGAGGATCCACCAGACCAACTTTCCACATTTCTTAAAACATCAAATTAAAACAATAAACACAATCCAAAATATTATCATATGCAATTGCAGTACCGTATACTGTAACAGCATCCATAAATTTCTACACTTTGTATCTAGGAAGTCCCCTCAGTGTGTAAAAACATATTTTATTTTTGGGTGGCCTTGTTTCACATCCAATCTGATGGGCACTTTGCCATCTCAGTTCACTATATATATGATATATATGATATGATGACATATATGATCCTGTTATTATGTGTCACAGTGCTGAATTAAGACATCATCTCTACCATGTTTCCACCTCTAATTCAACTGATTCAGCTGCTCGTTTCTTGACTTGTGCAACACCCATAATACAGCAAGAGAGGATTTTCGCACATTGGTTTGCACGTTGATTCTGGGTGATGTGGTCTTCCTAAACCCAGCTTTCTTCACAGATTTGTTATTGATTTAAGGCTGTGATTCTTAACCTTTATCATCTCATAGTACACTGACATGCCGCTAATGGTTTCAGGGCATATTTTAGAGCCCTCAGGACTGGGAGTAGAAGAATCAAGGAGGAAACCAGTCCAAGGTTTCCCAAGAACACTGTTCCATTTATCTGGGCAACCAGTAAACGAGTAGAATTAGGATACATGGAAAAGAATCAGTCAAGTGTAGTAGTTTGGGAGTTAGACCTGGAAGGTCCAAGTTCAATTCCCCACTCAGCTGTGAAGCTTCTTGAGTGACCTTGGGTTAAGGACATTATCTCTCAGCCTGACTCATCTCACCGAATCTAAAAGGAAGGATGTGTACATCCCTGAGCTCTGGAGGAAGGATGGTATATAAAAATGTAAGTAAGTAGAAATCTAGTTCATCAGTTGATGATGTCCAAAATGGTGGAAACAGAGGTATGAGAAAATGTAAAGGCAGCTGAGGATCAAGATAGCTTTGCTTTGATGTGAAGTCATGGATGAGCCATCAGGGTTGTGGTTGAACACAAAGATCACTAGGTGTTGTAGGCACATGACTGTTTTGGAGGCAAACCTCACTGGGTCTGGCAACAGGCCTTGTACAAGTGTGCTTGTGTTTTTGATCCAGAGAGTGGACTGGTACTTCCTACACAACGTTTCCAACTTTCTCTTTCCTATCATGAAAACTGAGTATGATTAAACTTTAATGGCACCTAAATATTTGTATGACCAACACTGTTGGTGAGTGGGTTTAATGCAATTGCCAAGAGTTTTAGACAACTGTGGGTGGCGCAAGTGGCTAAGACGCTGTGCCTGTTAACCAGCAGGACAGAGTTCGAGACCCAGGTCGGCCCCACAAGACAGGGTGAGCTCCTGTCCTTAGCCCAGCTCTACGACGCCAGCCGGACCCAATTGTATTGGCTCTGCCTTTCCATTGGACTAATTCAGTGGCGTGGACGGCATGGGATTAGCTGCTTGGGTGACAGCCTATCCTCCATAACAATCCAACCCAGGCTTTCATGCTTCGTATGCAGTGCAGAGCACGATACCATAGTCTTTCAAGACTGAAGGAGGCCTGCTTTTTTTTGACAACTGTCTATACAGTATAATCTACATATATAAAAGAGAAAAATCACTCACTGACTCACTCACTCACTGACTCACTCATCACCACCCTGCCAAAACCGCTGGGCCTAGAAGCGTGAAATTTGGGGTGGGTGTTCCTTTTGTGGCAGAGGGGTGCTCTACGAACCGGTTTTTGGAAATTCCAATGGAAGGGGGTGAAAAGGGGCGCAACACATTTTCCTCCCTATACTTTGCATTGGAGAATTGATGACTCATCAACATTTCGCCCCAACCCCCGGACCTAGAAGCATGAAATTCTGGGAGGGATCCTTCTGTCACCTGAACATCCACCAAGAACTGATGTGGATAAATTTAACCCTTAAGATTCTGAAAAAGGGGTGCAACCTGTCTCTGTCCTATACTTAACTTAAAAGACTGACCAACATCCAGCCAATTTGGTACTCGGTGCCTGGTGCACCGGGGGAGGGGGCATTGTTTGGAGGAAGAGGTTGTGCTGGGGAGGATGCTGCGCATGGGGGGATGTTGTGCATGGGGGAAGTTGAGCATGGGGGTTTATGCGCATAGGGGGTTGATGAGCATGGGGGATGATGCGCAAGGGGTTGATGTGCATGGAGGGATGTTGCACAGGGGGGTTGATGCACATGTGGAGATGATGCTCATGGGGGATGTTGCATGTGGGGGATGTTGCACATGGGGACTGATGCACATGGGGTAATGATGCACATGGGGGTTGATGTGCATGGGGGGAATTTGCCCATGTGGGGTTGATGCACATGGGGGGTTGATGCTGTGCATGTGGGTTGATGCACGGGGTGGTTGATGCGCATGTGGAGATGATGCGCATGGGGGATGTTGCGCATGGGGGAAGCTGCGCATGGGGGTTGATGCACATGGGGGGATGTTGTGCATGGGGGATTTTGCACATGGGGATTGATACACATGTGGGGTTGATGCACATGGGGAAGTTGTGCATGGGGGAATGATGCGCATGAGGATGTTGCACATGGGGGTTTATGCGCATGGGGGAAGTTGCGCACGTGAGGTTGATGCGCATGGGGGGTTGATGCGCTTGGGGGATGTTGCGCATTGGGGACTGATGTGCATTGGGGACTGATGCGAATGGGGGAAAATTGTGCATGGGAGAAGTTGCACATGGGGATGTTGCACATGGGGGGGATATTGTGCCGTGGGGGTTTGGCATATGGGGGAATTTTACTTCTGCAATGCTGGTATGCTTTTTGCTAGTATTATATATAAGAAATCCCCCCCACCAAGATGGTGGAGTTTGCTGTGAAAGCATTCAGGGGAGAGGAGGGGAAGGAGAGATCTATGATGAGATAATAGGACATGCCTGCACATTTTGGGATTATGATTATCAGGAAAACAAGATATCAGTTTCCATAACTGCCTGACTCAGCTTTTGATCATCACATATGAATACTGTTCTGAACTATGAATCATGTTGATAAGATATTTCACAGAAAAAAGCTCCAGGCACTAAAAATGTAAGAAAGAAACCGTTCTGTTTTGGGATGATGAGTAGCAATGTCAACGCTGGGTGTGTGAAAGATATGCGGATGCAGAGGTGTAAACAGGCAGATGAGAAAGACGGGATGTTTTCTAGTATGTAGGAGTACATACAAATTAAATTTAGCCCTCAGTATCCATAGGGGTTCAGTTCTGTGTGACACCTCCTTTGCTCACTGTGCTGAGCAACAAGTGCTGCTGGGCCTGCTGGCACATGAGCACAAAAAATGGCACTTAGATATAGTTTGGTGGTGACATGATGACATTGGCACGCCACTGTGCAACTGTCATTTTCTTCCAGGGAGCCATAATTCACAATTGATTGGCCACAAACATGGATGGGAGCTCCATTCTGTTATAACTGTGGCATGAAGCTCAGTTTAGAGGCAGCTCGGGCATCACCCCCTGCCCTGCCTAGTGGCATATCATCTGGGGTGGTTCAAAGCAGCACCACTATGGAAACCTCTTTGAATTTCTTTGAGATGAAGGAAATGTCCTTTGTACCTGTGACACAACATATTCTTCCTTTATGTCTAAGGGTTCACCTTTATCACTGAGAAAAATGTTGGGTCTCCAATTGTGGTTGAACCTGGCACAAGTTAGATCAGCAAACTGTCTTTCATATTCCAAATGGAAGAATTGATCTTTCAACTAAGAATGGTATATATGAGTTAGTTATTATATGGAAGGCTTCCAAAAGATTACTGGGTTAATGGGTGGAGTCCAGAGAGGCCAAAGTGTGCACACGCTTTTCTCCGCTCATGCAATCAGAAGCTGGTCAATTTTAAATTCTGCCCTAGTCCCTCAAACTTCAGGGGGTGATGCTCTGAGGGTCCCCAACATTCAGAATAATTGTTTTGGAAAGGGAGTTGCTGCCAGAGAAGAGGGGTAGAGAAGCCTCCATAGAACAGTGCACATGGTCCTGTGGATTGTAGCCAAAATGTATATATAAAGACTGTCAACATGTGTAGTGTGTTTCAAATTTTTGAATGTGCTGTGTTTGCTGGTTCTGGTACTTTTGGATTTGTGTTGATTTAAGATACAGTAAAACCTTGGATTATGAGCGTTTTGCAAGACAAGCAAACATTTCTAATAAATTACAACTTGATATACAAGCAATGTCTTGATAAACAAGCAAAATAAATAGTCCTAGCTGGGATACAGCAGGTTTCAGCACTCCACCAGCACCTGCTCAGCCTTTCCTGAGGCACCCAGCCTGGCATGTCTACTCTAAAGTAGCAGCAGGCCTCTGTGAGTCTTGAAAGACTATGGTATCGTGATCGGCGCTGCATATGCTGCATGCGAAGCACGAAAGCCTGGGTTGGATTGTAATGGAGGATAGGCTGTTACCCAAGCAGCAAATCCCCCCCTCCACTCCACTAAATTAGTCCAGTGGAAAGGCAGAGCCAATACGATTGGCTCCAGCTGCGTCGCAGAGCTGGGCTAAGGACAGGAGCTCACCCTGTCTTGTGGGGCCGACCCGGGTCTCGAACCCTAGCCTGCTGGTTAACAGGCACAGCGTCTTAACCGCTTGCACCACCCACAGCCCTAAAGTACTCTAAAGTAAGCCCTATTATAATCAGTTGGGCTCATACCTTTGTAAATGGGGGGAAGAAGGGCAGATTTCAGCCTGAGAGACTAAAGTGCAGGTTAAAATGTTTCATTTTTCTTTATATGGTATTTTGTATTTTCTTTATTATTTTGAATTATATTACAGTATTGTAACCATTTTCATATGAATACTTTTGGGTAGTGGAACAAATAGTCTGAGTTTCCGTTATTTCTTATGGTAAAATTTGCTTTGATATACAAGCATTTTGGATGACAAGCATGTTTCTGGATTGAATTGTGCTTGTAAAGCAAGATACCACTGTATTAATATCAAAATTTATCAGCTAATTGGTGTGAAGAAGCAAATGAGGAGTCTTTCTGTAATTAGTATTATCAGATGGTATTAACTTGCCCTGAGAACATTCATAGATGAAGACAGAAGTTGACTACACCATGTGCCAATACACTATGACTAGCATTCAGGCCGCAGGAGCTGTTTTACAGATAGGGTGGGGGGTACAGGCTGCATCAAGTGCAATCTATTTTGGTGTAGCTGAAAAAAATGAAGAAAAATCTTATTTCTATCTTTACTTTTGTGAAATACTATATTCTCTCCAGCTAAGGTGTTTCTAGCTAATCCAGCTAGAAATTGGGAGCCATAGGCATAGACAAATTGGGAGTCATAGGCATAGATAAATATCCAACTGGGAATGTGTTCCAGTCATGCTGTCATTCTTTAAATGGGAGGTGCATTCCAGTTTGCAATTAAAATATGCATCCCTGTCCACATTCATGAACAGCTAGTAATGTCTTGTTTATGCCCAACTACACCATATTTGAGATACTGTTATGTTATGTTACTACAGTGGGGCTTCTCAAACTTTTTCGCACCATGACCTGCTTTTTAGACTGGCAATATTTCGGGACTCTCTGGAAATGATGTCACTAACCTGGAAGTGATGTAATGGCCAGAAGTGACATCATCCAGGAGAAATATTTTTAACACCCCAGCCTATGCCAAAATCAAAACAAGTACTGTCAGGAAATTAAAAGTTTACAATAAGTTCAAAAATTTATTTAAAATGAAGAATCCTCCTAATGCTCCCAAGCAGTAGCTGATCTGCATTATAAAACTTCTCCAAACATCCGAAAGGCTGCAGTCATATCTATACTTACTCAGGAGTAAACCCCATTGACAATCATTATGAAAAGTATATAACAGTATTTATGAACAGTATTTACGAACAGTATATATGAAAAGTATTTAACAGTAGCCTGTTAAAAGTACTGAAACATTTCCCCAAATACATTTACTATTATTGAATCAAATTTTGTATACTCAGCGTAACATATAGAATGGAGGACAGAGAGCCTTTACCTTTAAGCATTGCAAAGAAGCAAAAGAATCTAGGCAGGTGGGTTTTCAAACCCTTCTATTTGGTACTCAAAATAAACCTGCGTCATTTCCCTCTTCTATGCAATGGTTAAAGATAGAGGCACTCTGTCCTCCATTCCATATGGTCATCCTGTGTCTACTAAAAATAAAATAAACATTGATCTGAATGGGGACCTACCTTAAATTGGCTCATGACCCACCAGGTGGGACCAGACCCACAATTTGAGAAACATTGGGATAATGTGCATCACCATCAGAATACTAGTTGTGGTAGCAGGTTGGGGCTATAAGTGTGCCTTTATTATAAACGGTAAAAGAAAAGTAATTCTTTTACTGTAAAAGTAATTCTGGAATAAATCAAATAAAAATAGGTCAGGTGAATTTTTAAATGGATGTATATCCACAATTCCTTTTGCCTTTGATGGTCACCGGCTAAGAGTGTGTTGGTTAAGAGTGCTGTCTAGCATCAAATATTGCAGCATATTTTTTTCTGATGTTTTCAGTTTCCTTACAAAATAGCCAATGAATTTTTAGAGGAGAACATTGGTTCTAAATAGGCATACATATTTCATACATACATTAAAAGACTATTTAATCTTTGAGACATCACCTCCTCTTCAGGACTAAGTGCAAATCTTCAGTCTTGCATTAAAATTAACTGCTTTCCCCATCCATGTTGAAGGGCTCTGCTGACCTTAGAGATGGATTTGAAAATCTTTGTTGGGCTTGAAATTTTTGCTGACATGGATACTGTTCAGCGTGATTGAAAAAAACAGCAAACACCTTGAGAATATTCCTCCTGTTGCACAAGGGAACTTGCGGCATCAGCATTATAAAAGTACCACTGACTGTCACCAATCAGCTTTCCTCTCTTTATTGTTGCTATTGCTCTTCTTTTTGCTCATGACATGCTATTGAAATAGTCGGACATTATATTAAAAACTTTCAGGTAGAAATAAATGTTGACTTTTCCTTTTTAGTATATACATTGAAACATACCAATATGTTCTGCAACTTAATTTTACAGTGATTTAAGATTTGCACAATGATTAGTGCGAGTTAATGGCATGAAAACAGATTACAGTGGCACCTCACGTAACAAATTTAATTTGTTCCGGAGGCATGTTCTTTATGTGAAAAATTCTTTACGTGAAGCGGATTTTCCCATAAGAAATAATGGAAACTCAGACAATTGGTTCCACAACCCCCCCCCCCCCAAAAAAAATTCATATAAAAATATTAACTGCATGTAAAAATGATGACAAAACCCTGGAATATAATTCAAAACATGCATTCAGTGTGCATGATCTTATGAAGTCTACTTAGGCTACAGTCCTAAAGACACTTTCCTGGGAGTAAGCCCTATTTAACACAATGGGGCTTACTTCTGGGTAGACATGGTTAGGAGGCTGCAATCCAAGACACCTTCAAAGTGTCTCCCCACTTTCTCCTTCTCTCCATCCTGAGCCTCTCTCCCCTGCTCCCTTCTGGCTGGCCCTGAGCTGCTTCCCTCTTCTCCACTGCTCTTCTCTCCCTCCGGCCACAGGAGGAACAGCACAGAAGTGTTGCTTTCATTGTGGGCAGGTGCGCTAGGCAGCCCTGACACTTTTTAAACAGGCTGCCGGCCAGTGTGTCTTCCCCAACTGCCAACGAATGTGTTCTTTATGTGAAGCATTTTCTTTACGTGAAGCAAAATCCTAGAGAAATTTTTGTTTGTTACGTGAAACATACTTCATGTGAGGCATTCTTTATGTGAGGCGCCACTGTATTTTAGAATTACTCAAAGGGACCAAACTTCATTTTGTCCAATATGAAGATATTGACTGGATCATTTGGAATGTGAGGCCATATGTTTGCTTGCTTGACCCTTATCAGGGTCTGTTTGATCTGCTTTGTTTGATCTGCTTAGAAGGGGGGCTGGCTATATAGAAAATGAAACTTCTTAATTCATCTTGATGGACAGGTTAAAGAAGGGTCTTGCAGGCCGGGGGCAGGGAGGAGCAGAGCATCACCAGATCCAACAATTTTCTTTAAAAAAAAACCCTATAAGCCTTCCACGTGGACTTGTGTTGGTGACCTTGTGCTGGTTATTTTGCTTGCACAAATTCAAGGGCAGGGAAGCTACACAAAGGGTGGTGAATAGGATTCAGTATGTGCCATCGAAGATACATCCCCTCCTGCAATCGCCCCATCTCTATTCCATCCTTACCAAGCTCCCTCTTACATGTTTTGCCATCTTACTTTGATCAGTGAGCTGCTGAAGATCCACTGGCATTGCTGAGAAGACTCCTGCCTTCCCACCAATGCCCTGGCAGGATGCCATTAGAAGTGCCATCAGAGTGGCCATTAAAGGTGTTTCATGACAGGCTTTTGGGGGAGAATACTGGCCAAATCCATAAGATGACCAGCCCCATAGAATTGGGTCATTAGATTCTTTGCAGTGAAGATCTCTTAAATGCCTTGAGATTTGTATCACTAGGAGAACCTTGGGAGATCTCACTGCAAGCATACGAAAGTGTGATCCAAGGTGGTGTTCCCCACAGGTTATACTGCTCGTCGGGACCGACTGTAGGATGAGGTGCTCATCCCTGTTTCTAAGCCTAACAGCCAGCATTGTCCAAAGACACTTCTGTGGTCATGTGGCCAGCACAACTATAAGCAGAAGTGCATGGCGCGCCATTGCCTTCCCACGGAGGTGGTACCTGTTTATCTACTTGCATTCACATGCTTTCGAAATGCTAGGTTGGCAGGCGCTCACTACATTTTGAAGCACCAAGTCTCATCTTAAACCCATATTGAGCCAAGAATATATCAGATCTTGTGGTTCCTGGATATTCATTTATCCCAGATTTCCAACAGACTTTTAATTTTATGCTGACATTTCATAGGGTCATAGCAACTCTTTCAAAAACCTGATACAAAGAGCCTGTGAATTACTTCAGTATAATGATGTTGATTACAGATTGGCCAACCTTCTCCCGAACGCAGTTGTGCCCGGTGCATGATCTCAGCCAGACTTGGCAACCGGCTCCTGTGATGCCTGGCAAAGCTCAGAGTCCTTGTCCTAACTTCTTCGGCTGTTACATACTGTTTGTTTAAAATGTTGACTGCTCTGCTTTTACCACATGCTGAACACTATTTCCTGCTTCCTGGTAATTCTCTCAGAACAATAGCCGCGGCCATAGCAGGTGATCGAGTTTACCCCAGCACCTCCTGAGTCAGCTTCTCTTTCCAGGGACTAGAAATCATTACACCGAAGGCTCTGGTGACATTGCAGCTGACTTCAGTGATAGCAATCCAGTATACTTTGCACAAAGTTTGTGCATGTGTACCAAGGCAGAATTTGCTTCTTTGAAGCTGGTAATAGTTATTGCTTGCAATTCTGCAGGTACTGTACAATATTTTATTATTCCTGACCCACTGAAAGGGCTGCTGGTTGTGTGCCCAAGAGTGACCAGATCCATAGGATGGTTGTGTGAATTATTGTGTGAGTATTGTAACCATTTTCATATGAATACTTTTGGGTAGTGGAACAAATAGTCTGAGTTTCCGTTATTTCTTATGGTAAAATTTGCTTTGATATACAAGCATTTTGGATGACAAGCATGTTTCTGGATTGAATTGTGCTTGTAAAGCAAGATACCACTGTATTAATATCAAAATTTATCAGCTAATTGGTGTGAAGAAGCAAATGAGGAGTCTTTCTGTAATTAGTATTATCAGATGGTATTAACTTGCCCTGAGAACATTCATAGATGAAGACAGAAGTTGACTACACCATGTGCCAATACACTATGACTAGCATTCAGGCCGCAGGAGCTGTTTTACAGATAGGGTGGGGGGTACAGGCTGCATCAAGTGCAATCTATTTTGGTGTAGCTGAAAAAAATGAAGAAAAATCTTATTTCTATCTTTACTTTTGTGAAATACTATATTCTCTCCAGCTAAGGTGTTTCTAGCTAATCCAGCTAGAAATTGGGAGCCATAGGCATAGACAAATTGGGAGTCATAGGCATAGATAAATATCCAACTGGGAATGTGTTCCAGTCATGCTGTCATTCTTTAAATGGGAGGTGCATTCCAGTTTGCAATTAAAATATGCATCCCTGTCCACATTCATGAACAGCTAGTAATGTCTTGTTTATGCCCAACTACACCATATTTGAGATACTGTTATGTTATGTTACTACAGTGGGGCTTCTCAAACTTTTTCGCACCATGACCTGCTTTTTAGACTGGCAATATTTCGGGACTCTCTGGAAATGATGTCACTAACCTGGAAGTGATGTAATGGCCAGAAGTGACATCATCCAGGAGAAATATTTTTAACACCCCAGCCTATGCCAAAATCAAAACAAGTACTGTCAGGAAATTAAAAGTTTACAATAAGTTCAAAAATTTATTTAAAATGAAGAATCCTCCTAATGCTCCCAAGCAGTAGCTGATCTGCATTATAAAACTTCTCCAAACATCCGAAAGGCTGCAGTCATATCTATACTTACTCAGGAGTAAACCCCATTGACAATCATTATGAAAAGTATATAACAGTATTTATGAACAGTATTTACGAACAGTATATATGAAAAGTATTTAACAGTAGCCTGTTAAAAGTACTGAAACATTTCCCCAAATACATTTACTATTATTGAATCAAATTTTGTATACTCAGCGTAACATATAGAATGGAGGACAGAGAGCCTTTACCTTTAAGCATTGCAAAGAAGCAAAAGAATCTAGGCAGGTGGGTTTTCAAACCCTTCTATTTGGTACTCAAAATAAACCTGCGTCATTTCCCTCTTCTATGCAATGGTTAAAGATAGAGGCACTCTGTCCTCCATTCCATATGGTCATCCTGTGTCTACTAAAAATAAAATAAACATTGATCTGAATGGGGACCTACCTTAAATTGGCTCATGACCCACCAGGTGGGACCAGACCCACAATTTGAGAAACATTGGGATAATGTGCATCACCATCAGAATACTAGTTGTGGTAGCAGGTTGGGGCTATAAGTGTGCCTTTATTATAAACGGTAAAAGAAAAGTAATTCTTTTACTGTAAAAGTAATTCTGGAATAAATCAAATAAAAATAGGTCAGGTGAATTTTTAAATGGATGTATATCCACAATTCCTTTTGCCTTTGATGGTCACCGGCTAAGAGTGTGTTGGTTAAGAGTGCTGTCTAGCATCAAATATTGCAGCATATTTTTTTCTGATGTTTTCAGTTTCCTTACAAAATAGCCAATGAATTTTTAGAGGAGAACATTGGTTCTAAATAGGCATACATATTTCATACATACATTAAAAGACTATTTAATCTTTGAGACATCACCTCCTCTTCAGGACTAAGTGCAAATCTTCAGTCTTGCATTAAAATTAACTGCTTTCCCCATCCATGTTGAAGGGCTCTGCTGACCTTAGAGATGGATTTGAAAATCTTTGTTGGGCTTGAAATTTTTGCTGACATGGATACTGTTCAGCGTGATTGAAAAAAACAGCAAACACCTTGAGAATATTCCTCCTGTTGCACAAGGGAACTTGCGGCATCAGCATTATAAAAGTACCACTGACTGTCACCAATCAGCTTTCCTCTCTTTATTGTTGCTATTGCTCTTCTTTTTGCTCATGACATGCTATTGAAATAGTCGGACATTATATTAAAAACTTTCAGGTAGAAATAAATGTTGACTTTTCCTTTTTAGTATATACATTGAAACATACCAATATGTTCTGCAACTTAATTTTACAGTGATTTAAGATTTGCACAATGATTAGTGCGAGTTAATGGCATGAAAACAGATTACAGTGGCACCTCACGTAACAAATTTAATTTGTTCCGGAGGCATGTTCTTTATGTGAAAAATTCTTTACGTGAAGCGGATTTTCCCATAAGAAATAATGGAAACTCAGACAATTGGTTCCACAACCCCCCCCCCCCCCCAAAAAAAATTCATATAAAAATATTAACTGCATGTAAAAATGATGACAAAACCCTGGAATATAATTCAAAACATGCATTCAGTGTGCATGATCTTATGAAGTCTACTTAGGCTACAGTCCTAAAGACACTTTCCTGGGAGTAAGCCCTATTTAACACAATGGGGCTTACTTCTGGGTAGACATGGTTAGGAGGCTGCAATCCAAGACACCTTCAAAGTGTCTCCCCACTTTCTCCTTCTCTCCATCCTGAGCCTCTCTCCCCTGCTCCCTTCTGGCTGGCCCTGAGCTGCTTCCCTCTTCTCCACTGCTCTTCTCTCCCTCCGGCCACAGGAGGAACAGCACAGAAGTGTTGCTTTCATTGTGGGCAGGTGCGCTAGGCAGCCCTGACACTTTTTAAACAGGCTGCCGGCCAGTGTGTCTTCCCCAACTGCCAACGAATGTGTTCTTTATGTGAAGCATTTTCTTTACGTGAAGCAAAATCCTAGAGAAATTTTTGTTTGTTACGTGAAACATACTTCATGTGAGGCATTCTTTATGTGAGGCGCCACTGTATTTTAGAATTACTCAAAGGGACCAAACTTCATTTTGTCCAATATGAAGATATTGACTGGATCATTTGGAATGTGAGGCCATATGTTTGCTTGCTTGACCCTTATCAGGGTCTGTTTGATCTGCTTTGTTTGATCTGCTTAGAAGGGGGGCTGGCTATATAGAAAATGAAACTTCTTAATTCATCTTGATGGACAGGTTAAAGAAGGGTCTTGCAGGCCGGGGGCAGGGAGGAGCAGAGCATCACCAGATCCAACAATTTTCTTTAAAAAAAAACCCTATAAGCCTTCCACGTGGACTTGTGTTGGTGACCTTGTGCTGGTTATTTTGCTTGCACAAATTCAAGGGCAGGGAAGCTACACAAAGGGTGGTGAATAGGATTCAGTATGTGCCATCGAAGATACATCCCCTCCTGCAATCGCCCCATCTCTATTCCATCCTTACCAAGCTCCCTCTTACATGTTTTGCCATCTTACTTTGATCAGTGAGCTGCTGAAGATCCACTGGCATTGCTGAGAAGACTCCTGCCTTCCCACCAATGCCCTGGCAGGATGCCATTAGAAGTGCCATCAGAGTGGACATTAAAGGTGTTTCATGACAGGCTTTTGGGGGAGAATACTGGCCAAATCCATAAGATGACCAGCCCCATAGAATTGGGTCATTAGATTCTTTGCAGTGAAGATCTCTTAAATGCCTTGAGATTTGTATCACTAGGAGAACCTTGGGAGATCTCACTGCAAGCATACGAAAGTGTGATCCAAGGTGGTGTTCCCCACAGGTTATACTGCTCGTCGGGACCGACTGTAGGATGAGGTGCTCATCCCTGTTTCTAAGCCTAACAGCCAGCATTGTCCAAAGACACTTCTGTGGTCATGTGGCCAGCACAACTATAAGCAGAAGTGCATGGCGCGCCATTGCCTTCCCACGGAGGTGGTACCTGTTTATCTACTTGCATTCACATGCTTTCGAAATGCTAGGTTGGCAGGCGCTCACTACATTTTGAAGCACCAAGTCTCATCTTAAACCCATATTGAGCCAAGAATATATCAGATCTTGTGGTTCCTGGATATTCATTTATCCCAGATTTCCAACAGACTTTTAATTTTATGCTGACATTTCATAGGGTCATAGCAACTCTTTCAAAAACCTGATACAAAGAGCCTGTGAATTACTTCAGTATAATGATGTTGATTACAGATTGGCCAACCTTCTCCCGAACGCAGTTGTGCCCGGTGCATGATCTCAGCCAGACTTGGCAACCGGCTCCTGTGATGCCTGGCAAAGCTCAGAGTCCTTGTCCTAACTTCTTCGGCTGTTACATACTGTTTGTTTAAAATGTTGACTGCTCTGCTTTTACCACATGCTGAACACTATTTCCTGCTTCCTGGTAATTCTCTCAGAACAATAGCCGCGGCCATAGCAGGTGATCGAGTTTACCCCAGCACCTCCTGAGTCAGCTTCTCTTTCCAGGGACTAGAAATCATTACACCGAAGGCTCTGGTGACATTGCAGCTGACTTCAGTGATAGCAATCCAGTATACTTTGCACAAAGTTTGTGCATGTGTACCAAGGCAGAATTTGCTTCTTTGAAGCTGGTAATAGTTATTGCTTGCAATTCTGCAGGTACTGTACAATATTTTATTATTCCTGACCCACTGAAAGGGCTGCTGGTTGTGTGCCCAAGAGTGACCAGATCCATAGGATGGTTGTGTTCCCAAGATCTAATGGTTGTAATGGTTTAATGCCTAATTTCCTTCTTCTATGCAATGATTAAAGGTAGAGGCACTCTGTCCTCCATTATATGGGGGTCTTCAAACAGAGGCTTGACGAGCACCTGTCGGGGATTATCTAGGAGGATTTCCTGCTGCAGGCAGGGGGTTGGACTAGATAACCTTCTAGGTCCCTTTCAACTCTAGGATTCTATGATTCTATGATTCTAAGGTCACCCCGTGTGCCCAAGAGTGACCAGATCCATAGGATGGTTGATAGCCCAAGATCTACTAGTGGTATGCCCAAGAGTGACCAGAATATTCTATATTATACTTCTATGTAGTATAGCATTGTTCAAATAGATTGGAATAGAAGATCAAGTCTGGAAGATGCAATTAAAGATTATGAATCAAGGAAATTATGGACTTCCCTCCCAAACTCAGTGGTTCGCAAAGTGGGGGGGGGGGGTCAGGATCCCTATGCAAGTTGCAACTTCATTTCAAGGGGAGGTTGCAAATAATTGGACATTGGGCAGCAGGACCCACCAGGCAGACTTCCCCGTGGAAGGGGATCCCAGACTAAAATGCTTGAGAACCACTGTTCTAACATATTTAAATTGTAGCACACATATTTGTTGTTATGTATGCTTGTTGCATAGATAAGTGTGTTCTCTCTCTCTCTCTCTCTCTCTCTCTCTCGCTCACACACACACACACACACACACACACACACACAGACATTACAATGGCTGTAATTCTATACAAGGTTACTTGGGGCTGACATTGTGTGGGACTGACTTCTAAGTAAACATTGATCAGGATTCATGACTGTACAGAGGTTCACCAAGGATCAAAGAATAAAATCTTTTGTTATAAATGTGAAGAAGATAACAAGTCTATGCTGATTTCCAAGTCCTGATATCCGGTATCTGTCACATATACATGTTCATGATGTTATTTATCTACACATGATTACACTTGATAACTTAACAACGAATATGTGCCTGTTCTCAGCTGAGAAACAAAGAGCCAATTTGAATACCATCGTCTGAGCTGCTACCCTGAAATTAACGGTGGGATAGTGCAACACTTGCTCCCACCCCTGGCACACCTTTCCCTTTCTCTTAATTGTGTTGGTAGACACATAAAAATCCTCCCACATAAAATCTCCCATATAAAAATCTAGATTCCTGCCTCATAAAATCTAGATTCAGACTATGCCGTCTTGAGGTTAGAAGAGTAAGGACATGCTATGAGGGATTTGCATGATCTTACCCCCATTCACACAAGCACTTGCAAATTTCTGTCAGAAATTAATATGCATTTTAGAACCAGCCAAAAGCAAAAGTTATCAATTCAAGAAATTGTATATGGGGCATCATGCCACATCACTTTGTATTTTGAGGGTGGGAGCACAATTTTCAGAGCTGGGAAAGAAACTCATTGGTGCTCTTCCTAGATCCCTTAAACTGATGGAAATCATCTTTACCCCATAATGTTATATTGGGGATGGTAAGAGTCAGCACAAAATACACAAACCTTCCCCACACGATATACACCAAATCTTCTACTACTTTTTCAGAGCTAACCAGCGTGTAGTGTTTTGTTAGCACTGATATTCTGAATTTTGCAAACCCGGTTTTTGGAACTAAGCATGGTTAAAGAATTGTTAAAGATATCACTGACATGCCAAGCTTAATTCCTAAAATATTGATTGAAAAATGGGAGGCAGGAAATGAAATCAATATTTAAGCATGTGGGGCATTCCTAATCTCCTAAAATCAAGAGTGAAATCCTAAATGTGCCTAATTAGTGAAATCCTAAGTGGTGCAAGTCCCTTGTGTTGGCCTGGGAGTGTCGTAAAAGTGCCATAAAGCACTTGGGTGCCACACCAAGAGAAGATAGGTCAGCACAGGGAAACAAGCCCCAGGAAAGGGTGAGTTCCTATAGGACCCAGCAGGGGATGGGGGAGTGGGGAAGACAGGGAAGTGGGGGGAGCGGGGAAGACAGGGTACATGGTGGGCATCTCTGGGGAAAGGCAGGTGGGAAGCAGGAGACGGAATCAGGATCTGGCAGGTCCTGATATGCTCAGGTTTGCACAGCCATTTGAGGTGAAACAGATCCAGACAGCCCCATTGGGACTGCAGTGGGTTTCCCTGGGGTGTTGGAGACTTTGCTTTGGGGCAAGCCACTGGCTGCCTGAAAGTGGTGTTGGATGCCAACAACCCAATCCTATCTCTTTGCATGGCAAAGCAGCAGCTCCAGTTTAGCACTTTATTCGGCACTGAGGAGTTTCCACATTTTGAGGTCTCCTCCAGGTAAGGGAAATTTTGTTCCTTTGCCTCAGGGTAATCCTCAGCAGTCACCATTAATCAACTTGGAAGTGCACCAACAACATTACTGACTCAAGTCCATACTGATCAATTAAGGTGAATCAAGTCTAGGAAGTGGATTGGGGCACTCGGGTCTAATCCTCACTCCATCCAGTCCCATCTTCTCACCGATCATCTACCCCTTAACCTTATCAGTGGGCAGCTTCAGTCCGTCAGAGCATAAATCTGACTGCTTGCCAGTTGTGGCAGCCAGACCATGCTCACTTGCACAGTCATGTTTGTGACTGCCATAAAGCATGTTATGCCAGTGGAACACACTTTCAGTAGGCAGAGCATACCAATAGGACTGGCCCATAAATATATTTTAATGTGTGAATCGGAACTCAGATGTCCTTAAAGTTAGGAAAATTGTAGTACTGTGGCAAATTGGAATGAGTAAATATATATTGTAAAGCTGCTCCTGTATTCTGAGAAACAGGAAACCATCTTCCACAAATTGACCAGGTGAGTAATGAAGTGTTTTTGCAGGTGTTGGTGCTTGCTCCACCCTGAGGAAAAGGTACTCAGAAAAAAACATGGATCTGAAATTACTTTGGATTGGCACCTTGGCAGGGGTAGGGCATTTGGGTAGTGCTGGGCACACCCTCTTCATCCTAAATCTACTTAGACCAGATATCATTGAGGCTGTCAACTTGTAACTTGGCCACATCAGATTGGGAGAGGTAGAAAAGCCAGGATCTTTTGTTGGAGAATAATGCTAGGGTAATCTATGTCAATGAAATATTTTTCTCTGGGGGGTTATTTCCTGGTTATGGTAGTTAGCGTGTAACAATTAACTAGTTGCTTTGTTCATGATGAGAAATCATGAATGTCCTAGGACAGCGATGGCAAACCTATGGCATGCGTGCCAGAGTGGGGACTCGGAGCCCTCTCTGTTGGCACATGGTCATAGTGCCCCCAGACAAGCGCTCTAAGCCCAGTGCACATTTCCAGAGATCTGGGCATGTGTGCTGGGCACTGGTGCACTCAGGTCTGCTCCAAAGAGGAACAGCCAGTTCCACTTCAGGGCAGAATCGACAGATAGTGCTGGTGCCCAGTGTGCATGTCCAGAGCTCCAGGCCATGTGCATTGGGTCTGAAGCGCCCTGACCAGGGGTGGGCAGGGCTTGGCCCAAGAACCGGTTCTCTGGAAGTGGGCGGGGCCAGGGCCAGTGGGCGGGGCTGGGAGGTTTTTAATTTAAAAATTAAAAAAATTAAAAAAATTAAATTACTTACTTCTGAGTAGACCTGCATAGGATGGGGCTCTGAGGCTGCAATCCTCTCCACACTTTCCTGGGAGTAAGTCCCATTGACTATACTGGGACTTACTTCTGAGTAGACCTGCATAGGATGGGGCTCTGAGGCTGCAGTCCTCTCCACACAAGCATGAAGAGGAGCATGCTGCTCCAAATTAGGAGCAGAGCACACTGGTATCCGTTGTGCATGCCCAAAACTCTGAAGACTTCTGCACCACTCTTGGAAAGGTTAAGCCAGTGCACAAACATGCACTGGCCTCCCCACACCACCACAGGAATGAGGAGAGGGTCAGTTGTGCAGATCTAAATTGGTTAGGATTGTACCCTAAGTATCTACATACAGTCTTTTATTGCAAATTAATCTAGAGTGGGAGTGTTAAGCATAAGCCCTGTGGGTCAGAAATGGACCACATAGCCCATGAGATAATTGGGCTGTCCTATATGTTGAAAATATAGTTAAGATTTGCATATTTTTTTCTTCTGCTATTCACAGCTAATGAGTTCCTACGTGAGAACAAAGTGCTTATTTCTGGCCATCATCTGCTTAGTGATGTCACCTCTGACCCTGTTGAATGCTGTTTGGCCTGCTTGATGAAACAAGGTTGAGATCCCTTAACTAGATTATATCTAAGTGTGTTCCAAACCTTGCTGAAAATTTTGTTCTAGTGCAAAAATCTGTTTCTCTCCCTCCTTGCTTCCAAAATCCAAAATGGGATGCTGGCCTTCTTATAGAGACATCCCCCACTTATTGGACAGGTCCTAACGGGAGCAATGTTCAAAAGTGAACATTGTCTTGCAAAATGGCCACAAAAAAGATATAAGCATCACTTGCAAAAGTCTAAATAACACATATTTATTAACCCATAGCCAAAATACCTAACAAATTAAAGTAAACTGAACAAAAGGCAATGAATATCTTATGTATTGGAATGATGATTATTTATTGAAGAAAGTCAGATGGAAGTGCCAAAAATAGTTTGATCACCATGTCACATGCAAATCTGACATGAAAGACAATTTTAGGAAAGACAACTTTAGACTTAAGACCAGTAGAGAGAGGTTGAAAGAATGGAGCATGCGTTGAATGAATATTCTGGGAAAGGTGTTGAAAGAACAGAACCATCAGAAAACAAACTCAGAAAGAGAGGGATGACTGAATTTTCAAATCCCAAAGCAAGAGGAAGTGGACTTCCTCTGATCAGCAGTATCTATATATATAAAAGAGAAAAGTGACTGACTGACTCACTGAGTGACTGACTCATCACCACCCTGCCAAAACTGGTGGGCCTAGAAGCGTGAAATTTGGGGTGGGTGTTCCTTCCATGACGGAGAGGTGCACTAAGAACCGGTTTTCGGAAATTCCAACCGGAAGGGGGTGAAAAGGGGTGCAATGCATTTTCCTCCCTATACTTAGCATTGGACTCGTCTACATTCTGCCCCAACTGCTGGGCCTAGAAGCATGGAATTCTGGGAGGGAGTTCTTTCTGCCACCTGAACACCCACCAAGAACCCATGTGGAGAAATTTAACCCTTAAGGGACTGATAAGGGGTCAACGTGTTTCTGCCCTATACTTAACATGGGAGACTGACCAACATCCAGCCAATTTGGTGCTCAGTGCCTGGTGCACTGGGGGGATGTTGTTAGGAGGAAGAGGCTGCACTGTGGAGGATGCTGTGCATGGAAGATGTTGCGCATGGGGGGTTGATGAGCATGGGGAGATGTTGCGCTTTGTGCATGGGGGACTGATGTGCATGGGGGAAGTTGCGCACGGGGGAAAGTTATGCATGGGGACAGATGCGCATGGGGTGTTATGCACATGGGGGATATTGCACATGGGGGACTGATGTGCATGGGAGAAGTTGCGCATGGGGAAAGTTGTGCATGGGGGACTGATGCGCATTGGGGACTGATGCGCATGGGGGAAGTTGCGCATGGGGTGTTGATGGGCATGAGGGATGTTGCGCATGGGGGTTGATGTGCATGGGGGCAAGTTGCACATGGGGGAAGTTGCGCACGGGGAAAGTTGTGCATGGGGGACTGATGTGCATGGGGGAGTTGCGCATTGGATATTGATGTGCATGGGGTGTTGATGTGCCCTATGGGGATGGCGTATGGGGAAATGTTACTCCCGCAACGCAGGTACACTTTTTGCTAGTAGTCAATATAGTATGGTTGGTAAAGGGAGCCAAGAAGATTTTATTCTGACCTCAGCACTGCTTTGCCCTGTACTTTGGGAAAAGTTGTTTCATGTTTATCTATCCTCCTTATCAAATTCGCTGGTGCCTACATTTTGGAAATAGTGCCTACTTTCTCTTTAATTGGTAAATCAATAGCCCTCTTCATGGGAACTTTTTAGTTGATAAGTGGTGTATAAATTATATAAACAGATGGATAGAATGGACAATGTTCATGTGGTTGGATGAGAGAAAGTGTAAGCTCACTCCCACTTCAATAACTTTCCAAAGTTCCAACTCCTACGCTGCATATGGAGAGCATTTATCTGTAATGAAAACACTTTCTTTAGGGAAAATGGGGACAGAACTTCAAAAGCGTGTTTGTGTTGTGGATGGGAACCTTAACTGCACTCTTACATTCTCTCCACCCTATGGGTGTTATCTTAAAAGGGATACTTGCAGAATCATAGAGTGATACAGTTGGAAGGGTCTTTCGAGGTCATCCAGACCAACCTCCTATTCATTACAGACACCTGCAAGGTCAATTCCTGAAACTGGTCAAGCAGTTTCTGCTTGAAAACCTGCAATAAGAGAGACTTCTCAAAATAGAATCATGTAGGCTGTTCCACCACTAGACAGCCTAAATCTAAATTCTGGTCTAAATCTACTTCCCTATAGTTTCCACTCATTGATTCTAATTTCAACCTTGGAAACCATAGAAAATAAACTGCAATTCAAATTCTTGCTGGTATTTACTTAAACTAAAAATTCTTCTCTTCTGCTGCCTTCTGCTCAGCAGAATGGTACAGTCCAATTCATTGTGATGCCACTTTAGGAATCTGAACACTTCCCTTAAAACTTTAGACATCTCCGGAAGGAAAACATTTTGGGTTTTTTTAATGTTCCCACTCATTTTTTTGTTAAGATTTAAACCTCTTGAACTCAATAAATACCCTTCATCAATTTTATGGGTGGCTCTGTTTGGCTCCTGTTCGTAAGGGTGGAGATTTCAGAAATAGAGGAATGGATACATTCCCGCTGGAAAATATTCTGCTGCTTCCCTGAAAATTAATTTCACTTAAAAAAAACTTATTTACACATTCTAGTGGTAACCAATTAGAAAAATTGTCAAGCTTGTAATTAGACTTTGAGATGGATTACATTTTGATAGACTGTCGTTTACTGGAGCTGAATTACTATTAATTCAATTTGCTGCCTGTAAACATCATTCTGCCTCATCATAACTCATTAATGTCATTTAAATTTCAAAATATGAAAACTTCCACAACCTCTTTTTTTTTAACAGGGTGTGGGAGCTGGAGATTGCATTTGAAGCATAAAAGACCAAAGGAACTAACAGATAAGCATGGGTGATTTGGGCAACATTTTTGTGGAAGATACATGTACAGTACTTCCTGTCCATATAGAAGACTGAATCACTGCCCTTATCTGAGAATATATCATGTTTTAATAAAACATCATTGACTAATACCTCCATATTTCTCCTGCAGTGCCTCTTAGTAATCAAGCGTCCTATTTTTATTACATATGAATATTCAAGATCTACTTTTCCAGATAAATGACTCTTAGCTTTATTGTGGTACCTTGGTTTATGAGCATAATTCATTCCAAAAGCATGCTTGTAATCCAAAACGCTTGAAAACCAAAGCAGATTTTTCCAGAGGAAACAATGGAAACTCAGGCTGCAATCCTAAGACCACTTTCCTGGGAGTAAGCCCCACTGAATTCAATGGAACGTACTTCTGAGTAGACATGACTAGGATTGCACTGTCAGACAATTTGTTCCACAACCTAAAAATATTCATATAAAATATTCATATAATATAATTATGTCAGAGTGATAGCTTAAAGGAACGGAGAAGAGTATCTCTGTATGTGTTGGCTTTATTTAGAAGCTAGTTTTTGGAAGAGCTGAACACCTTTTGGAGAAGGTCGGGTTTTGCAGGCGCTCACTGTCTGCCTTATTACCAGGTAACTGGGCTGTGGGTGGCGCAAGTGGCTAAGACGCTGTGCCTGTTAACCAGCAGGCCAGGGTTCGATTCCCGGGTCGGCCCCACAAGACAGGGTGAGCTCCTGTCCTTAGCCCAGCTCTGCGACGCCAGCTGGATCCAATTGTATTGGCTCTGCCTTTCCATTGGACTAATTCAGTGGCATGGAGAGGGGGGATTTGCTGCTTGGGTGACAGCCTATCCTCCATAACAATCCAACTCAGGCTTTCATGCTTCGCATGCAGCGTATGCAACACTGAGCACGATACCATAGTCTGTCAAGACTGACAGAGGCCTGATTACCTTTGTGTCACACAGAAATTTCTTGAAACCAAATGTTCCAACACATTGCTTATTAACCAAGACATTGCTTGCTAACCAAGTAAGAATGGTTTAGAAATTTTTGCTTGACTTCCAAAATACTTGTAATCCAAGTCACTCATAAATCAAGGAACCACTGTAGCAACATATGTCCACCACAGTATAAGAACCGCAGGTAGGAAGTTCTACCACGTTAAGACAAAGAAAGCATCAAACCTACGTCAATGATTCTGTCCTATCAAGTCAACATCGTTAGTCAATATGGATTTGGCTCTTGGAACTTCTTCTCCCACTTGATACTCAGGAAGTGTAAGTGGGCAAAATTCTGCTTCAGACTTTCAACCAAACCAATGTACCTCTCCAAGGGTGCAATCATATGCATATCTACTCAGAAGAAAATCCTTTATGTTCAGTGGAACCTACTCCCAAGAAGGTGTGGATAGAATTGCACCCTATTTTTTTTTGTGTCCAGTTCAATGCACGGTTGCTAATGCTTGGAACTGAAAAAATTAGTATCTAGTTGAGGTCTGGTGGCAGAATAATTTAATTTGGTGCTAGGCGATGAAGCACAACAGGGTTTTTTTGCCCTCTAGTTTTGTTTTTTGTTTAGGTTCAGAGCAGCAGTTTTTGACAAATCCAGAAGACCAATTTTACTTGTACTTTCCCCACATGCATCTCATTTGTACCTCTTACATTGTATGACCTGCCACTACAGCACAAGGTTTTCATGTATAAGGCAAGCCCAACTCAATCGTTGGCATCTCCCAATAGGGCTGGGAAACACCCTTCGAGGGCTGTTAACCAGCAGCGTGAATAATAGTTAACTAGCTGAACTTGACTGACTCAACAGAGGGCAGTGTCATATGTCCATTCATGCAAGGTTAGGCTGATGCTGACAAGAGTCAAGTTGGGTTAAGCCTGTGATAGTGAGGTGCAAATCACAAAAAATGGAGACCCCAATGTCAATGTTTGGAGACCCCAAAGGGTCCTGTAGTACTATTGGTGCAGGTAGAGCTAGTGTAGAAATAAAAAAAATTCAAGGTTGTTGAGAAATGTTTAATGTGGTTTTATAAAGCAAGGTTACTTTTCTAGATCAGACAATATAAACCTTAGTTAAACAATTGTAAATTTGAACATGATAGGCCTTTCAGTATTATGGGAGAGTTTTCCAGATCTGCCAAAATGGGTTGCGCATTGGGATTGTGTGCTATTATTAGCAACACAACAAGCATCCTGTTGCTTCAATAGGAAAATGTCAATTTTCTGAGTATTGCTCTGCAGAAAAAAAGTCCAAGGGCGTGAATCTCCTTATTTGCTTTGCCTTTTTTTGGAAACTGGTAACAAAGATTTGTCATAGTATTTCCATATCTCAGCCAACAAAAATAAGCCATCTTACAAGGAAAAAATGATGCTTTTTAATCTGAATGCAACAATTTTTTTTAAAGTTGTGCACAAGATAAGAGAAATAGAGCACACATGGGGTTGGGCCTCTTGCAAGCGTCTCACTGTCTATAGGGAGGTGAGGATTAACGTCTCTAATGCCAAAAGCAACTGTTTATTAAGTGAGCCATGGCTTCAGGGTATGCAGATTGAGAGTATTCATCATCTCTGTGTTTATCATGCATTTATAAATACAGAAGGGAGTTTGCTGAAGACAGACAGGGCAAAGCAAATTAATATTACAGAGACCTGGCTTTATGCAATACAAAGCTCTGGGAAGACCGAGGTGATCCTTTCCCCAAGAAACAGCCTGCTGAAACCAGTTCCAGACATATTCCACTGGCCTAATGAAAAAAGAGACATCCAAGTCACAACTTGACTGGATACAATATGAATAAGAGCACCACAGATGCTAATACTGAAAAAGCCCTTTAATGCGGACCATGCTTTCCTGTTCTGCAAAACCCTATTTGGGGGGATCCTATTTATCAGTTGCCCTATCTAACACTAGGTTGCCCTATCTAACACTAGGTTGGAGCAACTGCAAGATGCTCCAGCCCAGTTACTCTGGAAGAGGCGTAGGGCAGAGCAAGGCAAGATAGGGTGCCCTAAGAGAGGTAGACCTGCTCTGCCCTAACTGGGCCAGCCTAAGCAGCTCAGGAGAGGCAAGTTGAGGGCATGTTTAGCATTGCCTAGGGCAGAGCAGTTACTCTGAATCCAGAGCCTGTTTCCAAGGCAGAAATGCCCTCTTCCAGCCCTCAGAGTTATACCACCTCAGGAGCAGGTATAGTAATGAGTAGACCCATAGGGGTCCATGATAAGGCCCGAGTAAGAATGGCAGTGTTGACCAAAAATCTGAGTTCTTGGCCAGCCTAGCTGCAACCCCTGCCTCTCAACCTCAGGATATGGAACAAACTACGGCTGCCCACAAACCTCAGGATACAGCAGGCCACTCCAAGAAGCCCCTTGTATTCACTGTAGAATGTACTGGCATCTCATCAGGGACTCCTTATAAGGCAGGCACCCAGTGGCGTCACCAGACTGGTGCGGCTGGTGTGGGCTGCATTGGGGATGCGCTCCGTATGGGGTGATGTGCCGGAGGAGTTTGACTGTCCTTTGGCAGGCCCCGGGCGTCAGCACCCCCATTCAGGCCTGCTCCAAAGCGGAGCAGCAGCCAGAAGCTGCCACTTGTCTGAGGAGCTGGCCTGAACGGCCATCTGAAGTGCACTGCGCAGAAACACACTGAGCATGCCGAACAGCTTCAGAGGAGACTTCTTTAGAGCAGAGAAAGTCCGCGCCTCTGCACAGCCATTCGGCCTCACTCAGGAGGCGGAGCGGCAGCCGAATGGCTTCAGAAAGAGTACTGCACAGGCACCAACTCTGACGCTTGCACAGTCTCCCCCGAAGCCAAAAGGCTTCAGAAAAGTACTGCGCAGGTGTCAGAGATGGTGCCTGCGCAGTACTCTTTCTGAAGCCAGTTGGCTTCAGAAACAACTGCGCAGGCGCCAACTTTGGTGACTGCGCAGTCCGGGGGGGGGGCGCGCATCCCAGGGATGACGCACAGACTTCCGCACCAGGTGATGTGCAGAGTCATGTCACCACTGTAGGCCCCACAGCTGTTCCTTGTTCAGTGTGATCTAAGGGGTGTCTCCTCAGGAGCAAGTCTTCCCCTTGTGTCAATTACTTAGCATGCTCTGGAGCAGTTAGGGCAGCCCAGGCTTCCTGACTCTCTGGATTCAGCATAACTTTCTGCTCTGGATACAGAATAGTTAGGAGAGTGCAGTTAGGTCAGAGCAGGCTGAATTTGCTCTGGATTGTGTCCTAAGACACTGTGCTTGTTAACCAGCAGGCCAGGGTTCGAGATCCGGGTTGGCCCCACTAGACAGGGTGAGCTCCTGTCCTTAGCCCAGCTCTGCGACGCCAGCTGGATCCAATCGTATTGGCTCTGCCTTTCCATTGGACTAATTCAGTGGCGTGGAGAGGGGGGATTTGCTGCTTGGGTAACAGCCTATCCTCCATAACAATCCAACCCAGGCTTTCGTGCTTTGCATGCAGCGTATGCAGCGCTGAGCACGATACCATAGTCTTCCAAGACTGACAGAGGCCTGCTTTTTTTTATTTATCAAGCTGTATTTAACCCCGATGGTCTTGTTGTAGTTTCCAGCTGTAGGGAAATTTCACTCTGAGTAGACTAAAACTATCAACAGTAATGCCTCTCTACTCAAATGCCTTAGAGCTCAATTTTAACATGTCTACTCAGAAGTCACTCCATTATAATCAATGGAGCTTACTCCCAGGAAACTGTGGATAGGATTGCAGCCTTAACCTATGTGTGAGGGCGTTGGCATCTTCTGGCCAACATTCCATGTCAATCAAGAAAGCTGAGGAGAGGAAACTGTAAACATTCCAGCTACCATTGAAATATGGGAAGATGAGATTACTGATTAATGTTGTTATACTGTACCTCCACAAGCGGCAGGCAGGTTGAAGCTGTTAGTAATATATTATGTATATATAATGGGAACATAAACGGTAGTAAAAAGCTGATCTAGGCCAGGCCATTAGTGACACCTTATATTTAGGATCCTCCTCATCAGAACTTATTATTCTTATTATTTATGAATAATACAAGATACAATACAATACAATACAAGGGAATCAGAAAGGAAATTGGGACTTGCCCTGGCTCAGTGTTTAACAACACTGTTGCCTTGAAGGTGAGCAGGTTGGCAGTTTGAGGAAATCAGGCATTTACAAGCCTTTAATTTTTTTTTTAAAAAAATCCAATTTTAATGATAATATATTTTATCAGCAACTGATGAGTTGATTAATTGCACAATGAACATTTTTGTTCTGTGAGTGGAATTTTGGCACTTAGTTGGCACAGCATTTTATGCTAGTTAATATGGCATACAGTGCTTCAGGGGATGCATCTTCAACCTGCATTTGCAGAGTCAGCAGTACTGGAGCGTCTCACAGATAATATTATATTGTGTGCAAACTGCAACACGCAATCTTGACAGCAGAGATAGTGTGGGGTGTGGGCAATCCCCAAGTACTTGCAAAGCTTGTAGATGCCTGCATGACACAGAGTAACCTCTATACAAAATGGGGATGAAGAGGACTCCAACTATTGCTGCTGTCTTTTTATTGTCTATTAAGACAAGAAAGTTTCACATTTTACTGTAGAAAGAGCTACAATGCTTTGAAAGCTGGAGTCAGGACTGGCGTTAAACCAACTGGACCAATTGCACCCAGTTTAGCCCTGTGCCTAAGGAACACCCATAGGCAAGTAGCACCATATTGCTTTCACTAGTGACAGCCTGCAGCTGTTGTTTGCAAAGGTACAGTATAACAACGTACATCAATTTTTAAAAAATCTCCCTTTCCAGCATCTCATCTTCTCATATTTTCAGTGACAGTTGGAATGTTGACAGAATGTTGACAATTGCCTCTCCTCAGCCTGCTTGATTGACACAGAATGTTGGCCAGAAGCTTTGGATACCCTAACACACAGGATAATGCTTTTATGTAGAAAGATAACATCTTGTATAACATACATATCTGATTAAAATCACCATACAGCAAATACTATTAAATTGTTTCGGGTCCACTTGTTTTAGCCACTGTGTACTCTACTACAGCCTTACTGTTAGCTGACTTGACCCTTTGGAATAAGGTCTGTATGGGCACAATCCAGAGTAACTATGGGGAGTCCTTGCTCTGGTGTAAGAACAATTTGCTCTGGATTGCAATATGAATTTCCCATTAGTTTTCACTAGGTGGTGCAGTAACTACAGGTGTATGTAATGTCTCTTATGTGCTCCCGGGGTTACTCTGGATTGCAGGGTATGAAGAATCTGAACCTAAACAAACCATCATATTTTTAATGCAGATTATTCTTGTTTCTGTAGAGCTGGATTTTCCTTCAAGAATAAGCACAGCCCATTTGTTGATGAAGAACTTTCCGCATACAATGAATGAGCAAAATACTTTTTCCTGGAAGAGCTGCTGTAGTTCAGTTTGAATCGTCATCCCCCCCCCAAGTTGCTAGGTGTGGCATCCAAACAGCTTTAATCCTAGCACAGCCTCCCCTGAAACAATCCAGAAACATGAACCTTCAAGGAATTTGACCAGCTTTTCAAATACAAAGCCTCTGTCTACATTCGCTGCATAGGATTTGTTGTGTTTCATATTTATGTAATGCACATTGATACCAGTTGGATAAACTCTTAATACAAAAATATATTTCTTGACCAATGCCGTGTAGTCTATAAGCACTAAAACAGTAAGATTAGTTTTCAATTTTTTGCTTTTTTCTTCTTTCACTAAAGCCAGTTTTCAGTTTTTGTTTCTTCTTTAAAGACGAGATGCTCCTATGTTAGATCCAACTCTTGCAAGTACATGGTCAGAGACCAGATGTAAGAGAAGGTAGCTTTGTAAAAGCTTAGGATTCTGCCTTCAACTGCTGTCCCCCTTAACTATGCCCTCCCATTCCCCCAAAGCCCCTCTACCAGCACAGGGTGACCACATGCCCTCTATTTCATGTCGACTTCTTTACTCTTGTGTCCTGAATAAAAATCTTCATTGATCTCCTTTTTTGTGTGCAAACTGTATGTAGCCTACTTGCAGTTAATTAAATTGTATGTAATAGTTTTATAAGTAACTTAGGGCACAATCCAGAATAACTACAGGGAGTCCTTGCTCTGACGTAAGAACAATTTACTCTGGATTGCAATATGAATCTCCCATAGGTTTTCAATAGGTGGTACCATAACTACATCAACGTAAATGTCTCTTACATGCTCCCGTAGTTACTCTGGATTGTAGGCAGTGGTGGGCTCCAGCAGGTTCACACCTACTCTATAGAACCGGTTGTTAACGAGAGATAGGACATATAAAGTTTAAAAATAGCCATTTAAAAGTGGCTGCCAGATGGGCAGAGAACCAGTTGTTAATTTCTTTGAATCCCATCACTGATTGTAGGGTAAGATCACAATCCTAACCATGTCTACTCAAAAGTCAGACCCATTGTGTTCAGTGGGTCTTACTCCCAGGAAAGTGCCGATAGGATTGCAGCCATAGTAACATAGTATATAGTAAGCAACATATATGAGTGTTTTTAGCTTTTATTCTGTCATGTTCGACATTTCTCTTGGGTGTCCTATATTTGTGTGTGTGTGGGGGGGTGCCTTGTCCTCTTTTTTATTATATCATATAGGCTGCAATCCTAAAGACACTTTCCTGGGTATAAGTCCCATTGAGCAGAATAGGGCTTACTTTTGAGTAGACATGGTTAGGCTTGTGCTCATGGTCACCCTGCACCAGCCGGCAGTGAGACTTACAGCTGACTGCTCCTGGCACTGAGGTTCAGCATGGGCACTCTTTGCTCACGGGTACCACAAATGTGCTTTATGACATGTTTGCAACACCTAAAGGTGGCATAGTTTTGGGCCTTAAAGCTGAATTACAATAGAAAAATGTTATAAAGTTCTATTATGTAACCTATTATCATATATCTAATTCTGTCATCAGGACTGCATTTAGGAATATGAAATACCCTGAAATATAAGCAATTTATATGATGAGTGGTATTTAAGCCTATGTACCAAAAAGTTGTTAATATAGTAGTTTATTGTGCCTGTATTCTATTCATGTCTATTCATGATTATAATTCAGACAATTTCAATTCTACAGGGTGATAGTTGTCCTGTCATGCTTTTTCTGGGTGATACGGACTGAGCGGTCGTGTTTGGAGGTTGTCAAGGAAAATAAAAGGAGATAAGATCTCTTGGGAGTTCTATGCTTCAAGCTATCATTCCACAGCTAAAGGGAGTTTGGGTTTTAAAAATAAACATGAAGACTTTGAAGCCAACCACCCCATTTGCAATTTGGAGTCGGATACAAATTCCATTTCTGATGACCAATTTAACAGCTCTGTTTTGAACAACAAAAGACAATGGCTGCAATCCTAAGAGCACTTTCCTGCGAGTAAATCCCATTGAGCTCAATGGAACCTAGGATTGAACTGAATGTCTTTTGAACACAATAAGGTTCTTGGCCATAAATAGGATGCTTCACTGCTAACTCAACAAGAACATTAGTACAGTACTCATAAATTTTAGATTTTGACTCACTGATATCAATGGGTTTAACTACACTTAACTTTGTTGGATTAATGTACATCCAATATTCCCAATCCACCAAAGTATGTCAGGACCACACATGTAATTTGGAGTAATCCCACTGAATTACTCCAAACCAAAAGAATCATCTTGTGTAACTGAAATTACATTGATTTCAGTGAAACTTAGAACTAACTTCAACTGGGTTGGACATAAATGTGAATGAAGATTTGTTATGCATCGTGATTCAGAAATGTTAGCTCCTTATCTTCCTAGCTGTATTTCACTGAAATTTGAACATAAATGTGAGATTATGCCCTGGAGTGTTTTCACAATCCATGCTTGGAAATGTTTATCAGCTTAATACTACCCATCTTTTGATTTCTAATTTAGCCTACAAGGAGGAATGATTTAATCCTACAGTGTATCTTGATGGAATGATGGGAAGGTAGGGCGGCCTCACCTTTTGGTGAAGTTAATTCTGTTACTTACACTTCCAGGTATTTTAGGAAACTTTCTGAGACCTTTGTGGTCAACAGAGAAAACCAAGATGAATGAGTCTCACTTCAGTTGCAGAATTGCCCTTTTTATCATCCCCTCCTTGGCATTTCTGTATATAATATTTTGGTGAAAACGAAACACAGGTATACACATTCCTATATACAGGAGTAAAACCACTGAATATGATGGGACTTGAGAAGACATACATAGGTTTGTGCTCTATTTTCCCATTAAGAGACTTCTTGTTGTGCTTTAATGACTGACATACATATATGCGGTCGATTGCTAGGTTGATAAGCAGGGTGACCAGATGTCATAACCACAAAAGAGAACAAGGTTCCTCCAAAATATAGGACACCCAAGAAAAAGTGTCCTACTTCCTGTTAGGGTTCTCTTAGTTTTGGATGACTGCTTCTTGCGAACATGTTCTTTCTCTGGCATTTTGTCACAGGAAGGGCTACTAATGAAAAGTGTGACAAAGGAAAACAGGTCAGTAGTGAGTTCACAGGGCGGAGAACCACGGATCAGTGAAATACGTTTATGGGATCCATGGATATGGGGAGATGCCTGTACTATAGAGCTTGATATGACATTGTGGCACAATCCTAAGCATGTCTACTCAGAAGTTAATCTCACTGTGTTCTAAAGGGCTTATTTCCAGGAATGTGTGTACAGGATTGCAGCCTCGGGTATGTTGTATTTTGCATGCAGAAGGTTTCAGGCTGAATTCCTCCCCAAGAGTTTTCCTCAAATTCTCTCCTCTTCCAAACAAGTGAATGGAGCACAGGCAGATCCAGATCCAGTTATTATTATTTCAGATCCAGTTATTATCATTGAATAATGAAACATGATCACAATTCAGGCAGAAAAGATGTGCACAGTAGGGCATCCTCATCAGATTATATTATCCTAATGTTCTGGGGTAAAAGGGAGCACTGAGTTTCCTTAGAAGTTTTCCATGATTCATTAGAAGCTCTGGAATTCTGCCACCCTGAGCTCAAGTGTCTGTTGAGTTTGGCCAGATCTGGCTAGTTTGTTTAGATCCAAACCCTAGGAACTGCCTGGCAGGCAGCAACTAGCTGGCCAGGGATGAAGTTATGAAGCTGTGATCGCTAGAACAGGCAGTAGTAACTAATTGGTTGATCTCCTGATTTTTAATGTCAGAAGAATTTTTTTTATTGAGATACCAGTCTTCAAAGACAATCTGCTTACCTCTGACTTTCTACTACTTTTCTCTCTTGACCTGTGGGACTAGTGTAGCTAGCAGAGTCTGCAGAGGGTAGCAGTTGCGCTGGGGAACATGCTTTAGGAATCAACAAACTGAGCTTGACACTAGTGACCAAAAATTGAAAAATAGGGTTTTGAATGTTTGATATCATTGAAATGTTTGAATGTTAGATATAATTGAAAGGTTAATTTAATGAAGAAAGAAATGAACTGCATTGGAAAATCTATAAACTGCAAAAAGTTATGGTCAATTAACCATAAAATGAAAATATTAACTTCCTATAGAATAAAAACTAGGTTTTCTCAATTCAAAACTGACCTATGAGACTGATTGCTCTGAGAGCCAATGAAATGTAATTGAGATGTAAATGAGAGCCAATTGTGATACCGTATGGAACTAATAAGGTGCTGATATGAATCAGCTCCCTTTTCCATATATAATAATTTGGTTACCCTAATTGGGTAAATAGGCACTTCTAAGTGGTGCTCCTCTTATATTTAGTAGGGAAAGAATAACCATCCCAGTATCATGAGCAGGGTTGACAACTGCAAACTTTTCTCAAACAGATCTAGGCTGCAATCCTAAAGACACTTTCCAGGGAGTAAGACCCATTGAACACAACGGGGCTTACATTTGAGTAGACATGGTTAGGATTGTGCTGCTAGGGTACCTCTTGAAGTGAGAGGTCTCTGTTGAAAGCTGGGGAAAGTCCAGTAAATGGTCCTGGTTTATCATGACAGCAAGGAGCATATTAATAGCTCTTAATTACTCTAATTATTCATATTATATGGTGGTAAGTGGGGCTGACCCAAGACCTTCTGACACCTGAGACAGCATGTCAAACAATGCTCCAGTCACCAGATCCTAACCAACTTTCCAGCACTGACATGACTGGGCCAGAAGGCCATGTGCTACATCCTGTAGTTGGGGGAACTCACAGAGGTCCACTTCTAATTCTGGGAATGTATTGGAGTGTAGCAATGTAATATGTAAGTCTTGAACTGACTTTCTTCTAAAACAGGGGTCAGAAACCATTCAACTGGGTCAAATTTGGCCCCCATGAAGAGTGATGTCTGTCTATCTGTCTGCCTATCCCTGTGTCAGGCTATTAAGAATCCTTGGTCATGGTTAGCTCCCACCAAACGGCTTGTTATCACAGTCCTGTCCAGTGGAGACAGATTCTATCATGGTGCAGGCAACTTGTTATCTGTGTACACCTAGCGGGCCACAGTGAGATACAGAAAGCTTAACTAGATGGTCCTTTGGCCTGATCCAGCAGGACCTTTATTATGTTCTAGCCAAGATGAACTATGAATTCTTGAATTGATTAGGTTGCTGTTATATAACCAACTCATATTAATTTATGACTTTCTCTTCTTAATGTAGGTTCTTCAAATGCCATACTTTTCTGGTTGGACAGTGTGGCATTTTTTTTCAGTCCGGGGTTAAACGGAGTGGAAACTAAACAAGTATGGGTTTGGCTTTGAAACAGGGTGCTGGAAGGCATATCTTACCTGACATGTTGCATTGTGAATTTCGAGTCAAGGGTGTGGGAGGTCTAGCCTCACTTTCTTTGTGATCTGCACAGGTGTGCACAGAACTTCAAAGTCAACTACAGCAAAGTTTACAGCTGGGAGAAGGAAAAAAACCTCAGTCAAACCACAAGAAAATAAATCACTGACTATTTAGGTGGAACCTTCCCTTGCATAACCCTTTGGAAATCGGTATTGAGCATTAATTTCCATATACATGGACAGTCCTCTCATTAACCTGAAATACTAATCAACCGACGATAGTTGCATTTCTTTGTCCTTTTCAGTCTTACCCTAGTACAGATCAATGTTCTTAGGCTGAAGTCTTAAAACATGCTATAAGTTTCATTCAACACAAAGAACTTACTTGAACACACATAACTGAGCCAGAGATATAAGGTGTTGGGTAAAAATAACCCAGAAAGATGAAGGAAGTCCTTAGAAAGAAAAGGAACAATTTGAGTTCAGTGGGTCTTACTCTCAGGAAAGTGTCTTTAGAATTGCAGCCTTGGTCTATTTGGATAGATTTTAGACATTCTCAAAAGCCAGGATTATCAAGCAAAGGGCCTTTGGGAGGAGAAAGGAATTTTGAGATCTGTTGGAACCGTCTTGATTTTCCTGGAAGTGCCTCCCTACCTGTAATCCAATTAGCCATGCAAGATCACCTGGGTGCCAAAGCCACCGAATTCAATCTCCGGTGTTGTCCATGAAGGCATCTTAACAAGAAACACACCCTCTTAGCTATTGTGAGCCAAGCCTCAGACTCAGCCTTAGATTAGGAAATTGCCCCTCAACTCAGTTGAGGGTTCTGTCTTCGCCAAAAATGCCCTAATCTAACCCTATATGATCCATTCAGCTCCAGAACACTTTTCCTATCCTTTTTTTGTAGATGGATCTACAGGCATACCTTGACTTTCACCCACTTGATTTTCATCACTTTGCTCTTTCAAACACTAAATTATAACTACAGTACATTTCAAATTTAATGCACATGCTTTCCTCATTTATTATGCTCACCAATATTCTTATGTTTTATTTCTGTTGATTTAGTTTACATGCATTTTTGTATGTGTTATATCAGTGGATCTCGAGTATTTCACCTTGGAACCCCCTTCTAAGAATGACAATCTATCTGGGACTCCCTGGAACTAATGTCATGGCTGGAAGTGATGTAAAACAAGAAGTGACATCACTGTGGTGCAAGAGCTCCTCCATGTCTGCTCAAAAGTAAGTCCCATTGTGTTAAATGAGACTTACTCCCAGGAAAGCAGCCCAATGTCCCCTTCCAAGATGGCAGCACCCAGCTTTTCCTGACCCTCACTTTAAGAACCATTTGCAAGCTAAATAAGATAATACTTTGACATTCAACTATTTTTGATTTTCATCCTTGCACTGGTCCCTAATCTGATGAAAGTGCAAGGTATCCTGTACTATGGAATTCCTTGAGGGGGTGTTATTTGATTCAGCATCTGTAGCACCTACTAAATGCTGTAAGTGATTTCCTTAAGCAGGAATTGACATTATTAAACAGATATAAAGAAGTTTTTGCTCACTTAGGACATCATTAGTAGCAACTGACTTTGATAATATTTTCAAGACGAGGACGAGCCCAGTTATTACAGACTGCCTTTCAGCAGCACCACTTCTGCTGGGTTATTACTTTGGACTTCTGCAATGGAGAAGTTTTCTGCAAAGGGACGTCTTAGCAGAAATGGAGCTGCTGAAAAGGTCACCAGTGTAACTGGTTATGAGTGTCTATTCAATGGGACAGAGAAGCCAAACTGCCCCACTGCATGGATTTGCAGCCTGGCTATAGGGTCACCCAATATCTGCAGAACCTGGTTCAGGCTTCACAGATCTATCTTCAAGCCACAGCTGATTGCTGTGGCCAGAACCTCAGGAATTTCCTTCTTCATCTTTTCTACTGAACCTCTGAACTCCTCATTAAAAAAGAATTATATAAATACTGTTATTAATAATGATATTTCCCCATTTTTTCCTCTTTTCCTTTCACTCTACATCCCAAATCCTGAGTTCCAAGAAAGCCTACATCTGCCAAGTCTACAAAATCACTCTGTGACCCCCCATCAGTATGACCATATGTCATCTTTTTCTTGGGCATGCCCTCTTTTTTTAGCCTTGAGTCCTGGAAAAAAAAAAATCTTCATTGTCCTCCTTTTCCTCATGAGCAGGCAGCATGTCGTCTTTAGTACTGATGTAATAGTTTTAAATTTATTTATATATATATAATTGAAAAGTTTTACATTTAAAAGTTATAAAAGTTTAAAACTGAAAACTGACTGATTCACTCACTGACTGATCATCAACATCCTGCCAAAACTGATGGACCAACAATTAAAAACTTAAATTTGGGATTTCACTAATTGAACATAAGATTTCAAAGGATGCAATCCCGCTTCAACTAAGGAGTATCTAACAAAACTAGGACATAACTCCAATTTGGCTCCCAATGATTTCAGTTTCCCAGGAGACTTCTATGTGTTGCAAAACACAGTTGTGCAGATGTGTTAAGCAGGGCTATCCATCGTGTGATGGCCTCATCAGGGTGTGGCCTTTAAGTCTGGGGCTATGCCAGGGACCCAATGCGTACACATCTTATCTGTTGAATTCAGCTGCCAATGTTAAATGAGTACAGCACATACAGTTTCTTGTAAAATGGGCAGTCACGTGGTCCCCATTAGCAGAGAAGTGGGCCTTTTTCTTTTTGCTCTGAGAAAACATTGTGAAACAAATTACGGTAATGATGACAGAATGAAGAAAATACAGTGGTGCCTCACATAACAAGTTTAATTCATTTCCGAAGCATGCTTGTTATGTGAAACGCTCTTTATGTGAAGCGGATTTTCCCATAAGAAATAATGGAATCTCAGAAGATTGGTTCCACAACCCAAAATATATTCATATAAAAATATTAACTGGATGTAAAAATGATGGCAAAACACTGAAATTGAATTCAAGACAAACATTAAATGTGCATGATCATATGAAGTCTGCTTAGGCTGTAATACTAAAGACACTTTCCTGGGATTAAGCCCCATTGAACACAGTGGGGCTGTGTTCTGAGTAGACATGGTTAGGAGGCTGCAATCCAAGACACTTTCCAAGTGTCTCCCCACTTTCTCCTTCTCTCCATCCTGAGCCTCTCTCTCCCCTGCTTCCTTTTGGCTAGCCCTGAGCTGCTTCCCTCTTCTCCACTGCTCTTCTCTCCCTCTGCCCTGCGGACATTCGGCCACAGGAGGAACAGCACGGAAGTGTTGCTTTCACTATGGGCAGGTGCACTAGGCAGCCCTGATGCTTTTTAAAAGTGCTGTCGGCCAGCACATCTGCCCCAACTGCCAATGACTGTGCTTGTTAAGAGAAGCAACACTTGTTATGTGAGGCAGCATCCTAGATAAATTTTTGCTTGTTATGTTGATCACTTGTTAAGTGAGTTACTTGTTAAGCAAGGTGTCACTGTAGTAAAATTCCAGGGAAATGCAAAGAAAGGAAAAGTGGTAATGGACTATAGTGGCATTAATCAGATGTAACACAGAATTTTGCAAAGATCTCTAGAATTCATGTTATTCCTCAAGATGGATATATTCCCTTGTTGTTAAGTTTTGAGTACCGTGAGAAGGCTGTTTGTACTACTGGCAAGGACCAAGAAATGAAACAGAAGGACATCATATATTTAGAGACAGAGATGCGCTATAGAACACTACATGTGGTATTAAAGCAGAATCCAGTGCAAAATCCATTGTGAAATATCTCCTTCCTATTTTAAAAAAACCAGCTGAGGTGGGGCAATGGCACATAACCATGCCCACCATCCAGGTTTTTGCCCTGCACACTGCATGGGGGTGATGCACTGACCTTTCACAATGAGGGCAAAATCCAGAGTAACTATGGGGAGTCCTTTCTCCGGTGTAAGAACAACTTAACTCTGGATTCCAATATGAATTTCCCATAGGTTTTCACTAGGTGGTGCAGTAACTATGGGTGCACATAATGTCTCTTACGCGCTCCTGTATTTACTCTGGGTTTGGGGGTGAGTGACACAAACCCTAGAGATGTCACAGGCTATTTCCTCCTGGGACCTAGTCCCTTATGTACTGATCTAGTAAGTAAAAAAATGTCATGTCCTGTGATGCCTTCAAAATTTATTGTTGGCATCTGCTTTTGTTTTTCAAAAGCTTGTTTAATCAGAAAAAAGAGAAACTATCCGCATACTAGAAGATGAAGAAGATGAAGAATACTTCTCTCTCACGAATGAAATCAAACTTCAACATAAATATCAATGGATTCCTAAAATGGCATCAGTTTTGCCCTCTCACATCTAGTTTTATGATTCAGCATAGCCTCATTAATGTATGGTTCAAGCCTGGCTCAAGGTGATGCCTTGTCTCCAAAACCAGATGTGATGGCAGATGTGATGTGATGCTATTTGTTGGAATCAAGATCCCAAATTGATACAAAACCATCATAAATTTTTGGAAAAAAGCTTTTCTGATCCTCAACTTTGCAGGTCTGTGTTCTCACAGGGCATTTTTCTCCAGTTAACTGGAATTCAGCCCAATTGTTTTCAGTTTGCTGTGGACATAAATAAAAAAGAAATTTTTTTCAGACAAAGGCTACAATCCAAAGTAACTACAGAACCTTTTACACTGACGTGGTTACAGTGCCACCTATGGGAAACCTATGGGAAATGCATAGAGCAATCCAGAGTGTCTCTTACGTCTTCTCATAGTTACTCGGGATTGTAGGTAAAGGCTTTTAAGTGGCTCAAAATTAAAACTGCAAAAATTAAACACGCACAAAAAAGAAAAACTGATCCCAGGAAGGTCTTTTAGGGGAATACGAACATGACAGAACCTACCTGTCTCTGATGTTTTTCTGTTTTAAGAAAACAAGATTTTTCATGTTTCAACAAAACATGCTTTTTCATGTTTTTTTCCCATACAGTATGATTAGTAGAGGGTCTTTTGTTGATGTTGTCTTGCTCAGTCACTCTCAACTTATCAAACCACTCCCTTGAGGTCAAGCCATATCCTTCCCTTTAAGATAAAACTAGAGATGAACAAATGCAGAAGGTTTGAACATGTGTCTCCCTGACAGTACAAGCTTAGTGCTTCCCACTTCCTTCTCCTCTTCAGTTAAGAATAACACATTTGAAATAAAAAGTTTTTTTAAATGTTCATACATTCTTTATTAGAAAGAAGTGGTCAAGACATTTAGAAGTGGATTAGGTAAAAGCAGAAAGTACAATTTGGGTGAAGACACATCATATTTAAAATGCAGCAAAAATGGTTTGAAAATGCATGTACATTCCCTTAAAAACATATTGCTTTAAAATGCAGTGTGTTTTCCTAAAAACACTTGGGGCACTATCCTATATTTACCTAACACCAGCACTGAGTGCGGTAAAGCGGTCATAAAGCATTTTTTTTAAAAACCCTTTTGCAATTTAAATTTTTTTTTGAAATGTATTTTGTTTTGTATGTCTGCTTGTCAATAAACGTTGAAAAACAATGTATATTCATCATCGTCGTTGTCAATATTCCTAATGATACTAATGATACTACGTATAATATTAATGGTATTTAATTATCTTACAGGGTTGTTTGAAAGATTCAAAGATGATACATGTAACATGGTCTGAATGCTTGGACGTACTACCCAGATGCAAGTGATGTAATCATCGTTTCATTCAATATCATCTGCCAGCAGGCTCGTTTTATTTAGCGCTTTCCTTCTGCATTTTGCTCTATCCCTGCCTGCCCTCCTTTTGTAAGGCAATCAAAACAATATAGCACTGGAGACAAGTCACGGACAGCAGTGTATCCTTTGGCATATTGCCCAACAGGGAGAACACTTCTGTGTTTTGTGTGCTTGCTCTTAGAGCATGCACCTGCAGTCTAGCATTATTGAACACTTCCCGTCATAATCCTTTTCACCCAGCTTTCCTCTTCTGAATGGAGGAGAGGTTCCCTTGTGGCATCTTAATGGGGATGTCAGTTTCTCTGATATTTCTCTTTTTAATATCCATGTGATGGCTTTGTCTGCATTTGGTCTATTCTGAGATTCACTTATTAAAATATTTTTGCTGGATTTTTGCATGTGTGACTATAGATAAGATGTCAGATTGCACAGAGTTTCTTTTCTCTCTTCTTCTATATAACAGAATAGACAGCATATGCAGCTTTTACTAAATGTGAACTAGGCTGGGTGTTAAATCAGACAAAGGCTACAATCCAGTTTGTGCATTCAGATGGTACAGATGGAACGGAGGTCCTGAGATACACCGTTTCCAACTCCAGGTGTTGGGCAGCATGAATAAAGGAACATGGGAAGTCTGTAAAATTGGATTTTACATCTTCCTCATTCTTCGTCTCTTGTGGGATTCACTTGTTAAATGCAACTTAAGAGGTTCTCAGAAAATGTACAAAGACGGCACAGGCTCTTTCTCTCAAGACCAGATGTTCTTACTGGTTATCTTATTGTTATCTTATTGTTAAAGATTGGTTATCCTACAGAGAATTATAAATTATTTCTTTTAAATCATTTTCTTGTTTATTACACAGGATGATTATTTCCCCACCCCCAACTCAGAAATAAAACGAAGTTGAATGAATAGTGTTGAAAAAAGTTAAGAAAATGGAGGAAATCCTACTTATAGAAGGAACAGCATTCAACAATCCAACCAGAATTTCGGCAGCAACTCTAAAGACAGTTTCCTGGGAGTAAGACCCATTGAACACAATGGGGCTTACATTTGAGTAGTCATGATTAGGATTGTGCTCCTCATGCTTTTTGAATTTCATCTATTTGATGAGAAACTGTTAGGCTTGACTTTTCCGCTGAGATAGGGAGATGCTTCACTTTTGTGAAACTGCCCCATAAAAAAAGCAGGCCTCTGTCAGTCTTGGAAGACTATGGTATCGTGCTCAGCACTGCATACGCTGCATGCGAAGCACGAAAGACTGGGTTAGATTGTTATGGAGGATTGGCTGTTACCCAAGCAGCAAATCTCCCTCTCCACGCCACTGAATTAGTCCAATGGAAAGGCAGAGCCAATACGATTGGATCCAGCCGGCGTCGGAGAGCTGGGCTAAGGACAGGAGCTCACCCTGTCTTGTGGGGCCGACCCGGGTCTTGAACCTGGCCTGCTGGTTAACAGGCACAGCGACTTAACCGCTTGCGCTACCCACAGCCCAGTGTGCCCCATAAACCACTAAATATAATGGTACATAGCCCATTCTTTGCATGGAAACCTCCCACAATAACTAAAGGATATCATATATATATGCAAAGAGGAACTGCAGCCAATCATGGTTATCTGTCATGTATTCTTGGGTTATACCCACATTTGCTGTATGCTGACCATATTTTTAGGTGTATACATGATATATCCTAGGTGTTGTGGAAAAGAAGTGAGCATGTTCTGAAAGGTCCATGTGGTAAAGAAATGACATTATTGCAATTGTTAATTGTTGCACTTTTTGTAATTGATTAATAATAGAAAGGTCAGTACAAGTTGAATAGCGAAAACATTATTGGTATACAGTGACGCCTCGCTTAACAAGCATTTCACATAACAAGCAAAATTTCCAAGAAATCTTGCTTCACATAACAAATTCCGCTTCACTTAACAAGCAAGCTCACTATGGGCACGTGTGCTATGCAGCCCTGACACTCCACATGGAGGCTCTTTAAAAGGGGTGCCGGCCAGTGCTGCTGCCACTAACTGCCCCCAACTTGGGGGCAGTTGCCTAGAGGTGCCAGAGGCAGCTGCTCCCAAGTCCCCCTACTGACCACCTTGAACCTCCAGCAGTAGCCCACGAAACCTCCCAGGAAAGTGTCTTTGATTGCAGTTTCCTAACTATGTCTACTCAGAAGTAAGCCCCATTGTGTTAAATGGGGCTTACTCCCAGGAAAGTGTCTTTGCAGCCTCTTAACCATGTCTATCCAGAAGTAAGCCCCACTGTGTTAAAAGGGGCGTACTCCCAGGAAAGTGTTTTTAGGATTGCAGCCTAAGAGCACAATCCTAACCATGTCTACTCAAAAGTAAGTCTCATTGTGTTCAATGGGTCTTACTCCCAGGAAAGTGTCTTTAGGATTGCAGCCTAAGTAGACTTCATAGGATCATCCACATTGAATGCATGTTTTGAATTCAATTCCAGTGTTTTGTCATCATTTTTACATCCAGCTCAAATTTTTATATGAATATTTTGGGGGTTGTGGAACCAATCGTCTGAGTTTCCATTATTTCCTATGGAAAAATCTGCTTCACTTAAAGCGCGTTTCACTTAAAGAGCATGCCTCCAGAACAAATTAAGTTCTTTTTGTGAGGCACCACTGTATATCCAGTGGTTTGCAAAAACTCCAGCTCAAGATTGGGTGGGAACTGGGAACAATGTTGTTTTTGATCACAGGACTGTGGGACCCATGTATAAGCTTTCTATAAAGTTTATTGTATAGAAATTGTATACTCTTTCTATACAGTTTTTTATACCCTTGGGAGTAAGTTCCATTGAACTACATGGACTTACCTTGGAGCAAGTAGACATGCTTCGTATTATGCTGTTAGGGTAGGATTATGTTGTATTTTCAGTTTTAATCTACAAAACTTGGCTGGCCATCCTGTACAAACAAGTTCTCGCATGGAATTCTGAATTATTAATGTTTCAGGGGGATTTCTAGGGCCTGAGTTCTACTTACCCCCTCCAGTAAGACCACAAGACCCTCATAACCACAGGAATTTCCTGTTCTTCAATGCTTTATTATATTCACAGTGATTTTGACAACACAAGAAAACTATCCCAACTATTTTTAGTGGATCTTTAAAAATGGGAAAGGTATGTTTCTTGTTTATTTTAAAGTTCTGTGAAGAAAAGGTACAAATGAGGGAGCAATCGGAGTCATGGGTTCTCCACTTACTTGCTAATTCTCTCCAAGACTCATTCGTTTGACTGACACTTTCCAGCTGTCTTGGTCATCATTTTCTGTGTTCCTGTTTTGCTTGCTTATGAAATTAATTCTGAAGCTAAATTTCTAGCTTGTTTTATTAGCCACAAAGGTTGTTGTCTATGCCACTATTTCACAAAATGTCAGTTGGTGAGTCATGACCTGAATTGCAGTGGGTCCTGCAGAGCCTCCAATGAAAATTCAAGTAGTGGAATAATTAGATAACTAATTGTGGCAGGATGTAGTATATATCCCACTGATATAGCTATGCCAGTGCTAGAAAGTTGGTTAGGATTACATCCTCATTTGTTTAGTTCAACTAGGTATGGAGACCCATTGGTACTAATGGCAGACCATTTGAAAGAGACAGGAGAAATATCAACCTACTAACCTTGTGTCACAGGTTCTGTTGGCCTGATGAAAATTCCTGGATAAGAAAAAGATATTACCAGTTCTTTTTTTGTGAGAAAACCAAAAACAACGCTTAAGATTTAAGTTGATTTCTTTAAAAAATAATTTTAAAGACATGAAAGACAAGATCAGAGGGCACTGGGTTAAATCAGCAATTTTTCAAACTATGTGTCATGTGGCCCAGAGACCCAGAGTCACAATTCAATTTTTGTTGAGTTGTGAGCCTGCCATGACCAGGAAGCAGCAGAGTAAAATGACGCATAACCTGAATGGTGCTCCAGGTTCACATCAGGGCATGACCTGCTTCACTGTCTGCTTCACACTTCTTGCAATGCAACGTCTGTGTGCCCCAGAACTGAATTCTGGATTGTGCACCATTCTATTCCAGTTTCTTGGTCCGGGTGGGCTCCGGATTCACTATGGATGACATAAGGGTAAAAAATGTAAGACGCCCTGGGTTAAATATGTTTCCAAGCTGCTCCACCAAATATCCTGTATCAGAAAACAAAGGAATTATCACCCATTGGAACTATCATCAGTTCAGTCAGGAAAATTACCTATATTTCAGTCCCTGGCTGATGGTACCTGGACTTTCATCGGCCAAACAATTAAATGTTCCTCAATATTGCATGGTTGGTTATTGAAACTGCTGCAGGATTGGATCACAGCAACTAGTTTCCCATGCAATGCTTTAATTCTCACCTCCCACAGTGTAAGGTGAATACCGCTAGCCTCTTGGTTACCACGCAGTTTCTATTCTCTGATAGCCTTATACTTTTATGGATTTTTTTGTTCTTCTGCCAACAAGAAGGCAGACAGTGCAAACAGACACAAAGAAGTTGTCTGATCCGGCTCTGAAGTTCACATCATGTGGGCAGAACTGTTAGAGGAAGGCGAAAGGGAAAGATTAGGTGAAACATTAGCCACGTTCCCTTGGCCTCCCTCCAATGTCTTTCAATCATTGCTTTATGTGTTTCTCTCAGTACTGTGCTTATTTGGCACTAAGAAGGTTTGCCATTTTTACAGTTTGAAACAGATGTGAGCTTATCATCGATGGAAATTTATGGCTTTGCAATCCCCTTCCTCACCTTTCCTTTGGAGTCTGTGGCAAAAGTTGCTCCAAGACCATCCATCATGGTTGCAGCAAGCTAAAAATAATAGTCTGGAAGGAGTTTGCAATCTTGTTCTGAGTGGGAGCAAGAGGCCAGTTAGTGATCCAAAAGTCAGTTCTTGTCCATTTGTACAGTAAAGTGTTCTTGGACAGTGTATATTGAAAACTAGGGCCAAATTTCCACTGATGCATAAAACATACAACCTTTTTCTACACTTCTAAAAAAGATTTAAAAAGAAATCTGAAATGTTCATTTCCTTTAAAATCTTATTTCATATTACCTACATTTAATACAGTGAATCAGTTATAAAAACAGTTGAAGACTATCCCTACAATCCAGAGTAACTACGGGAGCACGTAAGAGACATTATGTGTACCCATAGTTATTGCACCACATAGTGAAAACCTATGCAAAATTCATATTGCAATCCAGAGCAAATTGTTCTTACACTGGAGCAAGTACTCCCCATAGTTACTCTGGATTGCACCCTATATTTCCCATTCTGCAGGGGGTGACCAATACAATTCCAATATGGTACATGTGGGGGGGGGTGATCAATACAACACATTGTGCTCCTCTATTGCACCTAATGGAATAAGGTAGTGCCTCAATATCTGCAGAGGTTTGATTCTGGTACTGAAAAATGGAATGATAGCTTGAATGACTACTTAACTACAATAGCAGAAAAGCAGTTTTTTAAACTGTGATTTGCTGTGGCCATTTGTGTTGAGTCAAATCTGTGTATAAAAAAATCCATGTATAACTAGGTTGGACCTGTATATACAAAATCAGCTGAAATTACAATATTAACATTTCCTTCTGTAACAAATGTAGCAAATAATAATAAACTAAATGCTCCTGTCATGGCTTAAAGCGGCAAAAGAGTTTGTAGTAAGTTCATCCAGAAAACCTACACCAACAGGGAGCAGCAATTTATCAATATAATTAAAAGACTGAGATCCCATATTTGAACATTAAAAAGCTTACAAAGTGCCCAACAATGACAAAAGCCACTTAAATAAATGCAGTATTTTAAGAGTAAAATCCCATGCTGTGGGACACAAGGACCATTTGGCCAGTGACTATGATTAAAGTGTCAAATAAACCAGTAGTAAAAGCAATAACAGTAGGAATAAACGGAAAAATATCAGTAAAAGATTAAAAAACGTTTTAAAAGAAAAATAGGACAGTAATAAATGTATCATCAGTAAAAGCCAGAGGGAAGAAGATAATGTTTATCTGACACTTTAAGTAATCATAGTCACTGGCCAAATGGCCCTTGTGTCCCACAGCATGGGATTTTACTCTTAAAATATTGCATTTACTCGAATCTAATGCACCATCGAATCTAATGTGCACCTACACTCATAATCAAAATATTGTATTGACTCAACTCTAATTAATCATCAAATCTAATTTGCACCATGATTTTGGAGACATAAATTTGGTTGAAAAAGGTGAGCATTAGATTCGAGTAAATACAGTAACTTCAGAAGGGTAACGGGTCTCTGATGTAATGCAAATAGGTTCATTCAGAACCAATGACCCTATTAGATCCAATGTCACCTTTTCAGATATTTCACTTACAGTGCAATCCTAGGCAAATCTACTCAGAAGTTTCCCAACAATCCAGAGTAACTACGGGAGCACGTAAGAGACTTTATGTGCACCCGTAGTTACTGCACCACCAAGTGAAAACCTATGGGAAATTCACATTGCAATCCAGAGTAAATTGTTCTTACACCAGAGAAAGGACTCCCCATAGTTACTCTGGATTGCGCCCTAAGTCCCATAACAGTCAAGCCTCAGAGTTCAATCCTGACTTGCACTAGAACAGGGAGAATGACTCAGCCTGTCTTGTATCCTGTAAAAGGATCAGGGCTCCTTCTGTGCTACCAAGGGGAAGGGGAAGTTTTCCCCATGATAGGGGTAAGTACAGCCACAGTGGGTTTTGTTAGATTTCTGGATCTAACCATTGGTTCTAGGTTAGTTGTAAACTGATGAGAACTGTCAGAATTGGAACTGTCAGAGTTGGCAGTTAAGTTTGGCAGTTAGAACTGTCAGTTAGAACTGTTTGTCAGTTGGAGCTCAGATGTTGGTCAGAGCAGAGGCGAGCTGTGAAGCTGAGATACTGATAAGCTCTGAGATGTTTTAGACTGTCGGACATTATTTTATGTGTATGACTCAAATTCAAGATAGAATACTCTGATTTGTAAATATAGTTAATAGAAAACTACGTACTCTGCTGTGTATGTCTTCACTCTTGTGTCATGTCAGTCGTAGGACATCAGTCTGCATCCTGACAGGTCTACTCAAATCTAAGCCAATATCTGGAGGTGGTGCAGATTTTAGTGGACTGGAGCAGGCAGAGGCTTTCCCCACCCTGGAAGGTTCCCCTCCAGTGATCACGTTCCCCAGGCTGGGAAACACTGCTGTAGGCAAATTTTTGATTCACCTTAAAAGCAGTGATTTTCAACCTTTTTCATCGCACAGCACGCTAACAAGGCACTGAAATTTTCCAGGCACACCATCAGTTTTTTTACCATTGACAAGGCACATCAGACTGTTCAAATCCCCCAATTCTCCTATTAATTAATGTCAATCTCCAAATTCCCACAGCACACCTGAGGACTAGCCATGACACACGAGTGTGCCATGACACACTGGTTGAAAATCACTGCTTTAGGGAATGACTAAGACATACAAGAAGTCCTCTTTGTTACTTCAAAGCTGAGGGCATGGTCTAAAAAATGTTTCTCAGCCTGTGGTATGTGTACCACTAGTGGTACTCAAGGTGGTGGTACTCATGGGTCCCCTGGACACCTGCTGCCCAGCTGTGAGGCCTGGAACACAACACGTGGGAGGAGGCACCAAAGCATGCTTTTCTGTGCTCAAAAAGCCTTCCCATCCACCCTTAGCCTCTCACAGGTGTTTGTGGTATGGACTTAGAGACGTTTAGCAGGTTCAGTTCCTACTGATGCTTGGATAGGAAGCATCCTCTGGGAGCCTCTCCATTTGCTACTTTTTCTAGAAGAAAGGCAAGCTGTAAAATAAAGCAATAGTCTCCTTGGTATGTAGGCCACAATCTATTTATATGTACATTCTCTAACTCTCATGATTTGGTTGTTGCACAATTTATTTTGCTGATACTTGCTTCTCTGTCTCCTTCTTGCTATCTTGCCCGAAGCTATCAAACAAAGTTGTCTCCCTTTGCCATATACTCATCTATCAACTATGAACTATTAAGTGGAGAACAGCAGAAACCTTGTAAGCAGTGGAAAAGATGGCATGCTGGCTGCATGTCAAAACACCGAGTCAGGGCTGCAAGGTTTGCAAGGTATGTTTTTATCCTCCCTGATGCTGGCTGCTCCTCACTCTGCCTAAACCTGCTAGCAGAAGGCCATTTGAATTCAGAAAAAAAGAAATCTATAAAAACCTCCCCTGGGTGTTGCTGCAAATTGTTAATCACTTCGAGTCGAGAACCATAGCGTGTTTCAATTTAATAAGGTTTTGTAAGCCTTTCCCACAGGGTCTCATTCAGATTATGCCAAGGGAATGAAGGAAAAAGTTTTCTGCAAGCTGATTCTAGTTGTGTTGGTGTGGAGGTCATGCTGAGTGCAGCCCCAGAGAATTAGCAACTTGTGAAGGCTTTCCCTCTCCAAAAGTTTCCAAAAACCTGGTTTCTGCAGGTGATCTGCTTTCCGTTCTGGTGTTCCTCCAGCAAATCACCAAATGAGGAAAATTGATTTTATAGAAGATTCTTGATTGTGGGTGCAATCCTAAGAAATTTAGGCCAGGCCTAACTCACCTGGCCTGTCTTTCAATGATGGTGTGGGGAGGTTGGTGTGTACCTGTGCATTGGCTTAACTCCCCTGGGAGTTGGGAAGAAGTGTTTTATTGCACTTTTGTGAGACCCGAGGCCAGCACAGGATTTATGTTGAAGGTTAGGCCAGCCTAAGTAGAGGTTAACATTGCAACCTGTGCTCTCTAACCTTCTGAAAACAATAAAAGCCACCCAACATTACTTCGCTTCCAGAGCATAGTACGGAAAAGTTAGACTCTTACACAATTAAAGGTGTAAGACTGTAGAGCCTATGAACTTTGTTTTTCCATGAGTAACCAACTACTCTGGCCATGGCTCCTAATTGGGGGTCAGAGCAGGGACTCAGTAGAGAAACAGCAGAAAGCCTTTCTGTGGATGAATACAGGTATCTCTCATTATCCACTAGTGTTTCGTTCCAGAACCCACAGATAAAAAAATCAGTGGATAAAAAAGTAGAAAAATAGAATTAAAAATCCACTTCCAGGATTCTTGCTGCTCCATTGCTTCTAATAGAATAAGCTCATGCCTCAGTATCAACAGGGGGTTGGTTCAGGGACTCCCTGCTGATACAAAAATGCATGTTAAATAAAAGCAGTTTTAAAAAAACTTTTAAAAAGTTCAAAAAACATCCCTTTACAATTGTTTAAAAACAGCTTTTCTTACTATTGTAGAGAGGTAGTCAGCAATTACAAGTGCAAAGAAATCCTGCCTTTGCCTGGCTCAGCTGAAGAATGGAATGATTGCTTGCATGTGTAATATTATGTACCAATATTACAAAAAACCCACTGTATTTACTCAAATCTAATGCACCATCGAATCTAATGAGCACCCTATACTTAAGATCAAAACACCACATTCACCTGAATCTAATTAACCACTGAATTTAGTACACCCTGATTTTGGAGACTAAATTCAGCTTAAAGGGGTGAGCGTTAGAGTTGAGTTAATACAGTATCTCTTTTCTCAAGCACCAAATACTATCTGGATCTTAGTGCACACATAGCATCCCATTAAGTGACACAAAAAGATCTTCAGATAATAAATTATAACACTTTAAGTGCAATTAAGCCACAACTATCTTATCAAGGCTCCCAAATTAGGTGTTTGACATTTCCTTAACCAGTGTGTGCCACTGGTGACCTAGCAAAGCTCTGCCATGAAGACTTTTCACACATTACAAAGCAAATTAGGGCACAATCCTAACCAACTTTCTAATCCTAACCAACTTTCCAGCATGGACCCAGCTGTGCCAGTATGCGCTGCATCCTGCAATGGGGAGAGCGGGACGGGACACAGTGAAGGAGGCCTTCTCAAGGTAAGGCAATCTTTGTTCCCTTACTTTGGATTTGCATTGCCCTACCTTGGTACTTCAGATGGTGGTTCAAAATAGCTACTGATATTGTTGTTTGTTTTAATAAGTCTTTCCTGATATTGCAGTGAGTTAGCAAACCAAGAAATACGAAGGATGAGTTCAAAATGCTAAATCACAGTGTGAAAATAGCTATCAGGTTCAAAATAACTAAAGAAGGTGATGGATTCTTCTCTTATCTTGCTCAGATAAGTCTTTTTACTTGCCTGAATTTCCAGTCACACCACGCAGTCAGCTTAAAGATATACACTGGGTTCTCCATCCTACTATGGAATTCTAGAGACTTCAGCAGGATGATGGATTGGGCCCCCCGAGGGGAGATGCTGACAATTGAATTTTAATCTTCAGCCACTCCCTAATTATAGTGAATTTGATCCAAATGAATTAGAAATTGCCTTGATCATCTAAGACTGAACCACACCTTGAAGACAAGCAGGGGAAAAAATGCTTGGGGTTCAGTTCATGTGTTTTATGCTTTCTCATTCCTCTAATTATTGGTTTTGTGATAGTCTGTAGCTTGAAAGAAATACGAGGGGTGAGGTATAACCAAGTTGAATTCGCACACATGCATGCATGTGCTTGCATGCACCCACATGCGCACGCACACACACACTAAGGCCCAAGTCTTTGCAAAGAAGAAAAATAAATTTTCACATGCACCTCCTATGCATACCTTGAAATGTTTGATATGAGTGCATGCATATTCACGATCTCTGTTTGCATGTACTGGACGTGTATTTGTTTGCTAACTCTAGGTGGGATGGAAGGATTGCAGAAACATGGGCCTATTAGTTCACATGCACGAATCTTATATTATAAATGCACAACACCTTATTGTATTTCTCCCACCCTTGCACATGGTGTTTCCTGAACCAGCCCTGAGTCTATGGCATGGAGAAGGAAATATCTAAAAAAAATCAATTGCCTGCTTTATTGTCTGATCTTAACGATCATCATACAGTAATCCCTTAAAGTTGTTCTATATGTGTATAATGGACATATAGAACTGAAAATTGAGTATAAATGCACCCAGTCTCACTTGTGTTGTTCACTCATGGAGGAATCTTAAAAATATACTTTCAGATTCTTTGTTTAGTTCTGTATTTAGAACTCTAACCAAAGCCCTGGATTGATTGATCAAAATCTATTAGAAAAACTGCTTCTGTGAATGTGTTAAAACCTATTACCCCCCACCAGCCAAAAGAGACACCCAGAGACACCCAGATTTAAAAAGGGCCACTTTATTATTTAATAAAAAAAAAACAAAAAATGGGCTGCACTAAATGTCATGTGAGGATCTAAGCGGGGCAGCGGCTATTAGCATGACCCCTGATTTCAAAAAGGGCAAAGCATCCTGGCTCAGGACACACCTCTCTGGATGCTTAAAGGTGCCCCTCATTGCCAACCTGAAGGTCGAGGTGGCTAGATGCTCGACCAGCCAGTCGCCCAGTTGGTTTCACCTAGTTCCAGGACAGGGTCTAGTCAGACCATACTTTACAGCCAGTCAAGCATCATAAGCCAGATCTTGTTCACCCGTGTCCCTTGCCACCTCAGGCTGAACACCGTGGCCTACGCCAACCTACCCCCTCCTGCTCAACTCCTGCCACATGGAGAGTCTGCCTAGCACATGACTCCCTGCCCCACTACAAAACATGGAGCAGTCCTTGCTGTAAATTTAACAAGAGGGCAAATTGGCCGGCATGCGTTTGCCTGCCAGCAGCATTCTGTATTCCACGTTACAGAGGAAAACGATGCTTTAGAATTGTAATTTCAAATATATATTTCATTGTAATTTGTAATGTAGAATATATATTTCTAAATTGTATTTAGAATTTAGGATTCTAAATTCTAATGTCAGAATTCTAGTAAATTATTTAGAATTGTAATTTAGAATATATAATTTATATACCACTTTCAACAGAAAGCTCTCATAGTGGTTTATTCAGTTGTCAGGAGTGTCGTCAGCGTCCTTGTCACCTGCTGTGGGACCCCAGCACACCATTCCTTGCCTAGGGTCAACTTTTAACACATGCGCAGTGCACCTCTGAAGCCAGATGCCCTGAGTTACCCAGGATGGCTGGATTTACCCAGGATGACTGAAGAATTGCATATGAGCGAAAGATTGTGCATGAGCAGCTTTTTCATTTTCTTTGTAAACTGCTTTGTGAACTTTTTAGTTGAAAAGCGGTATATAAATACTGTAATGTAGAATATATAGATGGGCAGATGCCCCTCCCTCCTGAGCAAAGACGGGGCTTTCTGAGCTCACTGTGCATTTCCAGACTTCCAAGCATGCACCCCGGGCTCAGAACACGTAGATTGCTCTGTTCCAAGGAGGGGCTGCCCCACCTTGGAGCAGAATGATCTGAGCCTAGTATGCTGTGCTTGCATAATTGGCACAGAGCACTATGGCTGCCAGATTAGTGTCAAACACCTCTGGCGCATCACTCAGGCACGTCACCTGTCATGTTTCCAGTCATGCCTGAAGGTAGTCTTGGAGAGGCCACATGCAGCCTCCAGGGCCTCAAAAATCCTTCTGGAAGGTCTCCATCATGAGTTGGGAACCCCTGGAGAGTCAAATCCATGGGTGCCAAATCTGTAGATTAAAGGGCCCACCAAAAGGAACAAGGAGATGTTTCACAAAGTGACTCACAATCCAAAACACACACAAAGAATACATACCCTTTTAAGGTGAACATTGGGTTGTCCTGGCTCATTTGGAGCCAGAACATTTTTTAAAAATTGGCAGCAACAATTGGACTGGCTTGGGCTCCAGGAACCTCCACGCTACATAATTTCCCACTTCCCCAAGGAGAAAGTGTAGGTAGGTACAAAAGGATGAGTTCCTCCTTGATTTCTCTTCTGTAGGTACAGTATTGTTTCATATAATACAACTAAGCCAGGACCTGGTACCAATCAGTTGTTCTGCAATTATTGCATTGGAATAGGATGGTGACAGCAACTAGACGTAGCCAGCCAATGGAAACTGACATCTATTCCTATTCTACTAGCAATCTTTCTTCTTGGTTAATTGCAATCAATTATTATCCTGGAATGTTACTGTAAGAATAGATGTCAGTTTCTAGTTGCTGGCTAGGAGCAGTAGAAGCAGAAGAGTGTACCATAACAGCTGCAACATTTTGATCAGGTTTTTCTTTTCAGTTTGAAGTTCGTGAATTTCTTACCGGAGGGATGAGGGATGCATCTCAGAAAGCTGGCAGTGTTATCTCTGCAGCTTCCTTCCCAACACAGGCTGACATGCATTTCATCCTTTCTTAATCACTTTAATTAGAGGCAGAGGTTGCAGTAGCCTCATTGTCTGGAAGCATACGTGCAACGTTGACTCTGCCAGGCAAGACAGGGTGTGAAGGCATATCTTGAGTTCTAATGAAGGGTGGTGCATATCTGTGCAATCGCTTGCTGCAGTCTGGCAATGCAAATCAACTGTTGCACAACGTTCCTAACAATCTTTCTAGAAGTTGTGATTCCATTTTGTTAGAGTGAGCCAAGAACAAATAAGTACAAATATTGCAGAAATTAGATTGGTTATACAGTACTGGACTTTTTCAGCCTTCCCCTGCTTGCAAAATTCAGGTTACCAGTCAGTCACTGTGGTTGAACATGCTTCTATTTTTTATGAGGTGTATGAGTCAGAGAGGCTTTAGTGGGTCTACGGTTAAGACACCCTACCTGTCAGCCAGCAGGCCAGGATTCGTGACAGGGTGCTACATGACTGAGTAAGCTCTTGTCCCTTGCCCAGCTACTGCCAACCTAGCAGTTTGAAAGCATGTCAATTGAAGTGGACAAATAGGTACTTCAGTGAGATGGTAACAGCATTCCATGTGCCTCAGCATATAGTCTTGCCGGCCACATGACCACGGAAATGTCTTTGACAATGCTGGCTCTTTGGCTTAGAAACGGGCATGTGCAGCGCACCATCTACACCAGTGGTGCTTAAGCATTTCAGCCCAGGACCCCCTTCTGAAAATTTAAGTCTGTCCAGGACTTCCGAGAAGTGATGTCATGGCTTGAAGTGACATGAAAGGTGCCCAGTGCCAGACTCCAATATGGCTAAACCCAGCTTTTCATAACCCCCCTGAAGTGAACTCGCAACCCCCCCATGGGGGTCCCCACTCCCACTTTGAAGACCACTGATCTTCAAATACCACTGTTACAGTCAGTCATGACTAGGGTTGCATATGTCCTGTAAAACAGGGACTGTCCTGATATTTCAGGACTGTGTTCACATACCTGTAAGTGCAACAAAGGGTCTTGTCCCAATTTTGCAGAAGAGAATTATGGCAACCCTAATCACGACTAGCAGTACAACCTGTGGGGGACTCCTTTACTTTATGAGTCAATCAGTTGTATCCTAAGAAAGATAGAATCCCTCAATTCCATTGAAAGTAATAGGAGTTAAGTTTGTCACAGCCACTTTGTTATTCAGTAACATTTACCCCCAAATCCAGAGTAACTACTTGAGCACGTAAGACATTTTACATGCACCCTAGTTACTGCACTACCTAGTGAAAACCTATGGGAAATATTGGAATCCAGAGTAAGTTGTTCTTACACCAGAGCAAGGACTCCCTGTAGTTACTCTGGATTTTGCCCTTAGTCATAACTTTCTTTGAATATACCCAGTGATCTAATCTAATTTAAAAGAAATTAACAGTCCGTTCCTAACCAGTCCTGGAATGGGTAGACCACCAAATCTGTGCTGTATCCAGCAATGGTGTTGGAGCCACTTGTGGCACAACTCAGGGCGAGGAGAATTAGTTCTCTTTACCCCAAGAAATGCTGCAGGGCCCAATTGGAGCTACTCAGGTCTGTACCATCCAAAGAGATGGTGAAGATCTGAGCAGCCTGGCTGTAGACTGGACCATGCAGACGCAAGACTAGGATCCTGCTTAAATGCCAGATCCAGGATCCACCCATTGGGTCCAGCCTAGATTAGGACTCCACCCTAACCCATTATAATGGGTCTATTAATGTAAATTTATGTAAAATCTATGTAAAAATTATAAACAGTAATTTTTAATTATTGTTTAGAATTAGATAAGTGTACCATGATGGTATCTGGGATTTCCTATCTTCCCTAAATCATTACTGTGGTCTTTATCTAACCCCTGAAGCATGCACTTCATGCTTCAATTCAAAATCGTCTGGAGAATAAATTAAATACTGAATAACCTGGTATCTTGACTTTACATTAATATAAAGGAGCTATTATTCAATGATTATTTTCACAATATTTGGGACGTTTAACTGCCGAAACCTATCCCACACCTTTGGTGCCAAGGCAGCTATCACAAGCAGAGTGTGCTCTGCCAGCATGGCTGTCTTGGCACCAACTTGAATCACTAGCACCAATGACTTGGGCTGACTTGAAATGCATAATAATGACTTGGAAAAGACTTGTGACTTGAGTAGACTCAAATTAAGACTCAAGTGCATGGAGGATTTCTGATGTGTACAGATACCCAGCTTGCAGTGCAACTGGATTGGACACGTTTTATTTCAGTCTTGGCAACACGTTGTAATGCTAAACGATAACAATCAAACTTGCAAGTGCAACATCTATCTTGTTATAACATTTTTTTTCTTCTTGGATCTGGACTGCCCTACCCTGTCCTACCTATTATTCTGTGATTATAGCTTCTCCTATGTCCTCATATTTTTTTAAGTTAATAAAAATGATGAAAAAATTCTACCTTACATTTTATTAGGCTTATATTGCTTTTGAAGGATGGTTGTTTAATACAATAGTAATGGTAGGGTACCACTCTATATTTATAAAGTGCAAATAATGATGAAATTATTTCCAATTACAGCTAGGCTTCAGCTTTGTGCTTCATAGAACTATGACTGGCATTAAAAATAATGAAGTTTAAGATTCTAAGATCTTCTAAAAACCTTTCCATTTTCAACATAGGGAGAAACTGAAGGGAAAATAGAGATGGTTGAAAAATACAGTTGATTGAAAAATTCATAAATAGGCTGAAAAGTGCATGTGGCAAAAATGAAAATAGAATCCAATTACACTTCTAAAATTTAATCCATTTTAAAATGCTTAGGATTGCACTGCCCACCTCCAAAAATGAACATCCTCCAAGGCTGTGTTTAATATGTTGTTTAATCTATGAAGATTAATTTACGCAGAAAAGCACCCAATTGGAGTCTAGATGAATGTCACATTCTGACAGTCTTAGCTTTCTGTTGCAAGCTAAATTCCATTTCAAGTTTCTAGTCCTTGTGTTCTCATTTATCCATTGTTAGAAGCTGTTTAGTAACATCAATGTATTTACAATGTACTTGTCCACGTGCCAATGGAAGGCCGGCAATGATCTCCCCATCAGCAGTGTCTCCTCACTGTGTCTCTATGCTGTGGCAACATACAGCATGTTTGCAATAGTGTGTGTACTAGTCTTGCTGGCATAGGATTAGGCAAACTGTTTGTACCATTTTTAGATAAATGACCATCAGAAATATTGAGCAATGCTTTCTCAGATATTTTACTTCTTGAAGTTGTGGGGCAGGAGCTCATAGCAGCAACATTTTCATAAAAAACCATCAAGAGATAAAAACAAGGAGAGTGATTTACCAGGGCCAGGTACATGAAAACAGATAAAGTTGGAGGATATGAAATACTGTTGCAACATAATGGTCAATAGAATCTTTTTATTGTATGTGGTTTGGAAAGACCACATCCATAACTTCCCTTTTCAGGGTATTGCTACTTATGTTGAGAATTTTTTTCAATGGCGGTAACACAGCAATTTCCAAAATGTGGGTCTGGAACAGTGGTGGGCCCGGCCTGGCCCAACAACCGGTTCCCCGGAAGTTGGTGGGGCCAGGATGGGTCAGGGGGCAGGGCTGGGGAGAATTTAAAGGGGAATTATTTTTAAAAATCTAAAAATTTAATTTTTTTTTTTTAAAAATCAACCCAGCAACCCTAATCACACTTTCCTGGGAGTATGCCCCACTGACTGTCATGGTGCTTACTTCTGAGTAGACATGCAGAGGATGGGATGTGAGGCTGCAGTCCCAGCCACACTGTCCTAGGAGTAAGCCCCATTGCCGCTGGAGCGGCAGGGGCAGCCAGCCGGGCACTTTTAAATTTGCCGCAGCAGCCCAGCAAGGCGCCCCACAAGCCCCAGTGACCAGGGAAAGGACGCTCTAGTGCTGGGGCTTGTGGGGCGCCTCGCCGAGCTGCTGCGGCAAATTTTAAAGTGCCCGGCCGGCTGCCCCTGCCGTTCCAGCGGCCGAACTGATCCACCCAGTTATCCCCCCCCACTGCTACCAGATCGGTAGCAGCAGGCAAATTGGAGCATCCGGTTTCTAGGAACCGTCCTGAACTGGTCTGGGCCCACCTCTGGTCTGGACCTACTTGTGCGTTGCAAACTGGTTTTTGGTGTATCCCAAAGCAACTGAGCAGACTCTTCAATGAAAACACAGGTGATGGAAAAAGATCAGCATGTGTAAACATAGGGAGATAAATACAGAAGCATATTTTTTCTGTATTTTATTTCTGGTTATTATTACATGTAATAAGTTTTTTAAAAATTATTTCTAGATCTTTTTAAAGTTTTATCAACCTAACCCTACAATCAGGAGTAACTACGTAAAAACGTAAGAGACATTATGTGCACCCATAGTTACTGCACCACCTAGTGAAAACTTATAGGAAATTCATATCGCAATCCAGAGTAAATTGTTCTTACACCAGAGCAAGTATTCCCCATAGTTACTCTGGATTTTGCCCTAAGTGTGTCCCATCCCAGTGCTAAAAACTTTGGGAAGTACTGTTGTTAACAGATGTGAATTGGGTATGCATATATGAATTGTATATACAGTTCATTGTATATGAATTGTAATACAGTGGTGCCTCACATAAAGAGCTTAATTTGTTCCAGAGGCATGCTCTTTAAGTGAAATGCTCTTTAAGTGAAGCAGATTTTCTCATAGGAAATAATGGAAACTCAGATGATTGGTTCCACAACCCAAAAAATATTCATATGTAAATATTAACTGGATATAAAAATGATGACAAAACACTGTAATTGAATTCAAAACATGCATTCAGTGTGCATGATCCTATGAAGTCAATTTAGGCTGCAATCCTAAAGACACTTTCTTGGGAGTACGCCCCATTTAAGACAATGGGGCTTACTTCTGGGTAGACATAGTTGGAGACTGCGATCAAAGACACTTTCCTGGGAGGCTTCCCTGGGCTGCTGCTGGAGGTTCAAAGTGGCCGGTGGGAGCACTTGGGGGCAGTTAGGGGCAGCTGCCTCTGGCACATCTGGCACCTCCAAGCTGGGGGCAGTTAGAGGCAGCAGCGCTGGCCGGCAGCCCTTTTAAAGAGCATCCATGCAGAGCATCAGGGCTGCATAGCACGCATGCCCATAGCGCGCTTGCTTGTTAAGTGACGTGGAACTTGTTATGTGAAGCAAAATTTCTTGGAAATTTTTGCTTGTTGTGTGAAATGCTTGTTAAGCGAGGTACCACCGTACTTTTGTTAAATTACAAAGAGTTGTCATTCATCATTGGCATCCTTCAGTCTTGAAAGTCTATGGTATCGTGCTCTGAGTGTCCTCTCCAGAGCACGATGGCCTGGGTAGATTAATATGGAGGATAGACTGTTACCCAAGCAGCAAATCCCCCCTCTCCATGTAATGAAATAGTCCAGTGGAATGGCAGAGCCAATACCATTGGTTCCAGCAGAGTTGCAGGAGTTACTAGAACGTGATTGTACAAGTCACAAACTGCTTCTGGGACTCTGGCTCTGGATTTTGCCTCAAGGTTGACTCCTGTAGCCTTTCCCATAGATGGGTTTAGCCACAAGGCAGTGGAGGTTTGAGGTGGGAGTTTTCCTTCTCCAGACAACCCACGTTGTGTGGGACTTTGGACAGGTTTAGTCTGGCTCCCCAACAAAGGCCTGTCTGGCATGGGAGTCCCTGCCAGTAGCTACGCTACCATCACTGGAGCACACAGTCCTACCACCACAAAAAGGTACTGTCCATTGGTGGGTACATGTATAGTAAATATAATAAATATATAAGGAAAAAATAAAATAAAAATGTCATCGTTTGTTGTGTATGTCTCATTAATTCAAGAATCATTGTTGCTAAGAAGTAGGGGGAGTTTTATGAAATCCTAGCCAGGAATTAAGGAATTAGCTTGAAACCTCCTAACTGAATTTTTTTTTCTGCACCCAAAAACTATTGGCTGAGCTACCAATGTTACTGCCCCTTGCGGAAACTACCGGTAATCAGATTTTGCTGAAAATGTGAAACATAAGTTGTGTTGCCTTTTTTCCAACAGGTTCTCAGACTCTTTCTGGGAATTGTGTCTGGAAATCTTTGTGTTTGTACATTGCCTACCTTTTGGCCAATATAAAGTAATATAAATATAAAGTAACCCCTTTCTCTTTCTGTTTGTTGAGCTGAGATGTTTATAGCAACACAGAGTTTCTTAGGTTTCGTAAACTTTCCTGACAGAGTCTGCCAAGCCCAATTTAGGTCAACCTAAGTGGCACAATGGGAGGTGACTAGTTTAGCTTTCTTCATAAGAAAATTCAGGATCGGAAATGCAAGTTCAAAGGAATTAAGGTAATGGAAGGTGCTGAATAGAGAAGACAGGCAGCCAGATTGTTGCCTGAGACATTTGAAGTTTTAGGGTGAAATCCTAACTATCCGTACAATCCAGAGTAACTATGGGAGCACATAAGAGACATTACGTGCACCCGTAGTTACTGCACCACCTAGTGAAAACCTATGGGAAATTCATATTGCAATCCAGAGCAAATTGTTCTTACACCGGCGCAAGGACTCCCCGTAGTTACTCTGGATTGCGCCCTATGTCTACTCAAAAGTGTACAATGGGTCTTACTCTCAGGAGATGTCTTTAGGATTGCGGCCTTAATGTTTTATGGCTTTGATTAGAAGCTAAGAGCACAGTGATTTTCAATGTTTTTCTTGTTAGGTCAAACTGATCTTTATGGTTCTATTAATGGTATTTGTCTCTTGTGATGTCTTGTGCTGTCCTATGATGTCAGGTCTCTGGGAGACTCTTCCATTTTTTTTTCTAGGGTAGCTATCTGATAGATAAGTTATTACTATAGCTAGTTGCCCTAGAAATAGAGTTTTTCAGCAATTTTCTACCACTCTGTGCCAAAAACATGTCTGCTCAGCTTTTGTGGCACATTCAGGTGTTGAAAATAGTTTTAAAAATACCTGATTATCACAAACATATGATGTAAAGAAGTAAAAGTTATTTTATTTATTAAATTTGTACCCTGCCTTTCTTGAGCTGCGGCTGACACAAGGTGGCTAAGAGGTAAAAACATTATTTAAAACATTCAATCAAAAACTGTTTAAAACATATGTAAATTAAAAACAATAACCCCCAACCTCCACCTCAGAAAATGCTTTTTTAAAATAAAAGGTTTTTAGGCTCCGCTTGAAGCTCTGTAGGGAGGGAGCTTTCCTAAGTTCCAGGGTGAGGCAGTTCCAAAACTGGATGCCACCACCGAGAAGGCCCTATTCCTGGCCACCACACCTCTCACCTCCCTTGGTGGCGACACAGTCAGTATGGCCCCCTCTGATGACCTTAGACGATGGGTGAGATTGTATGGAAGAAGGTAGGCCCTCAAATACCTTGGACCTGAGCCATTTAGGGCTTTAAAGGTTAGGACCAGCACTTTGAATTCAGCCTGGAAACAAATGGGCAGCCAGTTTAGCTGCTGAAGCAGTGGCCTGACTGAGTCGAACTGATGATCCCCAGCAACCACATCAGCTGCTGCATTCTGAACTAGAGTTTCCAGACCGTGAGATGAAAAAGCTTGAAAATCACTGATTTTCATAAAAGTATTGTGGTGGTTAGGAATGAAATGAGATCAGTGATCATTTCATTTCTGGACCATCTTCAGAGGCAGCCCCACATAGAGTGCACTGCAGTAGTCCAATCTTGATGTCACTAGGGCATGGGTCACTGTGGCCAGATCTGAGCAACTCAGGTATGGTTGCAGCTGGCGGATCAGCCAAAGCTGAGCAAAGGCTCCCCTGGCCACAGCTGCCACCTGGGACTCCAGGAACAGCTGCAAATCCAGGAGAACCTCCAAGCTGCAGACATCAGAGGGTGTGCAACCCCATCCAGAGCAGGACGATATTTCAATACCTGAGTCGAGGACTTCCGGACCAGGAGAACCTCTGTCTTATAAGGACTTAATTTCAGCTTGTTCACCCTCATCCAGTCCCCCACTGCCTGCAGAGAGCGATTCAAGACCTCAATTGCCTCCTCAAACTCAGGAGGAAAGGAGAGATAGAGCTGGGACTCGAAACCTCCAGATGACCTCTCAGCGGCTTCATGTAGTTATTAAACAGCTTGGGGGATAGAATGGAACCTTGTGGCACCTTGTGGCACACTGAAGAGGCCAGGGCGCCAAGCAAGCATTCCCCAGCACTACCTTCTGGGATCTGTCAGCCAGGAAAGAGCAGAATCACCGTAGAACGGTGCCTCTCACCCCCAACCCAGCCAACTGATCCAGAAAGACACCATGGTCAATGGTGTCGAAGGCCACTGAGAGGGCCAGCAGGATTAACAGGAATGCACTCCCCTTGTCCATTCCTCAGCATAAGTCATCCACCAAGGTGACCAAAGCAGTTTCCATCCCAAAACCTGGCCTAAAGCCGGATTGGAAAGGATCCAGATAAGTGACAAATATAAGCAAGGTGCTGGTCTAAGACCGTAATAAAGGTTTATTATTAAATATAAGCAACTAATATGATAAAATAATGTTTTTATTGTTTTTAGCTTGTATGTTTTTAATTGCTTTTAATTGAATTGTCCTATTTAATGGTTTTAATTATGTTTAACTGTGAACCACTTTGAGTCTGTCTATGGCCCAAGAAAGGCGGGATATAAATTTGTAAAATAAATAAAAAAATACAAAATTTACGATTATTAATATTAACATGCTATTGTCATGCTGTTCAGCATACATTAAGGCAATAAAGAAATAGCCAAACTAGAGTTTGCTTTGGACTGACCTAGCCTAGCTTCCCATTCTTCTGAATCATCCCTGGCTCTTTGGGCAACATTGTCCAGCGTACGTGGTTTCCATTACTACCTTTTTTAGAGGAGTGTAAGTTGAAAGTGACCAGAATTCCTACAGCAGGAAAGGCAATATCACACTGTAGTAGGAGTGCTCAAGTGTTGCACCCCTTAAAAGTTTTACTTTAAAAAAATAGCTAAGAAAAAGCCTCAGGCTTAGAGAAAATGAGAAGTTTGCCTAGGGACATACGTTAATGTCTTGGCTGTTATCTTTTCCAAGGACTAAGGTGAGAGACAGTATGTAACTCATAATGAAACTACAACCCTCTGCCAATTTACCTGGGAGTAAGTAAGTAAAGGTGCAGTGGGACTTACATCTGAATAAACATGCATAGTTTAGCATTTTCATACACTTTTATATTAATTTGTGATTTTTAAAATCCTATTTTTTCAAATTGATGTATTTTTTAAAAACTCAAGAAATGTATTCTTAAAACAGCAGAAGAAAACAGACCAATGTAGACATGTAAAGTTTATTGCTTTGGAATAATCTAAATAGGGTGTGACTAAAGGGTGATGTCAGGACAAGGTCCTGCACTTTGAAATTTACCACTGTTGCCTTTGCCCATTTTCCCACTTTTCCCCCTTCATTTGACTTTGTACCAAGTTCCCTGAAACAGATTCTTTGACTCTCACCCTGGTTGGTGACTAACCTTTTCTTTTGATTGTTCTCATTGTATGGTAACTGTACGGACCTCCTTCTTAGATTTCATGTCGGATCTCTTCTGTAGTTTCGTTTGCTGTTGTGGTGCCAGCCACAATCCTGCTAGGGCTTGCAATGTAGGCAACTCAAGGCATACCTTAGACCTCCTTTCTCTCATTTTCCATGCGCGGGGAGGCCTCCTCCTCTTCATTTGCACCTAAACTCAACCAGGGCTAGAAACCTGTTTAAACAATAGAAGCAAAGCATGTCAAATTCTGCATGTAGTGGCTTCTTCCTTACACATGTTTGGATCTGTGTCCTCCATCCCATGTCTGAAGGTAATTTGCATAAGTGTTAGACAGCAAAGAATGTTAAGGACATATTTCACCCCTGTTGACATGATGAACGGGGACAAGATGTTACCATATGCTTAGCTGATTTCTAGAACAACTAAAATTGTTACTTTGATTTTGCCAGAGGACTTTTAAGTTTGTTAAACTATTGCACCTGGTAGTGAAAATGTACCAGTTTCTTTTTCATGTGACTGAGCATTGTGGATAGTTTGACTACTTTAGTTGTCACATTAGTCCAGTCCCCTGCACAGCAACATCCTTACATTATATGGTCTGTAGGTGCTACAGACCATAGCACTGTAGACCACTGGTGCTACAGATGAAGCGCTGGCACAGTTTTGTAGTGGTAGCATTCTGGTTTGTGCTGCCGAGGTCTTGTATTTCCAGCTTGAGCCAAATACTGTCCCCAGAGTGACCATATATCCTCTTTTTCCAGAACACATCCTCTTTTTTAGCCTGTTTCCTGGAGAAAAAAATATTTATTATCCTCCATTTCCTTGTGATCAGGCAACATGTAGACATGGGCTGCAATCCTAAAGACACTTTCCTGTGAGTAAGACCCATTGAACACAATGGGACTTAGGCTGCAATCCTAAAGACACTTTCCTGGGAGTAAGACCCATTAAACACAATGGGGCTTACTTTTGAGTAGACATGGTTAGGATTGTGCTCTTACTTTTGAGTAGATATGGTTAGGATTGTGCTCTTGGTATAATTAATAAATTAGGTGTAATATTTTTATATTTAATACTAAGGCTACAATCCAGAGTAACTAGGGACCTTTCACACTGACATGGTGCCACCTATGGAAACCTATGAGAAATGCATAAAGCAATCCAGAGTAAGTGCCTCTTCTGTCTTCCCGTAGTTACTCTGGATTGTAGGGTTAGTAATTTATTGTTTAAATTAACCACATGAAAGCAATATGCATGAATGTTTTTTATTTTATTTTGTCATGTCCTACAATTTTCTTGGGTGTCCTGCATTTCAAGGGGCTTTGTCCTCTTTTCTGGTTATGACATATGGTCACCCTGACTGTACCTCACGTCCTTAACAAGAGATGTTTGAACACACAGTGGGAAATTCTATGTATCAAAAGTCACAAAGCTTCTTTAGAAATACCTACATATATTTTGCCTTAGCAGAATTTTCCAACCCCCTCCTCCCCTTGAATACCTCATGAGAAAAAATTTGGTGATTACTTAGCACTGTGTGGCTTATTTCACTTTAGAAAGGTAGTTATGGGTGCAATCCTAAAGATACCTTCCTTAGAGTAAGATCCATTAAAGACAATGGGGCTTACTTTTGAGTAGACATGGTTAGGGTTGTGCTCTAATTGTTTTGAAATTCCTTTTAGCTTCCCATTGAACTCTTCTTGTTGTCTCCTTTCATCTCCCCATCAATCTGGCTATATTCGTTAATACACAGAGTTTCTAAAAAGTTCTGGATTAAAACATTGCAGTCAATTATGCAGCGTTAGTAGTTAAGCTGAAAACAGAGGCTTGTTTTCCCCTTTAGTCAAACAATTTTTAGTAAATTTAGTAAAAAATAATTTTTTCCCCTTTAGTAAAACCGATATTTGTTTGCAACCATGAAAACGCAACAGTGCATTTTAACGGGCGACTGTGACGTGCCGTAATGTGCGAGGCAAAGTTCATCATAAGGTTCATTGCTCATTTTTATGAAAGACGGTTTTATTCAACAGCGTCTCAAGTAATTGGGATGTCGGCCAATGCCAACCCCTGCTTGAATAAGCTCACCTTACCTTTTGTGTTTGCGCTGCTCTGGGGCATATAAAACCTGTTAACCAATTGCTGCCTCTCCTTAGGAATTATACACAGCATTGCTGTACATATTGAAAGGCACTTCACTGATCAGGCCAAGGTTTTCAAACCACTTGACAGTAAATGTCAAGCCCAAAGCAGAAAGATTTGTTTTAATGTTGTTGCCCATAATCATTTGTTTATCTAGTGCTTAATATGTACTAAGGGCGGCAGATTTTACACATGGAGGTTTCCTACTGGAATCCATTGGTGCAAATACTTCAGGATTTGGCCCCAATGAAATGTTTATTTTACCTCAGGTTTTGGCTCCATAACAGGAGGCCTGAGTAGGGTTGCCATATGTCCCAGAAAACTGGAACAATCCCAGTTTTTGGGGATTGCATTCACATACTTGACAATTTGACAGAGGGGTCCTGTCCTGGTTTTGTGGAAGAGAATTATGGCAACTCTAGGCTGGAGACACCCTACAAATTACTTTTTGAAAAATCAGCATCAAACCATATCTGTAAACATATCACTAAATAAAACAGAGAAAACCAGGCCAGCAGACTTATAGATCAGAATGGAATTAAAGATGTATCCAACCAAGATTTTCCAAAGCTGTCTGAAATAAAGCATTGCAAAGAACAAGGTATCATGACAAAATATCTTCAATGAGAGCTGGAGTATCAATATGTTCCCACATGGTATATTTCACCTTTGAATGCTTCCCCTTGGAAATATTTCCTGGCATACCAGGAAACTATCTGAAAAATCCTGGAAAATCCTGGAAGATTCTTGCTGCAAAGGAGACCCTCTTGAAAGTATAACGTACCATTGGCTTTCACAAACTTAGGGCACAATCCAGAGTAACTATGGGGAGTCCTTGCTCTGATGTAAGAACAATTTGGGTTGCAATATGAATTTCCCATAGATTTTCACTAGGTGGTGCATAACTACGTCGACATAAACGTCTCTTATGTGCTCCCGTACTTACTCTGGATTGTAGGGTTAGAATGTAGCCCATGTGTAGAACATACATTACATATGTATGTAGAACAGCTCTGATTTTTCTCTGGATGAAATATTTGATGCAACTGTTGCTTTCACCAGTCTGATTTAACTGGCAAGACATCAGAAAATGTAAACCGGTAGAAACTGAGATGATGAGGATTGTGGGCTGTTCATGAGATGTTTATAAGCTGGTTAGCAAGACTAAATTTGCTCGTGTTAAAGACTCACCTCTTTGATCTTTGCAAACAGTAACGTTTTAATTAAAGCAAATTCAAACAAGTCTTGTTAAACAATCGTGGGAATACCTGTGGTCTGTTTTAAAGCGTTGATGTTCATTTAGGCAGGTTTCATTACCATAGTCATTCCTGGATGCATGACAAAAAGTCTCATTTTACTACTTACTGCACTATCCAATGCAGGTTTACAGGAAATAAGTTCTACTATGTTCAGTGGGGCTTAGTCCATAAGAGGGCATAGTAAGTGGACATTGCAGTCTTAAAATAGGCGTGATTCTGTCATGTATGGACTCTGATGGTTCCCTGTTATTATTACATGGATCAATACTATAATGATTATAGTTTTACTAGTTATGACATTGCAAACAGTGGCTGTATTTGAATCCAAAATTGTGACATGGTCTGTTCCTGGACTTGGTTCTGCAGGGGAGAGCAGGTAAGCTGGCAGAGTGGGTGGGTGGGCTAGGGCAGGGCCATGGGCAGAATGGAAACAGTGAGTCCTGGTGTACATGGCCAGTGTTACATTGATAACCCTTCCTGGGCCTCCTAACATGTCTTTTGCAGAGCTGGATAACACAGGTCTGAGAAGACCCAGCTGTGATTGGGAAGTTTACAGGGAAGTAAGGGAACATTTTCCTCACTTTTCCCAAGCCGTCTGTTTTTCTGCACCCCCATTGTACAATGCAGCTCAGCCTGCTTTGGCATGGCTGTATGCAACTGGGCAAAATGGAAAGGATTGGGCTGATAGTTGTATAGCTCAGTGATGGATCATACAGTTTGCACGTAAGAGCTGGTTTTTTCATAGGGACACCTTCCTTGCAATTGCTTTACTAGAAGGTAGGGTTGATCTCATGTGCAGATGACTTGAATACTGCTACTTGTTGGGTGTATACACAGCCAATATGATTTCCATACCGGCAACTGTGCTTTTTATTAATTACGTCTCTTCCCAATGAAGTCATAAATGGGCTGCAGAAACTGTTTTGGAACACACCGGGCCATATAAGCCAAGAAGAACTGTACCATTGTTGGAATGTTGGGCACGTACATTTGTTGTTGCTCAACACTGTTATAAATAATTCATTGCAATTGTATAGAATTTAATTTCATTGTTCCATGATAACATTTTGCCAGCTTGGATTTTTTCCCCTTGCAATTAGCATGTCTTTTTCCTTGAGAGAGTTCTAATAAATTAACCTATTAAATTAGGATTGCAGTCTTTAATTGGTCAAATTAGTAGGTTAATCAACAAACTTGCACACAGTGGTTTTTAAGTATGTTCCAGAAAACAATGGGTGTCCTCAATGAAAAGATAAATCATGGTAAACTTTCTTTGAGAGCCAACTTGTCCAGCTGCAAAGAAGGGACATTGTATCCTGCCTAATCACACTATAAATCTAGCATGGAGGAGGCACCTTAACTAGTGTTAAGGCTGGATGAAAAACCTGCATTGGATCCTCTTGGGCATTGCAACCAGTATTTGAAAATTGGGCTGGACCTTCAGATAGAATTATAGAATCATAGAATCATAGAGTTGGAAGGGACCTAGTAGGTCATCTAGTCCAACCCCCTGCCTGTAGCAGGAAATCCCCCTAGAGCATCCCCGACAGGTGCTCGTCGAGCCTCTGCTTAAAGATCCCCAGTGAGGGAGAGTCCACCACCTCCCTTGGCAATCTGTTCCACTGCTGAACCGCCCAAACCATCAGGAATTTTTTCTGGATATCCAACCAGAATCTCCTCTCTTGCAGTTTGTACCCATTGGTTCTAGTTCTGCTTTCAGAAGCAGCTATGAACAAATGAGCCCCTTTCTCCCTATGACAGCCCTTCAGGTATCTGAAGAGGGCAATCATGTCTCCTCTCAGCCTCCTCCAGGCTGAATATCCCAAGTTCCCCCAACCTTTCCTCATAGGGCTTCCCTTCCATCCCACTGATCATTCTTGTCACTCCCCTCTGGACTTGCTCCAGTTTGGCTGCATCTCTCTTAAAGTGAGGTGCCCAGAACTGAACACAGTACTCAAGGTGAGGTCTGACCAATGCAGAATAAAGAGGAACTAGAACTTCTCGTGACTTGGAAACTACAGTCCTCTTAATGCAGCCTAAAATGGCATTTGCTTTCTTTGCAGACACATCACACTGCTGACTCATGTTCAGCTTGTGATCCACGGCTACTCCAAGATCCCGCTCACATGTTGTGCTGCAAGCCAAGTATCCCCCATTTTATACCTATATTTTTGGTTTCTATTTCCTAAGTGCACTTCTCCCTTTTGAAATTCATTCTATTTGTTACAGCCCAGGATTCCAGTTTATCCAACTAGCTCATCTCTGAGTAGTCTGAGTGATATTGAGGAATACAAGGGTCCAATTTTCTGCACCTGAATGGGCTTCATGGCATGTTGACATAAAACACAAATATGCAGAAATGATTCCTGAAGGTAGAACATTTGAAATCAATAGCAAAAGCATTATTTGATCATTAGTGGGGCTAATTTGGATCAATGGGGCTGAGAGGTGTGTTGTTTTTTAACAAAAATTTTGTATTTTGAGGGTGTCTTTGGGGTTTAAATTACTTTAATGGAGAATGAAAACTGAAATAATTTTAAATGACATTCACTTCTAACAAGGAGCATACAGGATTATGTAGTGAAATCACATTGCTTTGGCCAAAATTGAACTGCTTGGCTGAAACTGCACCATTTTTGAACCTTGGCTCTAGATTAGAAGGAAAATAAACTCCTTTATCCTGAATAACTTTTTCTTCTTCCATTGGCTTGGCTATCTCAATTCCATGCCTCAGTCATTAGAAGTCTGTGCGTCTTAGCTCTGATGTTCATTTATTTACATTTTAAAGATAGTACACTACCTCTATTCCATCAAAATTTTAGTCAGTGCACAGTCCACCAGTGTCAAATAGGCCAGAGACTCAGGAGAATGGGGGCTTCCTGTGGGCTGAATCTGGGATTCCTGAAAGCCCAACCCTGCACTAAAACACTTGAGACAGTTTTCATCCCTAAAATATTGGTGTGATTTTTAGACCAATTTGCTTGCTATAGTCGGGATGATAAATAATGCAAGGTTTCAACATGGAGTAATTAAATTTAATTGAAATTAATTAAGAATCAAGCTGAATTGTTGTTTTCAAATGTAGCGAAGACACTTCCCTTGGAGTTTGAAATCAAAAAGCATATTTCAAATCAATGTTTTGGGTTTTATTGTTATTATTATTCATGACCATGAAAGCAGAATTTCACAATAGTGCTGAGTTTAGGATTTCAAGGTCTCTCCCAGGCCCATCCCTATACATGAAAAGCTAACATTCAAGTTAGTGGCCAATTAAATTGAGTTCATTTGCATCCCAATGTGAGTTTAGCAATGAACATTTTAAATGGCAATGCCTTAAATTAAATCCAGCATATTTTCAAATGTATTTATTTATTTAGTATTTTTATATCTAGCATTCCCGAAAATGTTCAAGTTATGTAGTTTTTATTTAACAATGTTATAGATAGCATGGTTGATAATTAATGGCTCTTTTTAAAATATAAAAAATGCGTTTATTTCTTAAATATTGGCTGACTTTAAATATGTTTGTAATTAGTGGATAACAGACCATATTCATTTATGTACATGCAGGAATTCATTTGTATGTCATTTGTCTGGAAATTAATTCAGATTTGGCTAACACTGTTCTGTGCTTCAAATTTGAATAATTGACCAAGTTTAACGCATAACTGTGACTTATTCATTTGAAAAACTGCTATCTGTTTTACATTTGCCTCTAGTGCTCTCTTTGAAGAAGCACTTCCCGTTTTGTTTTTATAATTTCATTGCATCCCACTCATCTTGCAACATTTTCTGATTATTAAGTTGCCTGTCATTGAAGATCAGTGTAAACTAGTCAACAGGAACCTGCGTTCCATGTAAAATAAACAGAAGACCAAATAATCTTTTGGGCATCTCAGTCCCAAAGGCACACATTTTGAACCCTTTAGGGCCTTCTCCTCTCCATCCCGGGGGGGGGGGGATTCTATGTCATAGAGGTTTGGGAATGACCCAGAGCAGTGGTAGGGTTGGTTATGAACTCAGGTCAGGGGGTCACAAGAGGGTGGGATCCACTATCTTAGAATCTGGCACTGGGCTTTCCTAGGAGTACATCTCATTGAACACAATGGGACTTACTTCTGAGTAGACATGGAGGAGCTCTGGCATCACAGTGATGTCACATCCTGGTAGGTTTGACAGGGGGTCCCGGACAGATTTTTAAGTTTGAAAGGGGATCCTGGACTGAAATGCCTGAGTTCCACTGACCTACAGAAAACTGAGAGGCTGGATGATGCTGCATTGAAGTGGGGTTTCTTACATGAAGCAGAAGGGTATATTGTTGGGAGTCTGCTGGTTAGGGTTCATCTACCACTTCATCTTGTCAGACAGATCTCTGCCTCTAGTTCAGCTGCACAAGGTGGCTGGAAATGCTTCCACTTTGGTATTTATTCACTCAGCATGTAATTCAACTTTGGAACTCTTTGCCGCATGACATTGTGGTGAGACCCAGCCTAATGTCTTTCAAAGGGGATCAGACAAATTTCTGGGGGAAATGTTAATCAGAGGTTAAATGTTATGAGGAGTATATACAATCTACAGGTTTTGGAGCTAGCATGTATCTGAATGCCAGATGCAAGGGATTGGCAACACAAGTATCTTGTTATCTTGTGGTCCCAGAGGGATTTGGTGAGCCACTGTGCGATACAGGAAGCTGAACTAGATGAATTCTTGATCTGATCAAGTTGGGCTCTTCTTATGTTCCTAGTGTCCAACTCAGTCTCATAAGGGGGCAAGTGTCCGTGTTGGGATATGAAAATGGGCTGATAATCAAGGTGGTCTGGTGCCTGCTATCTCCCCAGGTTGCTATCTGCCTAGTTCCTCCTGTTTTCTTCTTTTCCTGCACTCCTGCATGTTTTCTCTTTGAATGTCCTCTCCTTCCAGCCCTTTCACCTTCGCCTTCTTGCTTCTGCTTCCCCACTGTTGTCCCTGATGATATGGAGAGCATTTCCAGGAGAAGAAACCCAGGACTGCTCCCTCCACCCTCAGAATGTAGCATGTGTTCCAGCAGCATGGCTGCATCAGCAGATAAAAGAAAGGGTAGGACTGGGACTTTGGGGCACAATCCTAACCAATTCAGGCTGGCATAATTCATGGGGCATACCTTCACATGGTGGTATGGGTATGCCCCATGAGTTATGCACATGGTGGTATGCACAGCATATACCTGTGCATTGGCCTAACCTCCCCCACCCCCAGGAGTGGGGCAGAAGTGACATCTCCAGGTCAGCACAGGATTATCCAGGGGCTTATGCCCCACATCTTTGATGGATTATTATTATAACACACAATATGTGGGTCTACCCTTGAAGACTGTCCAAAAGCTGCAATTGGTGCAGAACAAAGTGGTGCAGAACTGCAGCACAATACAGGCTACTTTTGGATATTTGTTTGTCTGCACACATCACACTAGCAGTTCTTTAGGTACATATATTTCCTGAGAGCTTCTAGGCACAATTCAAGGTGCTGATTGTTACCTATAAAAGCTTACATGGCTTGAATCCGGGGTATCTGAGGGTTCACTTCCTTCTACTGTAAATCAATCTGCCCACACATTACAATCAGAGGTGCTGTTTTGCATTTTTTTCTTTAACTGAGGCTCAGGGCCTGATCCTATCAGCCCTGCGCTAGCACTCACTGTCACAAACATGCCTGTGATATTCTGTGCCTGATGGGTGCCGGCAGTGATTCAGCCCAAGCCCATGCTGAGTCAGTGCAGGGAGGAAACAAGTCACATGCCGCCCAGAGCTACAGGTGAGCACCAATTGGTAGAACAGTAAGGTGGGGGGAAGGTTTCTGGGGTTGGGGGGCTCTGGGGGAAGTGGAGGTGGATTGGGGGAAGGAATAGGGTGTGAGGGATGGTATCTGCAGAACTCTTCTCCACCAGATCTGGATTCATGCCTCCTGGCCCAACACAGGATTGCTTTGCGCCAGCTAAATAGCTAGCTCACAGACAAGTAACTCCATTCAGATCCTCTCTTCCTCTCTTACCCACTAGTAAGGTACATGAATGTCCGCTTACCCCAAAGAGTGGCCAGCAGACAGCCCAGAGACGGGAACATGAAACAGGGTCTTTTCAGTGGCAACCCTTAAACCTGGAATTTGCTCCCTGCAATGCTTGATTGGCCCTAACACCATTTTTGAAATGTAAACTCTTTTGCCGTTTGTTGTTCTCTCAATTCTGCTTTTGTTTTACTGCAGTTGGTTTCAGTGATAAATTTATTAATTTCTTTGTCTCAAATCCTGTATTTTAAGTTGCTGTTATGAACCAACTTACTGGTTCCTTTTTGGGACTGAAAGATATATCCCATATTATTTTAAATAAATAAATTTCCTTCAAGCCACATCACCACCAAGTTTAAAAAAACAAACAAGTTCTATTGCTGAATTGTTTCCACGAAATGAACAGGATAAAGCAGGTAAGGTGATACTTTTCATTGAAACCAACTATTATCAACAAGCGTCAACCAACCTTTCAAATGCACTGAGCTATACTCGATTGCCCAGCTGCAGAGGGAAACTTCTGTGAAGCTTGACATCTCGCATACTATCACCAAAAGAAATGTGACCCTGCCTGCTCTTGTCTCTGTGACACATAGTGAAACGCTTGCCTGGGTACGTGATCCTGTGCAGTCTGCATATCCAATTTGTACTTTATCACAGTTGGTTTTTATGAGAACAGAAAAAAGTCAATGCACAAAGCAGCAAAATTCCCTGACCTTCGTTTAACACTTTAGTGGGAAAAAATTGAGCCACAAGAGAAAAGAAAAAAGGGTGAAGAGGGTGGTATACAGAGGCATACCCATGGTTGTGGTGGTATACAGAGGTATACCCAGGTTGTGGTGGTATACAGAGGTTGTGGTGGTATATAGAGGTATACCCAGAGGTTGTGGTGTCCAGGGCCACAATACTATGTGGACCAATGGCGTAGCTAGGTCATCTGGCACCCGGTGACCCGGGGCCCATAAATTTTTTTACACCCCCATACAACAAAATTATTTAATTAATATTAATTAAAATATTAATGTTTTCATATTTTTATACCAACCTTTTATACCACCACTCGGGGTGGTTATATAGTTCCTCCCCTTTTTTGTCCTTACAACAACCCTGTGAGGTAGGTGAGGCTGAGAGATAAAAGTGATAGACATGAAATTAAAAATAATGGCCAGGAAATATATGCAGTGAACATTTCTTCACAAGCGGTGGGTGAATGTCAGTACCCTCCCCTGATATCTCTCCCGTGTACATAGTGATCTACTGCCCCAGCATCTGGAGCCCAGATCTTCTTGTCTGGAAGAGGGAAAGGAGGACAGTGTAGATTTTTTCCCAACTCACAAGGCTAAAAAAAGAGGACATGTCCTGGAAAAAGAGAACATGTGGTCACCTTCCACCAAATGAATTCTCTCTTATAGCCTACCTGCAACAACCCTCCTTACAAATACAAAAAATTAAATAAGCTTTTCAGCCCTCCCATTACCACTCAAGCCTTTATTTGGGAGGGGATGGTTGGAGATGAGGCTACCTTCTGGAGTACTGGCTGAGCTCCACTTTTGCTGAATCAGGACCATCCTGGGGGACTTGCATTCCTCTGAACCTAACCTGAACTGGAGGTCAGGGGACACAGTTGCTTACTTGCGTGTAAACACAGCTGTGCAGTTTACTTCCACTTTCCATAGAGCTCAGTGCAATGGAGTCTGGAGCAGAGACTTCCTTCTGGGGTGAATGGGTGGGTCTGCATTCATTGGATCAGGACCTGCTTCCTTTTAGCCTGATCTAAGGCAAGTTGGCCTACTCACAAGTAAAGGTATGATTTGGCTCCATTTCAATTTATATAGGGTCAGTGCAATTAAAAGGGATATTTTCTGGGGTGATTTTGGATTTTCTGGGGTGATCATTGAATCAGAACCATTCTGGGGAGATCCCTCTCAGCTTGCCCTTTCCAATGGACTATGGCGCATTCACCTACTTCCAAGTAAAGCTGCGTTGTGGGGCACTTTCATTTTCCCATAGAGTTCAATGCTTATTTATTTAGTTTTTGGGCAATAACTTTTGATAGGACAGAGATACTAAAAATTGATTTTTGCATTGGATTCTGCTCCCCAATATGAATCAAATGGTATATGACTTGAAAGCTGCCCCATTCCTTCATATCGATATGATGTTGGTCATCCCTCCCCCCCGCCCCCAAGTGTCACCTCCCATATGGGTGGTACCCAGGTGATGAGCCCCTTTGCCCCTCTCTAGCTAGCCACTGATGTGGACTATGTGTGATGCAATACTATGTGTGACGTCACAGAATGCCATGGTGCCATGTGATGTTGCTTTGGGGTTCTCTGAGCTGCTTCCTGACTCAAAAAATGGCTGGAGTATGCTTGTAGGAAGTGACTGAAGAGCATGCACACAAGTGGCAGATGCAGGCTCTTCAATTGGCACCCAGGGCACTCACCTGGGCTTGTCATATCCTAGATCAGGAGTCTCCATACCCTTGATGTTGCTCCCAGCAAGACCCTTTTATCCGGCCCTTCGGCAAGTCTTGTAATCCACTCCAATACATTCTTATATAGCAGGCCTCCGTCAGTCTTGGAAGACTATGGTATTGTGCTCTGTGCTGCATACGCTGCATGCGAAGCACGAAAGCCTGGGTTGGACTGTTATGGAGGATAGGCTGTTACCCAAGCAGCAAATCCCCCCTCTCCACGCCACTGAATTAGTCCAATGGAAAGGCAGAGCCAATACGATTGGATCCAGCTGGCGTCGCAGAGCTGGGCTAAGGACAGGAGCTCACCTTGTCTTGTGGGGCCGACCCGGGTCTCGAACCCTGGCCTGCTGGTTAATAAGCACAGTGTCTTAGCCACTTGAGCCACCCACAGCCCTTTCTTATATATATTCTTATATATAAATTTATGTAAATGTACTTAATTTGAAATGTAAATTAGTTTTCTGGGCCCCCCAACACAGTGTCAGAAAAATGATGTGGCCCTCCTGCCAAAATCTTTTTAGGCCCATGCCCTAGATACATGACTGGTGGTATCAAAGGGGTCAGCTAGGTTGTCTCAAATCCGGAAAAAATTCCTGACAGTGAGGGCGGTTCGGCAGTGGAACAAATTGCCAAGGGAGGTGGTGGACTCTCCCTCACTGGGGATCTTCAAGCAGAGGCTCGATGAGCACCTGTTGGGGATGCTCTATGGGGAATTCCTGCTGCAGGCAGGGGGTTGGACTAGATGACCTACTAGGTCCCTTCCAACTCTATGATTCAATGAAATCCTGTATTTTAATTTGCTGCTGTGACCCACCCATCAGATGGCTACCTAGGCATGCTGACTCCTGAACCCTCCATACTAGCGGCAGCAACCAATGATCCAACAGGAGTGGCAGGACTCTTCCGGTCATGATATAAAATCTTCCCTGCTAGATTTTGTTTTGTGTAATTGGTGTGGAAGGGCAAAGATCATCAAATCCTTCTCAAATTGTTAGGTGCTTTCAGTGCTGTTTTTTTCTGGAAAATAGGTGCTGGTGTTCACAGGTAATCATCTGTGTTTTTGTGTGTGTCTGTGTCTATGGGAGTGTATGCTGGTACACAGAGGTGCCAGTACTCTGTATGGATACGTACCCTCTGAAAAAGACCCCTGGGTGCTTCTGGTCTCTAGTCCAAAACCTAATATGTTAGGAGACAAAAGACATAAGAGTTGTTGTTTACTGCTTGGCTCAAACTGACCCTTCTGGAAGCTTGGAAGGCATTTCCTGATACCAGATGTGATAACCATGCCATGAAGGATTCCATCTGGAAGAGTTCTATGAGCTGCCTGTAGAATAAATACCTACCTCACAGGGTTGTTGTGAGGACAGAAAGATAACAGTTATGTAACTGCCTTGGGTGTTTGCTTTAACATGGAAAAGGTAGATTATGAAGTCCTTAAATTATTAAATAACATAAATATCCTGACCAAATATACTTGGTGACTAGCATTGGCATCCATCAGTCTCAAAAGATTATGGTATTGTGCTCGATGCTGCATGTGAAGCACAAAGGCCTGGGTAGATTGATATGGAGAATAGGCTGTTACCCAAGCAGCAAATCCCCCCTCTGCATGCCACTGAAATAGTCCAATGGAAAGGCAGAGCCAATATGATTGGTTCTAGCTGGCGTTGCAGAGCTGTGCTAAGGACAGGAGCTCACCCTGTCTTGTGGGGCCGACCCGGATCTCAAACCCTGGCCTGCTGGTTAACAGGCACAGTGTCTTACTGTATATTTTGCCTTAGTTCACGGTAGACATTTCCTGATAAAGATTTTTTCATCTAGGGAAGTATTCGCCCTGCTGACATAAAAGTCTTGCACAGTTTTTCATAGCAGAAGCCTTTTCTGTCCAGACTGATAAAAATTGAACACCCGATCTTAAGTGTCCTGGGATACATGGCATGCATGCAAGAACGCACGTGCGCACACACACACACACACACACACACACACACACACACAGGAAGCAGCCATTCAGTCGCCACCATTGGGTCATTGCCTAGGGCAGCCAGGCAGACCTAGTTATCTCTTCCAGACTGCTTTCACACTCCCACACACCAGACAAGTGGACAGTGCTAATCTCTTCTGTAGCCATGTCCACTTTAGCCATCTTAATTCCCCCTTTCCTTTCAGTGAACGGAGCCACACATTACTGAATCAGAACATTGTCCATCTTGGTCAGTGTTTTTCACCATTTGCTCTCCACTTTTCTATGGTCACCTTTTCAAAATAGTACCTGAACTAGCAATGCTCATGACCCCATGTTCAAGATTATTCTATAATGTCTACTCACAAGTAAGTTCCAAGGCCAAGGAAAGGTTTGCCCATATCTGGAAGTGCTTGCTTATCATTAACTATTCGATATTTTATTTTCTCTGTAAACTGCTTTGTGAACGTTTTGTTGAAAAATAGTGTATAAATACTGTTGATTGATTGATTGATTGATTGATTGATTGCTTACTGTTTTGTGATGTGAAAACCTTGTGGGGCTGTTATTCAGTCTGAGCAAGCAGGAAGGAATTCCAGCCACAAGTTAGGAAATGGTTAATGTGTCCTTTTTGCAGTTAAGGGACTTGAGTCATAGAGGGGTGGTGACTCGAGATCTGACTGAAGTCAAGCCTCATGGGACTCTTCCCAACACTGCTAAATTAGGTCTAAAACAATCTAGAATCAGGTTCCATGATGAACAGAGTTCCAAGGGCTAGAGAATCAACTTGAATCCTTTACTTGAATCTGGTGTGCTATGGAAGCTAATGCAAACTCTGATTTACATCCTGCAATGGCAATGGAAAGGAGTCTGAGACACCAAGGGTGCAATTCTAACCAACTTTACGGACTGGCATAACTGAACTAGTGGGAAGCATGCTGCATACTGTAGTCACAGATGCCTTATCAAGTTAAAAGTTTGTACCCTTAATCAAGTTAATGTTTATACCCTTATTATAGACTTGCATTGACATTGCCCAGGAGCTGGAAAATTGGTTACAATTTCTCCCCTAGCCTTTAGTCAACTCTAAAGTCCTATTTTATGTCAGTGGGGCTCAATCTTGCGTAAGGGGTAGACAAATTGCAGCCTGAGAGACCTGAGAGACTATCCCTACAATCCTGAGTAACTACGGGTGCACGTAAGAGACTTTATGTGCACCCATAGTTACTGCAACATCTAGTGAAAACCTATGGGAAATTCATATTGCAATCCAGAGTAAATTGTTCTTACACCGGAGGAAGGACTCCCCATAGTTACGCTGGATTGCACCCTTAGGCTGCAATCCTAAAGACACTTTCCTGGGAGTAAGACCATTTAACATAATGAGGCTTACATTTGAGTAGACATGGTTATTAAGGCTGCAAGCCTTAATAAGTGCACTTAGGCCAGCCTATCTGGCATTTCGGCCAGCCTAATGCCAGATAGGCCAGTTTGGCTGCATCAGAAAAGGCCTGGGGCAGTGTGTGTTCACTTAAGCTGGCCCAAGACAGATGGACTCTTGCTGGCATAGCATTGCTCCCATTACTCACCCAGCTCTTGCCCACCAAGCTGTTCGAAAGCATATAAATGCAAGTAGATAAATAGGTACTACTTTGGTGGGAAGGTAACAACATTCTATGTATCTTTGACATTTAATTTAGTCATGCCAGCCACATGACTGGAGACATCTATAAGGCATCTTCTAAAGTCTTGTAACAGTTATGGCCTTAGAGTCACTCATGAGTTTCAGGGCAACCTGCGAGGGAACCCTTTACTTTTACTTTAAAGTCTAGCTTAATTCATAGAAATGTATCTTACTTCTCTTGCTAACAAAAACAAAACAATAACAAAAAAGTGGAACTCCAAACTCTGACAAAAAGAATGCAAAGGTAGTTTCCCTATGTCTGCTCTCTTCCTTTTGCAGTGCCTGTTGAACTTTTCTTGCAACTTATTAAAATGTAGCAGTTGAAACCAGCATCAGGTTGTTGTCACAGCCAGGGCAAAAGTGTGCTGCATGTGGGTTTCTTTTTAAAGTTAGGATATTGGGTGGGGTTGGATACGCCATTTCTTTTGACCTGATGAACCAGATTAGTTGGATCTGTTTCAACAGGGTGTAGCCTCACAAACCACTGAAGAATCCCAAGGTAACTGCCCCAAGTCATACACTTTATCCTTCGGTTCCTGACCCAAGGTCAGGTGCCTTGCTTAGTATTAGGCTGTTTCAGACACACCCTTGCAAACTGGTTCCAGTGCTGAAGCAGGCAGATCTATTAACAGAGGAAGGATCTTACCCACATCGTATGCTGATCAATATTCTCTGTAGAACATTTTTTCCCCTAAGGCACATTTTTTTCCTAAGGCACAAGTTTTTTTTCCTATGGCACAGCACATTCTGTGACTCATCATGCCAAACATTGCCCACCAGGCTATGTATTTTATTCTGTATTTTATTATTATTATTATTATTTTATTATTTTATTTTATGATTATTATGTATTTTATTTTGATTGCATTTTATTCTGGTCTGCAGGTTCTTGAAAATAATTCTAAGAGTATAAGAAGAGCCAGGCCAAAGGCCCATCTAGTCCACCTTTCTTTATCTCATGGTGGCCCACCAAATGCCCGAGAGAACATACAAGAGAACAAGGGACCTGGTGCAGTCACTTGCCTGATGTTTTTGTGGTTTACAATAAGATAAATACAAAAGACTCATCAAAAATCTGAGAAACCAATTTTATTTTCACTGTAAACCACTTTGTGAACTTTTTTTGTTGAAAAGCAGTATATAAATACTGTTGATTAATTGATGATTGATTGATTGAAGTCACCATGTGCTGTATTCTACTTAGCCAAACATATATTGTGCAGGCCTGTTTCAAGGTATTATAGCGCACTGCTCATTGCCATTTTGTATTTTAGATTGCTTTATTTTCATATCTGCAAAACATAACAGCAACCTTGGTTTTGTGGGGTGGATGGGTGGAGGTTACAAGTCAATGCAGGATTTGGAGAAAATTCCTCCAAAAATATCAAATTTTAAAAAGAATCTTGAGGGTTAACTTTCTCGGCAGCATTATTTTACTTATATACCTATACAAAAATTGGTATTAGGGGAAAAAATGATGCAAGCTTCCTCTCTGAGAGCCATTTTAACACAGCTTCCAGTTTTTGCCCAAAAAGAAGTTGCCTTACAAAGCTGAGAGTGGTATTTTGAGCCTTGGAGATGTTATGTATAGTGGCTTATAAGGTCATGTTAGGAGCTGAGCAAAAAATTGCAGGTTATCCATGAACTCTGGTATCCGCAGAGGGTCCAGGAATGGATCCCCATGGATATGAAGGTCCCTTCTATACCAACTGCATATTTTGTCTGGTAAATGCTGTCAAGATCTACATTTCATCAATGTAAATGACACAAGATAACTTCCTGCTTCTATCTTCCCTTGCTCTGGTGTAATCCTATATACCAGTGTATTCCTATATAGAATCCAATCAATGCAATCCTATCCCCATACTACCCCTGGTATGTGACCATTTGTGTTTTGGTTGTTGCCAGTATAAAACCATAGGTAACATCCCACTTTCTAATTAGGAAGATCCCCCTTAATTTGAGACATGTGCAGCATCCTGCAGTTCATAGAGGACAGTCAGAGAGGCCTTCTCGAGGTAAGGCAATGTTTACAATTAGGTGAGCTACATATACATGTGCAAAACTATAGCTCATATAAGATGCTATTGTAATTTTTTGTATTGCGTATCGCTTTGGGTGTGGTTTATGTCCTAACCTATAGCCCACAAATATGTAATCAAACCGTCAACCAGGTGGCTGTCACTGGAGGAATACGGAATGAATATAATTGTTGCTTCATTTATTCAAACCACAGAAACTTAATCTGTGAAATGTCTTATTGAAAAATATTTTGATTTTCTTTTTTAAATTTACGTACCTAAATTAATCCAAAAGGTGTTTTCTCAAGACCCAAAGGGCTCATGATCAAAAACAGATACCAGCAAACTGAAAAAGGCAGTGTGCCAAAGAAAATAAGGCACAATTGCTCCCCCCACTACTAAGAATGAAGAGAATCACTTATCTCAGGTTAAACTCTCAATTAGCCTCCACCTACATCAGTAATCCATTAATTTGTTATCGTATACATTCAAACACTGCTTGGTTTATGCAATTCCCACGGAACAGGTTGTGAATGCATCAAAACCTACATTAAGCCACCTGAAGTTTTAAGGCACAGTCCTAACCAACTTTTGGTGCTAGTGGGGCATGCGCTGCATCCTGTATCTGGGGGTGGGGGAGGGACAAGGCAATGTTTATTCCCTCTCCTGAGGGTTGCATTGCTTTTAGTCCCATGATGGAAAGTTGATTAGGATTGATCATGCAAGTTGATCATGCATCTTTTCATTAATGCATGAAGGATCCATGATATATGGTCAAAACCCCAAGGGTGTAATCATTTAAAACAGCTTTGGGATAGCAGACGTCAAACTGATGTTGGTGTCAAACCAGTCTAAGTTTGCTCAAGAGGTGTATCCAAAGGGATCTGTTACAACATCTAAGAGCACAGAGAGGTCCTATATGGTTGTGTGAATCCAGCTCTTTCCTGCAGATCCTTTGCTGCCCTGCTCTTTAAAGTAGGGCAGCACTCTCTTCCCTATTGCCTTCCTACTTCCTCTGCCTTACGGAGGCTGCTATGAAGTTTATGGCTCTCCTTTCCCTAACCTGGATTCACACACCCAGCTCATCCGCCCACTCTGCTTCCCTTCCTCCTTGATTACGTCCCACATCCCAAGCCACCAACACCCTTTACACAACTTTGGCGTGACAAGCGTGTAAGCCGTCTTTCCAGTCTGTCAAGCACCGCCACCAAGGGCGCACCCTACAGGGCACATCCAGCTACACCCAAGATGTGATGCTGCCGTGTTTTGACTCAAACAAGGAGTTACAAGCACAAGTCCTCCCATGTGGTCAATTGTGGTATAATTGCTTGGATATCATCAGAATAAACTATGCCCTTGGCATTTAGATGACTGTGACAATCAAAAAATGGTTGGGGATATTTTTAGCATCTGTAAGATTGGAATTGCGATGATCAAAGAACCATTACTGTGTGAAATAGGAATGACGATGTAAAATTTGGGAGAGCAATACTCCAGGTTTCAGGGGACTATACAGATTCACCCTAAAATCCAGAGTAACTACGGGAGCACGTAAGAGACATTACATGCAGCCGTAGTTACTGCACCACCTAGTGAAAACCTATGGGAAATTCATATTGCAATCCAGAGTAAATTGTTCTTACACTGGAGCAAGGACTCCCCATAGTTACTCTGGATTGAACCCTCAGTGTCGTACAGTGTATATACAGTGTCATATTTTCGAATGCTTCCTCAATTGGAAGGTCCTTGCAGAATAGCACATCAGTACAGTACTTTTCTCCTGTTAATCTGCATGTTATGCTGCTGGTGGTGGAAGGCCATCACTAGTGCTGGAGTGTCATATGGTGACTGGGTAAGTGTACCGCTGGGCAGTAGGGAAGCAGGAAAAGAGGGGCGTTCAGGCATGGTTGAGGGCGGAATGGCATAGATGGATACCTACTGCATCTTATCCCCCGTCCCACAACTGAAAGTCCTACATCAACAATTGGAATCTGCGCCAGTGACTGAGCTGGTACAGATCAGAACAGACCATTAAAGGAATCTGTAAGGACCCATCAGAAGTGGTCATGATCGGAGGTGACATCATCAAACAGGGAAAATGTTTTACCAGTCCGATCCACACTTAACACAAGAGTAAGATCCATTTGTGGATTGGAGTTTCCTCCAATCCATGATGGACATGACAAGGAGATACCTGGCTGGCCTGTCACAGGAGCCTGTTGCCAGGATGTTGCCTTTCCCACAGAAGTGGTACCTATTTATCTACTTGCATTTACATGCTTTTGAACTGCTAGTTTGGCGGGACCTGGGCTAAGGATGGGGGCTCACCCTGTCAATACTCAGGTCTTGGATTGCTGGCCTGCTGAGCGGAATTCCACTCAAGCAGTGTTCTAACTCCAGCAAGCAGTGCTCTAACTCCAGCGTTCTAATCACTCTCTCACACACACACACACACACACACACACACACACACACACACACACTAAAAGGGGACCAACATAAAATTGGTTCATGATGCACCTAGAGGGTCCCAAGCCACAGTTTTAGAAACACTGATGTAGGATATATGAAGAGTGCATCACAAACACCCAGTCACAAACATGTTGTGTTAAGTGGAGGTAGCACCTCTCTGATAAGAAATCTGTTTTCTGATTTCCAAGACGGGCTGTTCACACCCTTTTGTCTCAGTACAGAAAGCCCTTCCCTGCCACTTCCTTTTTCTCTGTGTCTCCCTCCCTCTCCCCACACCCAACCTTGTGCTTCTCTTTCTGCCACACCTAGTCTGATTCCAGCTACTACTCAGCCCAGCCATCTAATTCCTACTCTTCTTGTCTGACTATTTCATCCTCACGTGTTACCTGTTTACCTTATATAACTTGGCAAACACAGGAAGAGCAGGGAGCATAATTGAATGTTGCGGTGCACTTCCTGCCTCCCCTCCCAGATTCATGCGCCGAGGCTGATGAATAGGAAATAATTTAATGCATTCCAATACAACTGATATTAGAAAACTACAAGAGGAGAAGGAGCACCAGAATTGGCCTGGTAACTCAAGAAACAAACTGCTTGTGACAGCATTGAACTGTGCATTGCCGTTTGGTGTAGGTATTGACAACCTTATAATACTTGATTGCATTATAGTTAATTCCATTGGTCCCCCAAGGTCTTCTCTGGCTAAGAAGATAATACAGGATTCTGCGCATGCCAACTGCATGGCACCAAAATAAGTTATTTAAAATGGTATTTTATTGCGTAAACCACTTTTGTGTTGACATATAGTTGACAGATATCTATTGTAGGAGTATATATAATAAGTAAACCTATAAAGAAATCATATAAAGATGGTGGTGATGATTATGATTCACAGTGCAAACTTGTGTCAGGCTGACACAAGACCCTTGCACTATCCTAGGGGTGTTGCAAAAATGCCATAAGGGAGAGTCCTGGAGGCCTCCCGGAAGTAAAGGAACATTTGGTCCTTTACTTTATTCTCTGCTTCCCTAATATGGTTGCAATCCTAACATCCAGTGAGGCTGGCCTAGGCCCTGGCAAAAATCCTGTGCAGACCTCAGGGTGTCACAAAAGTGCTGTACATGTGTACCACTCCTGGGGAAGGTTAGGCCAGTGCTCAGAAATGCACTTGCCACTCTACATCACTATGTAAATAATAAGACGGATGAGTTGTGTTGGTGTAGGTTAGGATTGCACCCTATGTCTTCTAAAACCTGCAAGAGTTGTTTGGTTGGCACAACTCTAAATAGAACCAAGGAAGAGGATCAAGGATTGGAAGGGGATAGTATATCAGTGGTGCTGCTGCTGTCAGAGATAACCACCTCATTCCATGCTCAACACTCCCTGTACTAGTACCTGCCCTGTTCTTCCCCCCTTGCCTTGTCACTGTTGCACAGCTGTCACCAGCATCATTCACTGCTTCTGGCAGTGGCCTAGTTGCGCTCAATGTGGTATGAATTTGCAATGCCAGAAAGGCTACTATATACAAATTCTGATGACTCAGTGGCATGTAGGATTGATCTCTCTGTGGGATAAATAAATCAGTGATATTGGTATTAAGACATAGATCTCTGGCAGAGTTACTAGTTCTCATATTAACAATAGGACATCACTGGGCTTGGGTTTTATATACTACTAGCAAAAGGCGTACCCGCATTGCGGGAGTAAAATTCCCCCGTATGCCATCCCCCCGTATGCATCAACCCCCCCCATGGATAACTTTCCCCCAGGTGTAACAACCCCCCATGCACAACTTCCCCCATACACATCAATCCCCCATGCGCAACTTCCCCCATGCGCATCAACCCCCCATGCACAACTTCCCCCATATGCATCAAACCCCATGCACAACTTTCCCCATGTGCAACTTTCCCCATGCGCAATTTTCCCCATGCGCAACTTCTCCCCATGTGCAACTTCTCCCCATGTGCTGCTTCTCCCCATGTGCAACTTCTCCCATGCGCAACTTCCCCCATGCGCAACTTCCCCCATGCGCAACTTTCCCCATACACAATTTTCCTCCATGTGCATCATCCCCCATGCGCAACTTCCCCCATGTGCAACTTCCCATATGTGCAATTTTCCTCCCATGCGCAACTTTCCTCCCATGTGCAACTTCCCCCATGCGCAACTTCCCCCATGCACAACTTCCCCCATGCGCAACTTCCTTTATGTGCAACTTTCCTCCTTGCGCAACTTTCCCCCGTGCACAACTTTCCCCCGTTCGCAACTTTCCTCCATGCGCATCATCCCCCATGCGCATCATCCCCCCATGCGCAACTTCCCCCATGCGCAACTTCCTCCCAGGCGCAACTTCCCTCCATGCGCAACTTTCCCGTGTGCAACTTTCCCCGTGCGCAACTTTCCTCCATGTGCATCATCCCCCATGTGCAACTTCCCCCATGCGCAACTTCCCCCATGCACAACTTTCCATATGCGCAACTTTCCATATGTGCAACTTTCCTCTTATGCGCAACTTTCCCCCGTGCGCAACTTTCCCCCGTGCGCAATTTCCCCCCATGCGCAACTTCCCCATGCGCAACTTCCCCATGCGCAACTTTCCTCCATGCACAACTTTCCCCATGCGCAACTTTTCCCATGCGCAACTTCCTCCCATGCACAACTTCCTCCCATGTGCAACTTTCCCCCATGCACAATTTCCCCCATGCGCAACTTCCCCATGCGCAACTTTCCTCCATGCGCAACTTCCCCCATGCGCAACTTTCCTCCCATGCGCAACTTCCTCCCATGCGCAACTTTCCCCATGCGCAACTTTCCTCCATGCGCAACTTCCTCCCATGTGCAATTTTCCTCCCATATGCAACTTCCCCCCTGCGTAACTTTCGTACATGCGCAATTTCCCCTCATGCGCAGCATCCTCGCCAGTGCAACCTCTTCCTCCGAACAACATCCCCCAGTGCACCAGGCAGAGAGCACCAACTTGGCTGGATGTTGTTCAGTCTCCCATGTTAAGTATAGGAGAGAAACACGTTGCCCCCTTTTCAGCCCCTGAAGGGTTAAATTTCTCCAGATGGTTCTTGGTGGGTGTTCAGGTGACAGAAGGATCCCTCCCAGAATTCCATGCTTCAGGCCCAGCAGTTGGGGTGGAATTTTGCTGAGTGAGCAATTCTCAATGGAAAGTATAGGGAGGAAAACGTGTTGCGCCCCTTTTCACCCCCTTCCGGTTGGAATTTCCGAAAACCGGTTCTTTAGTGCACCCCTCTGTCACGGAAGAAACACCCACCCCAAATTTCACACTTCTAGGCCCAGCGGTTTTGGCAGGGCAGTGATGAGTCAGTCAGTCTGTGAGTGAGTCAGCGAGTCAGTCAGTGAGTGACTTTTCTCTTTTATATATATAGATTAACAAGCAGAAATGCCTTACACCAGCACTGTCCCTCCATCATCATGAGTATAGCTCTCTTTAAAAGCTTAGAAGCCAAAATAGTGTTTATTTACCATTTAGGCATGGAAGTCCCAAGAGAAATTGCACAATCCTCTCCCAAGAAGTCTTATTTGCAAAAGTGCAATGCTTCACTGCCTCAATGCCGGCCAAAGAATAAAACATCACTCCAGAGGCTCAATAGTATCTCATCCAGAGAACACCACCACAGTACATCGTCCTTGCATGCACTTAGACATTTCTGGTGATGTCACCCATACCCAGAATGGGGCATGAAGACTGAGTTCTTCCCCCAAAACTGCTACCAGGAGCAATTGCAGCAGGAGAACTACAGGAAGGTGTAAGGTGGTGATTAATTTCTGATCATTTGCATCCATAAGCAGTCAGTTCAGGATCATTCTACCATCTTCTATGTGTAGGACAATCAAGAAGGTCAAGTGGACTTTCATTCCTCCTCCTCACCGTGGAGTCTGTCCAAACTGAAAATTGGGTGGAGTATGCTGGGAGTGGCTTTCTCTTAAAAAACTCAGAAGGTGAGATGGTAGATGCAGCACTGGTAACATCAGCTAACTTGCACATGGGGGATAGTTACTAAATGAATATTCATGTGTTGACATGATCTGGGCCCTTTCAGATCTTGGCCCTTTCAGGTAGTAGATCTGCTTGGACCATAGCTGTTTTTCTGAATTTTGTCTTTCATTCACTTATATCCCAACTTTTTCCTTGAAGGGTACCCAAGACAGATCTCTCAGCTGCATTGGTACTCATTTCTGTGAGAACCTGGGATATTTAATGAACCCAACCATAAGGGCTGAGGTGCACTAGATGGAATCAGCAGCCACTGGCAGGGGTGCAATGCTGTGGTTGGGATCCACATGATTGACTACAGTCTGGTCTCAGTTGCATGAGATCTGCTCAACAAGAACCTGTTCCAAGCAGTGTACCTGGAGGCCCCAGCGCCTGGGGTCTTGGCATAACAATGTCGTGTGATGTAGTGGCATCATTTTCAGGTTCTCCTGGAGAAAGCCAAGGAGGAACATGGTGGTGGCCATGATCAGGCTGGTGTCTCATTCCTTTTCCTATGGAGGTTTCCCATTCAAGTGGGTGCCCATTGAAGCAGTGCCCCTTCAATGGAGGCCAAAAAGAACGGGACAACCAGATTGTGAAGGTGCCAAAACACAAGGTATGTTCGTGATCTGCATATTCATGATTTGGCTGTACCTGTCCCTTCTGCTAAGAGGCATCCCCTTCAAGGCGCAACCAGAGAAGGTGCCCAGATCTGCCACACTCTTGTTACGCCACTGCTCTCATGCAGCCGGGTGACAATGAAAGTCTTCCTGTCTCCGAAGAAATGAGGAGGTTTGGCAAGATCCTCCTCAGTAGGACAATGCAGACCAACATGTGAAGTGGTCATACATCTTCACATTGTGGCGCATCATCTGTTGGTGGCACATCGTCCATCAGTAAGGCATTATCTAAATTCATCCTGAATGTATCCTGCATATGGACTGGTGTGACCTGAGCTGCTCTCAAAAACAGCAAGCAGTTCCTCCCAGGCAGCTTTGCAGCAGAAGCAAGCAAGCAAGCAAGCATCTAGGTAGGCAATCAATGCCTGAAACTTTGAATGTCTCAATAAACTTCTTAAACCTGCATTTATGCAAGTGAGCTTGAGTAAGAAGATAAAACTCAATAAATAAATAAATAAGGGGGAGGAGGGGCTCGTTTCACTCTGACTACCATAATGGGCACCTTGATCCTTATCTTCTGAACGAGCAAAAACCCCATTGGCTGCGAAGTGAGATCCTCTCGGAGAAAGGAGTTATTTTCACAACCACACACACAGTATTATTCTTCTGCTTCCCAGTTTGCGTGGTTTATTACCAAGGGAGTGTAGGGTTGGGTGTGGGTGACACAACATCTGCATTGCTTGCTTTCAGAGAGCTTGGCGTGGTTTGTTTTCCTTGAAACCTTTTTACACAGTGGCTTTTGGCTCATGTGAGTCAGTCCGATTGAAGGGAAGGACGGTTCAGCCTTTGACGGTTCAGGCAGGAGAGAAGAAGAAGTAGGTCAAGCTATTCAGAGGTGGTGTGCTCTGAAGACAGGGCTGGTGATCTTAGGAAAGATCAATGTGATCTTTATGTGGTCCGGCTGTGATCTAAAGCAGCGACCATGACGTCTCCTTGCAATGAATGACAGCACAATCCTAATCCCTAGTTGGGCTGTCACAAGCCCAGCACAAGTCCTGTTCTGATCTGGGGTTCTCACAAAAGTGCCATAAAGCACTTTTGTACCACTCCTGGGGATGGCGGGGGGGGGGGGGGCGTTAGGCCAGTGCAAACATGTGCCAGCACCTCCATACAAGTGTGGAAATGGGAAGATGGCTGAGTTGTGCTGGCCTAAATTGGTTAGGATTGTACCCTCAGACATATAAGTGTTTGAGGCTGCAATCCTAAACTCCAGTTAGGCTGGCCTAAGTCTTGGCATAAGTTCTGTGCTGACCTGGGGGTGTCACAAATTGTCGTAAGACACTTTTGCATCACTCCTGGGGAAGGGGAAGGACAGTGTACAGACATGCACTTGCCTTCCTATATCACCGTTGAAATGGGAAGACTGATGAGTTTGCCAGCCTAGGTTAGGATTGCACCCTAATGGACAGACAAACCAACTACTTGACTAGTTTTGATTAATTTATTCCAGTGATAGTTCATTGGGAATTAAAGTGTAACTTACCTGGGATTGCAGCATAAGAATGTGGCCTCAGTTGCCTTTGGGAGTTTCTCACTCATTTTATAGGGCAGTGATTTCCAAACTTTCCAAGTAATTAGGGAACTGTATAAGGGACCACTATAAGGCAGCACAACAACATGATCGTTTTTTGTTGTGAAACTGGAAGTGGGTTGCAATTGCTTTTGGGTGCAGTTCTAAGGTCCAGGGAGGAGCACACAGGGGTGGTGAATTCTCTACACCCTCTAGAGAGGCAGGAGAACTCCAGGTAGCTTAAAGAAATGGGTTTTTTTAAGGCGGCCGCACAAATGTGCAAATCATGTTCCCATTGTTGCCTCCACTTACGGGGGCAACAGCAAAGCTTCCTTGACTGGGAAATAGTGATGCCCCAGTTTGAGAACCTCTGCATAGGGGAACATCTGATCAACTGTATAGTAACATGGGAGAAGAGATGCTCTAATATATCAAATGGGCGTAGAGTCAACATAATGTTCATGTTCATGTTAAAAACGGAAACTGTTGAGGTCTTGCAGGTCAAGGCCACAGCTAAATAGGATGGGATGGTCATATTTGGAGAGTAGTAGAGTCAAGGTACATTTTACCTGAAGGCCATCATTACAGCGTGGCAGATTTTAGAGTATGAAAACTGGAAGTGTTGCTTTAAAAAAAACCCAAAAACCCAAAAACTAGCAATGGGGTGTGGGTGTATACATGTGAAACAGAGAATGAGATTTTTGGATTGAGCCCAAGGTGCAGGAGTTGTTGTTAACACTTCACCCTTGCATCATTTTCCTGCCAAAATTTACCCAAGCAGTTCACTTTTAGGGTGAAGCAATTTAGGATGAATGGGTTTTGAAATGGGATAAGGGGAAGGTTTTACCCCATCTTTTCATGTACATAGTCCAAACCTGCATCACTGGCCCACAGCTCCTCTTTTCCCCTTTGATTTCCTCATTTTAAAGCTTCTTTTTATGACAGGCTGCATTTCTCTCCACCCTTATCTGCAAATAAGGACCATTGGCTATCATGGAACTTACTTGTGAGTAGACAGGCCAAGGCTTGTCATAAAAAGAGATGCTTTAAAATGAAGGCTGGAAGTGGGGAAAATGTTTTGATCCAAATTAAAAGCTGCCCTAGACATATGCTCCAGTAGGAAAAAAGTGGGGTTAAAACCTTTTAAATTCATTCATTTTCAAACAGTGAGTCCAGGACACAATTTTTGGTGGTTGGGGAAACTAACAGTACAGATTAGGCTCTGTGCAAGAAGATAGATAATGTTCACTAAAAGCTTACTAACCCCCAAATCCAGAGTAACTACGGGAGCACGTAAGAGACTTTACATGCACCCGTAGTTACTGCACCACCTAGTGAAAAACTATAATGCAATCCAGAGTAAGTTGTTCTTACACCGGAGCAAGGACTCCCCAAAGTTACTCTGGATTTTGCCCTAAAGCTCACTAAAAGCACATCTGATGGGCTGATGTGAAATACAGGAAGCTGGACTATGGATCTTTGGTTTGATCCAACAGTGTTCTTATGTTCTTCACACTAAGTGCATTCAGCGGGAGCATACGTGTAAATGCACCACAATTTTTTTTAACATTTCATCTGAATGATTTTTCCTCCTGCACTTTTAACTCTCCCGGCATGTGCCATGTGGGCTTCAGGTTTTTCTTTTGACAAAACTGTGCTCACTTTTTCAAGCTGACATTCAATAAAAACCAACTAATTCACATTAACTACTAGGAACAACATTGCCATCTAGTGAGAAGGTAGGTTTGTAGTGATGTTCTCCCCTTGGGAAGATCTGCTTTTGTCTTTGTGCATCTCTGCCAAAGTGGGCTCTGTTGTCTGCAAAATGTAATTTATAAGTGTATAAACCACTACAAAATTGTTGGTTTTGTTGTTGAAATGTTCTTAACCACAAGAGACAGAGCTCTTGGTCTCCACAACAAGCACACACAAAACCATTGAATTTTGCATTCTGAACACCCAAACTTGCACTTTGCTTTTAATACAAAACCAAAAGCAGGCCTAAGTTTCTAGTCCATATATTTTTTTTTAAAAATAGACTTCAGAAGCCCAAAGTGCTATTGAAAATGGCCAGTGGTCACCAGCTTAGGCTTCAGCTGCAGCTCTGGGTACACGCAAAAGCATACGTTTCTGCACATAAAGCAAATTGGACGCGTCTTAGATGGCTTATTGTACATAGGTTGCACGATTCTGATTTCTCGGAGCAGAATTTTGCTTTTGAATTGTTGACTTCCCCCACCCACAAAAATTTGTAATGTTTAATGCCTGGAATTATCAGATAAATTGGTGAGTTATTGCCCCTTTCTGTCCTTGTCTCAATATTTTACTTTTCTTAAAAGAAATACAATACAATAAACAACTGTAAAAACTCCAAGGTAGTAAACAAATACTGTGGCATATAAGAGAGTATAAGTGAATACAAATCTGGCCTTATGCGTGAATCCAAATGCAATGGCAGTAAGTTCCTCACCCATTTTCTTTTGTTGGAGAGGGGGGAACATCACTCCTGTGTCATCATTTTGACAAATTATATGCTTCAGTCTAGATTTTGAGGATAAGTTTCTGTATCTCCCTTTCTTTCTCATCTGAGCTTGCAGAGCAACACTTTGTATCCTGTTTTGTGTCGCAATAAATGTCATCCCTCCCACTGGGAACACATTGATGTCTTTATGTGTAAGCAATGAATGGAAAATTATATCTCTTGGGGAGAGATTATTCAGAATTTTGTCCGATCGTTGGAGCAGCCTGCACTTTTTCTGGTGGAATCAGACCTCTGTGAAGATGATTAACCGTCTTTTCAATGGTTGATCCTGCTAGGGTTGGTGGTTGGGTTTGAAATGTGAAGACTGGTCATCCATTGGAATAGTTTCATGTCATGATGATTGCACATTTTGCTTATACAGGCAGCCCTCCAAATCCATGGATCCAGTATTTGTAGATCCAGTTATCTGCAGTTCTCCGTGGCCCCATGTAGTCCCCTGTGCCTATTAACAGGAAACTCCCTGCTTCCTGTTAACATTTGCTTATGTGTCCTCTGGCATTCAGACTGCTTAGTATTGGCATCCATCAGTCTTGAAAGAATGGCATCATGCTTGACACTGCATGCAAAGCATGAAGGCCTGGGTAGACTAATATGGAGGATAGGCTGTTACCCAAGCAGCAAATACTGCCTCTCCATGCCACTGAAGTAGTCCAATGGAATGGCAATTGGTTCCAGCTGTGTCACAGAGCTGGACTAAGGACAGGAGCTCACCCTGTCTTGTGGGGACCCAGCTCTCGAACCCTGGCCTGCTGGTTAACAGGCAGTGTCTTAACCACTTGCATGCATATATTTCTATAACCTTTTGTATAATGACTGTTTGATCTTGGATCGTAAATAACTCAATAACTAACTAACTTGTACAATAAAAAAAGTTCTTGCTTGACGCCACCAAAAAGAAACAAAGTTAATGGGGGCCCGGAATTGCATGGAGAGAAGGGAAAGATTCCTGTATTTATCTCTATTAACTACATTGGGAAAATTATCTAATTATGAGATGATAAAATAGCAACAACGAAGTAAATCAGAGCCAGTTCTTGATGCTGTGAGGTGTATTGGCTTAAAGTGGTATCCATTGGCCTGTGAAATACTTTGGTCAGTGATTTTGCATGTTCATTAAGTGTGCTTGCCAGTCATCTTATACCATACTCAATTCTCAACCTATCCTATTTGAAAAATAGATTTAATAAATCTTAGCTAATTGGGCACAGTTGATTTTTTGATCAGTTAATTCATTCAATCTACTTATTGATTATGCTTAAAACAAATGTCTTTTTTTTGTATTTGCAGTAAGCCATTGGAAGAAGCATTTCCCATTCAAGGTTAGAGTGAGATTCCAAGATCCTGCTGCTGTTTGCTGAGTTATGAAAACGTGTCCTATAATCAATAATCTTTTTGTACTTTTTTAAGTTTGAAGCTCAGTTAATCGCAGGCCCTTTTAGTTTATCCAACTGATCTAACAAATTGCTGTATTTCCTTGAATCTAATGCTCACCTTGAATTTAGTCTCCAAAATCAAGATGCACCGTAGATTCAATGGTTAATTACATTGCAGTAAATATGATATTTTGATTATAGGTACAGGGTGCGCATTAGATTCTATGGCATATTAGATTTGAGTAAATATCGTAATTGGTGATAAAAGTAACAACCAACTTTAATCCACAATGAAAGATACTCTTGCATCAGTTTCAAGAAATGTATTGTCTAACATTGTTAGGGTAAGTCGTAATAGAAAAGATATTGGAGGGCTCAGCCCTCCACAAGCATAGATAGAACTTGCAGGATGAAGACCATATCATATCCACGTCATATATTTTGTACATTTTTGCAGATTGAAAAAATCAGTTTTATTAATAAATAATAATATATAAATGAATTAAATTTAAATGAATTACTGTTTTCCTTGGATATTTTTTATAATCAGCATTCGTTGATTGAGAAATATTCATTGATTGAGAAAAGAGAAATATGAGTTTAAAAAGTTGCTGAGGACAAGATAAAAATCTTGTGGCAGGCCAGATATAGCCCTAGGGCTGACATTGGGCACCCTTGGCATAGACCGAGGTCTCCAAACTTTTTGGCCAAAGGGCCACATCAAATATTGGCACAGTGTCGAGGGTCAAATACTTGGCATCTCATTGAACACAATAGGACTTACTTTCGAGAAGCTCTGACATAGTGATGTCACTTCCTGAGTGATGTCACTTATGATCATGACATCACTTCAGGGTGATGACATCACTTGTGGGAGGGGGAGTGTCCCCGGACAGATTGTTGTTCTCAGATAGGGGTCCTGGGCTGAAATGTATAAGAACCAATGTTCGAGAGAAACTGACATGAGTGCATGAGTAGGTAGTTAGCATAGGAATTGTTTCTTTTGGACTTTACAAAACCCGCATGTCAACTAAATGTGCAAATGGCAACCAGTTCTTTGTTATACTTTAAGCTGTCCTTTTTTTCTAAAAACAGTTACTTAGGGCAAAATCCAGAGTAACTATGGGGAGTTCTTTCTCCGGTGTAAGAACAACTTTCTCTGGATTCCAAAATGAATTTCCCATAGGTTTTCATTAGGTGGTGCAGTAACTACAGGTGCACATAAAGTCTCTTGCGTGCTCCCATAGTTACTCTGGATTTGGGGGTTAATCCCTCCCTATGATATTTTTTGATCCACTTTCCTTAAACTTCACTTTAACTTCATTTAACAATCTATAGTACATCTTTTTAGAACAAAAGCTGAAGGTAAATTTCTTTCCAATTTTTTTAATCTTGAAAACATCCAAAAGACAGATACGGATTTTTCTTTGCTTCAAAGTCAGGATAAATAATGCTTCCCTGTTGAGCTGTAATGCCTTTGACCCACAAAGCTAAATCAATCTGATTTTTCTCAATGGTGGTACTCTTTATTTTGGTCGGGACTTGTTCTTCAGAGTCACAAAAAGCTTTTTCATGCACAGTGACTGGTTGCATAAATTGCCTGTGAGCAGGTTGTCACAAGCACCTTATTGTGAAAGAAATTGTGTAATGAACCATCCACACAGGGAGTTGTGTGAACTTGCTCTCCCAGTGGAAATACACATTGCAGGAAACACTGGTTGCTGCTGAAAACAGAAGCAAGTTGAGTTTTCCCCTACAAACATCTGATCAGTGCAAGCTCAGGCTGCAATCCTATATACACTTTCCTGAGAGTAAATTCCATACAGCAGAATGGGATTTACTTAGGAATACACCCTCAGTTTCACTGCACATCAGTGGTTGCCGCTGGAAAAACAACAACTCAGGGTAGGAGAACTACCAGAGTGGAAAAGAACATGTTTTGCATCATTTTATTTCTAAGTTACGGTAAATGTCCAGCATCACCAGTGAAAAGATCTTAAGTAGGTGGGGGTGACTCTTGGGGGCAGAGTCTGAGATGCATCAGCTGAGATCAATCAATCAATCAATCAAACAATCAATCAAACCTTTATTGGCTTAGATGTTCAAGGGAATGACATCACAAATGAGTGACATCACTACTGGCCAAAATTTTTTAAATTAACAATCAATCAATAGTATTTATATAACACTTTTCAACAAAATTAAATCTTGGTAACTGTATAATTCTATTAATTACCGGTATATATTGTAATTTGTAAGCATTTTAAAATAGGGAGTTACTTTTCAATCACCCTGTATATAAAACTGAAAAGTCACTCACTGACTCACTCACTCACTGACAGACTCATCAACACCCAGCCAAAACTCCTGGGCCTAGAAGTGTGAAATTTGGGATTAGTGTTCCATCCATGATGGAGGCACCCACTAAGAACCAACCGGAAGGGGGTGAAATGGGAGACAATGCGTTTTCCTCCCTATACTTCACATGGAAGAATCCCTGACTGAAGGACGTTATGCCCCAACCGCCGGGCCTAGAAGCATGAAATTCATGGAGGGTGTTCCTTCTGTGACATGAACACTCACCAAGAACCAATGTGGAGAAATTTAACCCTTATGAGGGTCAAAAGGGGTGCAGTGTGTTTCTGTACTATACTTAACATTGAAGACTGATTGATCAACATCCAGCTGATGCACTGGGAGCAAGGGTGCACAGGGGGTGTTGGTATGCATGGGGGGGTTGGCACATATGGGGGGATGGTGCACATGGGGGATGGTGTACATGGGGGATGTTGCACATGGGGGGTTGATGAGCATGGGGGATGGTCACATGGGGGAGGGTGTGCATGGGGGATGTTGTACAGGGGTATTGCACATGGGGGATGATGTGCATGGGGTTGTTGCACATGGGGGAGAGTGAACATGGAGGACGGTGTGCATGAGGGATGGTGTGCATGGGGGGATAGTGTGCATGGGGGATGATGCTCATGCAGGGTTGATGCGCAGTGGAGGGATGGTGTATGGGGGAAATTTTTACTAGTGTTCTATATAATTCAATGTGGAATGCAGGGATGGGCCCAACCACCCCCAAGATCCGGTTTACCGGAAGTTGGGGGCGGGGCTGGGGTCAGGGGGGGCAGGGGCAGGGTGGGGCGGGGCGAGGGATGGGCCCCAACTGCACTGCACATGTGCCAGGCTTCAGGAAACTCAGTGTGCTTGCATCCAGCTGGATGCAGGCGCACTAAGGCTGCAATCCAGAGCAAATTCAGCCTGCTCTGACCTAACTGCACTCTCCTAACTATTCTGTATCCAGAGCAGAAAGTTATGCTGAATTCAGAGAGTCAGGAAGCCTGGGCTGCCCTAACTGCTCCACAGCATGCTAAGTAATTGACACAAGGGGAAGACTTGCTCCTGAGGAGACACCCCTCAGATCACACTGAACAAGGAACAGCTGTGGTGCCTACAGTGGTGACATGACTCTGCACATCACCTGGTGCGGAAGTCAGTGCGTCATCCCTGGGATGCGCCCCCCCCCCACCTGGACTGCACAGTCACCAAAGTTGGCACCTGCGCAGTTGTTTCTGAAGCCAACTGGCTTCAGAAAGAGTACTGCGCAGGCACCATCTCTGACACCTGCGCAGTACTTTTCTGAAGCCTTTTGGCTTCGGGGGAGACTGTGCAGACGTCAGAGTTGGTGCCTGTGCAGTACTCTTTCTGAAGCCATTCAGCTGTCGCTCCGCCTCCTGAGTGAGGCTGAATGGCTGTGCGGAGGCGCGGACTTTCTCTGCTCTAAGGAAGTCTCCTCTGAAGCTGTTCGGCATGCTCAGTGTGTTTCTGCGCAGTGCACCTCAGATGGCCGTTCAGGCCAGCTCCTCAGACAAGTGGCAGCTTCTGGCTGATTCTCCGCCTTGGAGCAGGCCTGAATGGGGGTGCTGACGCCCGGGGCCTGCCAAAGGACAGTCAAACTCCTCCGGCACATCCCCCCATACGGAGCGCATCCCCAATGCAGCCCACACCAGCCGCACCAGTCTGGTGACGCCACTGGGTGCCTGCCTTATAAGGAGTCCCTGATGAGATGCCAGTACATTCTACAGTGAATACAAGGGGCTTCTTGGAGTGGCCTGCTGTATCCTGACGTTTGTGGGCAGCCGTAGTTTGTTCCATCTCCTGTGGTTGAGAGGAAGGGGTTGCAGCTAGGATGGCCAAGAACTCAGATTTTTGGTCAGCACTGCCATTCTTACTTGGGCCTTATCATGGACCCCTATGGGTCTTCTCATTACTATACCTGCTCCTGAGGTGGTATATCTCTGAGGAACTGGCAGAGGGCATTTCTGCCTTGGAAACAGGCTCTGGATACAGAGTAACTGCTCTGCCCTAGGCAATGCTAAACATGCCCTCAACTTGCCTCTCCTGAGCTGCTTAGGCTGCCCCAGTTAGGGCAGAGCAGGTCCACCTCTCTTAGGGCACCCTATCTTGCCTTGCTCTGCCCTAAGCCTCCTTCAGAGTAACTGGGCTGGAGCATCTTGCAGTTGCTCCAACCTAGTGTTAGATAGGGCAACCTAAGGGCTCTTATGTGGACAGATTAGTTGCTCTGGATTGGGCTGTAAGTCTCCCTTCTGAATAGGCCCGAACCGGCATTTGCCCATCACTGGTGGAATGTTATGAATATTATTAATGTGGAGTTCTGCAGGCCATTTTTTGGCCCTTAAAAGTAAATGTGTCCCCCACAGGTTGTCCTGCTAGTTGATCATGACCAATTCTAAGGGCAGTGCTCATCTCTGTTACAGGGCCAACAGCCAGCATTGATTGAAGATGTCTCCAAGGCATGACTAAACATCAAGTGCGCATGGAACACTGTTGTCTTCCCACTGAAGTGGTGCTTACTTGCATTTACATGCTTTTGAACCACTAGGTTGGCAGGAGCTGGGCAAGTAATGAGAGTTCACTCTGTCTTGTGGAATCCAGTTCTCAAACTGCTAACCTTCTGGTTGATCACAGCATTTTTAACCACATTAGCCACTGAGCCACTGCAGCCGACTTAGGCCCAATCTGGCACATCCCAAAAAAGCCCTCCAGTGGCTTACTTGGGCTTCTTTTGGCCCCACGAGGACAATTGCGACTCACAACAGAGGACAAGGTGGATGACAGCTCAGAAATTTTGGAAACTGCGGACTATGATGAATCACTGAAGATCATCCTGAACATACCAAGAATTGATCTCACATTGCCTGTTGTGGAAGAAGGCACCCTGAGACATCAAATCCTCTGAAATTCCTTTGTAGGCAAACATCATGCCGGGAGAAAATGTCCAAAATTGTCCACATTTTAGCCAAAGAGTAATAATCTTCTCAGAGGAAGAATCACAAGCTGTGCACCTGTGTAGACCCCCAGGCAATTCTCCCCATCAGAAAAGCTTCCAGTGGTTCTGAGATAAAATTTCTCTAGGGGTAAAACACTAAAACAAAAGGTTCTGTGCTGAAAATTCATGAGAAACTGTTTCCAGGTGTGAGTAATCCAAGACATTCACTCATCTCACAATCACTTATGTAAATAAATCTGGAGGAACAGGAGAGGCCACACTGTGTCTGGAAACTAAGGAGGGTTTATAACCTGTAAGCTTACTGGACAGGATTAAAAAAATACTAGTGGGGTGGCGGGGGGGGAGGTTGAAAGGTAAGTCAATGCAGCAGCAAATCGTCAGTCATCTCGGCAGTTAAATGGCTTGGCTAGAGATGCTTTATAACAAGCTGGTGAGGCAAGGTAAGGCAATAGATCAAAAACATTGGAAAGCAATGAGACAAAAAACAGGGAATCCTGCCATTGGGGCCCAAATGCCTGCTCACTGTGACTTGGGCTGAGCCATATTTTCAGAGGCAACATGCCCAGCTTGCATTCCACCACATTTTTTCCCCCACACAGTTGTTTGCTGCAGTGCAGATCGGGAGTGGTAGTAGCACTGAGCATCTGCATCTGGTTATCAGAATCAGAGTGAGAACTTTAAGAACAGGTTGTTTGATAGGAGGCTACTGTGTCCTTCGAGGTACATGTCTGATTTTGCTGTGCTGGGAATCTGCGGAGGGAAAAATGAAGGTTTCTATGGGTGGGTTGACATTAAAAGGATTCTGCTGCTGAAAGGGACCTGGGCTACAATCCAGAGTAGCCTCTGCAGTCTTTGCGTTGATACAACAGACATTTACGCTGATGCAGTTATGGTGCCACCTAGTGGAAACCTATGGGAAATTCATAAAGCAATCCAGACTAAATTTTACGTGTGTTGACACATGGACTGCCGTAACTATTCTGGATTGAGGGGTTAGGCACTGATTTTATTACAGTTGGGTACTAACAAATGTGGATCAAAGTTAAAAAAACAAACTCAGTGCCCTCAGCTCACTGTTGAATGTAATCAATCCATTAAATCAAGTGGGATCACAAACAATTCCATCTTGTCCGCCAAGCATGATGTAAAGGCATCCAAACCCTGCAGAAGCTGGGCAGGGTACCTATTAAAGGTAGATACATTTAATAGGTACCTATTAAAATTTCTGTTAAAGGGAATTTTATCACAATAGACCATTATGCCCCCAGCTCTCTATAATAAGGGCACTGCTCCAGCAACAGGAAACCCAGCAGGAAGAGTTAAGAACTAGCCTCTCCTATCTCATCCAAGGTCTGTCTGATACATGCCTTCCACCAATCCTAGGTCCAGTCCTGAGCAGGTCTTACTATACACTGATCTGGAATTTAAAATGTGCTCTTCTCTATTGTTTGACTTTAAGAATTTCAGTAAGAGTACTGGAAGAGATACTATCCTGATTTTTGAAGCATACAACACAAATTTAGCAGGATTCATTTATATATATTTATTGCTCTCTTTTTTAGTGTTAAAAAACCAATATATCAGTTATTGCCTCTGTCCAAATGCAACATTTTTGGGCACTCAAAATAGTAAATATAATAAAACCTCTGAGAAAACTGAAATGAAACCATTCTTTAAAGACATCGATGGTTAACAATTGGCTTCCAAAATAAACAGAAGTTTTATATGTTCATCACTGATGGTAAAAGACACAAAACCTTAATATCATGGCACTTGTAGTGAAGTGCTTTTTATTGTCCCCAAAATACAGATGTCTCCTAGTATTGACCTCCGGGGGATCTGGTAACCATGGATCTGGTTCTGCAACCCCCGGCACACATTTCTTTTATTTTTCTTTCTCATACTTGTTAAAGCATAGGTGTTCCTTGCTCAAAAGAGTAACATTCTTGTTAACTAAAAAATGTAACATACAGGCAGGCAGCCTGCACACTTAAAGGAACTAGTCACAACTAGAAAACATACTGGAAACCCTGTGCCACCATGGACCTGGACCACAGGGTGCTGCCCCGTCCTGCTCTAGGAGAGCCGAGGAAGCCACAAGCTATCTCCTTTGAACATCTTCTGTGGCCTCAGAAAGGCCGAAAATGGCTACTTCAAGTTTTTGGTCTAAAAGCAATTTTTTAGCTTTCCAGAGGCATTCACAGCATGTGGCCTTCCTGGCTCTCCAAAGACCACCGGATGGAGGGAGGTGAGGAAGGTAGCACACATAACTGCAGAATGCAGGCTGCCTGCATGTTGTATCTTTGAGTTAAGCAAGAATGTTAATCATGAAACACTTGTGTTTAACTTGTGGCAAAGAAAAATGAAGACAATGGGGTGTCAGGGCACTACTATTTATATATGGCCTCCAGTATATGTGTTTTCCATATCTTTGGGAGTGTTGTGCAAAACAGAACCACTACAGATACAAGGGGACACCTTTATCTTGATTTGAAAATAGGATCTTTTAAATGTGCAACCTTATCCAAAATGAACCTTATTGAAATAACCTGCATTGAAAGTCAGCTATAGTTTGTGAAGCTATTGTTAATGTATGTTTTTCATTCCATCAATACTGGGGAGGGGTAGGGTACCTTCATAATTTTAGAAGATAATATTTGAAGAACAAGAGGTGGGTGAATGTCCATGAAACACATGAAATAAAACTGACCATCTCCATACTCTCACTTGGGAAGCCAAAGGCTTACCAGTATGTGATTAAAAAAAATAAATAAAACAACACTTTTAAGGCATGTTCCATCATAATGATACGAGTTTCAGGGCTTTGCCAATATACACATTATAGAAGAAAAAAGCATTGTGATCCGCTTGATGAGCATTAACCATGGTATAATGTAGAATGCAAACACACACAAAATTAAAATATCACATTTATAAACAGATAGCAATGCAAAAAGGTAGATGGTAAAAATCCAGCTCCACAGTGGATTCTTCAATTTCAGGCAAAGAAGAGTCAGAAATGCAATAGGTCCAATTATAAATGAATACTATGTAGCCCCCCAAGCAGGAGAGATCATCAGTTCAGAAGTTCCAAGTCCCAACATTCTTCAGCATAAAAAACTGAGTTTCCCAAATGCTTAATGAGTTAGTGATATAAGACCTTGGAGAAGCACTTCCTGGGGAGTTTGGGTCTGCAAACCTTTACAGTGGACTGGATGTGAAAGATGCTTGTGTGTTGCATTGAAAGCAAAAAGATGCAAGATAGCAAATGTTCTGCTTGTTATATTTCCTATATGGATCATACAAAGGACAGTTAAATATGAACACACAGGAACGTTCTCCATTAGATGACAAGATTTTCTTTTGTGCAAAGTTGTTTAACTCAACATTAAGGCATAAGCTATGCAAATGTTTTTCCACAGGCGGCTTCAGAAATGGGTCCTTCCCTTTTATGTTTGCTTCTTTCATATGACCTGCAGCTCTCAGTCAGTAGCCTCCATACGCTCTTGCCTGGAAAGCAGTGGTTTTCCACTGGTGCTTGCTGAGCTTGTGATCGACTCCTCCATGGTTGTTAGCAGTGCTTTTCTTTCCAGCTCAAGAGTTAGGACCGTTTGCTTCAACTTGCTCTCACTGTTCAGCAATATCTCAATCATTGCTTCTAAACTCTGGATCTTTCCTTTTGCCATCTGAAATAAAGAACAGGAATAATATCTACTAACTGGGCAGAGGACACTTCTAAAGTAGATTTATTTTTATTATGTAAACTGCTTTGTGAACTACTCTTATTGAAAAATAGTTAACAGTATTCTTACTAACAATAGCAGGTGCCTCCTGATTGGAAAACGCTGCCCAAATCCTCTTGGAAAACTAAAGGTGCAGGGGGACCCTTTAAAAATGTTCAGAAATGTTCCCCATCAATTGTTTGCTTATTTGCTAGTGTTTGCAGACTTCCCTGAACTCACCGGCTCTTTGCTGGCTATAAAATGAAAGCAGAAAACAGGCTCCCCACAGCACCATGGGGATGGAGAGTGGGTGAATTGTGCCAGCCTAAGTCTGGCACAGAGTATCTACGAGATGTTTTACACTGATGTAGTTATGGTACCACCTATGGGAAACCTATGGGAAATGCATCGCGCAATCCAGAGTAAGTGTCTCTTACGTTTTCCGGTAGTTACTCTGGACTGTAGGGTAAATTGGTTAGGATTGTGCCCTTAGACTTCTCTCTAGGCAAACATCTGTCCATCTTGTGCATTGCCAATGTTCTGATAATTGGATTTTACACTTAGGGCAATACAATATAAAATAAAAAGTATTACTCAATAGTTGACATCTTTCTCTCAATTCACAGACAGTTTCTGGGTTCCACATCTTCATCACATTCTAGCATGCATAGAATGCATTGATATGGCGTATCAATGGATCCAGTGGACTTCCTTTGAATTGTGAGAAGATTGAAATATGGATTTTAAGTGGTTTTCTTTCTTGAGTGGTTTTTGTTTTTCCCAGACTCTGATCACCAAGATAGATTTTGATCTGTAACATATGGGCTCTCCCCACCCTGCCAAAATGATGGATACTTCTATTTTAATAACCATTTAAATTTTGTCTGTAATATATTTTCTTTATCCCTGACACACTGATTATTTAAGATTTAGAATGACTCAAACCTATACCTTAATACAGACCTGAAAAAGTGAGATAGCCAATAAATCTATGCTGCATTGACTAATAGATGTATGAATGTATCTACCAAGGAATTTTAATTAAGCATAGTATTCTTAATCCAGAGTTACAGTTAGTAAGAACTTCATTGATACTGAGGAAAGGGAATATGAATTATCACTCTGTTAAAACAGAATTATGACAGCCACGGGCTGAGAAATTGGTGTTTAGCAGTTTGGTTTAGCAACTTTGATCTGGCAGCACTAACTGGAATGGTCATCTGTTTCGTTTTTCCCCCAACGTAGGAATAGGAAACAAACCAACTTCTCAGAAGAGAGAGGGGGGCGGGAGGGAGGGAGGGAGGGAGGGAGAGAGAGAGAGAGAGAGAGAGAGAGAGAGAGAGAGAGAGAGCACCCTGTGTTCACTGGGTCTTACTCCCAGGAAAGTGTGTTTAGGATTGGAGTTGTAGTGTGTATATACACCAAGCTATAAACAAATAAATGTTTCCATGAACAGCTGTGCAAATGCTTTCAAAATACAAAAATGCCACAATGATTGGCACATGGCAGCTCACCACATTACTGCAAATTTAACCTCATGCATATTAGATAGAAAAAAATGCACAACATGTGTACCTGTAGTTCCTCAAGAAGATCAAAGTTTTGTTTTCGTAAACTACTGTTGGCTTTTTCTAATTTAGCCATCCTCTGATTGTCGTTGAGAGAAGAATCGATCAACTCGTCTTGAAGTACGTGGTACTCAACTTCATAAGCCTGGAGCTGTTTGGAGATGTCCATTTCAAATACCTGTAGAGTAATGGAAGAGTGTCTTATGGAAGAGACATAACTGCTAACTTAACCCCTGCTAACTGGGCAAGAGACACTCTTTCAAGTGGGTGTTCCTCTTTTATTTAGCAGGGCAGAGTAACTGGCCCTCCACACCCCAGCATTGTCTGCTCTAGTGGCTTCTGCTGGTGTTCTTTTTGCATTTTAGATTGTGAGCCCTTTTGGGACAGGCACCCATCAGCTATTAATTAGCTATTAATTTTTTCATTTTCTTGTAAACCGCTTTGTGAACTTTTCAGTTGAAAAGTGGTATATAAATACTGTAGATAGATAGACAGAAGAGTGTCTTCATTAAAAAAAGAAGCCACTTCTATTTTCAATTATAATCATCCAAACCATTTTCAGTGTTAAAACACTCAAATATTACTTTGAAAGGAGCCTCTTTGTCCATTTAGTTGGACTGCTAAGAAGGGCATAATGAAAGAAATTCATAAATCTAAATTCTGCAGGTGTATTACCACAAACCAGTTATATAGGGAAAAAATACAAACACTGTCCATTTCTTTATGGGGAAATAAACTGTTCAGGATTTTGCAATTATGTCTTTCTTACAATAAGAGTGCAATCCTAACTTAGGCTGGTACAACTCATCAGTCTTCCCATTTCCAGGATGATGTAGGGAGGCAAGCGCATGTCTGTGCACTGGTCTAACCCTCCGCCAGGAGTGGTGAAGAAGTGTCTTACAGCACTTTTGTAACACTCCAAGGTCAACAAAGGGCTTAGGCGGGGGCTTAGGCCAACCTAATTGGAGTTTAGGATTGTAACCTAAGTAGCTTTTACCTGGTTAATTGTCTTTTCCATCTGTACCAAGCCCAGGTTTGGGAGAATACATTTAATGAAATCAACTATAGTTTCCAAGTTCTCGTGTTGCAGAATCAAAGGTTTATGGCTTCCTAGCAGGCTTAAAGCCACTTTAAATATAACTTCTGATCCTTGAAGAAACAGCATATCTGAAAAAAAACAAGGGACAGAGAAATGGGATAACAAAAGGAAAGAGAAATTAAGCAGGTTTAGTACATAGTACATCATGATATGTGAGAATTGGGAAAAGACAATGCTGAAAGCATAGCCAAGAAAAAGCTAATAATCAACTTGGGCCAAAAGCAGTTGGTATGCAAGAAATAGCACTGTGAAAAATGCATATCCACTCAAGGTGACCTGTGATGTATTACTGTGTGAGCTGAACCAACTGCCTTCCTTCTATGCAAAATATTGAACAGTTAAACAAGAGGCCAATTGTTTTCAGGAGCATTTCCAGTCCAAAAATTTGCTGCAAGTTGGTTGTAGGCCAACAACCATGCAACACAGATATCCAACTATCGGTATATATGAGCATAATGAGAGGAGTCTGGGATTCAAAAATCAAATTATCTGCAATCTTGGAACAGGGTCAAAGTTGTTCTTCCAACTTTGTTCTTCCACACAGGGCTTTGGCTGTACATATAGGGGACCACATGGGTTGTGGGGGAGGCCTCTTCTTGGCTTTTATACTTTTGTAGGGATGCAATGCATTTATTCTTTGCAAATCATTGCTATTTTGTATAGATATTTAACAGTATAAATACTTGGCATAATAGCCCCTGCCCTCAGAAACAATTGTGGAGCCCCCACTTCTGGAAACCTGTCTTGGAGAGCCTTGCTTCAATTGTAGCAAATTTAATTTGATTTTTGTCACATTTTCTCTCAAATCTATCTACAGTTTTTATCTATATAATACTACACTAGCCTTTCTTTGCAGAGCCCGTTTTAATTTATGATCTGTTCTTTGCAAATGCATTTGCTTCTTTATAAAGTTTTATTTTTGACTGTGGGGAGCAAGTGAAACAGGGAAAAATGCATGATAATTTAAAGAGAAACAGCTTACGGTTTGGAAAGGAGTGCCAAAATTGAAAGGGTGGGGTATACATAGATAACACATGTTTCAGCTTAATTGCATTCAGCCAGTACATTGATAAGTAATGCCAGAAATTGTACTGTTTTACTATGCATGCATGTGAAGAGGAATGCAGGGTTATAATCTCAATGTGTTGCATTTGGAATGCCAGCTTGAGTTCAGTCCAAAGTGTGTATGGCCTATTATGTGACATCAACTATAAGGTGAAATTTTTCAAACTATTATAGCTTACTCTTACTGTCATCACAGACTCTATAAAAATAATGTGTTGACCAAACAATAGAACATCATAATTTTTTTAACTCAGGTGAGTATGCCAGCTACCAAATTTTGTCAGCCACTGAATTTAGACTGAATGATGTAGATCTGTCAAGTTGGAATACTGTTCTAAACTTAAGGAAATCCAAAATGCTTTATTGACTGTACTTGATGGGGTGTTCTGTAAAGATGTTATACCATTTAAACTAGTGATTCTTGAGCTTTCAACCTGGGACCCCCTCAGAGAATGACAATCTATCTGGGATTTCTCACCCCCTCCCCCCCGAAGAGATGTGATGTCAAAAGGACATTAAACAGGAAGCAAAATTGCTGTGTTCAATGAGACTTGCTCGCAGGAAAACAGCCTAAGTGTCCCATCCCAAGATGGTGGCACCCAGTTTTTTGTGACCACCTGAGATGAAGTCACAACTCTCCAAGGGGTCCCTGACCCATTCTGAGAACCTCTGATTTAAAAAATCTCTTCACTATTTAACATGCTTTGTTCATTTTAACCAGTGGCCAATTTCTCCTTTTTTCACTATTGAATGGGAACATGCAATGGCCTCTGCCTGGAGCCAAATTGTATGGATTACGTAACCACATTCAGCCAAGGAGATCCACACCAAAGTTCCACAAACACTCTTAGACCCCAAATATCATAGACATTTAAATGTATCACAAATATATTGGTAGATTAATGCCACCAGGTTTTCTTCCTTAGTCCTCCCTACAATGCGCCTCTATTTCCCTTCCAGTTCACTGATGCCAGATGCCTTACTGGTCTTAGACCAGAAGTCTATAAATTTGGGAGGGAGAGGGAAATATGTATCTTCTCAAGCTAGCTGATCCAATAGATTTATCCAGTTCCTCTTGTCAGGGATGATGTATGCCATGGAGTACAAAAGGTGTCACTTCTAAAATTATTAAAAATTAATAGAAATGTTTGATTAGAAAAAAATTTGTTGACCAAAAAACAGGTTTTTTGAGCCAAATTCTATCCTCTAACCACACTTGCAAGGTAAACACTGTATTCAGAGTTAGGGAAACATATCAGGAGGCGTCAGATACAAAAGGGGACTTGCATCCTCTTACTTATCCCCTCTCCATAAGTCTTCACAGTGGGTTTCTTGGACCTGTTCCAGCTCATTAGCTGGCATATTTCCAAGGAAAGAAAGGTGTAGGGAGACTGTCACAAGGATCTGGCATATACTACTGCCGCAATAGTGATCGCTTGGAATATGGACTCAAGTAATTTTATCAGAGATAATTCATGTGCACTTTTAAACAATATGGAAGACAATTCAGGGAAAGACACAAGGTAAAAACTTCTTCTGGTAACAGAACACATAATAAAAAGCATTTCATAGTGAGAAACACAAGTATTTTCATTTACTATGAACTGCCTGTCTCCATTTTCTAATCTGATTGACTTTGGAAACCATTCAAATTCTGCTAGCTAGCTGATTTTCTCAGACTCATAAAAGCAGGCCTCCGTCAGTCTTGAAAGACTATGGTATCATGCTCACTGCATACGCTGCATGCGAAGCATGAAAGCCTGGGTTAGATTGTTATGAAGGATAGGCTGTTACCCAAGCAGCAAATCCCCCCTCTCCACACCACTGAATTAGTCCAATGGAAAGGCAGAGCCAATACAATTGGATCCAGTTGACGTCACAGAGCTGGGCTAAGGACAGGAGCTCACCCTGTCTTGTGGGGCTGAACCCTGGTCTGCTGGTTAACAGGCACAGTGCCTTACCACTTGTGCTACCCACAGCCCTTCAGACCTCCAGACTCATAAAATAACTCTTAAAAAGTTAGGAAAAAAAACCTCTCAAATTTTCAACAAGCATTATCATAGAATCATAGAATCCTAGAGTTGGAAGGGACCTAGTATGCCATCTAGTCCAACCCCCCGCCTGTAGCAGGAAATTTCCCTAGAGCATCTCCGACAGGTGCTCGTCGAGCCTCTGCTTAATGGCACTTACTGGCAAGTGACAATCAATATGGCTCCAAATTATCCTCAACATTACCAGTGACTTACCAAACACTCTAGCTACAAATCCCAAGGGAAACTGGGAGGCAAACATGGTAAGGAACCAGGGGGCAGCATATAGACTAGGTCCGATTTCATGTGCTTCGAAGTGATTATAAAGATCTCTGTGGTAGTCATGGAGGAGTCGAGACAGTTGATACATCTGGATCTGTAAGGTCACAGAAAATGTAACTGAACAGTAAATAAGACAACAGTGCTAAATGGTATTATTTTAAATTTCAAGGTTGTAATCCGTTGGTTGTCCTCAATGAACTTTCAAGTACTTGAACACCACAACACGAAAACATGATAAAATACTGCTGAATTAAAATTGTCTGCCCTGCATCCAGCGCAGCTGCACCGAACCATGAAGGCTGAAGGAAAGGGGAAGTACTGCTAGGCAACAGATAATTGTTGCTAGGCTTGTACATCCTCTGAATCACTAAGGCATTTGTTGGTTAAAACACTACAGTTTAGGACTAATTCATGCCCTTCATCCCACACATTCAATATGTGGGAAGGGTAGAAAGAAAAGCTTTCTTCAGAGGCCATTCAACAAATGTAATGTGCTTTGCACAGCACTACAAAGGAACATCCTTTCATCTCCTTTACGTTGAGGTTAGTTGGTATATTGTGATCTAGTCATCTTCACAGTTTTCCAAAGGACCTCCATCTTTGAAGTTTGCCCAGAGTAAATTTTACCAAAGCCGATATACAATAACCATTACCAGCATCTTATTAATCTACAAGTATATTTAAAACTGTGTTCCAGCCAATAGTTTGGGATCACTGACACAAGTTCCATTTTAGGACATAATCACTTAAAACCTTCTTCGAATCCCAGCATTCTGAGTATTCTGAATACAGAAATTTTCTTAAAAGCCTCAAAATTCAATGTACACAGATGTCAGCAGACCACTGATATTGTCCCATTTTGTCCCCTTCCTTTTCACAATTTTGAATGCACAGGTGACACAAATTCACATATTTTATTTATTCTGATGATATAAAAACTCAATGAAATAAGAAGACCAATAGGAAGTCATTCATACCTGTAAAATTGTCATGTCAGGTCGATATTGCTTCCGAAGGCCCATGTTAAACATAAGGAACTTGAGCATCATGAAAGCCTCTTCTTCACTCATGTGAAGCAACAGCACACCTGCTACAAAGCTGAGGCCCTGGCAGTAACCAACCTCTGGATCCAGGAGAGAATAGGCTTTCAAGATATTGTAGAGCGATAGCTGCCCAGCTCCAAGTTGGGCCGAAAAATATGGATGTGTTGGAAAGGTGCGCCCTGTGAAAATGATGATGTAATGCAAACATCCATAAAAGCAAACCTGCCATGATATCATGTGAATAAAAGAGTAATTTTCAGGCTGCTTCATCAAGGAAACTAGGTGAAATTTATTTGCAACTATTGATTCAGTGCTTTAAATTTAATATCGACTGCACTCTAGAAAGGAATAAAATGAGATCTGTTTGCTGAAAACTTCCCTTACAATCCTGACTAACTATGGGAGCACATAAGAGACTTTATGTGCACATAAGAGACGTAGTTACTGCACCATCTAGTGAAAACCTATGGGAAATTCATATTGCAATCCAGAGCAAATTGTTCTTACGCTGGAGCAAGGACTCCAGTTGTTACTCTGGATTGTGCCCTAGGTCTAAATCAGGTGTACCGGAACCCTGTTCCATTATTATGAATGCCTCTGCACAAAAAGCTGAGTCCTATATGTGCCTATATGTGTAGTGAGTGAGCAAAAAAAAAGTAAATACAGTATTATGACATATCAGGGAAATCTGATCCAACAAGAATGCACTAATTAACAAAGTGTGCAGTGAAATTAATTTACAGGCTATTGTTAAGCATTCCAAATATATCACAGCATCTAGCAGGTTATGAACTCCAGTTCACAAACTTCAGTGTAAAAATTTTAAGATGAAATTGGAACTTATACTAAATGAGGCAAAATGGTAGCCAACTATTGCAGGATGTGTCCTTTCTTCATACTTTGTATGAAGTATGTATGTATGAAGTATGAATACGATTGTATTTTTGACCACTGTACCAGCGCACATAGTCTGGTCCCTAGGGACCAGTGTGGGATTTTAGGAGACCGTCATTCATTTGGAGGGCAATTAAGGGATGTGAGCCCCCGATTGTAAGCCTTGGCAATTGTAAAAATAAAAATAAAAAGCTGTTGGTGTTCCTTGACCATTTTAGTGCCTTGTCAGTGTGCCAATCAAAAAACGCTGAACATGCTGTCTTTCCCCCAACCTTCTCCTCACTTGATCATAACTTTTGCTAAAATTGCTCAACAAAAAAAGACATTCTTAAGCGCCAATCAACCTAATACATTACTCCCTTTATAAGTTTACGCAGAAAACTGAAAAAATGCTCTTATGCTAATAATAACCAAGAATCCTCTTCATCTAGAAAATCCTCCCTTGACATATTACGGATCACACTTAGGGTGCAATCCTAACCCATCTAGGCCGGCACAATTCACCTGTCTGCCCTTTCCCATGGTGGTGTGGGGAGGCTGGTGCATGTCTGTGGACTGGCCTAACATCCTCAAATGTGGTGCAGAAGTGCCTTATGGCACTTTTCTGATACCTTCATGCCAGCACAGGATTTGTGTCGGCACTTATGCTGGCCTGATTGGGAGTTAGACTTGCAGCCTCACTGTATAAAGCCTCTAAAACTGTTTTGGAAGAAACAGGGGAAATTTATCTTTTGGAAGCACAAAAGGAGCAAGCGCAAGTGAGTTTAAGAGAATCATTTTTTGGCTTTCAGAAGCCATAATATATTGAAGAGGATGGACTATTCCAGCTTTCCTTCCAGTGTAATTGAAAAGTCTTTTGTAGCTTCTCCCCTGTTAAATCTCACCCCACGCTTTAATTTTTATTGAGGTATGTTGCCTTGCCAGATACTATCAGAGCCTTTACTTAAAAAAAAGGCAAAGCTCGATGCTAAGGCTTTCTGCACACAGATTAGAGCTGGCAGCACAGCATACTAGGAAGGCTGTATTTGATTTCTGGGTCTGGCCATGACTGCCCAGGCTGGCGGGAAACCAAGTGCTTCTGCAGACATAGCGTGCTTTGCTTCTCAACTGAAAGAGTAGCTTGCTTTGCACTGTGGTGTCTTCCCTGCCTCAAACAGGAGACATTCCAACACTAACTGAACGGCCCTATTCAGTCTCCTGTTTGGCAGAGGCAGCAATAAGTCACTGTGAAAGCATGCACTAACTAGAATGGGCAAAAGAAATTCAGAACGGAAAAGCAGTGTGAAAGAAGAGGAAGAAGAGGAGCCTACTGCTTAACTCCTTTGTGCCATGGCTCAGAGATTTCTGGAAGCACCCACTCACTGGAAAAATGGAGAATAAAATCCAGCCAACTGCAAGGCTGCAGTTTCATATGTTTAACCCATCAGCATTACACATGATGTAGGAAATGAGTGTATGGACGAGGGCACAATCCTATGCATGTCTACTAATAGACATGGTTCTACTAACAGAACTAAGTTCTATTGTCTTTGATGGGGGTTTACTCACAGAAAAGTGTGGATAGGATTGCAGCCTCAGTTGTGAAAGGAACTGTAAACATGCCTTGCATGTTAAAACTCATTTAATACAGAGGGCCAAACAGCAATTGCAATACCTGCTGAGGGCCTGAACTTATGTCATTAACATGATCACGACCATAAGATCCAGAGAGGTTAGTGGGTAGTGGATTGGTGCAAGTCCCTTATGCTGGCCTGGGAGTGTCACAAAGCACGTTTGTGCTTCCTCCAGAGTCAGCTGTGCTCTGGAGTGTTGTGCTAGCCAAGCTCTGGAGTTTTGCACCAGACATGTTTGGCTGATATGGAGATCTGAGGTGCAGGGGGGCATTTGGGGAGGTGGGGGATGGGACTTGGCAATATGCTGGATCCCAATCCTGGCACCTGTCTGGTGCAGAGCAGCCTTTGGCATACACATCTACTTAGTTCCTCCAAAGGCAGAGCAGAACCGAGTAGACCCATCTAGGCTAATGCAGCCCTATCCAGGTAAGAGGCAATATTTCTCTTTGGCCCACAGTAGCAGCCCCAACAAAGCATGTCAGCCTGCCTGTTCCAGCACTTCTCAGGATTGTCTACAGTATTTATATACTGCTTTTCAACTGAAAAGTTCACAAAGCAGTTTACAAGAAAATGAAAAAAAATTAATAGCTAATTAATAGCTAATGGGTCCCTGTCCCAAAAGGGCTCACAATCTAAACATTGTGCTGCCCTGTATTGCACCATTTGATATTTACATAGGAAATATGGTGCCTGCTTGGCATAATTCATAACCAAGATATTGATGAATAGAGTTTGCCACAGGAGAAGACTTATTAAAGGTAAATACACTATATTAGATGTAAATGATTTATAGGTTAAGAAGCCCTGTTGCCACACAAAAAGCATAACATTTTCGATGTAACCCACCGCAGAGTATTTTTCAAAAAATAAACTTACCTAGGTCAATAAGTATTGCATGCTGCTGGGAGGTTAACTGTTTTAAGAGTTCTTTGTAAGGTGTATCTTTTGGCTGTTGTTTACTAACAAACTGATGCCTGAGCTGGTATTGCTCTGCTAAAAATTTCCAGATCTCACCTCGATGATGCCTGGGAACTCCTTTTCAAAAGAAAATAAGAACCAAGGAGTTGAATACATTTGAAAGGGGAAGACACTGTACTGCTTTTGCTTATAAATGTAGTAGCAAAGACTAATCTGTCTCCAATTTTGTCCAAAAAATATGCATATTCATCTAGCAAAAAACTACTACACCTTGATTTCTCAAACTGTGGGGTAAGCATGCTAGTGGGGCAGAAGATAACTGGACGTTATGTATAAGTAGGTGCTAGAGAGGCAGGCATTAAAGTATCCCAGTTGGTTCTTTGCCTGAACAGTTGCTAAGAGAGTTGACCATGAACAATGTTTTGACTGGCAGCAGAGTGACACAATCATTAGAGACTCTGTGAGAGTAATACAGTTGCTATGTTTACTTAAAAACAACATTATTACTGTTGATGGGAAAAGGCTGCACACTTGTTTGTATTCTCGTGGGATCGTTTTGATTTGTCTCCTCCCCTCCCTTCAATACAGAACAGCCATTTTGGTTGAATATGTTTCAACATGTTAAACTACCAACTTCTACCAACTATGTACTTCTTTGTCTCCAACATCTTCTTCTATCTATATCTATAAAACTGAAAAATCACTGACTGACTAGCAATGCTGTCCTAACCATGTCTACTCAGAAGTAAGCCCCATTGTGTTCAATGGCTATTAGTCCCAGGAAAGTGTTTTGGATTGCAGCCTGACTGACTGACCAACGCCCAGTCAAAACCACCAGACCTAGAAGCATGAAATTTGGGGAGGGTGTTCCTTCCATAATGGGGGCATCCAATAAGAACCAGTTTTTGGAAATTTCAACCAGAAGGGAATGAAAAGGGGAGCAACCAGTGATGGGCTTCAAAGAAATTAAGAACCGGTTCTCTGTCCATCTGGCAGCCAGTTTTAAATGGCTATTTTTAAACTTTATATGTACTATCTCTTGTTAAGAACCGGTTCTATAGAGTAGGTGCGAATCTGCTGGTGCCCACCACTGGGCGCAACACATTTTCCTCCCTATACTTTACATTGAAGAATCAGTGTCAACAGTGCCCAGTGCCAGTTAGTGCCAATTATACCCTGTGCCCACAAATATTCTTTAAATTTTACTCCTGCAACAACAAGGGGTAAATAATTCAGCTAGGTAATTATATAAACTCACCTTTACCAACAGCAGAATGTATCTTGTCCATGTCAAACTTCTGCTTTGACCTTCCCGGCATGCTCAACATTTTTTCCCAGACCAACATTACTTCTTTGAGGCATGGGGTAATTTCTTCGTAATCTAGCTTCAGACGTCTGTTTAGCAGATCATTTTCAGAAGCTAGACAGAATTAAAAACAGGTATGCTAATGACACTCCTTATAGGACAAATAGTGCTCTAACAGTTATTTAAGACAGTTTGTTGGAAACATCAGCCTAATGAATCATGACAGTCAAAAGAGGCAAGCATGCTGCAGCAGTTTTGAAAAGGAAACAGAATAACATGGAAACATAACAATACAGCGTATCTGTTGTTTTGCAACCTGATTTCTGAACCCACCTGACAATACAGTGGTCCCGCCATATCCATGGATTTGGAACTTTACTTCCAAACCCACAGATGAACCCAATGAAGACCTCTCAGATGCAACAGGAAACTTATTGCAAATGCATCTGGGAAGCTTTGAAAAGGCAATGTGAGGCCTTTGTGGGCCTCAGAAGAGCTTTGGTTGTTTTTGGAGCTTCCAGCTGGCCCAAAGCCCCTGATTCTAACATCCATAGATTTCAATATCAGCAACATTCTGGGACTGGAACCCTTGCAGACAATCAGGGCTACCCTATATTAACAATTCTTGTTCCTTCTGTTGCTACATTGTGAGATATATCGGCATTTTTAAAAATGCCATTTCATGGCTTGCTTTTACTAGCTGTTTACTAAATGCAATGCATGAATCTTATGTTTTTTAGCTGTTTACATATGAAATGTGGTAAGAATTACACACAAGACCTGTTGTGTAGACCTGACACATAGCTGTACAAGGGGTTGAAAACTGTGTATATCTTCAAAACTGAGTGTGATTCAGTTATGTAGGTGTCTGTCCTGTGCAACCTCTCATTTCTACAGCAACCTCATGTGAGTAAGCTCAGATCTGGATTGATAATTTTAAAAGTGAGTATCAGTAAAATCAGATTATGCTGTGAAAGCTATTTTGGATCACAGAGTTTAAACCTTAGCTGATGAGATTGGTCAGAGACACCAGTAGGGCAGTTGCACTACCATTCTATTATCGTCTTCACTTTACAACAGTTGTCAAGAAGTACATGGGCAAGTCTAATACTAGGAGAACTCCTGGACAAGTGTCCTAAAGGGGAGTTAGCTTAATTTAGAGGATATAGATCAACTGAATCATTGTAGATAAATAAAAGATAGAAATTGCTGCAAGCCTAAGGAAGAGTTGAAATGCAGAAATTAAGGGAGAGAGAGAGAGAGAGAGAGAGAGAGAGAGAGAGAGAGAGAGAGAGAGAGAGAGAGAGAGAGAGAGAGAGAACAATTAAAAAATTAAAATACTGTGACTGGTTTTTGCCCCCTTAAAGGATGGCATTAAAAGCATTGCTTGGACTCTCCGTATAACTTGAAACGAAGTTTAAAAAGTAATGTATCATATAGCATCTATCACTTCAATGACATCTGTTTGATATATGTACAACAAGTGCTAGCTGTAATAATACATTACCAGCGCAGTGTCATTCCTGAGACATATTATTCTGATATATCATAAGAATGCCATCACCTTGATGATTTAGTAGCATAATGCATCATCAAAACAGCACTCAGATTTATTATAGTGGTGAAACAATCTACATGAGCGTGCAGACTAGTCCTCCACTGCAAGTTTAGCCACAGGACTGGAGAATAACATGTCTCCTTGTTGATGTTGTCAAAACAGAAGAGTATACTGGTTTACCAAAAAGGGTAGGCAAGTGAAGAATTAGGAGTCCTTTCTTTTAATCTCCTTAGTTCCTACCCATGCAAAAAATAATTTTGAATAAGAGAATTCACTAACCCTATAATCCAGAATATGGGTGCATGTAAGAGACTTTACGTGCACCCGTAGTTACTGCACCTCCTAGTGAAAACCTATGGGAAATTCACATTGCAATCCAGAGCAAATTGTTCTTACACCGGAGCAAGGACTCCCCGTAGTTACTCTGGATTGCGCCCTAAGACTCCTCAGCTCTTGAAATATTTTGAGAGATATTTTGTTATGTTGATAGTATGAGAGCTACTGCTTGTCTGCTCAGGCTGTGCAAGCAGATCAAGCAGAAAAAAACCTGTGCTGTGGTTCTTTCCATCATGTGTTTTCTGGATGTTATTCTCTGATTTTGCTATATTGTTTGTACCGTTTAAAAATTATACTGTTCACCGTGAGAGAGAAGCATTTCCCCACAGCTATCCCATTATATTAACTTATGCATCGAGCTGTTTTGACTAAGAATTGGCAAAGTTGACATGCCAATCTGAAGGGCTGCCCCATGACATGGAATAAAAACTGAAGAATCAAGCAATCTTCTTCTAGATTTCAGTGCTGGTTAAGAACCCATTGTGACCAAACCCACACACCCTTGGCCTCTCTATTTTGAACAGAACTTTTTGTGGGGAATATTTCAGCCCAGCCCTTACAGTGAGAAAGAGGAACAAAAACTTTGTGATTGCATTCAAAGTTTTTCTTCTGCATTTAAAGTATTTGTATAATGACATGTGATTGCCAGTATTTAAGTTAAAAGCATCTGTTTCTTACGGATTAAAATACAAGGACAATGCCTTGGAGACTAGCCCTACAATCCAGAGTAACTATGGGAGCACGTAAGGGATATTACATGTACCCGTAGTTACTGCACCACCTAGTGAAAACCTATGGGAAAATCATATTGCAATCCAGAGCAAATTATTCTTACACTGGAGCAAGGACTCCCCGTAGTTACTCTGGATTGTGCCCTTAATCACAAAGACTGAATAGGAAGCTTACACCAAGATGAGCAGTACTTTAAACACAAACAGGTGAATCCAAATATACCAGTGACATAGTTCAAAGGAGATAGAAATTTGAGCACCTTTATCAGCACTTCCAGGAACTAGGATAAGCATTGCCATTGATAAAACAAGTGAAACAGCTATTAAGAAAAAGTAAACTAACTATGGGTAAAGTACAAGAAAAGAGAGATGAAGCAAACATGACAGGTTATTAGGGAGAAGGGTACTGGGTAAGCACAAGACAATATAATGTTTCACAAACATTTTAGCACTGGAATCCACTTTTTAACACAATAATTTATTGGTAGCCACCCAGATTTACCAGACTTTTCAAAAAGGAGATCTAGAAAAAAACTTCAGTTATTTATAAACAATAACTTCAGTTATTTATAAACAATAATAACTTGAAAAAAGACTCTATGGGCGCAATCCTCAGCCTGTCTACTCAGAAGTAAGTCCCATTATATTCAGTGGGTCTTACTCCCAGGAAAATGTGTTAAGGATTGCAGCCTTTATCGCTTTATTTACACATGCTTGCAAACTGTAGGAGCTGAGCTCTTTGCATGGTAATTAGAAGCTACCATATCTAATCTTTGAATAGTCTCAGAGTTTGACACAATTACTTATCTGATCTTTCCATCACCCTTTGGCAACCCACCAAAAATCTGGTTTTGACACAATAGTGGATCCCAACCCACTGTTTGGGAACCACAATACTTATTTATTTTGTGGAATACTTATTTATTTTGTGGAATACTATTTTAGAATACTTATTTATTTTGTGGACACCAAGCCAATGGTTCGGGATACTGTCCACCTTACATTTTTGATCCAATATGTAGTGTACTTGCCTTGCAACTTTTGATTTTCCTTTTCCATTCTGAGTAGTAGTATCTGCTGCAAGATAGCTTTTTGCCACAGTTCTCGAAGCTCCTTAGATGTTCTTTTTCTCTCTTCTTTCACTGTCCTGAAGGGGCCATCTTCACAAACAGGTTGAAATGGTGATCTGGGAGGAAGCTCTCCCAATTCAGAATGCTCTTATGAAGATAACAAAATAAACAAAGAAGCATTAACAAAATCACAACTGATGTTTAATTTTGACTGGATTTACTGTCCATCTCCCACTTTTGTAATCAATCAATTATAATGCATCTATTAATAATATAAATTTATAAAATATCTATGTAACTAAGTATGTATAAGGCACATATGTATAAGATGCCAGATATGACAACAATCCCATAAAAAATTCTATTTTTAAGAGAAAAGTTCTACAAGCTGCCCCAAGAACAATTATTGTAAAAATTCCTTAATACAGTGGTCCCTCACGTAAAGAACGCCTCACGTAAAGTATGTTTCATGTAACAAACAAAAATTTCTCTAGGATTCTGCTTCATGTAACAAACTGCTTCACATAAAGAACACATTCGTTGGCAGTTGGGGAAGACCCGCTGGCTGGCAGCCTGTTTAAAAAGTGTCAGGGCTGCCTAGTGCACCTGCCCATAGTGAAAGCAACACTTCCATGCTGTTCCTCCTGTGGCCGGATGTCCGCAGGGCAGAGGGAGAGAAGAGCAGTGGAGAAGAGGGAAGCAGCTCAGGGCTAGCCAGAAGGAAGCAGGGGAGAGAGAGGCTCAGGATGGAGAGAAGGAGAAAGTGGGGAGACACTTTGAAGGTCTCTTGGATTGCAGCCTCCTAACCATGTCTATCCAGAAGTAAGCCCCATTGTGCTAAATGGGTCTTACTCCCAGGAAAGTGTCTTTAGGATTGCAGCCTAAGTAGATTTCATAAGATCATGCACATTGAATGCATGTTTTGAATTCAGTCCCAGTGTTCTGTCATCATTTTTACATTTTTATATGAATATTTTTGGGGTTGTGGAACCAATCGTCTGAGTTTCCATTATTTCCTATGGGAAAATCCGCTTCACGTAAAGAACGTTTCACATAACAAACATGCCTCCAGTACGAATTAAATTTGTTACGTGAAGCAAAGGTGTATAAAAACCTTAGCACACATTCAAAAGAAGGGGGGCTGAACTCTTGCCCTTAGAGAAAGAATCCACGACATCTGTATTGGGATATCTGAATTTAAATCTGTGAAGATACTTTCTAGTGAGTATTCCCACACCAAGGCAATGTTTGCATGTTGTAGAGCAGGAATAAAACCACCACTTGAGAGGTTTAAAATATAAAGGGTTATTCTTGATGAGCCCATTGACTGGGGCATGCTAAATGGGTTCCTTTCTTTGAGCAGTCATTTGTCTTTTATTTGAGCAGTAGCCCCTCACCATATTATATGTTACTTTTGGTATCCCTCCCTCCAGTTTCAAAAGTAGTATTCCCAATAACACAGGAGCTGCTGTTCAAGAAATACAAGCCCCAAACCTGACAAGGATGCAGAACTGTTGTGCAATTCTTTGGATCCCAGCCAGGATAATTTCTCAGAGTAATTTCTGTTTGACTTTTTGTCTTGCAAAACTAAACCAGAGACTATTGCGCAGAAAGTTCCTCCTAATACCTATTTCCCAAACACACCACTCCTTATCTGTTCTGAAAACGGATACTGCCATCATAAAAGACTCGTTTCCCTGCTTGCCATTTCTTATGGTAAATAGAACGCTAAGCAGGTAAAGTGTGGGGACCATAAGTACAATCCTAATCAATTTTCCAGCTCTAGGGTAAGAGCTGGAAGTCCAATATAAGGGACTTGGAAGTCCAAGATAAGGGAACAGAGTCCCTTATTTTAAGGAGGCCTCCATGACTGCCCCCAACTGCAAGATGTAACACATGCCACACTTGGGCAAGTATCAGTATTTGAAAGTTGGTTAAGATTGTGTCCCATATGTGGTAGAAACTGGGATCATTCCTGTTTACCTTAATTCCAGCTAGTGCCTTAATCCCAGCTGTGTGAACAAAGTGTACATAGGCCTAATTAGTGTAATTGTAATCTCCAGTTCTGAGACATAGCAATCATAAAAAGCAGGCCAAAATACATAATTGCCTATTGAGCAGATGCCTTTTAAAAAACACAGTAACATCAAGTGGGCTTATATAGGAGCTTATATTCTTAGCAGGTCTCCACAGCAGTTACTCTTAGTGCAGGTATATCATATACCAGTGCTACTCAGTCATGACCCACTTATTGTGTAAAGGTACATTAAGTCACTTAATGTAAAGGTCAATTGCTCCCTTAATCCTTTAACGGGCGGGGCAGGGGGGCTATTTTCAAATCTAAAATAGGTGCCACAAGGGTCTAGAAGGCAAGGGATAGCTTGCAAAGTGCTTGCAGGGTTCCCTATGTCTTGAAACTATGGAAGTAGCATTTGCACTTAAACCAGAGGTCAGACGTCCAATTTAACTGTGATCGCTACTTTTACTATTTCCAAACTGTGGGGAACTCTGTAAGCACTCTACAATGTTCTATAGGGCACCCCCCAGACCCAGGCGGAACATCTCTTAGATTTGAAAATAGCTGCCCTTCGCTTGCAGAAACACAATCCTGGGGATCACATCACTGCTTTAGCTTCTCCCACACTAAAACTTATTTAGGGAGTAAAGCTCCTTTAAAGTTTGAGAACCACTATGCAAAATGTAAAACTATTCTCCTGTGCAGGATTATATATTTAAAATATGATACGTTTTCTAAAAGTACTTTCAGATTACGTTAGGCATCAAATTATAAAGCTGGATTTCTTATACGAGATGTTCCAGTAAAGTCAATAGGATTGCAAATGAATGTCCACATTGAGATAGCATGGTTGAACACATGAAGAGACACTGACAACCTACGAGGTCTGGATTTAAGACCCCTCTCTGCACCTGGTGGTGCCTGAATGACTGGAGCCTCTAGAGGCATCTTCTGGGCTGCAGACCCATTCAGTCTGCCTCTCTAGGTCCCAGAATGGCCCATAAATAGGGTTGTCCCTATCTAGCCCCTGGTAACTGGGTTAGAGGCACTCTTTCAAGTGGGTGTTCCTCCTTTATTTAGCAGGGGGAGAATAACTTGCCCTACACACCCCAGCAATGTCTGTTCAAGTGGCTTCTGCTGGTGTTCTTTTTGCATTTTAGATTGTGAGCCCTTTTGGGATAGGGACCCATTAGCTATTAATTAGCTATTTTTTTTCTTTTTCTTTGTAAACCACTTTGTGAACTTTTTAGTTGAAAAGTGGTATATAAATACTGTAGATAGATAGATAGATAGATAGATAGATAGATAGATAGATAGATAGATAGATAGATAGATAGATAAACAAAATTGGGATAGGACCCTGTGTTACACTTTCTGTATGTGAACACAATCCCCCAAAATCAGGACTGTCCTTGTTTTTCAGGACATATGGCAACCCTGCCCACCGAAGTCACTTTCAGTTTTTGAAAGCAAAAAATAAGCAGCTTCCAAAGGCCTCTTTTGGCTATCTAAGGTACATGGAGGCCAATAGAGTGGGTCTGTGCCCCAATAAAGACCTTGGGAAGCTCCAGTAAGTCATTTGGGGCACAATCCAAATCAACTTAGGCTGGCATAACTCATCTGTTGCCCCATTTCCATGGTAGTGGGCAGAGGCCACCACATGGCCTAACCCCCCGTAAGTGGTACAGAAGTGCAGAACAGCACTTTTGTGACACTCCCAGGCTAGCACAGGACTTGTGATAGGAAGTATGCCTGCATAACTGGGGATTATAATTGCAGCCACTTTCTGGAATGGCTTCTGGCTGGAGCCAAGCTAACACAAGGATAGTCAGGAGGGCCCAGTTCTGTGACCACACTTTGGGAAAAACTGCTCTAGAGATGTGAGAAATTTTTCCCAGAAGGAAAAATCAGCCACCACCAGTTTTGTGTACAGCACTTGTTTCAGTGGGTCCCAGCCAGAATTTCTAATAATTTCAAAATTTCAATTACTTTTATTTCTCAAAGGGAATACATTTGTATTCCCCCCAATTACAGTTAGACTTTGTCATTCCATTGTGAAAAGCAACTCAGCAAGCAATAATGCATCTAGTGGCATATATGGAAAATATTCAACAAAAAAGGAAGCAAACAAAAGAACTTTAAGCTTTTAAAATAACAGGAGAAACAGTGCCATCTAGTGTGCATGGGGAGAGACGTATGGGAAAATAACCACCATTTTCCTTTCTCAAATGGCAATCAACTGTTTTAATGTCAAACTCATAGCAAAATTCTGCTCTTCAATACGAATCAAACGATATATGACATGATGGGGGTCCTGCACACCATTGCAAAGTTCCAAAATGAAGCCAAAATGGAGGGCAATGAATCCCTTTTGGGGATACCTGGACAGAAGGCTAAAATAAGAGGACAAATCTGGAAAAATCTGGTTATATGGTCACTCTGGCTGTTACCCACAACAGGGATCAAAATGTTTGGCTCTAATATGAATGACTCAGAGCCAAATCCAGAGCAAGTAATCAATCAATCAATCTATCTATCCATAAATCAATCAATCAATCACTAGGGTGGCGCAACTGCAAGATGCTCCACCCCAGTTACTCTAGAAAAGGCTTGTTGCAGAGTAAGGCAACATAGACTGCCACAAGAGAGGTGGACCTGTTCTGCCCTAGGCAGTTCAGGAGAAGCATGCTTAGGGCATGTTTAGCATTGCCTAGGGCAGAGCAGTTACTCTGTATCCAGAGCCTGATTCCAGGGCAGAAATGCCCTCTTCCAGCTCCTCAGAGTTATACCACCTCAGGAGCAGGTACAGTAATGAGTAGACCCATAGGGGTCCATGATAAGGCAGAGTAAGAATGGCAGTGTTGACCAAAAATCTGAGTTCTTGGCCAGCCTAGCTGCAAACCCTGCCTCTCAACCTCAGGATATGGAATGACTACAGCTGCCCACTAACTTGTGGATATAGCAGGCCACTCCAAGAAGCCCCTTGTATTCACTGTAGAATGTACTGGCATCTCATCAGGGACTCCTTATAAGGCAGGAACTCAGTGGCATCACCATACTGGTGTGGGCCGCACTGGGTGATACTCTCCATAGGGGTGATGCGCTGGAGGAGTTTGACAGTCCTCTTGCAGGCTCCAGGCATCAGCATGCCCATTCAGGCCTGTTCCAAGGCGGAGCGGTAGCCAGAACAGAAGGCAGAGCAGCAGCCCCTGGCTCGGCCTTTGGAGCAAGGCCCAATGGCTGTGCAGAGATGTAATGTGCATGTCCAAAGGCTTGGACATATGCAGTGCATTCCTCTGCACAGCCATTCGGTCTCGCTTGAGAGGTGGAGCAGCAGCTCCTGGCTTCCGCTTCACCTCCTGAAAGAGGTAGAATGGCTGCACAGAGGTGCGGACTTCCTCCGCTTTAAGGAAGTATCCTTTGAAGCCGTTCAAAGGAGACTGCACAGGCATCAGAGATGGCTTCAGAAAAGTACTGTGCAGGCTTCAGAAAAGGAGTCAGAGTTGGTGCCTGCGCAGTACATTTCTGAAGCGAGTTGGCTTCAGAAGCGACTGCATAGGCACCAACTTTGGCAACTGTGCAGTCTCGGAAGGGGGTGCGTGTGTCCTGGGGATGATGCGCAGACTCCCGCACTGGGTGATGCGCAGAGTTGCATCACCACTGCAGGCACCGCAGCTGTTCCCCCAAATATAAGAAATACAGTATTAGAAAATTGAACAGATATGAGTATGCCAGGCAGTGCAAGGGGTGGGAAGGGATGGAAGAAGGGCAGTCCTGGGGAGATGTGGCTTTTCTGGGTAGGAGAGGTTGGAAATGAGGAGAATTGGGCCTCTGAGGGGGATAGGATTGGTGGTGCAAGGTACACTATAGGCTAACTGCACCTATGGTGACTTGGAGCCCTATAGGTCCAAACAGGATCTGTACCAGCTAAATAGGTGGCACAGGTCTGAGTAGCCCATATGACAAGCTAAGTGTCCGTGAATGCAGGAAGATAGATAGCATATTTGAAAAACTACTGCCAACCAATTATGTCTAAAAACATGTCCCCTCCCCACCCTGGTCTCCATTCTACTCAACTCATCCCCCCAAAACCAGCTGACCAGCACCAGGACCTCTCTTGTGGCTGAGGGTGTGCTGACACACCTGCTAATGGTATCTGCCCAATTATATATGTCTAAATAGATCCATCATGGTAGTGGATGTTTACTCCCAGGGCAAGGGAACCCTAACTATCTGGAGAAGGTGCTTTACCATCATGCCAACTTGAAGAATCACATCCTTTCTGTGGTGTTGCCACTCTGAGGAATATTTGTTGTCTCCAAGAGTGCCGGCGCGTCTTCACAGGGCTTTCATAGATACTGTCTGCTTCATTTAACTGGGCTGTGTAGTCACTAAAATTAGATGGTGGAAAACAATTCAGCAATTTCAGCAATAACTGTAAAATATTTTCATTGATGTTAGGGTGGTTCAACAGGTGGGAGCTGGTAGAGAGTATACCAGGGTGCTCAGCTATGCAAGACCTACACCTATATGTGGCTCAAATTAATAAACTGTCTTGCTGTTTTTTAACAGTATGGCTACAATCCTAAGAGCAGTCTCTTGGGAGTAAGCCCCATTAAACTCAATGGAACATTCTTCTGAGTAGACAGGATTGCACTGTAAGTCTGTGTTTCCTGTTGGGCATTTATGAGGTGCTAGGTATTCACAGTGCCTTGGGAAAGATTCCTCCTCAACTTGAAATGCAACAATTTTGAAAATCAAATTAATTTCCATTCATAAACAGTTCTAATATAAAATCATTTAATTATTTAAAAGGTAAATGGCATTTATTAGTGAACCTTAGAAATTGCAAGATTATTAGTCATCATCACATTGCTCATATTATTTATAAACATCAAATGAGAGACATTAAAGTGAAAAGCTTTTAAAATGTTCATTGTTAAAAACCAACTATACTTTTCAACAATATTATACTGTTTTTATAATATAATGTTTGTAAATAACACATTTTTTCAGGTGCCAACATACAGAAAGAAACCCTACCTTTTTGTGTTCCTAAAGTCAGAGGTGTTATTTTCATCTACAGGAGCCAGAAATTTTAAGAAGTTTGGCACAGAAGAGGAAGAGTGAAGTTTTTTCCGGAGAGCAAAACGGTAGGATGTGCTAAGAGTGCAGTTGAAAATTGGCAGATCAGAATGAGGAAGTATTAAGTAAGTACACCAAATAAAAATTAAAAACAAAGATAAACTCAACAGTGTCAGTAAGAAACCAAGAAGAAAATAATAACAATAGGAGATAAAATCAGAAAATCAAACCAGGAAATCAAAGGTGAATCACTACAAGGCATTTTATGAGTTTTCTATTTGAGACTGTCTGGTTGGTGGGTCTCATATATACCTATAAATCATCTTATAGCTTTATTCCCTGCAAATAATACCTAATTCTTCTAGCTCTTCATGTCTTGTCTTGTGACTGTGAAAGATTGTGAAAAACTAGGGCTGTGATACTATTCACTTACTTGGAAGTAGGGGTGCAGTTCTAACAAATTTAGGCTGGCCTAACTCTCATGGCATATCTTTCCATGGTGGTATGGAGGGTCAGCATATGCCTGTACAGTGGCCTAACTTCCTGATAAATTGGACTTTTTGACACCCCCAAGTCAGCAAAGGACTTATGCCAGGGCTTACGCTGGCCTAAAATTGTGGCCGGAATCTCACTAAACTGAAATGGGTCTATATGAATACACATGTTCAGTACGTTGTGCTGTAAGGGTGTACACCGATTCCACCATTGGAAAGGAAGGGGAGAAAACTGGTTTCTTTTGAACATAAAAAATCAAGAAGAAAAATACAGTAAGGTATGTTGGGCATAACTGTAGCTTGGGAATCATTGCCATATGAAACATATTTATTTGGAAACTATGCTCTTAATTTAGTAAATGAAAGTGTAACAATGTGTTAATAACTTAAAATGAAACACTGATATGGAAGTTTGTTATTCCAGTTTTGTTTGCTGGAAAAGCTATAGTATCTATTAGTCCAATTCTAAGATGGTGTTATGCTGGCAAAACATGTGTTCTGCCAAAATAATGTGCTTTCTGGCTATGGCAAGCATGACAATGCTGAAGTGCAGAGCCTGGCCGTTTTTAGAAGTGGTGGGCAGTCAGATCCATGTGGCAGTGAACCACAGATCCTTGCTGCCTCAGGCAAGACCATGCAAGAGATGGGAAGGCAGCAGAGAGGGGGAAGAAAAAGCAGGTAGGGCAGATTTGGTCTGCAAAGGGGATGGTTTGGCACTACTGATGCCTGGTGAATCCTAACACTCTTCCTGGGCAGGATCTGCCTTCACAGGTCAATGCAGACTTGTGCCAGCAAAACTGCTGCCACAGATTCAAGCTGACCCATTGGACTGGTGGGGGGGGGGGAGAGGAGGAAACTCAGAGAATGCTTCGCAAGGCCAAAACTTCCCTGAGATTAAGAGGATACTTAATTGAGGCCACTGAATTGCTGCATAGGACTGGACTAAATGTTTCACGAGTTGCACAGTGATTCTGCAACATACATATCTACAGAAAAACTATAGTAAATTAAAATGTCACCTAAGAGGCAAACTAGTTGATATGGCAGAAGGCAAGTGTGTGTCAAAATGAGGTCACTGCTCAATGCCTATGGAGTTGAGACCAATCTAAAGCGCAGTACAAGAAGGGAAACACTTAACTTTTCATGAGCACTCATGCTAGCTCCCACATCAAATCTCTCTAGCCACTTGTCTCACAGCTGACCTTATTCATGTGAACTTTCTGTTTTAAATTTTAATCAGACTTGTAAAAGGTCACTTGTGTATTCATCAGGGTGGAGTAAGAATCACCTCAAGGTAGTAAAACTGAAGACTTACAGTTGGTTATTTCCTTCTTATTAAGATTTTTAAATGTCCACAGGTATCCCTCATTATCCACTATGGTTCAGTTCTGGAACCTCCCATAGATAAAACATATGTGGATTTTAAAAAAAAGGAAAAATAGAGAGACCAGGCCCATTGCCAGGTTTCTTGCTCCTCCATTGCACCTAATGGAATAAGGTAGTGCCTTAATATCTGCAGGGGTTTGATTCTGGGACTGACGAATGGAAGGACTGCTTGCATGACTACATCTCTACAACAGAAGAAAAGCAGTTTTTGAAATTGTGATTTGCATTGGCCATTTGTATTGAGTCAATTCCATGTATAAAAAATATATGCATTAACAAGGTTGAACCTGTAGTAACTTTTAAGAGCCTTGCTTTCTTCCATATTAGGACAGTGTTCCTCATGGTTTGCCCTCTGCTCTACCACTTTACATGGTCCACCTGTTTAAAGTACCACCGCAGGTAACTAGTGATGACTTCATTGCCATTTAATTCTGGGTTGGGAGGTCATTTGTACTACAACAAACATCAGTAAGAGGCAGAAGGTGGACTAGAAGGCTTTTTGAGTGTAGAAATGCTGCTTTAGAGCTCTGCAGTTGATATGAACCTCCTTCTTCTTGACATGAGCCTCCTTCTGTTTGCTGCATCAGATTCCTGGTCTCTCTGTCAACTGACAGATGTCCAGAGATTCTGTGAGTACCCCCCACTTCAAATATCACTGGTGGTACTTGTTGAAATACGAACAATATGTGCTCCTAAAATGATCCACTACCAGCCACAACAAACTTCACTTTTTTTCTCTCACCTCTTTGGCAAAGCATGCCCACTTTGTTCTCCACTTGAATTATGCCTAAGATGTTTTAAGAAATTGGGCATGGAGGCTGAGGAATTGAGATGAGCAGGAGAAAGTAGAGGAGGAGAAGGAAGTGGAGCTGTCGACTGATCAGAAGAAGTTTTAAAGCTGCTGGCAGATGTGTTCATATTTTATAGGGAGGGTTCCATCAGGGAAGAATCAAAGAAAGGCAAGAAAGAAAAAATATATATGATAAATCAAAGAAAAGGGCAGAGAATTAAAACAAAAAGATATATCACATCCCTATTCTTGAATTAAGAGTGTCACGCCTATGTTAAATCACAGCACTGAGCTGAATAACATACATGATTTCTGCTAAGGGCTGAAAGTGATGTCATTAGCCAAGTGAAGTCTGCCTCTTCTATAGCTTCCCCACTATGCCAATCCCCCTTCTTCCTCCTCTTTAAATCCTACCTCGCTTGCCAAGCTTCGCCTCCCCAGTTCATCCAGCCTAACTAGCCACTGTTTTCTTCTTTGGTCCATGAAATGCCCAGCAATGATGTCACTGATGTCACTGATGTGTTGGTAACTCCCAAATGGCTAGAAGAGCAGCCTACTAACTGCACAGATTCACAGAGCTCTACTAAATTATGGGCTCTACTAAATTATGGATTTTTGTTACATATATTTCTAATCTAACCCTACAATCCAGAGTAACTATGGGAGCACATAAGAGACATTACGTGCACCTGTAGATACTGCACCACCTAGTGAAAACCTATGGGAAATTCATATTGCAACCCAGAGCAAATTGTTCTTACACCAGAGCAAGGACTCCCCGTAGTTACTCTGGATTGCACCCTAATACTGCTTTAGGCTGCAAAACATTCTCCTGGAGGCTAAATTTCTAGCATTGTGCTGATTTGCTGAAATGGAGCATGGTATATGCTTCTGGAAATAGACCCTTATGCAGTGCCTGTAACAATTCAGCTGTGACCATTATCAACGCAACTGCATCTTCAAGTTCCTTTCAACCTTAATTGTCCAAATATATTTAAGACATTCAGAATATAGATTTAAGATAGTCACTATTCTGAAGGGAACGTCACAGTGATAAATTGTGTGTTGCGAGGTTTGCATTACAAAGGTTCAGAGCAATGAGCAATGGACATTTTGCCTGTATAGTTTCAAAGCACTCCCAATGTATACACTTCCAGAAATGTCCTCCATAAAGCTTATGCTGAAATATATATTATGGGGGTTCTCCCATCAAAGGGGAATGACTTACACCAGTTAGTCTTTAAGATGCTACAAGTCTATGCAGCTACGCAAAGTTGAGAACATGCCCTAGTGCTTTCCAGCTTGCTCAGCAGGATGTAAGTGTTTAAAATTTTTATTTTCTCACCACTTCACTTCCCCTAATATTCACCCTGTGGCAAGTTAGCAAAAGCAATCAGGCACTGCATTTTAAATGAGCTATTCCAAATAAAAAACTGAACTTCATCAAAGATGATCCAGGACAAAGACATTATAAGCAAATCTACAGAATAAGCAGTAGCAAGCTGAAAATAGCATATTGGCAAAATTATTTTCAAGTCCAAAACTGTAATTGAAAAAGCCCTCTAGAAAAAAACAAGCACAAAGTTCAAAGAAGGGACATGGAAACATAGATTATTCCTCTTTCACTACTAGTCTTCTTCTCCTCTCTCTGCCAATAACCAATCTCAGGTGTGTGCTTTTAAAACTACCCTGGTATGACGGGGGTGAGGGGGGTGGGAAACCACTTTGGAACAAATTCCAGTTTCCACCAATTTAGCTGTATAACCAGTATTTCAAAAAGAATGAGAGCATTTTAAGCAAGCGTTGATCAATGGAGGCAAATGCATAAGAGAAGCAAGATAATTCTGATAGGTTAGTAATATTAGCATTCTACCTGCAGGTGTTTAGAAGATGAACCTATGAACTGTTGCAGCACAAGAAAAAATTGGAAGCAATCTTTTTTGTCAGTAAAAGCATGTACACTTGGATTTCATGGAGGCTTCTGGATAAAACAGGACACAGGCTAATCACAGTCACCAGATATGGACATGAGTATCTTTTGCCTTTTTATTCTTTTGTCTTCATGTTTATGGCATTATCCAAAGCTCTACCTTTCTCTTCTTCTTCTTGAATTGAAATGATCTACATATACTTAAACACCCATAGAAGTGAACAGGAAAACAACTGCATGGACAGAATTCCATGAATGAATTCAAATATCTGAATTACAAGATATGAATTCTAATTTTCAATTTCCATGATACTGCAGTGAGCATGGGCACTGATAGTTCACTGGCCTAATTCATAAACTTTTTTCCTTTAGAAAGCACCTTTATCATCAGGATTAAGCACCCAATTCTGTCTTACATTCAAGTGCTGATGCCGCTTCAAGGTAAAGGCACAAATGTTCCTTTGCATTGAGGGAGCTTTGGTGATTCCCTCCCACAGGGGGACACAGCACATACCTCTTTGGCACTGTTGTATCAACACTAGAAAGTTAGATAGATTGGATCCAAGTGGACAATCTTATTCCTGCCCTTTCCTGAAAGTTTTAAAATAATAGATAATGAAATTATTTATGGCCCTTTCCTGTTCCCTATAACGGACAAACCTTAAAACATTGCCCCACATTCCTTGCAGATAATATCCTGCTTTAAACTTAGTCTTACTTTTGCTGGTGAGGAGTCTCTGTGCTCACAGAATGATACCTCATAAGTTTCTTTTGGGGAACTGATGGAGATGCTTCAGTGGGTTCTGAGGAGTCCAGGTTTTCAGTTGGCACATGAGTCAGGGTATTTGCTCGTTGTCTGAAGCCCTGGTAAGCTGAATTTGATGGCTGTTTGTCAGAGGCACTGTCTGATTCACTGGAGAGACTTCCAACAGATCCACTGGCTTTCAGAGGACTCTCTGGGGGAGGGAGGCCATCTCTTTCTCCGAGAAATGTTTCCTGTCAGTTTAAAAGATTTGCAGATCTAAACATACATGGCATGATGGAATCAATGCCAGCACAGGCTGTGCCTGCATACATCATTTGTGTCTTCTGGCTGAACTTCTCGAACTCTAGCTATTATAGTACACAAAAAAATATAAGACAGCTGTCAAAACGCCCTCTTTAAATAATCAGGCTGCATTTGGAATGGCCCATCACCCAATTATTTCTGTTTAAAATAGCAGGAAGTGTTTACCTAAAAGATGTTATATATTTTCCCAATTAAGTTTCTGTTATTGAACTTATCATTGAATTATGTTATCCAACACATAAGCTCCAATCTAATACATGATGAAGAAAATGTTTTTGCTGAAGGAAAAACTTATAATGGTGTTCAGGTTAGTGAGTGCTGAATCCCTGGTTCTCAGATGTTCAATTCTTGCCTTGGGGTAGTTTTCCTACAAGCTTGTAAAGAGCCACCTCTCATGCATAAAAATCCTTTCCAGGCAATCTAGGGAAATTGTTTGCAGACGGGAAAAGAGAGATTTCATTTTGGCTTTATACAGATACGACCAGATCAGTTTATGGGTTAATTGCACTGTTATAGGGTAATTAGCAAAGTTATGATAAACTAAAAATCATAGAACCCTCAAGTTGGAAGGGACCCAGTAGGTCATCTATTCCAAACCCCTGCCTGTAGCAGGAAAACAATAAACTAGCTTATTGCTTTAAAAATATTAAATACTAACTTTAATAATGGTATTGGGTGTATCACAAGACCCCTAGGTTTCTGAAAGAGATATCACAAAATTGCGCTATTATTTTTAAACACTTAATTTTAGCAGCTAGCGCACTTACTTTACTTGTCGTACTTGACAAGGAGCTGTCCAAATCAGTACTTCCAGAACTTTCAAGTTGACCTTTAGTTTTATTTCCCTACAAAAATGCAAAAGAAAACACACATCCTTCATTAGATATTTTATTTTCCTTAAATATCAGGCACAGCATCAGCTCACAAATGCATCAATCACAAGGATAAGTTAAATAATATTCTAATACATTGTGACCATGAAATTGTTGTTTGGTTATGTCTTAAAACTGATGTCCAATATCAGCACCAGCTGAATGCTTGTATCCATCAGAGGGACCTCTTATCCAAGCCAACCCCTGCATCCCAAGTGCTAGGGTAATGCTAGGAGGTAGATGAGGGTAGGTGACGGGTCCAAGTGAATTGCTGATGGATCTAAAGAAACTTTAATTATTCACATTACTAGCGAAATGTGCCTGCACTGCAGAAGTAAAATACCTCCCATGTGCTATCCCCATGAGCATCAATCCCGCATGTGCAATATTCACCCATGCGCATCAGACCCCATGCACATCAGACCCCATGCACAACATCTCCATGTGCATTATGCCCCATACGCATCAACCCCCATGCGCATTTCCCCCCCCTTGTGCATCAACACCTCATGCGCAACATCCCCCATATGCATCACCCTTCCATGCACATCAACATCCCATGTGTAACATGTTTGCATCTACCCCCCATGCACATCAACATCCCATGTGTAACATCCCCGTGCGCAACATCACCCACGCGCATCGTCCCCCATGCACAACATTCACCTCCATGAGCAACATTCCCCATGCGCATCAACATCCCATGTGTAACATCCCCCCATGCATATCTCAATGTGTATCATCTCTCATGCACATCATCCCCATGCACATCCATCCCCATGTGCATCAAGCCACCATGCACATCAACCCCCCATGTGCAACACCCCTCACAGTGCATCAGGCACCAGGTACCAAATTGCCTAGATGTTGATCAGTCAGTCTTCAATGTTAAGTATAGGACAAAAACACATTGCACCCATTTCAGTCCCTTAAGGGTTTAATTTCTCCACATCAGTTCTTGGTGGGTGTTCATGTCACAGAAGAAACACCCTCCCCAAAGTTCATGATTTTAGGGGGTTGGGACAGAGGTGATTAATCAGGGTTTCTTCAATATAAAGTATAGGGAGGAAAACGCGTTGCACCTCTTTTCAGCCCCTTCCGGTTGGCATTTTCGAAAACCGGTTCTTTGTGGGTGCCTCCGTCATGAAAGGAACACCCTCCCCAAATTTCATACCTCTAGGTGTAGCATTTTGGCAGGGTGTTGATGAGTCAGTGACTTTTCAATTTTATATACATAGAAGATTGTATTTTCAACAAAGCTGAAGAAACTATAAAGCTGACAACATTCTCAATGTGCTGCGATCATTATTAAATGAGTGGAAATTGAAATTTCCACATGAGTCTCCACATGAAAAGTAACAGCCTCCTTTAGAAATGTCACTGAATAGTGGTATTTGTAAACTTGGAAAGTAATTCAGCTATGTTATCAAACCCAGTTATGTCATGAAATCTAATAGTCCTCCTTTATTGGTTATTGGTTCCTTTCATTTTAAGACATCACCAAACAATACTTGCACAATATTACGCACAAAATGTTTGCATCTTGAGCCAAAAAAAGCTGTTATTAAATAATGCAAAGCCAGGAATTAGCTGATTAGTGCAGAGTGCTAAACAGACGACACATAACACTTAAAACACAACTTTTCCCACCATTATACCAACATTTTCATGCAATTTTGTACAATCCATGAAGATTGGATCATATAGTTAATAAAGAACCTATTATACACTGTTTAGCTTCTTGCAAGAAAGTTTAACTACCAGTAACGTGCCTGGAAGCAATAAGGCTGCTCCACTAGTCATGCACCATATGTAATGGTTGATTTATATCTTGCTACAGCAACTGCACAAGAAGCTTGATATTTCTATTCAAGCTTTTAAAACTGGTTTCCCAAACACCTTATAGCAAATAAAAATTTTCATTAAAAGAAATATAAAAGCAAAAGCAAGCAATAAGGCTGCACCACTAGTCATTCACAAGCAGATCAAGAAGTATTTGCAGACTGGCAATGCAATCCTGATTTTAGGCCAGAAAAATGGCCCAGCTAAACTGACACTTAGGTCAAATCCACAGGGCTAGGAGGTCTTTAGGATAACACTTATGCCAAATCGCAGAGCTATGAGGCCTCTAGGCTGGCATAAATGCTGCTGAAGAGGCAATAGCACAAGGGCAACTGCTCACTAGGCTGGTGTAGTTGTGCCATATCCTGAGGTTGAGAGGCAGGTTGGCCAGGTTTTTTTTTTTTTTTTTTTGCAATTCTGGCTTCCAATTAGTGTCTACTCAGATTTATTCCTACTCCCTAGGTGGCCTGACAATAAGGAGCTGTGACGGGGTATGTAAGCACTGAAAACAGACTCTAGATATAGGCTAACTGCAGTGTTCTAGGCCATGCTGAATATGCCCTCAATGTGCCTAGGCTGCCACAGCTAGGCCTGCCCAGGTCCATCTTTCTTGGGTAAGCCTAAGTGGACTTGTTAGTCCAAGTCTTTCTGGTGTAACTGGGTTGGCCTATCTTAGAACTAGGCCATTCCAGTGATAGAAAGGCTACCCCAGTGCAACTGGCTATATGATTCACACTGTCACATGGTCTTTGTAAACTATTTAAGAGTTATGTGTTTTTTTTCTACATATACTTTTTGGGGAGGTGGGCATGACATATACAGGAAGCTCCTCCTGTATCAATAGAGGATTGGATAGTGAAAACTGCAGGTAGTAGTTACAAAAAAAGGACCAAAAATTCCTCCTCCTTATTACGTACATACAACTTATCTGCCTGTGATTGCAGCCATTAATAACTGTCTTAGGCTGCAATCCTAACCTCCACTTATGCCGGCATAAGCCTGGCATAAGTACCTTGCTGACCTGGAGGTATCACAAAAGTGCCATAAGGCACTTCTGCCCCACTCCTGAGGGGGATGGGCCAGTGCACCGACATATGCAAACATCTCCACACTATCATGGGAAGATAGGCCATGTGAGTTAGGCTGGCCTAAATTGGTTAGGATTGCTCCTTTAAGTAAAAAAAGCAGGCCTCTGTCAGTCTTGAAAGACTATAGTATCATGCTTGGCGCTGCATACGAAGCATGAAAGCCTGGGTTGGATTGTTATGGAGGATATGCTGTTACCCAAGCAGCAAATCCCCCCTCTCCATGTCACTGAATTAGTCCAATGGAAAGGCAGAGCCAACATGATTGGATCCAGCTGGAGTCGCAGAGCTGGGCTAAGGACAGGAGCTTGTGGGGCCGACTTGGGTCTCGAACCCTGGCCTGCTGTCTTGTGGGGCCGACCCAGGTTTCGAACCCTGGGCTGCTGGTTAACAGGCACAGCGCCTTAACCGCTTGTGCCACCCACAGCCCATATTGTGCTTGTGCCACCATATAACTGCTTGTGCCTCCATAGCCACAGCCCTTAAGTACATCAACTGAAAAAGAACAAAGGATATTATACAGTTAGACAAACCAGATAACAGAACTGAAGAGCCTTACTCGGGACAAAATACTTTCTAGTGACTCCGTTAGTGACCTTTTAGCTTTGTTCTTCAACATATCTAGTCTGAATCGGGGTGTGCTGTTTGGCATGTCATTTCCCATGGATTCTAGTGAATGCTGTGAAGTCTAAGAAGAAAACATAGTTTTTGAAAATAAAGACAACCAGATAAAGATTTCACAGAAACAATAACTTGTGTTACTAGAGCAACCGTTCATGACTATCAGAAGTATCATGTACTTTCCATGCTCATGCCTGACATTTTTGTCTTGTGTTGTGACAAGAAAAAATAAAACAGTCTTTTCATAGTGATCTACAGATATCTGGCCATAGACCCAGACATATGCTCATATACTGTACTTTATATATGGGGAATTCCATGTTATGCTGCTGCATTTTGTAATTTATTTATTTATTTATTTTGCCAAAAAGTGATGTTACCTGTTTGGCTTCACCAATATGAATGTGATCTTTCTGTTTCTCTTCATACATATTTCTCAGGACAGACATTATTAATTCATTCTCCTTCTGTTCATTTCTTGGCCTTATTTTCTATAAAAGGAAAAAAGAATGTTAATTACATCTAAGCCTTCTAAAAACCTATAAGATAAATGTCCTATAACTTTATTAGCATATTTTAAAGAATTGCTGCTTATATTATAAACTACCACTAGATGGCAATTACATTTCAAACTGTATAAAATCAGGTAGCAAAAAGGAGAGAAGATGGGATAACCACTATAGAATTCTTAACCTTTTAAGATTATAGACTTACAGTAGACTGTCCATTATGTCTCCATACCCCATTTGTCAGACTGTCAAAATCATCATCACCAGTCCTATTAGGAACCGGTATGACTTAAAAAGATTCCAACAGCTTGGTTTTAACTCTACACATGGATAACTTGGAACAGAACACCTCAATCCATTTAAATAATGGTAATAGTTAATAATCTAATCCAACAGTCTCCAAACAGCAGACTGCTGAGTGCTGAAAACATCATCCAGCCACAGCGCAAAACTTTCCGTTCTGAGCCACAGCCCTTTATCTTCAAAGCTAATCTCCTCAGCTAGTCACACTGGGCATCCACTTCTGCCTTTAGAAATTGGGGTGCAGATCCTCCTGGGACAACAAGTAGAGTATGCCCAGCATAACTTTCTGAGTAGACCAGCTTGAAAAATAAAAAGCTCATAGCATGGAACAGAAAGTGCAACATCTGGATGATGTTTTCAGCATGCCAGATCCAGACCATGGGCTGTAGCCATAGTGGCCACGGACCTAATCTAACAACATTGTTTTAACTGTTCCGAAATTTTGAGTTCAATCCTAACCATGTCTACTCAAAAGTTAGCCCAATTGTGTTCAGTGGGCCTTACACCCAGGAAAGTGTCTTTGGGATAGCAGCCAAAGTCCCATACCCCCAAGGGATGAGGATACTCTCAGTTAAGAATCCGCTCTGCAAAATGTAAAAAAATAGTATGGAAAGGCGCCTGAACTGAAGATGCAAGTGAGTATCAAAACAACAAAAATTAGCCAGGATACTCCCTAAGCACTTGAAGAATAATATTCTTGATGCTTTCTTCAACTGTCATAATAAATGAAGCCTGGTTGAGATTTTTATAGACTAGCCTTAAAGAGAATATAGCCAGGAGATCAAATACTGTAGCTGCTTTGTGTATCACAAGAGGCTTCCCATTTGCTATGGGATAGGAGGGGGCTGCTGTTTGAGAAAAATTATTTAAAGACCCATTGGACTCACAAAATAATTTCATTATTTTTTTCACTTTTCACTGCAATCAATCTCCAAGCATGCTCTAGGATATCTTTCCTGAAGTAACAAATGAGCTCACTTCAAGTCCCCTTTGGGCCACCTCTCTCCTCAGCTGTCCCCAACAACTGTTGTTTGGCCATCTTTTCCCTCTATGGGTCCCTTAACTGCCTCCCCTCAACTGTTCTTTTGGCACCTCTATCTTCAGTGGCTCCCCTCAACTCCCCTTTTGCCACATCTTTCCTTAGCTGCCCTCCTCAACTGCCCTTCTGCAAAACAAAATAATCAGTATTTTGCAGTTAGAGGAATTCACAAATGGGGATTTGAAAGAAACATCAAAAGCCACAAAAAATTACCTGAACTTCCTCAAAGATTGAGGCTTGCTCATTATTATTCAGCATTGTTAAGTGTTTTTGAAGTTCTAGTTTAGTTTTGGAAGGATGCAGCCCTAGAGAGTAACAAATAAGCAGATACAGAATAAAAACTTGTTAAAACAATATTCAAAAAGTCTAACAAAAGCCTTCTAAGTAAAACTAACTACGTCTATGACTGCGCAACTAGATCAAAAGCAGAGGATCAGGGAAAGATTGCATCTTATCGGCTACAAGTGGTAAGCGGTGGGAACAAACAGATATGCCACATTACTGTGGTAACTGCTCAAATGATTAAAATGCAAACCTAACCTCCAGTTAGGCTGGCCTAAGCTGCAAAGTAAGACCTATGCTGACCTGGGGGTATCACATTCCTGGGGGAGGTTTGGGCCAGTCCACAGACATGGAGCTGGCTGAAGAGCAAACCAGGCTAAGGGAAGAGGTTGTGCAGATCCAAGAAGCCTGGTGCTAGTCCAGGCCTCTAGGGAGGGGATCCTGGCTCCAGCCTCCTCCTAGGCCTGCCGGCTGATGGGTCCGACTCAGAATGCTGTTTCAACACCCTCTTCCCAAGAGCCCAACATCAATGGCCTGCTGCTGGTACAAACTTGCCTGTCCTGTGGTTCTCTCTGGAATGGGGAGGCTGGCGTGCATCCTTACTCTGGACTTTGCACAAATTGTCAAAGACATGCTTTATGGCATACTAGCAAAAACGTACCTGCTGTTGTGGGAGTAAAATTCCCCCTGTACACCATTCCCCCACTACACAACAACCCCCCTTGTGCATTGTTCCCCATGTGCATCTCCCCATATGCACCAATCCCCCATGCACATCAACCCCCCATGCACATCAATGCCCATGTGCATCAACATTCCATGTGTAACATCCCCCATGCGCATCATCCCCCCATGCACATCGTTACCCCATGCACACCCACCCTCCCAGTGCATCAGACACCAGGCACCACATTAGCTGGATGTTGATTAGTCAAGTATAGGACAAAAACACATTGCACCCCTTTTTACCCCCTTAAGGGTTAAATTACTGAACATTGGTTCCTGGGGGGTGTTGATGTCACATAAGGAATACCCTCCCCAAATTTCATGCTTCTAGGTCTGGGGGTTGGGGCACGGCAGTGATCTGTCAGGGATTCTTCAATGGAAAATACAGGGAGGAAAATGCATTGCACCCCTTTTCACCTCCTTCCTGGTGGAATTTCTGAAAACCAGTTCTTAGCAGCTGCCTCCATCATGGAAGAAATACCCTTCCCAAATTTCACGCGTCTAGGCCCACTGGTTTTGGCTGGGCTTTAATGAGTGAGTGAGTGATTGAATCAGTCAGTGACTTTTCAATATTATATACAGTATATAGAAGATGATTTGTGACACTCCTCATTGTGACCCATTGAAGGGACCCATTGAAGGGATTTGTGACCCATTGAAGGGTCTTGCGCAGGCCAGCATAGTCCTTTGGACTGTACGCTAAAGCACGGTACTTTAAATTGTGAAGGGACAGCCCCCTTAGAGAGGTTGAGAATTGGTCTTGGTCAATGAGTGCCTGAATCTTTATCAAAAAAAGCACTTAGTCCTATAATTTTTCTGATTTTCTAAAGGCTGACAAGGACTTCTGTTCAAATTTCTCAAGTACTGCCAAACTGTGTAATTATTTTTAAAGACAAATTAAACAAACTTCTTCAACCCTGAATGTCTGAGTCAGAAACAAAACAGTTTAGAAAAGTTGCTTTGGGCACAATCCAGAGTAACTACGGGGAGTCCTTGCTCCGGAGTAAGAACAAGTTACTCTGGATTGCAATCTGAAAATCACTACCATCTGATACTACATCATGGCCCCTATTCAGATAGCTTGAATTTGTAACCTGCAGAAGTGAGAAGTTAAATAACCACAATTTTTTCATGTTAATCTCTATTGCTAAAAAGAATTTTCTTATTTTATTGTTATTCATATACATGAACTGTTCATGATAAACTAGTGGGCTACAGAAGCAATGATGAATACTAAACAGCAATATGAATCTCCCATAGGTTTTCACGAGGTGGTGCAGTAACTACAGGTGCACATAATGTCTCTTATGTGCTCCTGCAGGTACTCTGAATTGTAGCCATAGCTAGACTGCATAATTCCCACCTTCTATTTTTTCACAGAGTTTGTGCAGGCTCTGCATGGGACATCCTTCACAGAGTTGGAATTGTGCTTTGGAGGTTTGTTGTACAGCAGCTACTGTGAAAGCCTGTTTTAAAGTCATCATGATTTCATCCACCTAGAGAAGAGAAAATCAAAGCTTAAGAATTCCAGTTTCACCCTGTTTTAAGATTGTAGAGTTAATCTTAGAAAATGCTAGTGCAAACTTTAATAAAGTGCTAGTCTCAATGAAAATAACAGAAAGCATAAAGAGTATCTGGATAGCATCACAACTGATTATATATTAGCTTCTGTTCTGCTTAAGGGAACTTACAAAATGAGCCCAATATGTTAAAATCTAATTCCAAAAATTCTTATAGCACATCCTATTAAAATACTAGAAAATATTTGTCTTACATCCAAGTTATGCTTTAAAAATATGTACTGTCAGGTCTCATATTATGAGAGGATTAAGTTCCCAGAGTCAGTGCCCAAAGGGAAAATTACTAACTGCACAATCCAGAGTAACTATGGGAGACCTTAGGTCAATGTAAGAAAAATTTACTCTGGATTGCTCTATGAATTTCCCATTGGTTTCTACTAGGTGGTGACGTAACTACGTCGACGTAAATCTCTCTTAAGAGCTCCCTTAGTTACTCTGGATTGTGCACTTATATTCAAAACTGTCCTTAATTTAAACTGACTTCAGTTGAAAAATATGTTCTGTTTCTTCAAAAGGTAAAATCACCTGGAAGAGTCTTCCACAAGCCAGAAATAGAATCACAAAAGGCAAAGACCGTAGAGAAAACTATAGAGGTCTGTGTGCCAGGAAAAGAAAAACACTGAAAATCACTACAATCTGAAACTACATCATGGTCCCAATTCAGATAGCTTGAATTTGTAACCTGCAGAAGTAAGAATTTAAATAACCACAATTTTTCATGTTAATCACTATTGCTAAAAAGAATTTTCTTATTTTATTGTTATTCATATACATGAACTGTTCATGATAAACTAGTGGGCTACAGAATCAATGAATAGTAAGGCTACAGTCCAGAGCAACTACGGCAGCACGTAAGAGACATTATGTGCACCCCTAGTTACTGCACCACCTAGTGAAAACCAATGGGAAATTCATACTGCAATCCAGAGTAAATTGTTCTTACTCCTGAGCATAGTTACTCTGCTCTGTAACTCCATAGTAACTATAGTAACTCCGTAGTTACTCTGGATTGTGCCCTAAATTAATCAAGTCAAGCAGTCATCTGTTTACTGCATCAGCGTAGACTGCCAAAGTTGTAAAATCAGAAGGCAGCTTACAACATGAGGAACAATTACAGTACTTTATTAAAATGAGTCCAAATGCAGGAAGTAATGTAACAAGATTTTCTTAGTTATCAGGATCACTGCTTTTGATTAACTTGCCAGACCCCATCACTTAAGCTGCCTTATGACACATATATTTTGGGTTAGTGAGGTATTTTGCAGTAATCTGTATTAGCTGTATAAGGCATCCTGTCATCATCTCATTGAAATAATAATAAAAAATTAACAAAAATCTCTTACCAGGGCTTCATCTGTGCATTGAAACACATAGCAGACAAAATGGAAGCCTCCATTTTCTGAAGACTCTCTGCAGATAAAACCAAAATGATCCACGTGTCTAATTCCCTACAAGAAAAAGATCAAATTAACCTTGTTCACAGAAGATGGTTGCTTGTTTATCTCGGAATCTTATGTATGGCCTTTTTACCATTAAGACCTCAAGGAAACCAACACTCTGAGGATTAAAAAAATTGAGAAAAAGATTCAGGGTGCAATCCAGAGTAACTACAGGGAGTCCTTGCTCCGGTGTAAGAACAATTTGCTCTGGATTGCAATATGAATTTCTCATAGGTTTTCACTAGGTAGGTGCAGTAACTATGGGTACACGTAATGTCTCTTACGTGCTCCTGTAGTTACTCTGGATTTTAGGGTTAAAGACCCACTTCCAGGTTTCTTGCTCCTTAATTGCCAGGAGCAATTTCACCTCTAATGAAATTTCATCTGTAATGAAATAGGATGGTGCCTCAGTATCTGAAGGGGCTGGATTCTGGGTCTGAAGAATGGAATGACTGCTTGCATGATTGTCTCTCTACAACAGTAGAAAAGCAGTTTTTAAAACTCTGATTTACAGTGGCTATTTGTGCTGAGTCAAATCAGTGTATAATAAGGCTGGACCTGAACTCAGATCTGTCTGTCAAGTAAATTTCTATAAACTCTTTATACATGCACATCTGGTATAAATATGAAGGCTTATAGTTCATTTAATACAGAAGCTCCTAAAGAAAAATGCTCTCTTTTGAAAAAAAATCCAATTTTAACTATACTGTGAAAGATCAGCAGTAAACACATAGGATACTATGGGCAGCTTTCCAGTGACAGTTTGGTGCCTATAGGTAAATGCTGCACCTATGTAGGCTTGGGGATCAGATAAGAAATGTAACAGTGTGGTTTACCCCCAAATCCAACAGGAGCACGTAAGAGACTTTACGTGCACCCGTAGTTACTGCACCACCTAGTGAAAACCTATGGGAAATTCATACTGGAATCCAGAGAAAGTTATTCTTACACCAGAGCAAGGACTCCCTGTAGTTACTCTGGGTTTTGTCCTTAGTCAACATACATTAACAGTGTATGACATATACACAAAAGATAGCAAAACAGTCTTATGAACTTTAATTTCTTAGGTTTCTCTCTTTTAATTTTCAGAATACTGTACACCTCTCTCTCTCTCTCTCTCTCTCTCTCTCTCTCTCTCTCTCTCGTTCAGTCCTGATGGTGCATTTCAAGGAACTTCATTTTCATCTTTTATAAAACACACAAGTGCCACCATTTTATAAAATACAAAGTGTATTTTGAACAGAAATACTGTTACTGGGAGAACTGGTTTTAAAATTCACAGCTCTTTAAAACAAGGATAAAACAAAACAATAGTTTTTCCCTCCCTATATGCGGCAACCTTAAAGCAGAAAAAGGTGTCAATGCCAATAGTTGACACAGAAACAGCCTGTGGCATGTCTTCAAGGAAGGAGGGATTGCTGGCAAATTCCCTTCTATCTCCAGAGTCAGCTAAGATGCACTTCATTTTCCCTCACTGGATGCCACTAGTTTAAGATTAAATTAAGTGGGAGTAGAAGCTGAGTCATTAAATTTGGAATTTATTTCCTGTTGGCCTGGGAAAGACAAAATTTGACCTTGAGGGCACGTTGCTAAGTGCTGACTCGGGGCTTTCAGTTGACAAAGGAAGTTGTCTCAAGGAAGACTCTTCTACTGCATGACAAATTTCCTTCAGAAAAGAAATTTCTGTGATTCATGATAAATAAGTTTATTTTTACAACTCAAACTACAAACAACAGATTTTCCAGTGTAACAGGATTTCTATGAAACTTACAGTCCAATCCTAAGCAACACTGGCACTGCATAGCCAAACGGTCCTCTAGAGTCTAGACTGTATTCAATGTGCCTCCGAAAGTGGCTGGAGGTATCCTTGGGGTATTCAAGCAGCAAATCTCCCCTCTCCACGCCACTGAAATAGTCCAATGGAATGGCAGAGCCGAGACAATTGGTTCCAGCTGTGTTACAGAGCTGGGCTAAGGACAGGAGCTCACCCTGTCTTGTGGGGACCTGGGTAAAGCAATCCTGAGTAATCCCCAGCCCAATGAGGCTTTTCAGATCCATGCGGCAGGCCTCCGTCAGTCTTGAAAGACTATGGTATCGTGCTCGGCGCTGCATATGCTGCATGCAAAGCTCGAAAGCCTGGGTTGGATTGTTATGGAGGATAGGCTGTTACCCAAGCAGCCTATGGAGGATAGGCTGTTACCCTCTCCACGCCACTGAATTAGTCCAATGGAAAGGCAGAGCTGGGCTAAGGACAGGAGATTGGATCCAGCTGGATTCGCAGAGCTGGGCTAAGGACAGGAGCTCACCCTGTCTTGTGGGGCTGACCCGGGTCTTGAACTTTGGCCTGCTGGTTAACAGGCACAGTGTCTTAACCGCTTGCGCCACCCACAGCCATGCAGGCTATATATAACTGGTACATTTCAGAGAAGCCACAGGTATGGCTTACTTTTAGTTGCTTACTCACACAGTTCAACATCAGAGTGTAGAACTATGATAGTGCATTTCTAGGCATGTCAACTCAGTTGTAAGTCCCATGACATCAACGGGACTTACTTCCAGGCAAAAGTATACTAGCAAAACACTCTGAAAGTATTGTTATTTTGTCATTATGCCATTTGAAATAAGCCACAGTGAAGGAAAAAAAACCTTGAAGATATTTTTGAATTAAAGTACCTGATCATTCATGTTTGAAAAAAGAATGACAATTATAATAAAGTAACTACATGACTGAACTGCTCCCATGCACAGCTGCCTAGGAGTAAATTCCTTTTAAACTCTATGGAATTTACTTCTTGGTAGATATGCATGTGATTGCACTGTCAATTGCCCAAAATTTAATTGGATTTTGAAGTATACTGAAAAACACAGAAATTAATAGGAAAACCACTGTATATATCATGCAACCTCTGATAAAAAGCCAAGAAGGCATAAAAATGTAGGTACCTGAGAACAAAAAGAAATTTCCTTAAAGCTTTTCTCTATAGCTACTTTTTTGGTGTCAGGACTTATGATGTAAACTTCAGACTGGCCAATCTGGGGAAACAAAAACAGTCATCCTTCAAAAAAATGGAGACAAAAATATGAATGATAATGGATAATTGAGACTCCTACATTCAACACATATTTCAGGTCACAAATGGAAACTACTGAAAAAGTGATGGCATAAAGACTGTTCCACAAAGCAAATTGTTTGTACGCAATAAACTCAAACATGCAGAGTATGCAAAGTGTTTCACATGTACCTGCTTGATACTGTTTTTACACCAATCATATAAAGCAGTGGTTCCCACATTTTCCTGGATCATGACAATGCCCCATAGCTCTTGTGAGATTTGGGAGCCTCCATTTTGGACCTCATGTTCATGAGTTTTAAGATGCCATCACCCAGGAAGGAACAGGAGGTGAGATGTGGACATCCCATAGTACCCCTTTGTGTGTTCCACAACACCATAGGGTGCTACAGCACACACGTTGGGAAGCCTAGCAATAAAACACTGTATTATTATTCCCATATTACATGTAGAGCTGAAGATGATAAAGAGTTGCCCAAGGCCATCAACTATGTTTGTGGCAAAGATCAGATTCAACCAGCGAAGTCCTGATCAGCCTCTGAAACACAATTACAACCCAGGCAGATAACATCAAGGACACAATAAGGTTTGGACCATAAAAAGGTTTAGTGGTTGTGATGATGACATCATGTTTATTGTAAAACAGAGGACAGTTATATACCAAGAGGCCTTAGTTCTTTCATGGAATGTCCATGTGAATTCTCTGTTTAAGGTAGTTTTTTTTAAAGATATATGAGCTTGCAATTCAAGTGGCTAGGGCAGGCGTGAATTGCCTACTGGAGAGAGGGTTCAGAAGTACTTTATTGCTTCATTTCCGTTTCTTCAAAGAAAAAGGAACATGTAAAATATGGGAAGGAGTTGTACTAAATGGGCACATGTAAGCATAACAGATGGAGCTACATGATCAAGATTGGCATTGGCATCCTTCAGTCTCAAAAGACTATAGTATCATACTCTGAATGGAGGTCCTAAAACAGCATCTAGTATGGCTAAAAAGGCTAGTATGGCTAAGATCAAGATTAATAGTACATATTAAGAGACTAGCTGAATTTTAAATAAATGCTAGATAATAAGTCCTATGTGAATCCAGTGGGGTAAATCCAGTGGGATACTCATACACAGGGTTTATTTTATAGTGGGAAAACATTCAGGGTGTATGATTTATTTCAATTCATGAAGTGCCAAAGTGAGTAAAATTCAACCTCTCTTGGTGATGTTACTCTGATCCAATCTGGGCTTCTTGGGGTCACTTCTTAGTTCTTTAAAAAAAATGGTAAGACCAATCATGCATATCCGTGTTACTGGAAGCTAGATTCTCCATACCAGGATCTCACCATTACAGGAAGGGAAATGTTTGACCAACACCTGCCCACAACTTGTTTGTCATCTGAAATAAGTCATTCAGATGATGGAATTTTAACCAGATATCACTAAATTACAGTTTATATACAAAAAGAGTACCCCACTTAATGAATGAAATAAATGAATGAAATGAATGAAAACATTCATTTATTTTTTTCTCAGACACTGTTTCAAGAGGCAAACTGAGAAACAGTTAACCTTACCCTGCTTTAATAATTTTAATGCTGATCCGTTCACCAAAAATGAAGGTGACCTTATGATTTAGTGTCACAGTTGCTTGCAGAAGCCTTGTCTTAATGACGCATTAACAACATTGTGCAAAGTGCACATTTTGCTTTATAACAAAATAAGTGATTTTGGTGCGTTTGACGTACAGGGTGTGTCTCCCCCCCCCCAATTAGCAAACACTTTAATGAGCTTTAATTCATCCATGCTTCACTATAGAAAACATTAACTACACAAAACATCTGGGAAGCAATTGAAGTGTGTGGAGCTATCCCTATGATAAAACTTCTGTAACTAAGCAAATTTGTTTGGAATATTCAAAAATATCTTTCTATATCAGATCTGTGCCACTTGTGTTCCATAAGGAGAATGCAATGTAGCAGCAGTTTAGCATAACTCATGAAAACCTTGGTATGCATCTGTTCTTGCTGCCTGGGAAGTAAAAACCGTAGCCAAATACTTGACTGGGAAGATTAATTTTACTGTAAACAGAAAGCTTGACAGCACTTTCTGAACATATATTGTACAGTGTACACAACTGAATTGAATTAACTGAAGTAGTTCAACACCTTAGTAGCTGTAGATATATGTTTCTATAAACTAGTTTCAGAGATTTTAGCAAATGCTACAGCTGCATTTTACCGTGAACAGCATAATCCGGTTCCCAGCAATATCTGTTGGTTGTACAACGTTTTGACCATGGATGAATCGACTTTTTAAGTTCAGAGAAACATCTTCATCAAAAGATCTAACAAAGCTGTTACTCCTCATGCTTTTCAAATCTTTCTTGAAAGATGAAGAACGCAGTCCAGGCTGAGAATAAGATTTCCTCATTGGCCTTTTGTCCTCGTCTTCATTAACCAAGGGCTGGAAGACAGATCGGAATTTATCACTTATAGAAAATCCTCCAGAGTGGCTGGTAGTCTCATGTTGTTGGGAGAGTGAACCAGAGTCCAAGTTTTTGGTATAGCTAACATCATTAAATTTTTCAATACATTCATCAATGAGTGCTGGAGGTGCATTTTTGTGTGCTACTGTCATTCGACCACAGAACAGCACCTCAAATTTTTTGCTAAAAGGATCTTCAACATCTGAAAGGTTATTCTGAAACTCTTCTTGACGTGCAATTTTTCCTGCTGCTCGGATGGTGCTTATAATTTCAGGCACCTGGAAGAAAACAATAACATAATATCAGTCACTCAAGAGGGGGGAAATGGATGTAATAAGTAATCTCTTTATAATTCCTGTTTATACAGGAATTGTACACAATGCCAGTTGGAATTTTGGAAACTTTTTTTGAATCAACCTTAATTGTGCACCAAGTCTGTGCAAATCTCTATTGGGTAGGTATAGGTGTAGCAAAGATACTAGTTGTAGTAAATGTGCCATAAAGCACATTTATGGCACAATAAATAAGGGAGCTTTGGCCACGTGAAGCAGGTTAAGCACCCAGAGTGGCGGTGCAGCGTTTGGGTGGGGGTGGGGAATTCAGAGGTGTGGGGGAGGGCAGTGAAGAAGAATTAGTCCAGGGTTACAGTGGGATCAGTAAAGACATCCGTCACCAGTCCCCAACCTTCATGTCAGGCTGGAAAGCATCACATGGACATTCTCAAATTCCAGTGCCTGAAGCAACAGCTGTGCCAAAATGGTGACCACTGTATCCGGTGGTGGTCAGAAGCAAGGAGAACGGGACTTTCTGCCCCTTCCCCTGAGGAAAGCTCCAGGCCCTACAGTGCCCCTTCTTACATCTGTATCAGAGGACAGGATCTGGAGAACCTGGAAGATTTTTTCAGTTATTTTCAACAACTGTGCAAACTCCCACAGCACACCTGGATACATTTTGTAGCACATCAATGTGCCACCACAACCACAGATGTGGTTTACAGGTGGTTTGGGTCATCATTCATTGCTATTATGACACAGGATTAGACCAAGCAAAAGCAACTCCCCAAACACCAGTAACACAAATTCAGCCATATTTCCTTGCTCAAACAAGATGCCCTTTTAAGTCAGGATATTTTATATAATTTTCTTTACATACAAATAAAATAATTCTACAATTCTGCTTCCCATCTGGGAAAATACAAGTTATGTTTACTCACACTTTAGAGTTAACAAATATTGATGAAATATTTCAAAGATACACTTTCAGGACAACTCTTTGTTTTTGTCCCAGCATTGATCTGCTTAGTGCCCTTAGAAAAAATTTAAATTTATCTGTAAGTAATAAAAATAATTACTTCGGGGTTTGACAAAGGTCTTAATAAGGTCATTTTATGGATAACAGACACAGCATTAGTCAGAGGGCTGCAATAAGGAAATCTGAATGATCTAAAAATGAGACAGGAAGAATTACTTCATACTCTGAGCATGGTGCATGACTCAGATCGCCAACCTACAATTTGGCTGCACTTTGAACTACTACATGAGAATGAGTGGAAAACTTAACAGAATAAAACCTCTGAGCAATCCAGGCTACGATGGGTACTGTTAATACATTTTAAATCTGGCATGAATAATATCTTTATCCGTGTTCAGTGTTACTACAAACACAACCATTTTGAAAATCAGTACCAAACTTATTTAACAAAGCATAGAGTGAAGACAGCATTAAATCCTTTAGCATGAGCTAAAACTAAAACTAGTTTTAGTTTTAGACTCCAAGAGAGGGGTTTCCAAGAGATGGGTATCCCAATCCTGAGTTTCCTGGCACATCACTGCCAAAGCTGCTACTGCTGTATCCAGTGGCTGCTGGGAAGCTACGGGAAGTCATCCCCTTCTCCTCAGTGAAAGCCCCAGTCCCCACAGTGAGGCTTTTCAAGTCTGCACTGGCTTTTTTGTAGCACAGACTTTAGAGATTTCGTATCAGGACCTCCAGCACAACACAGAGTTTAGGATCCATCAGAGTTCCACTGGTCCCCCCTTTCTATCCCAGTTCATACCTCTGCCCCCATTCCACCCACTCCTTCTTCCCTGTCCCAAACTACTTATCACTGGCTGGCACAGATGGAGCGCTGGCTGCCCTTCATATGACATTGGATGCCAAGACATACCTTATGGCACATTTGTGAGATGGAGCTCAGCACTAAGGAGCTTTAGGTTAGAACCCTTAGAATACAACTATCTTTTGATTGATACTTTTAGCCTATATTATGATTTTTGGAGAACACAAATATCTTCTACCATTTACTATTCGGGATAATAATAGCCTTGCCATAAAATACATACAGGATGATGTAATCTACCTACGATCCCATTCATCTGCATGTTATCTATGACCCACACCCAAAATTAGAAGTCTTGTTTGCTTTGAGAAGGAACATCCCTCTCCCGCATAACAAATTAGGAGATGAAATTCAGTTACTATTTTTATACCTTTATTTTTGCTTCTGCAAATAAATGTGGTTTTAGTTAAGTCTAAATACATTTGTGCCATGTGGGCAGTTAAACGTAGTTGACCCACAACCACTTCAATTTGGGTGCGCCAAAAATGGCTTGAAATTGTGTATACTCACAAGGACAAGAACTAGTTGATGCATGCAGGAATGATGTGGGCCTCCTGGGACACTCTAATTCTGACACTTTTTCTTAAGCTAGTGTTATTTAAATATATAGTTTGTTGGATATAATTTTTTTTTTAAAAAGGAAAACTCTTAAAATTAATTTGTAAAAAGAGAACAAAAATATAAGAAAACTAAAATTATTAGTATTTGAGAGAACTATTTGAAAATGTGTTAGATGCTACAGGGAACCCTGTATAATAGGATCTGTTGCTTCCCTGTCCAACCTTGTTATACACTAATTTTTTAATACACAGATTTGACTCAACACAAATGACCACAGCAAATCACATTATTAAAAAAACTGCTTATCTACTGTTGTGGAGAGGCAGTCATGCAAGCAATCATTTCATTCTTCAGCTGAGCCAGGCAAAGGCAGGTGGTCCTTTGCATTTCTAATTGCTCACTGCCTCTCTACAACAGTAAGAAAAGCTTTTCTAAAAGGTCAGGGAACTTTTTTACCTTTTATCCCAATTTTTTTTAGATACGCCAGTGGTTTCCCCTTGATTTGAAAGGAAGGAAATCATATATTATTAATTATTTGAATTTGAATTGTTTGAACTCAAAATGTAGGACATGGTCACCCAAAAGTCCAGATTTTCAAAAAATGTAGGATGTCCTACATTTTTAAAAAATCAGGCGTAAGCTCCATTCAATTAATGGGCTTACTCCTGAGCAGACACCTGGGAATGGGTGCTTACCTTGGCTGGGGAGGCTGCTGGGGAGGCTCAGGCTGCAGTTGGGGACAGCTGAGTCTGAGTTCAGCCATCTGGGCAGGTACTGCAAGCATCCATCTTGAAAAGAATGACTGCGAATGCGCACAAGCCTTTCTCTGCCTCCTGCCTAAAAGGGAGGCACATGCCTCCAGTTAGGAAAGGGAAAGTGCTGGTGAGGTCAGAAGAGAACACTCCGCCCAAGGAGAAGCCTGTCCGTGGCAACTTTTAGGCAGGGAAAGGCTGCGCATGCATGTGCAGTCATTTTTTTCAAGATGGATGCCCACAATGCTCAGACTGTCCATTACCCCCAGGAGTTTCATTTTTACCCAATTTGGGGTAATTTACCCCTGTTCCCTGACCACTGTTTTAAACCATTGTAAAAGAACACACTTAATTTTTTAAAAACTGATTTTATTTAACATATTTTTTTGTGTCAAGAGTGTAGTCCCAGAATAAAACCCCTTCAGCTATTGAGGCACAATCTTATTCTATTAGAAGCAGTGGAGAAGCAAGAAACCTGAGAGTAGGTCTTTAAATCTATTTTCCTCTTTTTAATCCACATTTTTTTTATCCATGGGAGTTGCCAGAATGAAAATGTAGTGGATAATGAGGGACACCTATATATGCAATTTAAGCTAGGTCCTCTTAACAACCACAGTCAAGATTCTCCTGGCCTGTTGAGTCCAGCAATACACAAAGACCTACTAGATGCCTCTGCTTTATAAAATCATGGTTTATAATACTCAAAAATACATACATATGTGGAAATGTATATGCACATGCTGATTATGCATGATTCTGAAGCCTAACATTAACAGTGATGGAGGTCATGTTTTAAAGTGGAATTTGTTCCATTCACGTACAAAGGATTTTAAAATTGGATCATTCTATTGTACAGTACTTTTTTGTTTTTTGTTTTTAGATTTCACCATCCCTTTCACCACTTTGGGTTGGGTTGTGTGGGTGGCTGGCCTACATTGTGTGTGGGTGTGTGTGTGTGTGTGAGAGAGAGAGAGAGAGAGAAAGAGAGAGAGAGAGAGAGAGAGAGAGGGTTAGCATGTGTGTGTGGAGTTGTGTTGCGTGTGTGGAGTTGTGATGTGTGTGGGGGTAGGGCTATGTTGTGTGTGAGTGAAAGAGTGGGTTAGGTTGTGTTGTGTGTATGGAGTGTTGGGTTGGGTATGTGTGGGGGTTCAGTCACATTGTGTGTATGAAAAAGTAGATTAGCATCTGTGTGTGGGTTAGTTGTTTTGTGTGTGGCGAGTGTGGCGTTGTGTGTGTGTGTGTGGAGTTGAGTTGTGTGTGGGGGTTGGCCTTTGTTGTTTGTGTGTGAAAGCGTTTTAGCGTGTGTGTGGAATTGTGTTATGTGGTGTTCTGTGTGTGTAGTTGTGTTCTGTTCTGTGTGTGTGGCTGTATTTTGTGTGTGGGGAGTGTGGGGTTGTGTGTGTGGAGTTGTGCTGTGTGTGTGTAGTGTGGGATTGGGTTGCATGTGGGGGTCAATCCTGGGATCATCCTGATTCCAAAAAGGTATGTCTATGTAGAGCAGCTGTGGGCGGAGCTTGAGGGTTATAGGATGGACAGACAGACGGACATACATAATTTGCCTTTTATTTATATAGATTTAAAGTGGAATAAGTTGAGGGGCTCAGATGATCCCAAGCATCCAACAAACATACTCAAGGTAAAGAATGGAGATGATAAAATCTTGGATAATGAAACCCCAATCAAGCACTAGCACCAGTGTTGGCTGTACTTATGAGGATATCCTGGTCTGGTGAGGTGTAAATATCCTGGACTTCTAAGACTTACACTTAAAATCAAATCCTTTGTAGTTAGTTATGAGGGCAGAAAAACCCCATCATTTTTTAAAGTTCCTTTAAGATTTGTTTTCATTCCTTTGTAGAGGACTTTGGATTCTTATGTTAGTTTACAGCCTACTGTAAACAGAACAGGAATAGCACGAAACAGTACTTTATGTTCCATTAAATCAGCACAACTTGATATTTGTTTTAAGAAATTATCAAGTTGTTGTGATCAATCCTTCTTTATGTTTAAAATATGGTTTAAAGGTATTGCCAGAGTCCTCCATTCACCCATGCAATATACCTACTCACAATAAGTGTGAGTTGCAACTACAGTATATCCAAAAATTATTAAGCATGCCTGGCCTTTTCTATAAGAACAGTCGCTGCGGATAAGGCCAAAGCCCCCTTTAGTACAGCTTCCTGTAGCTCACAGATGCACCAGATGCATCAGGTAGTACTCTAAACAAGAGACAAGTGGTATGGGGCCTTCCCCTGAATCTGGGATTCTAGATTTAAAAAGAAAGAGGTTACCATCCATCATGGCTAGTAAACCTATGATGGGCTTTTCCTCTATAAATTTGTCCAATCTCTTCTTAAAGACATTGAGTCTAGATGCCATCACGAAATCCTGTGGCAAGGATTTCCATAGACTAATTATTCACTGGGTAAAGAAATCCTTTATTTACTTGAGTCTAATGCACCATTGAATCTAATGGGCACCCTGATTTTGAAAGGTTCAGACAAGTTCAGACAAAAAATGTTTCCTGGCAATTGTAAGGTGCACCTGCAAAAAAAGGCACAAAATTTAATTTTACTGCATTAAACAATGAGTTATATGAAAATAATGATATGACAATGGGTTTATATTATGATTTTTACTTAACTGCACTATTTTATACAACAATGGATTTATGGGCAAAATCCATAGCAGTTACAGGTCCACGCAGCTACGTCACCCTCTAGTGTAATATTATGGAAAGTCATCTTAACTGCTCTGGAAAAAGGGGCTTAATTTCACTTTAGGATATAGGCCTATGTTACATTTTTATTACAATACAGTATAGTGAATTTAATACTAACCTATACTTGTAATCAAAATACTATATTTACTTGAATCTAATGCACCATCAAATCTAATGAGCACCCCAGTTTTGGAGCCTATGAGCACAATCTTAACCATGTCTACTCAAAAGTGAGCCCCATTGTGTTCAATGGGTCTTACTCCCAGGAATGCATCTTTAGGATTGCAGACTTTTGGCTGCAAACCTATACACACTTTCCTGAAAGTCTCATAGAATACAATGGGACTTAGGGCACAATCCAGAGCAAGTTCAGCCTGCTCTGCCCTAACTGCTCTCTCCTAACTATTCTGTATCCAGAGCAGAAAGTTATGCTGCATCCAAAGAGTCAGAAAGCCTGGGCCGCCCTAATTGCTCCATAGCATGCTAAGTAATTGACACATGGGAAGGACTTGCTCCTGAGGAGACACCCCTCAGATCACACTGAACAAGGAACAGCTGTGGTGCCTACAGTGGTGACACGACTCTGCGCATCACCTGGTGCGGAAGTCTGTGCGTCAAACCTGGGATGCACGCACCCCCCTACCTAGACTGTGCAGTCGCCAAAGTTGGCACCTGTGCAGTTGTTTCTGAAGCCAACTGGCTTCAGAGGAGACTGTGCAGGCGTCAGAGTTGGTGCCTGTGCAGTACTCTTTCTGAAGCCATTTGGCTGCCGCTCCACCTCCTGAGTGATGCCGAATGGCCGTGCAGAGGCACGGACTTCCTCCGCTCTAAGGAAGTCTCCTCTGAAGCTGTTCGGCATGCTCAGTGTGTTTCTGTGCAATGCACCTCAGCTGGCCATTTGGGCCAGCTCCTCAGACAAGTGGCAGCTTCTGGCTGCTGCTCTGCCTTGGAGTAGGCCTGAATGGGCATGCTGACGCCTGGGGCCTGCCAAAGGACAAACTCCTCTGGCGCATCACCCCGTACGGAGCACACCACCCAATGCAGCCCATACCAGCCGCACCAATCTGGTGATGCCACTGGGTGCCTGCCTTATAAGGAGTCCCTGATGAGATGCCAGTACATTCTACAGTGAATACAAGGTGCTTCTTGGAGTGGCCTGCTGTATCCTGAGGTTAGTGGGCTGCTGTAGTTGTTCCATATCCTGAGGATGAGAGACAGGGGTTGCAGCTAGGCTGGCCAAGAACTCAGATTTTTGGTCAATACTGCCATTCTTACTCGGGCCTTATCATGGACTCCTATGGGTCTACTCATTACTATACCTGCTCCTGAGGTGGTATATCTCTGAGGAACTGGAAGAGGGCATTTCTGCCTTGGAAACAGGCTCTGGATACAGAATAACTGCTCTGCCCTAGGCAATGCTAAACATGCCCTCAACATGCCTCTCCTGAACTGCCTAGCGCAGAGCAGCTAGGGCAGAGCAGGTCCACCTCTCTTAGGGCACCCTATGTTGCCTTGCTCTGCCCTAAGCCTTTTCCAGAGTAACTGCCCTAAGCCTTTTCCAGAGTAATCCAAGATGTCCAGTCCATCTTGCAGTTGCTCCACCCTAGCAATAGATAGGGCAACCCAAGGGCTCTTATGTGGACAGATTAGTTGCTCTGGATTGTGCTGCCTCTTTTGAGTAGACATGATTACGATTGCACCCTAAATTTGGCTGAAAATGGTGAGCGTTTTAGATTCAAGTTAAATATGTTATTTAGTCCCAATGTTCAATTTTACTCAATGATCAGGTGCTGGTGCTGGTAGAGAGAAAAAGAAAGCATCTCTTTATTTACTGTAGTAATCCTCTATCCACCAACGTTTTCTCCATCTCCACATTTTGTTTTGTTCTTTAATGAATCTGAAAACCACAGAGAATTGGTGTGTGAAAATTATTGAAATCTAGATATCCCAAAATATATTTCCTTGTGATACATAATTTTATATGAACATTTTTTATGAGAGATCTGCCTACGTAGTTGAGGAGTCTTGTACGTCATAGGTTATTTTCCCTAGAGAATGACATTTATTTATATTTTAAAGCAGTGGTCTCCAGACTTTCAACCTCAGGGCTCCAGGACCTTTAACAAATGTGTATTGGAGGAAATTTCAGCAGGTGTAGCTTTTTATCGCACAGATCACAAGTTATACCTGCAGAAATTCCCTCGTCTCGGTAATTGTTAAAGGTCCAGGAGCTCTGAGGTTGAAAGTTTGGAGACTCCTGTTTTAAAGAATAGGATGAAGGCTTCCATAATTCTGATAGCTATTTCTCATAGGAGAATGATAGATTTACAGGTCTTTGCCTGAATACTGGTTATTTACTGGTCAAATAATCTCTTTGTTATGCAATATTAAAATACTTGGAGATAAAGGCTTGATCCTAAGAACTTACCAGTTCTGGCACTGGTAGCCTGTTAGAACTCAACTGGTGACCTGAGGCTATTTAATCTTTGCATCACGACCCAGCTCTGGCCTAACTTGGGAATTGCAAGGAGACCCAACACATCATGAACCAAAGGTTTATTAAACCAACAAGTCATCTGCTTTCATACAAACTCTCCAATCAGATTTGCTTGCTGGACCAAGATGAGATTGGCTTTTGTTCAAAAGAATCAGCCTTCTCATTCCTTCCCAAAACCTCAACCATATAAACATAGCATCATAGAGCCTAACTATCTAGATGCAAGAGCAAGCAGCAGTCTAAAGTATCTTAGGGATTCACAGCAAATGACTAACTTTACCTTTCCATTTATTGAAAACAATTTTGAATATTTAGCATGCAACTAACCATGCAGCTTTTTTGTGGTTTACTCTTATAATTAGAACAGGAAACAACCCCAGGGTTGGGGAGGATGCACATGTCCTCTTCTAAATGTTAACAGGTGTCCTCTGCAGCACTTCTATTTAAGGGTGGTTTCACAAGGATCAAACAGGGTTGGCTTACATAGTTAAAAAATAATTACCAGGCTAAACCCCCTTCCTTCAACAGGATAGAGATTCCATATAAAGAAAAAACTAGCAAGCATCAGTATATGACATAACAAGATGTTTTGTACTGAGTCAGACCATTTGTTCATCTAATCCAACACTTATTCCACCTCCTTTGATGGGCTTCCTGTCAAAACAGCTGCCCCTGTTCTGAGTATTTTTTTTTCCTGGTGTTGGACAATTGAGACAAGTTGAAATTCTCCTAGTGTAGTAAATCAGTGCTACTCAGTAGCATTCCTCTCCGAACTATCTCAAACAGGAGGATGTGGGAGAATTCTTTTTACCCTCTACTTGTGGCCAGGCACAACCTGGGAAAGCTTAGGTTTCTTAAGACGGCCTCATTCAACAGGTATGATGAAACAATAAAAATTATCTGATCCTGGAGACTGATGGATCTTGTCCAGTCCAACTTCTAATACTCTGGAGAAGAAACGTCCCAGTCAGTCTCCCAACTGTGCTAATGTGGAAATAAATGGTAGTGATACGGTGATAGCAGATGCCAATTAAATTCAGATTTTGAGATTCCAGAGTCACATAGCAGGCTCAGGAAGGAGGAGAAGGAAACAGGGGCAGAGGGCGCAGGGAGTCCCATCCAGCAGAGAGATTTTTTCAAAAGGTCACTGAAGTAGGAATAGGCAGTCACTGGTAGGGGTTTTCAAGGGCCACCAAAAAAAGCCTCCCAAGCTGCAGGTTGGACCATCTTAATCCAGACAGATTCTCAAAATCCTTTAGTGAGATTGTTCCTTACTTCAGGGCTGCACTGCAATTCTGGACAGTTGATAGGATTGAACCAATGAAAATTATGAAATGAAAAATTACACAGGCCTTTCCTAAATCTGTTTACTGAGATCCTTTAGGTGGAGAGATTCTTTAGGTGGAGATGCAGTTTTAAACCATTGTACCTTACATAAAGAATCATAGAATCATAGAGTTGGAAGGGACCTAATAGGTCATCTAGTCCAACCCCCTGCCTGCAGCAGAAAGCATGTGATTTTTTAAAAGGTATAGACCCCCTGCTTTTCTCCTTTAGAAAGGCAAGAGCTGTTTGCCTTCTGAGCAGCAAGAAGCTATCTGGCCAGTGCAGTGTGGGAGTTGACATACAGGAGACAACAGTGCTGATTGCTGCAGAAGAAAAAGCTGCATGAAAGAATGTCAGAAATGAAGTGGCTGGGGCAAAAGAAGTGCATTTCCATATTCAGTTCTTGCTCTCCCTGCTTAGAGTTGTTTGTGCAAGCATGTCTCTCTGTGGAATGCTCTTAAATAGCAAATGGGAGGATTAGTTGCTAACAGTTTATCATCAACTTCTAGGGATGCTGATGCAACTTCTGAAATGTAACAGGTTGCCATCAGTAAAAACAACAGTATCTGATCCAGTCTTATCCAACTTTCCAGCACAGTGCAGCCACTATACAGTCCCGATATGAGGGAACAAATATTCCCTTACTTTGAAGGGCTCTGTGACTGCCACCCCCTCCTCCCCACTGTAGGATGCAGTGCTTGCTGTACTGGCATGTTGGATAGGACTGGGACCATATTCTACTACACCAACATTTTTAACCAATATGCTGTGGCACACTGGTGTGTCGTGAATGGTCTTCAGGTGTGCCACAGAAATTTGGAGGAAAGATTATTAGTGAGGACAAAGGGGTGTGATTCCCCCCATTAGCAGCATAGTGTGCCTTGTCAGTTGTCCAAAAACGGATGGTGTGCCTTGACAATTTTAGGAACTTGTCAGAGCACTGTGAGTTGAAAAATGTTGAAAATCACTGGTCTACACATTGGGTGTTCCAAGGCAGATACTCGTCCAGTAGCCCCAACCTATCCAACTTTCCATCACTGATACTGCCACTGATAAGAGCAACTTTGGAGAGGCATTCATGACTGCCCCCCACTGTAGGATGCAGTGTGCAACCTGTTGGTCTGGCTGCATCAGTGCTGGAAAGTTAGTTAAGATTGGGCTTCAAGTCTTCCCTATGACTATATCACATTCTCTCTTCAAAGGTAGTTGCCATATCTTTTTGCCTTTTCTTTATAGCTGTCTTTTTAAACTGTTGCTACTGATTTTCACCTGAGAGGTTTAAAGCATGCATGACTAGCAGGCCTCCGCCAGTCTTGAAAGACTATGGCAGGGGTTCTCAAACTACGGCCCGTGGGCCGGATCAGGCCCGCCAGAGGCCTCAATCTGGCCCGCCAGCCTTTTGGGGGTTTTGGGAGGAGCTTTGTGGGCACTGGGGGGGCAGTTCAAGGCTGCCGCGGCGAAGATCCACCAGTCACGGCAGCCCTGTGTAAAGGGGGAGAGCCCCTCGGGGCTACAGAATTTGTGCAGCTTCAAACTGGCCCTTTAAATTTTTTAAGAAAGTTGCACGTGCAGCTGGAGCAGCACATGCATTTCGTCTACCCCAGGGGTTCTGGCTGGTGCGTGTGCCTACCGCCACTCTCTCGTGGCCACCCCAGCTTCCAGGGGCTTACTTCTGAGTAGACAAGCAGAGAACTGGGCTATAAAGGACACCCTCCCATCCACACTTTCCTGGGAGTAAGCCTCATGGACTCCAATGGGCCTTGCTCCTGAGTAGACATGCATAGGCTTGGGCAAAATTCCTGAACAGCAAGCCTAAAATTGAGATGAGCTTGTGTTTTTGTGTGTGTGTAAGAATACATGGGTGTGTGTGAGAGAGAGAGAGAGTGCATGGTGTGTGTCAGTGCATGTCACTGACATTCCTTGTGTTGCTGCAAATTGCTTTGAGGGTGTCTTACAATTACATGTCTTAAGTCTGACATGTAAAATATGTTGTATAAAAATATGTTAAGTAAAATATGTTGAAGTAACGTGTTGCTGGAAACTGCTTTGAGGGCATCTTGCATGTCTGGGTGAGAATCAGGCATGTTAAAAGATTTTCAATTTCAAAAGTGTTGAAATTAAGTACAGGAAAGCAATACAAACATTTTTGCTTCATTTTATCATGTCCTACATTTTAAAATGTAGGGTAAAATGTAGGATGTCTTACATAAGTCCTCTCACTCTCCGGCCCCTGACAGTGTCTGAGGGACAGTGAACTGGCCCCCTGTTTAAAAAGTTTGAGGACCCCTGGACTATGGTATCGTGCTCTGCGCTGCATACGCTGCATGCGAAGCATGAAAGCCTGGGTTGGATTGTTATGGAGGATAGGCTGTTACCCAAGCAGCAAATCCCCCCTCTCCATGCCACTGAATAACCTAGGAGTTTCCTACATCCATCACACCAACCAAAACCATCAGATTCAGTGGCAACAAACTAATATGAATAAAACAAATGCTAGCAAGATTCAAACCATTTGTTGAATTTAAAAAATATTACCTTCAAGCATGGCCTAGTGGTAAATCTCTTACCTACTACTCCCTCATCTTATTGATGGCTTTTTATCTTTAAAGTTCTAATTAGGGACCTTTTAACGATGGCTATGTCAATAATTCATATTGTAATTTTCAATGGCTTTCTTCTTAACTATTTAAATGTAGTGATGTGCAATTCCTCATAAGTGGCTTCTTTTATGTTCAAATTGACTTTCTAATGAGTAAGCTGATCACAAGCCAGAATCAGAAGCGTATGACATCATTTAAAAAAAAATTCCTGGTAAATTTCTAGCCAACTTTAGAAGTAGGCTACCTCAGACAGCCGGATGTAAGGGACCACACCTGGTTTCTTTTCCCGTGGGCTTATTGACCTGAGATAGGAACTGATGGGCCTGAAAAAGGACCTCGTGGGCCTTTGACCTGGTCCAATGTGGCTGTTCTTATTACCCAGACAAATGCTCATATCTTGGTAGCATTTTTCACACAACACACATGCTTTGAGACCTCCATCACCACTCACACTTTGGCTGACCACATAGAATAATAAGGTCTGAAAATGGTTAGTACAGTGGTACCTCGCTTAACAAGCGTTTCACAACAAGCAAAAATTTCCAAGAAATCTTGCTTCACATAACAAGTTCCGCTTCACTTAACAAGCAAGTGCGCTACGGGCATGCATGCTATGCAGCCCTAATGCTCTGCATGGAGGCTCTTTAAAAGTGCTGCCGGCCAGCACTGCTGCCTCTAACTGCCCCCAAGTTCCCCCACCGACCACCTTGAACCTCCAGCAGCAGCCCAGGTAAGCCTCCCAGGAAAGTGTCTTTGACTGCAGTCTCGTAACTATGTCTACTCAGAAGTAAGCCCCACTGTATTCAATGGGGCTTACTCCCAGGAAAGTGTCTTTAGGATTGCAGCCTAAGTAGACTTCATAGGATCATGCACATTGAATGCATGTTTTGAATTCAGTTCCAGTGTTTTGTCATCATTTTTACATCCAGTTAATATTTTTATATGAATATTTTTGGGGTTGTGGAACCAATCGTCTGAGTTTCCATTATTTCCTATGGAAAAATCTGCTTCACTTAAAGAGCATTTCACTTAAAGAGTGAAACTCCTTTGGGGGCAAGCAGAAGAGAACTCTCACTACTGAAGAGGACCCCCCAGACTACAGGGGTTTCTCAGCTCACCAGAGGTTGTGGATGTCCATCCATGGTCTCTAAGGCTCAAACTGGGCTTTAGAACTCAAATCACATGACTAGCAGTTTGTTCGTGAAAACAAAAGCCTGGGAAAGGCCTTCTAATGTCGTGTAAGACATTAAAAATGTCACTTCTGGTTTCTGTGTGATGCCATAAGTCACATAATTTGAGCTCTATAGCTCAGTCAAATATATCCCATCTGAGCTCAGAAGCCCTTCTGGAGACATGGGGAGCAGAGCTCCCCTTGCCTCTGAAAGTATTGAATGCAGGGAGAACAAGGGCCAGACATGATCACAGAAAATTGAATCCACAGATGTGGATATAGGTCCTCCCCTATTTCAGATTTTCAGCTGTATACTGACCAGGGTGACCATATGTCCTCTTTTTCTAGGATGTGTCCTGGATTTCAGACTTGTGTCTGGAAAAAAAATCTTCATTCTCCTCCATTTCTTTGTGAACAGACAGCATGTAGCCTTCTTGTAAATAATAAATTGTATGCAATAAATTACTGTATATGTAATAGTTTTAAATTTAATAATAAGTGATATAATGTTTAAATTAACCACATGAAAGCAAAACATAGAGTGCTTTTATTTTGTCATGTCCGACATTTTTCTTGGATGTCCTACATTCTGGGAGGTCTTATCCTCTTTTTAGGTTATGACATACGGTCACCCTGATACTGACTCACTGGATGAATTTAGTTAAGTCTGTTCCTCAAAATTTTTTGAAGAAGTATTTCTGAATGGTTCTGCTTCTGAGTGTTCTGTTTTCTAAGTTGTATTTTTTTGTATTACGGTATACCATTTATGTAAGTCATTTTATATGCTTTTCATTTTAAAAAAATGTATCAATTAATTAATAGCACCAACTTCCCCATCTTTAAAATAGGAAGAACGGAACAAAACTGATGAATATTGCAAAGCTAACTACTCTTAATAAACTATACAGAACTAACCTTGTCTCCATTTCAAAAAAGGTAGCTGTACCCGATTCTGCCCAGTTAATCAAGCTAACCCACTGTCAGCCATTTTCAACCATTACAAATGATGTGCAGGTGTGCTGCAGGAGATTTGGGGAGGTTGTTTATAAGTAGGATCACTGAGTGTGAATCCCCTGCTGGTAGTACAGTGTACCTTGTCAGTTGCCAAGAATGATGGTGTGCCTTGACAATTTTAATGCCTTGTGTGCTGTGAGATGAAAAATATTGAAAATTACTGTTGTAAGTGCTATCATTTCAATGGATTGTTATAGATTTCAGATGGAAATAAACAGTACAATGGATTTTTGGAAAAGGAAGACTCTTAAGATTATGATTGCAAACCTAAGCTCCCGTTAGGCCAGCCCAAGCCCAGGCATAAGTCCTGAAATGACCTGGGGGTGTCATAAAAGTGCTGTAAGGCATTTCTGTGCCACTACTGGGGGAGGGTTAGGCACAGTGCACAGACAAAAGTGCACAGACTTGTGCTTGCCTCCCTACAACACCATGGGAACAGGAGGGCTGATAAGTTGTGCTTGCCTAAGTTAGGATTCCACCCTATGAATCCTGTACTTTCCAGGACAACCAGAGTACTTAAGTATAACCATGTGATCATCTAAAAAGATGGAAGTGGGCAGATGCATCACTAAGTAGTTGGACACAAGGAAATTGTGGGGCAGTAGCAAAGTAAATGGCTTTCACTTTTACTCAGGACAAAAAAATTGAACAGAATAACAGACAGAAACTTCTGCATAATCCAAGTATGAGGCACTCCCCTTATATCATACCCAATGGTGATGTACAGAGGTGAATCCTAAGCAGCAGCGGCTGCCGACCACATGTATTTACTGATGAGGGTTATGATTTTTTTAAATAAAGGATTCTACAATACATGCTGCCATAAACACTCTCAGAAAAAAAGGGGAAGGAACCCTCCTCAGGGAGGGTTAGGCCAGTGCACAGACATAGGCTTCCCTCCTTACATCACCACGAGAATGGGTTTGCCAGCCTCAGTTAGGATTGCACCCTATATTATTAAATTTAAAAGTATTACATGTAATTTATTAATTACAAGAAGGCTACATGCTGCTTGCTTACAAGAAAAAGAAGAATAATGAAGATTTTTTTTCCAGGATACAAGGCTGAAAAAGAGGACATGTTCTGGAAAAAGGTCACCCTGTTTCGGCCCAATCCTATGCATGTCTACTCAGAAGTAAATTTGATTGTAGCCAAAAGGGATTATTCCCAGGTACATCTGAACAGGACTGCAATCTTACCTCCCTGTGCTACTGAGTGTCCACACTTGGAAGAAAACAGTGGAAGTCCCAGCCAAGAGTCCTGATAGTCAATATAAACAGCCTTTGAAACTATTTGAGCACTGCCTAAATAGATGCACCTTTCACATTTCCAGGGAACTGAAAAGGTCACTCTGCATTTCTGGGCCAAATGACAGAAAATATTATGCTGAATGGTACAGTTCAGAACCAACAAGTATTGACACACTGAAATTAATGAGATTCCTACTACACAATGCTATATGGGAGAGCCAGGATTATGTAGGGGTTAGGGAGTTGAACTGAGGTCTAGAAGAACTGAGTTCAAATCCCTCCTTGGTCATGAAACTTCTTGGGCAAATTTCGGCCAGTCTTTCCCTCTCAGCTTTACCTACTTCATAGGGTTGTTGTGAGGATTGAAGGTGAAAAGCTTTGTGAGCCGCTTTGGCATGGGAAAGGCGAGGGTATAAATCCCTCTTTATAATTTCATTTTCTCTAAACCGCTCTGTGAATGTTTAGTTGAAAAGTGGTATATAAATATTGTTGATTGATTGATTGATAAAATAAATATGCAAGATGCTGTTCTGCAAATTTCCTGGGAAGGAAAGGATGGTAACTTAATAACTTTTAAGTATTTGATACATTTTTTTATTCCTTTTCTTCTGTATTGTTTCTTTTTGTTTCCATGTTCCCAAATCAGAACTTAGCTAGCCACATCTTTTGGAAAGCGAAATAAAGAAACAAATGAATAAAGCACTCAGCCTACCTTTGCCACCCAGCTGAACAATGGTGACATCCTCAGGAGGGTAGATCCAGCAGCCTTTGGCAAGTCTTGAGCCTATCACCCACTTTCTCCTCTTTTAGGCCAGTGTTTGCTCTCTTATATCTGCCCTAAGCAGGAAAGTCCTAAAGCGGCTTCTTTCAAGGAATCTGCTCCCATGCTGCAAGGAGACAGGCTGGTTCCCAGGTCTGCAAGGAGCTATGAGGTCACCAGTCTCACACACAGATCCTGGGCAATAAAAGGAGAAGGGCTGGGAAGGGAAGGAGAAGGGACCCTTCCATAGGCTGCTTTCAAAAGATGACTCCTCCTTCTGCTCCCAGGCAGAGGAGGAGAAGAAAGTTCTGTAGCAACAAAGTGTGTCTCTGTACATCGCTCAGGAAGTTGTGAAAGAAATGCAGCAGTTTATGTTCAAGAGCACTGCAATAACATGCCAAGGCGGGGGGAAAAATGTGCACATACAGGGGCTGCTTTAAGGAATTCTGTATAAAAGCCAGTATTCATAAGCTTTTAAAAAAAGTCTAACCGTTAATACAGATTTTTGGAAAGATCCCCAACATTCAAATCAATAATGTCACTATTAACTTGAAACCAAAACAAAATCCACTGGTTTTATCTCTCTGTTAAAACTGTAAAGTGTACAAATGCTTTTTGTAATACAGGAATGAAATATAAGGATAAGGATCTTATTTTGTTATTCCTGCCATTTGATTTCAAAAATTGAAATTTTTTTTAGGGATTTATACCCTGTCTTTCCCATGCCAATGCACATGCCCAAGGCGGCTTATAAAGCTTCCTCTCCTCCTGCTGTCCTCACAACAACCCTGTGGGGTAGGTGAGGTACAGAGAGAGAGAGGGCACAATCCTAATTAATTTAGGCTGGCTCAACTCACTTATTCCCCATTCCCATGGTGGTGTGAGGAGGCTGGTGCATATCTGTACATGTCTGTGCACTAGCTTAATCCCCCCCCCCCCATGAGTGGTGCAGATTTTGCAGCATCCTCAGGCCAGCAGGTGATTTGTGCTAGGACTTATGCTGGCCTAACTGGGGCTTAGGATTGCATCCTGGATGGCTCAACATCACCCAGGAAGATGCATAGCCATGGAGGGATTTGAATCTGGATCTTCCAAGTCTCAGTCCAATTCCCTAACCACTACAAAATCCTCACTCTGTGTAATTAATATTGGTTGTTTTGTGGTTAAATGTTTTACATACTTATTTTTTGCACTAGAAATGGCAAGCACAAATACACTTTCTGAATTTTTGGAATGTCTCCTGCTTTCAGCTGTGTATAACCATAGGCTAAAAGTAAATAGAAACATGTCAGAACATGCCATCCAGCACCAGTAACTCAAATGTTTCAACTTTGTCAAATGCTAGGATGTGCAAGTCCCATCCCCCTCAACACACACTTCAAGCGATGCACTATGCTCCCAGAAGACCAACTAGAAAAGTATTTGGCACAATAACACCACTATATGGTGAAACTTTATTAGAAATTCCTAGACTGAGGCTGCAATCCTATACACACCTTCCTGGGAGTAAGCCTCATTGAAAACAATGGGGACTTACTTTTGAGTAGGCATACTTAAGATTGCACTGTAAGGTTCACATGTTTTCCCGACTTTGTTCAAGCACTTCAAAAATATCCAAGCATTTTCAATACACCCAGTACAATTCAACTTTTTCCAAAGTATTGATGTATCAAAGTATTGATTTGCAAAACAATACTTTGGGCAATAATGTTCATAATGTTATATTAGTAAGGCAATAATGTTATATTATGATAATAATATATAATATATATTATATATATATATAATATATAATATAATAATATATAATATATAATATATAATATATAATATATAATATAATAATATTATATTATATATAATGTTATATTAGTAAGGCAATAATGTTCATAATGTTATATTAACATTCCTCATTGTAAATAAGGAACAGAGTTTGGATTTCATGTAGATTACCTTCTTTTAGCAAAAGCATGTTCCCAATGTAAATACTTGCATATACTATATTTGAAATTATGTGTTTTGGGTGGTCATTTATATTAACAATATTTAAATGAAATACTTTAATAAATGATTCAGTGTTATGAAGTGGGAAGTATATTTGAATAGACTGCAATCCTATACATTTACATGGGAGTAAGTCACACTAAACTCTATTTCTGAGTAGACATGCATAGGTCAGCACAGGACCTATGCGGGGGCTTAGGCTAGCCTTACTGGAGATTAGGAGTGCAGCTGGGTTAGACTGTGTTTTAGATACTGGCCTCTTTTGCTGACTGAATTTGATACCCCTGCCTTATGTCAAGCCTGCATTGCAACTGCATAAGCACTGGAAAGGTGGATGGGATAGGCCACCACTTGTCTAAAGTGTGTTTCTGACAACATGTTGGGTGAGAAAGTATCAGGCAGTTGGACTAATACTGCACTGAGAAAAAAATCAGATGAGACACTCACGCAGATAATCTCATGGTGTGCATGTGAGTGTTTTTGAAAGTCAGCCCCACTCCCCACCATTAGTGAAGAAGCTTCTGAAAGTGGGCTGCTTCTAAGGAGCAATTATCCTACATCATTCTCTTCATTCTCTTATAATCAAGATTTCCTCTGCATGTATTGTCCTCTAAGATACAGGTGAAAGCCTCTCCAGTGGCCAAAATAGAGAGTATTCCAGTAACAACCACCATCATCCCTGCATTTATATAGCACTGAAGGGTATTCAAAGCACTTCACCTACACTATCTTTGATGATTAACAACCTGTAAGGGAAGATCAGTACTATTATCTTCATGGTGTTGATGCTGCTGAAGCAGAGCATCAGGCATGAGCCTAAGGCCATCTAATGCCTGAAATGGAAACACCTAACTCCCATGTTAGGCTTTTAGCCATCATGCAACTCTAGCTTATAGTCTTTAAAATACAGTATACTCAATCACCTTTAACCTTGCCAAGAGCTATTAGCACTCTGCAGCTACTATTGACCTTGTTTTTTTTAAAGGCCTGAATAATATTGTCTATATTTCCACAAACTGATTCAGAGCCAGAAATAAATTCTCCAGTTACAGGATTATTGGTCTGAAAATAAGCTGAGAAACACGAATAGGATTAGTTTAGTTTCAAAATTCTTTACCATAATAGCTATGTTTACATAGCATTTTAAAATGATGTCATGTTAATTGACAAGGTGGCCAGTAAAGACAAGCATGTGGCCATAAGACACAGAACTTCTGGCAACAGTTATAAAATTGCCTTAGACAAATGTATTTATGTCCCCCCATTGCACAGTAAAAATGAAGTCAGTAAATTTAAAAGGAGTTATTGTGAGAGACAGTGGAAAGTTTTTCAGAAATTAAATAATGTGTTTTCATTTATTCCATCTTAATATTTCCCACACCACCACTACCACCACCAAAAAATATCAGCAGAACAAGCATACCAAAAATAGAACCTTGTTTTAAATGTTCATGGGATTTTGTGAAAAGGTGAAACAATTCTGTTCCCAACAGCATTGTACATTTTTTAAATATAGGAAAATTCAGGACAATGCCATCCAGAACTGTAAAAATACCAAACTGTACCATGTGTGTATTGTAACACTTTGGAAATTTCTTTTTATGCTTTTTTGGAAAAGCTTTTTATGAATCGGGGGCTGAGATAATTGTATAGGTAGGTAAAGCAGGATGGAAGGAAAAAAAATGAAAGCCGTAGTGAGAGCCACTGGGCCAGTTCACAAATACAGTGATGCCTCATGTAACAAATTTAATTTGTTCTGGAGGCATGTTTGTTACATGAAACGTTCTTACATGAAGCGGATTTTCCCATAGGAAATAATGGAAACTCAGATGATTGGTTCCACAACCCCAAAAATATTCATATAAAAATATTAACTGGATGTAAAAATGATGACAGAACACTGGGATTGAATTAAAAACACACATTCAATGTGCATGATCTTATGAAGTCTACTTAGGCTGCAGTCCTAAAGACACTTTCATGGGAGTAAGACCCATTTAACACAATGGGACTTACTTCTGGGTAGACATGTTTAAGAGGCTGCAATCCAAGACACCTTCAAAGTGTCTCCCCATTTTCTCTTCTCTCCATCCTGAGCCTCTCCCCTGCTCCCTTCTGGCTGGCCCTGAGCTGCTTCCCTGTTCTCCACTGCTCTTCTCTCCCTCTGCCCAGCAGACACCCGGCCACAGGAGGAACAGGATGGAAGTGTTGCTTTCACTATGGGCATGTGCGCTAGGCAGCCTGACGCTTTTTAAACAGGCTGCCAGCAAGCGCATCTGCCCCAACTGCCAACGAATGTGTTCTTTACGTGAAGCATTTTCTTTACATGAAGCAGAATCCTAGAGAAATTTTTGTTTGTTATATGAAACATACTTTACGTGAGGCGTTCTTTATGTGAGGCGCCACTGTAATGGGGAACCATTATTTTCAGCTTATGTACACAGTTTCTAACTTTCACAGGTCCTCACATGCTTATTCCATTTCCTCCACCACAGCCTTGACATTAACAGCTTATCTAGCAATCCTAAACTCCAATTAGGCTGGCAGAAGCCCTGGCATAAGTCCTTTGCTGACCCGGAGGGATCACAAAAGTAAACACTTTTACCTCACTCCTGGGGAGCAGTAATGGGCTTCAAAAAAATTAAGAACCGGTTCTCTGCCCATCTGGCAGCCACTTTTAAATGGCTATTTTTAAACTTTGTGTGTCCTATCTCCTGTTAACAACCGGTTCTATAGAGTAGGTGAGAACCTGCTTGTGCCCACCACTGCTGGGGAGGATTAGGCCAGGGCTCAGGCATACAGCAATCTCTCCCCATACCACCACTGGAAGATATGCCGGCTGAGTTAGGCTGGCCTAAATTGGTTAGGATTGCGCTCTTTGATTCTTTACTCATGTGAAGCCAGTGACTGTGGTTTAACTCTGGCTTCCAAACTAGGAAGTGAAGCCAACTCCAACATCTGATTTCACATTCTGGTTTGAAAGCCAGTTAAATCAGTTACTGGCTTTTCATAAGCTGTGGGGAAGACACAGTGCACAGTTTGGGAAAGTGAGGTGCACATCAATGTATTGTGAAACTATAGTCTGAATCGGCTAATGCCCTGGGGTCACGTTCCAAGACTAGAGGAAGCAAAGTTGCTTCTGTTGCCACAGTTATCACATCATTTCTGACTTGAATGGGGATGCTTTGGAAGGAGATTCCTCTGAAAATCTCCTCTCTAAACAGTGATTGCAGGAGTAGTTCTGCTCAAACTTGAAATCTGCCAGCTCTTCCAGGTACTACTATCTTGACTGGACTGAAACTGTGTAATTTTGCACAAGATATTGTTTTATCTAAGAGGAGTACTACAGGCCATCCTGTTCTCCCACAGCATGATGCCACTGCCATAGGGACTTCCCAGAGTAAGTTTAGGGTCCACTTCCCTAGCCAGACCTTCTAAGCTGTATGAAGCCAAGAGAGATATTTGCTCTCAAAGCTTACCTAGAAGATGGTATGTTCTGAATTGGTAAGTTCTGGTATGGTAGGAATTGAAGGTGGAATATAATGTGCACCTTTAGGAGTGTTCCAGATGTTATCTTTATTGTGGGAAGGTATGTTGTCCATTTGACATCACCACTAAATAGCTAGAAACATTGAAGTTTCTTGATAGTTTCTTTCTAAGCAATGTATGTAACTGAAGATTTTGGAAAACAAAAAATGGCCACAAAACCAATAAATCCTCTAAATCATGGCAGCTTTGTGTACAGCTACCATAAGGAATCATGCATTTTTATTAAGAAGTTTGTGGGTTTTAACTATGAAATAGCAAAAACAGTAGAGGTAGGATTCACCAGAGGTTCTTCTGCATGAGTAGCTCCAGCCTGATCTGAAAGGGTTGCATTTTGACCTGAAAGTGGGTCACCGCTTAGGGAATGTGCACTTTTCCCCAGATAATGACAGAACAACATGTCATCCTCACAGTTCACCAGCCCTCACCATGAACTTCAAAGGTAAGATACTAACAGGGAAAATACCCTGCATGCTTGGACTTTCCTTACATGCAAGTTTTACTTGTATTTTAAAAAAGAAAAGCAAATTTTCCATGACTTCCCCATTTCAAAAATCACTTCCTCTTCTACATGAAGCATTGACCTAGGCCAGATATCATCATTTCTTTACATGATCACGATATCCAAGAGACCACTCCTGAAGATACTGACTTTCAGAAGTGGAAGGGAATTTGGCTTCTCTATTCTGTGTAGGGGTACTTTCCTAGCATGAGCAGGGAAAGAACAGATCTCATGATTTTATAACTGATTAAAAATATATCACTCTTTTTCTTTCCTAAATTTCTTGTCCCATCCATATTTACACAGCCAAAATAAGCACTGAAGCTTTTTCATGGTTAATTCTATTTAATTTTAATATTATTTTACAGTATGTCATTTCAGTAATACAATATTTAAGATTATTTTTAATTTCAGTAACCACCTACTGTACATCACCAATTGCACCACTGCCTACTCCTCCACATGGAATACTTGTTTGGAACTACTGTGCTTTAAATCTCCCTCTGCCATTGCCACAACGCAGTTAGAAAAGAAATTGGACAAGAATAGGTAAAAGCCAATTAGAGGCCTGCAGATGCATCCAGCAGAGAATCCTACATCAATCACTGGTCTGAAAGTCAGATGGAAGGTCAATTTCCCATCTGCTCTCAACTCGGAGAATTAGTTTGCTAAGGAACTATTTAATGGATTCCAGTTATGAATTGTATTGACCTGTCCTTATATTGTCAATCACCCTTTCAGGATGACTTTTTGGCAGATTTCTGCAGGGAAAGATTTTTTTGTCCATGAGGATGACAGAGAAGCTGAAAAAGAGGCAGCATGTAAGGTGTGACCACTGTGCTACAGTCACACATGTAGTTGGCTGGCCATGGAAAACAGGTTGGAAAGCCAATGTCCCTCCCTGAAATCTTCTGGTATGATAATCAGTGAGACTGAGGATTTTTAGGGACCTTCATACTTTGGAGAATAAAGCAGGCCTCCGTCAGTCTTGAAAGACTATGGTATCGTGCTCGGCACTGCATACGCTGCATGAGAAGCACAAAAGCCTAGGTTGGATTGTTATGGAGGATAGGCTGTTACCCACGCAGCAAATCCCCCCTCTCCATGCAACTGAATTAGTCCAATGGAAAGGCAAATCCAATATGAATGGATCCAGCTGGCGTCGCAGAGCTAGGCTAAGGACAGGAGCTCACCCTGTCTTGTGGTGCCGACCCGGGTCTCGATCCCTGGCCTGCTGGTTAACAGGCACAGCGTCTTAACCGCTTGTGCCACAATAATCCAGCAGAAGGATCTTGAACCTGAAAGATCTACTACCTGAAGATGAGACTTTAGAGGGGGCGGAGGAGGTAACACCTTCAAACCACAGTAGCATCACTAATTTGGTTTCTATTTATTTTCTACTAAATCCACAACCTAAAATGTGTCACCATATTTGCTAGTGACAGAATAAAATCTACTGTTTCTTTTTTACTTCTGTTTTCTGCTTTAAAAACTACTACAGCAAAGTGTCCCACAGTCTTGCAGTTATTTTTGTGAAGGCAAACTGAAGAGGATCTGATTTCTTGTCATGACTTTTGGAAATGCTTTGGCATTTAATGGCAACTAGAGACCCACATAGACGTCAGCACTGTTTGTACTGGCAGAAGCATGCTAGAGCAATCAGCAGAGACATAAACATGATGAATGGATTTAAACTCTTCAGATCTTGGATTGCATAGCTTAAAAAACAATGTCACACCTGTACTTGTCTTGTTTTCAGTTAATGTACAAACTTGAAGTTGCAATCCAGGGTGCAGTTGCTTTGGATTAAGATCTACTACACTCAGTGAGACTTCGGCTGCAATCCTATACTCACTTTCCTGGAGCAAGCCCCATTCAACCTAATAGGACTTATTTCTGAAAAGACTTGCTTAGGATTGCACCCTGAGGCTGCAATCCTAAACACACTTTCCTGGGAGTAAGACCCATTGACTAAAATGGGACTTCCTTCTGAGTAGACACGGTTAGGACTGTACTCTTACAGGATAATTGGTACGCTGTCCTGATATCATTAAGTATGGTCAGGAAGAGTCAGAGTATGAATGACAAACACTTTCTTTTCCTCTATAATCATGATAATTAGTTAAGGAGGTTGAAACATTATGGCTGCAAACCTAATCACACTTTCCTGAGATTGAGTGTACAATCCTAAACCTGCCTACTCAAAAGGTAGCCCCATTATGTTCAATGGATCTTACTCCCAGGAAAGTGTTTTAAGGATTGCAACCTAAGACTCAATGAACACAATAGGGCTAACTTCTGATTAGACATGTTTGGGATTGCACTCTATACCTTATTTTCAGACACAAAGGCTGCAACCCTAACCACACTTTCCTGGGAGTAAGTAATATTGAACACAATGGTACTTACTTTTGAGTAGACATGCTTAGGATTGCACTGAAAGAGAGTCTTGTGACACATTGTGGCATTAGCTGTGTGGATGAAATCCAACATCCTCAGATTAAATGCCCTTCAGTTGAAGGATGATATCATCATATACTGTGTACCCAGAAACATGGGGAAATATCTATAAACAGTGGGACCAAAAGACCATGATCTGAAATGTCTGTGACATTTTCTGTAACTCTTGCATTTTATTATCTTTTGGTCACATCATTCACAATTACCTATTTACTCAAATCTAATGTACCATCAAATCTAATGCAAACCCTAATTTTAAAGGGCTTGATTTACTGGCAGTTGTAATGCGAAGCTGCAAAGCAGATGCAAAATTTAATTTTACTGCATACAACAATGAATTATATGACAATAATAATATGACAATGGGTTTTATGTTATGATTGAAATCCTAATACCTCTACTTTATACAACAATGGGTTTATGTTATATTTTCATTGCAATCAGGGCTTTATTTTCTGGGGTACTCACCAGTATTCAGATCTGGCACCTTTCTCCACTCACCCCACCAGCAACTAATTAATGTCATATGAGGATGACTAGATATGCCACTGTGGTGAGTACAGGGACCTTTTCTCTCCAGAAAAACGCACTGATTACAATAGGAAACTGTTAAGCAAAATATTGACATATACTTACAATCAAAATACAGTATTTACTCAAATCTAATGCACCAAAAATCTAATAAACAACCCAATTTTGGAGACTAACCCTACAATTACGGGAGCACGTAAGAGATAGTACGTGCACCCGTAGTTACTGTACCACCTAGTGAAAACCTATGGGAAATTCATATTGCAATCCAGAGTAAATTGTTCTTACACCGGAGCAAGGACTCCCTGTAGTTACTCTGGATTGTACCCTAAATTTGGTTGAAAATGGTGAGCATTAGATTTGAGTAAATATAGTATTTTTCCTTGTTTATGTGAGAGGAAAGACAGGGGAGAATATGAGCTCTAATCCACAGAATCTTCTACCACATAAATCAGTTTCTTTATAAGATGCCACAAGACTTCTTGAGTCTGAAGTTAACAGCCTAATATGGATTGTGTTTGGAATTTTCTGCATCTGCAATAACAACATAACATGGATATGTCTGAAATGTGTTTTGAGTCATGTTGTGCTCTGATGCCCTCAAACCCACAAAGGCAACATGAGGTTCATTATCTGGTAAGCAAGATCCAATTAAACACACTGATACAACAGAAACAGCTGTTTATTGCTTGGTACCATAGAGAGACAGCATGGAGACAGGTTTTGATGTTGCCCTTAGCAAGTTAGGCTGCAATCTTAAAGATACTTTCCAAGGAGTAAGACCATTGAAGACAATGGGGCTTACTTTTGAGTAGACATGGCTAGGATTTTGCTCTTAGGCTTCACCTCATTCCACACAAAACAGTCTAAATCTGAGATCAGCTAGGGAGGCACTCCAGGTTTGATGGGCAGCAGTAAGAAAGAGGCCTTTATAGAACTCCCTCTCCACTGAGTTAACTGGGCCATCCCTATTTAACAGAGACAGATTTAGACTTGGTGAGACCCTAAGCTATAGAAAGCTTGGAGTCCTTTGTTAAGAAAGATTACACCAAAATTTGATGCATAACTAATCTGTTACATGTTTAGTTTATGCCTAAATCTGGCACCACTATTGGTCTTTGAGGACGGTGACATTTTTTGTTGCTGCTCTGTGATTATGGCTGCAATCCTAAAGACATTTTCCTGGGAGTAAGACCTGTTGAATACAATGGGGCTAACTTCTGAGTAGGCATGGTTAGGATTGCACTGTATGATAATTATTTTGTTTAACTTTTGGCTGCTTTATTTGAACTTTTTGCTGATTGTTTTGTATGTTTTGTACAATATATTTATGATTTCCATTATATTTTATATTTATTCTGTTAGCAACCCTAGGCATTTTTATAAAAAGAGAAAGGTAGAGTATAAATGAGTACAATACATGTGTCTGGAATGTATGTCATATTAACTTGTTTTTGAGAAGCAGGGGGATTTTGCTCTTTTCTGCACTTTCATGGAATTCAATGGCAATGAAAGTTGAGAACTATTTTTATCCACTCCCCCTTTTCTACTTCCTCCTTTGATGGGAGTCTTACATTCAGCAAGTTATTTCAATTTTCCTGTGATTTGGAAGATGGAAAGGTTTACTACAAAAACTCCTCAGAACTACTGTTTCAGAACAAAAAAACATCTAAGGCTGCAATCTTAAACGCAAGTTAGGCCGGTCTAATCCCACCATGAGTTCTGTGCTGACCTAGGGGTGTCACAAAAGCTCTGTAAGACACTTCTGAACAGGGCTTATTTCTGGGGGTACTCACCAGTACTCAGTACTGGCACATTTTCCACCTGCCCCCACCAGCTAATTAATATGTGGATGAACTGTGTGTAGTACCAGCACCTTCCCCCCCAAAAAACACTGCTTCTGTGCCACTCCTTGGGGGGTTAGGCCAGTGCACAGACATGTGCTTGCCTCTCTACATCACCACAGGAACAGGAAGACTGATGAGTTGTGGCGGCTTAGGTTAGGATTGCACCCTACTGTAAACGTCTTGCATACATACCAATATAGCTTTTATGTAATGAAAAGCCTAAGTTTTATAATACATGCTTAACTTAAGTTATCATCCAAAGTTTGTGGAGATAAGCTTTAAAATTGTGATGGGGGTGTTTAAGGCCAAGTGGACCCATATATAAATGTGTGTCTTCTATCATCAATCTATCAACCAACCAACCATATTTATCGCTTTTCAACACAAAGTTCACAAAATGGTTTACAGAGAAAATTAGGGCGTAATCCAGAGTAACTACAGGTAGTCCTTGCTCCGGTGTAAGAACAATTTGCTCTGGATTGTAATATGAATTTCCCATAAGTTTTCACGAGGCGGTACAGCATGTCTCTTACGTGCTCACATAGTTACTCTGGATTGTAGGGTTAATCTGGTACCAAAACCCCCAATACCACCCAACTGCAGGGGAAGCAATATTAGATTGATGTTCATCTCACTAATAGGGAGTTGTATATAACATAATGATTAATACCTCAATTTCGACCATTCTCAATCTCAATTTTGACCATTTGCAATAATGACAACAACAAACACATTTTAAACTTTTATCAAAACAATTAAACTTTTATCAAAGCAATTATTTTCCTCCCAGTTTAAGCCTGCTGCTTTCCAGTTTCAGCAATATGCGTTAGGATGGTTGTTCACCAACTTTGAACCCTGGTCCCCAGGAGCTGTGAAAAATAGCCAGGGGAGCCATGGTATCTTTGCAAAAAATCTGCTGCCCTATATATACTATGTACAGGATTGCAGCCCTTAGGAGGCACCATGACCAATGGCCCAGTAGGTCAAGGGAACCACCAGTAAAAACATTTCAGAATCAATGCCTTAGGATAATATATACAGATAATAATCTGGGTTTTTTCAGTCTCACATCCGGGTTACTGTTCACATCAGAGGAGATGATGGAGGAGACCCTCTCACTTCATGTCATGAGAAATTCATTTGTTAGTCTGACCTATTGTGACCTAACAGATGAGACAATTTTTTCCATTATCATGAGAACCCACATCTTTATTAGTTGAACTGCAAAGATAGATCGGGTTTCTTTAATCTTGCACTGACTTGTTCTGCAGCTCATGAAACAACAGTCATTGATATATTGTAAGGTGTTTATGCTGTTCAACATCAGCCAAGGGCAGCCATGTTCTTTTCATAATCCACACAAGACAATTGTATCTGTTATTTGGCAGGCAAGATCCTATAGTTTAACTGCAACATGCAATGAACAAACCCTTGAGCCCCATCAACACTTTTTCCATGCCAAATATCAGGGAAATTAGCTGGGAAAATTAGCTTGTGGCAATAATACACTGAAGGAAACTGCACCAGATTTAAGGTGCAATTCCCCTACCAAAATATTTATGACAATTGAACTTTAAGTCTGCAGTTAACATGATGATGCTTTAGTCATGTGGGCCACATGACAGTGGAAGCATCTTTGGACAATGCTGGCCCTATGGCTTAAAAAATGTGAATGAATACCACTCCCTAGAGTAGGTCAGGACTAGAAGGGTAACCTGCAGAGGACACCTTTACCTTTATCTTTTTAAATAATGAAATCCATAGGACAGTTACATTTAGTGATCATTCTTAATCGTCTCTATTTCTACTGCACATTCAAAATTGTTGAAGTCCTTTAAATGCAACAGCTCCACAGTGTGGAGATTACAATATACTGCAACATAATACAACACTGACAGTCACACTTTGCTCAGCATCTGGTTTACCCAGTCCCAGGGTGACCATGATATCCTCTTTTTTCGGGATATGTCCTCTTTTTTAGTCTTATGTCTGGGAAAAATTTCATCGTCCTCATTTTCCTTATGAGCAGGTAGCATGTAGCCTTCTTGGAATTCATAAATTAGATGTCAAAATTATAAGTAATAGATTTAAAAGTAATAATAAGTAATTTACCACATGAAAGTAAATTAATCACTTGAAAGTAATATACAGTGGTACCTCGCTTAACAAGCATCTCACTTAACAAGCGTTTCGCATAACAAGCGAAAATTTCCAACAAATCTTGCTTCACATAACAAGTTCCGCTTCACTTAACAAGCAAGCACACTATGGGCACGCGTGCTATGCAACCCTGATGCTCCGCACAGAGGCTCTTTAAAAGGGCTGCCGACCAGCACTGCTGCCTCTAACTGCCCCCAACTTGGGGGCAGTTGCCTGGAGGTGCCAGAGGCAGCTGCCCCTAATTGCCCCCACCGACTACCTTGAACCTCCAGCAGCAGCCCAGGTAAGCCTCCCAGGAAAGTTTCTTTGATTGCATTCTCCTAACGATGTCTACTCAGAAGTAAGACCCATTGCGTTAAACGGGGTTTACTCCCAGGAAAGTGTCTTTGATTGCAGCCTCTTAACCATGTCTACCCAGAAGTAAGCTCCATTGTGTTCAATGGGGCTTACTCTCAGGAAAGTGTCTTTAGGATTGCAGCCTAAGTAGACTTCATAGGATCATGCACACTGAATGCATGTTTTGAATTCAATTCCAGTGTTTTGTCATCATTTTTACATCAAGTTAATATTTTTATATGAATATTTTTGGGTTCTGGAACCAATCGTCTGAGTTTCCGTTATTTCCTGTGGAAAAATCTGCTTCACTTAAAGAGCATTTCACTTAAAGAGCATGCCTCCGGAACGAATTAAGCTCTTTATGTGAGGCAACACAGTATAACAATGGTGTTTGTTCTTATGGCACAGTCCTCAGACGTATGAAAAACAGCACAGCTTGTGCTGCACTGGTGCTTTGCTAGGGCAAGAAAATCCATTTTATTCAAGGGTTCTACATGCATGTTTTTTCAATTCCACTCTTCCACTATTTCAAATAAAAATCAGCTGTATGTAAAATTATAAACAACCTTACAAGGAAAAAAAAATTGAGTTTCCAACACTCAATGGAAGAGAGAAAATGGAATCAAACCAGTTTTGGCTGGCACAGATGCTAGTAGAAATCTATAGTGATTCTAGGGAATTATTTTTCCCTAAGCATAACTCACAAATCTGTCTTATAAATGTCAACACAATCTGTAAATGCCATCTGTAAATTTAAACATCCAACTGAGTATCTTGACTATTTGAACAAAGAAACTCTTACAATAACCTTATTGTTGGCATCATGTATAACAAATTAGGGTGAAATCCAGAGTAACTACGGGGAGTCCTTGCTCTGGAGTAAGAACAAGTTACTCTGTATTGCAATATGAATTTCCCATAGGTTTTCACTAGGTGGTGCAGCAACTATGGGTGCACGTAATGTCTCTTATGTGCTCCCATAGTTACTCTGGATTGTGCCCTTTGTCACACAATACTTAATCACAAACATAAGAAGAGCAACTGCTGGATCAGGCAAAAGGCCCATCTAGTCCAGCTGCCTATATATCAGAGCGGCCCACCAGATACCTTAGGAAGCACATGGATACCTATATCCTGTTGCATCTGGTATTCTGAGATATTCTAAAACCAGGTCACACATACCCATAGTAGCTTGTAACCTGTGATGGACCTTTCCTCCACATACCTGTCAAACCCCCTTTTATGGCATTTAGATAAGATACCATCATTGCATCCTGTGGCAAGTAATTCAACAAGATAATTACAAACTAGATAAAGAAATATTCTAACTCTCACAACAATCAATTGTAATGTTGTGTGAGAGGAAAAAAAATCCCTCTATCCACTCTATCTATACCCTGCATAATTTTTACATTTCAATCTTGTCCCACTCAGATACCATTTTTCTAGAACAGGCAGAACAGCAATCTAGAACAATCTGTGCAATGAGAAGCTGCACCTGCTGAAATTCCCTCCTCTATATAATTGTTAAAGATCCAGAAGCCCTGAACTTGAAAATTTGGACATTCCTGTTCTAGACTAAAGCTAAACATGGCAAGAAACACCCCAAAGTTCACTGGCTCTTATTCTTGATTATATGTTTTACTGCTGAATAACGAAAACTTCACCAATTGTCAGCCGTGACTGGCTGCAAAGTCTGGCACTTGAGCCCAGTAGATTTTCAGCAAGATGGATGTACTACCTGAGAATATGTATCAATATGAGCAAATTAAAATGAATATTTGACAAAAGGGACAACTGTTACGTTAAATGTGGAATATCACACAAATTGTTATTTATTTACAGGCTAACCAACTGTCTTTCCAATAAAAAATACACAATCAAACCACAAAAAAGCTGAATGAATGACAAAAGACTGCAAAGCTAACATGCTAAATCCTACAAGACACAGTAGGGGAAACAAATGTGCACTACGTTAATCATTCTTCCATATCTGAAAATATATTTTATAAATATTTAAAATGAGCAGCTAAAACAAAGAAACTGAGAGAAACCAAACCACTCAGGCAATGAGCCACTTGTGTGTGGTGAGTGAGCACTAAGGACGTTTACAGCAACACATGGAACTCTCATGATAATTTAGTTCCAGCATCACATAAAAGGCAACTCCCCCCAAAAGCCTTGAGACTTGGTCAATTTTGCCCCTTCCTCCTTGTATAAGGCAGGAAAATACATAAAGCTAGCTAATTGATTGATTGACAGCCATGGAGTGAAGTCATTGAGGTGTGGCTCAGTGTCACTATTGTTTTCAGTGTCAGAAGAACCCAACTTTCCCACACATGAAAATTATGAGCACAATCCTAACCATGTCTACTCAAAAGTAAGCCCCATTGTGTTCAATTGGTCTTACTCCCAGGCAAGTGTCTTTAGAATTGCAGCATATGTTTTATAAGCTGGCAACTCTTTGTAAGGTCCAAATAGGAATTTTTGCATCTGACCTGATTCACCCACCACTGACTAGGTGTGAAGTTTTAGACCAGTTTTGGTCCCAACTGAAAGGTATACTGTGGCTCAGGGATAAGAATAAGGATTGGAATGCACCCTGGTCAAGATGGGAGTGGGCAGAACTTATCGTTAGAGGCTATTTGGCTCAGGCATGATAGAAAAGGATCCATGGGTAAGGATTGTAAAGAAAATCTCGAAAGCTGTTTTGCTTGGCAAGGCCAGTACCATATAGAATGCAATATTTCCGTAGATTGTTACAAATAAGCTGGCATTCTCAGATGATAATGTATGGCTTGAAGTCAAGGTGTAATTGCTCCAAAAGGGGAATATTTTTTAAAATCACTTTCTTATACAAGGCCTTCCACCAAAGTACTCAGGCTACTGTACCCTATCTCTGAATCTATGCGATCTATGTACATTTATCTATTTGATAGCTGAGGATGCGAGAGAGTGGCTGGCCAAAGGTCACTCTGGAAGCTTTGTGCTGAGTAGGGATTTGAACCTGGATCTTCCAGGTTATAAGTACAATTTACAAACTACCTGCTGACCTGCTGTCCAGATTAAGGCAGAAGATTCACAGCTTAGACTTGCTGCAAGTTGTGTGTAAAGGTAAAGGTGTCTCCCGCATGTTATACTGCTAGTCATGACCAACTGTAGGATGTGGTGCTCATCCCCGTTTCTAAGCCTTTACAGCCAATGTTGTCCAAAGACACTTGCATGGTCATGGGGCCGGCAAGCACATGGAACACAGTTTTTTACCTTCCCATCGAGGTACCTATTTATGTACTTGTATTTCCATGCTTTCAAACTGGTAGGTTGGTAGCAGCTGGGCAAAGGACAGGAGCTCACTCCGTCTTGTAGGACCTGAGTCTCAAACCTGGGTCTGCTGGTTAACAGGCACAGTGTATTAACCACTTGTGCCATCACAGTGTATTCCTCAGTAAATTGTGGCTTGTTTATAATTTAAAAGCATATCCTTGGGTATTATTGAGGTAAGCGGCAACTGCTATGCATAACAAGAGGACGCTATTAACAGATCTCCCAAGTCCAAATGCAGCCTGACACTATCTGAATGGTTATCAATCATCAGCTCCAAGGGTAGTTAAAGCTTCAGTGCATGTATCTGCACCTGCTTACATTCCCAAGCCTCTCATTCCTCCCTCTGTCAAAGTTCAAAGCTTGTTTCAATGATACCCTGGCAGTGACTTTCGCAGAAACTCTGCTCATGTGATGGGACTATTGATGCTGGTTCCTGCATTGAAATTCTGATTAAACTTTGCAGAACAAGAAATAAAAATGAAATCAATTCAAAAGATTGGTTTTTTTCTAAATTCTTTTTAAAAATGTGTCAGGATTTCAGGTTGCAGACTGAATGTTGGCTGATAGTGATGAACTGCAGCCTGGTTGACTCCACTGCATGATCACTGATAATCTGAATCATCATCCCACATCATCTGTGTTTCTCTCCTGAAACCTTAGAAAGGCACTTCCAGTTTTTGTCCCTTAAACTTTCTCCTTGATGCAAGTAAGGCCCTGCTGGTGTGGGTCACTTGGTTGGATGAGGGTGTAAAATTTGATATTTTTGTATGGGTGTATTAAACTTTTTTGTACCTTCAGTTTCCAGATGCCTTAGCTATGTCACTGTTCCTAAACAGAGCTAACCTACCATTTATATACCGGTATTTACAGGTATTAAAATTCTCAAGAATCTCCAACTCTAGCCTTTTTCCTTGCATGTGAGATAAACTCTCTTATAGCTGAAACATATGCATTTGTCTTGATCCATGTAGTCAAAAGCCAGAAACGCACAACATAAACACATGTACATTTCAGGGAAAGGCCTGCTGAGCAACAATTAATAGGTCTGTGTGTGTAGCTATTGTTCAACGAGGCCATCCCATTTCATCTCCAAAGGAATTTCCTGTATATGTTTTAGGAATTAAATATCAAAGAACACTTCAATGACATTCTAAAGATCAAAAGTTTGGAAAAATACTTTTTCTTGTGTGAGGTTAGAAGGGCCTGATGCTGGAACTGTTTAACCTACTTCTGGAGATAACAACATGGATTAAAGAGGACAATGTAGTCACAGAAAACCTTCTACTTCCTAGATATGACATGGTTTGCCAGATTTCAAGCTAGCATTTACAGGTGGGCCCTTTTCATCTGCGGGTTCAGAAGTGGAAAATTTGACTCACCATGGGTTTCAAAATTTGACTCCACCATGGGTGGAGGGCTTCACCTGACCTCCTGAACATAACTAGAAGTGCCTACTAGTGCCCACATCTGGGAAATCTGCAAAGGCCATGCACAGCCTCTCAGTACATGCCTAAGACCCACAAATTTGGTGGTTCTGGACCTGTTCTGAACCACTGTGAATGCCAAATGCCAACTGTACTCAGTTCACACATAATAGCCAAATTACACAGTAGCTGGAGCAGGCAGTGGGATGATGTACAGTATTCTACCTTTTCTATTCATTCCCCCAAACACTCTGATTTATCCCCTTCACATCCTGGATTCAAATCAATTAAGTTTGCTATTATGCCTGAAATTAGAAAAAAGTAAGGCTACAATTCTATTCACACTTTCCTGGAAGTAAGTCCCATTAACTGTAATGGGGCTTATTACTGCGTTGAGATGCATGGATTGTGTGCATATTTGTGTGTGTGTGAGTATATGGGGTGGGTATATATGTATATGTGTTGTGGGTGTGTGAATGAGTGCATGGGATGAAAGGGGTGTGTGCGTGAGAGAGAGAGAGAGAGTGCATGTGGAGTTTGGGGGCAATGGGATGGGAGAGACTCTGGGGGCTTGGGGGAAGTTGGGAGTAAAAGAGGACCTGTGGGGTTGGGGACAGTAAGGTGGGAGAGAGCATGGGGACTTGGGGGCAGAGTGATCATATGTCCTTATTTCCAGGACAGACAAGCTTTTTAAGCTTTGTGTCCTGTATTGTGGGTACCAAGTTTGACACAGGGGTCCTGGGCAGATTCCAAAGATTGAAAGAGGGTCCCAGGCTGAAATGGCCGAAGACCACAGCTGTACTATAGATAGCACTGATCTTGCTCTCTTCTCTTATCTCCCCAGAAAAGTGTTGGTGAATTCCCCAATTTAGGTTAGAATATGAAATGGCAGCGGCGGCGGAGTTAACCTATACGCTTGGATCAATTTTCTACTGAAATTCCCCTCTGAAATTGGTATTTATTCCCAAAGTAGCTATTTGTAAAAACATATTGTAATTAAACAGTAGCTTCAGAGAGAAAAAAACTTGTCAGGAAAGCAGCACAGGTAGGCTGAGACCGGATCGCCAGAACTGGTTGTTCCAATTTCCTGGCTGCTGGTGATCTGGTAGCTGTGGGGAGAGGGCAATAACCAGGGAACTGGTTTGTTCGGCTGCTGGAGTGGCAGTTTAAGAGTTAAAGAGGCTGGCTGGGCACTTTTAAATTTGCCGCTCTAAGCGGCAGACCGGCAAGCCCCAGCGGCCGGGGAAAGGACGGCTGGCTGCTGCTGCAAACCTATCCACACTTTCCTGGGGGTAAGCCTCATTGGCTATAATAGGGCTTACTTCTGAGTAGACCTGAACAGGACTGGGCTCTGAGGCTGCTGCAACCCTATTCACACTTTCCTGAGGGTAAGCCCCATTGTCTATAATAGGGCTTACTTCTCAGTAGACCTGCAAAGGACTGGGCTCTGAGGCTGCTGCAACTCTATCCACACTTTCCTGGGAGTAAGCCCTATTGACTGTCATGGGACTTACTTCAGAGTAGTCATGCTTAGGATTGGGCTCTCAGGCTGCAGTTCCAGCCACACTTTCCTGGGAGTAAGCCCCATTGACTGTCATGGGACTTACATCAGAGTAGTCATGCTTAGGATTGGGCTCTCAGGCTGCAGTTCCAGCCACACTTTCCTGGGAGTAAGCCCCATTGACTGTCATAGGACTTACTTCAGAGTAGTCATGCTGCATGACTACTCAGAAGTAAGTCCCATGACAGTCAGTGGGGCTTACTCCCAGGAAAGTGTGGTTAGGGTTGCTGGGGGGCACTAACAAAAATTTAGATTTTTTTAAATAAAATTAATATTTTTTTAATTTTTAGATTAGATAAAATTTTCCCTTTAAATTCTCCCTGGCCCCGCACCTGACTCCAGCCCCGCCCTTACCCAGGCCACGCCCCCTGACCAGTCTGGCCCCACCCACATCCGGGGAACCGGTTGTTGGGCCAGGCTGGGCCCACCACTGGAAAGCAGTACAAGTTGAAAGCATTAACTTCACTGTCTCTGTGTTCCAGAGACCAAACCTGGATCAGAACAGTTCTCCTTGGCCCATTTTCTTTTGAAGAATAGTGGGTCAGTCTAAGCATATTAGTCTGAAATGCATTTAATGTAACACGTAAGTTGCTTCAAAAGTGGGCATTAGCATTTCCTGCTTTGAACACAATGCATTATAAAAAGCAAATATTCTACTTACTTTGGTTTGATCATCCGCTTTGAATACATAACAGATACTTTGCTGATTTACCACTCCAACTTTTATTAAGCATGCAAAGTAGCTTGGATCATGGCTATTGTGAATCAGTTTGTGGACATCCTTAGGCAGATATTCAAAGAGACTGGAACATATCAGAGGATCCCATTGCTGGATTTTCCCTGTGTCTGCTTCACATCGAAGTCTGGTTGGCGAGACATACAGCCGGACTCGGCTGGCAAGAGGTTCTCCCTTCAAGGACAGAGTGCTGAGCCGACGGATCTCTGCCACAATCCAAGGAAGCACAGCCATGGTGGTTAGGGAATGTACTGGCAGAGAACCTACCAACTGCAGGCTGAAGTCCACAGAGTCATCACTGCATGGTTCAGGATTTTTAACAGTAAATGATATGGGATCCATTTTTGAGTCATCAAGTGGGACCAAGAATTAGGTTAATTATGTAGACTCTGAAATGAAAGACATTTACAGAGTAAATACAATAATCTAGAACAGATGAAACCACAAGCAAATGACCACATGCTACTGTATGTGCAGTGAGAAGGCTGACATGCAATAAAGGCTTCAACCCTGCTCTGCAATTTCCAGGAATCGGCATTTAGTATTTTTTCCCCAAAGGGCCAAGTGTGATCTGAACAATGCAATACACGAAGAACAAAGAAGATGAGATTTGGATATATCCTATAGCAGACTTTTTCAAAGTTTGGCTACATCCTAAAGTCAAATTAAGCCCTTTGCTCCAGAGCTGTTAAGATGACTTTCCATAAGATAACACTAGAGAGTGACATAACTGCGTGGACCTGTAACTGCTCTGGATTTTGCCCTAAGTCTCCTTTCATACAAGTGTGTACCACTTTGCATGGTTGTATCCACTGGAAGTACCACCAGAAGTGACTGGTGGTGGTGTTTGCAAGAAAAATAATTTGGGGCCTAATTTTTAGCCCATGTTCCATCAAAGAGGCTGCCAAGTTTTTTTAGTTACACATTTTCTTGAAAAGTGCTTCATTGCCTGAATTTAGGACAGGAACTCAGAACAGCCTTTAAAAATAGTTTTTCCTCACAGCTCGTGTTTAATGTAGGATGTTTGTGCAGCTCTTACTGTTTAATGACAACGGTCTTTGCTAACAGCTTAAATTGCTAAATAAGCTAGAGCTAAGTGCTTTGTTCCTACTCAAACACATCTGGGAGCTTCTAGGCAGGCAGAAACTCTTACAGCTGGTTGTCTAATATGGAAACAGAGATTAAAATATGATGGAACATATAATCAGATAACAGAAGGAAAGAGAGTTGGGTGGCAGGAGATGAAGGTATATAGACTATAGGTATTGTCTATAGTTAAGTATAGACTATAGTTAAGAACAGTGGTGGGATTCAAATAAATTAACAACAGATTCTATGTCCTGATAACCTAAATTAACAACAGGTTCTATGTCCCATTAGTAACCCATTCTCAGAACCAGGCGCTCATTAGCGAAGCGTTCTATAGAACCTGTGAGAACACCCTGAAGCCCACCACTGGCTTAAGAAGTCAGAAGGTAAATGAAACAAAGGAGAAAGGATGTTAGATGGAGGAGATAAACATTAGAAAATCTTTAAAATTAAAATAGTAACAGATTTTGTACTTATTCTTTCAAATATCAGCTTGAGCAAAAAAGACAACTAAGGATACAATCCAGAGTAACTACGGGAACTTTTACACTGACGTAGTTACGATGCCACCTATGGGAAATGCAGAGAGCAATTCCAGCTCACATTGAGTTGCTGGAAATGATTTTTTCCCAACAATTCATCCGTTTCTTAGGGCGTTGCAGACACAGACCCCCTGAGATCCATGGACAACAGGATGGGAACAAGGAGGTCCAAAAGAGATAGATGATAAATCTTGAAGGCTTCATGTTCTATATGGCACTGAAAAAAATTCTTTCTAAACACATTTTGATCCACTGATTTGCTCACATACAGAAATGTTTCCAGAGTGGACAGGAAGCTAAAAGTTGGGATTGTACCAAGAATTGGTTTATAAAGCTTGTTTGTGACCCGATGGAAGTTTATGGGCTTTAAATTTTTCCTCTCATTTAATATGTAGTCGCTTGTGAACATATTAAATGCTACTGAGTTCTACTAATACAACCATCAACAGTTCATACCCTTTTGAACTCGGACAGATAGCAATAGTGCCTTTTTCATTTTGCACAGTAATGTTCCTTTCAATCTCTGAGCTTAGCTACAATCACAAATCCCACCATCTGTACTGCAGTGGGGTCCCTAAGTAATAGCTCAGAAGTATTAGCCTCTTTCCTAAATAACATGCAAAACAGGCAATCTCTTAAAACTGGGCTAAAATAGGACACGAGTTCAAATAGGCATTCAGCAGCTTATACAGTAAAAGAAAGCAGTTCTCATTTTTAAATGGAAGTTAAAAATAAAATTAAGTGATGTTCTGTGTGGCGTGGAAATCTTTTTTTCTAAACAGATTTTGTTCCACTGAATTGCTCACTCACAGATAGTAAAACATTATTGAAATATTTCCAGAATAGATGGGAAGCTGAAAGTTGATGTTCCTTAAACATACCCAATTGACTAGAAATGTCAGGGAAAAAACAGAATATTTTTCTCTCTGTGCTGTTTCACAACAGCAGACAGACCAGTGCAATCCAAGTTACAGCTAGACAGAATTTGGATCTGGCTGTTCCTAATCATCACCAGTTGTGAGACAGTAGGATTTGAAATGGCAGCTAGGATAGCTGAAGATAAGACAACCTGTGGGATTTCCTCTTTTTTATAATTTTAAGGTTTTTTTGTTATTTCCCCTTGCATTTAATTTTAAGAATTACAGTACATTACCAGGTATTTTTTGGTCTTGTATGCTCCCTGAGTTTTCTGGCATGCCACTGTTAGATACAGGATAAGCCTTTGGCCTTATCTAAGATCCAATGGGGCTCTTCTCATCTTTTAATGGTCTAAGTTTGACCAACCACATGCAGATAAAGAATAAACATAAAAATACAAATACAGTAGGGCCTCACATAAAGAGCTTAATTCGTTCCAGAGGCATGCTCTTTAAGTGCAACACTCTTTAAGTGAAGCAGATTTTTCCATAGGAAATAATGGAAACTCAGACAATTGGTTCTACAACCCCAAAATATTCATATAAAAATATTAACTGGATGTTAAAACGATGACAAAACACTGGAATTGAATTCAAAACATGCATTCAATGTGCATGATCCTATGAAGTCTACTTAGGTTGCAATCCTAAAGACACATTCCTGGGAGTAAGCCCCATTTAACACAATGGGGCTTACTTTTGGGTAGACATGGTTAGGAGGCTGCAATCTAAGATACTTTCCTGGGAAGCTTTTCTCGGCTGCTGCTGGAGGTTCAAGGTGGTCAGTGGGGGCACATGAGGCAGTTAGAGGCAGCTGCCTCTGGCACCTCTAGGCAACTGCCCCCAAGTTGGGGGCAGTTAGAGGCAGCAGTGCTGGCCGGCAGCCCTTTTAAACAGCCTCCATGCGGAGCGTCAGGGCTGCATAGCACAAATGCCTATAGCGCGCTTGCTTGTTAAGTGAAGCGGAACATGTTATGTGAAGCAAGATTTCTTGGAACTTTTTGCTCATTATGTGAAATGCTTGATAAGCAAGGTGTTTGTTAAGCGAGGTACCACTGTATGGGATATCACAAAGAATAAAAGTCTTGGAAAACCATAGAATCATTGAGTTTGAAGGGACCTAAGTAATCCGTTCCTGCAGTAGGAGGTCCTCTTAGAGCAGAAGCCTAGTAGATACCTTTCAATTCTTGGCTGTTAGGAAGCACCCAGAGAATGCCTTGGTTGTTGGGAAATGCCCAGATACACATCACAGCAAAAACAATAGGAGACAATTATAGGCAAACTTTTCAGCAAAAGTAATTCTTCAATATGCTTGAGGGAAACCTATTCAATTTTCTAGTGCAGATGAAGCAACAATGCAGTCCCAACATAAGGGATTAAAGGTTCTCTTGCCTTGAAGAGGCTTCTGTGATTACTCTTCCATTGATGGATGCAGCGTATGCCCCACTGGCACCGCTGCATCAGTAATGGAATGTTGGTTAGGACTTGGCTCTAAATCTCATTGCTCCCAATCTAGAACTTATTCTAAGGCCAGCTTACAGACTCTGTCATGGCACTCATCCCCAGAAGAAAACAAGATCTGTGTGGGTCAGAGCAGACTAAACCAATGCAACCTTGAGGAGGCCAAGCCAGAATATATCCAAGCATTCTTGGAGCAAAAGAAACTTAGGATTGATTATATTACTGATTTTTAGAAATGTAGGGATGATTATATCACTGATCCTTCCAACTGGATATTTTATGACCATCTGGGTTCCCTTCCTGCTCAACTTGCTCAGGTGCTTGCAATCTAACTGACTAGTGCAGTAGTCAGTTGAGTTGTTAAAAAGCAGAGGAGTTGTGGCATTGTCAGTATTGTTAGAACTATTGTCCTAGCTGTAAATCCACAGTAAATCCACAGAACTAGTCTGCTTGGCCATGCAATCTTTCAGCGAGTTTGAAAGTGTCATAGCCAGAGCTCTTCAACCTTTTTCATTAAATAGCACACTGACAAGACATTAGGGCTGCAATCCTAATCCCCAGTTAGACTGGCATAAGCCTCAATATAAGTCCCATGCTGGCCTGGTGGAGGGTTGGGCTAGTGCACAGTCATGTGACTGCTTCCCTACATAACCATGGGAATGGAAAGACCGATGAGTTGTGCTGGCCTACGTTAGGACTGCACCCTAAAATTGTTTTATTTAGTAAATTTATACCCCACCTTTCTCAGGCCATAGTGGACTCAAGGCTATGTTAAGGCACACCATCAGTTTAATCATTAACTATGCTGCTCAAATCCCCCAGCTGCCTTATAAACGACCTTCTCCTAACAGCACAATCCAGAGCAACTAATCTGTCCACATAAGAGCCCTTGGGTTGCCCTATCTATCACTAGGGTGGAGCAACTGCAAGATGCTCCATCCCAGTTACTCTGGAAGAGGCTTAGGGCAGAGCAAGGCAACATAGGGTGCCCTAAGAGAGGTGGACCTGCTCTGCCCTAACTGGGGCAGCCTAAGCAGCTCAGGAGAGGCAAGTTGAGGGCAAGTTTAGCATTGCCTAGGGCAGAGCAGTTACTCTGTATCCAAAGCCTGTTTCCAAGGCAGAAAAGCCCTCTTCCAGTTCCTCAGAGATATACCACCTCAGGAGCAGGTATAGTAATGAGTAGACCCATAGGGGTCCATGATAAGGCCTGGTAGTGTTGACCAAAAATCTGAGTTCTTGGCCAGCCTAGCTGCAACCCCTGCCTCTCAACCTCAGGATATGGCACAACTATGGCAGCCCACTAACCTCAGGATACAGCAGGCCACTCCAAGCATCCATCTTGCACTAGAAGAACTGCAGCTGTAACTGGCTGTCAGGAACTGCTGGGCTTCCTTATAATGTAGGCACCACAGCTGTTCCTTCTTCAGTGTGAACTGGGGGGGGGGTCTACTCAGGAGCAAGCCCTCCCCAGCTGTCACTGACTTAGCATGCTCTGGAGCAGTTAGGGCAGCCCAGGCTTCCTGACTCTCTGGATGAGCATAACTTTCTGCTCTGGATACAGAATAGTTAGGAGAGAGCAGTTAGGGCAGAGCAGGTTGAACTTGCTCTGGATTGTGCCCTAAGTCCCACAGAACACCTGCAGACCATCTGTGTCACAACAGTGTGCCATGGCACAGGGGTTGAAAATCAATGATCTTAGGGAAGCCTTTTTCCTATTGAAACTTATGATGAGGCTTTTTCTTAAGGAAATCAGATAGGGAAAAGGGAATGAGCAAGGGAAGATCAATCATCCTAATAACAATCATTATTATGGAGTCTGTGTGTGTGTGTTTATGGCCTGGATCTTTCTGTTTCTATCATCACTAACCCAGGTGGACATACATCATCACATCTAAAGTTTAGCAATGTCCCAGGCTGAAATTTTATCCTGAGCTCTACAGTGCTGAATACTGACACAGTGACACTGTTCTGGATCCAAGACAGACAGATGATCCACATAAACATCATGCAGGCACAGCCTACTAAGTTGTGAAAAAAGTGGCACTGTCACTATTGAAATTGGCACATGTTAGGACCAAGAATAAGGCAAATCTGAAGCAACTTTTCAGCCAAATCCTATTGAGCTGCCTTATGGTGAAACTAGTAGCTTTTGCTCTCTCTCTCTCTCTCTCTCTCTCTCTCTCTCTCTCTCTCTCTCTCTCTCTCTCTGCCTGTGTCCCACCCTCTTCTATCTCCAACCATGCTGGCTTATGTAAAGGACACTCTGGCAATGCGCACCACCAGGGCACTGATAGTATGGATGAAGCTTTCCTTCAGGCATTATTGCCACACTTGCTGCCTACTACATCATGCAAACCAGTATGAAAGGAAGTGGGGGAGGGCAGAACTGGGCAAGGAAAGGAATGGGTAGAAAGGCTGTGAGATGGGGTGTAACCAATGGCAATGGTGTGTGTCAGTCCTATTCTTATTCATAACTTCCCTGCCCTCCTTCTCTCCTTGGAATAGCTCCAATGAAATTGCTGGCACATGTGAGACCCTCTGCTGGGCAAGGAAACTTACAGAAGGGAAAGCTGATCCCACTTTCCCTTCCAAAGTTTCCTGCTTTGCCTCTCCCCCTCCTGCTGGATACAGCTTTTTCTGTTTCCAACAGGGAGGTTTCAACAGCTGGATGGGGAGAGGATAGGATTGTGCCATCTGAAACTCAACAAAAGGCAGCTCTGCCAACTATATCTTTATTTCTGCCCCAAGAAAAGGGGAAGAATACTTACAAAATATTCATGTAGATAGATAGATAGATAGATAGATAGATAGATAGATAGATAGATAGATAGATAGATAGATCGATCGATCGATCGATCGATCGATCGATCGGCTAAAATGCCTCTACTTAATGACAAAAATTTTATTGGAACATTATAAAAAACTTGCAAAAACTGCAAATGGTGTCACCTTAAAATGAGGTGTTCCCTTTTTTGCCATTAGGAGGAAAACATTTGAAGTTGATGTCCCTGAAAAACTCACCTGTCATTTAAGAACCAGGAAAATAACACTTTTTTCCTTTGAAACTTTTTGCCAATGCAAATGTTGCAGAGTAATCAATTTATCAACTTTCTTTAATCAGATTAAATTCTAACCAAGCATGCGTGGAATCAAAAAATCACTAGGCACTGAAAATAGTGGTAAGAAAGTGAGAGGCCCTGAAAAAATAGTGTAGAAAGACATGTTATATCCTCAATGTAGATACCTAAAACCATTTTATAAAAAGTTGTAATGTGTGTTTTTACAAACTTCTCTGCAAAAGTTTGTGAATACAGTGTGAATAGCAGACAGTATGCATCATTAAAAATTTTATATAAAGTGACTGAACTTTTTAAAATATATTAGAATCTTGAGGCTATTTTTCTATCGGAGAGGCCTTCAAAGTGGCTTACAATTAAAATGAACAAATAATAGAAGAAACACATACCCTTCAATCCAGAGTAACTACAGGAGCAGGTAAGAGACATTACGTGCACGCGTAGTTACGGCACCATTTAGTGAAAACCTATGGGAAATTCATATTGCAATCCAGAGCAAATTGTTCTTACACTGGAGAAAGGACTCCCCATAGTTACTCTGGATTGCGCCCATATGCTATAATACCAGAGGGAAAAACAGCAGACATTATAGAAGCACAAAAAGACTGCTGTCAATAAAATGGTACCCCACACACATGAAGTCTTTTGTGGAAGTCCTACTCTTCATCCTCCGCTGAAATGAAACCTACTGATACAATCCTATGCACACTTCACACACACAAAAATCCTATGTTACATGGAGAGGTTCACTTTTGATTTCATGGAGTTGAGTTGGCATTTCTACATGTTGGCATTTAATTTCTTGCACGTAATTATCCTGTGACCTTTGACATGAACATTTGCTATTCTCCTTGTTGCACTCACTGCTGTATAAATTTAGATTGCATATTCATGATTATGATTATTTAGCCTTAGATCAGTGTTTCTTGATGTTTGTGCTCCATTGTATCACTTCACATGGTCCAGCTCTTTGAAGTACAACTGGAAGTAACTTGTGATGCAGGCCTCCGTCAGTCTTGAAAGACTGTGGTATCGTGCTTGGGGCTGCATACGCTGCATGCGAAGCACGAAAGCCTGGTTTGGATTATTATGGAGGATAGGCTGTTAGCCAAGCAGCAAATCCCCCCTCTCTATGCCATCAAATTAGTCCAATGGAAAGGCAGAGCCAATACGATTGGATCCAGCTGGTGTCGCAGAGCTGGGCTAAGGACAGGAGCTCACCCTGTCTTGTGGGGCCGATGACATCACCGCCAAATACTTCTGGGTTGGGAGGACAGATTCAACCAGTAATGAGATTTGAAGAAATTAACAACCAGTTCAATGCCCATCTGGCAGCCACTTTTAAATGGCTATTTTTAAATTTTATATGTCCTATCTCTCGTTAACAACCGGCTCTATAGAGTAGGTGTGAACCTGCTGGAGCCCACCAATGGATTCAACACAACAAACACTACGAAAAGTCTGGGAGTGCAGGAGAGATTTATTTGAGTGTAGAAAAGCATGCTTTGGAGCTCTGCCTGCCAAGTCAAGTCTCCACTATTTGTTGTGTTGCATTCCTGGTCTTGCTGCCAGGCAGCAATAGTCCTGCAAGTACAACCAGACACCACCCCAAGTACCATTAGTGATACTTATACTACTAGTTGAGAAACATTAACATATATTAAAGGCTCCTAAGAGCTGGAAATCAGTTCCTGATGTTTGAAAGCATGGAAAAGCAAGTAGATAAATAAATTCTATGATAAATTCAGGAAACACCTTGGCAGGAAGGTAACAGTGGCTTTTAGTAATTCTGGCTACATCACCATGGAGGGGTCTCTGGACAGCATGGCTCTTCAGCTTAGAAATGGGGATGAGCACTGCTCCCTACAGTCTGTCAGGACTAGCAGTACAACTCAACTGCAGGGGACACCTTTACCTTTACCAGCTGGAAACTTGGCACATCATCAGTGCCTGATGCATTTGTGAGAACAAGTGCTTTCCTGCAAACTGAAGCATAGATTTCATGCATGGACACTGCTGTCCAAACCAAACCTAACCTTGCAGTGCACCCCAAACCAACTCTTTCCAACCCACCACAGCCTGCAATGCGATACATGCTCACACAGGACTAAGGCTGCAATTCTAAACACACTTTCCTGAAAGTAAGTCCCATTGAACACTTCTAAGTAGACATGCTTAGGATTGCACTCTAAGGCTACAATCCAGGGTAACTACGGGAACTTTTACGCCGATGTAGTTATGGTGCCACCTATGGGAAACTTATAGGAAAGGCATAGAGCAATCCAGAATAAGTGCATCTTTTGTCTTCCAGTAGTTACTCTGGGTTTAAGTCACACAAGGTAGACATGTACAGGGTTGTGCTGTCAACAAGTGGTTAAGACACTGTGTCTGTTAACCAGCAGGCCAGGGTTCAAGACTTGGGTCCCCACAAGATTAGGATTTTCTGCTACAGGCAGGGGAGAGGGTTGGACTAAATGATCCACTGGGTCCCTTCCAATTCTATGATTCAATCTGGTCGATCTGGAGCCTGATCCTATGCATGATCATAGTCAGTGGTGCTTACTCCCAAGTAAGCATGAATAGAACTGCAGCCCCAAAATCTGTAGCCAGAAAATAAAACAGAGAAAATCTCTTTCTTACCAGACAGGAGAGCAGGGTGTGTGCAGCAGCAGTGCTGCTTCCTTGAAAGGAAGTCAGGGCTGGTTTGGGTGTCATCAAAGAAGGAGAGAAAGACAGACAGTGGGGGGGGGGGATCAACAGAAGTGGGAGGGCTAATGGGTGAGGGGGGCAGGTCGGGGGGCTGCCAGGGCTCCCCTCTGGAGGACGATCCTCTTGGGCCAAGAGTGGCACCAAGTAGTTGGCAGCCCTGGTCAGGGATGCGCCTCCCTCCTGTCCTGTGGCTCCGTTTAGTACGTGACCGGTTCCTCTGGGGACTCTCAGAGAGGCATCTGTCCAGCCTAAGGAGGAGCTGAAGGGGCCATCCCTCCTCGGTCTCCCCCTCGCCGGCACCGACGCCAAACCCAGCCACCATCCGGCACACGCGCCTCTCCAGCCAGCCTCACCTGCTGCCGGCTTCCGCGTCTCCCCGGAGGCTGGAGGAGGAGGAGGCGGCCCGAGGAAGAGCCCAGCCTCGAAGAGGGGCAAGATACCCTCCCACGCTCTTCTATGGGGGAGAAATGCCGTGCGTAAAAATGGTGCGTAAAAATGAGTCGTGCGTAAAAATAGACGCGCAACAGGCTAGCCAAAAGTGCACCCCACAGGCAGCCTCCCCACGGCTTGGGGAGAAGGGGGAGCGCAGAGAGGGGAGCCCCACTGGCAGAGCCCCCCCAGGCTGGGGCAGGGAAGGGCGCTGCTCCCACCTCAGGCCCCTCCAGGCGCACAACCCCGGGGTCTGGGGCGCACCGCAAGGCGCACGGCTGGCTGCCTGGCTGGGAAAGGGAACAGCTGCAGTGCGGTGCAGGGGCTGCTGCTGCTGTTCCTTCTGTACCTGCTTTTGGCGACAGGCTGAGGGGAAAAGAGACCCAGCAAGGCACAGCTGAAAAAGAGGACCAGGACCCCCCAAAATGGAGGACGACCAAGACAAATAGAAAGCGCCAATAAAAGCCAAAACATACATAAAATAAAAAAAATAAATAAAATAAAAAGGAACACAATCCTAACCTTGTCTGCTTGATGGGTTCTGTAGGTCTTACTCCCAGGAAAGTGTCTTTAGGATTGCACCCAAAGTGAAGCTGAAAACATATAGTATATTGCTTTCATGTGGTGAATTTAAACACTGTATTACTCATGGTGAAATTTAAAACTATTATATGTAATTTATTCATTACAAGAGGCTACATGCCGCCTGATCACAAGGAAAGGCAGGACACTGAAGAATATTTCCAGGACATAAAAAGAGGACAGTCCTGGAAAAAAGTACATATGGTTATCCTGGCCAAGCACCAAAGGCAGTCTGGGAATGGTGTTCACACACACAAGAAGAGCTGAACCTCTCTCTCTCTCTCTCTCTCTCACACACACACACACACACAGTGTGCAATCCTGTGTATGTCTACTCAGAAGTAAGTTCCATGGTGTTCTATGGGACTGGGCAAAATCCAGAGTAACTATGGGGAATTGTTGCTCCTGTGTAAGAACAACTTACTCTGGATTCCAATATGAATTTCCCATAGGTTTTGACTAGGTGGTGCAGTAACTACGGGTGCACGTAAAGTCTCTTATGTGCTCCCGTAGTTACTCTGGATTTGGGGGCTACTCTCAGGAAAGTGAATAGGATTGCAGCCACAGACACCTCACACATTCCATCTTTCTCAAACACACACACACACTCATACACACACCATCTTTCTCAAACGCACACTCTCACACACTCACTTTCTGTTTCGATCACACACTCATTCTGTCACACCCACAACACACATTCCTTTTCATACTTGAACACATACATTCATTTTCTCTGCCACACACACATGGTCACACACAGACACACACTCCTATAAATCCTCTCACACCCAGACACACACCCAGACACCCAGACACACACACACACTCATTCTCACAATGCACACATGCAGCTTTTTGTTCTTACCTTCAGTAAAGCACTTTCACATGTGAATGAGGCATCCATCCCACATGAGAAATCCAGGTCACTGACACACATATGTGCACACTGAATACTTTTGAATGGGTGTCATATTTGGCTTCATGCTCCCTCGGGGCAGGAAACCTCATTTCTTGGCCATGTTAAACTTACCTTAAAATATATATTTTAAAAAACCTTAAGTTAAAAATGTATGTTTTAAAAGGCAGCATAGAAATATTCTACATAAATGATTTAAGCTGCAGTCCTAACCTCCAGTTAGGCTGGCCTATCCCCAGGCATAATTCCTGTGCTGCCCTAGGGGTGTCACAAAAGTGCTGTAAGACATTTCTGGACCATTCTTGGGAGAGGGCTAGGCCAGTGCACAGACATGTGCTCCTTTCATCACAGGAACAGGAAGACGGATGATTTGTGTCAGCCTAGCTTAGGACTGAACTCTTAAATTTGTAATGGAGTGATGTGCATGTCAGAACTGAACCCTTGCCCGCAACATGACGTAAATCAATTTCAGCATTCCAGTCCCCAATAAAATTAAGTGACTTGGAACAAAATGGGTTTTGTTAGACAGCCAATTGCTGAATTGTGTCACATACTGAAATCATAGTTAGAAAAATTCCCAGCAGCTGCAATGGTTAGAAACATTCTGGTCACCAGATAAAGAAACATCCAGTGAAGACAGACCTTGAACTATAGTCTGAAAGTCATTCAGATTTGAACTCTGCCACACTGGGCAACAGTAAACTATTATTTGTCTCTGTTGATAGTGTATACTGTATACTGTAATGTTCATTTGCCAATCCTGTTCTTGTATGTGGAAGACTATGCTTCCGCTGCTTGTTCTAATTTTTCCAGCCAACAAAGAATGAACTCAATGTCTCTATTGGTGGTTTTCAGTCTTACACAGTGGCACAACAAAGACAAAAAATATAGTTTAGTATGTAAGTATTTTGTATGTTTTATTCAATATGATGAATTATTCTATTAAATAGAAGCATTTTTGCTGCCTGTGGCCAAAATACAAAATGTTCCCAGGCCCCAAAAACAATCCTTCCAGATTTTGCTGAAAACCAGAAGGAAGTGCTGTTTTCGGCATTTTGAAGGCCCCAAAGGCTTCCTGAGGCCAGAGAGACCATGTGTTGCCTCCTCAGCTCTGAAGAGGCCTTCTGATGCCATGAAAACTGGTTGAAAAAAGTGTTAGCATCACAAATGTGATGCTGCCCCTGCAGGTTGCCACCCAGGGCACTGTCCAGGTATATTAGTGAAGAGGAGCATAGATGTAGTTGCCAGAACCTTCAGAGCTCTACCTTTTCACCAAGATCAGTGGCATTGCTAGGGGTGTGTGAGATGCATTGGGTGACACACATGGAGAGGAGGGCACCACAAGGCAAAATTTTCAAATCTTTGTATTTTCAAATATATCATTATAGTATATGTTTTTCAATGTGTAATGTCATTCAGAATGCAATGAAACAAGATGTGTTTAAATTTCTCTATTCTATCAAAAATTATAGCCAAAAAACCAGCAAGGAGAGGGCAGTGGTGCAATACCATGCCCCCTTGCTCTGCCTGCTGCGTGGAAAAGTCCTTCATGGAGGTGCCACAGTGGCCTCCTGCACCAGATAACTCAAAACATAGTAACACCACTTACTAGAATAATCTAGGTGCTTCCTAAATGTTCAGTTTTCATTTTAAACAAAAATTCTATTGAGACAGTGAATGTGGAAAAATGTGATAGTACTTTTTTCTAACTAACCACCAAGACTTAAAATTATTTGGGCTATGCTCAGTTCTAGTCAATAAGTACAAATGAATTGTTAGACTGATAAATAAGGTTACTAATAATACATTTATTTCTTTCTTTCAGTGGCAACTATTGACCAATAATGGAAAAGGGGACAGGATTTCTGCATGCTTTGTAAAACAGCAATAGTGAGGTGAGGACAATTGGCATTTACTTTCTTGACTTGAGAACCACTTGGCGAATATTTCACTTATTTTGTTACAATTTAAACCATTCTCAAATGAGGTCTGCCTAGATTCTTGCTGTTGCACACAGATTTCTGATCATTGTTTTAAAAACAAAGGCTGCAATCCTAAGCACACTTTCCTGGGAATAAGACCAATTGGACATAATGAAACTTACTTCTGAGTAGACATGCATAGGATTGTGCTCAAAGGGTCACAGTTGTATACGTGGTGAAGGTGAGTGTTACCAAGAGTCTCCACTATGAAACTAAGATTAAACTCACTTTTTGGTCTCCGCTGACCAAACTAAGAAGAATCAACTCAGAAAACTTTATTAGACACTATTTCTATATCCAAACAATATTTGAGATCGCAGGGAAAGGAACCAAAAATATAAGTGAGCACTTTATTCCTACATCTGGCATTACAGAATAAGGAGGAACTTATCAATTGCAACCACAAGAGACAAGTTCTGGTTTCATGTTCACTGAAAAGGGGGATGTGTTTACTAGCTAGAGCTGATTTAATCCTGGGAGTTCCTGTTATGCAACATCAGTTGCAGACAAACTGAGCTTTCCCCAGGGGCAGTATGGTCCTCTGAATAAAATGATAATAATTCAGTCAGAGTCTCTCACACATATGGTCTATCAATCTGCCAGTGTCTGCTGAATTAACAGACACAGCAGATTTTTCCTGGACAAAATGAACAGCACTGAATGACAACCTGTTATGAATAATTCTGCTTTTTGGTAAAAACAAAAAAACCTGGAAGTTTTCTATTTCCTCTAATGACCGAGGAATTTTTTTTTAATTATGGCAATTGTCAGAATAACCAAAGAGATTTCCAGTCACTTAGACCAGTTCTTCCAGCCAGGGAAGCTGGGGAAATCTACCACCCCACACAGTGTGTGGAATTGTAGTCCTAATGGGGAGCTATGGCCAATGACCCAGTTGGTCAAGAGAGCCATCAGTCGAATAATATTGGGGAGTGTAGACTCAGGCTATATGCCCTTCTCCAATTTCCTTATAATCACACAGCCAGCCAGAGAAATTCAATTTGATAGTAAACAGAAGTTAACATTATCTCAATAACTAAAATTATAGAGAAGAAATGTAGAATAACTCTACCCACAGATCAAGAAAGGTGCCAGGACATCTAAAGCTGTGATACTAAGTACTGTATGCATTTACATCAAAGTTTCTCCCACTGTCAGCACCAAACTTGTTTGAGAGAAGATTCCTTTGAAAAGGTAACAGTATTGCTCAGAATATAAGGTGCTGGAATAATACATTGGATTGTGCAGGTATCACAGCCCATACTGGATCTGCCATTGTTTTCACCTGCTATGTAAAAAAATAGGGAGGTGGAAAATCTTGGAAAAACTATTCATGACCAACTTTAAGAGTGGTGCTGTGAAGCGGCTACAAGGCTGAAGAGCCACTGCTGTACAAAGATATCTGTGGTCATGTGGCCGCCCTCCTAAATGCCAAAGGTAAACAGAACATTTTTACCTTCCCTTCAAAGTGGTACCTATTTATCTACTTAGATTTACATACTTTCAAACTGCTTGGTTAGCAGTTGCTGGGTAAGTAATAGAAGCTCAATCCATCATGTGGTACTCAGGTCTCAAAGCACCAAGCTGCTGACCTTCAGTTTGACAAAGCATAGCCTCTTTAACCACTGAGTCACAACAGCCTATATTTATTATCTTAAATATTTTGATAGCTGCAAATAGACATCCCGTAGCCCTTTGACCCCAGCTTGTACAATTGTTTTTCTTCTTTTTCTTTTCTATACTGTTATAGATATCTGTGTCCATGCTTGTTTACTGAGGATTTATCTTCATGCATATTCTAGTACACAAAACATTTCTGATGAAACAAATATCCTTTTTAAAAAAAAATCATGATTATAAAGCAGTGGTCCTCAACCACTGGTCCGTGGCCCAATGCTGGTCCACGGCCCAATGCCAGTCCGTAGCGCCTTGGCCACCGGACCACAGTCCTGGACTGGTGGCATGCACAATTCCATCTGGAACTGCGCATACACATCCTCCCTGGCCTGTGATAATTTTTTCCCCACAGACCAGAGCCATGCTCTTCAAAAGGTTCAGGACCACTGCTATAAAGATCATGAGAACATTGTTTCCATTCGTTTAACATGAAGGGCTGAGCTGCTATTTCTAACTGGTGGAACACACACATATGCTCACAGAACACACACACACACACACATACACACAAACACACACATGCTCACACACCCTAAACTACCCATAGCTTGAGAATCTTGAAAGTCTGATTCAAGGTCTAGTTAATGTGATTGAAACCTTTTCTCTTGGCTACAGTGGGCTTTGGATCAAGACAGATTCTTTTCTAATGACATGTTTATTTTCCTAGATCTATTTTTATGTTGTGAAAACTACATCTATATACAGAACCCAAATGCTGCATGCTTTACAAGAATATATTAGGGCAGTATTAATTCAGAGTCTTCAGGGAAAGATCAGATAACAAAGTTGACCTAAGAGCTGAACTGACCTTGTAGGACTAAAGGCAAGTACCGTAGTCGGAATTTTCTGTTTACCCACTGTTTGAAATATGGAGATTAGTTTATCCCCTTCTACTTTAAATTATTGGCCGAGCAGTTCTTAGTATTTACTGAGCAGTTCTTAGTATTTACATCAGCAGTGTATTTCCAGTTTCCAGCAACACTGCTCAGACATGTCTCTGTTATGACTTAGCTGCTGCAGCAGAACAGAGTCCTGTGAATCTTAAAAGACTAGTATGTGTAATTGTTGCATGTGCTTTCATAACAAGAACCTATGTGATTAGATGCACGAAACAAAGAAAGTGATTAATACTACATGCAAATACATGTGAGGAGTTAAACCCTTTTCTTTTACAATGTTTCAAATAATGAACATCCTGTTCGGGAAAGATATCCAACGAAAGAGTTGCTTCCTACTCAGTGGTTCTAAATCAGATTAGTCCCTAACAGTTTGCTTTTTTCATCTGGGATCAGAAAAAAAGTGAATTCTTTGCTATGCTAGTTAATTCCATACATAGGTCAGTTCAAAGGCTGCCACCAAAGGAAGAAAGAGGAACCAAGGAGGAAAAATGTGCTTGTATTTTAATCAGCATTATGACATTACTAAAACTGTTTTCAACATGTCTTTACTGCTTTCGTTTCAGAACTTTCACTTCTGTCTAGTTACTCCCTTCCTGAATGGAGTTATTGTAAGAGTTGAGTCACCTCTTTGCAGTAAAAAACCTCTGATCGGCAGACTTTGGTAAGACAACTTTGTTATCCTTGCAACTCATATATTTCCAGGGTGACCAGATGACTGGAAAAACCCGGATTTATCCAGATTTTTAGCCTCCTGTCCGGGTGTCCTACATTTTGGCATCATTGTCCTACATTTTGGCTTCATTTTGAAACTTTGTGATAGTGTACAGTATCCCATCATGCCATATGTCATTGGATTTGTATTGAAGAGCAGAAACCAATGCAAAAATCAGTTTTGAGATATCTCCTTCCTATCAAAAGTTATAGTCAAAAAACTAAAAAAACAAAAAATACAGTTTTTTGGCAATTTTTTTCAGCGGGTAGGAATTTTGGCCTGGGAATAGGAATTTTGGCCTTGGGGTTCATGAATTTTGGGTTTGGCATCTGATCACCCTGTATATTTCCATAACTAGTGAAATGTACCCATATTGCGGGAGTAAAATTTCAAGAATATTTGTATGCCTGGACACACACTTAACCCGCCCGGTGTACCACTCTCCCATTCAACACCCTTGTGCACCACTACACCCTGTGTATCACCCCCCAGTGCAGCATTCCCTCATGCAGCAGCCCTTCTGCCACAAACTCCCATGCTGCACCCCTCCCCTGTGCAACCACTCCCCCCACGCAACATACCCACCCCGTCATGCAACACACCCTCTCCATGCAACACCACCCTTCTGTGCACTATCCTCCCTCAACCATGGGCACCCCTACTAGGCAGGGGCAGGGTTTGAGGCTGGGTTTTATCAGTTCACAGTGTATAGGACGAAAATGCATTGCATTTTCACCCCCTTAGGTGTTAAATTTCTCACATCACACCCTCCCCAAATTTCATGGTTCTAGATCCAGGGGTTGGGGCAGAGCGTCCATCAGTCAGAGATTCTTCAATGTAAAGGGGGAAAAACATGTTGTGCTCCTTTTCACCCCTTTCGGTTTTAATTTCCAAAAACCGGTTCTTAGTGGGTGCCTCCATCACAGAATGAACAACCTCCACAAATTTCATGCTTCTTGGTTTGGCACTTTTGGCTGGGCATTGATGAGTGAGTGACTTTTCAGCTTTATATATATAGACACTAGTGGAATGAACGCACCATTGTGGGAGTCAAATTTCAAGAATATTTGTGGGCCCCAGGCATGGCAGGGCAATAGTGGGCACCAGGAAGTTGCACCTGGTGGCGGACATCAGGGGGCATTATTACTGTTGGGCAATGACAGAAATAAGGCACTGGAGCCTACCAGAAGGGGAGTGCTGGGCAGCAGGAGGAACCAGTGGGGATCCCTACCAGGCACCATTGGTGGCACTGTGCATCACTGTGCAGCAGGCAGTGGGCACCAGTGGGTAGGGGGCACCAGCAAACAGCAGCAGGTAACATCAGACACTAGGCATCCCTACCAAGCACCACTAGGTACCAGTGGGCACTACCAAGCACCAGTGGGCACTGGGCATCCCTACCATGCACCAGGCATCCTTATGGGCACCACTGGCATCAGCACCACCACACAGTAGGCAGTGGGCACCAGTCACCCCTACTGGGGACCACCAGGCACAAGGCACCAGACACTGGTAACCACCAGGTGGCAGTGGCTAGCAGTCAGTACCAGGCACCACCGGGCATCCTTACCAGGCACCAGTGTTACCAGGCACCAGATACTAGCAAGCAACACCAGGCAGCAGGTACCATCGGGCACCAAATCAGTTCTTAATGCTTTCATGCTTCTAGGTGCACAGGTTGGGGCTGGATGTTGATGAGTCAGTGTTCAATGTTATGTAAAGGGGGAAAATGTTGCACCCTTTTTCACCCCTTATGGGTTAAATTTCTTAAAATAAGTTCTTGGTGGGTGCTCACATCAAATAAGACAGTAGTCTTCAAAGTGGGGGGTTACAAAGGCTGAGGACCACCATCTTGGACCTAAATACCTCAAAAGATCAACTTCGTGATGGTGTACACTACCCCATCATGTCATGTGTTGTTGAATTCATCTTCAAGAGCTGAATCCAATGCAACAATCAATTTTGAAATAGCTCCTTCCTATCAAAAGTTATGGGCAAAAAACTGAAAAGCAAAAATATGCATAGAAAATGCATGGGAAAATGAAAGTAATTTATATTGTGGTTTTACTCGTGAGTAAGCAAATGTGCCATAGTCCTGTGGAAAGTAGATGCTGAGCGCAATCCAAGGACACCAGAAGGGTCCTGATCCAATGAGCGCAGCCCCCAAAATCATTCCAGAAGGAAGTTCCCTCCTCCAAGCTTCCCCTTTACATTGAGCTCCATTGAAAGTTAAACTGCACAGCCGTGTTTACCCGTGAGCAAGCAAACACTTTGGCTGGTGTAGAAGGTCAGTCCAGGAGGTGCAAGGCTTCCAGCATGGCCCTAATCCCAGGCACCTGGAGCTTACAAGTGATCCAGAAAGCAGCCCCTCCATAACACTGAAAATGATAGTAACTGGCTCTACAGGTAACATGTAATTTTTCAAAAAAAATTTATTTGTAAAAATAGTCCAAACTCCTCTTCCCCCTCTCCCCAAGCCTTAATGTTTGGGGGGGGGGGGCAGGGGTGTTTAAGGCTGTTTTCATTTTTCAAAATGTCCTTTCTCCAGGACCCATCCTCTTTTTATCCATTTATCCTGGGAAAATATCTTCATTGTCCTCCTTTTCCTTGTGAGCAGACAGCCTACAGCCTGCTTGGAATTAATAAATTATTTGTAATAAATTGTATACGTAATTATTTTAAATGTAAGATTCAGTAATATAGTGTTTAAATTAAGCACATGAAAGCAATATACACAAGGGTTTTGAGCTTTTATTTTTTTATGTTCTACACTTTTCATGGGTGGCCTATATTTTGAAGGGGGGCTGCTCTCAGAAAGAAGGGGGCAACCAGGCTTCGGGAGGGGAGTGCATCAAAACAGAGCACTAGCAGCTCTCAACCCAACCTCCCTGTCGCTTCCCAAGGGCTTCTTGCTGCAGGTGTCACCAGAGCTCTGACAAGTGCCTTGTAAGCCCGCCTTCTCCCAGAAGCATGGGGTGTATGTGTGTGTGAGTGCATGGCTTGTGTGTATGCATGTGTATGTGCATGTGAGTGCATGGGTTTTGTACATATTCGTGTGTGTGAGTATAGGGTGTGTATGCTTGCTGTGGGTGTGTGAATGAGTGCACGGGATGAAAGCTGTGTGCATTTGTGTGTTTGAGAGTGCGTATGGAGGTTGGGAGGTCCTGGACAGGGGTATCCTGGACATATTGCAAAGGTTGTAAGGGGGTTCTGGGCTGAAATGGTTGAAGAACACTGAGATAAGGAATACCCTCCCCAAATTTTATGCTTCTAGGTCCATGGTTTGGGGCAGGGCTTTGATCAGTCAGCAATTCTTCAATGTAAATTACAGGGGTGAAAACGCATTGTGTCCGTTTTCACTCCCTTGTGGTTTGAATTTCCCAAAATCTGTTCTAAGTGGGTGCCTATATCATGGAAGGAACACCCCAAATTTCATGTTTCTAGGTCCAGTGGTTTTGGCTGGGTGCTGATGAATTAGTCAGTGAGTGAGTCAGTGACTTTTCAATTCTATATATACAGAAAATATAAGAGCATGAGGGGAAAGCAACACTCCATCCAAAGCAATATAAAAGGACTGGAAATTGTTTTAATAAGGATTGTACAAGGTTTTAAACTTGTATAAAGTGTTACGTGGGAAACAGGTATCTGTGTTTCATCAATTAAAGTTCACAGCCACAGCTTTAATAAGGCAATTTTATGCATATTTTCTTGGTATTTAGTTTCATTGGGTTCCATGGAACTTTCTCTCAAGAAAATTGGATTGTAGTCTCAGTGAACTGAGGACACAACTGTCACTCCTATCACTTTGGAATTGATTACACAATTTTTACAGACAGTTTTCTATCAGATTGATTGTTGTTCCTCTAACAAGATCTATACAAATGAATGGCAAGAAAAGTAGAAGAGAAGAGAGCAGTGGTGAACTGAGCATCATGAATAACCAATTATTCCCAAAGGAATAAGAGTAGTCAAAGCACAGGGAAAAATGGACTTGATAAGCATCTAATACTGCTTGTACAAGATAGCAATATTCCATAGTTACAAGAATGCACATCTTGCAAAGCTAAATAAGACAATGAATGATTCACATTCAGGTACACTGTCATATGATGTTCTACTGTTATTTCATTATAATCCCAAAGATAAGAAATCTGACAACCAACCTATGCTTGGCAGGTTAAAACCATAATCCTAAGCTCACACACTGGTAATTGTCCCAGATCTTAGATATGTTGATTTATTGTGGGCGCCCACCATTATAGTGTGCCATGTCAATTGTCAAAAAAATTTTGTGCCCTGAAAATTTTAGTATCATGTTAGTGTGCTAGAGATGAAAAAGGCTGAAAATCACCGGACTAGACTAATAAATGGTACAGCGAAAGCACCTATACCTTCCTGGAACACCTACAGGAATGAGCATTATACTGTATATTAAAAAGTTATACTGCTTACTGTAGCTGTCACAATCTATGAAATTGCAAGAGTGGGGCAGTAAAAGTACAGAGTAGAGAATAATTTGGTGACTTTTAACAGGCTTTACAACCCAACGGAAGGCAGGCAGAGGTAAAAGATTTCCAACAGTAGGGAGCGATAGACTAAGACAGTTGGAAAATCTGTACAAGTAACAGAGTTCGTAGGATAAGGACATGGGATTTTCCAGAGTTAGCAACTTGGCTTTCCCAACTTCCTCATAAGTGCTTACTATACTTCCAGTTGTGTTAAGGCATGGGAAGTTTCCAATATAATCAGAGACCACATTTTTACTTAAATAACATTAAATTTCACTGGGAAGTGGTTGAAGGAACATTCACCAAGAAAAGACATATTTTATGACATCTCTTCATAAGACAAATATGACAAACGAAACATACTTTTCAACAGGGCTGAAGTCTAGTCACATTTTGAAGTCACAGTCTCTTCAAGAGTTCAGCACCTTTATACATATTGTCCAATTAACATACATACTGTCCAATTAACCATAAAAAGGATCTATTTGTGTGCGTGCAAATATATAAAGTGATTGGAACAAGAACAATTTTATTACTCTGGCTTGGTCTGCAATTTATTCTTCTCTGGCTCAAAGAAATATTTTTCTAAAGCATTGGCCAGTTCATCCAGTTCTTTCTTCAGCTTTTCAAAGTCACTAAAAATGAACCCAAAACAAGAAAAGCTATTGTTAAAATTTCAACATGCAAATTGTTTTCATTTGTGTTTTAAAGTGTGGTGTGCTTTATTTCATAGACCTGCATAATATAAATATATATTTATATACAGATATATTTGCAAATCTTACAGTTAACATGCTTCTATAGCCTCCCACCCCTTTCCCCATCTCTGAATGGGTTTCTTATTCCTTTGCATCAGGCTTTAAGAGCAGTGACTTGTTGGATACAATGACCTTTAGATGCATTCCAGTTCTATGACCCTTTGGTACTAGGCTGGGATCCAAAGAAGAAAAATGTGCCAAGAGAAGAACTGCTTTCCCTGCTTTATAGCTTAGTTAGCTATTTTTGGTACATCAGTCCCTGCTGCCAAAGAAACACAAGCTATTGTTTCACTTTAAGAGGGTTGCCTCTCTTCCATAATTGGGACTATTGTACCAAAGACAAAACCTGTACCAGGTTTCTCAAGCAATTCATCCTTATGTGCACTTATGTTGGGTTTTGAGCCATATACATGCATAATCCAGATCTTAACAGCCAGTAAATAATTGAAATTTGCCTCTTGGGTACAAAATTATTTCAACCAATTAATTTATCGTTTCAGTCATTCCATTCTGGGGGGCGAAGGGTGGGGAATGGGGAACACTATGGATCAGGCCTAGAATTCATGCAGTCCAGCTTTCTGTATCTCACAGGAGCACACCAGATGCCTTAGACCACGTAGGCAACACAGTACTTGCCTCTCACTGCCATTCTCTTGCATCTGGATTTTATTTATTCTTGTACCCCACAATGAAAATAACAGAATGCACTTGGATTTAATTTGGGCCACCTTATTAGGCACATAACCAATTTTTAACATATGAACCATTCAACATAACTTCCCTCCCTTTCCAGTCTGAAATAGGGAAAAAAAACCACTCATGGCCATGGCCAACTCAAAGGAAAAATTCCTACCAGCCCTCTTGATGAGTAACCAGCTAATCTCAGACTCATCATGATATGTAATCTGTGTTGGAGTTTTCCTCCAGGAATCTGTCCAACCCTCTTTTAAAAACATATAGGCAAGAAGCATTACCAGCTCTTGCTCAAGGAATTCCACAGACTAATTACACACTAAATACATAAATATTTCATCTGTTCTAACTCTCCCAACACTTAATTTAGTGGATGTCTCCTAGTTCTGGTGTGTGAGACGGGAAAAAGCACCCCTGTAATCAGCCCCTTTCATAATTCTGTTAAGTCAGAAATGCATGTTCACAATTTGTTCTTGTATATCCTATTATCTCAAGGGTACTAACACTCCAGAAGAGAGCAGAGTATAATTTCTGCAGGCAGCACAATCCAGAGTAACTACAGGAACTCTTACGCTGACATAAGAAAAATTTACTCTGGATTGCTCTATGCATTTCCCATAGGTTTCCATATGTGGCGCCGTAACTACGTGAGTGGCTGTGAGTGGCACAAGTGGTTAAGACAGCCTGTTAACCTACCTGTTAACCAGCAGGCCAGGGTTCGAGACCCGGGTCGGCCCCACAAGACAGGGTGAGCTCCTGTCCTTAGCCCAGTTCTGCGACGCCAGCTGGATCCAATCGTATTGGCTCTGCCTTTCCACTGAACTAATTCAGTGGCGTGGAGAGGGGGGATTTGCTGCCTGGGTAACAGCCTATCCTCCATAACAATCTAACCCATGCTTTCGTGCTTTGCATGCAGCATATGCAGCGCAGAGCACGATACCATAGTCTTTCAAGACTGACGGAGGCCTGCTTAACTACGCTGACATAAATGTCTCTTATGTCGACATAAGAGCTCCTGTAGTTACTCTGGATTGTGCTGTAAGCCAAACACTGAGTATAAGTTCCTGTGTACATTCACTTGATTGGGCAACCACACCAATCAACAAGATCTCAGGGAAAACCACCCTGTCCAACAGCCATTCATTCAACTAAGGAAGCAGAAGTCCCATGGTCTAACTTCCCAGCTCTTGGAGGCACTGAGCTCCCGAAATTCCAAAGATGCAAGATCCCAGACTAGTTTGTTAATTCTAGTAGCAAAAAAACTCTGAAAGGATAGGATTTGCTACCAATCCATGCTAACAGGTAAAAAGAAATTCACATGGGTGGCAGTGCTGGTCAGACTATAATTGGGAGTGGCAATGTATTCCAAATCTGTACTAAAACAGAATATGGTTTTTTGGCTAGTAGAAGGGATCTCACAAACCAACTGAAACAACCATGTTTCATAAAAAGTGTTACTGCAGTCCTGAAGCTATTCCACAACAACGTCTCTAGGTTAATCTAATGTTAAACAATCACTTGCTAAAAAATTTCCAAACATTACCTGTTTCCAGGAGGTGCACAAAGTTCCATGTAGTACTTGATTTTCGGTTCAGTTCCACTGGTTCTCATTGTAGCTACTCCTCCATTACTAAAATTAAATGTTATCATTTGGCTGCTTTTACTCGTAGGAAGCACCTAGTATCAGAGACCATAACTTTGTTAAAATTCTACCACTTGAATTTGAATGTCAGATGTGCAAAATCATGAAAGATCATGAAGGTTCAAAGTTCTGAAAGTGAAACATAGATTTGAAGTAATAGGAGATCAAGAGCTAGATTTTTACTGGGATAGAAGGAAGTCATTTATGTTCCATTTTAAAGATTAAAATGAAAGCAGCTTACATACTGTAAAATATATACAAACAAAAATTTTAAAGCAATTTTAAGTGATAGCAATTTTAAGTGATAGCAGTTTTAAAGCAAAGGAAATTAGGCTGCAATCCTAAACACACTCTCCTGGGAGTAAGATCCATTGAACACAATGGAGCTTACTTCTGAGTAGTCATGGTTAGGATTGTGCTCTTCAACTAACAAAACAAAATACAGGCAAACCTCCCTCCAAAATCTGGATCTATGGATGCAGTTCTCCATTCCTCCCCCATCTTAGGCAGGAAAGTATCATGCATGCTAGAATAGCCTAAAAAATTGATAACAGGAAGCAGGAAATTAAATGATAAATGACAGCAATGGGCGTGGAGGGGGGAAACATAGATATAGGGTTCCTACTTATCCATGGTTTCCTGTATTAGTGGGAAAAAATAATATTGCAAAATATAACTGCATTTAAGGTTATGTATAATATTTGAAGTAGCCTTACAACTTTTTGTGTCTAGTACACAGTGAGCAAAGGTTATTTAGAATAGAAAAACTCAAAATAGAAAACCAAAATAGAAAACGACTCACAGCTTTTTTGTCAGGTTGGTTACTGTCGTAGCCAGTAGTGAGATCTCTTACACCAGAAACTGTAAATTTCCCACAAGTTTTTGGATAATTATTCTTCCCATCATAATTTCTAAGCTTATCAAACAGCTCTTTAATAGTCTTCTGATCATAACAGATAAAATATGACGCTTTGGTAATATGGTAGCCATACCTAGGAAGGTAAAACACTCATCTGTGATCTTCAGGTACAATGTAGGTGGAAAGCGCATTAGACATATACTGAAAAATCACACTCACTCATTGTAAATGGCTTTCAGCTGCTGAGACAAAGACAAGTTCTTAGTTGCTAGAAAACTAGACATCTCTGCAGTTATGACTGCAGCACTGACTCCATCTTTATCCAAGACCAGAGGGCTGCACATATATCCTAAGACAGAATAATAAATAACTTAATAAAGGATCACTTTGCTAAGGGTGCAATCTTAACCTATTTAGGCCAGCCTAACTCACATAGCATATCTTCCCATGTTGGTGTGAGGACGTTGGCGTATGCCTGTGCTCTGGCTTAACCCCCCGAGGAGTGGGACAGACATGTCAGAAAAATGCCCTAAGGCACAAGTCAGCACAGGACTTATGCTGGGGCTTAGGCCAGCCTAACTGGAGTTTAGGATTGCAGCCTAAGACTTCCATTAAACACTACTTACAAATAGACTATCACAACTCACAATACGTTTAACATTTCTACAACTGATGAGGCAGTTTGTTATTGATATTATTAGAGAACCCTGTAAACCTGATACTAAAATAGGTTTATGTTTGTACATATTTTTAATTATTTGATATGATCTGTACTAGTTAATTCTCTGTATTACAATATCAGAGTATTCAGATAAAGATTATCTACAATGACAGAAAAGATAGCCTAGATTTCCGTCTCAGCCTCATTCAATGGCACAAACTGCTTCATCGTAAGATGCATGTTGATAAATATGTCATGTCAAGGGATCTTCTGGGCCATGTAAGATGAAAATCTGATTTTAAAGAAAATGCACCTTGATTTATAGTCCCGTCTGTTTTCACTGATTACTTGGCTGTCAACCTAGCTCTTTATCAGCATAATGATACACTATATGTGGGACTTTTTGTATAGGTACACATCATTTAATGACAGAATTATGTCCTAGTCACCCCATCATTAAACAATGTCATTAAATAAAAAAGCATAAAGATTTTCTTTAATGGTGTCCTTAGAAGGCCACATAAGGGCACAATCCAAAGTAACTACGGGAGCACGTAAGAGACTTCACGTGCACCCGTAGTTACTGCACCACCTAGTGGAAACCTATGGGAAATTTATACTGCAATCCAGAGTAACTTGTTCTTATTCCGGAGCAAGGACTCCCCGTAGTTACTCTGGATTGCACCGTAAGTGTCTTCCATTGAACCCGGCCTCCAAAGACTTAAGAATGGTCCACATAAGTCTCTTGAAGCTATTTCCCATTTCTGAAGCAAGCAGGAAATAGTTTTCCAAAAGCTTAGGAATTTTGCACATCTTTCTGAGACTTGTGGAGGCCGGGTGTGACCCAGAGGAAGTCTCTGGGGCTTCCTAAAGACATTAACAACATAAAGGTTTCAGGCACTGTCCAAGAAACCAATGATAGGCTGTCATATGTGCGGTTTCTGTTAGTTGGAACATTGCTAAGCAATGCACTCTGCATTATATGTCAACTTCCGCAGATGATACAAGTTTATCTCCAGTAAAGTCTTAAAAGTGTTAACACTTAACAGCTGGTTTTCTCCATGATATGATGGTATATTAAAAAGATCCCACTCAAAGAATGCTTTTATTTACTATGTAAATAAGGAGTAATGTAGTACCAATGGCTTCTTCAAATGCAAATAAAACTGTTTTTCCTTGATCTAAAAGCTGCTTGGCTCGATTTCCCATCCATTTGAATCCAGTTAATGTTTCCTAGACAAAACAAGACTTGGTGAGAAGATGCTTTAGGGACTGGTGCAAAGGTGCCACACGCCATATACTACCCCATGCCAATAACTTACCTCAAAATGGAACCCTTCCTTCAGTGCAATTGCTCTTAAGATTTTTGAAGACACAGTGCTAGACAGCATGTATACATCTTTAACAGCACTAGACGCCGGATTCTGTTTTTTCCAACAAGTGAAAATCCACCAGCCCAAGAGTGCTCCCAGTTCATTGCCAGAAAACACTTTCCATTCTCCTCTATGAAAGACAGGCACAATAGATTAGGGGGTTAAGCAGTACTTTAACAACTGATACAAATAAAGAAAAAAATAGGAAAGGTGAGTAGAAATGGTGTACATTCTAAGTACAAAACATAACCCCAAACAGAAGTTCTTTATCTACCTCCCCATAATAATTGGACTCAGAAGAGAAGGAACAAAAAGAGTTAGAGAGGGAGACTCTAACAAGGTGTTGGGAGAGCCCATTACACAGGTCATCCTTTCAATACTGTTGTAGCTGAGGACCAGGGGCTGAGATGGAATGGCCTAGCTAAGGCCACCAAGTGAGTAGGGGATATTTGAACAGGGGAAAGTCTGATTAGTAGCTCAGCCACTATAATTTAATTTTTAAACGAGGTGTTTTTTATTTAAAACTTTATTAAGCTACATCATTGGTAGCAGTTAAGGGGGAACAAAGAGATAGGATTGCAAAGCACATTTTTGCAGATGTTGCAATTGTAAATCACTTTGTGAGCCCAATCCTATGCAAATCTACTCAAAGACCCATTATAGTAAGTGGGGTTTGCTCCTACAGGAATGCAGCCTGTGTCACTGAACATCTCGCAAAAGGAAAATCTTAAACAGAAGATTTCATTGACCTACACTTGAGCTCAGGTATTCCTACAAGAGATTTGTTGATAAGGTTTGAAATTAGCAGACCTGTTCCATACCTTTCTTGTTTCTCTGCAACAGCAAGCCGATCGGCATCTGGGTCATTGGCTAAAATAATCTTAGCACCTTCTTTTTCAGCCAAGGCAAAAGAGAGTGTCTGAAAGATATAGAGAAAAGTGATTGTGATGTTTAATATAAACCAAGTGTGGTTGAAATCTAGAAACTGTATAGTAAGCACATGAATTTTTTTTAGAGCCAATTAACACTGTTTAAAATTTCTTCAGCCTGCAGAAATGTTAGATATTCATGTTTCTGGTTCTCTACATCTAAACTAATGTATAACCTAGGCCTTCTATTGCAAGAATTGCTTGGATGGGGAAGAGTAAAAAAGAAAAGATGCTTGATGGCTCTTGAAGAGATATATGAGTTCACTTAACAATGTTCCTCCTAATGACCAATTTGCTTTTATGATGCAACAGATACTAAATTACTTTCTGGTCAATTTCACTCAATTTGAGACTACAGTCCAGCAATCTTTTTCATCTCACGGCACACTCACGAAGCACTAAAATTGTCAAGGCACACCATCAGTTTAAGACAATTGAAAAGGCACAGTGCACTGATAGCAAGGGCTTGCATCCCACAGTGGCTCTGCTAACTAATGATAATACTCCAATAGCATACCTGCAGATGATCCACAGCGCACCAGCCATGGAATAGTGATTGAAAATGGCTACTATAGACACTACAAATGTGATACCAAGTTTGGCCACTAGATGGAGATGAGGGACTGTTTAACGACAGAATCGTTTTACAACGTGAATCAAAGAACGTATCCCATTGTATCCCATTGTTAAGCGACAGACACTTGTATGTCTATAAAAGCAACATTTGTATTCATTTTAAAATAGGTTTATAGATTACTGGGGAAAAGTTTGAGGTGACAGAAAAGAAATGTAGAAAGAAGAAATGTTTACTAAATAAAGTTTACCAGCACGCCTTTACCCTCCTCAGGATTTGGGTATTTTACTGTTGGAAATTCTGGATCAGGCTCCTTCTGTTCAGGAACAGCAAATGGAGGGCTAAAGCCAAATGCCTTGAAGGCGGACTGCACAAATTTGTGCCCTACACCGTGCACAGAAGTATGGACAAATTTCAGCTTTGTCTCCTTGTTTATATTCCTGAAATTAAGTACATTAGCGACATTAAATTGGCATAAACTTCTCTATTGTTAAGAGCAAACATGCATTTTTAAAATACATTTTTTTCTGAGAAGGTGCTTTGCAAACAAATAATTGCACTTATTTATGGGTTCTGTTGATCAAAGTGGTTGTGCATTCCAGAAATATTGTGCAAACTCTGTTCTGTTCATAAACATAAATGAAGATGTGCAAAGAAATTTTGCAGTATCACATAAGGTTACATCCCCGATCCGCTGGTTGCACCCCTGATCCGCTGGTGCTACTAGCAGTACGTGCTAGATGTTCCAAGGGGACAGAACAGAGGATAAGGAACAGGAACGAAAAATACAAAAAACTAAGGGAAACCAAGTTCCAAATTCTTTGGACTGTCCTTTTATGCATCCCATTCCCTAATAATAAAAAAGAAAAGAAAGAAAACTAGACTGGCCATGATTTCCCATAACCAGATAGAGAATTGGTCTCACAGTATACCCATTCTGCTCATATTATAATGGTTCAGATTTTATTAAAACAAACACCTCTGATCTGTGATTACATTAGAGAGGGATCACTGCTTTCTAATAGTGTTCTCTGTTACCACCTCCTAATTCTTTTTAAATTACTTATCTTTGTTCTTGTTACTTGCTTCAAATAGTTAATGCATTGTTTCTCCTGCACATCTCTCAGTATCAAAAATTTAAGTCTCAGCTTTCTGCCACTGGACAGAAGAAAATATTTTCCTATTTTGAGAAGTGTATGTATGCTGAAGTTCCATGTTAGTTTTAATCCTGCTGCACTAATACCAAATAATGTTTAGACCCAAGTGGTAAAGAGAGTTTTTTCTGCCAACTCACCTGTGTAAGCAGTGCCTTTGAATATCTTGAAAATAGTCCTTATTGATAGATGCATATGGGTCGTGGAGAAGGGGGCTTTTTTCAAGCAGGCTGTCATCCCAAGCTTGAGACCATGGCTCCAGGTTTTCTTCAATAGCTTGAGCAATTCCTTTATCGTGAGGTTCAATGATCTGAGAGCCATTTTCCCAATAAACCTATGCAAAACATGTGACATGCGAGATTGCTTTGAGCGCCACTAACAGAAGATATAATTTTCAGCATGCTTGCTGCAACCTAGTCACCACAGAGTATGATTAATGCTCTCTCATTAGTATGATTAATGCTCTTCATTATAATTAATAATAAAAAATTGGAAGTGAATACCTTGTATCCATTATCTTGTTTAGGGTTATGGGAGGCAGTAACCATAATTCCAGCAGAAAGTTTCAAATGAGTCACCGTATAGGGCTGTGAAAAAGGAGAAAAAATGCCATTGTTTAAAATGAAGACAGGCAGGACAATCCAGAGCAACGAATCTGTCCACATAAGAGCTCTTAGGTTGCCCTATCTAACACTAGGTTGGAGCAACTGCAAGATGCTCCAGCCCAGTTACTCTGGAAGAGGCTTAGGGCAGAGCAAGGCAAGATAGGGTGCCCTAAGAGAGGTGGACCTGCTCTGCCCTAACTGGGGCAGCCTAAGCAGCTCAGGAGAGGCAAGTTGAGGGCATGTTTAGCATTGCCTAGGGAAGAGCAGTTACTCTGTATCCAAAGCCTGTTTCCAAGGCAGAAATGCCCTCTTCCAGCCCTCAGAGTTATACCACCTCAGGAGCAGGTATAGTAATGAGTAGACCCATAGGGGTCCATGATAAGGCCCGAGTAAGAATGGCAGTGTTGACCAAAAATCTGAGTTCTTGGCCAGCCTAGCTGCAACCCCTGCCTCTCAACCTCAGGATATGGAACAAACTACGGCTGCCCACAAACCTCAGGATACAGCAGGCCACTCCAAGAAGCCCCTTGTATTCACTGTAGAATGTACTGGCATCTCATCAGGGACTCCTTACAAGGCAGGCACCCAGTGGCCTCACCAGACTGGTGCGGCTGGTGTGGGCTGCATTGGGTGATGCGCTCTGTATGGGGTGATGTGCCGGAGGAGTTTGACTGTCCTTTGGCAGGCCCCGGGCGTCAGCACCCCCATTCAGGCCTGCTCCAAGGCAGAGCAGCAGTCAGAAGCTGCCACTTGTCTGAGGAGCTGGCCTGAACGGCCATCTGAGGTGCACTGCGCAGAAACACACTGAGCATGCTGAACAGCTTCAGAGGAGACTTCCTTACAGCAGAGAAAGTCCGCGCCTCTGCACAGCCATTTGGCCTCACTCAGGAGGCGGAGTGGCAGCCGAATGGCTTCGGAGGGAGTGCTGTGCGGGCACCAACTCTGACGCCTCGCAGTCTCCCCCGAAGCCAAAAGGCTTCGGAGAAGTACTGCGTGGGTGTCGGAGACGGTGCCTGCACAGTGCTCTTTCTGAAGTCAGTTGGCTTCAGAAACAACTGCGCAGGCACCAACTTTGGTGACTGCGCAGTCCAGGTGGCGGGGGCGCGCATCCCAGGGATGACGCACAGACTTCTGCACCAGGTGATGTGCAGAGTCATGTCATCACTGTAGGCACCACAGCTGTTCCTTGTTCAGTGTGATCTGAGGGGTGTCTCCTCAGGAGCAAGTCTTCCCCTTGTGTCATTTACTTAGCATGCTCTGGAGCAGTTAGGGCAGCCCAGGCTTCTTGACTCTCTGGATTCAGCATAACTTTCTGCTCTGGATACAGAATAGTTAGGAGAGTGCAGTTAGGTCAGAGCAGGCTGAATTTGCTCTGGATTGTGTCCTTAGAGAGTTCCCTTCAACACTGCAAAAAATTGTTGATTAAATTTGTATCCTGCTCTGCCTCTGAATTTCTCTGATCAACATACGTGTAAACAAAAGTTGGTTGCCTTTCCTCAATTATGACATTCCTTTGAACTGCAGATTCACCATTGTTCAAAGCTTCAACTTTCAACTTTCATTTTGAAAGTTCAAGCTTGAAAGTTCAAGCTTGAACATTTTTAGAGCATTGTAAGGCTTTTCCATTTGAGCAGGTTGCGGTGGCTTGGAGCAGAGGGAGGTCCAAGCTATTTCACTACTTAAAAACAGCAGCTGAAGTGCCACTGCTTTCTTGAAGCCACCATTTCCACTGCCAGCATGCACCTTGCACATTAATTTGAATGACATGGTAGCCCCTTCAGTATGTTGATGTACCACAGATCCCTCCTGGGTTGGGAGAAAGTTAAATCAAGCAAGAAATAGATGGAAAAATCAGAGATTTTGCCACATGAGCTGATAGCACAATACAAAACACACTCTATATGAAGCCATGTAGAAGTCATGTTAACAGGTAAAAAATTGAACCTACCACAAACGGAGTTGGTACTATGCTAGAGAAAAGGTACACAGGAACACCCTTACTGATGAATGCTGTTGCAGCAAGCTTCGCAAATCTGTTGGTAAGGAATTTTAAAAAGAAATAAAAATGTTATCTTTTTAAACATGAGCAAGCACCACAATCAAACTAGCTGCAATTTAGTTCCCACATAGTGGCACATTTTTCTCTACTGAAAAAGGATCTTCCAGGTTTAAGTCCAACTCCATAACCATGACACCATCCCAGCTCTCTAGGTTTGACCTACTGTTGGTAGAATCTACTCTAGATGGAGACAGGAAAGATTTTTGAACATCTTACTTCATGTTGTGCCATGTATAATTTGGATTTCTATCCCTGAGTTGGGGGGGGGCACAGGCTAGTAAAAATGTGCATATGTGCACCAGGAACTTCCGGCAAGACAGTTTTAACCAATTAGCAACAAACTGTATCAGAGATGTCAACAACCTCTTCCTTTAGAGGGGTCAAGTGTTCAAGGGTAAAATCAGCACGCTGGAAAACCATCACCAGTCAACAATATTGAATTAGCAGGTCAACAAAATGCAGCTACTTATTTAAATAGCCCTTGGTCATATCCAGGTTTTACTGAAATCAAATGGGACCAGCATAAATCACACCCAACAATCCCAGAACAATTCCATAACTGTATCTCTTATAATTGAATAATTTAGAAAGGAGCTCATCCTTTTCCTAGGTATTCTCCCTACCCATAAACAATGTGAAAACAAGCATCTAATCCAGCCATTGCAAAAATGGTTGCAAATACCTTTTGCTGCTACCTCCACTTGAAGGGTGGGCCCGAGCATCAAAACCAATTACTACTCCCCTTTCCTTTAGATTAGTGAAGCTTTTCTCAAGGTACCTACAGAGACCCTAGAAAACAATACAAAACAAAAAAACCTCATATGCATCAATCATATGTGTGAAGTTGTCATAGAACTGTGACACATCATTCTCCTCATTCCCGAGAGAGAGTGTGTCTCACATGAAGGTTAACATAGGAATTTAGCAGCAGAAGCTCCTGCCTACAGCAAATAATATTATTATAGCAAAGAATTAGAGCACCATTCAGATCTCAGTCAAATAAACAAGTTAAAAAATATATCTCTTTTGAGACAGTTTAATCTGGTCCAAAAATCTTAGAAGAATTTAGAAGGATTTTTTCCCTCCCTGAAAACATTAACTAATGCTGTTTTACACGGCAATAATTAAACATCTAGCATATGCATCCATCAGTCTCGAAAGACTATGGTATCATGCTCGATGCTGTATGCAAAGCATGAAGGCCTGGGTAGATTAATATAGAGGATTACCCAAGCAACAAATCTCCCCTCTCCACACCACTGAAATAGTCCAATGGAAAGGCAGAGCTGATACGATTGGTTCCAGCTGCATCGCAGAGCTGGGCTAAGGACAGGAGCTCACCCTGACTTGTTGGAACTGGGTCTCGAACCCTGGCCTTCTGGTTAACAGGCACAGTGTCTTAACCACTTGCGGCCCTGACAGTCCCTAAACATCTACTGGTCAGTTAAAGAGATGCAGTGTTAGGTCACAGCAGCTTATTAAACGAAAACAGCAAATTTTAAGAGAAATTTAATTCATTTATTTGTTAAAAAAAACTATTTGCTTCAGCTGCAATCCAGATGGACTGGTTTAAGTGACAGAGGAACTTAACTGAAAGCATCAAACTATCAATTAAACCCTTTTTTCAAAAATATACCTGCTATTAATGAAAAAAAACACAGCTATGCAATTAGGGTTGGTACCTGCGTGGTCTGGATAATAGTCAAATCATTCATCCGAGATGTTCCCGGACCCATGGCTGCTCTGAGTCCTGCAGTCCCAAATTCCATCCGTGAACCAAAACATTGTTGGAGTTCTTCTGGGTCTCCTTTTGCAACCATCTGCCTCACTATTTCTGAGGTTTTAGGATTCTGTAAAAGATGTCATCTGGTTTTATTTTCAGATTATTATTTAACAAATATTGTGTTCACATAAATTCTGGCTGCTCCTTCTAAGGAAGCAATGTTCATTCTATAGTTCAAGAAATTGTGAGCACGCTTATCAGGAGTTACTTCATTAAGAAAATTGGTACAGGTAGGCATCCCTTTTCCAAAATGCTTGGAGCCAGAAGTTTTTTAGTGGATTTTTCTGTATTTTGGAAGACTTGCATATGATATACCTTGAGGTTGTATTCCAAATCTCATCATAAAATTCATATACTTAGGTTATTAAATTATACATTATAACCTGGATGTATTTTATACAATGTCTTAATATTTCATAGATTTTGTGCACCCTACCACATGATGTCAGGTGTAAAATTTTCCACTTCACTCTAATATTCACTTTTCACATGCTTGAGAAAGCCCTCCTGTCTGCCCTGAGTCTCTTACCAGTGTAAGAATTCAAAATTAACTGGCAATGAAATCATTCCCAGCTATTTCTGGTGGTACTTCCAATAGGTGGACCATGGAAACTGATATCTCTGGAAGTCTATGAAGTCTACTTAGGCTGCAATTCTAAAGACACTTTCCTGGGAGTAAGCCCCATTTAACACAAATGGGGCTTACTTCTGGGTAGACATAGTTAGGAGGCTGCAATCCAAGATGCTTTCTTCTGCAATCCAAGACCCTTTCCAAGTGTCTCCCCACTTTCTCCTTCTCTCCATCCTGAGCCTCTCTCTCCCCTGCTCCCTTCAGGCTAGCCCTGAGCTGCTTCCCTCTTCTCCACTGCTGTTCTCTCCCTCTGCCCAGCGGACGCCCGGCCACAGGAGAAACAGCGCGGAACTGATGCTTTCGCTATAGGCAGGCATGCTAGCTGGCCAGCGAGTCTACCCCAACTGCCAACAAGTGTGCTTGTTAAGTGAAGCAACACTTGTTATGTGAAGCAGCATCCTAGAGAAACAATAAATTGTTATGTGGATCACTTGTTAAGTGAGGTACCACTGCATTAGTGATATAACTTATGAATGAATGAACTGACTAGTATTTGTATTACAGCTAAAGTTAGGCATTTAGAAAATGACTGTGAGAAAGAAAAAGTACTCAGCCCAAATAGCTGACTTTGGCTGCAGTCCTAAAGACACTTTCCTGGGAGTAAGATCCATTGAACACAATGGGACTTACTTCTGAGTGGACATGGGTAGGATTGTTCTCTGAGTAAATTAATTCTTGACCGGGGTCTAAATGTTTGAACAATGCACAGATTGTTTTCTGAAAACAAGCAAGTTAAAAAGGAAAAGGAACATTTGTTTTAAGGTTGCACTATACGAGCCTCCTTAATCACCAACTGTCCTTCAAGAACAATTATTTTATAGGAAGCATATATGTAAGGAAGTTACTCCAGACTCTTGTAATTACCACTACTACATTATTATTTACAATTAAAAACGTTCAGGGTGTTATACACAGCCAGATGTTTTCAGAGGTTTTACAACCTACCACAGGGGTCCTCAATTCCTGGTCTGGGGCCCGTGCCAGCACTGAGCCCCGGACCGGAGGCAGGAACCCTAGGGGCCTCAGCCCCGGTCCAGCCCAGTTTCTCCCCAGCTGTGAGGCAAGCCAGGCTGTGCCCAACTCGTCTCACAGCCGGGGAGAAACTGTGCAAGCGCAGCCCAGCTACTAAGCCGTGCATGTGGTTTGCCCTGTCCGTGGGGCAAACTGCACAGGTGCAGTCCAGCAGCCTGACCAAGCCCGCGCAGTTCGTCCTGGGGCCAGGGCAAACTGTGCCTGCACATCCTGCTCAGGCTGTGGTAAATTTTTTCCACAGTGCTGGGCTCTGGTCCTCACAAGGTTGAGGACCACTGACCTACCAAGATAACAAATACAGGAATGGTGGACTAAGTGAGCAGCACGGAATTGCACACAAGCAATATAGATGAATTTTGACAGTCTGGAAGACCTGATCAGATATTTATGGAAAGATTTATATAATATAGGCTTTAAATACAGCCAGAGATTAAATATCCCAAAGACCTTTAGCTAGTAACACTTTTTTTGTAATTCAACAGCAGCTTCTGTGCTTTGGCCACAAGGTAGGGTGACCATATAGAGTGGAGGACAGAGTGCCTGTACCTTTAACTATTGCAGAGAAGAAGGAATTTAGGCAGGTGCTGCTTTTTAAACCCTTCTGTGTTGAGCTAAACCTGCTTAAATGGTTAAAGGTACAGGCACTTTCTCCTCCATTCTATATGATCATTCTTGCCACAGAGGGATGGAAGAAGGAGCAACATGGTTATGATATCTGGCTCTACCTGACCTTGTTCAACCCAGTGAATCATGCGTTATGTGCAGGCTGAAGCCTGGCATTTAGGGCACATTCAAATCTACAGGGCACAAATTTAGGGCATATTCAAACACTAACTACGTACATTATGAAAATTAGTTATGGCACTGCATTCATTATATAATTATTTATTTCAATATAACCATAGCTTAGGCGACTTTCCATCTCATACAGTACTATCAACCATGATTATCTCATTATCTTTGGAATTTTTTATAAAAAATTCTTGCTTGTGTTGTAAGAGAAAGCAAGTGATGAGATACGCCATGAGAATTTTATTTCCTTTTCCTGTTCTGAACCAAGGCCCACAAAGTACGTCTTGTGATACGAAAGGCCCACAAAGCAAGTCTCCTGGGCATCCACACTTACAATTAATATAATTGTAGAATTTCCTATCTCGAGTGTTTCATAAAGCATAATTTAATTTCCAAATTTAGTTTTGGACTTCCAACTATGCTGCGCTTGATAAAGGACTATTTCCAGCAAAGTATTCTTAATATGCAGTAACTGAAACATGCATATGGGACCTGCATCAACTATGGATGGGAAGAGAGGACAAATTAATGATAATTATACTTTGAAGTGCTTTACAGTGCAATCTTATACACGTTACCAGAAGTAAGTTCCACTATATCCTCAGGTAAGTCTATATAGGATTGAAGGCCTAGAGCAGGTTGTTAAACATAAGACCCATGGCCAGATGCATCCTGCAGAAGCTCTTTATTATTATTATTATATCCCACCTTTCCCATGTTGAAACTAATGCCCAAAGTAGATCACAAAGTTCCACAGTAAATGTACATCATATAAGAACAAGTAAAATCATTTAAAACACACTGACACATACACACACACACAGAGCTCACGAGATGTCCTCCCACAAGGACACCACCATCTGCTGTCAACCACAAGGCTGTGCTATGCTGAAAGGTCACTGCTTGCATGATACTTGAGCTCTTCCATATCTTGAAATTATCAAGAATTGTACTGTTTATTCTCTTCCTTCATTTGCAGTTAATGAGATCCTAAATGAGAAAAATGTGCTTATTTCTGGGTATGACCAACTTAATGGCATCATGAAGGCTATTTGGCCTGCTGTATGAAAAATTTGCAGCCACCAGAACCGATGGCTTTGAGTTATTGTTATCTATAGCCCAATTTTTTGTTTTTACTGTTTATATATAGTTTTAATTGTATTTTACTGTTTGGTGTTACTCCTTTTATCTAGTTTTTAGCTGTACTGTTAAATATTCCGTTGTTTTAAATGTTGTTAGCTGCTTTGGGTATCCTTAATTTAGGAAGATAGGTGGGATATAAGTTTAAAAAATTATCATGGCAATAAGTAACTCTCCTATAACAGTGCAGCATCCATCACTCTCTGGGGCAGGGCAAACCCCTGTAGAAGTAAAAATGAATGGAAACATCTAAACCCTACCAGGTAATGATCTATCTGTGTCAAGGTAGTTCATTTAACATCCCTTCTCCACTCACAGATTATAATGCTCATCCTGCCTGTTTGCAAGTGCCAAATCAAGTGTGTAGGGCCAGATATTATCTGAGGTCTCCAGCTGACACACCTGCATGCATAAATTCTTGCCAACTCAAATTCTTGTTTTTACAGTATAAAGCAGGAGTTGCCAACTGTCCAACTTTAGGGCTTCTGGACCATTAACAACTGTGTAGAAGAGGGAGTTTCATTCGGTGACAAGCTGCACCTGCTGAAAATCCTGTATCTACAAAATTATTAAAGCTCAATTGAAAGGGTGGCAACCCTTTATATATAGGGTGTTTATCTGTTCAATGACCTCAGTGGAACTCAGCTTTATGTTTGATAACCATCTTCTGCTACTAGATCAAGGTTACATTGCACAAGCCACTTACTCTGTAGTAGCCCCACAAATTACAATTTCAGAAGTGACTGGTGAGATAAAAGAGGTTTGAACAAATAAGAGATAGAAAACCTTTTAAGTTGCACCATCAAGAAAAAAAATCAGCAGTGGGGAGAAATCAAGCGGCTTGAACAAAAATGAAACCTACTAGCTGGAAAAGAGTTCTCAAAAATCTGCCTAACCTTTCATTATTTCATTTCAATAACCTTTCATTATTTGAAGTCATCAGCTAATGTGTTTGTTGGGTGTGTCCTATACAATCCATTAATAATATAATTTTTTAAAAATTAGATATATGACCAGAAATGTGACATGTGCTATATATAAAATGTCTCTGTCTTTTATTAACTGCTGAAAAAGAATTCACTAGTCATTTCAGGCTGGAATAGGATTGCCATATGTCCCCCAAAACAGGGACAGTCCCAATTTTGGAGGGGCTGTGTTCATATACTGGCAAATGCAAGAGAGAGAGAGGGTCCTGTCCCAATTTTGTAGAAGAGAATTATGGCAACTGTAGGCTAGAATGATGTTCACAGAGGGGGAAAACCCCTTCTTTTACTGCAATCACTTGTTAACAGCACAACATTTTCAAAAAATTGAATGATAGGAACCCATTTAATCACACATGAGTTGTGTGTATAGATCCACTTGTTTATTGTAACCCAGATTCTTGTAAAAACCTAACCCAACAGTTACTGGTAACCCGCTCTATGTGCTTTCATAGGGGATCATTAGGCAGCCCCTGAAGCTGGGGGGGGGGGCAATATTTCTCAAGACAGAATTGTGGGGAAAGTACTATGAGGAATACAACTTTTATGGTGACAAGTATGGCAGATGGGCCATTTGATGAAGACTTCACTGCAACTTTGCCGCCACTCCAAGGCAACCACATATCATAACTGGAAAAGTCAAGGCCCCCCAAATATAGGACACCCATAAAAATGTAGGACATGATAAAATAAAAACGAAAACCCTCATATACATTGCTTCATATGGTTAATTTAACTGTTATATCACTTATAATTACATTTAAAATGATTACATATATGCTGTATTTACTTGAATCTAATGTGCACCTTTTCCCGCTGAATTTGGTCTCCAAAATCGAGGTGCACATTAGATGCAAGTAAATATGGTATTTTGATTATATGTATAGGTCTCTATTTATATTAACAGTTTATTATATTGTAATAAAAATGTAACAAACCCATTGTTGTATATAGTAGTACAATTAGGTAAAAAACATACTCATTGTCATATAACTTAATGAATGCAGTAAAATTAAATTTTGAACCTGCTTTGTTGTATGCAGTAAAAATAATTTTTGCACCCGCGCGGCTGAGGGGGTTTGCACACAAGTACCATTGTGCACATCCCTTTAGTCCCAGGCATTTGGGGGGCAGAGGTAGAAGGGGGGAAGGCCAGCTCACCTCTGCAGCCCCCCAAGCCTGAGACTGAAGGTGTGCCACACAGGTAGACCAGAGGGTGCCAGACCCATTGTGGCACATCACTTCAGCCCCAGACTTTGTGGGGTGAGACAGGAGCAGAAGGGGGGCTCTTAGTAGGGGGGAGGCCAGCCTCTTCCTGCTTCCCTCCCCCAGCCCCTCTGCTTCTGCAGGGAAAGGCTGGCCTCCCCCCTGCTCAGAGGCCCCCCCAGCTGCCCCTCTGACAGGACCCCCTCAGGTGTACCTCAGAGCCCTCACCTGATCCCACTGCAGCCATTGCTTGGCAGCCAGCTTGGCCTGCTCAGCAGTCGCAGCCATGCCTGCCCAACGAAGCAGGCACCTCCAGCTCCAGGCAGCCTGCAGAAAGAGGCGGTGGAGAGGCAGGCAGGGCAGCCAACCAGCCATCCCAGCCACACCTCCAAGGGGGAGGGGAGGCTGCCCAGCAGGTCTTGCAACACCGGCTCCCCTCCAGGAGGCTTGGCAGGGTGCATAGCTTCCCACCCCCCTTTTATCATCACAACAACCCTGCCAGGTAGGCCAGGTTGGCAGAGAAATGCAGGGTGACCCCATGTCCTCTTTTCCCAAGGCATGCCCTCTTTTTTTAGCCATGTGTCCTGGAAATCTTTTTCCCCCTTGTCCTCCTTTTCCTTGTGAGCAGGCAACCTTTTGCAATTAATACGTTATATCTAATAAATATAATATGTACATGAAATATTTTTAAATTTAATAATAAGTATAAGCTGCAACCCTTAAGACACTTTCCTGGAAGTAAGACCCACTGAACACAATGGGGCTTACTTTTGAATTGGGATTGAATTAGGTTTACATGGTTAGGATTCTGCTCGTAGAGTTTAAATTAACCACATGAAAGCAATATATACTGAGTGTGTATATATACGCACATACACACACACACATACACACATATACATACATACACATGTATATATATATATATATACATGTATATGTGTATATACATACACACACACACACACATATGTATATATATATATATGTATGTGTGTGTGTATATCTATCTATCTATCTATCTATCTATCTATCTATCTATCTATCTATCTATCAGAGTGGCCAGTCTTTTACACTGACGGTGATAATGACAGAGTGACATGTTCTCCTTTTCCATGACATGTCTTATATCCTGGGGAAAAAACTTGAATGTCCTCCTTTTTTATAAGCAGGAGCAGGTAGCCTGCTTGTACATGTAATAGTTTTAAATTTAATAATAGGTAATACAGTATAGTGTATTAATATTACGTATTAGGTTAAATTAACCACATGCAACAATATATATGAGTGTTTTTAGCTTTTATTTTGTCATGGCTCACATTTTTCTTGGATATCCTACATTTTCTTTGGGCCTTTTCATCTTTTGCATTTATGTCATCAGGATGTCAGGCTGCTTACCCAAAATCCACTAAGAGCACAATCCTAACCAGCTTTCCTGCACCCAGCTAATGACAATGCAACACCAAGGTAAGGGAACAAACATTGCCAACTCCCTCCCCCCCCCCAACTGCAGGATGCAGCACATGCCCCCCAGCACAGATATGCCAGCGTTGGAAAGTTTGTTAGGATTGTACCCTAAGTCAATGTTCCCTTCTGTTTGAGCTGGCGCAATATCTGTCATGCAATCTGTCTTTCCCCATCACCAAACAGACTGCAGGTTGGAATGCATAAAAACAATTATGCAGCCAATAGTGTTTTGGACACGGCTAAAACTCTGTCCTACTATCCTTTGATCCTACTCTTTTTTTCCATCCCCTTGTAGTTGTAGGCATTCATGCTGTATAATAAGGTGGTCTGCAAAACCAGTCTCTGATGTTTGAAAAGATATCAGAGGATAAGGAAGCTCAGGATGCAATCCTACCAGTTTAGGCCAGCACAACTCACTTATCTGCGCCATACTCACAGTCATGTGGCGGAGGCTGGCTGTGCACTGGCCTAACCTCCCCAGGAGTGGTGCAGAAATGTCTTAAGGCACTTGTGTAACATTCCCAGGCCAGCATGGGACTTTTGCCGGCCTAACCGGATTGCGCTGCCAAAGGCATATTAAGACTGCAATCCTAAAGACACTTTCCTGGGAGTAAGGCACATTGAACACAATGGGGTTTACTTTTGAGTAGACATGGTTAGGATTGTGCTCCTAATCTGGCATTCTGTTCCCTACAGTGGTCTACTGCTTGTGCAAGATATGCGGAAGGGCAGTACATGCTGTACCATACATCTCATCTCCCAGATGTAAGTGAGATATGGTTTACTTTGTTGGCAAAGGAAAACAGATCCCTATATTGCCACACTTAGCAGCGACACAATGCTGACACACAAGACACAAGCAGTATATAGAAAAAGAGGTATTCTAGAAAAGAGATGTTCTAGGCTAGCCATTTTCAACTGGTGTGCCACAGCATATATGTATGTCATGAAAGATCTAGTAGGTGTGCCATGGGACTTTGGAGCACAGTGACTGAAAATCACTGGAAAAATATAGTGAATTATCAGCATGTGTCTCTGTTTTTAGGGCAAAAATATGTGGTAAATAAGAAGTGGCAGAGACAGTTGCCCAAAAAACAGCCACAGAACCAAAAATTGTCTTCTGGAAGCAAGAAATTGCATCACAAGCAAAGAGCATATAGATCCATGTGCCATTTTGAAAATCACTGTTAGGTAAACCAGGTCAGTCGAGTCAACAGAGGAACTAGAAAGGATTCACAGGTAGGTCAATAAGACAACTGTGTGGCTTATTTGTGTTAGCTCAATTAGCCAAAGTGTAGGTGTGTCATTTAGGGAAGGTGAACAAGCAGCCTCATGTTTCAAATCACTTGAGATTATTTCTCAGAAGGCCATTACTATGGATAAATCAATGGGAATGTTCATGAACAGCAGTGATACCAAGCTACTCATACGTGGTCAGTTTCGGTTCAACTGCTCTGTGCATGCAGGACAAACAATAAATTATGATAACACATTCTCTGTATTTGAATGCAGGTCAACTATTAAAGTAGGCCTGTATCAAACGCCTAAAAAGTGGAGGGGGCAGCAATTTAATGCAGAGCCCAAACACAATGAGAGCCAAGAGGCTGTAGTAGGAGCACATTCAATTGTCACCAGTTGCTGCTAGAGAGAGATGGAGAATTCAACCTGTTTTAAGATCTGCTCTCAAACCTGGATTTCCATACCCCATTCAGGGTCCAGTCTGAAAACTATTGCAAGACTACTGTTCTATTGCAGTCACAAAATCTGCCTTCTGAAATCTTGGCTAGCTATAAAATGGCCAAAAACTCTTGCAAAAAAAATCTTTTGGCTTTTTAATGTTTGCAACACAGATCAATGCCTTGTAATCTCTTGATGTTGCCATGTGGCCTTCAGAGTTCACAGTCCTGCCACTGCATACAAAAGAAAATTACAGTCTTTAGCAATTTTCTTCGCTCACTAAAATTAATTGGATCAAGAAAAGCAAGGAGACCTGTCAGTTGGCACAGCAGCAGTACAATATAGCAACTCAGAAATTGCTATATTGTATGTGTAAAGTGGCTCTGTGTCAGGGTGACCATATAGAATGGAGGACAGAGTGCTCGTACCATTGGATAAAAGAGGGAATTGAGGCATGTGCTGCTTCTTAAAACCTTCTATGATGAGCTAAATCTGTCTCAATTCCTTCTTTTATGCAATGGTTAAAGGTAAAGACACTGTCCTCCATTCTATATGGTCACTCTGTACTGTGTATGATGTCACATTGTTACCATTTTTGAATATGAAAAGAGAGTTGGTGAGTGCAGGCAGTGGTGTCACAAGGGTTTGCATCACTATGGGCAAAATCCAGAGTAACTATGGGGAGTCCTTGCTCCGGTGTAAGAACAACTTACTCTGGATTCCAATATGAATTTACCATCAGTTTTCACTAGGTGGTGCAGTAACTACAGGTGCACGTAAAGTCTTTTATGTGCTCCCGTTGTTACTCTGGATTGGGGGTTAGTGTGGGCGCTCATTCCATCTCCCCCCATAATGGTGGTCCTCCTGTACAAGACCATAAAGAATAAATTACAATATTGTAAACACAAACCCAGTGGAATCACTAGGATTGGTGTTACATCCCATTAATTTTATTTTAATAGATATCAGTAATAGATATCGCTCAGCTAATCAGTAACAAAATAAAAATAAAATAGTGGCCAACTTGATGGCAGTCACACAACTGAATAAGAATTCCAGTTTTAGCTGTGATTCATGGAATGAGATCTGTCTTGTAGGTTCACCTTGCAGTATGGTAATACGTCTATACATACATACATACATACATACATACATACATACATACATACATACATACACCTTCTACTGTATGGTAATAACCCTTCATAGTGCCACATGGCCTTTTCAACAGATTGGACTTGCTGTGTAGTTGCAAATCCCATGTGTTGTCACATGTGGTTTGATGCTCATAGACTGGACTCATAGATGTGATTTCCCTCAGATGTACTGGATCTCATTGTGGCTGAATGAGACCTTGGCTTAGTGAGGATCTTCTGAGTGGCATCCCTAGGAAGGTGGGAGAAGTGTGAATTGCACATTGGGGGCTGACACCAAAATTATATGGTTTTGTTTACTATTTGACCTGGTGTCTGCATCCCCGTTGTGCTGTACCTACGTGTTAGGACCAGCTCAGTGTTGTGTGCATGGCATAAGTAACACAGCACTGCCTAGAGCACAATATCTGTGAAGGAAGGTGCAGGATGCTGCCCATCTCAGCTGAACTGAAGTTGCGAGTGTAACATGTTGAGTTGAAACTCAGCAGCTGCAGACGGCCAGGAGAAGAGTACGAGGTTGAGGCTGCAATCCTAAAGACACTTTCCTGGGAGTAAGACCCACTGAACACAATGGGGATTACTTTTGAGTAGACATGGTTAGGGTTGTGCTCTAAGATAGATTACTAGGTTGTAGGAATTAGTATGAGACTAAAGAAATTTAAACTTAGAGTTCTGCCATATACTGTAATTTTCAATGCTGTTTATTACTTGTGTTTTATTTTATTGTCTGTTCTCTTTTATACTTTATTTTCTCTTTTCTTTCTGATAAAATCAATAAAAAATGTTTATAACTAGCAAAATACCCTGTATGCCATCCCCCAATGCATATAACCATGCGCATCAACCCTGTATGCACATCAACTCCGCATGTGCATCAGCCCTAATCTGTGATTAATCTGTGCCTCAGGATGTGGCAGCTGGCCTAAATGACTTTAAAAGGGGGGTGGACAATTTTTCAGGAAAATTCCATCATAGGTTATAAGACATGGTGGATACACACAATTCCTTGGTTTAAAAAGTAGGCTATTTCAGAATGTCAGATGCAGAGGAGTGGCAGCAAGATGCAATTCTCTTGTGGTCTTGTGTGCTTCCAGAGTCATACAGTGCAATCTTAAGCATGTCTATTCAAAAGAAAGTCCTATAGTATTTAATAGGGTCTGCTCCCAGGTAAATGTGTTTAGGATTGCAGCCATACTGTATGTAGCATCTGTGCAATACAGGGTTTAGATGGGCCTTTGGCCTGATCTTTCTTTGTGCAAACAAATTGGATTGTATCCATTGGCTTTATTCAATACTGAGCTGCCATAGAGCAATATACAGTAGTTTAGCCTGTACCCTTGGGCATAAAAAAGCTACAATTACTGGCTGTTGGAGTTCACACAGGATCTCCCAGTAATTTTAATTGCCATATGCTAAATAAATAAATTCAATCCCTAAACACACTTGGCATCATTTCTGAAAGAACTCATGCACGCACACACCCCGTTTCCACAAGATGCATGACAATGTTAGGGCAAGGTGGTGAAACCCAGCATCTATTACCCCTATGGGCGCAATCCTGAGTAACTATGGGGAGTCTTTGCTCCGGTGTAAGAACAATTTGCTCTGGATTGCAATATGAATTTCCCATAGGTTTTCACTAGGTGGTGCAGTAACTACGGGTGCACGTAAAGCCTCTTACGTGCTCCCGTAGTTACTCTGGATTGTAGGGTAAATGTTTTAGAAGTGGTGTGCATAACATCTAGTTTAGCAGTTGCTCCAAGTCACAGACTAAAGATGGTGATACTCTTCTATTTACTCCAGTTTCAACTTCGTGGAGAATTTTTTTATGGGCCTAATCCCTCTTCCATTATGGGATTTGTTCTTAAAAGAGGTTACAACTTTCATTATTTTTGCAAAGATAGGTAATTTTGTGGGAAAGGATGCCCTCTGCTGGTCTACAACAAACCTAATCAGGCTGGAAGGAAAGAAAGGGCAGAGCAACATCATAGCAAGACATACTGATTGATGATTGTCATGATCTATCTATCTGTCTGTCTGTCTGATTTATATAGCTTTTAAATTAGAAGTTCACAAAGTGGTTTACAAGGAAGTGAAAACTGTATGGCTATTCACTTGCCCACTTCTCTCACCTGCTGAGTGGTCCTGTGTTGCAGGGTGGGGTTTGAGTTTAAATTTGACAAATTTATGAGTGCTCCCTTAGGCGCCCACGTGAATTCACGCTGAGTCAAAAATTGAAAACATGCGCTTTCTGGTTCACGATTCCTTTTCTTAACCACTTTGCTACACTTGTCTCATTTACCCGTATTTGCTCGAATCTAATGCGCTATCAAATCCCATCAAATGAATCTAATCAAAATACCATACTTACTTGTATCTAATTAACCATTGACTCTAATATACATCCAGATTTTGGAGACTAAATTTGGTTGAAAAGGTGAGCATTAGATTCAAGCAAATACAATATTTAATCTGTTTAAGTTTCTATACCACTGTTCCTATGAACAAGCCAGCATGCAATTAAAAGTATAATATAATTATTAAAAAAATCAGAAAATTAAAAAATACAACCATAAAAACACAGAGATAAAAGTTAAAAGCAATTTAAAATTACACCATTAATCAATATGGATAAGACTATACAAACATTAACAGAATAAAAACAATTGCATAAAAGCAGAGACCAGGAATAAAAAGGGTCCTAAGAAGGCTTCTCCACCCTCCTCAAGGGCCATGTGAAATGAAGATGTTTTTAGATTTCTTTGGAAACCATATAAAAAAGGCCCCATGGCCAGTGGTGGGCTCCAGCAGATTCACACCTATTCTATAGAACCGGTTGTTAACGAGAGATAGGACATATAAAGTTCAAAAATAGCCATTTAAAAGTGGCTGCCAGATGGGCAGAGAACTGGTTGTTAATTTCTTTGAATCCCATCACTGCCCATGGCCCTTGGTGCTAGGCCATAGAGGTGTAAGTGATGTGGGGGGCATTTTAGATGGTTCATCTTTCCATCCCCCACTATAGGACTCTGAGTGATAACTGGGCTGGTGGACTGGTGGGATTCTGGGCTGGTGGGCAGGTGACAAGTGCTGCAAGGTTGGACCTACCACTCCCCTGTATCTTTGTTTGGCTTTGAAATAGAGACATTTTGGGAATGGGGAGATGTCAGCAGCAGAGAGGATGTGGGGTCACATTGTAGCATCACCTGGCCTCAGATGCCCCAGGACACTTTTCTAAGGTTGTCCTATCTTCTATCAACTACATGCATACCCGAAACATCTCTTTGAAAGAAAATTATCTCCAATTATTCAATGATATTTTTCTTTTCTGTCTGCATTCCTAAAGACACTTTCCTGGGAGTAAGACCCATCAATGGGGCTTACATTTGAGTAGTCATTGTTAAGATTGTACTATATGTCTGTATTTTAAGATTGTAGCCAAGACATCCAGAGTTTTCTACACATGCTTCAACTTGTGCCCATGGAAGTCAATAATATGCCAAACTTGCTGGAAGCCTGGCTTAAGTTACTTAATTATAGGTAATACCAGAGTTTCCAGACTGTACTTGTTATAAACAAAGATTTAATCAGTACTTCAGGGTACCCATTCTTTAAATTATTGAATCACTTGCAGAGGTGATTAAATAAACTTTCCTTAAATTTTTTTCTTTTGAATGCATATCTAGATATACATGGTAGGGTTGGAGAGAAGAGACAGGATGGAAATTTATTATTCTGCGCATTCTAAAACAGCATACTCGCATGTGTCCCAGATACCAGAAGCTAAATTGATTAGAGTTGCAATCCTAAAAACACTTTCCTAGGAGTAAGACTCATTGAACTCAATGGGGCTTACTTTTGAGTAGACATGGTTAGGATTGTGCTCTAGATTTCCCTAGCAAAACATTGTTCTTTTGTCTTGGCAATGGAGACAAATATTTAACATCAAATCCTACCTCCGGCCTCCTGAGATTCAACGGTATTTATCTGGCTTTCCAGCAAGAAAGCTCTGCAAGCAAATTGAACAGAACTGAATTAATTCCCAAGAGAGTCTGGATGCAGAATATAAAGTGTACACATTTCTTTGGGTAACAACGACCTTCTTTTGCGTTGTCTCTTGTTCTTAAAGGCAACTCCTGAAGGCTATGAGAGGTAATGAGGGGAACAGTTTCAGTTTGTAGCAGAATCCTATGGAAAGGTTTGTCCTATACAGCCTGCTCCAGCAGGGAAAGGGTGGGGTAAAAAACCTTTTAATGTACAATCCTATTCGTGTCTACTCAAAGGTAAGTTCCATTGAGTTCAATGGGGCTTACTCCCAGGAGAGTGTTCTTAGGATTGCAGCCTTAGATAGATATAGATTAGATAGATACACTAGACTAGACTAAACTAGACAGACAGATAATCTTTTTGCATGACTGCTGGTTAGGGCTAAGCCTAGATCAGGAGTTCCTAAAGTGTGTTTCTTCTCTTTTGTCCCTTGTAACCACCAATTTAGAGGAAGTCTCAAACCTCAGGTGGAAATAGTGATTATGGAGATTTCCTGTTATAAAAATATACTTCATCACCAGGAGAAATTAGAAACAAATCATCAACAGAAATTTTTTTCTCCAATATGATGATATTACACATTACCAAAGATAGTTCTTCTGTTTCATTTTGGCCCTGAAGCACTCCTTGTCTCTACTTGAACTTGTACCAGTTAAAGGTCTGGATAGATGCATGTATATATCCATGTATGTATGATAGGTGCTGGTCTGGATAGATCCATGTATGTATGTATGGATGGATAGATGGATGGATGGATTTCAATAAAAAATGCACAGACTTATGCCGCATTACTTACTTGTTTGGGATTTAAATGAATAAGGTTGCAATCCTAAAGACACTTTCCTGGGATTAAGACCCATTGAACACAATGGGGACTTACTTCAGAGTAGATATGCTTAGGATTGTGCTGTAAATCTTGAGTCCAATATCCACAAGGCTTAAAACAAATGAAGCTGAATTTCAACTAATCGGTTTGATATTGGTCTGATATTGATCTTGGGACACACGTTAGACAACAGATGAAAGGCCCTCCTAAATCTGAGACAGGCGTGCCAAGAAGTAAAGATCTGTTATTATTGTGGGACAGATTCTGTAGTTCAACTTCCACATAGTCTTCTAGCAAATAGCCACAAACCAGATGGTCCTGTTTCCTACCTCCTTGTCCTGATAAGCTGTTACTTAGTTGTACTTAACAGTGACTACCAGTGACTTCTGATTTGAAGTGATACCACCGGATGATTCGTACATGTGGTAACTGCATGGTTATGGAACATTTTACACCTTGTAGCATAATATATGCTCTGTCTTCTCAGGGCATTGCATCCCAGGAAATGTTCAAGGCTCTTCACACCTTAGGAGGCATGTCAAAGTTTGTTTTACTTACTTGATTACATGGGAGCCCCTTCCTTCCAAGGCACAGTAGAATACAGAGATGAGGCCTCCCCCATAGTAAGCTATAGATGGTCAATTTCTTCAGTGGAAGGGCTGCAGAGTGTCCCAAACCAAAGTTACGTGGGGCACAGAACCCATGCAATAATCTTATCCTGCTGGAAGCAGCTTGGTTTTGTGACAGATCAGCCCCAGGAAGAAATATCTAGAGGACCATTTCCAACTCAACCAACAAGCACTAGTACCCCCCCAGAATGGCAAGTTTATTGAGTAGGTTCCCAAATAGGTTCCTGAGTTATTATTGAAGCAATCTCAGATTTTCTCAATCTCAGATTTTCAGAGGCCAAAGGAGAAGTAGTCCATCATAAAAGCTATGTTTGAATGGGTGAGGATCATTCTTTGCTCATAGTGGGACTGATTGATTAACAGCACAATCCTCAGCATGTCTACTCAGAAGTAAGCCCCATTGTGTTTAGGATTGCCATATGTCCTGGAAAGTTGGGACTGTCCTGGTTTGGGGGGATTGCATTCACATGCTGGCAAGTTTGACGGGGTCCTGTCCTGCCTTTGTGGAAGAGCATTGTGACAATCCTAATTGTGTTCCATAGGGCTTAATCCCAGGAAAGTGTGTATAGAATTGCAGCATAAGTCAAAATATGTGGCTCAGCTTGGCCTATGTCCCCCCATTAAGAAATGGCGCACTTGATGGAGTGAATAGTGGAGGTCCTGAATGAACTGCTGGCAGAGTTGTGTCCCCCCAGAGTTGCCATCCCTGCACTACAGTATGTTAACAGCAGATCAGGTGCATGGATTTAAGCCAGAGAGCAAGCTCAGGCCAGACTCTCAGGCTCTCATAGCTTCCGGGCTTTTCCAGCAGTCAAAACACTCCCTCCTTTGTCGGAAATGCATTTCCAAACCTCTTTATCTTACCTTGTCTGTAAATGTTCAGCACTGCTTAGCAGCGGCACTTTGTGGAACGGAATGGTGACCGCATCCCGTTTTATAATTAAAAGCGTCCAGACATTATGCTGCTCTGCGGGAATGTGTGGAGTCAGCGGCACAGATGCCACAGAGGTATCAAACCAGTGACCCTGATCAAATGTTGCTTTCCCCAGTCTGCTGTTTGAACAGTATTTTATATAGATGGATGCTCACCTGCTGACAGTGCACTGTCAGCACACTGCTGGGAACACTGGTGGAAAGGTAAGTGCCTTCCTGCCTATGTCATTGTGAGCACAATCCTAATTATGTCTACTCAGAAGCAAGGAATGGATGGATTCAAGTCTGGGAAGGCTACTGTTTTGACAGGAGTAGTGCCCACCACATCCTAGCCCCTTCCCATACCTGATCCTGCAATGTGGGTTGATATGGACATGCACCAGCTATTTAGCTTGCATAGGTCCTCAGAGACCTAAAGTGCCATGGAGGCTTTCCGAGAGGAGACCTTCATAACTGTCTCCAATCATATGATGCAGCAGTAAAAATCTCATTTAAACAGTTAAAATCTCATTTTGACCTTGATTCCAAATTCATGTACTACACTGTTTTGTGTCTCTCCATTTGTCTGGATATGGCAGGAAAAGGCCATTATTTTTACTTACAGTGATCATTTGTCACAGTAGAGGGACATGCTATTATTTCAAACATCATAATTTTTGTCCCAGAGGAAATGTACCAAGGTTGATGTGCAAAAGCTCTCATGTGTTTCCTTTTTTTGGCCACATTAAAATTAAAGTAGAACAAATGAGAGAACAAAAGTTTGGGAACCTCTCCCATTTTGTGGCAGGGGTTGGAAATTCATAATTGCATTTCGCTAAGCACTTCAAAAACACTTACTGATGACTTCATCACAACCAGTATCAGAAACATATTAAGCCCAGACTCAAGGTCCCGTCTACTGAGAAGAATAGGTTCAATTCAAAAACAAGACATATGAAGGGGAAGAAAACATAAACTATAACAAATATATATATTTACTAGCAAAAATGTACCTGTGTTGTGGGAGTAAAATTCCCTCCATACGCCACCCCCTACTGTGCATCAACTCCCCATGCGCATCAACACTCCCACACTGTGTATCATACTCCCATGCACATCAAATCCCCATATGCAATACCCTCACATGCACATCAAACCCCTATGCGCACCAACCCCCCATGCATACCATCCCCCCATAAGCATCAACACCCCTTACACATCAACACCCCACCTCCTGCGCTTCAACCCCCCCTCCGCACCAACCCCCAATGTGCAATACCCTCGCATGCACATTAAACCCTCATACGCCATACCCTCCAATGTGCACCACCCTCTCAGTGGACCACACCATCATGCGCACCAACACCCCATGCATACCATCCTCCCATAAGCATCAACACCCCTTACACATCAACATCCCACTGTGTATCATCCCTCCTGCGCTTCAACCCCACTGCGCACCAACCCCCGATGTGCATCATCATGGTGGGTGTTCCTGTCACAGAAGGAACACCCTCCCCATATTTCATGCTCCTCAGTCCGAGAGTTGGGGCAGAGCATCCCTCAGTCAGAGATTCTTCAATGTAAAGTATATAGAGAAAAATGTGTTGCACCCTTTTTCACCCCTTTCTGGCTGGAATTTCCAAAAACCGGTTCTTAGTGGGTGCCTCCGTCAAGAAGGAACATCCTCCCCAAATTTCATGCTTCTAGACTGAGTGGTTTTGGTGGGGCATTGATGAGTGAGTGAGTGACCTTTCAGTAATATATACAGTATATAAATTTGTACAAAAAGTAGTTTTCCCATTTCCCATATGAAGCAAACCTGGCTCTATTAGCCTTATTAATGAAAATGGCTTCACAACATGAACTAATTATGGTGCTACTCTTACATCCCCAAATGTACCTTTCCACTGATAATGCAGAGAATGGTGTGCAAACAGAAAATGTGAAAAATCATAAATACAGTAAATGACCATTTTATTAATTTTTAAAAATGCATTTAAAATTATCATAATTTGCTGCAGGGTTAGGATGCGATCCAAGACAAACCCATCTGGGACCAAGTTCCACGGTAAATAGTGGGACTTACTTCTGAGTAAACAATCTTAGGATAGTGCTATGAGATCTCATTCTAAGATGAATTACTGTACATTGGCAGCAATATGTTTTATTGGATCATTGGAACTTTTGTCCAGGTAAATTGTGAGAATTTGGTTGCATTTGTAAACATATCTGCCATGGTTATACCACAGCTCTTTGTGCTTTTAAATGCGTGACTATTCAGGGGTATCAAACAAAAGGCCAGAGGGCTAGATGCAACCTGCAAGGTAATTAGGCTGTCCCATACCTTGAAAATATAATCAAGATTTGCAAATTTTCTCTTTTGCAGCTAATGAGTTCCTCAGAAGTTCCTTGTCAAGTCCAGCTTAATGACATCACTTCTGGTTTAATGACATCACTCATCACACTACTCATCATCACGCATCATTCATCATAGCTTCATCAGACCATGAATAATTCCATCCCTGCTCTATTTCGTATCTTAGAAATGTTTAGGACTTGAGTTGGCTTCTTCAGTGCAAGGGACTGGTTTGAATTGATGTACAAGTCAATCATCATTATTATGCACTTTAAGTGAAAAATGTTACATCACGCTAAAAAAAAATAGAATTTATAACTATCAATCCCTGTTGAATTCTTCATGATGACAGAGGCCAATAAGGATTCTACAATATGCAAGAGGTAATGTATAATTTACAGAGTATGGCATTTTGTAAAAGTGGAAATTGCTACTGGCTGATACAATTTTCTTTTTGTTTTAAAAGGCTTCACTTACATAGGACTGGCTGATAACCAGACAATAAGCACAATCTTAACCATGTCTACTCAAAAGCAAGCCCCATTGTGTCCAATGGGGCTTGCTCCCAGGAAAGTGTCTTTAGCCTTTGTCACTTCTGCCCCACTCCTGAGAAGGTTAGGCCAAAGCACAGGAATATGCTGACCTTGCCAGACCACCACAGGAAGAAAGACCTGGTGAGATAGACCGGCCTAAATTTGTTAGGATTGCGCCCTCAGTATCCCAGGGATATTCAGTCTTTTTCATTTCCTTGCACACAGACTGGGCACTAAAATTGTCAAGTCACACTATCAGATTTTGACAACTGATAAGGCACACCATGCTGCCAGTGAGGGGCTCATATCTTCCACTGGTGCTACTAATAAAGAACCTTCCCCAAAATTCCTGTGACACATGTGGACCACTCATGGCATACTCACAGGACAGGCCAATATGCCAGTATGGGAATGCAATATTCCCAAATAGAAACAGTCCTGGTTTTCCAGGACATATGGCAGCCCTACCTGCACTAGACATTTCCATTAATCTGTTTTCTCTAAATCTTTATTAAGAAAGCAATCCTATGAGGGTGGCCTAACTCACCTGGCCTATCTATCTGTGGTGGTGTGGGAGGTCAATGTATGCCTGTACACCAGACTAAACCCCCAGGAGTAGGACAGAAATGCTTTATGGCACTTTTATGACACCTTCAGGTTAGCACAGAATTATGCTAAGGTTTAGGCTGGTGTAAGTGGTGGTCAGAATTGCAGCCTTAGAGTTTATATTTTTCCTTTGATTTCTTCTTTGTTGTTGAAAGCAAAGAAAGGCACAACACAAGTCTCCTAAATCAGCAGCATTAACCTCCCTGACATTTAACAGCAAATATTGTTGTTTTTTTGTGCCAAAAAGGTGTGGTTCACTCAGGAGACCCATCAGGGATATAATGGGTTTGGCTGTAGTGATTAGACAGAATAGACTGATCCTATCCTGATGTGAACTGCACTGATGTTTGATTTCCTGGAACCGATCTCCAGGACTTGGAGAAAGAAAAACATAGTTATAGGTAGGGACAGCTTGAATTCAGAAACTGATGGAGCAGGCTGAGCTGAGACTTTTTAGCTGAACTGGTTGATACTGTTACTGGTTTGCATTCCAATGCAGGACTGGGAGTTTTGCTGCCTAACATCTGTTTACTCTCTTCCACTAATCTCTGTTTACAAATTTGTCAATGAACCATATGTTGCAGAAATTACATGAGATTGGATGTTGATCTCATCCGAAGAAAGTAACCCCATGAGTTCTGCTTCCGGACTTCTTAATCTCATGAAAGTGGGCCATGTTTAACAATATCATAAACAGGGTGATCAGATTCCAAACCCAAAATTCCTGAACCCCATGGCCAAAATTCCTACCCCCCCGGCCAAAATTCCTACCCGCTTAAAAATTGCCAAAAAAGTATTTTTTGTTTTTATAGTTTTGGTTTTGGGGGCATAACGTTTGATAGGAAGGAGATATCTCAAAACTGATTTTTGCATTGGATTCTGCTCTTCAATATGAATCCAACGATTTATGGCATGATGGGGTACTGTGCACTATCACGAAGTTTCAAAACGAAGCCAAAATGTAGGACACCCGGACAGAAGGCTAAAAATCCGGACAAATCTGTGATTTTCTGGTCATATGATCACCCTGAGTCCATAAACCAGTGATTTTCAACCAGTGTGCCATGGCACACCAGTGTGCTGCAGGTAATCCTCAGGTGTGCTGTGGGAATTTGGAGACTGACATTCATTAATAGGAAAATTGAGGTATTTGAACACTCGGTGTGCCTTGTCAATGGTAAAAACAATTGATGGTGTGTCTTGACAATTTCAGTGCCTTGTTAAGTGTGCCATGAGATGAAAAAGGTTGAAAATCACTGCCATAAACAGTGAGTGTAAAGAACTGGTGGCATAGCTAGAGAGAGGCATAGACTGGAGGGAGCTTCACAGTGATGTGCAAGGGGCCCTTCCCTTTTGGTGCCATTCCAGGCAAAATGGAACTGTGCAGCTTGATATATCTGAGATTGACTATATTTAGATGAACGAGGCTGCAATCATAACCTAGGCTGGCACAAATCACTGGTCCTCCTGTTCCCATGCTGATGTCAGGAGGCAAACGCATGTCTGTGCACTGGCCTTTCCCTCCTGCGGAAGTAGCGCAGAAGTGCTTTACAGAACTTTTGTGACATCCTCAGACCAGCATGGGACTTGTCCTGCAGTTTAGGCTGGCCTAACTGGGGATTTGGATTGCAGCCTAAATGTGGTTATTCATAGGCTTTGAATCTTTTTCTAAAGTCACCAGACCTACAATTGCTATGTGTGATTCCTGCAAAGTTGTTTATATTCCTTGCCATAAATCTGCCAACATGACTGCATAAAATCGAGAGCTCCAACATGAAGACAGAGTTCATCTGCATCTTGTCAGAATGTCCATGTGCAGGTAGTCCAGCATGTATAAACACATCTCATCTGTGTTATTCATGAACGTTTTGAACGTCTCGTAAATATATAGTGGTGCACAAAATATTTACCTATATTGTGCTGCTCGCTTCTAGCACGTGCTTTTACATAAACTAATTCCTGAAAGCAATCTGTATCTTTTCTCCTGCACAAGGGAAAAGCTCAGTGTCTCTAATTAAAGGTCAACATATGCCATCTGCTATCCATCAGGGAATGCATTTGCATATCGAAAAACCAAATGATGTCAAATTGTAGCGTGGCCAACAACAGAAATGAGAATGCATCAGAGAGACACAAGGGAGAGCAGAGCCTCTCTGCCTCCTTACCTCCTGCTTGTTGCTGAATCATGCAGTGGAAATTAAAGGAAGGATGCAATGCCAGTTATGTTTCTTTGTGAGTTTCACATAAAGGGCACAATCCAGAGTAAGGGCAGTGAAGAGAGTCCTAGGTGGGCTGCCCCATCTATTCTGTATCCGGAGCAGAGTGTTATGCTGGATCCAGAAAATCAAGAAGCCTGGGCTGCCCTAACTGCTCCAGAGCTTGCTCAGTAGGCATCATGTTAGTGACACCAGGGGAGGGCTTGCTCCTGAGAAGACCCCCACCTCGGATCACACTGAACAAGGAACAGCTGTGGTGCCTCCCTTATAAGGAAGCCCAGAAGTCCCTGACAACCAGTAACAGCTGCAGCATGAGAATGCAATACAGCAGTACCTCAGGTGGAGGGTGGATGCTTGGAGTGGCCTGCAGTATTCCCAGGTTAGTGGCTGCCGTAGTTGTTCCATATCCTGAGGTTGAGAGGCAGGGGTTGCAGATAGGCTGGCCAAGAACTCAGATTTTTGGTCAACACTGCCATTCTTACTCGGGCCTTATCATGGACTCCTATGGGTCTACTCATTACTATACCTGCTCCTGAGGTGATATAACTCCGAGGAGCTGGAAGAGGGCTTTTCTGCCCTGGAAACAGGCTCTGGATGCAGAGTAACAGCTCTGCCCTAGGCAATGCTATACATGCTCTCAACATGCCTCTCCTAAACTGCCTTGGTTGCCCCAGTTAGAGCAGTCCAGGTCCACCTGTCTTGCGACAGCCTATGTTGCCTTAGAGCACAATCCTAACCGTGTCTACTCAAAAGTAAGCCACATTGTGTTCTATGAGTCTTACTTCCAGGAAAGTGTCTTTAGGATTGCAGCCTCAGATTGCCCCAAGCCCTTTCCAGAGTAACTAGGGTGGAGCATCTTGCAGTTGGGTCAGCCCCGTGATAGATAGGGTACCCAAGTGCTTTAGGATTGTGCCCTATATTCCATTCAAATCATTAAACCTTCAGAAATATACATATGAAAGTATTTATATGATAGGAAAATTAAAGAAGCTGCAAACAGTTTACAAATGGGTTGCCATGTGTCCCCAAAAAAACAGGGACAATACTGATTTTTTGGGACTGGGTTCACATACTAGCAGATGGCACAGAGGATCCTGTCCTGATTTTGTGGAAGAGAATTATGGCAACCCTAAAACAGGGACAAAAGCTGAAGATGATGATTATGATTAAGGAAAACATAGGCCCATATCCTAAAGTCAAATTACCGATAAGCCCTTTGCGATGGAGCAGTTAGGGTGACTTTCCATAAAATAACACTAGAGGGTGACGTAACTGCGTGGACCCGTAACTGCTCTGGATTTTGCCCATACCGCTGTTTTTCCATCAGCTACCTAACATGGGATATTTGCTCCCTCCAGAAATGCATTTTGCCTCTTCTGTGTCCTTCTCAATATATTTTTCTGACAGAGCTCTGGCCAGCATCAAATATTGTCCTGCAGTTTAGATTTTCAAAGTAGAAGCAACAGTATCTTTATTGATTCATTTCAGTGATGGAGCATTTACAAGCAGTAAAAGAGTAGGTACAAGCAGCATTTGCCACATAAAACCATCTGCTTCTCCTCCTTCTGCTTTTTGCCTCCTTGACCTTTTTGCTGGGCACTGATGATAGGCAAGGAAGAAAAAAAGTGAAGGAAAAAAGGCACACTGGTCTGTCTGCCTGTCCAGCACAAGATGGGACTGCACTGAAAGGCTGCAATCCTAACCAGGGGTTAGGCTAGCACAAAGTCTTGGTAAGTATACCCAATATAACTTTACATACTAATCAATTGTACATAACACATTTTATGTTCTTAAGTAGTGAAGTAAATTTAGACACAGGCTGCAATCCTAAGCTCCATTTAGACCTAAATCCTGTGCTAACCTGGGGGTGTCACAAAAGAGCTGTAAGACACTTCTGGGGGGTAGTGTTAGTCCAATGCTCAAGCATAGACCAACCTCCCCACACTATCATAGATAGGCCAGGTGAGTTAGGCCAGCCTAAAGTTCTTAGGATTGTGCCCTTAATGAGAAAATAAATACTGTATTGCATAACATTTCAGTTGTCCTTTTCCCCATAATTTCCCTTGGAAAATGTGAAAAATCTGTATTTTTCCATGGCTTAATTTTTTTCTGGAATTCAACATTTCGATTAAGGAGTGGTTCATAAGGGAGAAGAAATGAACAATTAGTGAGGTCTTCTTTCCCTGCTGTGAGTGCTCTAAGTTAATATCAACATCCAACAAGATTTATTATAGCAGGTGACAACAGATATATCCCTTGTGAATTCCACCACTTCCAATGAAACTAAAACCAGCGGTAATTCTTGCTGTCCTGTTGAGATTATACAGCTATTTTTATGTCATCTGTTGTGGCTGAAAGAGTTCTGCAATGGCCAGTGAAGGACTATGAGAACAGGACATGTCTTGTAAAGTACCTGTAATGCAAAGATACATTCAGATGTACTAGGAAAGTGGTCCAGATTGCCCAGCCTGTACCTACAATAAAACTCATTGGAATGCAAATGGAATAGGCTAGTATTTTTCCCTTTTACTACTCCCGATCTGTACCTCAGCAATGATGCAGAACTCCAGGCAGATCTGGTGCAGTTTGTATATCTGTTCATTTTCAGGCACCAAATGAAAATCTCCGAGGGATGCCCATCTGAAAGCAAAGATAATATAGAGTCTCTTAAACATAAGAGACTCAAGAAGTGCCACCACTGGATCAGGCCAAAGGTCCATCTAGTCCAGCTTCCTGTATTTCACCAGATGCACACTAGATGCCTCTTGGCATCCATCAGTCTTGAAAGACTATGGCATTGTGTTCATGTGAAGCACAAAGGCCTGGGTAGACTGATATAGATGCCTCATGAAGCACACAAAATAATGTCACCTGACATCTGGCATTTTGAGGTTTCCTCCATCCATCCGTCCGTCCGTCCGTCCGTCCATCCATCCATCCATCCATCCATCATGGCTTGTAGCATGTGATGGTCCTTTCTAAATCAAAGCTACCTTTTCCCACCCTTGAGAATGAAGAGGAGACTGAAGGGTGGAAGAGAGTCTTCTTCACACTTCAGTTCAATTTCCAACTTCTTTTAATTCAGAAATCCAGCACAGACGAGGAAGCAATGAACACACAAGGTGCCCCGATCGAGACAACCACAGGCCCAGTCATGCAACTTTTTAGTAGTGATGCAGCCAAGAGGTAAAGGAAGAAATTTTCTCTTACCTTCTAAACAACAACTACTTTGAGGAGCCTCCATGATGGCTGTCCTCACTGTGGGATGCAGTGCATGCCCCATTGGCATTATTTCATTGATGCTGGAATGTTGCATAGGTTTGGGCCCTGCCTCAGTTTCATGGATAGGTTGGCCCAGGAAACTTTTGGTACCCTAGATATTAACTTATATTAAGGAATAAAGTTTTAATCTGTTATGCCTATCATACGAGTTTTAGCCTCAAATGGCTAATCCATCTGCTTACACTTTTATCTCTGTAGGTACGCAGGGGACCAAGAAGCCACAAACTGTTCCTATGGCTGCAAACCTAAACACACTTTCCTGGGAGTAAGAACCATTGAACACAATGGGGTTTACTATTGAGCAGACATGCCCTACAATCCAGAGTAACTATGGGAGCACGTAAGAGACTTTACGTGTACCCGTAGTTACTGCACCACCTAGTGAAAACCTATGGGAAATTCATTTTGCAATCCAGAGCAAATTGTTCTTACACTGGAGCAAGGACTCCCCGTAGTTACTCAGGATTGCGCCCATGGTTAGAATCGTGCTCTCTGTTGTATATATTTGAGCTTCGCATTGAAATACCACAATCTAATTCTTGAATCCCATTGCCCTTTATCCCCTTAATTGTTTACAGGAATAACGTATGTCTGCACATGTCTGCCTACTAAGGATAATACAGTACTAATACTAATAATACTCTGCCTACTTAGGATAATACTCCTGTGAGTTATGGTCGATAAAAGCTAACAAATGTGAGCTCTGGCTGTACGCTGGTGCAGAGTATCACAAATATGCTGGAATATGTGCCTGTTACACTGAGCACTGGATCAGTGCGGGGGAGAATGAGGTGGGAGAAGCTTCATACGAGTCTTCATACGAGAATGAGGTGGGAGAAGCTTCTAAATATCAAGTCTTTTTGGTTAGGTGAGTTGAGATGTCTCATCAAAAAATATGTATATTGTAAAGGATGTATTTTGCCCTCCACAATGCCCCATGTAAATTTCATCAGTATAGGGGGAATATGTTTCCACCAAGGCTGTATTATAGATCCAACACACATATTTATAGGGAATGACCTTTCTTATCCTTTATGGAATAATCTTGATGTCCCAAAATGTCCATCCTACCATTACACTACTATACAAAGACCAATTATATTCAGGAAAAATTTGTGCATCAAATCTCATCAAATTGCTGATGTCTGAAGGATTGGTTAATGTAAGCAAAGAGACAGCTGTTCAAACTGCATTCCTTCTGCACATGATGCAAACTAGCAAACATATTAAACCAGAAGCTTACCTATTCTCCTATGTGCTGCTGCTTTTATGGGTTTAGAAAAGCATAGAAGTTAATAATTGACATATGTGTATATCTTGTATCCCTCTCTATGGTCTGCTCATTGGAGCACAAGATAACATTCAACAAAAAAAAAAATACATGCCCAAAAACCACAAGCAGAGAGTTCCTGAGGACCCAGCAGAGCAACAAAGCATCACATTCTATACACCCAGCAATAAAAATAATCTCAATTCACCATCAGTCCTGATTTGGATCAGCTCCCCCTTGCTCACATGAAGAACACGTGAAAGATGAGGCATGCAGGACCAAACCTTACATCTCCCAGATCACAAGCTACACCAGCTGAAATTTCCTCTTCTGCACAATTGTTAAAGATCCAGGAGCCCTAAAATTGAAAGTTTGGACACCCCTGTCTTATAGGGATCCAAATGGTATTTCCTTTTGAGACCCATGGACGCTGGATACCTTTTAAGGCTCAGAGTACCGCACCTTGAGCAGAGTGACCATATGCCATAATCAAAAAAGAGGACAATGGATGCTCAAAATGTAGGATACCCAAGAAAAATGTAGGACATAAAATAAAAGCTTAGAGCTAAAAGTTCCCCATATTAAACTGAAAGGAGCTATAGGTACAAACCTTCCTAACCAACATTCCAGCACCAACATAAGGCAATGCAACTCTGAGTTAAGGGAATTCCTGGAGGAGACCTCCACGACTGCCCCATGAACATAGCTATGCCAGTGCTGGAAAGTTGTTTAGGATTGTAATTTAAAGGTACAGAGTGGTAGTACTTTATCCTTCCACTTTTCAACAGTCAAAGCTCTATATGCTTTGCATTGGAAATTACAGTGGAAACTATTAATACCAGTCCTGCCAAAAAAAGGCTGCTTTGCAAGCTTTAACCCCTTAAGTGGAGAGTTCACAATACCTATAGGGACCAGCCTTATCTCATACTATACTGGCAAAATGAGGAAGCAAAACAAATGGTGATGCCATCAATCAAGAGCCTGGTGTGGTAAGATGACTCCAAATCAGACATGTTTCTTGTAGTATATCTGGACTCCCTTTGTATCCAGAAATAGATTAAGGCCTATATCCTAAAGTGAAATTAAGGGCAAAATCCATAGCAGTTACGGGTCCACGCAGTTACATCATCCTCTAGTATTATCTTATGGAAAGTCATCTTAACTGCTCCGGAGCAAGGGGCTTAATTTCACTTTAGTATATAGGCCTAAGCCCCTTGCTCCGGAGCAGTTAAGATGACTTTCCATAAGATAACACTAGATGGTGATGTAACTGCGTGGACCCGTAACTGCTATGGATTTTGCCCCTAGAAGGGAAAAATCAAGAACTGCTCTTTTAAGCACTGAGCATTATAAAATAATTTAAACAACTGTCCCTAGATTGAGCAATGTGGTTGTTGAGCAATGTGGCAAGCTGATGTGGTTGTTGTGAGAATTTTTAATTAATGTGGAAGCTGGTTGTTGTTATGTTTATTAATTGTTTTAATTGTAATTCACGGTGTTGGGATGTTTTTAAATGTTTTTTAAAAAATATATTGATTTTTTATATGCTTTTACTTGTGTTGTGAGCTGCCTTGAGTCTGCTTCAACAGAGAAAAGTGGGATATAAACAAACAAATAAAAGAGCCCAAACTTATCCAACTTCTCAGCATCAATGCAACCACAAAGCAGCCCAGGGATAAGTGACCAGGGAACAGAGTTACCGGGACACAAGGCCATAAAAGAGGGTATGTCATGGAAAAAGCGGAGATATAGTCAACTGGTAAAGGAATAAATGTTACATCACCTTGGGGAGGCCCCTGTTTCTGCCACCCAAATTGTAGGATGCAGCATATGGTTCATTGGCATGGCTGCATCAGTACTCAAAAGTTGGACAGGATTTAATTCTAACAGCACAATCCACACACTAGTTAGGCCAGCACAAGTCCTGGCACAGAGGCCATGCTGGCCCTGGGGGTGTTTTAAAAGTGTTGTAAGGCACTTCTCTGTCACCCCTGGGCGGGTTCCACCAGTGCACAGACATGTGCCAGCCTCCCCAGACCACCACAGGAATGGGGGTAGATGGGTGAGTTGTGCTGACCTAAATTGGTTAGGATTACGCCATCAGAGTCCTTTTTATTCAGGTCCACTCTAGGTTCACCAATGCTAACAAAGTAAAGGCTGCACACTGATCTGGGAGCAAGCCCAGATCAATGGAACTTACTTCTGAGTAGACACACACAGGTTTGGGCTGAATGACACAATCCTTTGTGCCAGTTTAAGAGGAAACAAAAAAATCAAGAATCAAACTCATTTGTTTGCTATGATGATGGTACAGAATATTCACAAATGTTCTGTTATGGGGTAGCAACTACAAGCTTTGGACACTGTATAGGACAATTTTTCCAAGGAAAGTACAGGAAATGAAAACAAATATATATGGATGAAATGAAAACAACAAATATATAAGAATTTATGTACTTATTAAACATCGCCAAATGGAACCAGGATAATTAAGTTTCAAGGAAAAAAATAAACAAGTTCCAACTTTGGTCTCATGCCTTAGACGCAACATAAACTGGGTGTGATTGTTTTGTATACAAAGCCTCAATCACACCAGTATTAATGTTTTGACTTTGCTTCACCAATATTTTAAACTGGTCTCATATACAAATCAAATGTTTAAACTTAGTTCAAACACACACACACATAGATGCACAAATGCACACACTTTCAGTTATTCTGACAACACTTTTAATTCAACCCAGCCGATGAAAAATTATATTGGCTTCATTGGGATTTATGTGAACATTTAGGGTTGTTCTTTTTTTAAAAAACTGACAAAACAGAGGATATAATTCCAGTATACGATGGTTCAGGGCAGACAGTTATCATTTAAAAACACAAATAATCATCCTTCCTCTTCCTTTTTTCCTTGTGCTATAATTTGTGGTTTCTAATGTGAAGAACAATGTCAGCACACAAACAGGAAACACCGACCTCCAACAGCAATGGGTTGGAATATGCACATGGCACTGAGGATCCAATCCTAATCCATTTAGGCCAGCATTACCATTCCCACAGTGATCTGGGGAGACTGGCGCATGTCTGTACAATTGCCTAAGTTCCCCAGGAGTGGTACAGAAGACTCTTGTGCAAATGCCTTGTGCTTTATGCAAGGACTTAGGCCAGTGTAACCAGGGGTTAGGATTGCACTGTGAATCTTGCAACATGCATGTGTCCAAACAATGGCCTGTGCACCCCATACCCTCCCCCCCTTTATTAGGGGCCTCAGTGTAGTGTGAGCACATCATCCATTGAAAATATAGGACTGCTAATTTTTTCCCATAACGTTGCCAGAGAATTCCTTGCAGTTAATGACCTGGAAGGATAAGCAGAAAAGATAACAGCAGTACAAAAATTCTCTACCCTTCCTAACTGGTGGACTAGTTACTCCCAATTAGGCACAATTAACCCATCTCAAGCACTGCTAAGAAACCATAGCGCATAATGTTTTCTATTTTAAAACCTGCTTTAGACATTAAAATTTGGGTTTTGTTCCAATGTGTTTCATCATTTTATGATCTGACGGTCCACCATTGGATGAGTACAGAATCATGGAAAGATTTGCATAAATAATAGGCCATCCCAGGGTAACCATATAGAATGGAGGACAGAGTTCCTGTTCCTTTAAGTATTGTATAGAAGAGGCCATCCAGGCAGGTGCCTGAATTTTTAAATCCTTTTATATTTAAATCATTTTATATTGAGCTAATCCTGCCTAAATTCTCTCTTCTATGCAATGGTTAAAGGTATAGGTACTCTGTCCTCCATTCTATATGGTCACCATGGGCCATCCCAGTTGAAACATGTAAACACAGTATGTTTACATAGAGTTTTTGGAGACATCCACTATCGATCATAAAGTTTAAAGTAATCGAGTAATATTCATGCTTGCGTGAATCAGCCCTGATTATTTTAGATTTGAACTGTTCTCTATGGCTCGCCGCTCTAGACCTGTGGTGGATTTAGGTAACCATTTGAACTGAGGAAGTTCTTTTAAAATTTTCCACATATATACCTAGAAAAGATCAATTTAGTCCACTAATGCTGTCAAGGCCAATCACACACTGCATAATGCCATCATGTGGCAAGCAGTTCCACAGGCCAATCACACACTGTGTAATGTTGTCACCAAATTCTGTAGCAGAGAGTTCCACAGACCAATCATGCAGTGCATAATGCCATCACTGCACCCTGCGGCAAGGGTGCCACACATTGTGGCACACAAATCATACATTGCATAGTGCTGTCACCACATCCTGCGTCAAGGAGTTCCACAGGCTAATCACATACTCTGTAATGCAATCACTACATCATGTGGCAAGCAGTTTCCCAGGTTAATCACACACTATGTTATGTTGTCACCAACACTTGGGTGCAGTTAGGGACAGCTGCCTCTGGTGCCCCCCAGGCAACTGCTCTCAAGTTGGGGGCAGTTAGAGGTAGCAGTGCTGGCCGGCAGTCCTTTACAACAGCTTCTGCGTGGAGCATCAGTGCGGAACAACTTGGGGGCAGTTGCTTGGGGCTTGTTAAGTAGGGCACACTCCCAATGGGAATTTGTGCTTGTTATGTGAATTAGTCTTTATGTGGGGCACTTGTTATGCGAGGTACCACTGTACACACACACACACACCGTATTTACTTGAATATAATGCACCATCGAATATAATGTGCACCTTATACTTATAATCAAAATACAGTGGTACCTTGCTTAACAAGCGTTTCACCCCATCCAAGATTTACCACACCACATCCAAAATTTCCAAGAAATCTTGCTTCACATAACAAGTTCCACTTCACTTAACAAGCAAGCACGCTATGGGCATGCATGCTATGCAGCCCTGACGCTCCACATGGAGGCTCTTTAAAAGGGCTGCCAGCCAGCGCTGCTGCCTCTAACTGCCCCCAACTGGGGGGGGGGGGACTTCCAAGTGCCCAAGTGCCCCCACTGACCACTTTGAACCTCCAGCAGCAGCCCAGGTATGCCTCCCAGGAAAGTGATTGCAGTCACCTAACTATGTCTACTCAGACGTAAGCCCCATTGTGTTAAATGGGGCTTACTCCCGGGAAAGTGTATTTAGGACTGCAGCCTAAGTAGACTTCATAGAATCATGCACACTGAATGCATGTTTTGAGTTCAATTACATGGTTTTTGCCATCATCATGATGGATGACTTGCAAGGAGTGTGGCTGCTGCCTGCTGAGAAGGAGGACAAGGAAGACTTTTCCCGGACAGGAGTCCAAAAAGGAGGACGTGTCTTGGCAGAGGAGCTCTGCCTCTTTTGGCACCAGCATTGGAGGGAGGAGCTGCAGGGGGTGCGGATGCACCGCAGGCAGGCAGGCGGGCTGGGGCTGGGCTTGGGGATGGGCTTGGGCTGGCTGCCGCCGCCCTTCTTTCCTTCCTTCCTTCCTTCCATCCTCCTGGGTCCGAGCAGGGCTGGGTCTTCTTGCGGAGAGGCAGCCGGAGGAGCCGCAGAGGGGAGAGGATGGTGCCTACACCCGCCTGGATGGACCTCTCCGGTGGGTCTCCCTCTATCTCTGCCTCCCAAACCAGTCCTCGCCCCTTCCCTGCCTGGAGGAAGCCCATTGGCTGCAATGGGCTTACTCCCGTGTAGCAGGAGTCCTAAGCCTGCAACACTTTCTTTGGAGTAAAACCCATTGACTTTAATGGGATTTACTTCTAAGTAGACATACATAGGACAGGGCTCTGAGGCTAGAATCCTGCCCACACTTTCCTGGGAGTAGAACCATTGAGTAAGTTGGGACTTACTAATGAGTAGACAGACACAGAAGTGGGTTCTGAGGTTGCAGTCCTGTCCATACTTTCCTGGGAGTTAAACCCATTGACTAGTGTGGGACTTGCTTCTGAGTAGACATGCTTAGGATTAGACTCTAGGGCTTGAACCCTATCTGCACCTCCCTGGGAGTAAACTCCTTTGACTGTAATGAGATTTACTTCTGAGTAGGTTGGGGTTTGAGGCTGCAACCCTATCCACACTTTCCTTGGAGTAAACTGCATTGACTGTAATAGATTTGCTTCTGAGTAGACATGCATAGGATTGGAATCTCTGCTACAACCCTATCCACACTTTCTTGGGAGTAAGCCTCACTGACTATAATGGGGCTTACTTCTGAGTAGACAGGCCTAAGACTGGGTTCTGACTCCCCTTGGCATGTCATGGGCAAAAATGAAGCCTTTCCTCCCCTATCCGTGGGGATGTATTTTATTTATTTTGTTTATTGATTTAAGAAAAGCCTGAACTTTCTGCAGCCTGATGTTACTCCAGTTTATTCTTCTCTCTGCTCTTATTTTGTATCCAGGCATCACCACCACAAAACCTTCATCTTCCTCCAGAGATACAATTGTTGCTCTCTTTCCTGTTTAGGTCTCCTCTGGTCCAGAGTAAAGCTCGACTTAGGCTGCAGTGGGAGTTTCCTGGGAGTAAGACCATTGAACACAGTGGGGCTTACTTTTGAGTAGACATGGTTAGGATTCTGCTCTTAAGCTGCAAAGTCTACAGGTGCAGGCTCTTTATCCACCGATTCGGACCCACAGTTTAACCTCACCATGGGTCCCATACATCCCGTAACTTCCCCACCTGCTGTCTTCTGAACATGGCCTGATCTCCTTTGAAGGACCTCCAGAGGACAGTGGGTGTCAATCAATCAATCAATCAATCAATCAATATTTGTGCTTTACAACAAAACTGTTTACAAATAATATGGAATAACTAATGGAGAGTTATGCATTTGATTATGCATCAAATGCATTCAGTGCATTTGATTTTCTGCTGGCTTTGGTGTCTGCATGGGGTCCAGGTACACCTGTTCCAAAATTGCTTTAGATAATTCTTTATAGGATTTCTAACGTGCAACTTGTGTGTTGCATGAGATGATCCCATGTTTGCTGGGGTGACACGGTTAACGGCTTCAAAACTTATGCAACATGGAATTACCACATGTGGAAAAATCTGCATCCAGTTAGTCTGTAAATTCCTTGTCATGCAAGAATTTTTCAGCTTCAGGATGCACTGAAACTTATTCATAAGTTTCCCATTTTATGCACATTTACTTGGAGAGAAGCTTCGTTGAATCCAGAGGGATTTCTGCATAAAGCTGTTTAGGTTTGAGTGATTAACCTTATCTATGGTTGCCATATGTCCCTGAAAACAGGGATTGTCCCACTTTGGGGGGGGGATTGTGTTCCACATACTGGCAAGCTTGACAGGGGGGCCTGTCCTGATTTCTGGAAGAGAATTACAGCAACCTTGTCGGTGTACCATGAGATGTATAATGTTGAAAATCACTTCTTCAGGTTAATGTGTTGTGTGTGTTGCACCACCAGTTCTCTTTTAATTTGTGTGCGTGTGTTTCCCCTTCAAGTTCTGAATTCCAGTTCCCCTTCCAGCCTGAATTTACAGGCTGCACATGGGATAAAGTTTTTTCTACTTTGGTTATTGTTATCACAAGTAACAGGTTGTGGGAACTCTATGGATCAGTAGTGTTGTGCTAGGTCCAGAAGGGGGTGATTCATTCTTTTGTACAGTACAGCCTATTCAGATGAGTTAATCTTAATGGGGTGTTTGTGATTCTTCCATCTTTAAAAAATGGAAATTGGCAGAGAAACCTTTTCTTTTTGCATTCTGTTAAGCTTTTGATCTGAGGCAAGGAAACTGTTTGAATCTGCCCTTAGAGTAGTTGCTTTCAGGAATAGTGTCATGTGTAGCAGCCTATTAATTCACCCCTCAATTATTTTCAAACCTGCAGTCCACGTACCTATTGGAGTAGGTTGAGCTTTATTCTGAGTAGATGTATACGTTTTCACTATAAGAAAATTTTCCCAGGTACATGACACTACAGCTGCAATCCTAAAGACACTTTCTTGGGAGTAAGACCCATTGAACCCAATGGGGCTTACTTTTGTGTAGACATGGTTTGGTTTGTGCTCTTAGTATAGCAGGTCTGAAGATGATTTGCAACTTTTTAGTAATGTTGCCTTGTTTCAGCATTACTGAATCAAGATAATCAAGGGAAGTTATTAAGATTGTTTTTGGTAAACTTGTTTTCTTCTGGATCTCTAATATGAATATGTGGTGTTAGGAGCAGAGGTGTTTGAAAATGGTGTAATTTACTCCGTTAGTAAGCCCATTGTGATCAATAGCAGTTGGATTGAAATCCCATGTTTATGGAAACGCTGTAAGCCCGGCTTCATGTGCTTTAACCACGTGAGAGGTGCCGAAATCATGTGCCTAAACCATGTAAATCTTGTGTGGGAAGTGAGGAGCAGTAACTTTGGAATCCTTCCTCTAAAGATCGGATTTGTTCCTCTTTATCTTTATTGGAGGAGTAGAGCTCCTCCAAAAAGCCAGTGCCTGCCAAGTTTTAAAAGATGTTTTCTTCAGCAGCTGTTGAAACTCTGTGGGTATTTTGATTCCTGAAGTTGGTTTCTTTTTAAGTTTGTATTTTAAAAAATCGTTTAACTGCCTTGAGCTTGGGAGAGGCGGAGTGTATGTGTTATGAAATTAAACTTGGCAGGGCCTATTTTGAGTGGGGAAACTTCAATAGTGTGACGAGTTAGGAATCTAATTTGTCTTGCAATATTTTCTTATGCTACTGGTATGCATTTGATGCAAGACTTAAATTTAGTAGTCTGAACTTCAAGTCTTGGCAGGCTGTATCAGATTCCGTTAGAAGCCATGAAAATGCTGGTTTGCGTAAAAATATTTTCTATACTTTAAAGATATATGATGCAATCAGTAATAAAAACCATGCTGTTTTTATTTTTTTCTTTCTGAATTGCTTCATGAGTTGTGTTCTGCATGGCCTGTGTTTGAAGGATGAATTTACTAATCTTTTGAAGTAGTAGTTTACTTTTAAGCAGCATTCCGCAATTTGTGTTGCCGTCTGCCGTAGATTGGCGCAACTTCGGTGTGTGTTTGCCCCTTCTTGTACTGAATATTGGAGCAGTGGTGATCCTAGTCCATGTGCCACCCAAGGGCAGTACTGCAAAATTTAGTGTTGCCATATTTTGCTTCCACAAAATTGGTACAGGACCCTTTGGCCCAATTGCCAGTATGTGAACACAATCCCCCCTAAATTGAGATTGTACCTGTTTTGGGGGAAATATAGCAAAATTCAAACCCACCCATGCCCAAGCTAATATATTCTGCCACTGTTGTCCCAGCCTTATTACTGCTGCGGCAATTTCTGTTTGCTTCTTTTATTTCCAGGTTGGGGTGATCCCCACTCTCATCACCCAACCAAGGTCATAAGCAGATTACAAATGTGGAAGCTTTGCTTATAGATCTTCACATACCATGCCATAGTTTTGCTTTGCATTAAACACATTTCATTGAAAGAATCTTCGCCAAATGATTTTCACTGCTCAGAGTCCTCTTGGAATGCCAAGATTGTGTCTCCAAAACACACACATATGTGTTTTGGCAGCTCTAGACACAATAGGAATATTATACTTGTGTGCCTGAGTTGCACAGTCTAGGGGCATAATCCAGAGTAACTACAGGGAGTCCTTGCTCTGGTGTAATAACCATTTGCTCTGGATTCGAATTTCCCATAGGTTTTCACTAGGTGGTGCAGTAACTACAGGTGCATGTAATGTCTCTTACATGCTCCTGTAGTTAACTCTGGATTGTAGGGTAGGTGTCGGGTTACCAAAGTTGTGTCCCAGGACACAGAAAGCAGATAACTGACATTATCCCTGAGTACTTGTTGCACAGGAGCTTTACCCTGCGGCTGGAGAGTCAAAAATCAAAATTCAAATATAATATGTATGGGAAGCAATTCATGATTGAAAGGTGCTCCCCAACCAATGAAACATCTTACAAGTCAGAGAAACTGAAAAAGAAGGTGGTTTAGCAAAAAGTCAATCAGGGAAGTTCATTCTGTTTCCGTTGCCCACAGTTCTAAAAATGGCTTGGAATGAAGCACTGCTGTTGGTTGGAATCGGGGTGGTAAAATTTATACCTTTCTGGGTGGTTAGACCAGGAATTTTGAAATTCCTGGAGTGCTGAAGGGTGAATAGGACACCAGTTGACTAGATGGGGTGGGAAACAGTCTACTTTGTTGCTGTGAACAATGCAATCTACATAACTCTGGAACTGTTTTGTTGACTGCCCAAAAAATGTTTTGTGCTATTAAAATGGAAGTCAGTGATGTCCAGTTGCTACGTTATTGAAGAGGTAACATTCCTCTTTGTGTCCTGCTATGCTGTGGTTTTTGTTTTTTTAGACTAAAAATTTCCAATTTGCTCATTATATGTAGATTGCAGTTGTAATTGTAGATTATGGCTACAATCCAGAGTAACTACGGGAGCACGTAAGAGACATTACGTACACCCATAGTTACTGCACCACCTAGTGAAAACCTATGGGAAATTCATATTGCAATCCAGAGTAACTTGTTCTTACTCCAGAGCAGTTACTCCAGAGCAGTTACTCCTCCAGAGTAACTTACTCCTGTAGTTACTCTGGATTGTGCCCTTAATGTAGATTGTGATTGGAGCCTTTGTGCTCAGAATTGCTTTGGTTTCAGAAGTTTTTGGCTTTATGTGGCCTTTGTGTAAACATTGATTATAATTTATAACATGTTTTTGGGTTTTTTTTTAAAAAGTACTGTAGTTCTAACCTGATTTTAATGAATTTTTCCAAAGACTGATTGTACCCACTCTTGACTCTGAGCTTGTTATCTAGATGGCTGCCTGACCTGAACCTCTTGACCGAAATTTAAACTGGAATTTGCCAGTATGTTTGAATTAACATTTCTTTTTATGTTACCCTACTACAGTGCTTTTATTAACTCATTTTTTCATGTGGGTAGTTACTTGAGAACAGTACATTCAATGGGATAAAAAGGGGGAAAGGGGCAAACATGCTTTTCATGCTGTTTGCTTAGGAACTTTTCCTTTTCCTGCCGTTCTTTTATTAAACACTGTGTGGAGCATCCTCTTAATGGCAGAGATTTATTTTTGTTTCATTTTCATATGAATGCTTTTAAAGATGCCTATTTAATACATGGGTAAAGAGACAACATTTTTATTTCTTTGGAATGCTTTTTTGGGTAATGGACTTATAAATATAATTTATATTTGTTTGCCTTTCATATTCTTACAATTCACAAAAGATAACATTAAAATGCAACAGAACCAGTATCAAATTAACAGTAGAATCAAATTAACAAAATACACTACTTTGTGTATTAATTAACTATAATATAATTAATGAAATTAAGCTCCAGAATGTAAATTAAGCCCCAACCCAACCAAAATAAGTGTAGAATCAAAACAAATTTCTAGATGAAAGGTCTTATGAGTTTAAATGTGGGCTACCTGAGATATGGCTAGATGCAGGGGAGGGCACCAAGATGAGGTGTCTCGTTGTCTTGTGTGTTCCCTGAGATATCTGGTGGGCCACTATGGGCAAAATCTATAGCAGTTATGGGGTCCACGCAGTTACGTCACACTCTAGTGTTATCTTATGGAAAGTCATTTTAATTGCTCCGGAGCAAGAGGCTTAGGGCGCAATCCAGAGTAACTACGGGGAGTCCTTGCTCCGGTGCAAGAACAATTTGCTCTGGATTGCAATATAAATTTCCCATAGGTTTTCACTAAGTGGTGCAGTAACTACGGGTACACGTAATGCCTCTTACATGCTCCCATAGTTACTCTGGATTGTAGGGGATATTTCACTTTAGGATATAGGCCTATGTGATATAGGAAGCTGGAATAGATGGACCTTTGGCCTGATCCAGCAAGGCTCTGTTTTGTTCTTATGTAAAGGTGTTGTTACCTGCAGCAGGACCATCCTAAAGGATAAGCAGATTTATAGAGAGAGATGCAGCCCTTCAGGTTTGTGGGATTTTGAAATATAGGACAAGTAGTTAGAAAAACAAGTGGAGGATAGGATTACAGTGGCTGGGGAATATAGAAATTCAAGCAAGAAGGCCTTGGCTACTGTATCAAAGGGCACAGAGATAAGGACAGTAGACTTGCCATCAAGAAAACAGACATTTTCAATTTCATCTGAATACAGATGATGAAAACAAGGTTACCAAAGGTCAAGAAGTGAGTTGGAGGAGCGCCAGTGAAAACAGTGGGGGTAAACACTATAACAAAGTTCGTTAGTAAAGGATGAAAGGGAGGATGGTCAAGAGAAATTTTTAAAATGAGAACAGAAATTTCACTCTTGCAATTTGTAGTAATTTAGAAACTACTATTACTGTTTTGTAAGAGTTTAGTTGTAAAAAACTCAATCCAAATATCACAAGTCAGTCATAATGAGTAGCTTTCAGGCTTGAGAGGCTATGGCCATGCAATCCTAACTTCTAGTTAGGCCAGCCTTACCCCTGGCATAAGTTCTGTGCTGACCTGGGGTTGTCACCAAGTGATGGAAGACATTTCTGCGCCACTCCTGGGGCAGTATTAGGCAAGTGTATGGACATGTGCTTGCCTCCCTATATCACTCATGGGAACGGCCGATAAATTGTACCAGCCTAGGTTAGAATTGTTGCCTAAGTTATGTGAGGCTTACCTTGGGCTTACCTTGGGGAACAAGGCACCATAAAAAATTCTAGCCACCTTTCCAGCACTGACATTGCTGTACTAGCGAGCATGTGCTGTGTGTTGCATCCTCCTTGAAGTAAGGCAATGTTTGTTTGTTTCCAGTCTTAATCCTGGAACTGGAAAATAGGTTAGGATTTGCACTCTCTAAACATTTTTTGCCCTCTTACACAAGCTTGCAAACTGGAGGAGCCCAGCTGTTTCCCGGCCATTTGGCTGCTGATTTCTTTGAGTAGCCTCAAGGCTTGAGGCAGTTGTCTTTCCATCGCTTGTGTCTTCCTTGGAGGCTCTGTGGGGCCCACCGGAAACCGAATCAAGACCCACCAAGTGGGTCCCTACCTGCAGATTCAGAAAAGCATCTCTAGTTCGTAAAAAAATATAACTTCTATCGGGCATAAGAAGGCCCATAGAGGAAATGAGTAGGGATTAGTTGGCATGGTATGTGTCCATGTCTTATTTGTTTTTGCGTTAGCTGCCAAGATGTTCATGACCAGTGTTGGTCTCATCTCTGTCCTTCCAGAAGAACATTTAGGAAGTAGTTCCAAATGTAGGTGCACTAACGGTAGATAGGAGCAAAGAATTGTCTCCAGTGAGATTTTGCCTCTTTGCTTCCATATCTGTGGATTTGAGAACATTATGTCCAGAACTGTATGTTAATGACAGCATCAAAACAAAATTTCTCCAAGACGCTTCTTATGTCCTAAATAACACAGCTTGCCAGTCAAGGGCAAACACTGCATACCTGTAACTATCCTTGCAGAATATTGTTTGTAAATTCATGGTGCATGATCACAGCAATAACTTCTTCATAAAACAGATGAGAGGCAAAAATTATCATCCTATTAGTCAAAGGCAGCATGAGAAAATGTATTTGAGTAACGAGAAAAACCAGCTAGATATATGGTCTAGAGATGTACAGTTCTTTATTTGTGGTTCTTTTGGTTTTAGGGTGTTACTCTTTTGCAATGGAAAAGGATTTACAGCAATAATGGTATTTCCTTTTAACACAGTAAGATTACTTTTAAGTTCTTGTTTTAAATGAAATCTGTATTGAGAACTTGGTAATATGCATGTATTCCCAAACATGTTTAGGGCTTGATAATAATGCACATATTTAAAATGTTCTGCTAAATCCATTACAACTGTATGTTCTCACACTTTTTGAAGGCGAGGAGTACTTTGAGAAGAGGAGTAGTTTGAGGCTTTCTCTGTGTTCTAGCCTAGCCTTGCCTCACTACCTTCAGCCTCAATCATCCACGAGGATCTATGCATACAAAGATCAGCAGAGGACCTTCTATTGCTCTGATATGTTTGGAGCACTTGTCGGATGTTAGAACGAGGTTTCTGAACAAGCTCCAAAAGCTACATGCAGGAAACACATGCAACAGTTTCTTAGTCAGACTGACACGATGGAGCAAACTGGTATGTACTCTGCCCCTCCCTTCAAATCCTATTGGGATAATCCCGTTGGAGTAAAAGGGAGTTGATGAAGCAATTAAAATTCAAATTTGTTGGCTGCCCTGACAGTCATGGATGCATATCTATTGTGACTGCTTTTCGTGTTATATTAGTATTTAATCTGGATTTAATCTTGTATGTAGTATTTAATCTGGATTATTATTTTCTTTTTGTCTGAAAGGAAATGTGTATAGTTTGTCAGTTTGTCAGAAGCAGGTAAGTTCTGGGAAGTCCAGAGCGGGAATTTTTTTAAAAAAAGACAGGGCAGGAAAATGCCTGGGAATTCCAGAGAAGGTGTTTTATGCCCCTTTCCGGTTAGCCCCTCTTTTTCCAGGGGTCTCCGGGCATTTCTGGTCATCTGATAAGTCTGCCCCATAGTGGTTTTTCTCCATTCTAGGAGAGGATTATATTTCTCTAGAGGAAATGAAATAGCCATGTGGAGGTGATGATCAGGATTGAGATTATAGCAAGAATAAAGGGTTGAAGACCCCCAATGAATCACATCAATTAGACCTTGCCATGGATGCAGATAGAGCAGAAAAAAGGTATGCATGTCCAAAATACATTTTGAATCCCAAATGGCAACACAGATGAGTAGCATAGAACCTGGAGGGTTTAAAAATCCTTTCCCCTCATTTTCAATCCAAAAGGATTTTCATCCTATTTCATCATTTATTGCACAGCAGGGCAGGGAAGAAGGAAAAGAGAAGCAATTCCAAAGTGTCTGAAATCTCTTCTAGTTAGTTCTTTAATGATGATGATATGTTTGTACCCTTATATCTGATACTTGGTTCTAATGTGTTGGGAGAATGTCAAATTTTGTTTGAAGGTGTTTTTATTTTTTGTGATGGTGACTTAACATTACATGGGTCTGCTATTTGCAATGCTCTGCGTTCCCTACAACTCCATTGGTTGTGCCAAGGAACTGTGTACAGGTTGAGCCTATTCATTCATGGATTTTGGATAGATTTGACTCAACAAAGCTCCCCCCAAGATCTCCACTGAGCTGATCTCCCGAGATCTCCCCCCAAGACCCCCCCAAGATCTCCAAGATCAACCTGAAGCCTTTGGAGCTGACTGGAGACTCTCCCTACAATCCACAGTAACTACGGGAAGACGTAAGAGGCAGTTACTCTGGATTGCTCTATGCATTTCCCATAGGTGGTACCGTAACTACGTTGGTGTAAAAGCTCCTGTAGTTACTCTGGATTGTAGCCTCAGTCCTAGCCAACTTTCCAGGTCTGATGTAGCCATAACATAGCCCTATGAGAACAGGGAGACTGGTTAGGATTGCACCCTGACTCACTGAAAATGTTGAAGGCAGTTAAACATTTTCTTGTTTCTAGATAAGGGACTATAAGGTATGGGAACAGCTATTCATACATCATTGTGGGTTTATTTATAATTTTTGGAGAAAAATCTACAATATATTCTCCCTTTATCTTGTTTCTGTTTTTTGAACTCCTGGGGTCAGGCCTTTCTTCTGTTGTGAAGCATCATTTACACTACTGACGTTGTGTGTATAAATAAATAAAAAAATGTAAATGCCAGAATTTCCAGTTGCCTTCTATTCAGAGCAAGAATGACTTTCTGTATTTCCTGCGAATGAGATTTGGGGTGGGCAGGTTTAGGATTAGGGAAGTAATATTGCTCGCTATTAGAGCTTTGGGCGTTTTCAGTTCAGTATGTTATTTAAGCTCATCTAGAGGAATAATTGAAATCCAGAGGCATGTTAGCAATACAAACTGATTTTGTGGAACAGTTAATCTTCAGTGCTTAGTGATTCTTGTACAAAATTATTTTGTTGTTGTTTCCGTGAACTATCTCTTGATATGAATTTCTTGTAGTGGTAGAACTTGCTTCTTCTCTCCTTATTTTGATTGAAAAGTAACTCCCTATATTGTTCGAGTGCAAAGATGGTCCATGAATTAGACCAGCCTAAAATGGTTAGATTTGTGCTCATAGTGCTTAAATTAACTGCATGAAAGCAATATTATTTTGCACTTAAACAATGATTTCCAAATTTCATAACATGCTGCTGGGTGGGCACTCTCCTGCAGGGTAAGACGTCCAGCACTGGTCCACAAACCACCATTTTGAGTAGCACTGCTGTAGGGGACATTTCAGTCATTAAAGAAAAGGAAGGCCCTCTATTAAATGCTGCAATTTTCCTAATTAAAATATAGATTGTTCTTTAATAGCTTATTGTAAAACAGCTATGTACTGGTTGGTTATTATTTGTATGTTTGGGACCTGTGGATGTGGTGCAAACATGTTGTCTGGAAATGGATCTTCTGTGGATAGTGAGGTCCTCCTGCAGTGCACTTTGGCAGATGGGAACATAGGAATCCTTCATAGATGGATTAACCATCTCTGTCTTGTTCTCTAGGAACTTTCCAGGGCTTTTTTTTTCTGTGTTCCACTTGGAAATATTAGGAATTGAGTCTGGGATTCTCTGTGTGCAATGTGTTGATGTCCCATGAGCAGGTAACAATTTTCTAGCTCTTAGCAGAGAACATGACAGACCTTCAGCAACCTCTGTGTCCAAAACAGGTAGTCTAATGGGAAAGGAAGGCCGCTACCTTGCAAGGAACATGCAGTTTCAGCTCTTCAGGCCGTTCTTCAGAGAGGGGCCGAGATGCTATGATCTCAGGAACATGCTGTGATCTGGGAACAGTGCTGTTGGTGACTGAAAATAGATATATGAAAGTTGATACCTTTGAAGGGAAGCCAACCCTCCTTGTAGGCATGTAGTGCATGGTTAGGAATAATAAACTAGAGTGGTAGCCGTCACAGAGGACTTTGTGTTTTAGTAGGAAGGAGCAGAGAAACTGGAACAAAACCGACCATTTGTGGAAATTGTGAATTTTTTTGAGATAAGCCGGATGGTGTAATTGGAAATTTGGATTCAAATAGCTCTGCAGGGAAGTCAAAAGGAATGGGATGTAATGGCAACATCGCTGAGTAAGAGAGGAAGAATGAAAGGGATCCTCTGAACTGGAAAATTCCTGAGCAGGTGGAATTAAAAAATGCATCTTTGGGGGTGGGGGGTGGAAACCAAGAATTTCCTCCATGGTTGTTTGGGATCAATGAATAAGGAGGGCTGAAATATGAGACGATCCATGTCTCTGTTTTGTCCAGAAGATGACAAGAGGAGATGGGATGAAAAGAAAGTCAAGAGTTCAGTGGAGTGAGGCTTAAATACTGATCATTACAGAGATGTTGGGCAGAGCTCAGATCTAGTAAAGCATCAGAGAATCCACACTGGAAGGAAGCTGCACGTTTCCTTACCTGGTGTCACTTAGACCTATAACCTCCCTAAGAAAATATATGCAGGAAAGAGAAGATGCTCTTATCATGGAGGAACTTTGATCTTGCAGGAACATGTCATTGTATGCAAGGGTAAAAAAAATGTCAGAAGTTGGTTTGTGAAAAGAGATAATGAAAGAAGTGCTGCCTGATGAAATGTTAAAAGGTACAGAAATGCATACAGATGCATCTACTGTTTGTGGGGGGAGGAAAGTCCCCAAGAGATTTCAATGTGGAAGAATCAAGCAGTCGAATCCTTGCATTTTCTCAGTGTGGGAAGAGCTGCAACCAGAAGGGATGCCAGTGACCCATGAGATGTTAACAAGAGGAAACGGCACAAATGTGCCCTTTGTGGAATGAGATTTTGTTAGAAAGCAGGTTTCCTTTCACACAAGAACAATAATGGATGTGAAAAGGTTAGTTCAATAAAAGATCTGTGCATGTAGTCCACCAGGGAGGGGTCCTTTGAAACTCTAATTTTTTTCTCCTTTTTCTTTTAACTATTTATAAGTAAATATTTAATATACAAAACTTATCTAATTTTGTGGTGTTTTGATTATGTGTTATGTTGTTTGGTATTTTGATTATTTTTAGTATGTTTTCATTTTCATTATCTATCTACCATCTACAGTCTATAGTATTTATATACCGCTTTTCAACTGAAAAGGTTCACAAAGCGGTTTACAACAAAATGAAAAAATTAATAGCTATTAGAACCCTGTCCCAAAAGGGCTCACAATCTAAAATGCATTATACATTATAATATGTAATTCATTATTAATAAGAGTACTAATGTACCTCTTGTCAACAAGAGTAATTCAGAAAGCGGTTTACTTAGTAAAAGCAAATGGGTTTCCTGACCCCAAAGGGCTCACAACCTTAAAAATACAGTTTAACAAATATTTAAATATAGTGAAATGTAGCTTTCTGTTGTTAACTTTTAAGTTCATTAATCAATTAATACGGTAATTGATTCTGGTCTCTTAGAATGCCCTGACAATTAGTGGATGTTCAGAATGTATTTAGATTTGGAGAACTGCAGACTTTCCAGAAGCAGAAATTGGTGTGCTGTGGATTTGTTGTTGGAAACACTTTATGATTGTGTTGAAAAACTCTAGGATTATATGATGAATAAAAAATGCTAAATATTAAAAAGAGAACCATACAATTAATGGATGGAGTGGCTAGATCTTCCTTTTGAAGCACATGGATTCAAGGAAGGCATGAATTACTCTGTTAATGTTTAAAGCATTTACACCACACACTCTTTAGCTCCAAGAAATAGCAAATAGTAGTATAATTGGAAAAGTTGTATGATACATAGTACATTTGCATTTCTAAGTGCTCAAAGGCTGAATTCATCCATCAACATAAATTATGCTGACCATGGTCTTAAAATCCCTGTTGTACATTTGGAAGTTCTGCCCTCATAATAGATAACCATGGTTGAGAATTGCTTCTCTGGTTTTGTTTTGTCATCTGCGTAGTGTTGTGGAATCAGACATCAGCGACAACCCCAACTATGAACAAACATATTGGTACCGACAGCTATGGGTTCATTCAGTGCCTCAGTTTTTTTTTATACGGAATGTCAACTGCATTAGATTTGGTGAAGCTCCCATCATCACAAACACTGTTTTGAAGGAATTGGTGTTAGATTACTAAAAAGACATTTCACATTACAGAATACTGCATTGTTTTACATATTATAAGCTTGATTTACATTTAATAAGTTTGGTGTTCTATGTTTTAGTTTGTGACCGAAAAAGATAAGATCCCCCCCCTCCCAAAAGAATCCTCATTGATTGAAATAGAACATGGTGGAGGGAAGATCAAAGACCAATTTCTAGACCTGTGATTTTCAACCTTTTTTATATCATGGCACATTAACAAGGCACTGAAATTGTCAAGACACATCATAAGTTGTTTTAATCATTGACAAGGCACACCAGCCTGTTCAAATCCCCCAATTTTCCTATTAATTAATTACTCTCCCCAAATTCCCTTGGCACACCTGAGAACTATCTGTGGCACACCAGTGTGCCTAAGCACACTGGTTGAAAACCTTTGTTCTAGACCAAAAGTAGGGCTGTTAAAATATATATTGACTCTATCAGTCTGGCTAATGTAAGTGACCTCTCCTTTATTTTCTCCTTTTATTTTTCTTAGAGAGTACAGCTTCCCCGATTATCTTAGCAAGTCATAGTGAATCTCAAAATTCATCTGAAAGCGGATCTTCAAATGTGCAGGCTTCATATATTGCGTATGCCCTGATTCCTTTCTTCTTCTGCCTGGGTCTCTTGGGTGTCCTTATCTGCCATATTTTAAAGAAAAGAGGCTATCGCTGTACAACAGAAGCTGAACAAGAAGAGGAGGTGCTTGGTGAGAAAATAGGTAGGGATGACTTCATAACCCCACAATTGTAGTAATAACAGGAGTGGGCAAACCCTGGTTGCGTTCCACGCCACTAAGTAACTTGCGTGTGAGAATAGAAGTTGAATTCTACCAGTGAGATTCCATGTAACATTTATGAAAAGTGTTGCTTTGAACTTTACTTCCCATAATTTGTGGGATTCATATTTCATGACTTACAAGGACATACATAATAATGGTGAAATTGTATTTATTTTTGCAGAGTTGAATGAATCTACGAACGATGACACTGTAGGACATATTGTTAACTACATAATGAAAAATGAAGGTATTCGTTTTGTTTAACGAACATGCATATCTGGCAAAAATTTAATTTAATTGTCTCCCTTAGCAAACAATATTGAGAGTTTTTTAAGTTGTGAAGGTATTTATTTTTTGTTCGTAGCATGTAGCATGTTCTTAGCATATTTTTTGTTTGTAGCATGTCCATTTTTGCATGTATGAGTTCAGAAAATCAAATGTTCCTTTGTAGGGGTAAGCCACAAAGTTTGATAGATCAATCAATCAATCTTTATATACTGCTTTTCAACAAAAAGTTCACAAAGTGGTTTACAGAGAAAATGTAATATGATACAAATTTAGATTGCAAGTTTTGATCTGGGAAAAAATATGGGCTGGGACTGTAGCAAAGGCTTAGAAAACCATAACCAATTCATAATATGGAAAAATAAACCCACATCGCTATGCTTTGAACCTGTTGTGCAGTTTAGCCTTAGCATCTATGCCTTATATATTGTATTCTTCAAACTGAACTTGGGGCCGTCATGCCTACTGTAGTTGGGGCTCGTTCATGTATTTAAGCAATTATAATCTCATGCTTGAAATCTTGGCATTTATGCTACCCATTTAGAATTAAAATGTATTGGAGCAACACTGTAATGGAAATGACATTTGGCCAGTTGCAACCCAGTCCACTGGGAATTTCATCCCAATTAAGTATACATAGTTCAGATAGCCAGAGGCATGTTTTTCTCCTCTAGGAATTTAGTTTTTGAGTAACAACTAGAACTGGTCTTGCTTATGTTATTGCTTACAAATCAGCATAACATTTAAGTGAAGCCAACTTTGTACAGAGACAACGAGGGCACAATCCAGAGTAACTACGGGGAGTCCTTGCTCCGGTGTAAGAACAATTTACTCTGGATTGCAATATGAATTTCCCATAGGTTTTCACTAGGTGGAGCAGTAACTACGGGTGCACGTAATGTCTCTTACGTGCTCCTGTAGTTATTCTGGATTGTAGGGTGAGTTAAACTTTTTTTTTGTATATTACCCTTGCAGCTAATGCTGATGTCCTGAAGGCCATGGTGGCAGATAACTCTGTATATGATCCAGAAAGGTAATAAATAACCTTTTCATTTTAATTCTTATCTGGCTTCAAAGACATCTAAATAATTCTACAACTATCCAGATAAATTTCATAAGATATTAACCGTTTAGAATCTGTTGCAGTTTTCAATTTGTTTGGAATATGAAGCTTATTTTTTATATTTCATATTTCATTATTTTTTTCAATTTTGGCTTATGGATTAGTTGTTTGACCGTTATGTGTGATGAAACCGAAAATAGTAGGGAGGCTTTATGTAATGGCTGTTTTCCATATCATATAATTTTCTATGACTGCAATCTTAACTTCCAGTTAGGCTGTTATAAGCCCTACATGAGTCCTGTGCCAACCTGGGATGTCAAAAACATGCCAAAAGGCACTTCTTCCCACTTATGGGGTGGGGTAGTAGGCCATAGCACAGGGATATGCCAACCTTCTCACACCACCATGGAAAGATATGTCATGTGAGTTAGGCCAGCCTAAATTTGTTAGGATTATGTCCTATATCACATACATATTTGTATGTGCACTTTGTTAATACATGTGTGCAGAAAAAAAATTAGAACCTTCTCCAGAAGTTTGACAGTTGGAATTTCTTTGTGGCAGACAATGGGAAGATCAGGAAGACCAAGTTATGTTCATAGGAGGTATATAGATCAGGGATACTTAACTGGACATATCTTTGGACATATATAAACTAAATGAAGAGTTTTTTATATAACTCTTATAAAAATATATTTAATCTATCACCTTCAGTAATACAGATTAATATATTCTGTTCCTAGCTACCCATATGTAAAACAAAACTATTGTCATCTTTAGAAGTCTTACTGATATATAATATTACTGGTAGTGATTATTTTTTCAACCATCATGGGACAAATTGGAGTAGGTAATAATAAAAATATTAACAATACCTGACAATGTTGTTAGTGTGCTGTGGTCAAACTGTCCACTCCTCCAGGGTTACTGGTAAGTTAGTACAGAAGCCAACTGCACAAATCACAGATTAGTTAGTGCATATGCTATTGCGAACCCAGTACCACCCATCCTATGATTCTGTGTTTTTTTTATTTTTATTAAACATTATTTCTTTTCCTATATCTTTTCTTTTTAAAGTCCAACAACTCCAGCCAGCCCGACAAGTCCAGTTTCCCCGTCGTCACCTGGAGGACCTCCATCAAAGCATAACTGCAGAGGTCATCACTTGCATACAGTCGGTGGGGTCGCTGGGACGGGCGGCTGTAGCCGTTGCAATCACAAAAGGTGGCATCTGTTTAGTCCAGCCAAAAAGTCTAAAGAACCCAGGAAATCTCGGCATGGAGAAGTCACTGTTTTGTCAGTGGGAAGGTCTGTCTGTTGAGTTTTGTGTACTGGTTTTCTACTGTCATCTTTAAAAGGTCTCCGTTCCGGACCAGCTGCCTGGTCACTCTTATGTATGGATAATTTTTTAATGCTTTCATTCCCATCACAGAGCACCCTAAAAAAGCAGGCCTCCGTCAGTCTTGGAAAACTATGGTATCGTGCTTGGCGCTGCATACGCTGCATGTGAAGCACGAAAGCCTGGGTTGGATTGTTATGGAGGATCTGCTGTTACCCAAGCAGCAAATCCCCCCTCTCCACACCACTGAATTAGTACAATGGAAAGGCAGAGCCAATACGATTGGATCCAGCTGGCATTGCAGAGCTGGGCTAAGGACAGGAGCTCACCCTGTCTTGTGGGGCCGACCTGGGTCTCAAACCCTGGCCTGCTGGTTAACAGGCACAGCATCTTAGCCACTTGCGCCACCCTAGGCAGTTAAAAAAACCAAAAAATACAATAATTAAAAAACAAAACAGACAACTGAAATTATTTGAATACACACAGGTTTTTTTTTTAAAAACCATAGTTTTTTATACTTTACATAATAACACTTTACATAATAACAATTTACATAATAACACTTTACAATTATATAAAAATAATAGATGTGGAAAGGAAAAGGAAGGAATCAGGAAGACTAACAGGTGGAGGCAAAAAACTATGACAAGGTATGGAGATAGCACACAGCATAATTCAGGTTCTCCTGTCCACAAGAAACATTAAAGGTGATGGCAAACATATCTTCAGAGCTCCCATAGACATGTGTTAATTTCCACTTTCTGAAATCTGCTGCAGTGGCTTAGCTAGAACATCTGACACATGGGGCCCATAAATTTTTTGACACATTTTTTGACAAGAAAATTATTTATTATCAGTATTAATTAGTTAAAAATCAATATTTTCATAGTTTATACAACCCTTCCTCTAAGAAAGTCAGGGTGGTGTGAACAGTTCCTCCCCTTCTTTTATCCTTATGTGAAATGAACAATAATGGCCTGAAAATAAAGTGTATATTTCTTCACAAGTAGTGGGTGAATGGCAGTACCCTCCTCTATCGCTCCCGTGCTCATAGTACTGAGTGATATACTTTCCCAGCATTTGGAGCCTGTAAGCATGCTTGCCTGTAAGAGGCCCTCCAGATTCCAGAATGGGAGGTCAGGTCTATCTGGCAGGTAGATCTGGGGTCCAAGTCTGGGCCAAGTCCAAATCTACCTATATGGTTGACCAGATCTCTAGAGTTATGGTAGAGCACATGGTCATCATCCCACCCAACCCTTCTCGCCCAGTCTGCCTCCTGTTCCACCCAACCCTGCACTGCTTCCAAAACTCTCATCACCCCATGCCACCTGGCACAAACCTGCTTGTGCTGGCTGGCATTGGGAATTGTTTCAGCAAACTGTCACACATTTTTGTACTATTGCTGCCATATCTTGAGTAGATATAAACATGTCTTATGGCATGTTTGCAACACTCAGATTGTGCTGTGGTAGCTCAGTGCAAGATTTTATTTAGTTATATTGTATATCGATTGATCTATTGATTTTATCCTACCTTTTTCCCCGAAGAGGGAACTCGCTGATTGTGCTGTGAAGGCATTTGTGAGTTTTGGTCTTGGGCTAAGGAGTGAAGTATTTCACTTGTATGTATGTTTGGGCAACAAATTCTATTTTCTTAAATCAACTAGTGCTTGCTATTTTGTCAAGCCTGCCTGACATAAATGGGGAGCAAGCAGTCAGTTATGACTTATGGACTGGGAGTTTTCCATTTCAGGGGATAGAACACCTTCTTTAGATGATGCTTGTGCTATAGGAGGGAGGGGGTCTAACACAATCTGATTAGCTGCTTGAAAAGTTTTGGAAAGATATACAGGATGCTTCAGAGATTTCTGTGATAGTGCAAAGGCCTATTGGACAGCTTTTCATGCCATGCAGGGTGTTCCCATTAAGAATGTTAACACTGGTTTTGGTTATTTATATTCTGTGGTGGCACAAGCGATTAAGACACTGTGCCTGTTAACCAGAAGGCCAGGGTTCAAAACCTGGGTCCCCACAAGACATGGTGAGCTCCTGTCCTTAGCCCAGCTCTGCGATGCAGCTGGAACCAATTGTATTGGCTCTGCCTTCCCATTGGACTACTTCAGTGGCGTAGAGAAGGGGGGATTTGCTGCGTGGGTAACAGCCTTTTCTCCATATTAATTTACCCAGGCCTTCATGCTTCGCATACAATGTTGAGCACTATACCATAGTCTTTCAACACTAATGGATGCCAATAATTCTAAATAAAATTAGGGAATGAAAGAGAGATATAGAAAGTGATATAGAGTGAGATATGGAAAGTTTTTGGGTAGTTGCTCTTTTACAGTGATTCTCAAACTTTCCACTTTCTGGGAATTCTTTCTATTTTGCCAGAATTTCTGGATTTCTTGGCTATTGTCCAGCTATCTTTTACTGTCATTGAAAGAGTCCACTCCTTTTTGTCGTTCTCAAAAAAGCTTTGTAAAATGTTCATTTCATATAAAACTTAATTCATTGGATTGATTAAGATGATGAAATTCAGCGATGTTGTGAGGGAAGTTAAATCCTACCAATAGTTCCATTTTTTTCTTTTACAGATTTAGAGTCACAAAAGTGGAGCACAAATCTGCTTCGAAGGAACATAAAAACCTGATGTCAGTCAGTGGTGTGGAAAGTGTCAATGGTGAAATGCCAGCTACACCTGTCAAGGAAGGCTCTAAAGAGGTGCCGGTGACGCCTGTTATGAAACAGGGACCAAAGGATTTGAATGACACTCCTATTAACCAAGAAAAGAGAGAGAGAACTGGGACAGAATAAAGGCTGGGTATAGAAAATTGTGGAAGCCCAATGTGAGGTATGTATATTGGTGTTCTTAAATTGTATGTTTTAAAGGACTTAACCTTTGTAGTCATGACCAGTGTAGGCCAGCAAAACTCACCCTTGTCACCATTCCCATTGTGGTGTGGAGAGGCCAACACCATGCACTGGCCTAACCCCCCACCAGGAGTGGTGCAGAAGTGCTGTATGGCACTTTTTTGGCATTCCCAGACCAGCATGGGACATGTGTGTGACTCATGCTAGCTTAACTGAGGGTTAGGATTGCAGCTATAGGGCACAATCCAGAGCAACTACAGGAGATCGTAAGACATTACGTGCACCAGTAGTTACGGGAAATTCATATTGCAAAACCTATGGAAAATTCATATTGCAATCCAGAGTAACTTGTTCGTACTCCAGAGCAAGGACTCCTCGTAGTTAATCTGGATTTCACCCTTAATCTCCTTAAAGATATAAACAATGATCACTTTTTTCAAAGAAGAAAAATAGATAAGATTAAAAGTATTGCATTTTTTAACTAGTTAGCCCTAAGGTCCTTGTACTAGGAAAAATGGCTCTGTCGGGCATGATCACCTCAACAGGTTCACCTGGTGCGATACTGAGGACCTTGGAGAAGAGATTTGGCACGGCTGTCAGCCATCAGTGCATGAAGTTTTCACTGCACAGAAAATGCACTGCCCACCCTTTGCCTCTTGTGTTAGTTTTCAGTGTTTCATTAGCTCCTTCGTACCCAGAAGTAATTTGTTGTGATGTCTTTGTCACGTCTGGGTAAGTGTCACTTACCTGTGACAGATGTAAGTTATGGATCCACTGAGCCCAGCAACTAGGTTGGGAACCACTGAGCCTAGCAAAAGCAACAAGGTTTACAGTTGGAGTTTTACTTGTTTCCATTCTATTCTTGTGTTTTTATTTCATTCGCCGTGCATAGAATGATGTTCCTTGAAAGAATGAACATTTGAACTCACAATTTATCAGCCAACCATTAACACAGAATAGAGGGATTGTTGATTGTTCAATATTTTCCACTTCTAGTGATGCAAATTTTATTTTGCTTTTCTTGCAGATGGAGGTCTATAGAGAACGTGTACAAACACAGGAAAAAAACGTTCTGGGAAAATTATCGGAACACTAATATTTCTTGAAAGAGAAATTTATAAACACATTTCTTGTCTTGCATAGTTTCTTTGACTGGAGCTAAGCAGATTGTTTTTAGACACAGGAAACAATGAAATTTTAGTAATTTGAAGGGTTCTGGGACATATGGTCAGCAGTTTTTTTATATTTAAAAATAAGTGTTTTTCACATCTGATAAAACAAAGCCAAATTAAATCTTTTTTGAAACAGACCAAGTGAAATCTAGTTTGCCAAAGTGTGTCTGCTGCTGTGTTGTGACAGAACTGTACAATGTAATGCATTCAACATTCAGAGGAATGAAGATGGCTTTGGTGGAAGATGGCTTTGGTGTTCTTCTTTGTTGGAAGAACAGAGAATATTTAAACAGTTGGGAGGGGACCAAACCTGTGAGCCATACTTTTTAACTTATTGCTAATTACCAATGACTGCTAAGTACTAAATTATATTATATGTACTTACCATAATTACTTTTTTTAATGCTTTAAGCAAACCAGATCAAGCAAATTGTACTGGGTTCCTCTTGAACAGATGTACAGTTAATTCCCATGCCTTGACAAATGCTGTGATAAATCGAGAAGTAACTCCAAGCACCTTATTCTACTTCACAGATTTGTGAGTCAGAATGGGTTTGTGACATTGTCGTGCATGTGCTTTGATCTTAAATTGTTGCCTTTCTGGCTAATTTTGCTCATTGGCCCTAATTAATAAGTTAAATTGCAAAGCTCAGCATCCTTCTGAAATTCTTCACCATGGCTTATTTTTGAAAAATTGCTATTGCTGAGTGAATCTCCAATTCTGTGGTAATCTCTAAACTGACATTCCCTATGAACATATCAAACTTTATTGGATTGGATAAATTTAAATGTTTAGAAGCAACTCTTTTTGATAGATTTTTTTTAACTTGTGTGTGGTTGCTACCTGTACTTACACATGCATTGCCAAGATCATGCCACTGAATAAATAAGATCATCCCATCTTCTTGAACCAAGTAAGAGCTTCAGTTTAGAACCAGTTGCTTCTAATCATGTTTCCATATTTGAAATTTTGATTTACTTGCAGTCATGATCGCTCAGACACTAAAATAGGTACAACTGAATTTCGAATTTGGTATAGCAAGATGGAAATGTAGGTTGCATTTAATTTGAAAATATGCTTTAAGGGATGGATGTGATCCTTTTCTATAGAAAAGGGAGGAAACACAAGTTTTGTGCATCTTGGTCCCCTGAAAAAGTACCCACCTGACTGTTCCAGCAAAGAGAGGTGAACATGTTTTTTTCTGAATGAAAAAGCATTATTGGTTCTGAATTGGCATTTTAAATATTTAATAGTCAAGTCTGAATGATCTTTTGATTTTTGTCATATTGAGTTGGCTACATGTTTCTGGATTGGCTGGGATCATGTAGTCTGAGGAATATTTTAAAACAAAAGTTGCTACTGATTTGTCAGCGAGCAGCCCTTGCACAGAGTTGGAAAATGTGAAGAGGATGGCTTGGGAAGACTATTCAACCCCCCAACTTCTGCAGCACAGAATATTTTAGAATTTTATATTTTCACAAGTGCCTATGGATGCAGAAGAGCTGAACCCTGAACCAATGAAGCCAGTCTGAGTAGTCTCCATATGGGGATTGTAGTTTATGGCTGTGGGATTATGTGTCCAACACCTGATTTGCAGTTACTTGTCAGTTGCCTCTCTGGAGAGGGGCTGATTCCAGATGCTTTTGCACCATCCAAATGAATGAAAAACCGCATCAGAGCAATCTGGGAAAAACCTTGCATGCACATGCAGCCTACTGCCATTGGTAAAAAAAGTCTCTGGAATGTGACTGTGGTATGTGTATATGTTTGAATGTGTTTATTACACCCATCTTGCAAAGCAAGATATTGTCAGCATGGTCATATGATATGTAGACTGCTATAGAACAGGTAAAACTTATTTTTTCACGTGTGTGTATTAAAAGTATTTTAACAGTATGGGTTGTATAAAAGATTTTGTACTACTATTTGAACAATAAAAACCCTTTTTTGTTTAATATGTCTTCCCCACTGTTTTCTTTGAAGCTAGATCTCATAATTCCTTACAGTAAAATGTTCATACTTTTAGAGTTAAGCAGCCATAAATCAGCTCCAGCTTTAGGCAGGATGACATATGTTCAAGCTGGATATGTTCCAGCTTTCTAAAGAAAGGAACTATCAACACCACCTTGAGCTCCTTGTAGGAAAGGTGGTGTAAAAATGTGAAAAATTAATATAAAAGGAATATGACAGGTTAGTATGTTGAGGATGGTACCATTTGGTTTAGAACAGAATATACTAATCAGATTGTAAGAAATAAGCTGGCTTGATGCTGATAAGTAAAAAAGTCTATAAAATTGATACATGAAATGAAAAAGATACTTAAATGGACAGGCATGCTTTTCTGGTGATTATAGATTGTGAAGGTTATTGAATGCAACTGATTGGCAGTAGGTTTGGGAGAGATGAAAGCAGGATTGTAACACAATTAATCTAATTGTAATTTGTGATTATCTCTAGTTAATCACAGAGTTAATCAGAGAGTTAATCACAGAGTTAAATTGTTTTTTAATACACCTTAGATTCATGGAAGATAAGCTATACCTAAACGGAGGCTTTGTGATCAAAGAGAGAATACTGAGTGTTCAATCAGCTGTTACAAACAAATAACAAAATGAGCATTGCTATGATGTCCTGCTTCGAGCCAAGGAAAACATAATTTAGAGTTACGTCTATATAGACTGAAAGTCAAGTGGTCTGTGGGATTCAAAGTAAACTCATACCTGTGTCAATTAGCATTACTAATGAATTGTAGTTACATGAATTTTTATGCCATTTCCACTTCCAAGCCACTGATTTGTTATTTCCTTAATTCAGATTTAAAAATTGGGTTAATCTGCCATTTCGGCTAAAGCAGGCTGCATATCTGGCATGATTTAATTTTACGAGGCAGAGATTACACATGCCAAACTTAGAAATGTTGTATAATATATGGACACAGATTAGACTTTAAAGATCAGAGAGAGAGAGAGAGAGAGAGAGAGAGAGAGAGAGAGAGAGAGAGAGAGGAATGTTTCAGTCCTGGAGGACTTTCTGTGACCACAAGGTTATTTTTAAAATACAATGACCTTGAGGTTAGAGTCCCACCAGAACCCTGTGACTTTTTTCTTGCTTTCTCCTATGATCTTTTTTTAAAAGTCTGATTTGCATCACCTATTACATATGGGCTTTCTCGTTTGGCTTTCTCAAATCCACTCATACTGACTTTACACCGTGCTTTGAAAACAAACTGGGAAAAGCCCATCGTGTAATCTGAATTAAAAAGAAACAATTGATTGCAAAAAGCTAATTGCTGTCTAAATTTTTCTTGCTGAGTAGTTATAAGGTTTTGACGTCTGCTTGATTAATCTCTTGCATCTAGAAACAGGAAGTTTACATTTGATAGTGGTTGAGAATTCTTTAGAACTGAGATATATACATTAATCTGAAAGTTCCAATAGCTGTCTGAATGTTTAGGCTTCATTTGCAAGAATGCACTCCTCTGAAATTCAAAATTATCCATTGCAGTTTATGAATAGGTTCAGATGTATGAGAGGGCTGTGGTGGCTCAGTGGTTAAAGATGCTGTGCTTAACAACCTGTTGGCGGCAGGTTGGCGGTTCGAGACCCAAGTACTGCTAGATCATGGAATTAGCTTTCTTCGCTTGCCCAGCTCCTGCCAACCTAGCAGCTCAAAAGCATGTAAATACAAGTAGATAAATACCTTTGATGGGAAGGCAACACTATTCTATGTGCTGTGGTCATTTGGGCCACAATCCTGTCTCTCGCCCTGTAAAGGGGATGAGTACTGCCCTTAGGATCAGTCGTGACTATTTATTATTTATTTATTTATTTATTTATTTATTTATTATTCTCACAATGTGACAAACATCTTTACCAGGCTTACTTCCAGAAAAATGTTATTTGAACTCTACATGCTGTTATACATGGCTATTGATTTAACATTTTTGTTTCTATATACAGTGGTGCCTCACGTAAGAAATTTAATTCGTTCCGGAGGCATGTTTGTTACGTGAAATGTTCTTTACGTGAAGCGGATTTTCCCATAGGAAGTAATGGAAACTCAGACGATTAGTTCCACAACCCCCAAAAAATATTCATATAAAAATATTAACTGGATGTAAAAATGATGACAAAACACTGGAATTGAATTGAAAACATGCGTTCAATGTCCATGATCCTATGAAGTCTATTTAGGCTGCAGTCCTAAAGACATTTTCCTGGGAGTAAGCCCCATTTAACACAATGGGGCTTACTTTTGGGTAGACGTGGTTAGGAGGCTGCAATCCAAGACACTTTCCAAGTGTCTCCCCACTTTCTCCTTCTCTCCATCCTGAGCCTCTCTCTCCCCTGCTCCCTTCTGGCTAGCCCTGAGCAGCTTCCCTCTTCTCCACTGGTCTTCTCTCCCTCTGCCCAGTGGATGCCTGGCCACAGGAGAAACAGCATGGAAGTGTTGCTTTCGCTATGGGCAGGCGTGTTAGGCAGCCCTGATGCTTTTTAAAAGGGAAGCCGGCCAGCGCATCTGCGCCAAGTGCCAACGGGAGTGTTTGTTACATGAAGCAGAATCTTGGAGAAATTTTTGTTTGTTATGTGAAACATACTTTACATGAGGCATTTGTTACGTGAGGCACCACTATAGTTGCTAATCTTTATATGAGAGTAGCTGCAATCATGCTTCAGTCCACCAGGTGGCTCTCCTACACAAAAGGAGGAGTAACTGTAGGGAAATAGTTCAGAGGATTTGGCCATTTGAATAAACTTGTGTAATAAATGTGAATTTTTTGTAGGATCAAACTGGAAAGTGGGAAATTGGATGGACGTGCTGTTATTTGGGGAAATGAGGAATAAGCTCAGTGATATCATACTCTGTCCTTATTTTCATCTACATTTGTTTAGGGTTGCCAAATGTCCCGAGAAACAGGGACAATCCTGATTTTTGGAGCTTGTGTCACATATTGGCAAGTAGGACACAAGGTCCTGTCCTGATTTTGTGGAAGAGAATTATGGCAACCCTAGTTTTATATTAAAAGAAAATAAACACCTCTCTTAACCCCCAAATCCAGAGTAACAACAGGAGCATGTAAGAGACTATACGTGCACCCGTAGTTACTGCACCACCTAGTGAAAACCTATGGAAAATTCATATTGGAATCTAGAGTAAGTTGTTCTTACACCGGAGCAAGGACTCCCCGTAGTTACTCTGGATTTTGCCCTTAGTCTCCAGAAAATGGACATTTTCCTTTATATTAAAAGCTAGATCTACCAGTATATTTTCAGATGTGCATCCAGATTTAATGAACTCCAGCATTAATGGGCACTCCTTCCTCCTATTAGTTCACAAAAATTACCGGATAGACCTGTGATTTTTCAACCACCATGCCATGGCACATTTGGTGTGCTGTGTATGTTCTTCAGCCAGTGATATCACAAAGGGGTGAAGCCCACACCGGGTGATACACACAGGTGAGGACAGACCACTACTGGTCAAAATTTGTAAAATTACAATTTTTAGAAATAATGCCGTCATGTTATATACCATATGATGCATAATTTCATGCAGAATTCAGTGAAGCAAAACACACTGAATATAAATGATGGACATAGACGTTCATACATATCCAAGTTTAAACAATTTCTGTTTCTTTCCGTTGGCTGCTGAACCTCACAAGGGTCTCCCAACAATTGGTATTGCCACACAAATAAAATAAATTGCTGAAGTTTATGTAACTTTATTATAAAGTCTTAAATAGAGACGTCAAATAGAATTTCTTTACGCTTAAAACAGTTTATTAACAGTTTACAATAGATTCTTCAGAGAGATGCTCAATACAAAATCAGAAAGGAATGGTTGGTCAGGAATGGCCTCAAGTGTGAATCTATACACACTTATAATGTGTATACACACTTATGTCAGGGAGTATGTAGTGTTCAAGACTGGTGTAGAGATTTTTCAGAGGTATTACAATGAAGGTGTTTCAAATGTAGGGATTGCATGGCAAAAGCATGATGGGGGAAAATACTTTTTGGAAATTGGTTGCAAGAAGTATTTCTCAAATACTCTGGATAAATTCAGTTGGGAGCAAAACTGTCATGGAAAAAAGCCACTGGAATACTTTTCATTCATTATGTATCAAGCAACTTGGCCAAAACTGGATCTGATTTGGCCTTACACTATTTAAGTAGCTGATCCTGTTTGAAGTGATCAAACGATATTGAGATCAATGTCCACAAAGGACCCCTCCAATCTCATTTTGAGGACTGCTCCCCTCTGCCTCATTTCATAGGAACACAGAAAGATGTCTTCTTTGGAGGCGGACCACTAGCCCATTTATTTCACTGCTGGCAACACAGACTGACAGCAGGAATTTTTCTTGGAGATGCTGAGATTGAACCTAGGACCTTCTGCAGGCAAAATGGAGACTGTTCTATGAGTTATGGCCTCTCTCAAAGGATATCCCTCCAAGGACTCAAAATATCACCACGACAGTATCATAACTATCACTATCCTGTCTTAAGATTAATATACATTACTACCTTGAAGACAGATACTGCACTTCTTGAAAGTAGTAATGTCTTTGTTAAGGACATGTCTCTAAGAAACATGAATTTATAAGGCAGCGCCCTCTTGAATACTGTATTTACTTGAATCTAATGCGCCATCAAATCTAATGCACACCCTGAACTTATAATCAAAATACCACATTTAATTGCATCTAACTGACCATCAAATCTAATGCACACCCTGATTGTGAAGACTACATTCAGTTGAAAAAGGTGCGCGTAAGATTCGAGTAAATACGCTGTAACTATCCTTTTGAGCTGAGCTACTTTAGGGAAGGAGGCATTGCAAAAGGAAAAAAATGTAATAAGAAAGATATGCAGGTGATCTATTCCACACTGATACCAAAATCCATGGATATTAGAATCTGGGCGTAGGGGATAATACAAAGCTGCAGTTACTCACTTGGAGGCTGGGAGGTCATGTCTGACTCCCAGAGGCAACCAGAAATTGTTTCCTATTTGTTCCAGCTGTGGTGGAACAATTTTTGTGGGCTGTGGGTGGCGCAAGTGGTTAGGTCACTGTGCCTGTTAACCAGCAGGCCAGGGTTCGAGACCCGGGTCAGCCCCACAAGACAGGGTGAGCTCCTGTCCTTAGCCCACCTCTGCAACACCAGCTGGATCCAATTGTATTGGCTCTGCCTTTCCATTGGACTAATTCAGTGGCGTGGAGAGGGGGGATTTGCTGTGTGGGTAACAGCCTATCCTCCATAACAATCTAACCCAGGCTTTCGTGCTTCGCATGCAGCGTATGCAGCACAGAGCATGATACCATAGTCTTTCAAGACTGACGGAGGCCTGCTTTTTTTTTGTTCCAGCAAACTCTAGTTGTGTCTGCGAGGTGTTCTGCAGCCTCCTGGGATGTGTGGATGCACAAATCCACAGAGGCTAAGCCCGTGGATAAGGAGGACCCACTGTACCTGGTTGAACTGCTCTGCAGGATGTTTTCTGGCACTTGACAGAAGTTCGTCATAATGAACCCTAAGGAATGCAAAGCATTGAGCCAAGTGCCAGAATGACACTTGTCACCACAGGTACAAACAGCAACATCATTAGGATGGGATATGCTATTTGTAAGGAGCAGAACAAAGGGGAGTTAAGTCAAAATCCCTGCCATTCAGAATTTTCCTGTTTTGATCCTAATTGGGAGTATGAAGGCACTTTTGGATTGCAGAAGGTATCTAGAAGCGCATGCCAGACATTGTTTTTCAGCCTTTGCTTTGAGATGAGCAGAATTCCCTGGAGCACAAAAATCCTGGAGGAGGATATGAAAGCTAACCTGTGACAGGGAAAAGATTCAGCATCGTGGGTTCCTTAAGTGAGGTGTCATCATACGCCCTAGGGATGCTTGATGCTTTCACCAACCAAGCAAGTCCTTCTTTTCCTCTCAGGGGTGTCAAACTCAATCAGTATAAGGGATCAAAACCTAAAACACAGTCTTGCGGAGGAGGAGGAGGGCACTTTAACTTGGCATTTACCTTATTTGAGACAATCATGGGCATTTAAAGCACACAAAATGGCAAGGTGGGCCAAAATCGGCCCAAGGACCTTGAGTTTGTTTATGCTCTCAAGCAGAAACAATAAAGGTTCTTTGGAGAACATGCATTCATCATGGAAATGATACCTTGGCAGTAAAAAGAGGGGGAATACCTTGGCTGGCACGAGGGTATACTGTTCATACTGTTCACAGATACTACACTGTTAAGGGATGGAGCAATAAGCTGTTTTTGGTGATATATTGGCATGTTCTTGGAGAAAGTAAGCGTGCAGGAGTGGCTATCCTTGTAGGGTTGCCATAATTCTCTTCCACAAAACCAGGACTGGACTCTAGCCTTCCTTTCCCCCAGGTATAAAGATTGTTGGGGTCCCTGAAGAGAGTCTGGGTGTCTCTCAGTCAGAGAGACTGAGCCCAGTCAGGAATTGGAGGATGCTCCCTGGGGAAGAGGCCACCTGCTGTCTCCTGCCTGCCTTTTCAGAGAGGTTCTCCTGCCTTCCTTTCCCCCTGGTCAAACTTGCCAGGACCGTCTGGTTTTATGGGACATATGCAGGGTGACCAGATGCCCAAATCTCAAAAGGAAGGCAAGGTCTTGGATTCCTCTCAGTCTGGCCTTTCCGGTAGACAATGGTACATTTGCCTACTCACAAGTAAAGCCATGATATTTGGGCACCGGCACTTTCACTTTCCTATAGAGCTCAATGCATATTTTTATTTTTAGTTTTTTGGCCATAACTCTTGATAGGAAGGAGATATTTCAAAACTGATTTTTGCATTGGGTTCTGCCCTTCAATACGAAACTAACGACATATGACATAATGGGATACTGCACAGCATTGCAAAGTTCCAAAATGAAGCCAAAATGGAGGACAATGAAACCCTTTTGGAGGACATCCAGATAAGAGGCTAAAAAAGAGAACAAATCTGGAAATTCCCGGTCATATGGCCACCCTGGACATATGGCATCCCTATATCCTTGGGACATATGATTAAGAACTACATATTAAGAGCACTTATAAAGTGCTTTCAACAAAAGTGGTTCACAGAGTGGTTTACATAGCAAAACAAGTCAATCCATGGTTCTCTGCCCCCAAAGGGATCACGATCTAAAACAAAAACCAGAGAAGATCCCAGCAACAGACAATGGAAAAGATGTCATGCTGGGGCAAAGAGGGACAGTTGCTCTCTCCCTGCTAAATATGAGCGGACCCAATTTTAATAAGTTCCTCTTTGCCAAGATAGCAGAGGAATTAGTTCTCCTTCCTAGATTATCCCCTCTCTCAAGGTAGGGATCTTCTGGGCAAAGGCCTACCATTGCTTTTCCCCCAAAGCAGACTCCCAATGTGTGATGCTTCAGTTGGCTCCTGAAATCACTAATCAGTATTCTTTGTCTTGTCATCTAATATTCCTCCTCTTCCTCTTCAGAATCTTCTCCGGCTGTTGCAGCTTCTAGTGCTGCAAGAGCCTCGGCTATGTCTGCATCCTCCTCTATTTCCCCATTAAGCTCTTCATGACAAGCATATTTAATTTCTTGTGCTACTTCTGCTTTAGGTCTTGGAGGTGAAACATCTTCTGTGTCTGAATCACAGCTCCTAGACTTACACAACAGCAGGTCCCTGTGTTTACTTTGGTGGGTATGTGTGTGATGATTTGGCTGGTGTTCACTTCCAACATCTCTTTGTGTCCCAGTTTGGCTGGCAGTTTGAAAGTCACCTGCAGCTATTAAGTAAGTGTCACAGCCTGGGATCTCACAAAGGACACTCTCAGCAGAAGCTTTGTGTTGTCTGGCACTCATTGATTCCTTGTACTGGAGACTCTCTGTTGTCTCAGATGGTAGCCTGGGGTAAACTTCAGGGAAGTTGTCATCATCACACTCCTTTGGCTGTGTTGGCTTTGTGGCTGAGGAATTAGACAGCTGATCAGAGCTGATGTATGCATCATTACTTTGGCTTGTGCTAGGATTTGGATTAAGGTTTCTGCCAGAACAGGAATGGATGCCATTAATATTGAAGGTGGACTTTTCGACACAGTTCCCATGTCCTTCCCCATGAAGAACAGTGCTTTTGTGGTTCGAGACTACATCCTTCGTGTTGTTTAATTTGTGTCTGTTAGGTAGTTGGACATCAGTGTTCTGCAGTTCATTTTTATGGACCTGAATGTCATTATTGCGCTTGTGGTTGAATTTGCTTCCATCCTGTTCATCCAATTTGTAGTTGTTGATTTCATTGATGTACCCAGAGGTCTGCACTTCTTGGGGATCAAAGATGTAACTGGAAAAAGTTTCAGAGAATCAGTTAGGCAATACTAGTCCCATTTCTTAATCCCCCCAGACCTGGTGGCACACTTCAGAAATAGCAACAAAGCAATCAACCCCTTTGATGATCTGCAGCATTTTTGCAATACTATACAAGTATTGTATATTTAAGCTTAAAAAGATCCTCTTAAAATATGAACCATTTTCCTCCTCTAGTACTACCCAAAATGTACCTGTGTATCATTTTACAACATCTGCACCCCATCTGGATTCTTCTTTGTCAATATCTGAAAAATAAAAAATCAGAGCATTCAAAACTGGGTATTTTGCCCATGACATGAAACACTGCAGAGTTAAAAGACAATAGTTCTTTTCCCTGTTTATGAAGAATCTGTTGGATTATAAGGAAAACCACTGTAGCTTCTATGTCAAGAAATTGGAAAATCTTTTCCAGGAGTTCCCTCCAATGCCAGCCAATTTTAAAAAATATATATTTTTTCTTCCACACACAAGATTTTAGACACAATTAATGTAAGGTGAATTGAGTCTGCTATACAGGCACATCTTGCTTATAAGGCTGATTAGGTTCCAGATCACCATCGTAAAGTGAATAACAGGAAGCAGCAAACTCACAGGGTTATTATGGGGACAAAACGAGGGGAGGCACTCTGTATACTACCCTGAACTTCTTGAAGGAAGGGTGGTATAAAATGTGAAAAATAAATAAAACTAGAAATTGACTGCATTTTCTTCTTTACAGCATTTTGTGCACCAAAAAGCAGGAGTTGACATTAAATATAAACCATTCCTGAACTGTGTGGAGTGAAGGGAGAAACTTTTGTAATTACAATTTATGTAATTTCTGAAATTACCATTACGATTGCCATAGCATACATACATTATTTCACTTGCTCTTAATAGTTCTTGTTTGCCACATGTGGTGGCAGTATTGTCTACTATTCAAATTATATTAAAAAAAGAAATAAAAAAGAACATTACAAAATGGAAGAGGACATTAATTCACTTTTGAACGAAGCCTGAATGAGAAACCCAGAAATACAGTAAAACATGTTCCATTTTTTGCCACTAAGTGCACAATCCTAAAACACCTTTGGGTCAGTACAAGTCCCTTGATCCAGCCAAAGGGTGTCAGAAAATATGCTGTAAAGCACTTTTGTGCCACCTTTCAAGTGGGACGGGGGTAGCACAAGGACACACATTGGTCTCTTTGTGCTGGAGCAAAGCTCTGACTGGATACTGGGTAAGAATGTGCTGACCAAGATCAGTTGTGTAGGGGTTTGGAGAGAGTGGAGGGCAGAGACAACAGTTGTGTGAGTGGGCATTTGGGGACTGGGAGGCAGGGCCAGGATCTGGCACTTATGCTAGATTCTAGCCTCATTCATGGATAGCTTAGATTTGCATCATCTCCTGAGGTGGCACAGATTTGAGTAAACCCACTGTGGCTACTATGATTCCACCTGGGATAAGGGGAATTTTTTGCTCTTTTCCAGACTGAGCTTCAGCCAGCAACAAAATTGCAGTGAATACAGTGAATGTTCCAGTGAAAATTAGGATTGTGCTGCCTGTGGCTTCTGTTAGTAAGAAATCCTCAAAGGAGGAAGACTTGCCTGGTGTTTCAGGCTTCCATGTTTGGAAAAGATTTTACATCTTCCTGAGTATGAGTTGAAAACACGGAAATCCAGTTAGGTGCTTAAAAACCAAACAGTTTTGAAGCTGGGGGACTTTCGTAAGCCTTTCTTAAAAGTGAAATACCTGGACTTCTGTGTAACTGTATGTTTGCCTATAAGTTAATAATTTCCTGGAACTGCTGGGCTGATCTATTTTTCTTCAACTCGTAAAGCTAACAAACCTAGTACTGCCTCAGCAGGCCATGGAAGATGGAACAAGGTAAATTGTGTTATGACCTACTTTCGACATAACCTTTGGCTCACTGTTGTCACTCACACACTCTCAATCTCTCTCTCACACATTCACACTCTCACACACAAATCCAATTTTAGTTTGCTGTTCCTCACAGACATAAATTTACTCTCTTGATGTTTCCAGTCATCTGAAGTTATCAACTGTGGGCATGTGGTAGGAACACTTTTCTAACACAGAACCTGAGGACATTTATGCCACATGCATGGGACCAAAAGACAGCACATGGGGTTCTGCATCATATACAATAGAGAACACAGTGTCTATACTGTTAGTCATTGTATAGATGATGGAATTTTGGCAGGAGCAGCTTTTTAAAACCCACCATGTTGAGCTGCCAAAATTCACAAAGGCTTAAAGGTATAGACACTCTGTTCTCTCTTGTATCTGGTCACCCTGCCCTGCATGAATTTTTCCCCAAATTAAATAGCAACATTTAAGAGGGCCTGATCAAGATTAGTCCTGCAATGTGTGAGGGAAGGACATTTTAACCCTTGCCCACTATACTGTGGTCCTGAAATACACATACTCGCCCCTGTCCCGAGGCATTGTAAAAATGAAGCTTCCATTGATGTCTAAGAACAGCTTTAAGAATACAATTTCACTGAGATAGTGCTGGTTAAATATACTATCCCAAGTGCTGTGATCCCAGTCCTGATGTTCAGCTGCTATGTTATTGGTAAAGTATCTTAGGGCACAATCCTAACCAATTTAGACTGGCCTAACTCACCTGGAATATCTTCCCGTATTGTGATGGGGAGGTCAGCATATTCCTGTGCACCGGCCTAACCCTTCCAGGAGTGGGGTGCTTTATGGCACTTTTGTGACACTCCCAGGTCAGCACAGGACTTGTACAGGGGCTTATGTTGGCCCAAATGGAAGTTAGGATTGCAGCCTCAATAATGCAGGCCACTTAATATAATGTATATTTATGCCCTTAAACTGGTTTGATAATGTTATCCCTCCCTGGGGAAGTGGGTACCTTACGCTTCATAATCTCATTTCTTCTGCATCAAATGGGGTGAGATACTGGGGAGTTACTCTTGTAGCTGTATTTTGGAGAACAGTTAATGTGTGTTCTCTGCTAATTTGATCTGGCCTTTTGAGATTGCTCCTTTAGAGTGTACTTAGAGTTTTATTTCCAGATGTTACTTTTTCAAGTGGCAGAGCTGGGGAGTCAGAAAACACTCCCCAAGGAAGGGGCTCCCAAAATTGTGACATCTTAACCATGGCATACTAATAGGGCACCATGGGATGTCTCCAGTGGCGCCTTCTACCTGTTTTTTCTAGATGCTTCCATCTTGAATCTCATAAAAATCTCACAAGATTTGGATGCCACCACTTTGGAGTTTTGAAATTTCACAAAGTGGCAGTGCCTGGGGAGCCAGAAAAATGTGGTGTAGGGGCTGGTTGAGTCAGAAAGATGTGGTGTAAGGTGGTGGGGGTATTAGAACAAAATTTGGGAAGCACTGTCTTAGAGGTTGGACTGTCCCAGAATGATGAAACTATGAATTCAGTAAGCAAACAGATGAAAGAGTAAGCCACAAAACACTGTCATCATGTAGACCTTTAGAATAAAACACCATTTAAAAATCTACTTACCAATAAATCAATGGAAATTGGAAGCCATGGTTTTAGCTTCTGGCTGAGCAGTGGCATCTGAAATTAGAGTTATGATTAGGATTAGGATTACATTTGATTAGGAGACATTCTAGTTGAGCATGATAGCAGGGTTTCCAAGCTGTGGGCCAGGGCACAGTAGTACCTTACAAAGCATGCCTTAAAACATTAGGCCACCATTAAGTCTGCATCCATTTGTGGGCAGCACATCATCCTAGATGCATAGATGCAACATGTGTTATACCTGACTGCAGGGTTGCCATATCTCCCAGAAAATTGGAATGGTCCTGGTTTTCAGGGATTGCATTCACATACTGGCAAGTTGTGTTCACATACTGGCTAGTCTAACTACCAGTTAGACTGGCAAGTTAGGGGGTCCTGACCTGGTTTTGTAGAAGAGAATTATGGCACCCCTACCTTATTGTAGCAGGAGAAACCCAAACCATCAGCATTAACTAATGCTGATTCATCCTGAGGGTTGAAAAAAGTGAATAGCAGGAAGCTGTGAGCAATGGACATGCAAGGAGGATGCCTGCCCTTGTTCTGGGAGCTGATCAAGGGAAGGTATGAAAGAGCAAACAATCAAACAAGCACATACAAATAAAATCTTCCATGTAGAAGCAAATTCATATCACAGCTTAATTAGATCTAGCTGTCATCTCAAACAAATTGTGATTGTACCCTAGAATTTACTTTGCTCACCCTTGATGTATTTGTTGTATGGCAGATAGTGGTGACCAACCTGTTCTGAGATGAACTTGTCTGGTTTTGTCAATCTTCTTACTGAAAGTTCGATTCAGGTTTTCTCCAAGAACTTTGGGGTTGCTTGTATTTTATAAAGCACTATAACTAGTCTATTTTTGACTTGCATGACCACAGGAAGGATTGGTATGTGGTCGATCAAGTCCAAGACGGTCATCAGCATTGCTGTTCTCTAAAACATATATGACTGGAACTTGCAAACCAAAGCCAGTTTGGAGGTGAAGTTGTGCAGCAGTATAGCTTGTTTGACTAGTATTTCTAGTAGTTGGCATTACCACTCAACTGTTCCCATCTTGTTTTGCGTCTGGACTGCATTTGGACTGCTTTTGATTGACACTCTTTGCTCATCAGCTTGTTGGGAGTCTTGACAGTGATTTTTATTTACAACTGTTCTCTTCTTAAAAGAGAACTTCTGGCTGTTCTTAAAATGTTTATCTACATTAAGGGTGGGCTAACCCTGGCCTGGGGGCCATCAATGCAGGGTGAACATATAACAAAAAAGAGGACAAGCCCCCCCTCCACATGTAGGACATGCATGAAAAATGTGACAAAATAAAAGCTAAATATACTCATATATATTACTTTTATGTGGTTACAGGTATCCACCACTTTCTGACAACTCACACTTTCAACACCTTTCAGTTATACCCAGAACTCATTCATTCAAAGCATGTTTCAATCTTTCAACTTCTTTGCTGTTGTAAAGACAAAAATAAGTGAGAGGTACCTATAATTAAAACACTAAAGACTTTATCCTGTTCATGTCTGCTCAGAAATAAGATCCATTGAGTTTAATGGAGCTCACTCTCAGGAAAGTGCTCTTAGGATTGCGGCCTAAATTACTTATTAAAACTATAATTTATTAATTACAGGGCTGTGGGTGGCGCAAGTGGTTAAGACGCTGTGCCTGTTAACCAGCTGGCCAGGGTTCAAGACCCGGGTTGGCCCCACAAGATAGGGTGAGCTCCTGTCCTTAGCCCAGCTCTGCAACGCCAGCTGAATCCAATTGTATCGGCTCTGCCTTTCCATTGGACCAATTCAGTGGCGTGGAGAGGGGGGATTTGCTGCTTGGGTAACAGCATATCCTTCATAACAATCTAACCCAGGCTTTCATGCTTTGCATACAGCGTATGCAGAGCCGAGCACAATTCCAGTCTTTCAAAACTGGTGGAGGCCTGCTTTATTAATTACAAGAAAGCTTTCCGCTTACAAGAAAAAGGAGTTTCAAAAAAATTGAAGTTTTTGTTTAGGACACAAGGCTAAAATTCAAGACATGTCATAGCGAAGCAGGATACATGATCACCATGCATTAATAGTTCTTGGAGACTCCCAGTTTGGCCTGAAAGGAGCCCCAATTCTCTAATGAACCTCCAATCCATCAGAAATTGTTGGAACCTACGTTGGCCTACAGGAATGATTTTAACTCGCCCTGCCATTGCCTCTGAAGAACTTACGGTATGTCTTCATGTGTTTCTGGTTGGTATGTATGTTTTCACTGTGCAAACAGACAGATCATAGTTTTTATGTGGTTCTACATGCTTGTATTATAGTTCTCAAGTATATTATAAATAAGCACAGCTTGGCTGAAGCTTTGGAACAAACTGTCCGTACTAACAAGTGTCCCATCTGATAGCTTGAGATGACACCGTAGAAAGCTTGAGGGGTCAATGGTGCAGATGTAGCACAGTGGGCTGCCATGTTGCAAACTGAGCATTAGAAGCTGATTGGTGACTCTCACTCCTCAGAGTAGCAGGCAGTCTATTTTGAAAATGCGCCACACAGGGAATTTCAAGAAAAGGCAGGATAGAAGATATATGACTTTTTTGGTGCTATGTCATCAAGTAAGCCAACCCAGCAATAGCTGAAAGATGCTTGTTGTTTTACACTATATACCCAACTGACTGGTTTATTTTTAGGATCCACTGATAAGAGGACTTTGTGCAATTCTATCCTTTTTACACTCGAAGGTGGGGAAAAGGGCCTGCTTATTGGACTTGCAGATATTATACACTGATTATAATTATACACTGCAGATATTGCACACTGTTATAAATGATCTAGTTGTGTGGGGCAGAATAGGGCAGGTTTGGTAATGTGGGTCACTATGTCCACACCAATTGCTCCCCAAATGCTGCCATATTAAATGATTAGTTGATAAAAAATATACAGTAGTTCCTGGTTCTTAATTGCATATTAGGGTGGAGAAGTTCATCTTGATTCTTTGCAAATAGTTTATAATTTCAAGTCTAAAGTGAGGAACATAGATTTTGCTTTCATCATTTATATTCATTTTATCCTTATTTAAGGAGGCTGTATACAGGCTGATGTCTGTATTTGTGTGGGTTCCGTGCCAGCCACCCGGCAAATACGGAAACTGAAAATACAGGGAACTCTATATAAAGTAAATACATCATTCCCTTTTGCACATTATCTTCATTTTTCTTTAGCAGCTGTGGAAGCAGGTGTTTTCTTGCTTAATACAGGAATATTTTTTTTGCTTAACTTAGGGCGCAGTCCTAACCAATTTAGTCCAGCATAACTCACCTGGCATATCTTCCTGTGGTGGTGTGGGAAAGTCAACATATTCATGTGCAGTGGTCTAACCCTCCAGGAGTGGGGCAGAAGTGCAATTCTTCAGGACTTGTGGCTGGCCTAAGTGGAGGTTAGGATTGCATAAATGCTACATGCAGGCAAGCAGCCTATATGCTAGATCCAAATCCCAGCCTGGGGGCCAGGTGTGGCCCACAGCAAGCCTCTAACTGGCCCTTGGCCAGCCTCTGGACCTGAAGGCCTCAGAATTAGAATTCCATCTCTAATATATTTATTTAAATTTTATATTTAAATTTTTTTGGCCCTTGACAACATGCCAGATACAATATTCACTTGAAATTTAATGCACACCCTATACTTAAAACCAAAACACCACATTTACTCAAATCTAATTAACTATTGATTCAAATGTGCACCCTCATTTTGGAGAATGAATTTGGCTGGAAAAGGTGACCATTAGATTCAAGTAAATACAGTATTTTATGCAGCCATTTGGAGAAAATGCTTGGAAAACCCTATAGATGACGGAGATTAACCAAAGGGTAATGGACAGTTCTTGCTTCCTCTTAGGGTTCTGGTAGTGTCCCCTAGAGTGCAAGCTGCTTGCCGCAATGTTGTGTTCCTGAGGCTGCAAACCTAACTCCTACTTAAAAGTATAGGTGTCCACCATAGGTTGCTCTGCTAGTCATGATCGACTTTAGGGTGAGGTGTTCAGCCCTTGTTTCCAGAGCCATAGAGCCGGCATTGTCTGAAGAAGATGCTGCTGTGGACATGAACCCCCAGTAAGGCTGGCATAAATCCCAGCACAAGTCCTGTGCTTGCCTGGGAGTGTCACAAAAGTGTTGTAAGGCATTTCTATGCGACTTATGGTTGGTTAGGCAGAGGCATTCGCTGCCCCCCCCACCACCACAGGAATGGGAGCTGGTGAGTTGGTTAGGATTGTACCCTCAGTTAAGGAAAAAAAATCTGTTCCTTTGTTAAGCCAAAAATGTGTTTCTACAGCTAGTAAAGAAAAAAAAGCAATGGAGATAAGTGAAACAGCGCATACCAGATCATGGATGGGAGATGCTTCCACCTCCTATGGTTTGAATCCAAGAAGGAACAGAATATTTAGGACTGGAGTGCAAATGTAAGTAAAGAAACATGCAGAAAGGCATGAGCCAATGATGACATCATGAGCTTGTTTCTTTCTATAGTCTATGGACTTGGAATGCAGTTGCAAAAAGAACCTTACTAAGAAAGCTCTGGCAAGAAAAGAGTTTAAAAGTATAAACATAGTATTGTTTACACTCAATAAAAATATAGAGAACGCTTAAAGGAAAAAATAAAAGCCAGGAATGACTGACAAAACAAAATAACAGATACCTTTTTGTTTCACCTGAATAAAAACCTGAATAAAAAGCGAATAAAAAACCTTTTTTTATTCACCTGAATAAAAAGCGAAGGTAGAAATGCCTTCGCTTATGCTCTTTAATGGAAAATAGTGGGAAAGCAGATCTCAAAGAGATGGTACCCTTTGATCATGTCTTTAGGATGGACACCCTCTCATATACCTGGCAACTGAGGCTGCAAAATCCAAATTCTTTCCCCTTCCTTTTCTATTAATTATTTTATCATCATATTCTCCAAGGGATTAGGGCTGTATGTACTGAAGGTTTTGTCTCCACAACCACCCTATGAGGTATGTTTGGAGGAGAAATATTGACTTGCTCAAGGCAACTCCATGAACTTTGTGACCAAGAAGAGATTTGGATCTCACAACTCCAAGTTCATGATTTTACCTACTACTTTATGCTGGAATCTACTGGAGATTCTGGTCTGAGCTGCCATTGGAATACCTCAGTCTCTCTTGTTGCTGTGAGTTGCTCAAGGTTGGAAAGACAAACGGCCATATCAGTTGGATGTTATTCAGATTCAGTGTTTGCACTATCAACAGAAAGCCACCCTTATTTGCATTTTGCACTGAAGAGAAGAATACGGAGCTGCACAGAGCAAAAAATACATGTTGCTCTGGAGATGAGCGGAAAGACACAAATGCAGCTTGATGTTCAACATCCCAGGAGAGCCAATGGCTACAAACTGAAAAGAAACAAAAGTGACGTCCAGATTTTGTCCCTTTGCTCCCAAGTATGTGAGGAATGGATGTTCCCCAACAGGAAAGGAAAGTCAACCCTTAGATATAAAGTTTATCTACCTACCTACCTACCTATATTATACTGCTCTTCCTTGTGCTGTAAGCCTTAACATTTTTCCACTGGTTTCCACTGATTTAACAGTTATGCTGTTGCTGCATGTCTACTCAGAAAACTCATGTCTATGCATGTTTATTGCATCGAGTGTGGCCTACACCCAGAAATTGAGCATAGGATTGCAGCCTAAAATCAGACGGCACACCTACTAACCAAGATCTGTGGGTTGATTTCTGACTCTGCAATCCTAACCCCCACACATAACCCAACCCCAGACCCCATACCTCCACACCCACAATTACATACACATCCTAAATCCCTCTTGGCCCGCCTGCACCTGCTCAACATAGACATATTATACCTCTTTGGAATTGGGATGATCCCGGGATTAACCCCCATACACAACCAAAATCCATATCCCTAACCCACAATTCCACACACATCCTAAACCCCTCTAGCTCTGCCCACACCTACTATACATAGATACATTATACCATTTTGGAATTGGGATGATCCCGGGATTAACTCCCACACACAACCCATCCCCACACTCTATATCCACACACAACACAGTTCCACAGGCAGCCTAAACCCCTCCAACTCCGCCCACACCTGCTCTACATTGATATGTTATACATTTTGGAATTGGGATGATCCTGGGATTAACTCCCACACACAAACCAACCCCATACTCCACACACACAACACAACAGAACTCTACACATGTCCTCTACCTCCACTCACACTTGCTCTACATAGATATATTATAACATCCAGCACTGGGATTTGTGGCTCCACAGGATGAGGAGGGAACTTCTCAAATTTGAAAATAACTGACAAAACCTACAGTGAGGTTTTGAAGTTCCATGGACTGAATTGAGAAATTCAAAGTTATTTCTTCAAAACTGCTGTTTTCTAAGCTGGACCAGACGTCCCTTCAGTTTTGGGTCAAAGGCTCAAAATGCCCTCCGCAGGAGCTGGCTTAAAAGTGCCACACGGAGTGCACAGAGTGGTGAATGCAGATTACATGCTGCCCACATACAAGGAAAAGGAGGACAATGAAGATTTTTTTTCAGAACACAACTCTAAAATCCAGGATATGTCCTGCAAAGGTGGGACATATAGTCACCCTGGGTGTGTTGTGCTGGCCTAAATTGGTTAGGGTTGTATCCTGTGTCTCTCTTTTCTGGTACGACAAGTCTGCCTCAGTGTTGTCTACAGCTATGCTGACTAGAACGAGGTTTCTAGGATTTAAAAAATGCCTTCCCTGAAAATACCAGGAACTGAGTCTGACATGCAAAGCAAGTTCTCTTCCACCCATTTCACCTTTATCCCACTGTATATCATTATACAAACTGAACTAGCTGCAATTCAGATTGGAGTCCAGTACAAATCCAAACACAGGGGTGGGCAACCCATAGCCCAGGGGGCATTTCTGGCTCTTGAGGACACTCATTTTGGCCTTTAGGGTGCCTCCAGTCTCCAATGAACCTCTGGACTATTAGAAACTGCTGAAGTCTGTGCTAGCCTGCACAAATTATTTTAACCCCCCCCCCCCCACATTGCCTCTGAACAGTTTGTCTTATAAGTTTTTGGCTTGGTCTCTATGTTATCATTTGTGCAAAAGGTGTCACTTGTATCACATGTGCAAAAGGTGCAAAGGCAAGTAATTCACAGTTCTCACATGGTTCTACATGCCTCTATTAAAGTTCCCGACTGTACAATAAATAAACTCAGTGACATTCATATACTCATAAGTTTGAATTCAGTTGAAGAATTCATTCATATACGCTCCATCTCAAATGTATTCATTTATATAAATTTATTCATATTTGAAATGTGAATCAATTCTTTTTTCTTGGTCTCTGATACAGTGTCAGAGAGATGGTGTAGCCCTCCTGCATGAATTTTTGTCCTAACAGACCACCAAATTGATAGTTTCCTAACAGCCATGTTCACAGTTGAGGGAAAAGCACTTCTTGCTGTCCTTCCGATGGTGATGATCCATTTGCCAAATGAAACACCCCACACTTGTCCTGGAGGCTAAACTTTTGAGACGGACTTTTTGAGCAACATATACCATAAAAAATGCACTGATGATGCTTTGTTCACAACCTGCTTAGTCAGCTTCCGTATTTGAAATCGACAGTATTTGAAATCTGATACTGTATCTCATTATCAGTATTTGAAATCTGACATCTCATTATCAGAAAATACAGGAAGCAAAATAATCCAATTATTATCACCACCTTCTGAAGGTATTGCGGCCAAGAGCAACATAAGAAAAAGGAACACAATGAGAGAAACTCAATGAGAGTTTCATTTCGCAGTGACAGAGGTTTATTTAAAGCAATATAGGAATGACATTAGCCAAACTTCCTTTGGTAGGACATTCCGTTCACAATCCTAAAAACACTTTCCTATTTAACACAATATTTAAATATTCCTATTTATTTAAATATTCCTATTTATTTAAAAGGAATATTTAACTATTCCTATTTAACACAATAGGGCTTACTTTTGAGTAGACATGGTTAGGATTGTGCTCTCCATTATCATGATAACACCATAGAAGGAGCCTACCTCAAGGCTGCCTACCATAGTTCATATGTTGGGGAACACAGGATCTTAAGGATCAGAGAATCTTAAGGATCTGGCAGACTAATAGTGTGGAAGCAATTCCAGGATGTTTCTGGGCCTAGTTCCAGGTTATTAATGGTTTAAAATGTCAAGGCAATCACTGTATTTGGAACAGAGCCCCAAAACGAACTGGTATTCCATGCAGACAATATAAATCAATTTATATAAATTTGCATGACACAGTCAACAGTCCCAGACTGGACTAATTGTGGGTTCTAGACTGTCTCAAAAGACGGCACTTTCAAGTAGATTACTTGAAAGCAACCCAGCCTTGTAGGACATGTATGACTCAGACTAGGTCAGGTTTTTGAAAGACGGGGTAAGCTTGGTGCCCAAGCTGAAGCGTCATGCCTATCTGTCACGCCTATCTGCCCTGTTACCTGATTATCCCAAAGTTGCAAAGTAAATCCTTAAAGGGAATGCAACCCATGCAAACATGATAAACACCTATTTCTAGATTAACAAACTCCCCAATCAACAGTACTTCCATCTTGTTTGAATTGTTTCAGCCCTTGCACCTCATCCATTCTAAAACTGTTGAGAACTACTGTCCTCGGCTGCAATCCTATACACTCTAAAACCCACTGCACACATTGGGACTTACTTCTGAGTAGATAAGCATAGGATTGTGCTGTCAGTCACCAAGAACTACAATGATTCCACAGCCCCTTCAATTTTTTGTAGTGTACTGAGTTAGAAGCACGAGTTACTACATGTAGTAATGTGAATGGTCTAACATCTGTATTGGAAGCAGTGGCATAGCTAGTGGGATGCAGTTGCACCAGGCTACAGCTTTAGAGGGGCTACAAGCTGAGCTTGACACTAGTACCTAAAATTGTGAAAATGGGGCATGTATGAAAGATAATACCATCATGTTGTATATAATTGGAAAGGTAATTTTATGCAGACTACAATGAAACAATATGCATTGAAATATCTTATTCTATCAAAAGTTATGGCCAATTAACCAGAAAATGAAAACACAAAAGCCTATGGAACAAAAAGTGGATATTCTTAACTCAAACTTTCCTATGATACTGATTGCTGTGAGAGACAATGAGATGTAATTCTGATTCTGTATGGAGCTAATAAGGTGTTAATATCAGTGCATACTGATATCAGTGCATACATCATGTACAGTGCATATATCATAATACAGTTTCCCATGCTAACTGGGTCTACAGGCACTTCTAAGTGGTGCTCCTCTCCTATTTAGCAGGGAAATCATGACCATTCTGCTTTGTCCCTAACCAATAAGGGACACAATTTTCATATTTTTTTACTTAATTAAATTTGATTTTGTTGTTGCGGAGTGGGGGGGGGGGAACAAAATCTTCTTCAACTCCAGATAGCAAATAGGTGCATTAGCTATGCCACTAGCAGAGTAAATGGGTAGTAGAGGAGGCAACAGATTTTTCCCAATTTTCTTTTTAGAAATACCTAGTGATGATATAACTTCTGGCTGTGACATTTTTGGGGCAACAATTTGAGCTTTGCACCGGGCTACGTGATCATTAGCTACGCCAATGGCTGGAAGTGTGTGGAAAAATTCTCATTGTCATAACTGGTCTGTATGATCTGCCACTGGTCTGCCACTGGTCTGTATGATCACTGTGATAAGTTAAACTTGGCAAATAGCCACCTGTATTCATCCTCTATGCTAAAACTATGGCTGCTGGGTTGGAGTCAGCTTTTACTAAAGGAGACAGTGTCTGAACTAAAACATCCTTGTGAGAAATAGAAAGAATAGTATATACTATATAATGATATACTATTATGATATATTATACAATGATAGTATTGTATATCTCCAGTAGAGCACTTTTATAACATCCCATGGCTTTCTCCATAGAAAGAAATTATGGTTTGGAGAAGTGCTGAGAGATCTTACTCCTCACAAAGAACTACAGTTCTAAGGATTTTCCTTGCAAAAGAGGGAGTGAATAATAAACTAGTTTTAAGCCAGTAGTAAGAATGTGTCTTGAATGTAAAATATGTAGTTAACTGCATGGCTATACTGAAGCTCAGCTGAATTACTGGATCTTCAAGCACCATAAAGTTCTGAAATATGCACACAAAATATACAACAGGTTTTGGCTAAAAGAAGGCTATTCATAGTATTTCCAGCACCTTAATCTTGCCGGTATTCCTTGACATGCCTCATGAAGCTGTTAAGATCAACTTTAAGGCATTTTCACATTGTCAAAGTTATCCAGTAAGCTTATGTAAGCCTTTTAAATACTTTTGCCTTCAATTTACAGCACATCTCCCCACTCAGTTAAAATAAGGGTGAAATGGTGGAAGGAAGACATTCTTTCATCTTGATTCTTTCAGTGAGAATTTGACTAACAAGAGGTAAAGTAAACTTGACCTCAGCCATTTCCAGATGATGCGCTGGCAAGGGTATGAAGATTCTCATGATGGTGCAGTAGTGTAGTCATAGGGGGTGCAAAGCAATACATTTTGCACAAACATGAATGCACTGCGCAGGTGGCCTCTCCTCTCTGGAGGCATTCTGGGTGGTGGGAGCAAAACAGAAGGGGGATTTGCACCTCCTCTAGCTATGCTACTGTACTGGTAAAAGAACCGAGTGTCTATAAACAATGTCTTTGTCCCACTCTAATGAATATATCAGTATTGGTCCTAAATGCTTACAAGGACAGAATGACCCAAGTCAGGTCCGTGGCTTTGCAGTAGGATGTTAGACATGAGATGTTGGATACCACAGGCCTTGAATCTGGCCCCTTTTTAGGGAAATCCCTCCTTTTCACTTTTATCTATATATGCCAAATGCTTATGTTAAGGACCTTGTTGTTTACATAGCTAAGAAATATTGGACTGCTTTTATTTAGAGTCCCCTTTTCGTGAAATTATCCCCATCACAAGAGTTTGCCTGCTTGCACCTTTACCTTTGCCTATCTCTTCCTTTCCTGTTGAACCACCAAACTGAACCACCAGTGTGCAAGGGTCCAGCACATGAACAGAGTTTCGCTATATGTACATGTTAACACATGTCTGAAAAGCACACCCGGTAACAAAATAGAGACGAAGAAACATAAAGCAAGAGAGCTTACATTTGTTGGCAAGCTGCGGAGACACAAGCCAATTCTATATACCAGCTGCTAAAAATTATTGCATCATGATCTCTTGGGCTAAATATTGCAATATGTGGAAGCAGAAACTCTGAAAAACAGCAAACTCATCAGGTCCATTTGCTGACCAGCAAAAGTGTTGATCTCCAACTGCAAAATCAGAGTTTTGCAGAATTTTTTTAAAAAAGTTGTATGTCCCAAATAATGAAGATTTTGCACACATTAACCTTCACAGCCCTTTTTAGAGGAGTGCAATAATTTCTTCTTTTTCTTCACCTCCATAGGTTACCTGGAATTTGAGGTACTCTACATGCATGTCCTCAATATGCACAGATGTACTGTAGTTGTTGTGGCTGTGTTTGAACAAGAAGTGTCTGCTTTATTTAACAGCATCTTCAATTTACTTAGCCTGGACAGTCTAAATAAATCACTGTCCTCACAATCACAGCAACTCATCTGTGATACAGATGCAGTAATACGAGGTATTAATCTACCTTGCTGAGTTGTAGGGAAAGTCTTGACCAAGCCCAATACAGGCATCCCCCACTTTCTGACCGTTTGCTTTTTGATGGTTCCACTCTTCCAAGACCTTTCAGTTATACCCAGAACTTATTCATTCAACATATGCTCCACTCATTCAACCTCTCTCTGCTGGTCCAAAGGCTAAAATTGTCTTACCTGCTGTTGATTTCATGTGACATGGTGATTAAATTGTTTTTGGCATTTCCTTATAACTTTCTTCAATAGATAACCATTATTCAAATACATAAGATATTTATTGCCCATACATGCCTTGGTTCATTTTACTGTAAATTTTTTAATGTATTTTGGCTTTGTGTTAATAAATATGAGTTATTTAGGCTTTTGCAAGTGATACATTTGTCTTTTTTGGTGACCATTTTGCATTTGCAAGCTGAAAAAGCCTGGGTTCCACTTTTCAACAGTTTTCATTTTGGTTGGTGCTCTGTTCCCTAACTTGTCCAATAAGTGCGGAGATGCCTGTATACATTTCATTAGCCACGTATTGCAATATCCCAAGTGCTTGTCAATCTCAGTACTAGCAATTCCAGGCAGCAGTACATTTTCAAATTGAATTGTGAAAAACAGTCAGTTCTTTAGGGCTTTTAAAATTCTGTTTAGCAAATTCAAAGGCTGTGGTTGGCGCAAGTGGTTAAGACGCTGTGCCAGTTAACCAGCAGGCCAGGGTTCGAGACCCGGGTCGGCCCCACAAGACAGGGTGAGCTCCTGTCCTTAGCCCAGCTCTGCAACGCCAGCTGGATCCAATCGTATTGGCTCTGCCTTTCCATTGGACTAATTCAGTGGCGTGGAGAGGAGGGATTTGCTGCTTGGGTAACAGCCTATCCTCCATAACAATCTAACCCAGGCTTTTGTGCTTTGCATGCAGCGTATGCAGCGCTGAGCATGATACCATAGTCTTTCAAGACTGACGGAGGCCTGCTTTAAGCAAATTCAGCTCTGATTGTGGGAGTGCTGCATGTGCCTAACTGCACATAAAGAGGACCAAATGGATTGGTTTTGGGCAATCAAAGTAAATAGGGCTACTTACAAACCTTTGATGGGTTCTTTTGGATTTTCCTTTTTTAGTGTAGGAACGCAATGCTTTTAAAATAAAATATGACTTTACTGTCTGCAATGCCACAGTCCCCACTACTAGCTGCAGCTTTTCATTTCATTCCTGAATAATACGATCTCTGTGTCACATGGTTAAAATCTCAATAAAAATATGCTAAACCAGATTTGGCATTTTCCCCTAGGTACACACTAATTCATGCTTTTCTCAGCACAGGAAAGCACAGACTTCTTGTCATCAAAAGGAGCTGTTGTTGTTTTGGCTTTTGACCTTTTCTTGCCTATGTGGGGAGGAAGGGAAGAACTGGTGTGCAGTTGTGTATTCAGTTTCACAGTGAAGCTCAGCTCCAGGGCCTTGAATTGCCCAAGCTGGCATTTTTCTTGCAGGTAATCTCTGGAAACATTACTCTGCTTCTGTACAGGAACACTTTCCTTAAGGAATTCATACCTCAGACTAGGGCGTCATGTGCAGTTGTATGACACCAGACTGTCCTTTTCACAATCAAGTCACACACTCTCATTGTTTGATGTAAAGGTCAAAGAGGAATGAACTTTAAAATCAACATTCCATACCTAATCTGAGAGGCAGCGCAATCCTAACTGCCCCACCATGCTGATGTGTCCCATGAGTTGGCCTGGAAATGTTGCAAAAGTGCTGCGTCACTCATGGGGATCTTAGGCAGGCGCACTGATGTGTAGTGCAAGGGGTGAATTGCATTAACCATTCCCAGCCAGCACAGGGTTTGGTGAGGATGGGTGAGGGTGAGGATTCTTGTGGGGTGGAAGGGCAGAGGGAGAGTGTTCCCAGGGCGGGTATGCAGAAAGCAGAGGTGGGACTCAGATCTGGCAGTTATGCCAGATCCAAGCCTCATTCCCCCAGACAGCTGAAAGCAGCCTCTGGCTGCTCTCTCTTGCTTGGATCTGAACTACCTCTGGGAGGTGGCATAGATCTGAGTAGACCTATTTGGCCAATTTCCTAAATATTGCTTCAAAATATGGATGGGATGAACCTGGTCCAGAATAGCAAACCCATCACCAAAAGGGACAGATGCTGAAGAAGCTGCCTTTCCTGATGTGTTCATGGGATGCCTAATTTCTTCACCCAGATGCCCTGAGCTCCTTGGAGATGCCAAAATATCACATTTACTTGAATCTAATGCGCACCCTATACTTATAATCAAAATACCATACTTACTCAAATATAATCAACTATTGAATCTAATGCGCACCCTGATTTTGGGGACTGAATTTGGCTGAAAAATGTGAGCGTTAGATACAAATACAGTTATATTAGCGAGAAATACAGCGAGAGACAGGCGCCTGACCTGAAGAACTTACAATATTAGATTTTTAACAGTGTAATCCTAAGCATGTCTACTTAGAAGTCCCATTATGTTCAATAGTACTTACTCCCAGGAAAGTATGGTTAGGATTGCAGCTAAGGGAGGGCACAGACCAGTGATTTTCAACCTTTTTCATCTCACGGCACACTTCACAAGGCACTGAAGTTGTCAAGGCACACCATCGGTTGTTTTTACCACTGACAAGTCACACCAGACTGTTCAAATCCCCCAATTTTCCTATTAATGAATGTCAATCTCCCAATTCCCGCGGCACACCTGAGGACTATCTGCAGCACACCAGTATGCCATGGCACACTGGTTGAAAATCACTGGCATAGACAGTGAAGGAAGAAAAAGATGGGAAGGAAATCATGGGCTGAATGCAGGAAATGCATATATATTTCCCATTAAGAACCTATTCTGTCCCAGAGCTGTTACTGCCTCAAACATTTACTTTGGAATCTTATTAAGGCATTTTTTTCATTTTTTAAATCAGGCATGTTCATTAACAGACCCAAAGGCAGATAAATGAGAAATAGAGATGTCTCTTTGGTTTAAAAAAGTTCCCTCAAAGAGTCCCCTCATAAACCCAGCAGCTGGAACTATCTGGATATATTTGAGGTGGTGCACTAGGGATGGCAACAAAAAGTAGAGGCTATTTCTAGATTATTAATGACAGTCTGTGAGGAGAATATTTGCTGAACCAATTTCCAACCAAGGGCTATTCACCCGTAGGCATCTTGCTGTCTTCAAACACATAGGTTCTGTTTTATGAATTGAGAATTTAGTTTCCACATGTGACAGTCACATGGAGGCAGATAGAAACCCGGTTGGAACTTCACCCCGGAAAGAGACATGTAAACATGCCTAGCCAGTCCGACTACTCTGAGAAAAGCTTTCACCATTTGGCTCATCTCGTACAAAATCTTCTATTGTAAGAAGCCTGACAGTGATAGGTGTTGGCCTAGTTCCATCCCTTTCATGACCAGATGAATACTTTATCTGTTCAAAGGCGTGCTAATAACAGCTGTGCAGGAAAGAAAGGGAGCCTCCTGGTAGTTGATGAAGTTGAGAGCAAGCCACAGAGACTAGCGATGACCAGGCCTCTGCCTCAGTGGGTTGAGAAGATGAGGGTGGCTACCACTGTCCTTGCCCAAGGTGACAATATAAAATGGAGGACAGAGTTCCTCTACCTTGAACAATTGCATAGAAGAGGGAATTAGGGCAGGTGTTGCTGAGCTAAGATACAGTCACTCTGTCCTCTATTCTATATGGTCATCCTGTCCTTGCCCTCTATTTTTCCTCACACCATTTTTGCAATCAGCCATTGGGATATGTAATGCGTCAGTGCAGCAATTTACAAGCGTAGTGCTTAAAGGTCCAGAGATATGCCATGGGAGTTGGGACCACAGTAGTTGAAAATACAGTCGCTGAAAACTCTTCTGGTTTCTATGGCTGCAATCCTAATCTCCAGTTAGGCCAGCCTAAACCTTGCGAGAAGTCCTGGGCTGACCGAGGGGTGTCACAAAATTGCTGTAAGACACTTCTGTGCCACTCCTGGGAGAGTGTTAGGCCAGTGCGTGGACATGAGCTTGGCTCTCTACATCACCATGGGAATGGGAAGACAGTTGGGTTGTGCTGGCCAAGTTTAAGATCACACCTTATGGCTCTGTTTTTAGGGCAACTCTCAATAGTCTGTAATAACAAATTGTCCTTTTTCCTCTGCTGGTATTACTACAGACATTGTCCTAAGAAACAGAGATGCAGGACCTGGAGGAGATGTCAGGAAGCTAGAAGTGGTTTCATGGGAGGTGAAGATCATACAATCGACCACAGAGGTTAGACATAAGGGGAAAACCATTCAAAATTGCTACTTTAGTCGCACACTAACTGTAAGACTATATAAGAACACAGGATGAGCCCTGCTGGATCAGGCCTAAAGGTCATCTAGTCCAGCTTTATGTATTTCACAGTGGCCCACCAGATGCCTGATGAAACTCACAAGACCACAAGAGACCTGCATCCTAAAATGGTCTATTTCTGAAATTAGCACATGATGCCTTGTAACCTGTGATGGGTTTTCCCTCAGAAATTTATTCAATCCCTTCTTAAAGGCATCTAGTGTAGATGCATCACCACATCCTTTGGCAAGAAGTTCCACAGAGTAATTACCTGCTGGGTAAAGAGATATTTTCTTTCGTCCATCCTAACATTTTACTAACTCTGTACTAACTCTTTATGATCTCTGTATTAAACTTGTACTGACTCTTTACTGAGGCTGTAACCCTAACTTTCACTTAGGCTGGCATAAGTCCCAGCTTTAGCCATGTGATGACATGGTGGTGTCACATAATGCCATCTGTCAATTCTGCCCCACTTGTGGGGGTGGTTAGACCACTGCACAGGCATACCCCAACCTTCTTTCACCACCATTGGAAGATATGCCAGGTGAGCTAGGCTGGCCTAAATTGGTTAGGAATGTGCCCTAACTATCTTTTCTAAGTCTGTAGTAAAGCATAGATACTCTTGATCCTCCAGGCTTCCATGGCATCACATGCAAATATATGTGAGAGGAAGATGGAAGAGACTGATATTCAAATCCACACTCAGCTATAGTGACCTCAGAGCAGCTGCTCTCTTTCAGCTTAACCTACACTGGCTTGTCCTGGGAATAAAATTGGGAAGGATCAGATACACTGCCCCGGGCTCCTTGGAGGAATGGCAAGATATAAAATTATACAATGTTATTATTTTACATTTATAAAGCCCTTTCAGATATTCAAAGCATCTGATACTCTCTAGCATATCCCACAATATTTAGGCAGGCCATTATTTAGGTAGGCCATTATTATGCAAATTTAGGCAGGCCAATATTTAGGCAGGCCATTATTTAGGCTGGCATAATATGCATATTTAGGCAGGCCATTATTATGTCTTTGGTGGGCTGTGGGTGGCACAAGTGGCTAAGACAATGTGCCTGTTAACCAGCAGGCCAGGGTTCGAGACCCGGGTCGGCCCCACAAGACAGGGTGAGCTCCTGTCCTTAGCTCAGCTCTGTGACGCCAGTCTGGATCCAATCGTATCGGCTCTGCCTTTCCATTGGACTAATTCAGTGGTGTGGAGAGGGGGGATTTGCTGCTTGGGTAACAGCCTATCCTCCATAACAATCCAACCCAGCCTTTCGTGCTCCGCATGCAGCGTATGCAGCACCGAGCACGATACTATAGTCTTTCAAGACTGGCGGAGGCCTGCTTTTTTATTATGTCTTTAGGAGGGCAGCTATGGGAGGAGAAGCTGAGATTATGGCATCCCTAAAGACTGAATGAGGGAGGCAAGATTAAGCAGTCATTACATCGATAGAAGGTTCTCATCTAAGTGACAAAGATGGTGGCAATGAGTATGGTAATATCAATTTTGGAAAGTGGAAAATGGAACTGCTTTTATTACTTTTTGTTTGCTTTGATTGTTTTTATATTACTTTTTACATTACTTTTATCTTATTCATGCTTTTAATTGTTGGATGTTTATGAGGTTTAATTTTAATTGTGTTTTAAATTGATTTTGGATGCAGTCCTAATATACAATGGCACAACTCATCTGGGCTTCCCATTCCCGTGGTGATGTAGGGAGATAATCACGTATCTGTGCACTGTGCACGTATCTCTCCCAGGAGTAGCGCACAAGTGTCTTACAGCACTTTTGTGACACCTCCAGGTCTGCCCAGGATTTATGTCGGAGATTAGGCTTGTCTAACTGGAGGTTAGGATTGCAGCCTTTATTGTGAGCTGCCTTGGGTCTCCAAGAGAAAGTCTGGATGTAAATACTGTAAATAAAATAAAATGATTACTTATGATTCATCATCCATGAATGATGACTATTCAGTGATATTATGAGAACTGCTCAAGGTGGAAAAAATGGCGTCAAACCCTGGACAAAATATTAATAAGAAATAATATTGATACTGCTTTAAAGCAGAGGTCTCCAAACCCTAGCTCAGGGGCCAGATGTGGTCCACAGTGAGCCTTTAACTGGCTCACATCACTCCACCTGCTCTGTTATGGTATGAAATAATACTCATTTTAGAACTTGGAGCACAATCCTATCCCTGTCCACTCAAATGTAAGCCTCAATATAGTCAATGGGGCTTACTCCCAAGTAACTGTTAGGATTGCTGTCTTTGTCTCTCTGTCACTATACTATACCAGCTGCCCAATAAATGTATACTCAATATGGTGAAGAGCTCCCAAAGTAATCCATAAATATGAATGAGTACTATCTTAGATTCAAAGTGTTTCCCCATTCCAGTAATAGTTGTAGCTGTGGCTCATTCCCCTGTTTATTTTTTCAACATATAAAGACAACCTCCACAATCATCCTTTCTTCATTTTATTAGCCCTCAAATACACATACCCTGCAATCCAGAGTAACAACGGGAGCACGTAAGAGACTTTATGTGTACCCGTAGTTACTGCACCAGCTAGTGAAAACCTATGGGAAATTCATATTGCAATCCAGAGCAAATTGTTCTTACACCAGAGCAAGGACTCCCTGTAGTTACTCTGGATTGCACCCATACTCACTTAGGCATAATAAGCACTTGGTTGGACACAAAATACAACATTTATAACTTTTGATAGAATTGATATATTTCACTATAGTTTGTTTCATTGCAGTCTTTAAATTATGCATTAATTGATGGATAACATGATGGTATTATTCAAAAATACCAAGAGTTTAAACATTTTGATCAGTAGTGGTGTCACCTGCTTATGCACATCACGTAACTATGCACATCACTGATGTCGCTTGCACACCCACATCAAAGCAATCCACATTTTTGATTTGCAATGTTACTAAAAAACCCCAATCAAAATACAGTAAAACCGTGGATTGTGAGTAACTTATTTTGTGAGTGTTTCACAAGATAAACATTTCTAATAAATTTTAGTCTTGATAAACAAGCAGTATCTTGATAAATGAGCAAAGAATAGCGAGTCTATGCATGTCTATTCTAAAGTAAGCCCTATTATAATCAGTGGGGCTCAGTACCATGTAAGGAGGGCAATGGAAAGGAGCCTGAGAGACGACCCTATTAATGTTTACTCTGAAGAAAGCTTATTATAATCAGTGGGGCTCATTCTTGTGTAATGGGGCAGACTGTAGTCTGAGAGACCTGAGAAACTTTGAATGCAATCCTAAAGACACGTTCCTGGGAGTAAGACCCATTGAACACAATGGGGCTTACTTTTGAGTAGACATGGTTAGGAGTGTGCTCTGTGTTCTGGTTAATTTGTTTTCTTTTTCTTTATATTTTGAATTTTCTTTATTATTTTGTATTACATGACAGTACTGTAGTAATTTTTATACGAATATTTTCAGGTTGTGGACTGAATATCTGAGTTTGCATTACTTCTTATGAGGAAATTTGCTTTGATATGGAAGTGCTTTTAGATTACAAGCATGTTTACGGAATGAATTATGTTCGCAAACCAAAGTTTTACTGTGACTACTTTTGAGTGTGAGAAAAGTCTATGTAACCCTACAATCCGGAGGAACTACGGGAGCACGTAAGAGACATTATGTGCACCCATAGTTACTGCACCACCTAGTGAAAACATATGGAAAATTCATATTGCAATCCAGAGCAAATTGTTCTTACACTGGAGCAAGGACTCCCCGTAGTTACTCTGGATTGCGTCCAAAGTCTATAAAAAGGTTCCCATTCCATCCTTAATGGTTGTTGGAAATCTTCAGTCCATGAGAGTGGCTTGGCTATGGAGGATGTTCCTAGTACTACGAGGAGCACAATGTGCCATGTTAAATCATCCCCTTCTACTCGTAATTGGAGCTAATCTGGAAAGTTAAGGCAGTGCGCAGTTATGCCACTTGTTCAACTTAGTGCATATCTCTAATTTGGGGGCCAGAAACCAAAAACAAGTCAATGCTCAGCCTCGCAACAATTTCTCACTTCCTACAGATTCTATTGTGGTTGCATTTCCAAAGGAACAGGAAAAAAATAGAACACTGAGAAATTGACTTATTCCAATGAAGCAATTATTTTAGGAACAACATGTTGCAAGACTGAAGCTTTTCGAAGCACGTTTGTGTTCATGGATACCATGGAGATTTTATTAAACAAAAGAGATTCGAATAGGACAGTTATTTGAGAAGCAACAACATGCAACAAAAAGGTTTTAAAGTGAGGAAGCTGCAATTTCCCACCCCAACTCCCTGAATGGACTCTGCAAGCCAAATACCAGCATCATTTACCAGAAACAGGAGATCTGAACCCTGGTTGTACTTTGACACTCTTGTCACTGCTACACACCAGAACTTCATTAGGAGGAACAATAAAAAGCAAACATTACAATGAGATTTTAATTTTTTGGTGCTGCTTTTGAAGTACAGCTGTACCCCTGTATTGTATTGTATTTGCGGGGAATCTTTTACAACGGCCCCTGTGAATATGGAAACCTTGAATATGGGAGATGTCTGAATTAGTAAAACCCCATATGCCTATTCTTTACAGTGCTTTTCTGTGCTTCCCATAGCTGCAGCAGCACCAAAATGGCTATGGGGCTGGGAAGCAGTGTTGGGGTAAGGCAGCTACATTACGCTTAAACATATGGCCAGCTGGCCCTGATGAATCTCCTTGGATCGGTTCCGACTACTGAGGACCTGAATATTTGAAAAACTAGATGCTGATTATAGGAAGCAGTTAAAGTTTATTATATTTGCTTTTATTGTCTATGCTATTCTTATTTTAAGTTTGATTAGTTCTTTGTTTCAAAGAAAAAAAGTGGAATATATGCATTTTAATTGCACTTAATCAACATTAATTTTAATGTATTAAAATTTAAACCAATGTATTAAAATCATTTTTTAAATAATAAATGAATAAATCTCAAAGGCTTTTCCAACACTGTCCAAGTCATGGCTTCAGACTTGCTGCAATCAGGAGGTGTGCCTAACACTTCAGAACCACACAGCATGGGTAATTCTTACTCTTGCACACTACTCAGCTAGAAACTACTCCCAGGTGTCAAAGTGAAGCCTGTCTCTGGTCTGTAATTCAGAGAAATGGGTCAGAGAAATATGGCATTCCTGAGCCAAAAGTCAACCTAGTAGGTGGGTGCTGGGACCAGAATAGCCAATGTACAAGAAGTGTTTTCCCTCTGCAGGTTTCTCTGCCACTGAGCAGGTCAAGCTGCATTCCAGGGGTGAAATCCCGGTGTTGGCTAACTTTATGCAAACTCCTGGAGATGGAATCCGAGAAAACAGCCCTCGGCTTTATCAAAGTGAGGTGTTATTGCCAAGGAAGGTGGTGTCCTCATTCTGTAAATAGCAGAGAATCAATTATCATAACCTCAGCTTCCTTCCATCTGTTTTGGTATCAAGTTGGTATGAAGTTGTTGGTATCAGGTTGTTGTATTTTATCATTATTCTGTGTGGAGAGTTTTTTTTTGGGCACTGAATACTGTTGATTGTTACTCTTGTTCAGGCTTCTACAAACCTCAGTATGAGGGCTGGATCTGGCGTTTAGGGATAGCCTTCCACTCCTTGAGCAAAGCTTACCATACTGTCTCCTCACAGCTCATCTTTTGAGTAAAAACCTGCACCAGGATACCCTGGGTTACTGTGTTGACATCCTGTTGCATAGCTACTGCCTGGATGTCCAGTTGCATATGCTTGGAAACTTTGGGCGCAATCCAGAGTAACTACGGGGAGTCCTTGCTCCAGTGTAAGAACAATTTGCTCAGGATTGCAATATGAATTTCCCATACATTTTCATTAGGTGGTGCAGTAACTACGGATGCACGTAATGTCTCTTACGTGCTCCCGTAGTTACTCTGGATTGTAGGGTTTGTTGCACAGCTTTCTTGTCTGTTGTACACCCTTCTGGGATGCTGGGCACTAGACACAATTGTCCATAGCTTACTGGTACCCAGACCTATTCAGCAGATGAGCCATGCGGAAGTGGAATACAGTACTAAGGTGTGGTTCAGATGGGGATTGCATTTTCAGAGCACAGTGAGTGTGCATTTGCTCTTAGTTCAGTGATTAGATCCTCATTAAAAAAAAAGCAGGCCTCCACCAGTCTATGGTATCGTGCTCAGTGCTGCATACGCTGCACGCGAAGCACCCAAGTCTGGGTTGGATTGTTATGGAGAATAGGCTGTTACCCAAGCAGCAAGTACCCCCTCTCCATGCCACTGAATTAGTCCAATGGAAAGGCAGAGCCGATACGATTGGATCCAGCTGGCATCGCAGAGCTGGGCTAAGGACAGGAGCTCACCCTGTCTTGTGGGTCCGACCTGGGTCTCAAACCCTGGCCTTAACAGGCACAGTGTCTTAACCACTTTGCGCCACCCACAGCCCCAGATCCTCATTAAGGAGCTACTAAAGGTTGAGCATGTCAGATCTGAAAAGCGATATGCTTCAAAATCTGAAACTTTTATATACTGTTTCCTTATGTGTGTTTTATATACTGAAACTTTTATATACTGTTTCCTTATACTGTTTGCTTATGTGTGACTATCCCTACAATCCAGAGTAACTACGGGAGCACGTAGGAGACATTATGTGTACCCGTAGTTATTGCACCACATAGTGAAAACCTATGGGAAATTCATATTGCAATCCAGAGCAAATTGTTCTTACACCGGAGCAAAGACTCCCCATAGTTACTCTGGATTGCACCCTAAGTGTTAAAAAGATTGCTTATTGGTAGCATATAACTTCAGAGTCAGGAATGGCAAACAACCAGATTGCTCACATGGGTCATTGCAGATATCTTTGCTTTTTGATGGTTCAGTGTACACATACTTTATTTCATGGAAAATTATATAAATTGTAAAGTATAAAATTACCTTCATGCTATATGCATAAGGTGTACATGCAATGTAAATGAATTTTGTGTTTAGATTATCAGTCATAGGGCACAATCCGATCCCCCCTTTGCACAGTAGTTATGTGCAAAGTGCCAAGCCCCAAGTTATCCAAGCCCCAATTCTAAGGCAGCTGGGAGTAGCTCAGACCTGAGTGGATCCATTGGAGCTTTTGCATCCTTACCTGGGATAAGATATCCTTACCTTCTTGCCCTGTAGTAGTGCAGCATCCACCCCAATAGAATGCTGGATGCAATACAGGTCAAGTTAGCCAGGCTGCACCAGTACAACTTTGGATTTCAATGATTTTATGAGGACCCAGCCTTTGACCAGTTGGGTTCATTCATTTTGGACTTCAGTGATCAAGACAGAATGAAAAAAATGTTATGGTAAGTCCTAGTTCCCTCTTATATACAGTTTAGGAAACATACAGAAACAACCTTATATACAATTTAGGAAACATATAGTGCAACCCTTTGCATGTTTACCCAGGAATAAGCTCAATTTTGTTCAGTGGGGCTTACACCTACAGGCTGCAATCCTAAGCACACTTTCCTGGGAGTAATACCTATTGAACACAATGGGGCTTACTTCTGAGTTGACATGGACAGGATTGCACCCTAAGTGTCTCATACAAAGACTATAGCCTTAAAGTATCAGTGCTCATTTGTAACATTGTAGCCTTCACGACTAACATTTGTACCCTAGCCACAAGGCACATTAACCAATGCAGTAATCTTGTTAACATCTAAGATGTGTCACATATATCAACACAGTACACTGTATATTTAAAACAATATTGATTGGAAAATAATCAGCTATTGTTGCCGGTGCTGCTGTTTGGATCCTCGCTTGTTAGCTTTCTTCCTAATGGAAAGCACCTAGTGATGGGGAGCTGAATATATGGAATGACTTCCTTGAAAAGTTTTGTGTTTCAAATTATATTGATAGTGGTAGGACTTATTTGTGATGACTCCTTCACATAAGGTGTGGTGAAGAGGTGAAAGATTAGCAGGGCTATTTTCAACCTTCTAGGTCAGTGGTTCTCAATCTTCCTAATGCCGTGACCCCTTTAAAAGTTCCTCATGTTGTGGGGACCCCCAACCATAAAATTATTTTCATTGCTACTTTATAACTGTAATTTTGCTACTGTTATGAACTGTAATGTAAATATCCGATATGCAGGATGCATTTTCATCATTACAGATGAAATGTGTGTGCTATGAACACACTGAACACAATGGGATTTATTTCAGAATAGGCATGCATAGGATTGGGCCCTGAGCCTGTCAGTCAGCCCCAGTGCACGCACAGCTACAGCTGGAGGTCTGGCAAGCCTGACCTGGCCCCCTGCACCAGGGGTCTTTAGGTGACCCCCAGAAAAGCTCTAGGCAACCCCAAAAGGGGTCCCGACCCCCACTTTGAGAAACACTGTTCTAGGTTGTTTTCATCTGATGGCATACTCAAAAGGTATTAAAATTGTCAAGGCATATCATCAATTTTTTGCCAATTTACAAATCACACTGCACTTCAGGGGGTCAGACCCCCATTTTCTTATATCATCACCAAGCACTCTAGACTTAAGCTTGCACAATTTCAGTTAGGCAATGCACATTCCTTGTCAAGATTGCATGCAATATATAAACATATCATGACATGTAAATTGTCAAATTTTGGTTTAAGAGTAGAGAGCGGAAAGCAAGTGTGTGTTGTGGCATAGTTACAGGGACACTGCTGTACAGGTCCACGATGGACCTCATACCGTTCCCCCAGGCACCACTACACAAAAATCTGGTGTGATTTTACCTCCATCTTGGATCTTGAGATCCAAGATAGTGGCACTCAACTACAGAAATTTTTGGGGTGTTGTGATTTGGGCATGTTTGGGGACCATTTGTGTAGGAGAAATATAGCAGTGCCAGCCAGTAAGATAATGCTTGAGAGAAGTGTGATGATATATAGTTTATTCCCTGTATGACCTTGTGGAAGCTGCAGCATCCTTTGATTGCCTAATGAGAGAACACTAATTAAAGATGAAAGCATCTGAGTTTTGCATTGGTGTGATTTATCATCAGTTTCACTGATTAATTCTTATTGCATTGGATGTTGATCTGGAGTAAAATGCTGATTAAAACACATTGTATCTAAGTGGGCCAGATACTCAGTACTTTTATAAAGCACATTTGATGCTGATCACACTGCGCTAATAGGTTTACCCTACAATCCAGAGTAACTATGGGAGCACGTAAGAGACATTACGTGCACCAGTAATTACTGTACCACCTAGTGAAAACCTATGGGAAATTCATACTGCAATCCAGAGTAAATTGTTCTTACAACAGAGCAAGGACTCCCTGTAGTTACTCTGGATTGCACCCCTTGTGTAAGTCTTGAGTCTCCAGGGTTAATAAACTGTGTGTGATCAACAAGGAAACACAAATAGGTCAATAACACCAAAAAGCCCCCACATCAAACCCTTTTCATGCAGGTTCATGATTTGACCAAGCATGAGTGAAAGGTCAGAGCTTTCCTAGCATTCCTTCTCCCCTTCTAAGCTATGCTTTTCAACAGATCTGATTACACTCAGTTGTGACCCATCAGTGTAATCAATATAACATTCAGTTATGTTGAGTCATATGTTGAGTCATCCAGTGTTGAGTCATCAATATCATATATGCACATGACTTTAAGTGACTTCTGTGTTGTTTTAGGGTCACGATTAAATTTATTTCATACTGAGAATAAAATATTGAGGTTTTTAAGGAGCAACATGTAACAATACCAGCTCTATATCCAATGAAGTGCTCACAAGTACTGGATTACTTGTAGCAAACTTTCAGAGAAGTTTAGGCAACTTTGCAGTTCTGACAATATTCATTTACTTCAGTAATTCCATCTGCTGAAATTGGGAGGTAGCGAAGCATTGATCTTGAATAGTGTCAGCAAATAAAACAAATGTTTGCAAATTTAAACATCTGCTCCACATCAAACTGGAACAAGCAGCAAAGAAAATGTCATGAAATTTACAGAATTAATGATCTGCAGACCGTGCCACCATGAGGCAGACTTTTAAGAGACTTATCAAGATTTTGAAGGAGGAAAAATAATCCTAACACCAGAGACTAAATAGGATATTTTGATGGAGGCAAAGGGGGATGGAGAAAAATGTAGGACTTTTTCCTTGATTTGTTATTTTAAAGGAGACAAAGATAACTGCTTAGGTCAGTGGTTCCCAAACTATGGGTCTATGGCCAACCAATGGGTCCTGACCCCATTTTTGGTGGGTCAGGAAATGTGACAATTATGACAATTAGACTAGACTGTGACAATTAGACTTGGCTGGCTGCAATCCTAACCACACTTTCCTGGGAGTAAGAGCCATTGGACACAATGGGACTTACTTCTAAGTAGAAATGTTTAGGATTGCACTGTTAGACTACGAATAATTCGACTATGACTAGATTAAGCAATTAGATTAGACTATGTCCTAAAGGTTGGCAGGTTGGTGGCATGAGACCTGAGTACCACACAATGGAGTGAGCTCCCATTACTTGTGCTAGCAATTCAAAAGCATGCACATTTATTTATTTATTTATTTGTTTATTTTAACTGATTTATATCCCGCCTTTCCTCACCTACAAGAGGGAGCCCAAGGCGGCTAACAACAGAAGAAAGCATCATTAAAATTATCATAAATAAAGATTAAAACATAATTAAAATACAATTAAATTTTAAAAACTAGGAACTAGGAATTGCAAGCAGATAAATATGTACCCCTTTGGTACATTGTTTAATATACCTTTTCATACAGCTTTGTAACAGGGATGAGCACCACCTACTAGAATCGGTCACAACTTAGGGTTGCAGGACAACCTGTGGGGGACACCTTTACCTTTATATGTGAGCAACAAGGTTAAACAATCTACTATTTGAGGGTAGCACTCTGGCCAAATAGCCTTTATAGCCATAGAGTATGGAATGGTTGATAAAACTTTTTTTAAGGTGGGTCCTGATGCTAAAAGGTTTGGGAACTATTGGCTATGGTGACATGTTTTAAGAGTAACACACAGGAAAATCTTTAGAGAGTAAATAGCTATACACGTGTCCCTTGTTATCCACTAGGATTCCATTCTAGAACCTCCCATGGATTAAGAAAACTGTGTATAAAGAAACAATGGAAAAATAGATGTATAGAAATATTTCTATAGATTTAGAGAAAGGGGTTTGATTCTGGGACTGAAAAAATGGAATGAATGCTTCTTTTACTACCTCTCTATAGCAGCAGTAAAGCAGTTCTTTAATCTGTGATATGCAATGGGCATTTGTGTTGAGTCAAATCAGTGTATAAAAAATCACTGTATAACAAGGTTGGACATGTACAAGGTAACAACAAAGAAAATGAGTTCTGGAATTTATGCCTGGAGTCTAAATAACATAAAATTTACATTTAAAAAAAATACAACCTATCTTGCTAAAGTGTGTGCCCATTAATGGAAAGCACAGAAATGAACTTCAGCTATTTTCAACCACTGTGCCATTGGTGTGCCATGAACAGCCATAGGGGTTTGACAAAGGGTCATTCAGGCCATTGGGGGATGTGAGCCCTCTGCTGGCAGCATGCTATGTTGTCAACTGATGATGCGCCTCGACATTTTAGTGCCTTGTTAGTGTGGTGTAAGATAAAAAGGTTAAAAGTAGCTTAATCTACTTGATGCAAAGGTAAGCGGTGACATCTGAGGTTGCATTACTGCTAACTGCAGGTGGGAAAACAGATTTTTGAAGGATCCCACACCAGATATCACATTTATTCATTAACTTTTACTATTATTTATTATTCTGTTACTTTAGATTTTTGGGATTCCATCCAATTTTACTGCAGTTTACCACATTTAATATTGTTTTATTGTAATTTTTGTACTTTAGTTCTCCAGAGATGGTATAAATCTGAGTACACCCAGTGGGGCTGCTGCAGCCCTATCCCAGGGGAGAGAAAAAAAAATTTCCCCTTCCCCACAGTAGTCCAGTAGCAGCCCCTTCCCTGCTCTGGATTCAGTGCAGTCTGAGCCAGCATGCCTGATCTAGCCCAAGTCAAGATTGTGCTGTGACTTACTAAAATGTTCTGCTCCCAGCCTAACACCACATTTAATTCTATCTATTTTTTTCATACTGTAGAATAGATAGATGGATAGACAGATAGATATGATATATAACAAGGGTGCAGAACTTATGTAAATTGAGTCTGTATCATGTGCTTATATTACCTTCCCTGTTGCCTTAAAAGAAAAAGGGAATCAATTTCCTTGATAGACTTAGGGTGCAATTCTAAATTACAACTCATCGGTCTTCTCATTCTCAGGGTGATGTCTGTGCACTGGCCTAACTCTCTCCCAGGAGTGGTGCACAAATGTCTTAAGGCACTTTTGTGACACCCACAGGTCAGCACAGGATTTATGCTGAGGTTTAGGATGGCCTAACTCCAGTTTAGATTGCAGCCTTAGGAAAAAGAGAATTGTGACAAGTGGTATATGAGAACACAAGTCTCCAACTATTTGGAATACAACATTTAAATGAGAGCTATTATTTCTTCAGCTCTTTGAAAAACTACTTCATTGACTCCAAGGCAGTTTGCAATCCATTGTCAGGGAAAGTACTCTAATTTTGAGGCCTCTGAATCACAGTTTCTTTTTCCACCCTAAAAAATTGAATGGAAAGTGTTTGGTTTCTTTATCTTAATGTTATTTACAGTCTTTTGCAGTCCTGCATTAGAACAATGCTTTCAAGGAGAAGAAAACGTTTGTTCCTTTAAGAGATTTAGTACTGTCTGGAGTCGGGCCAATGAGCCATTTAATCCATTTTCACCCTGGTGAAGAATAGGCTCTCTGTTCACCAGCGTTACCCGTCCACACCGCACGATTTACTTCAGGCTCAGAATATAGTGAGGTAGCTTATGATGTCACATGTTCCAAAGGAGCGTGTCAGCTTTTCCATTGTGTCTTATTTATAACGGGATTGTAAAAATGGACAGGAGTGGCTTGTGTGCATATGGGGAAATACCCCATTCTTTTTCTTCTTTTTCCTCCTATCACACAGCCACCGGTTTTCTTTGCTCCCGAGCCTTTAACAACAACAAACTTGGAAGGAATTAACCAACTGTAGCTTTCTCCATGTCTACCGGCGTATGAACCCATTCCTACATTTTATTTGCTTTAGGATGGATATAATAATCATAGGTCTCGGCTGTACGCTCCCGGATATACAAACAAACTGTGGTATGCTGAATAAAGAATGAGAGGTTGTGTCACTACTTCACTATTCAAATTATTATTTCCCGTTGGCTTGTTTTCGAGGAAGGCAGCAAGGTGGTGGGAAGGAGGGGTGATGAACAGTGGTCTGGCATGCCTTAAGTGTAGGAATACATAATTATGTAGAAACACGGTATACCACGGTATACATGGTAGAAACACGATATTGGTATACCATCCACTTGAAGAGGTTTTGTGAACTGTTTTGTGTTCAGAAAAAGAAAGCTCACCCTGGAAGTTTGGTTTGAAATAGGATCTTCCAGATCTAAGCCCAACTTAAGAACCACTACACCACCCTTGCTCTCAATCATCCATTGGTTCTGCCACTGGCATTGGTTTATGTGGTCAGCAAAGCAAGGTGAGCTCTTTCATGGGTAGGGACCCTTGGCTGACTCTGGATGAGATAAAACTCTTGAAAAAAAATCACTGCTTGAGTTGTATGTGTCCAACAGCTATTGAAAGCATGGGGCTGACCACTTCTACGTGACACACTTCTACGTGGTGCTGCGTACATGGCCAGAAAAGCATGACCCAGGAAGACGTATGATGTTTTACATGCACTGATGAGCATGAAGCACCAGGTCTGCAGACCTTTGGCTTAGACTTGTTGATTGGAACAACCTCTTCACTTAATGACTTTGTGAGAAAGCTTGCCTTTGGAAATTTCCATGACAAACAGGCCACTACTCGGTCATCATATCCACAGCAGCAAAACAATGTCCCATCCTCAGAAATTCCTGATGTTTAGGTAAACAAGGCCATTTGTGGTCACAAGAGAAAGCTATTGCAGTTCCTTTTCCTTGCTTCCCTCCTTCCAGTTGTTGCCTAACCCCCTTGAGTCGGCTTATATCCTTTCTGCCTTTTACTACTACAAGACCGACATTGATATACATGGATTTTTTATACATAGATTTGACTCAACATGAATTTACATTACTTTTAAAAACTGTTCTACAGTTGTGGAGAAGCAATCTTGCCATTCTTCAGCTGAGCCAGGCAAAGTCAAGGGGTTCTTTGCATTACTAATTGCTGACTGCCTCTCTACAACAATAATAAAAGCTGTTTTTAAACTTTAAAAAAATGTTTTTATTTAACACATTTTTTGGTATCTGCAAGGAATCCCAGAATCAAACCCCTGCAGATACTGAGGCACAACCTTATTCTTTATGAGCAATGGAAGAACAAGAAACCTGGAAGTTTTCTTGTTAACTTCTTGAATAAATCTATATTCTCTCTGTTTTTTTAATCCATTCATTTTTTTTGTCCATGGCTGGTTCAGGAATGGAACCCTAGTGGATAACGAGGAACACCTCTACTACTACTACTACTACTACTACTACTACTACTACCACCACCACCACCACCACCACCACCACCACCGGTTGATCCCAACGCTAACAGAAAAAGCCTTCTCACAATAGGTCCATCCTCAGCCAGGTCCCAATAAGTGCCTGCACCAGTGGAATGTGTTTCGCAATAGTGCAAAACCCAAAGATATGGGGAAAGGGTGCGGAGGGAGTTGAATAGGGAGGGTGGAATGGGGCAGCAATAGGAGCAGACAGATTGGGAGGGACCAGATCAGCACTAGTGCACACTTTATCCAAACCTCCTCTGGGCCTGATATACCAGCAAGGATCAACATATTGCTTGCACAAGTCTCAGTATTTTGCTGCTGAAACTTAATGTGGAGCAAGAGAGCAAGAGTTCCCTTACCCTTAGGAGACCTCCAGCACCCAAATATCCCCTGTGCTATATTGCATAGCCTGTACTGGAATTGCTGCATTGATACATAGAGTCTTGTGTTGCATGGGGCTGTTAGTATTTATTGCCTACATGAATTGGCTTTCTGGATAGGGGTCTTTCACAACCCTACCTGGAGATACTAAAGACCGAAGCTGGGACCTTCCACATACAAAGCAGGTGCTCTCCTCCTGAGATACAAATTTTCTTCTCGGAGGGTGCAAATAAGGACAGTGACCCTCATCAAGCCCTAAAAGTGTATTGGAAGAAAACAGTTCTGCACTCATTTACAGCTGAGCAATATAGATGAGATACTATGGGTGACTCTTAACAAAACCTTGTACACCTTGCGTACTCTGTTCAGTTGCAATGCATCAAGTCAGGCGACAGCTGGGAAATTCACAAGGAAAAGGATAATACAAAAAAACAAATAAAAAAAGAATAGAGCCACACAGCAGGCAAATATTACCTTTTCCATGCCCCACCCATACCAGACAAAATGAAAATGCAAGCACCAAGGCCTCTTTTTACCTACAACGAGTACCCCCCTCCTGCAAAAAGCAAAAAAAAAAAAAAATAGAGCAGAAGAAAGGTTTGTTTAATCCTTCAAAACTCTGAAAGGTAAGATACCTTATTTTGGGTTCTCCATCGCACATGCACCAAGGAACTGAGTAGACCCATGGATATCTACATCTACAGTATTTATATACCGCTTTTCAACTGAAAAGTTCACAAAGTGGTTTACAAGAAAATGAAAAAATTAATAGCTAATGGGTCCCTGTCCCAAAAGGACTCACAATCTAAAGTGCAAAAAGAACACCAGCAGAAGCCACTAGAACAGACATTGCTGGGGTGAGGAGGGCCAATTACTCTCCCCCTGCTAATTAAAAGAGGAACACCCACTTGAAAGTGTGTCTCTCTGATATCAAATCAGCTGCAACTGTGCCAAAGGAATGGGTTCTTAAATGGCATTCCCTAAATTGGGATTTGCATTCACACATGACAAAGCACAAAATGTAATGGCACAAGGGGACAAAGTACAGTGGAAGCAAAGGAAAACTCTCTCTAGTCTTGCCTCTCACTCTTTGCGATGTCTTCTCTTCATCCCAAGAAACTGCAATTTGTTCGTGATCATGGGTTGTGGGCGAGATCTTAAGTTTTTCAGTCGAAAGAGTTTGAATTGCTCAATAAGGCAATGAAAAATCAGTTTCAGTTTCTCCATGTATCCACAGTTTCAGGTATCCATTAGGGGAAGGGATCTAAAAATGAAACCCCACTGATAAGGGGGCCCACCTTCCCAGGTCAAATTCCTCATTCAATCTATCTTGTTGAGAACCAATCTTATGGTTCAAATGAATTAAAATGCTGGTATATCTGTTGATATGTGTTGTACATTTCTGGTGATTTTCTGTGGGCCGATGCTCTGCAGTTGTTTGTATGTGAATAAAAATTATTCTACATACATGCTCTGCTTCAAAAAAACACTGGTAAATAGATACAAGAATAAATGAATATGGGCACAATTGTAAGAAATTTAGGCTGGCCTAACTCACCTGGCCTATCTTTCCATAGTGGTGTGGGGAGGTCAGCTAATGCCTGTGGAGAGGCTTAACTCTCCCAAGAGTGGGGCAAAAATGCCTTTTGTAACACTCCCTGGTCAGCACAAGACTTATACTGAGGTTTAGGCTGGCCTAACCTGTGTTGGATAGCAGGTGGGAAAGAAACCAGGTTTGAGAATAATTACAAGTACACGGAGATGTAGCAAAGTGTTCACTATATTATTTATTGCACATTGCAACATTTATCTGTTAACCCTACAATCCAGAGTAACTACGGGAGCACGTAAGAGACATTTACGTCGATGTAGTTAAAGGACCACCTAGTAAAACCTATGGGAAATTCATATTGCAATCCAGAGTAAATTGTTCTTATGTCGGAGCAAGGACTCTGGATTGCACCCTAAGTCTTATAGATTCTGACTGTTAAATGAATTTTTGTTGTTTCTTTTTAAATTACTTTTTTAAAAAGGTGTTTGAATGCACAAGGACAAAAGATAACTCTGAAATATTCAGATGTGTCCTGACCACATACACAATCATTCCAAGTCTCTTATGCAGCTCAATCTTGAAACTGATATTTAGATTTGTGATGTATCGGGAGGATTTAATAGGCTGCTTGTATGTGGTTTACCTAAAAATATGTGCATGAAATACTGGAATGGATCACAAATCACAACAATGAGACATTTAGGAATGGTGGATATGTTTTGTGCCAGCTAAAAACATGCACTATGGTTGTCTTCCCGAGCAAATATTTGCTAATCTTTTTAAAGGATCCAGGGATCTACTGCATAATAAATATCTCTTACATTTACTTCTATGAGCTCAGGAGCCATTGTTGGGCCCGGTGTGCTCCCCACCCCATAAATAGTATGGTGGGAAAAATGAGCAAGTTTGCACTGAAGAAAGAGTACAGAGGCTTTAATTCTTATCTCCTGTCACTGATTTAACCCAAATCACCTCTTCCATGCATGCTATTTGTCTTGGACAAACAAGTGTCAATAAGCACAAATAGAAGTTTGTCATTGTCCCACAGCAAATCACATGCATGGGAGGGTTTGATCCAACTTAAGACACCCCCCAACTGAACCCCAAAACACAAACACACAAGAGTGAATCACTTGAAAAAAGTATGCTAAGTTTGGCCCCCAAAATACTTATTATGGGATTTTTGAGACCTACCCAGTACAGGTAAAAAAGAGCACAATCCTGACCATGACTACTCAAAAGTAAGCCCCATTGTGTTCAATGGGTCTTAATCCCAGGAAAGTGTGTTTAGGATTGCAGCCAAAGTAAAGGGTCCCTGGCACATTGCCCCGGAAGTCGTGATTGGCTACATGTTGCCCTGCCACAGCTAGAGGGTGTAGCACTCATCTCTATTCCTATGGCCGAATAATACATATGAAGTCATTATTTAAAACAGTGTATATTTTAAAACAGTCATTATTTAAACTATTTAATACAGTGGTTTAAACATTATTGTTTTTTAAAACTGAACTGTGGCTCCCAGGGAGAAACCTACTGCCCTATACAGCATATAGGATTATAGCTGCAGTCAAGGAAGCATATAGGATTATAGCTGCTCAGTTGGTCAAGGAAGCCATCAGACAAAAAAGTTTGCAAAAAAATACTTTAAATAACTATTTAAAAAATATTGATTTTTGATTAAAAATCAATTAAAATTGATTAAAAATAAAAAGGACATGATCTTCAAGTTCTACCAACTCCAGGAGTTGGCACCTACTCACTGCCATTAGCTCTCTCCATGTACACATGGCACATGAAGGGGAAGACGCACAGCTCAATGTGCATAGATGATCTGACTGCTGGCGCTAGAGTGAAATTCATCCTGCTTGATTATGTAGCTATGAAGTGCCCTAATCGGTGAGGGCAGATGTACAATACACATTTCCTCTCCATATAATGTGGGGAGATCAATATATGTATTGCCAAAACTGGTCCAGAGCTGCTCATCTCCTTTCCTAATATTTTAATACAGAATATGCTGTTTTTGTTCCTGTTTTAGCTATCTGGCACAACCGGCACAACTGTTTTCGTTCCTGTTTTAGCTACCTGGCACAACCCTAAGATCTTTTTCCTAGATAGTCATTGCCAGTTGAGACAACCATCCCTATATATGCAAAGTTGAGATATTTTTGCCATAATTCTTATTTCAATTTATTTCAGCCAAAACGTCATGTTTTCCAAAGGAAAGGCTTGCACAAGTCTCCTCCACCTGATGGTGCACATTGGTGTTAACACTGCCACTGGTGTTCTGGGATTTGAGTTGGATTGCAAATGCTCTTTCTAGTGGGGCTGGGCATTGTAGACCTGCCTTCCACAAAAGCTCCATGAAACTTGTGCCACTAAAGATTTAGACTAGTTAGGCCATTAGTCTAGCTAGTTCAAGACCGTTGACATGGACTGGCAAGAGTTCATAGTATCAAACAAAGGACTCACAAAGTGCATCCTAGAGATGCCAAGGTCTGAATCTGGAACTGTTCACATACCCGTCATGTGCTTGACCAATGAGCTAAAGCACATCACCTTTCCTAAACATTTGATCCAATACATTTTCATATAAAAAAGCAGGCCTCTGTCAGTCTTGAAAGACTATGGTATCATGCTCAGCGCTGCATACACTGCATGCGAAGCACGAAAGCCTGGGTTGGATTTTTATGGAGGATAGGCTGTTACCCAAGCAGCAAATCCCCCCTCTCCACACCACTGAATTAGTCCAATGGAAAGGCAGAGCCAATACGATTGGATCCAGCTGGCGTTGCAGAGCTGGGCGAAGGACAGGAGCTCACCCTGTCTTGTGGGGCCGACCCGGGAATCAAACCCTGGCCTGCTGGTTAACAGGCACAGTGTCTTTACCGCTTGTGCCACCCACAGCCCACATATTTCATATAGACACCAACATTATGTCTTCAATGAAAATAGTTGTTAAAGGATCCCAAGATTTGGATGAAAGACAAAACACAATCCCAAGAGCTTTATCATGTGCCCATCTATCTTGAAAGTAACTCCTAAAAATCTTCCTGATACACTGTATACCTGCATGAATTGCCTACAGAATTTCCATCAGGCTTCTATATGTTTAGTTTTCCAGCGGCAATGTATAGAATTGGATTAGGGCTAGGTAAACACAGCTGCTAGAAATGTCACAGGGAGTGGAGCACTGCTAAACACCAGCTATGCCATTATGTTCTAATCTAGTGGTGTCCAAACTTTCAACTTGGATCTTTGACAATTGTATAGAAGAGGGAATATCATCAGGTGCAGCTTGTGATCTGGGAGATGAGAAGCTGCACCTGCTGAAATGTCCTCCTTTCCACAAATGTTAAAGATCTAGGAGCGCTAAAGTTGAAAGTTTGGACATCTAATCTAATCTGGACATACCTTTGTGTCCCATTACATTGCAAAGGCTTAGGTTGGCAGAACATAAGCAATGTGTAATTCACAAGGCATCACATAAAAAAATTTAAAACATCACTACTCTACTTGATTGGACCCTAAACATCAAAAGCACAAGAAAGTCTTATAATACTTCAAAAAAAAAAAAAACACATATAGGGAGCCCATGGGATCCTAGCTGGTCCAGTCTGCACAGTTGGAATGGTTTATCTCAAAGTGGGATAGACACTCCATTATTCTATCAACTTTCCCTTCATTGGCATCATCCATAGCAATGGTCTGGTCATTTCAGCCCTTTCAACCTATGGAATCTGTCCAGGACACCACCACCACCCCTGTCAAACTTGCTACCCCCAATCCAGGATACAGTGCTAAAAAAGATGACATATCCTGGAAAAACTCCATTTTGAAGACCACTTGTCAACAGTTTGTTCCCAGCCTTTTTTGGGAGGGGGACGTGATCTAGTAGCAACTCAGGTTTCCCATTGAGCTTCTGCTCTCCAGTGATAACACCATCCAACCACAGCTAGTCCACAAGTATACCAACTGGATACAAGAATTTGCAACACATTATAGTGCATTTCCATGAGTCGATAGTGCAGTTCTCACTAACCAATTCTGTGGCTTTCCATGGTAATAGAAAATGGGGGACAATTTGAAGAACGGCTGTCCATATAAGGGGTTTCCTCTATGACAGCCCACCGTAACAGAGAACTGCACCAAATAGCACAGTTGTTACCCCAACTTTCACCCATCATGGAACTCCAGGCAGTTCAGACTGGGTCTCCTCTTACCTATGCAGGTTGTGACCAGATCTAGACTGGTTTGGTTTCAGCAATTGGCTGTTGTCCAGACCAGAGACCAGAGAAGGATCTGGGCCCCTTTCCTAATAATCTAAATGAGGATTCTTCCTCCCTAAGACTCAAACATATATTCACAAATACAATACCTAGGAATAAGACCCATTGAAATCAGTGGGTAGATTTTTGGGTAGACATGCAAAAGCTTATGTGACAACAAACTTATTGCAGTCATGGGACTTTTTATTTTATTAATAATATAAATGAAAGCACAATTCTATACATTGGTATATATAGACAATGCAATAAGCATAATTCTAAACACAATTCTAAAAACACTGGGCAGGAAACAGTGACAAAAATTAATGCAAAAGTTAACCTGTTCCAACTTTGGCTGGAATCTTACATGCACTTTCCTGGAAGTAAGCCCATTAAGCTCAGTGGGACTTACCAGTACTTCTGAGTAGACATGTATACATGCTAATTTTGTCTCTTTTTCTCACGTGTGTTAGTTTAGCCATAAATACAATATTGTACATTTTTCCCCTGCAGCCAGAATAGTAAACAATCTGCAGAATTTGGCATGGAAAATCCATGCTGAAGGTTTCATGCTTGATGTTCACTCACTGCCGCTGTGGCCATTGCATCACTGGTGCACATCACTGGTGCACATCACAATGAATAATTGCAAAATTGTGCTTCTCCAAATTCTTTAATGAAATTCAATAAATTTTCCTCTTCTTTGGCAGTGCACAGTTTAAGGGAAGACATAGAGGGTCCTGCCAGTGGCGTAGCTAATGATCATGTAGCCTGGTGCAAAGCTCAAAATGCTGCCCCAGAAATGATGTCACTACCAGAAGACACATTACCCCTAGGTATTTTTAAAAAGAAAATTGGGGAAAAACTTGCCTCCTGCCATCCAGCACTGCAGTTCACCACCCATTTGCTCTGCTAGTGGCATAGCTAAAGCACCTACTTGCTATCTGGAGTTGAAGATTTTGTGTCTCTCCCCCGCTCCCCACCCTGTCCTCAGCAACAACAAAATCAAGTTTAATTAAGTAAAAAAAAATGAAAATTGAGTCCCTTATTGGTTAAGAAAACTGAACTGGGGCAAAGAGGAATGGTTATTCTTTCACTGCTAAATAGAAGAGGAGCATGACTAAGAAGTGCCGGTATACCCAGTTAGCTTGGGTTTTATGATATACAGTATGTAATATATATATGTACAGAGAGCTGATTCATATTAACCTCATATTAGTTCCATACAGTATCAGAATTGCATCTCATTGGCTCTCAGAGCAATCAATAACAAGGAAAGGTTTGAGTTAAGAAAATCCACTTTTGTTCCATAGGCTTTTGTGTTCTCTTTTTCTGGTTAATTGACCATTACTTTCGATAGAATATAAATATTCCAATGCACTTTTTCATTCTATTCTGCATAAAATTACCTTTCCAATGATATATATCACAATGGTATTATCTTTCACACATACCTGGTTTTTCACAATTTTAGTCACTAGTGTCAAACTCAGCTTGTAGCCCCCCTAAAGCTTGTAGCCCGGTGTAACTACACCCCCTGCACACCCCAGCTACGCCACTGGGACCTGCACAGCAGTTCTCTGGACTCACCTGAAAAAGTTTCATTTTGCTCAAGCCTCTAGCTTGAAAACTCCCAGGAGAGCACCTTGGGAGCTCTCCCCAGTAGCCTTTGGTATCACTGATTTAACACCCCACACAAAAAATAAAAATAAAAAACAGCAGGTTGTTTAAGCCTGGATGCACCTAGCCTAATATGGCTAGTCAGTTTCATGAACCACACAAAATTGTGACTGATGGGTCAGAAAACCAGAGTTTTGAGAACTGCTCCACAAAACAATCTATTGAATCCAATGGGACTTCCTCCTAAGTAAGTGTGTCTAGAATTGCAGCCTTGATCTTTCAGCACCTTAGCCATTAATCTTAATCCCATGCAAGCTTGCAGGGTTTTTTTTTTTTTTTTGGGGGGGGGGGTAGTTGGGGCAGTGAAAATGAGTTCCCAGAGGGAAAAAACATACAGTGGCCATGAACCTTCATGGGGAGACAATACTCTTTTTTCTGGTTTGGATAAGATTGAACTCTCTGTCTGTGTGTGAGTGGGTGGAACAGAGAGGGTTTAGAGCCCAATCCTAATCATGTGAGAACCAGGATGGTGTAGTCCAGTCATACCCAGACATTTCAGCTCAGGACCCTCTTCAAACTTAAAAATCTGTCCAGGCCCCCCTGTCAAAATTACCGGGAAGTGACATCACTGTGATGCCACAGCTCCTCCATGTCTACTGGGAAGAAAACTCTATTGATTCAATGAAACTTACTCCCAGGAAAACCCAGTGCCAAATTCCAAGATGGTGGGTCTCACCCTCTTGTGACCTCCTTGACACTGACCCCCACTTTGAGTATTACTGGAGTAGTTAGTGGTTGATTGGAGTGAGACTTGGAAGATGCAGGTTCAAATCCCTTCTTGGCTATGAATCTTCCTGGGAAGGGGACCATATGTCCCAGTCATCCAGGCCATGTCCTGGATTTCAACCTTGTGCCCCAGAAAAATTTCAATGACCTCCTTTTCCTTGTAAGCAGGCAGCATATAGCCTTTTTGTACTTAAAAAATTATGGCTGCAACTCTAAAGACACTTTTCTGGGAGAAAGACCTATTGAACACAATAGGGCTTATTTTTTGAGTACACATGGTTAGGATTGTGCCCTGTATGAAATAAATTAGATGTAATTGTTTTAAATTTAATAATAAATATAAAGTTTAAATTAAATGAAAGAAATATTTAATTTTTAGCTTTTATTTGGTCTAGCCCTCATTTTCCTACATTAGGACAAAATGTCCTACATTTTGGTGGTGGGAGATTGTCCTCTTTTTTTGGTTATTCCTGGGTGACATTGGGGAAGCTACTCATCCTCAGCATCACCTACCTTGCAGGGCTGTTGTGGGGACAAAAGATGAGGAACTCAAGCTCAAGTTCTGGAAGCCACTTAAGGCATTTGCTTTAGCATAGGGAAGATGGGGTATATATATGAATGAATGTATAAATAAGTAGTGCAATCCTAAGCATGTCTACTCAGAAGTAAGTCCCACTGTGTTCAATAGTACTTACTCCCAGGAAAGCGAAGTTAGGCGAGGAGGAGCTCAAGCTCAAGTTCTGGAAGCCACCTAAGAAAGGTATTTGCTGTAGCATGGGGAAGATGGGATATGTATGTATGAATGTATAAATAAGTAGTGTAATCCTAAGCATGTCTACTCAGAAGTACCATTGTGTTCAACGGTACTTACTCCCAGGAAAGTGAGGTTAGGATTGCAGCCTAAGTAAATAAATAAGTAAATAAATGTATGTATTTATTTCTGTCTACTCAGAAGTAAGTCCCATTGTGTTCAATAGTACTTACTCCCAGGAAAGTGAGGTTATGATTGTAGCCTAAGTAAGTAAGGCTGCAACCCTAAAGACACTTTCCTGGGAGTAAGACCCATTGAACACGTTGTGTTCAATAGGATTATGCTCTCTGTAAAGAAATAAGTTAAATAAATGTATGTATTTATTTCTATCTACTCAGAAGTACATTCCATTCTAGTGAATGGGGCTTACTCCCAGGTAAGTGGAGACAGGATTGCAGCCTGATCCAAAAGAGTTCAACCCAAGAGTGCCACCTGATCCATGTTCCAGAAAGGCAAAGAGGAGCTAGTGGAAGACTCCCTCCTACCTGCAGTGCCAGTGCAGTCCCTGCTGCTGCTCAGATCGCCGGTGGGAGCCTCAGTGTCAGTCCCTGCTGCACTTGACTGCCTGCTGGTCCTTTGCATGACCCTTTGGGAGGCACTGGAGAGCTGCTGGCCAGAGTCACCCAGGCATTGGGCACCCAGGCATCAGGTGACTCCCAGGGACAGAGAAGCCCTGGAAAGTTTGCAGCTGGAAACTGCCCAGGCTCTGTAACCCTTTACCTGCAAGGAGGGGAGGAGAACCTGCCCAGTCTCATTGCTCCCTGCAGGGGAAAGGAAGCAGAGCACCAAAGGAGTTCACCTTGGCTGGGGGATCAGATGGCCCAGGGTCACCAGGTATGCCAGGACAATGTAGGACACCCAAGAATCTTCACTCAGGGACACCATATGTTCTCTTTTCCCAGGACATGTCCTCTTTCTTAGCCTTGTCTCCTAGGCACAAAGTAGGATAAGTCTCCCAAAATGTAGGACACACAAGAAAAATGTAGGACATGACAACATAAAACCTGAAAACACTAAGAGCATAATCTTTGCCATGTCTAATCAAAGTCTAATCAAAAGGTCTTACTCCCAGGGAAGTAACTTTAGGATTGTAACCTAAAAACTAAACACACACATACACACACAGCACACTCCTAAACATTTCTATTCAAAAGTCAGCCCCAGTATGTCCAATGGGTCATATTTCCAGGGAAGTGTATTTAGAATTGTAACCTAAAAGCTAAGCACACACATACACAGAGAGCACAATCCTAACCATGTCTACTCAAAAGTAAGCCCCATTGTGTTCAGTGGGTCTTACTCCCAGGAAAGATCCTTAGGAGTGAAGCCACACACACAGCTTTCATGTGGTTAATTTAAACTCTATATTGCTTATCATCAAATTTAAAACTAATATGTATTGTATAAATCGTTAATTTATTTATTTAATTTATTATTTATAATGATAATAAATCATTAATTTATAAATCATTAATTTATTAATTACAAGAAGGCTACATGCTGCCCATTTACAAGGAAAAGGAGGACCATTTGACATAACACATAACAGGTTTCCCCCAAAATGTAGGACACCCAAATAAAATGTAGGACACGACAATGTAAAAGCTAAAAACACTAAAAGCTAAAAATGTATATATAGCTAAACACTAAATAGTGTTAAAATGTAAATATAGACTGCAATCCTAAGAGCACAATGGAATTAGCCCCATTGAACTCAGCAGAACCTACTTCTGAGTAGACCTAAATAGGATTGCACTGAATATCTAATAGTTTTAAATTTAATAAGAAGAAACATAGAGTTTAAATTAAGCTTAGTGTTTAAATTATAAGCTCATACACACAGCCTTAATGCAGAGGCGTCTTGGAATTTTTGAATAATATCATCATGTTAAATATCATTCAGTGTGTATTTAGTGTATTTAGTATTCTGCATTTAGTGCAGAATGCAATGAAAGTAACCCACTGAAATATCTGAATTTTATCAAATGTAATAGTCATTTAAAGGACAACTGATTACAATGATGAATAAAATTGACTGATTGAATGATTACAATGGACATGATGGCACATGCATGCAAATACAGGTGCACCATTGGGTGCAATCCTGAACACTCTTTCCTGGGAGTAAGACCAGTGATGGGCTTCAAATAAATTAACAACCGGTTCTCTGCCCATCTGGCAGCCACTTTTAAATGGATATTTTTAAACTTTATATGTCCTATCTCTCGTTAACAACCGGTTCTACAGAGTAGGTGCGAACCTGCTGGAGCCCACCACTGAGTAAGACCCAATACAATGGGGCTTACTTCTGAGTAGACATGGTTAGGATTGTGCTGACAGTGAGATCTTGTACTAGTGACTCAAAGCCCTCAACAACACCTTTGCATATCCCTTTCCTTTCTTTCCTTCTAACAAGCCTGCAGTGTTAATTTAAAGATGGTGACTGACTCAAAGTCACCCTAAAAGCTTAATGGCTGAGATTTCTATCTGGACATTCCCAACCCTGTAACTGCTCTACCTTACTGCCTCTAGTGTCCTTTGGCAGAAAGGGTCCCAAGGTATTAATGGGTATGGCCCAGGTGGAAGCACTGTTAAGATGACCTACATCACTGGTCATCTGTAATCTGTCTCAGGCTGCAATAGTATACTTACTTTCCTGGGAGTTAGCCCCATTCAACCTATTGGAACTTACTTCTGAGTAGATATCCTTAGGATTGCTGCCATTGTCTTTAAGACTGCAACTAGAGGGCTTCATGTGCCTCACTCTATAAGTATCCTGGTCACCTGGACTCTTTTTATATCCCCTTGAACAATGAAGGGAATACAAATCATGCCAAACCATATATTTTATTTAGCGTTACTCTTGGCTGTAATAGATTTTTTGACTCTGACGGTGGCTGTTCCAATAGAAAGCTGAGCAGGATCTGGTTCTCTCCATCTGTGAAAGTGCAGATATATTTTGGCCACCATCCTGTCTCATTATACCCATTGCCAGTTTGGACACTGATTTGCATGGTAGGTGAACAGGACTTTTTTTGCTGTAGGACACAATTAACCATGTCTGTTCAAAAGTAAGCCCCATTGTATTCAATGGGTTACTCACAGGAAAGTGTCTTTAGGATTGCAGCTTAAAAAATACTTGGGCAGGTGCCTAGGAAGAGAGAACCAGAGTGCAAGGTTATAGCACCATCTAGCTGCTATGTCTTAGGTTGCAATTCTAAAGACACTTTCCTGGGAGTAAGACCCATTGAACACAGTGGGGCTTACTTTTCAGGGGACATGGTTAGTCTCCTGCTCTTAGTTGTCTTTCCTTAGAGATGTTGCACAAGGTGACAGTGGCAATTGCCTCAAATTAGGGCGAACAGATATCCTCTTCTTCCAGGACACATTATCTTTTTTAGCCTTGTTTCTTGGGAAAGAATCTTCACTGTCCTTTAAATTTGTGTCCTTTAAATGTTTGCTGTCCTTTAAAGGGGCAATGCATCCCAAAATGGGGTGTATCTCTTGATGGTCAGGCCATGTAATGTCATAATTCCACATAATCAGTACAGGACCCTATGTCCCATTTGCCAGTATGTGAACACAATTGCCCAAAATTGGGATTGTTCCTGTTTTTCGGGACATATGGCAATCCTATTTTTAGGGTTTGGCCCCAATTGGCTTTAGTATGGGAAAGACAGGGTATAAATCCCTTAAGCAGATGGATTTATGTTTTTCTAGAAGTGATCCTTTATTGATGTAGAAAGCTCTCCTTCCCATTCAAAGGAACACTGCCAGTTTTGGTATGGGGTAAGTTAATATATTTCAAGGTTTTGAGAGTCAAGATGGTGTAGTGGATTGACACCTGGAAGATGCAGGTTCAAATCCTTCCTTGGCCATAAAGCTTCCTGGGTGTCTTCCTGGACCACTCACTTACTTCACCCTTACCTACCTTACAGGGTTATTGTGAGGATAGCAGGAGGGGAGGAACTAAAGCTTTTTATACTGCCTTGGGCATTTGCTTTAGTGTGAGAAAGACAGGGTATAAATCCCTTAGAATATCATCTAAAAATAGCCTAATTTGCATACATTTGCATACCGGGTCTAATGGACCCAGTTGGTATTCTAAGGGTTACATAAATATTTGGGAGAAAGAAAGGTTATGAAAAAGGTTGTGCAATCATCCAGAAAGATTAAAAGGTATGTATGTCTATCCACTTTAGGTTACCTTCTACACCTAAGGTGCAATCCTAAGGACACTTTCCTGGGAGTATGTACCATTGAACACAGTGGGGCTTATATCTGAGTAGACATGGATAGGATCGTGTATATTTATTATGGAAGTAGTTGTCAGTCCTTCAAGAGTTACACCTGCTTCAGTCCTGTTTCTTTGACAGAACTCCAAAAATTGAACCAACTTCTTTCTTCCTATAAATCTCTGACCTCAGTTTATGGCCTTTTTGTGTTGCTAAAATGTGGCAAAATCCTGGAAACTGGGTTTTGTATGTTATTATTGCCTATATTGACAATAATATACCAGGCAAGTGTGGAACACGAGTATAGAAACTGGAACAGGGCTAAAATTCCATTTACAATTCGCTGTTTGCTTAGCTATACATCTATGCCACAACAAGAAATGTAGTGCATCCGATACAAATAAATAGAAAGAAGCCCCTCATTGGTCTCGTTATGTAGTTTATATTTATTTCATACAAACAAGGCATACACAAGACTGTATATTGTTTGAAGACAGCAATAGATTTCTAATTTAACAACTCTGTAACAAAATTTAACTAAATTTAACATTTATGAAAATATAAATCTCTGATTGGGTAATTCTTCCCCAACAATACAAAGTTTACATAAAAACATTCAATATGATCTATTGGTTGCAAACAAGTTAGGAAAAGTCATTCAAGTCACTTGAGATATATGTTACGTGTGTGTGTACACACCTCTAGATTGGCTGTTAACATGGAATATTCACACACTATTATTACTCCCTAGCGTGGGTGTTGTTTTGCTTGGAAATTTGGTCACTGAGGTTCAAGATGCACATGATGGTTTAAACCCAAGTCTGCCCTAATCATGCCTATAACAGGTATGGGAAGTTCCCATTTTTATAGCAAAAGGCATACAGGTTGGGGTATGAAAATGCCCCCATGACCACATCCTACATCCTTGTTGCCTTTCTCCAGAGGTGCTTTTCTTCCAATTAAATTCTTTTTGTGTATCAGAGCCAGCTGAGAAACAAAATTGCATTGGAGAGAGGCTGCAGGGAGGGTATGCTAAAGGTAAAGGAAAGATTTAGCATCCTGCTCCCATATGACCATTTGGGTTTTGGATCATCCCAGCTTAATAGGTTCCAGGCAAGCCTAGGTTTAAACAAACAGATCTGCTGCGGTCATGTGCAGTTTTGAGCCTCAGCATTCAATTTTTAACAAAAAAAAAGAAAAAAAAGAAAATTGGTGTCATTCATACCCTTTGAAACATTTGCCAAGGACATGCCATGTTTATAATGAGCAGTAAGGACTACAAACCTTCAGACCACTCACTCCACAGCTCAGTTAAGTTGAAGTACTACTCTAATAGGGGCACCCTTTAAAACACTGCACCACTATTTATCTGCCTGCAGCACAGCACAACACCCCGTAATGTCAACTTGATGCTCCTGTAATGTCAACTTAATGTACGATGCTTAATGTACAGTGCAGCTGCTGGTAAGGGCCATGATGTCAGCAAACTCTTAGGTCTGGTTCACAGATACTATATATGCACATGGTCTGAACACTCATCACTTAAGTGAGCACCTATGGCTCAGTGGTGGGCTCCAGCAGGTTCGCACCTACTCTGTAGAACCGGTTGTTAACGAGAGATAGGACATATAAAGTTTAAAAATAGCCATTTAAAAGTGGCTGCCAGATGGGCAGAGAACCAGTTGTTAATTTCTTTGAATCCCATCACTGCTATGGCTACAATCCAGAGTAACTACGGGAGCATTTAAGAGGCATTACGTGCACCTGCAGTTACTGCACCACCTAGTGAAAACCTATGGGAAACTCATATTGCAATCCAGAGTAACTTGTTCTTACTCCGGAGCAAGGACTCCCTGTAGTTACTCTGGATTGTGCCCTAAGTCTGTTAGCCTATTATGTGAAATGCAGACACTGAAACATACTGAGTTTGAGCTGAATTTGGATTTGCATAATCTGAACCAATCCTATGAACAGTCAGCACTGAGTGTCATAAAAGTGCCATAAAGTGCTTTGACACCAAAAGGTGGTGCACACGTACAAAGCAGGCAAGTGTTGTGCCAGGTGATGTGGAGATGTTCCAAAGGTGGTGATGGGGTGTTGTGAGGTGAGGGCAGTTCAGAGTTGGGAAGGGATGAGGATCCACAGTATCCTAAGCCTGTTCCTGACCTGAAAGTGTGCAAAACCAAATAGCCTCATTGAGCAGGATGGTGTTCTACACTTGCTAAGACTACAAATGTTTCCTTACCCCAAGAGACATCTGGCCTTCTCAGATCCAGTGCTGGATACAGCGTGTCCCTGGTGGTTTCACTGTACCAGCATTGGATAAGGTTGGTCTATCTGTGATGTTGAATCTATGATGACCATCAATATATGTGCAAGCCAGCATTCAGGTTTACTTCTTGCTGTGTAGGTGTGCCTACCCTACCAGAAAATACTGCCTGTCAGGAATAGGCACATCAGTGTATTTTTCCCACGATTTGGGAAAAACAATTCAAATATATATAATTTGGTCTGGCTCAGGCCCCTGTTCAACATTTTAAAGCAGAACGCACCACATATTCGAGAGCCTATGCATTGGGTACCTCTTGTGAGGGGGCCTTTAGGATTCAAAAATGAACTATTTTAAAACCAAAGTACTTCATTTAATAGAGTTGTGGAGCATAAGGTCAATATGTGTGCTGATGTTGGGTCCAACTGGGTGAATAAATGAATAATGGAGAGTATTTCATGACTTCTGCCTTGAAATTGATAAAATTGTATAAAAAGGCTATGAACAGTCCTAAAGCAGGAAGTGCAGAGGCATAAATACTGTATTATAGAAGTAAGAAATTCGTTACAAAGTGGAACAGTAAAGAACCTTTTGGGCATCCAGAATTTTTCAGCACATATGCAAGCATAATATTAGTCCCAGAGTATTTGGTCATCAGATCTGTGTTTTACACAGGAAAGGATAGGAATGACAGTAAGGCAAACACCACAAGTACCAAGAGTAATACACAGCATGTCTGAATGCTTCTTGTGTGGATTTTTGCCAAGACTGGAATATTTTGGACCTCCTTACAACAGAACCAACAAATTCCTTTTTAACATATAAAAGAGAGAATACAATGGGGTTTAAATATTTATCCCTAATGCCGCTTTTCTTTGAAAATGGTTTTTTTTTTCTTATATCCAGTACTAAAATACACTGCGAAACAGACAGAAAACAGCACAACTTCAGGGTTTAAGTTCTTTTCTTACATGATCCAGATAATAAATATCTTTCTATCATTTGTACTTTTAATAGAAAAAGTGTAACAGAAGTCCAGACAGACGTTTGTAACTTTCAGTGTTTTTAAAGAGATTATTGGATTTACTACCTCATATGTGACTATTTTTGATAATCATCTTCTACTCTATTTCCAGCCAAACAATGGCCACAACCCAGTCAAAGTGAAGCACTGTTACACTTCGGTGATTTCAGTGGGAGAGATTTACACATAGGTTTATCTGAAATCAATACAACTTAGAAGTGTGCAATACCGAGTGAATCGTGCTTCGTTTTTATGAGAAGCTACAACTTCCAATGTTTATGGAATGCATTAAGTCTTCAAGGTTGACATTTAACCTCCTGTTGTTTGAAACATCAGCTAGATAAAATTAGTTTTTGCTAATGAGTATCAGTACATGGTAGCTGAAGATTGAAAATTCTGGCTACCTGCTCATAAAAATGGCTGACCTCCTTCTTTCCAATATGAAAAGTAATATTTTGGACCCAATCCTATCCAACTTTCCAGTGTCGATGCACCCATGCCAATGGGGTAGGTGCTGAATCCTGCTATGAGTGGGAAAGTCATAAAAACCTCCTCAAGGTAAGGGAAAGGTAAGATTCAGGGCTGCATTGCAGTTGCATTTGGAAATGTTGGAAAGTTGGATAAAATGGAGCCCTTCATTTCTGATCAAAAAGCAAATCTTTAATTCCCCCCGCCAAAAATTTATTTCATGGAATAAACAAAATAAATATAATACTGTTAGGACTTTTCAGTCAAGGCCTTGCTTTTGATTGTTTCAAACTGTGTAACCCACTGTTAAAATATTTGTTTTATTTCCAATGTGGTTGTCCTGAAACATAAATGAGATAAGCAGTACTCTTCGAAGGGTGAAGATGACCTAGCTTCTCATTAATTTAGAATCAATGGTCAGCTGTGAACCCATGTCCTCTGCAGTCTATGGCAGAACACACTTTGTCATAGCAATAGTTGTGTTTTTTGGTTGGGGTTGCTTCACTTGCCTCGGGGTCTGTCACTGTGATGGGACTGTCCCTTGCAAATACCTCTGTTGATTCTCTCCAGATGCAGTCCACTGTTGCCTTGAAGCTATAATTGTGACACTTTGGTCTAATCACCTGTGTTGTGTTGTTGAAAATCTGTCTGCTGTTTGAAGTAGCAATTTTAATTTTCAATGCCGCATCCACTCGGTCCACAACAGTGTACGTGCCTATGCTGCCGTCATCAAAGCCTACAATGATGTTTAAATGCCTCTGGGAAAGTGCAAGGAAAGTTGGGGTTTTGTAAAGGGAACAAGCACCAATGTTTTTGCCATCTGCCAATCTCATCACAATTAAGATAGAGATTGCACCATTATCATCATCCTCTTCGCCAGTGCGGAAACAAATGTATACAAGGTAGCGGCCGTCCCGAGATAACTTCTGCCGCCAAATAATGCCAGAAGCATGGACTATACGAAGTTTGCCACTGTGAAGATCGAGAACATTGATATTCTCATCACCACGGGATAAAATTCCCAGCTTTCCATTAGGCGATATTTCAAAATCCTCTAAAGTCTTCAAGAAAGTGTTTGGCAGCTGGACTCGCCGACAGATGACTTCTTCTGTAAGACTCCAGATGTTCACCGTTTCAGTAGATGTTATAAAAACTACAATATCGGGACAATCTGGAATGAGCTTAATATCCACAATACTTATACCATCATCACAACAGAATTTCTTGGTTATACTCCCTGTCCAGAGACTAACTGCTAATACTTTATTTTTTGTCATCCCAACCACAAATGTGTTAGCAGTGGTTATAAATGCATTCTGTAAGGCAACGAGAATATTGCAAACTCGGTGGCCTGTTGACAGTCTCCAAACTCTTGAAGCATTTTCCTCACACAGAGAGACAACAAACTGATCATTGTGAGTTATCAACAGCTGGCATATCCTTTGTCCATTAATGCGAAAGAGATTTTCCCCAGAACCAGTGTGCCATACATACTGGCTGCATTTATTATCCGATGTGACCATCAACTCACCAGTGGACGTCAGCACACAGTTTTCAACAAGGCTCTCATGCTTGAACACGGCTTCAATGAAGCCAGTGCCAAAGTTCCACTTGTGTATAGCTTCGGACCCATCAAGGGTATAAATAACCTCCCCACGTGTGGGCAGTACCAGTCTTTGGATAGGTTTGCCAGTTTTATCAATATTGGACATAGCAGTGATGATATCTATATCCCAAATAGAAAGGACACCACTGGTAGATAAGGATAGCAGCATGTTATGATGATTTGATTTTATTAATCTAACAATATTTCCTGAGAGTTCCTGTAAGCTTGCCATACATTGTCCTGTATCTCTTCTCCAAACAAAAATGGCAGAGGTATTTTCAATAGATGCAACAATACAGTCACCATTTTTGGACAACACAGCTGATACAAAGCGCTCATTGTGTTTGGCTCTAAACTTTTCTGCTACTTTCCACCCACCGGTGTCAAGAAGTTCTATTCCCAGGGCCTTGCATATTAAAATTGCACTTTGGTCTTCAGCAAGTTCAATACTGACAAATTCGCTGTCCCCTCTCCTGCAGTCAAAGTCATTGGTGAGTTGAGGATTCGTGATGTCCTCTGTGTTCCAAATTGAGAGGCCACCTTCATTGTCCACCATCACCATTTCTTGAGCTGTGTCTAGGACAAGAAGAAACTTGACAAACCCACCAGAAAATTCAGAGGTCACGGTGGCCAACTTGTCTCCACTACCCAAATGGAATATAGATGCAGTGTTCAAGTACTGTCCACAGAAGGCATACATACCATCTGGAGAACATTGGACGCAGGTCACTTCATACCAGCAATGGAACTGATAAAGTGGCCAACCATAAAGTAGATCTATCACAGTAATGTCTTTACTAGCCTCTAGCCAAGACAATGCATGGTTCACTGACAGTGTAAATCCATTTATAAAACTGGAGCCTACATTAATCCCACCATGCTTTGATCCCTTAATCTCTACCTCAGATAAAAGGCAGGAATTCAGGTTGTCATAAATTAAGAGAGTATTCTTTGTTGTCGCCACAACGAGGTATTTTTCATCACTTGAAAGCTTCATGCCCAAGATGACCGACTGAGCAGTTGTAATTTGCCTTAGTAGCTGACGAGTCTCTACATCCCAAGTACTGATGGATCCATTTTCTAAAGCTACAATGACAGTACTGGGATTAAAGGTAGGCAAGATTTCTGTGATTTGAGTGCAACTGGAGGACAGAGGCAATCTCTCAGGGCTGTAGGTCACATCCATAGAAGAATGCAGAGGAACAATGGAGCAGTATTTAGGACCATCTTTGTCACATTCCAGAAGAAGCTGTCTCAATTTAGGCAAGGAACTAACAACGGGAAGAAGCCTCTGTTGCAGTTCTGCAGAGAGTGTGCCTGGATATTTTATCACTTTGTATTTTATTCCACGAAGTGTGGTGGCGAGGAACTTCAATTCCTTCTCTTGAGAATAGTTGTAGGCCAACTCCACATCAGACAGCGCTTTGTCAAACTGCCCAATTTTGATCATGGTGTAAAGCCAGCTGAAGTTCATAATGACACCATACAACATGTCATCGGTTTTGCCGCATCGTGTCAAGTGGTGCAAAAGCTCTGTCATCTTCCGGTGGTTGACAAAGAAGATGTCAGGCTCCAATGGATTACATTGAAAAACCCAAGGCTGATCAGGTGACTGTCTATCAAAAGTTGTCTGGTCCATGATGTGCTTTTCCTCGTCATTCAAGCTCCTGCTGTCACTGTCAAGGCAACCATTAAGATACTGGTCTTCGCTATAAAGAGATTTCCTTCTGCCTCCTGACCAGACTCCTAGAAAATATTCAGCCATCACAGTATGCATTTCATGAACATCTTCTTCATTGTGAAGGTACATTTTTTGGGCTATGAGTTGCAGGTGCCTGTTTGCCCATACTAATAAGGTAACATTTTTCACCTGTCGTTCTATCAGGTATCCAGTGAGTCCCTCTTTCAGCCTTGCAATGTAAATGTAAGGTACCCTTAAAGGATTATGTTGCCTGATGTTTTCATTTAGTTCAAACATAACCGTGTTGTCCAGAGCCAAGATGTCTTCCAATTCCATTTCACTCAGACCGGATTTTGACATTGTGATGTAGCCAAGAGCTCGTGACATCAGCCTTGGCCCACAGCTGTTCTCTAGTGACCAGAAAGTCTGTTCGATGCTATCATGCACAGTAACACAAAGGGAAGACTCATCGACGTCTTTGTGAGATCTCCAGTTTCGGACCTCTCTGAAGGTGAGATTTACAAACATGGGCAGTGTGCATTTGGAAAAAGCTTCATTGACATAGATTTGCTGGCCTGATGTTACTTTTCTTTTGACTCTGAGCAGCTGCTGTTTTAGACCTTGACTACACATCTTTCTGTCCCTAGATGTCAACTCAATATATTTATCTTCGTCACGTATAAGGCACCTGAGTTTTTGTAATATTCCATGTTTGTTCGGCAGTGTTGACATGATGATCCGCACTGAACGGGGCAGATGAACAGGGAGCCACCATAATTTCCTAGCATCATCACTCTCCGAAAGCTGCTCTAGGGCATCAAATATTATAACCAAAGGTCTATGAAATGAAGATTCGTTCAAAAGATTTATAAATAAGTCCCGAAGGTCATGGATCTTTCTGGGGTAGTTCTGCACGAGGCATCGGTAGTTCACTGCTAACTGTTCACAAATACTTTGAAGCAAATTCCTAAGGTCTGTACTCATTTCTGTGGATCCCAAAAATCTCATAACAACCACAGGGTCAGATTCTGGTCCCATTTCTTCCTTCAGCCAAGTATAAGCCTATAAACATAGAAGTACAGTTGCATTAATAAATTGCAGAATAATAATAATAAGTTAGCAGAATCAATCAAAATCAACCAAAGAATGCACCCTAAAAAATGCTAAGTGCACAACATTAATTAAAAAAAATTAAGCGGGAATTAAATATATATATCAAGGTTTAGCAGGATTAAGGCTATATTTTAGAGTTTTCTGCTTAGATCTCAGTTACATGTCTTGGAAATTACATTGCACGGCTGACCACCAAGTTAGCTACCATCTTCTTCCTTTCTCATTTTGCTTTTATCTGCAGTTTGGATTGGGAAGTTAATTTATAAAGTCACAGTATCAGTATCAATGTATTCTTATAATAAGAGAAAGTAACAGGAATTCTTTAGCAAGTTCTGTTTACAGAACGTCACAAAATAGGGTTGCAAGATGTACTTAAAAGAGAAATTAGTTGACTTTTTGCAGAAAATACATACACACAAGTCTTTGTGTTTTACCTTCTTTGCTACTTCTGCTAAAAAAAGTGTTTTTCCAGTACATGGTCCTCCAAATATGATAAGAGGGTTAATGTGGCCCATTTTCCTAGGTAAAATATATTTGTGCACAATGTTCATAGCATCACATTTGTACTCATAGAATGAAGAGTATGTTCTACAGAGTGAGGAATGTTGGAGGACCTCATCATAGAGCCAGTCTCTCTCTATGTCAAAATTCTGTTGCACAGTTGCTTGGATGATATCAACCATGTCTTCGTAGAACTGTTTGCCAAGCCCTTCAATGTAGTGGCTCTCCACTTCCTGGGTATAACCATATTTAATGTCGCAATGCGTAACCGAAGTATAGACTCTCAAATTAGATGAAGCCACAATGGTGGGAACAAATTCATCCCTGAGTTTGATGAGTTTCTCAAGAGCTTCTGGGTCTCGCATAAACTTTCCACCTGCCTGCAGTACATCCATGTATTTCTCCATCTCTGGGTCTTTAACAAAACGTTCAATGTTTGCAATCTTCCGAATGTAGCAAACACACTTCTTTAGGAAAGCTGGGGTTTGTTTTCCCAAGGCAAAATCAAATTCATCTTCAACAGCTAGAAGGGGAATAAAAAAGTAAAAGGAAAACTGAAGTTCCTATGAATTAATTATTAGAGTGATGTTCCATCTAAACCAGTGAAAGGTCATATAAGGATTCTCCAACCCTTCCTCCGTATTCTGATGGAGGTACCTGAGACCTGCAAGGGAGGAGTCCAATACACTTTGATATTTTTGCATTGCCTCTCCTATCTCAGCATGGCCCAAAGAAAAAAGCTAGGAACTACAAGGCATGATGAATAATTATGTATGATTAAAGATTACAATTAAAATAAAACGTAAATAGTTTCCTTTTCTGCACACACTTCACTGATCATGAAAATACGTTATGGTTGCTTAACAGTACACATCTGTTTCAGTGCTGTGTGCCTATATTAAATTTGTTTACCAGAGGAAAGATATCTCTTTGCTTGACTGTGTTTCATTTTTCCTTTTTCATAGAGAATCTTCACAGCAGTCTTAAACATCATCTTGATCTCTTCTGATACCTCCTGCCACTTGATCTCACCAGTAGGGTTGGAAGATGCTTCCATCTTTAAAACAACAATGCAATATTGTTAAATAGAGCTGTAAATACCAGCTTCAAACTGTTTGTAAATAATTAGGACCATATTTAGAATACTGGTCAACTTACTCTACAATCCAGAGTAAATACAGGAGCATGTAGGATACATTTACGTTGATGTAGTTATGGCACTACCTGGTGAAAACCTATGGGAAATTCATATTGCAACCCAGAGTAAATTGTTCTTACGTTGGAGCAAGGACTCCCCCTAGTTACTGTGGATTGCATCCTTAGTGCACAATCCTAACCATATCTACTCAAAAATAAGCCCCATTGTATTCAATAAATCTTATTCCCATGAAAGTGCCTTTAGGATTGCAGCCTGAGTCAGATAAAAAAATCCACAGCAAACCTCCATCATCTACAGTATATGCACACATATCTCTTTCAAAGACAATTTGAAAAAGTATTTTAACAAGACGTCTCAAGAATAGCCAGGACATAAATCATACATATCAGGCTGAAAAGGGTATAGAAAAATCTTTACTCCAAAAAGTAACAATTCTACATTCAGATTCTAAAATTCAGTTAAGAGTTATACAGTAAAACCTTGGTTTGTGAGCATAATTTGTTTGGGAAACATTCTTATAATCCATAGCACTTGTATATCCAGGAACAGTCTCAACCAAGGCACTGCTGCTGACACAGAAGGACTGACTGAGCCAGCAAGGCCAGCAACACCCACCGCAGCAGCAGAAGCTTCTATTCTTTGCTTTTTTCTCTCCTCCTTCCTCTGTTGAATTCCCTTACTCTCATAGTGTCCCCTTTTTCCCAGGACATTCCTGAATTTTAGCCTTATGTCCTGGGAGTAAGCCCCATTGAATACAATAGGTCTGAGTAGACAGGTTTAGGGTTGCACTGTAAGTGCATCAAAATGATTTGAACTAAGCCAGGTTTGGAGACTGTCACTCATGCACAAATACAATAGTAGTAAACTATAGCACAAAGCTGATATTTGTGTTTTCTAAAAGTGGAGCATTTCCCCCTAAATAAGAAATAAAAGCAGGCCTCCGTAAGTCTTGGAAGACTGGTATCGTGCTCGGCGCTGCATATGTTGCATGCGAAGCACGAAAGCCTGGGTTAGATTGTTATGGAGGATAGGCTGTTACCCAAGCAGCAAATCCCCCCTCTCCACACCACTGAATTAGTCCAATGGAAAGGCAGAGCCAATACGATTGATCCAGCTGGCGTAGCAGAGCTGGGCTAAGGACAGGAGCTCACCCTGTCTTGTGGGGCTGACCCAGGTCTCGAACCCTGGCCTGCTGGTTAACAGGCGCAGTGTCTCAGCCAAGAAATATGCTGTTTGAAATTCAAAGAGATTTACCCTACAATCCAGAGTAACTACGGGAGCACGTAAGAGACATTACGTGTACCCGTAGTTACTGCACTACCCAGTGAAAACTTATGGGAAATTCATATTGCAATCCAGAGCAAATTGTTCTTACACCGGAGCAAAGACTCCACGTAGTTACTCTGGATTGCACCCATAGTTTGGCATGATGTTTTCCAGATCACCCCTGGCACCTGTTAGTTTGTAGACTGAAATTCTACAAATTGAACACACAACAGGTTTGGCATGTGGGCTTTCATACAGTTTTTCCAAATGTGCACTCTCCGAGGCTCAGAAGGATGAGAATTCATTCCCATTTATGCCTCTAAAATTATTGGCTATTTTTCCAGTGCCAAGAAGTCTGCCAACTGGAATGCTGTGGATTGTGTGTTTGTGTGAACATGTGCACACATGCACGTGCACTGTAGACTCACCAGTTTAGAACTAGATTGGAATCGTCAGTTTATTTTGCCTGAAGACAAAGCAGGCTACATACAAATGTATATTTATGTCTACAAACCTCTGCAGTGTTCATCCTTTACACTACTAACATGCTGGTTTTATATCTTTGCTGTCCTGGATACAAGGAACGTGCCCACAGAATTGTAGTTTTCAGAGTTTCCTGGTAGGAAAGGGTGCTAACCAAGCATCAACATCTAGTCATTGTGCATAGATGTGCTCTAAATACATTGAGTTAGCTGCCTTGGGTGCCCTTTAGGGAGAAATGTGGAGCACAAATCTAATAAATAAACAAATAAATAAAATTTACCATATTGGGATTGTTCCTCAGCATTTCGGATTTTGGCCTGAGGTAATAAGTCGGGGGCACTGCATTCTCATCTCTGCAATACCACTCTTCCAAAATCTTGGTTTCCAGCTTTGCCTCGATAGCAGCATCCAGGATCATTTCGAATTCAGATGATTCCACTTCTCCAGGTACTCGGATGCTTCCATATTTTTCTCCCAAAAGGCCCTGTGTACAAGCAAAAGAAGAGGAAGTTTAGTAATGATGCATAAGTCATGATCCTTGATGTCAGACTGCTCTGATATAAATACATACTTCTCAGTCCCTAGTTTGGAGATGTCCAAAATAATCTTGGTCGGAAGTGGGTAAAAACTTTTTTATTTCCCCCCAGTTTTTGGTGTTAACCAAAGGTAGAAGTACAGAAAGCATGTTATTGTGTTTTTTTATTCTAAATGTTTTTATTCTAAACATTAGTATAAATTATAATTGCTTTTAAAGTGTACTAAGTAATATTAAAATACTGTATTAAATTAAAATATTAAAAGTGTACTCTAAATAAAACTATGAGTGCAATCCTAATCTAGGCAGGCACAACTCATCAGTCTTTCTGTTCCTGTGGTGATGTAGTGAGGTAAGCACTGTACCGGCCTAACCTTCCCCAGGAGCAATGCACAAGTGCACACTTTTGTGCACCCCCAGGTGCACCCCCACAAGTGCACCCCCAGGTGCATGTCTGTGCAATAGCCACAAGTGCACCCCCAGGTGCATGTCTGTGCAATAGCTTAAACCTCCCACAGGAGTGGCAGAGAAAGTGCCTTAGAACACTTTTGTGACAGTCCAAGGCCAGCACAGGACTTGTGCCAAGACTTTTAAGCTGGCCTAACTGCAGATTCAGATTGCAACTGCAATCCAGAAGTGCACTTGGGCTGCCCTATCTATCACTGGGGTGGCCCAAGTCCAAGATGGGGCAGCCCAGTTATGCCAGAAAAGGCTTGGGGCAGCCTAAGTTCACATAGGCTGCCCTAAGACAGATGGACCTGGCCTGCCCTAGCTGTGCCAGCCTAGGCAGCTCAAGACAGGCATGTTGAGGGCATGTTCAGCATTGCCTAGAGACAAGCAGTAATGCTAGATCCAGAGCCTGTTTCCAGGGCAGAAATGCCCTCTTCCAGCTCCTCAGAGTTATACCACCACAGGAGAAGGTATAGAAATGAGTAGACCCATAGGGGTCAATGATAAATCTTGAATCTGAGTAATAATCTGAGTTCTTGGCCAGCATATCTGCAACCCCTGCCTCTCAATTTCAGGATACAGCACAACTATGGCAGCCAATAACCATTTAAAACCCTTCCATATTGAACTGCCACAAGCCCCTGCATTCACTGTGGACCGTAATGCTGCAGCTGTTACTGGTTGTTAGAGATTCCTTATTAGGCAGGCATTACAGCTGTTCTGAGGGGGATCTCCTCGGGAGCAACCCTTCCCCAGGTGTCACTGACTTGGTGCCTACTTAGCATGCTCTGGAGCAGCTAGGGCAGCCAAGGCTTCCTGACTCTAGATCCAGCATAACTTTCTTTTCTGGATTCAGAATAGGTGGGGTAGCCCAGCTAAGGCACTCCTCACTGCCCTAACTCTGGATTGCAGCCTTAGGCACTTTCCTGAGAGTAAGACCTATTGAGCATGGTCTTACACATGGTCAAGATTGTGCTCTCTATGTACTAAGTAAACAGCAGATACAATCACAGTCCATGCAACCCTATTAAATAATAAAGAGCAATCAAATAACCCCCCTTTTTCAAAAATGAGAAGTGCAGGAAGTTGTGCTATGCATTTTTATACCATTAATACCATTTTCACCCACCCCTAATGGTAGTATATAGTATCTATTCACATTCCCACTTTTTAAAATAATAGTATATGTAAATATTCAAGTATGAATTAAATCAATACTTGAGAGCAGCTGTAATCATATGCACATGTAGCAGTAAACCAAATTGCATGTCCCAAAAGGTTTAGAGCCCAATCCTGTGCTAAGTGCACAGCTTAATGCCAGTGTGCACTACTGTCCCATTAGGCATGTTTGTGAACCCTTAGCACCAGAACCAAGCACCAGAGAAAGCCCAGGATCAACAGGCGCTGGACTAGTGCCAGTGGGAAGCTGATGCTCTGCTGCTTGGTTGCCTGTATGGCCGAGTGGTAGACATCATAAATGGCTGTTAGTCCTGCATGGACATGCCAATAGAATACAGGTACATCAGTAGGGGACTTTCAGGGGATGATTGGATCTGGCTATGTGTTTGTAGAGGATGTGAAGCAGTGCAAATATTCTATGCCCACTTTGTGGCCTCAATACATCCTCTTGGACTCATTCAGTCTAACTTTAGCAGGATCTGAAGATGATCCAAGGTATCTATTTTTTTAAAAGAAGAATGTGGCAGTCAAATACAGCCCTGTTCTTTTGCTATTTATGTGTATAGTGCCTTTTATGTGTATATTGGCTTCTTGGCACTTAAAAATGAATTGCAATCAACAGTCTATTTTGCTCAACAACTGATGTAGATGAATGTGTCCTTGCAATGTTGGAACTTATTATTCAGGGGCTGACAAAAAGTGGCTTTCACAAGAAACACATCACACATCTCTCTGGCCAGATACCGAGAAAGAAAATAAGAGGAATGAAGGTGGAAGTATAGAGGCAGGTGTGGAAGGAATAGGATGAGAGCAATGGGTTGCCAATGGTGAGGAATGGGGGAATGTCTGGGTGCGGGAGGGCCTGACATGGGATGGTTCCTGGCAATGTGTTCCTATCCCTGTTCCTCCCCATCTTCCACCTCCCTTATTCTGCAGCATTAAAATCTACACTTTTTTCCTGACAAGCAATATAAAATGTAAAGTGATATTCTGTGCACATTCAAGGGTGTGCACATTTCTTTCTTTATCAGCTGCAGATGCTCAAAGAGTCCTCATAAAGGTTGTATTGATGATCCACATCTACAGCACATGAGGGGTGTGAGTGATCTTCCACATCTACAGCATGTGAAACAGAGTAGGCTAATGCCAGAAGATAAAATTGGCAAAACATCCACAAGGTGCACAGGGGAGTTCCTTCTATGCACACACTTTGGATCCTGGCCAAATTGTTTTTTAAAACTACACCAAGGTTAAAATTTAATAGACTCAAAGGGGTCAAGTAACGTTGCTTTGGGGAATGGGGGTTGCAAGGAACTTTTGAACCACTAGACAGATTTACAAAAGAATATGCATACAGAGGGGGTGAAAAGGACTAAGTTTTGCACCCATGTAGTATGTAAATGCACTCCCTCTTAGCCATTCCAGGCAAGGGCAGCAAAATGGAGGTGTTTCCTTGTTTTGCTGCCACTGCCTGGAATGGCTCCGAAGGGGAGAAGCTGTTTGCACACCGTGGTGAAGCACTGTGCAAAATGGAGTTTATGGCTTTGCACTACGTTTACCTGCACCACTGTTGAACATCATGTGTTATAACTTTGAAACTTAACACCTAGGAAATGTGAATGTCAGGCACAATGGAAAATTAATTTAACAATACCTTTCCTTAAAGTCTGTGACTCTGCAGTCTAATGAAGTCTTGACAAATCTTTTTAAGCAATGAGCATCAAGGGATAAGAAATGAAAAAGTTTTACAGCTAAATCACTTTTATGTTATGTTATCCAGGTTATGTTCCAGAGTATTAAGGAGTCTCAAGCTGGCCAGCAATATTGAAATAGCTTTTAACATTCAAGAACTGACCAATACAGTACTGCATTTTCTCCACTTTCCTGGGAGTAAGCCCCACTGACTATAATAGGGCTTCCCTCTGGTTAGAAATGCATAGGTTTGGGCTCTAAATCTGTGGATGCAAGAGAACAACATGATTCAGATTCCCTACCCCCAGATCAATTACCAGTATTTGAATCTAATGTGCCATTGAATCTAATGCCATTGAATCCATTGACCCTATACCTATGATCAAAATACTGTATTTACTCAAATCTAATTAACCATTGGATCTAACATGCATCCTGATTTTGGAGACTGAATTCTGCTGAAAAAGGTGAGTGTTAGATTCAAGTAAATACAGTATATACCGCTTCCCCCCCCCCCCCCCCAAAAAAAAATCACATGTGAAGCAGCAGGCCTCCGTCAGTCTTGAAAGACTATGGTATCGTGCTCAGCACTGCATACGCTGCATGCGAAGCATGAAAGCCTGGGTTAGATTGTTATGGAGGATAGGCTGTTACCCAAGCAGCAAATCCCCCCTCTCCACACCACTGAATTAGTCCAATGGAAAGGCAGAGCCAATACGATTGGATCCAGCTGGTGTTGCAGAGCTGGGCTAAGGACAGGAGCTCACCCTGTCTTGTGGGGCCGACCCGGGTCTCGAACCCTGGCCTGCTGGTTAACAGGCACAGTGTCTTAGCCACTTGCACCACCCACAGCCCTATACATGTGAAGCAATCACATGTTTAAATGCTCTCATGAAAGAGGTGCCTGCATATAGGAAACTAGGAGGAACCCAGGAAGAAGTTAGCCTAAAACAATTCTTATTGATTGATCAGATTTTTATTGATTGATGGGTTTTTTTTAATGTTTCGCACAAAAAACTCATCACTTTTGTGTGTGTGCGAAACATGAAAAAAAACCCTTCACTTCCTCCTAGCTGGTTTGAATGCACCTCTAGAAAAGAGCAAAACCATATGATTCTGTTATCTTTGTAGACAAACTGTCAGTATCTTTTCTGTAGGAATCCAGTTTTCTTCTGCTGTTTGAAGATTCCAAGGCTGATCCTCTGGAAAATTCCTAAATATCAGGACTAGGTGTTGTGTTGTCAGAACTGTGTGTTGACAATTCCTCTATGCCAGCCTTCCAATAAAGATTATTCTGAGAGTCTTTCATAACAGAATTTGTATGCTTTACTTCTTTGTGGGCACAATGCGCATTATTATCCCTACTGTGCTATAAACAAATGTAATAAAATTAAGAAATGCCTCGTTAAAAATAATTCACAAAGGCTGATTTTTTTTGGTTCTTTCTGCAAAAAATAAAAACCAATCATTGAAGTCTCTATTGCCTGGAGAATCATTCCTCTTTCCTTCCTCCCCCCCCAGCCCAAGATTTTTACAGTAAAAATAAAACACAATAAAATGACATTTAAGCAAAAATATTATTTGGTATTTCATGGGCTGGGAATTATTTGTGCCAGAGGATGTGGAAAATAAATTTCAAGGAAGCATTAAGGCAGCATTAACATATGCTAAAAATGGCCACAGAGAAATTTATAGAGAAGTTAACAGACAGGACCAACATGGGCTCAAAATGTTTCTGTGCCTGGAACACAAATGGTCTAAGAGAAACCACAAATTAAGCAGTGGACAATTTGCAGCCTTTTAATGTAAGGCTGTAAATAGTCATAACCTTGAATAGGGGAAAGCAGAAAGAATAGGGGAAGCAGAGTAACTACGGGAGCACGTAAGAGACATTACGTGTACCCGTAGTTACTGCAGCACCTAGTGAAAACCTATGGGAAATTCATACTGCAATCCAGAGTAAATTGTTCTTACACCGGAGCAAGGACTTCCCATAGTTACTCTGGATTGTGCCATATGTCATATATGTGGTCAGTCATTTGCCAGAATGCTGCTCAGTGGCACATAACTGTACTTCCAGAGATCTCAGCTTGGGAATTTTTTGAAATAAAATATTTGGTCCCTTCTAAGTATTAATAACGTGCACAGATATGTTAGTATGTTAGCAAATTCTGCTGCTGAGGTGGCCATCATTGCCTCAAGGTAGGCCATCCAGGGATTTTGGCCCTGATCCTGCCAGGCAGGTAATTGTCAGGGGTAAGTGTTTTGCATATAGGCCAAGATAAAACAAAGCTCTGGGCTCATCAATGGTGTTGAGACAGCTATGAGTTATGGTAGGCAAGTACTTAGGTCTGCGCTAGACATGCAGTTATTCCATTGGAGATTACCCCTACAATCCAGAGTAACTACGGGAGCACGTAAGAGACTTTATGTGTACCCATAGTTGCTGCACTACCTAGTGAAAACCTATGGGAAATTCATATTGCAATCCAGAGCAAATTGTTCTTACACCGGAGCAAGGACTCCACGTAGTTGCTCTGGATTGCGCCCTACATCCATCATTTTCTATTGAAAGGTTGATTGATCAATAGATTGATTTTCAACCCATATAGGATTTGAGATCACAGATTTCACCCCAATCCAAGAGTTCATCTATGGAGAAAGTCATGCTAGGCCATCTTCAGTCACTCAATCATCCTTTGGCTCTCTTCCTGTCTATTATGGAGGTTTGCAGTGGAATTGTGTCTTCATGTGATAGCTGTGCTAGACACACTGACAGCCCCAACTTCACTTCTATAGCTCCATGAAATCCTCCTCTGCTCATGAATTTTGTGCAAATTTCAATTTTAATTGTGTTCCTTCCTGCCTTTGGCTCCAGGACGCATTCTGAGAAGTTAAAGGGTTTGGATGTCACCAATCAACAATTGATGGTAATCTGGGCAATCACTTAATACATCTAGCCATAGGGTTTCCATAGCAGATCCCTGTCACTAAGACTGCAATCCTAAAGACACTTTCCTAGGAGTAAGACCACTGAACACAATGGGGCTTACTTTTGAGTAGACATGGTTAGGATTGTGCTTTAACAGGTACACATATGTATGGTTGCCAATCTGACAATCATGTCAAAAAGAAATCATCCATGCCTGAGTTCTCAGCAATTAGAGTCAGCATCAGCTGAGTGTTTTGGGATTATAGTCACAGTAGTCCCCCTCCCCGAAATGGTGCAAAGCAGAAATGATTCGGGATGAAATAAAAGTAAATAATTAAGCAGATATAAAAGATTTACAGTATCTAGCAAATATAGAGAATCTGTCCAGAAAGCATGCATAAAGCTCTTAATGCACACACTTACCTGGTTTACTTAGATCATTTATACATGAAAGTGATCTCTTTGGATGACTAATGAATGGTCTTTCTTGGCATTTCGGCTCAGAAGAATTAATTTCTTTGAACCCGCAAAAATATTCATTATGCCAAAAGCTTTCATCGACTTTCTTCTACTTTCCAATTTGCAAGAAAAGGCAAATTTTTTTAAGAGAAATTGGTTAAGACACTGTGCCTGTTAACCAGCAGGCCAGGGTTTGATTCCCGGGTCGGCCCCACAAGACAGGGTGAGCTCCTGTCCATAGCCCAGCTCTGTGACACCAGCTGGATCCAATCGTATTGGCTCTGCCTTTCCATTGGACTAATTCAGTGGTGTGGAGAGGGGGGATTTGCTGCTTGGGTAACAGCCTATCCTCCATAACAATCCAACCCAGGCTTTTGTGCTTTGCAAGCAGTGTATGCAGCGCCGAGCACAATACCATAGTCTTTCAAGACTGCCGGAGGCCTGCTTTAAATTGTCTTCAAATATTGGCAGATTTTTGAGGTGGGGGAGCAGAAAATAGGAAGCAGAAGTACAAAGAGTAGCTAAAACAGGCATGTTTCTACTCAGAAGTGTGTCCCACAGCATTTAAGTGGATTTAATCACAGATGTGTATCATATTGTAACCTGATTTAATTAAAATAATTTTTTATAAAGCTCCCATTGGTTTTCCACGTAAGTTTCTGTTCTAACTAATGGAGCATGTGGGGACAATTATGACATAAGTTGGATCATAACCATGGTTGGGGCAAAGTTGTACTATCCCATTGCAGTTCAACCATAGTTTACTCTTTCCATGCACTATTTTGATGGGGAAAAGCTCAACAATACTACATCATATTATACCCTGTAGCTTTATCCTACCTCTTTACTCTGAAGTAGAAAAATCTGCATGAAAAAACTGGTGATTTTTTTAAAATAAATGTGAATACCAAGAAAGCTGCAAGGTTGCATGCAGGTTATTTAAAATCACAAGGGGCACAATCCTAACCAACTTAGGCTGGCTTAACTCACTGGCCTTCTTCCCATGATGGTGTGGGAATGTCAAAGTATGCCTTTGCACTGGCCTAACCCTCCCAGGAATGGGGCAGACGTGCCTTACACCACTTTTGTGACACCCCCAGGTCAGTACAGGACTTGTCGGGGTTTATGCCAGCCTAAATGGAGATTAGGATTGCAGCCAAAACTAACGGCCCAATCCTATCCAACTTTCCAGCTCCTGTGTAGCCACGTTACATCGCTGTGCAAATACAGGCAGATGCAAATAATGCTTTTGATCACAGGGTCCTTTACTACCCCATGTAGGTCACGGTGCTGATTAAAAAAAAAAATGTAATCTACAGACTTTGAGAAAGTTCAATGTACGGAAAAAAAATGCCACCATGCAATTTACAGACTTTGAAGCTGAAGATTAGCCTCCTGATTTATGAAGATTATTGTAGCTGCTCTTGACTGCTTTGCTGTTGCTGATTATTAATGATAGTAATCAAAGGCAAAAGAGGAGTACAAAACAACTCTGTTCCCAAAATAAAACCCATCATTATTACGTACATCAATACAGTTGGATCAGAATAATTTTCAAACATTCCAATCATACAAACAAACACACAACGGCAGCATCCCCAGGTCCATTTACTTGGAAGTAATTCCAGTTATCTCAGTAGAGCATTACTGAGTATACATTTGAACAGTGAACAGGAAGCGATTTCATGCTCACAGGCTAAGATCTCTTTAACATGTTCCCATTTTGCCTTCTGGTAACACACAGGTATTAATTAAAAAAAATATTCTATTTGCCTCCAGGAAGCTCACAAGAGCTTATATGTGGGTTACAATGATCTCTTATCTAGGAAATGTTCTGATCCAGAGCCACTTGGGTGCAAACCTATGCATGTTTACTCAGAAGCAGTTCCCACTGAGTTCAGTGGGATTTAATGCTGAGCAATGATACTGAGGATTACAGCTTCAAGTCTTATACAACTTATACAGCTGTATAAGACTGACTTATACAGTTGTTCCCAAAATTTTTTTCCTGACATTTCTATTGGTGAGCCACTGGATGTGCCTCCCCATTAAGGGCTACAACCCTATATCTCAGTGATTCCCAAATTGGTGGGTTATGACCAGATATAGGATTCAAAGACATTAACCACCGGTTCTATACCCATCTGGCAGCCACTTTTAAATGGCTATTTTTAAACTTTATATGTCCTATCTCTTGTTAACAACTGATTCTATAGAATAGGTGCGAACCTGCTGGAGGCCAGCACTGGTTATGACCCATCAACCAGAAAAGCACTCGTGCTTTACCCCAAGGCAGGGGGATAACAGTGATGTGATCCCCCGAATCACACTGACGTTGGAGAAAGAAAGGTTTTTAAAAAAACTTACCTAAATAAGCACTGTCCTCCAGGGGTGGTGCAGGGAGCCCCCAGATGCCTCTGCATTAAGGATGATACCTTGATTGTAACAGCATGTGGTCTTTCTAACGTACTTCAAGTGACTACAAGGTCTAGCATGATAAGCCCCTGAGAGACTGGTAAGTCCCTAACCAAGTCCCAGAGAGAGATTTTACAGCTTTCTCAATTTTCCCAAAGTCAGCACAAAATTTAGAAGCATCTCTTGCCCTTCCTTAGGATCAGGTGATGCAGGGTCTAGAGATCGCATCACTATAGAAATGCACTTTTCTGAGATGTTCTGGGAAGAATAGATCTGGTCATAAAATCATGCTAGGAGAGACAGGCGCTTTGTCTTACATACCAGGGCAAGAAAGATAAAGCTACCCCTTCAAGGTATCAAAACTATGAATCATGTTTCTGGAGAAGAAAAGAAATTTTTACAGCCTCCTTAAGGTATGACACCGTATGAGTCATATTCATGGATAAGAAAAAATACAGTATGGCCTATACACTAAACTTGAAGGGTGGATTTTAGTTGTTTTCAAAGTTAGAAATCAAATGCAATGTTACTTTTATTCAAAATTTACATTATAAATTGAGAGCACATTCCCATCCATGTCTATTCAGAAGTAAGCCCATTGTGTTCAATGGGTCTTACTCACAGGAAAGTGTGTGTTTAGGATTGCAGTCATAATCACTTGAATAATATTGGTAGTACTGTGCCAGCAGATGCAGCCATTTCCCATGCATTCCTGATTAAATAATAATATGGTTTTATTTTTGTAGATTTTTTTAAAATGAAAAATGCAGAAATCTGTGTTGAGTATTTTTAACACAGTTTTCTCCCACCTCTACCTTTACAATCTTATATGATAAGGCTGGATAAAGAAGACTGATGCAAATTGAGATGTCAGTGAATAGCGAACCTGCTATTTCCCCAAAGGGTATCCCTTTTCCTGATTCAGGACTTTACTAAGAAGTGAATCTGTGAAATAAAGTTTGAACTGCATTAGATGGGCATCAATAAATTATCTTTGACTGTGAATGCAACTGACACAATAAATGTGACATGGCTGGACATGGACATGTCACAATAAATGTGACATGGCACAAACATGATCCAAGGAACTGAATACTAGACGACCCCCAAAGTCAGAAGGCATCAGAGATGTCGCTGCCGTGAACTATGCATTGAACTTGCCCTAACCATCCCCTGCTAATTGAGCAAAGGCATTTTTATTAAATGTTACTTTTCTTATATTTTCCAGCAAAAGAGTAATGATCCTTCAACCCAGCACAATGTATTTTCTAGCGGCTGTTTGCAGTGGTGGGCTCCAGCAGGTTCGCACCTACTCTCCAGAACCAGTTGTTAATGAGAGATACGACATATAAAGTTTTAAAACAGCCATTTAAAAGTGGCTGCCAGATGGGCATAGAACTGGTTGTTAATTTCTTTGAATCCCATCACTGGCTGTTTGCTATTATACTTCTCCATTTTTTTAGATTGTGAAAAATCTAAAATTCTATTATCTGACTTTTTCCTGTAAACTTACAATATAAACTTTTTTTTGTTGAAAAGTGATATATAAACAAACCTGATGATGATGATGTTGTAAATCATTGTTGTAAGTCATGATGATGTTTTAAGTCATATACTGCAAGTCATTGGAAACATAGGCTGCAATCCTAAAGGCACTTTCCTGGGAGTAAGATCCATTGAACACAATGGGGCTAACTTTTGAGTAGACATGGTTAGGATTGTGCTCACAGTGAAAAGTTTAAAAGTACCTGATAAAAGGGTTTTAATAATCAGCTGTAAAAAGCTGTAAAACAAGTATGTTGTATATAACCGCTAGGTAGCACACTGGTTGGAACAAAGTTATTAAAAATCATCTTTAAAGTTGCAGCGGAAATTAGATATTCATTAATAACATGAGGATGTTGCACAGCTGGTAGTGTAAATAATTATACATTCTTAATCTCAGCAACGGATTTATTGATGTGGGAAGGAAATGAATTTTATTTTATTACATTTTTATCCAGCTCTTTAACTAAGACAAATGCCATTTTAGGCTGCATTAAGAGGACTGTAGCTTCCAAGTCGCGAGAAGTTCTAGTTCCTCTTTATTCAGCATTGGTCAGACCTCACCTTGTGGGCACCTCACTTTAAGAAAGATGCAGCCAAGCTGGAGCAAGTCCAGAGGAGAGCGACAAGAATGATCAGTGGGGTGGAAGGGAAGCCCTACGAGGAAAGGTTGGGGGAACTTGGGATGTTCAGCCTGGAGAAGAGGAGGCTGAGAGGAGACATGATTGCCCTCTTCAGATACCTGAAGGGCTGTCATAGGGAGGAAGGGATTCATTTGTTCATAGCTGCTTCTGAAAGCAGAATTAGAACCAATGGGTACAAACTGCAAGAAAGGAGATTCCGGTTGGATATCCGGAAAAAATTCCTGATGGTTCGGGCGGTTCGGCAGTGGAACAGATTGCCAAGGGAGGTGGTGGACTCTCCCTCACTGGGGATCTTCAAGCAGAGGCTCGATGAGCACCTGTTGGAGATGCTCTAGGGGGAATTCCTGCTGCAGGCAGGGGGTTGGACTAGATGACCTACTAGGTCCCTTCCAATTCTATGATTCTATGTAGGACGGCTTTGTGTCTCTCCTGCCTTTGTGCAACTCTTTGAGGAAGGATAGCCTTTGAATTTTGTGATTGAGCAGGGATCCTAACCAATTTAGGCCAGCACAACTCGCCCATCTTCTCGTAACTGTGGTGGTGTAGGGAGACTGGCGCATGTTTGTGCACTGGCCTAACCACCCAGAAGTGGCACAGAAGTGTCTTCCAGCAGCCAGGCTAGAATGGGACCTGTATCAGTCTAATCAGGGGTTAGGATTGTGCTGTCAGTTCCTGGCACCTGGTACCTTGCATGCCTCCCTCCAAGACCGACTGCTCCACCCCCTTTAGTTACACCACTGACACAACTTCAACTACAACAAGTAGCTGTAAAAATTTGGAATGACGAAACTGGATCCCACGGACATCTAACCCCTCCTCTGTAGTGGCTGTGCTTCTTCCTATTAGTTCTAGAAGTGAATGTCACTGGTTGCAGATTGTCTACTGAGTCAAAAGGTCTGCCAACAAAGAGAAGCATTAGAAAACCATCCCCAGCATTCTGTGTGTCTGAATTTAATCATGCTTTGGGGTTATTTTTAAGGTGCACATGACCTGAAAAACAAAGTTTTTGCTGTAATCTTTGGAAATGACATTTTATCAAAGTGAGTGATTGCTAATCATTGACCTTTCTGCTACAAGGAAGAATAGAAGCATCAGAGTGTCCTTGTGATATATGGAAGTGTGGGGGAGGACAATGATTTCTGTAGAAATTGAAATTGCAATGCCGGAGGAGCACAGACTGTGGTGCTGAACAGTTAACTGCTTGATAATAGGATTCTCCCATCAACAAAAGTAGCTCCGGGAAAGGGCTATTTCTTTCTGAGCACAGCTACTAGAGCACTGGTAGGCTGTGACTATGGAAGCATATCATGTCTTTGGAAACCATGCAACACCTCTAGGTGCAACAGGCATTTTGTAACTAAAAAGGTGGGCTCAAGTCTGCAAACCAATGAGGCTTACTTGTTGATCTTAGGAAGGGATCTCTAAAATTTTCTGGGTTTTTTGCAGGCAAAGGATTGAGTTTTATGAATGAATGCATGAAATTTAAATGAATGAATAATTTTTTGATCTTTTTAGTAATCAGTATGATATGATTGAGAGCAAAAGAAAAATCTGACCAATCCAAAGAAATAATGCTGTTGTTAAATGGAGAAATGGCTAAAATGTTAGCAAATGCTCATGGGCTGTGGCGCAAGTGGTTAAGACACTGTGCCTGTTAAGCAGCAGGCCAGGGTTTGAGACCTGGGTCGGCCCCACAAGTCAGGGTGAGCTCCTGTCCTTAGCCCAGCTCTGCGACGCCAGCTGGAACCAATTGTACAGGCTCTGCCATTCCACTGGACTATTTCAGTGGTGTGGTGAGGGGGGATTTGCTGCTTGGGTAACAGCCTATCCTCCATATCAATCTAACCCAGGCTTTTGTGCTTTGCATGCAGCTTATGCAGTGCCAAGCACGATACCATAGTCTTCCAAGACTGACGGAGGCCTGCTAGCAAATGCTCTTATTCAGAAAAAGTTGCTGTGAGCTGGATAAACTCTTGTTTATGACCAGTGACCACCAAAAATTCTTTTAAGGGGACTGTACCCATGAACAATATATCTGAACACACAGCATGATGTCATATATCATCATGGTAGTTTTGGGAATGCCAAACGTATAGCCGCTTGAAGCTTGGTTTCCAGTGGGTTGGCGCCGTTGGAACCAATCATATCGGCTCTGCTATTCCATTGGAATATTTCAGGGGTGTGGAGAGGGGGGATTTGCTGCTTGGGTAACAGCCTGTCCTCGATATTAATCCACCCAGGCCTTCGTGCTTTGCATACAGCGTCGAGCACGATACCATAGTCTTTCAAGACTGATGGATGCCAATGCAGGCGCTGTGCAGCTATGTGGCCATGCAGCTTACATTGGTCACCACCTCTAAGCCCCATCTGTTTTGTATGGTTACTATGAGTATGAAATGGAATAATTATAAATGAGTATGAAATGGGATACTTATAAATGTAATTTGTCACACCAAAGAAGTCTCAAAATTTATATATTTATTCAATTTATATAACAATAGAAAAACGTAACAGTAAATAATAAGAAATCAAAGCTGTATTAATAAAATAGCTCACACACTGTATGACTAAAACAGATTCAACATAAAATATATGTGAAAATTCTGAGAAGCAAATTCATAGTATACTAGAGGAGAAAAGGCTATGATCGATTCTTTGGTTTCTAATTATGAGCCCAATCCTATGCCTGTCTACTCAGAAGTTAAGTCCCATTATAATCAATGAAGCCTACTTCCAGGAAATTATAGATAGGATTACAGCCTATGAAAGACATTTGAGATTTTCAGAAGCTTGTTCTGACTGCAAGCCATTTATTGCTCAGCAACACCTAGTAGCCGCTCCACCTATTTTAAAATCATCTTTATTATTATATTCATCAGGAAATGCTGAGATTCATATATTATACCAAAATAGTAAATACTGCAATAAACTAATGCAATTTCAGTAACAAAAAATTATTTTAAGCAAGGACAGCTATTCTACCTTTGTATGGGAATAAAAAAAGCAGGCCTCCGTCAGTCTTGAAAGACTATGGTATCGTGCTCAGCGCTGCATACGCTGCATGCGAAGCACGAAAGCCTGGGTTGGATTGTTATGGAGGAGAGGCTGTTACCCAAGCAGCAAATCCCCCCTCTCCACGCCACTGAATTAGTCCAATGGAAAGGCAGAGCCGATACGATTGGATCTAGCTGGCGTCGCAGAGCTGGGCTATGGACAGGAGCTCACCCTGTCTTGTGGGGCCGACCTGGGTCTCGAACCCTGGCCTGCTGGTTAATAGGCACAGCGTCTTAACCGCTTGCGCCACCCACAGCCATTTAGGGCATATGGGAATACACCAGCTAAAAAATGAGTGGAACTGGGCAATTCCAGTGCAAGTTCTTTTTGCACTTTTGATTGTGAGCCCTTTTGGGACAGGGACCCATTAGCTATTAATTAGCTATTAATTATTTCATTTTCTTGTAAACTGCTCTGTGAACTTTTCAGTTGAAAAGTGGCATATAAATACAGTAGATAGATAGATAGAACTGGGAACTAAGTGGAACTGGGCAATTCCCTGTTTCTCTTATTTCTTTATTCCTTGCTACGATCAGTAATTATTAAGCTAAATTCTTCTCACAACAGGAACTTCTCTTAGGCTGCAATCCTAAAGACACTTTCTTGGAAGTAAGACTTGTTGAACACAATGGGGATTACTTCTGAGTAGACATGGTTAGGATTGTGCACTTAGTCAAGCATAGACAGTTGCTTTCTACTTTTCAAAATTACCTCCAAACTGCTGTATCTCTTTTCAGTGGATCCAATGAAAGTTTTTGCTTTCTGGGGAAAGATTAGTTAACAGGAGCCCTGAATCAGATACAGACCATAATAGGGAATGGTGTTAAAGCTCCTATACACCCTGCCAGTCCTCAACCACAGGAAGGAGAGCTGATAATTTGTTGGTATGAATGATCAGCTTTATGCAGAGATTCTCAAACTGTGAGTGCAATCCTAAGCATTTCTACTGAAAAGTAAGTCCCTTTGTGTTAAATAGTACTTACTCCCAGGTTAGGATTGCAGCCTGTGAGTTATTGCTCCCTGGGAAACTGTGTAAACCAGCCAAGAGAGCCACAGAATCCTGGTGAAAAATCTGCCACCCTAAGAAATGTATAGGATTGTAGCCCTTATGGGGAGTTGTGGTCAATAGCCTAGCCAAAGGGTGCTCAGTCAAAAAATTTTGGGAACTACTGGCTTAATGTAATGTATCATTTGGCACTAATCAGTCCTGCGAATTATTTTTCTGCATTTGCTGGTGCAAATAGAGGAATCTCTTCTATTGTTTTCAATAGAAGACAATCGAAGACCTCTTTCCCCCCTCTGCTTTGAGATAGAGCATGGAGAAGAGAAAGAATGAATATAACTATAATAAGTGCTTATAAGTGCCCTTGGATCACAACAACACTTTCAATCCTTTATCCAAGGCCTTGTTAATGCTCTTCATGAAAAAAAAAACATGTTCCTTTAAACTCTGCCCACGATGCCAATCAAAGATGCAGAAAGGAAGAATACAAGAATTGATTCTACAAAACACTGGCTGTTTTTTGTTGGGTTTTTTTGTACATCTTAGAGGAAGACTCTAAGAAAGCCATTGTCATTATTCTTTAATCATCCGCTGTGATTTAGAACTCCATTTACTATTGCAGTCTGAATAGTAAAGCTTTCAAGATCCAAAATGTGATTTTGTTAGCAATAAGCTACAATTCAGCTTCTGTGAACGTGCTGGTAAAACCAGCAATGAAGAGTGAGCTTAGGCCTGAATAATATAGAAGATGCCAATAGGTGACACAAGACAATTGCTACCTTTTCCTTTCAGATCTGAAAGTGGTGGAAAACTCTTTAGGAGAATACAAAAATTCCAGTGAAGCTGTCTATTTTGGTTAACTTCCATGTTGCCAATTATATGATAAATTTATTGACGGCAAACTTCAAATATCAGATGCTCAGTGGTTTTTCAACTTCATGCAGAAAAAAGGGGATACTGCCCTATTCCCTCATGCCGAATGCTTTCTATAGAAGCTAGACACCTATAGCTCCCTGGGAAGCTATAGGGCGGTTTGGCAGTGGAACAGATTGCCAAGGGAGGTGGTGGACTCTCCCTCACTGGGGATCTTTAAGTGGAGGTGACGAGCACCTATAGGAGATGCTCTAGGGGAATTTCCTGCTGCAGGCAGGGGGTTGGACTAGATGACCTACTAGGTCCCTTCCAACTCTAGGATTCTATGATTCTATAGCCAAAGTTTGGGCTGATAAATTTGTAAGGACACCATGCTTCTCCTTTGTTCATGACATATGTGCAACCGAATCTTATGTGCAATGTCTACTCAGAAGTAAGTCCTATTGTGTTCTATAGTACTTACTCCCAGGAGAGTGTGGTTAGGATAGCAGTCGTAAGCATAATTAGCATGCCACGACAAATCTGATGCCAAAAGCAAACTTTTGTAAAATAAAAGGAAGATTTCATATCCTTTTCAATCCTCACTGACCCCATTATTAGATTCAATCCAAGTGCACCCTCAGCTAGTTATGAGTGAACTTACCTAGTGGACCCTCAACTAGGTGAGATGACAGAGAATGGGCAGTGAGACAAGAAGTTTCTAATTTAAATGTTCTCTTGGTCAAAAAGAGACAGGGCCATAGAAAACAGCCAAAAGATGCAGAATGTGATGAGTGATGCATCAATATGTCACTGCATGCTTTGGTTTCTACCATTGTTCTCTCTGAAATCTCCAACCATGACCTTACTTATTAAGTGTCCTCAACAAACCATTGTTTTCTCAACTTCTGCAGCTTCACTGATTATCTGCAAAATGGGGTTAATAATACTAATAGTACAGGGTCATTGTACAGATTACGGAAATAGCATGATATAAAACATATTAAGTAACGACTTCAGAATGGACCATAATACAATGATTTTCAACCTTTTTCATCTCACGGCACACGAGTCAAGGCACACCATCAATTATTTTTACCATTGACAAATCCCCCAATTTTCCTATTAATGAATGTCAATCCCTAACTTCCCACGACACACCTGAGGACTATCTATGGCACACCAGGAACGGCACACTGATTGAAAATCACTGCCATAACAGGTAAATATAGGGTGCAGTCATAACCTAGGCTGGCACAACTCGTTGGTCTTCCCATTCCCATGGTGATGTAGGGAGGCAAGTGCATGTCTGCGCACTCGCCTAAACCTCCCCCAGGAGTGGCACACTACTGCCTTATGGCACTTTTGTGGCATCCCCAGGTCAGCACAGGACATATGCCAGGGCTTAGGCTGCCCTTACTGGAGATTAGGATTGCAGCCCCAAATACTCAGCGTGGCATAGGTGATAATGCAGCAAGTTAATCTGTGTCTGGGTTATACCATTTCCAGCTGTAATCCTAGAGTGCTTTAAAGCATTTTTGAGCCACTCATATGGGATATCAGCCAGTGCACAGATGTGCACTGGCATTCCCACACCATTGCAACTTGCAGGTGGCACTGGCCAACCTCAACCAGTGCAGGGATCTGGGGGGACATGAAGTGTGCAGAAAGGAGGCATTTTAGGGTGGGCAGTGGGCATTCCTAGGACAGGTATACAGCGAGTTGGAGGGATGCAGCAAGCTGAAGTTTATGCCAGCCTAGCCGGAGATTAGGATTGCAGTCATAAAATTCTTAGAAATCTTTTTTTTAAAGGATTGTCTCAGGATAAACATGAACATGCAACTAGATGTTTGGGGGTAATTAGATAAAACATTTTTATACCCACAACAAAACATGGACCTGCAGATGTTTTCAAGCAATCTTCTAAGAGCCTCATGCGAGTTTTCTGTAGCTCTGGACTGTCCCATTCTTCTGGTTCCACTCCCCAGTATAGGTCGATGACCTGTAAATTCAGCAAATAGCACAGTTGTTAAGGTGCTTTATGATTTAATACTAGGATACATAACTATGAAACAAATCAATCTGTCAAATCTTTATTATGGTCAGCTTAATGCAATTCCCAAAGGGTGAATTGTGGCTTCCTGGGGAGCTGCGTAAACCAACCCACATAGAACCATACCACATAGAACAAAATCAATGCTGCACCACATAATCAGCTGCATAAGCTCCAGAAAGCATAACATTATAGCTTACATAGAGTGACTATATAGAATGCAGGACAGAGTGCTTTGAGCACTATATTGAAGAGGGAATTTTGGCAGGTGCTGCTTTTTAAACCCTTCAATGTTGAATTTAACCTGCCTAAATTCCCTCCCCTATGCAATGCTTAAAGATAGAGACTCTCCATTCTCCATTCTATGTGGTCACCCTGTGTATACAAAAATAAGAGGAAAAGGCAATAATTTTTTGGCAGGTATGGGGGAAAGAATAGGATATTTATCATAAAAGGCCAGGGTGGTTTTATTTATGGGTGGTTGGCAACCCTTGCTGCACCCTTTAGACCAAAGAAGCAAGTACAACAGGATGAGATAATCATAAACGCACTTTTTAATTTTTTTTGCTATTTAATATCTTGTTGTTTTGGAACCAAGAACCCCAGTGAATCTACAGCGGCAGATGGCTTTCTGTTCCGACTTTCCTCTGTGCCTACAGATCCAATTTTAATAATGTTAATAAGATGCAACTGCGTGTCGGAGTAAAAAAAAACCTGCTATATTTATTTAAGGAGATTAAGTGATACAGTGTGGCTTCACTTCATATTTTAGCAGAGATGACTAGAAGGTACAATATTTTAAGGTGGTATTGAAAGGAGCAAACCAAGTGATGTCATCTTGGTCAAAATATTTAGTGCTCTGTAGATCACGTCACTTTGAATATGCTGCAAAATTGTAGAGCTACCTTACATATTGGGACCCCAAAGTGGAAATCACCAGAATTCCTTGATGAAACAGGTGGGATATTTGAATGTGATGATCTAGTATTGAAAACAGCAGGAACAAGTGAAGGTGTGGGCTCACAGACTGAGGGTGGAGTGTCCAGGGAGGAGGTGGATGTTGCAACTTCTATTAATATATTTTATTAAATAATAAAAGATTTTTTAAAATCCTATTATATTTTTTTCAATTATTATTATAGTTGTACCCTATAAACAAGTCGTTCTCAAACTTGGGGAGAGATTCACTGTCTTCCTGGCAGCACAATCCTAACCATGTCTACCCAAAGGAAGACCCATTGTGTTCAATGGGTCTTACTCCCAGGAAAGTGTCTTTAGGATTTGCAGCTAAGTCTTTGTGGGGGAGGAACTGGGACAGTGATGTGATCCTTAGGACTTCTGGACAATGTGGGGAGGGGGGCTGTGCCAGGGTCTGGGGAGGTAGGGAGCCCTGGGGAACCCAGGCTTGAATTGTGCCCAAAATGTTCCCTTTTTTCTAGCCATGGAGAGCATTGCTAAACAATCTGCAGGCTTCCCCAGTGCTCTCCAGACCCTAGCACACCATGGCAGGATCCCAAAGGAGGCGGAAAATTGCCCCGTTGCCCCTGCAGCAGCATGATCTTGATGAACATGAATCCACCACAAGACTGGTATAGCGAGTCGAGCTTTGTGGTTGGAGGCCCCCCACGTTCCAGTACCTACAATTGGTTTGAATTTGGATACACCAGGATCAGTTGGAGTTGATGTCACCCCCAACGTACTTCTAGATGCCATGCTTCACCACTGGATTTGGACCTCCTTGTCATTGTGAGTAGGGGCCCATAAACCATATTTGGGGAAAAATGCAAAAAATGATCCAAATTTCACCCCACAGTTCCTAAAGGACAGCCCTGATAAAAACATGAAATTTAAATGAGAAGTCAATTTTAAATATTGAATAGTCTTCACAAATCTTGTGAAGATCTTGTTAAATGTTGCCTGCAGGCAATATTAGAGATATACACAACTTTCCCAAGTTCACCAAGTCTCCCTCTCTTATGGTCCCATTACCAATGGTATTCTCGTGTGCACCATAGCTTTCTTCCATACAAGGGTGTAAAAAGGTAAAGATTTGTTTTCCTGGGCAGACTGCAAAAGAGACTGACAAAGATCTCCTATTAGCATCTTAACTGCACATTCTAGAAGTCTGTCTGTCTATTTACTGCTTTTCGACCAGAAAGTTCACAAAGCAGTTTACAAAGAAAATGAAAGGGTATCATTAGGGTATCCTATGAAGCAGTGGCATTCTCAAAGGGGGCAAAGCAGTAGGTTTTTTTCCTGGGTGCCTCAATGTACTGTGTAAGCTGCCTCTCTCTCTTGCCATTGAAGCCAGTCTGGGCATTGATAGCAAAGTACAGGCATCTTGTGGGCCAGAATGGTTCTTGTTGGTGGGAAGCTTACATTAAAAAGGTGAAATCCAAAACAATTTAGGCCAGCACAATTCACCCATACCCCATTCCCACAGTTGCATGGGGTTGGCACATGTCTGTGTACTGGCGTAACCCTACCTGAAATGGTACAGAAGTATCTGATGACATTTTTGTGACACCCCTGGGCCAGAGCAGGAGTTGTGCCAGACTAACCAGGGTTAAGATTGCAATGACTGCTGCCCTGAAAAACTTACCCTACAATCCAGAGTAATTATGGGAGCACGTAAGAGACATTTACGTCGACGTAGTTACAGCACCACCTAGTGCAAACCAATGGGGAATTCATATTGCAATCCAGAGTAAATTGGTCTTAGGTCAGAGCAAGGACCCCCGTAATTACTCTGGATTGCGCTCATACTGCTATGAAAATCTTAGTGCTGATGCCACTGACATGAAGCCAGGATTAAATATTGGTTTCACACAATCTGCCCAAACCTCATCTGCACATTTATGTATTAGCACTTTATGCGCTCAGAAGAACTATATGTTACATATTCTTATGACATCTGAATCCTACAGGATTGCTAAGGAACTATATAAGGAATGCTAAGGAACTGCACTCCTGCAAATTGCAAGCAGTTTCAGCTCAAAGCAAATCACAAGTGATTATCACTTGGGGGAAGGGAGGTGCTGAACGGAAGCAAAATTAAAAGTTCATGAAGTTTAAGACAAACTTAATTGCCTGTCACATTGCCATGGTAAGCAGGCTGCCTTTAGCCAGTAACTGCTCCTTATGGGAAGCTTATCCTTCAATTTAAAGAGACTACCTTAGTTGCTTTGAGACAAAAATCACATATAAATAAATCATATATCATTAGGCTATGTAACCTATATATAACTATACTACCTTTTCAGAGGTAATTGTTCTTTTTTTTAAACATGTGAGTGAACAGGAAAAAAAATCATTTCAAATTTACAAAAAATGAACAAAGCCTAACCAACATTTATTACACATCAGTGTTGACAGTCACATCTCAAAAGCAACTCAATGACCTTTAAAAGGAAGGAAACTTGCAAGGAAAAGTCTGGCCTTCAGCGTAAGTTGGCATACCACTGTCCTTGTTCTAATTTTCAAGTGCCAAACATCATCATGTCATCACAATTCAATATTTTTGGCCACTGAGCTGTGATGTCTGATCGGGTAGGAAAATAAAAAATAAGTGTGCTGTACAAAAAATAAGAACTTTCAGGTACAACTTGTAAGTTGTACAAGTTGGTACAATGGTGGCAAAAAGAGCATGCTGTGTCCAGCATTGAGGGTTTGTAAGGTACCCCTCCATAAGACTATAATAGGACACCTTGGACCTGTGCCATCTATTTCACTGGTGCAAGTCCAAGGAGAGAAAAGATTGGAAGATGCTGCTGTTGTGGATAGGGTCTGTGGACAGGAACCCCTGGCATGAAATTTGGAGAGTATATTTCTGCTGTGATGTAAGGACCCACTAAGAACTGTTTTTGTGCCCAGTGGTGCCTGATGGGGCCCACTGCCTGTTGTTGCTCAGTGTCCGGTGTTGTCTGGTGATGCCCAATGCTTAGTAATGGGTAGTGATGCCTGGTGGTGCCCAGAGCCCAACAGGGATGGCCAGTATTACCTGGTGCCGCCTGATGGTGCCTGGTGGTATCCAGTAGGGATGCATGGTGCCTGGTGTTGCTCAGCACCTGGTGGTGCCCACTGCTAAGCAGGGATTCCCAGTGCCCTGTGCTTGGTGCCTGACAGGGGTACCTGGTGGTGCTTACTGACCACTGGTGCCTGCTGGGGTCCAGCAGTGCCCAGTACCTACTACTGCCCATTGTCTGCTGGTGGCTGACCACTGGTACCCGGTGCTTGCAACTCGGTGCCCAAATTCTCAAACCCGACACAAGGCAAAATATTCACTGCCCCTACAGAATGTAGCTGTTGTAAGAATGTTTTCATGTGTATAAGTCTGTTGCTCTTGTTTGGTGTGTAGGTCTTGTTCATGCTACACAGGCTGCTTTCAGGAATAACACAGTTACTATTGGAACTTGGTCCAACAGGCACTCTGTTTAAGCCAGTTATCCAAGGATTAGCTTCACAATTCTTCAGTATAATACATTTTCACACCCAGTAATGCATAAAACATTGCTGTATGTGCACAAAACATAAAAAGTTAATTTCCAGTAACTCAGTATTTAACAGATTTTTTGAAAAACAGATTTTCATGCTTGTATGCAAAGTGGGCTAAGTTGTATAGACAACTGGGCTAAGAATTGGAGCTATGCTGCTGCATTAGAGTATGGGCAAAATCCAGAGTAACTACAGGGAGTCCTTGCTCCAGTGTAAGAACAACATACTCTGAATTCCAATATGAATTTCCCATAGGTTTTCACTAGGTGGTGCAGTAACTATGGGTGCACGTAAGCCCCCTTGACTTTGGGGGTATGAGTATGCATGCCCCTGAGCTAGTATGCTTCCAAGTCAGTCATGGTTCTAAAACTAAGAGCCCAATCCTATGCCTGTCTACTCAGAAGTAAGTCCCATTATAGTCAAGGAAGCTTACTCCCAGGAAAGTTTGGACAGGATTGTAGTCATAGGATATACTGTAGCTAGCTGGATAAATTCCCTTTCCATATTCCATGGACACAAATGAATCTGAATGAAACCAGACCGTGAACTCTACTTTGCCTAGGCAAAATTCCATATTTCTTTTCCAACTCATTCAAAGAATTTAAATATTACTCACACAGCAAGGCAAAAGAAAGATTTGACCAGTCATGCTCATGCCCCAATTATGAGACAGTTTTGGAAAATGTAAACAAAATGCTAGTACTTGTGTATGCATTGCCAACTGCCCTGAGGGTGCCTTCCGGAACAGTCTTGTTTATGTCGACACTTAGTTTTTAGCTAAAATCATAATGGTGGCTGTCTTAATTTTGGTTCTAAGGATATCCCGCGAGACTGTTCAGGTAATAACTGTGCAGCCTGCCTGGGAACGGGGTTTAGTGCCAGGCTGCCTGGCACTAGTGCTAGCTCCCAGACCTACCTTCTGGCCACCCAACATTCTCCCTCATTCCCACCCTCCCCATGCCATCACAAATCCCCTACGCTGGTTGTGCCTACCCTTAGTTTTCACCAAAATCCTTTTGTACTGTTCTTCTGTATTTAAAACAGTGCTTCCAAAACTTTTTATCACTCACTTAAAAAAGGAAAATCTGTAATAACTCAATAGACAAAAAAAGTCAAGAAAAATTTATTCATAATTATAGATTATTAATAATAGTGAGTGTTACATTTGGCATGTGCATATAGATATTTGTTGGATTTCCCCTAGAAATGGAGCTCAAGGTCTGTTCCTCCCAGGGTGACCATATGACTGGATTTTTCTGGATTTGTCGTCTTTTTTAGCCTTCTGGTGTCCTCTAAAAGGGCTTCATTGTCCTCAATTCAGGCTTCATTTTGGAACTGTGCAATGATCTGCAGGACCCCACCATGTCATATGTCATTGGACTGGTATCGAAGAGCAGAATGCAATGCAATGTTCTGAAATATCTCCTTCCTATTAAAAGTTATGGCCAAAAAACTAAAAATTAAAAATATGCATTGAGCTCTATGGGAAAGTGAAAGTCCCCAATATATCGGCTTTAGTTGTGAGTAGGCAAACGTGCCATTGTCTGCCAGAAAGGCCAGGCTGAGAGGAATCCAAGACCTTGTATTCCTTTTGAGGTTTTGGCATCTGATCACCCTGGTTCCTCCAAACCTTCACAGTCATTCTAATTGGAGAGAATGATGTGCAGTTAGAAAAAAGGCTGAAACTAAATTCACACATGCTCAATGGCATGCCAGTTATTAATGAAAAGTGAAAAATGTAACAAGATTGCCTCAGACCACAGAGGGTAATGGTGCTTACAAATGTGCCTTTTATAATGTGTCAAAAACTTTTTGTAACCCACCCAAAATTGGCTCATGACCTACTGGTGGGCGCCGACCCATAGTTGGGAAACACTGATTCAATCTTTCCCAAATTTATACAAGCATGTTATAATGATATAACAACAAATCCTGTACTAACACTCCATGAACATGTTTCAATAAAATGTTTTAAAGGTCCATGAGCTTCAGAGTCTAAATATTTAATAAAGAAAATGTACCTGAAATTCCAGCCCGTAGTTTTCCCTACAGAATTCTCGCAGCTTAGGATACACATGTTCTCGTAATGCATTCCTTTCTGCTACTGTATCTGTATGTGGGAAAAAAATAGTATCTGTGATAACAGCTTATTTAAAACACAGTGCATAGAGGTAAGACATAGTGCAGCACCCTGAATTCGACACTCCAGTGATTCCCAAAATGAATTGGAACCCCAAGTAGGTCATGACCCAATTTCTTCATGAGTTGCAATACAAATGATAGCTGACAAGGACAATATATTGAATCCTAGAGAAACACATGAAGGTCTACTCATGAGTAGGAAAACATGCCTTGATCTACTTTGAAGTGCAGCCCAAGACTGCCATCTGAATGGTCCTGATTCAATGATCATATAGCTTAACAAATGCTACAGGAGGTGGCTTCCCACACCACCATAGTAAAAAGAATAAACACAGAGGTTTATACATGCAGTAGGTTAATTGAAACTTTTTTCATCTCATAGAGATAAAGCAGGCCTCCATCAGTCTTGAGAGACTATGGTATCGTGCTCTGCGCTGCATACACTGCATGTGAAGCACGAAAGCCTGGGTTAGTTTGTTATGGAGGATAGGCTGTTACCCACGCAGCAAATCCCCCCTCTCCATGCCACTGAATTAGTCCAATGGAAAGGCAGAGCTGGTATGACTGGATCCAGCTGGCGTTGCAGAGCTGGGCTAAGGACAGGAGCTCACCCTGTCTTGTGGGGCCCACCCGGGTCTCGAACCCAGGCACAGCGTCTTAACCACTTGTGCCACCCACAGCCCTCATAGAGATAGATGGGCCCTAAAAAAGTGTATTTTTAAAATTGGACTTGGTGCTATAAAGTTTGTGAACCACTTCTCTAGGAAATATCTTGCTGAATTGAAATGTCTACATTCACCAGTAGTAGATGAATATTCAGTATAACCATGACACTACATCTGTGTAGAATAAGCAATATTGCCAGTAAGAGAAGAAACTCCCAAGGCAGCTATTGGAGTTATAGATACAATATATTTTAAGGGATTTCTGTATTACTAATAACAGCCCACAGTTGTCAATTGCTGAAGTATGATATAACAAAGCAGAAAAAAATGCCTTTCCAGCATCTCAACTGCTGTATGCCATCTTCATAAAGAAGGACAACTATTTAAGGACAAAAACTTTATTAAACTAATAATGCTATAGGCTTATAGAATTGACATAACAATCATTCCACCGGCACTACCGCCTTCTGGTTCCTGTTAAAGTGCTCCTGGCAGGATGCAAAGCCAGTCTTTCTGGCTTTCTGGAGTCTTCCTGCACATTTCAGGGGATCACCAAAGAAGGTAAGATCGTGGGGTAGGGAGAATGGGGGATGGTGGGTTGGGCAGTTATGGGGTGGGAGAATGGGGGATGGTGGGTTGGGCAGTTATGGGTTGGGTTGGGCAGTTATGAGGTGGGCAGTTATTGGGCAGTTATGGGGTGAGAGGTCTGGAAAGAAGGCAAGTTCAGCAACTGCAGTGGCCATGGGTACTTAGCTCCTTTCATGGACCCAATCCTGTAGCCTGGTCCATATCTTTCCATTCCGTCAAAAATGGCAGACTTATCTCCGGCCATGTCTTGATAAAATAACTGTAGTTACAAGGTACATGATTCATGCATTTCATAGCTCTCAAGAGTTCCCACAGATGGCAGGCCTGGGTAGACAAATTAAATGATTCAATATAGGCTGACGTAGGAATCTGTTGGCTGAATAATATTGGGTACAAATGCTTAAAATGGATAGACAAACATGTCAAATTGGAAGCCTGAGACAGCTACTGTATTATCCTGTGACCTTCCCTGTACTTCTCCAAGTGTCTGAAACTTCCATGCCAGAAAATGGACCACAGCTTCAGATGAAGTGATCTAATCCGGATGAATGACAGATACTGTAACTGGGTTAAATTGCAAACAAATCTGACCTGCCTTTTGATGGTGGCAAATCTGTGAAATTACCCTACATTAAAACGGAACAAAACAAACATAAGTTTCCAGAAAGGAGAGCTATATATTTAAAACTGCAGCCTTCTGCAGAAGTTATACTTAGATGTCATCATTTTAATGCTGGCAAAATGGAAATCGCCCAGAAGTTATTTTTAATACAGGTTAATTAGATATTCTGAAACTCATATGTTAGTGAGTGTAAATCTCTGCCTATAGAAATGGAGAATGTGCTAAGAATTCCTTCCTTCCTTCCTTCCTTCCTTCCTTCCTTCCTTCCTTCCTTCCTTCCTTCCTATCTATCTATCTATCTATCTATCTATCTATCTATCTATCTATCTATCTATCTATCTATCTATCTATCTATCTATACATACATACATACATACATACATACATACATACATACATACATACATACATACATACTGTGGCTCACAATTCACTGCCCTTTACAGGGAATAGGATGGTAGCCTTAATGGGAAGCCATAGCCTATGTCCAGTAGCTGCCAGGAGCCGTCAGTCAACAATGTTTGGGAATCTGTGCTATGTTATAGAGACAGCCCTAGTACAGTGCTGCCTCACATAATGAGCTTAATTCGTTCCGGAGGCATGCTTTTTAAGTGAAACGCTCTTTAAGTGAAGCAGATTTTTCCATAGGAAATAATGGAAACTCAGACGATTGGTTCCACAACCCAAAAAATATTCATACAAAAATATGAACTGGATGTAAAAACACTGGAATTTAATTCAAAACATGCATTCAGTGTGCATGAGCCTATGAAGTCTACTTAGGCTGCAAACCTAAAGACACTTTCCTGGGAGTAAGCCCCATTTAACACAGTGGGGATTACTTGTGGGTAGACATGGTTAAGAGGCTGCAATCAAAGACACTTTCCTGGGAGAAAACCCATTTAACACAATGGGGCTTACTTCTGAGTAGACATAGTTAGGAGACTGCAATCATAGACACTTTCCTGGGAGGCTTACCTGGGCTGCTGCTAAATGTTACACCTATCGTCATACCAAGTGTTGCACTGTGTTCCCCACAGTTTAGAATGGTAACAGCCCAATCCTAAAACTATTATGCTGTAGCACTGGCAAAACCTATGTTCCACCAGCGCAAACTGCCTTATGGCAGTCACGAAAGGTACTCCAACAGAGGATCCTCCTGGACCCACTGAGGCAGGTAAGATGATGGAGGAGGAAAAGGGTAGAACTGGGTGGTAAAAGGAATGAAGAATAGATAGATCAGGTCCTGAAAGGAGGTAGGTTTGGCAACAGTGGCATCCACTGAATCCGAATCCCCTGTTTAGACCCAATTCCATGGCCCAGGTCCATGTGGACTCACACCAGCAAGTCTGCTTATTCAAATCAATCAATCAATCAATCAATCAATCAATCAATCAATCAATCAATAGTATTTATATGCTGCTCTTCAACTTAAGTGCACGAAGAGAAAATGAAATAAAATCTGAGTAGAGGCTTCCTTCCAGGTAAAGGAATTAATGTATCCTTAACCAGAAGAGATCTGTGCGACTGCACCCCCCACTGGTGTGCATTGACGAGGGGAGAGGGTGTGTGAGTGTGTGTATGTGTGTGTGTGTGTGTGTGTGGAGGGGGGATAGGATTAGGTTTCAGTATGCTGTAAGACTGGCTTTAATCAGTTGTTAAAGATGCGAAACGCAGGAGATTTCAATAGCATACAACAATATTCTGAACAAATAATCCCCATTACACAGCAGTTCTTTTGGATAAATTGTATTGAATCTCTGTGCAACGCTCATGTTACAAAAAGCTTTTGAACATCACTAGGGGAAAATAAAGCTGTCAGTCTTTTAGTGTTATGGCAACCTTGTCTCCCCATATAATAATAGCACAATAACAACAGTGATTTGCATTTCTACAAAGCCTTTCATCTGACCATCTCAATGCACTTTCCTAGCATTTGGCAAGTTGCAACTGTTGGAAGCACCAGAGAATAATGAAAACTGTTGTCTTACGGTTTCTTTCTGGAGCTGGACCTTTGTTTCTGGAGCTGGACCTTTGAGTCATATGGCATAGAGTCGACAAATGTTGAACATCTGCAATTAAGGCCATACCATAGAGCAGTGGTTCTCAATCTTCCTAATGCTGTGACCCTTTTATAAGTTCCTCATGTTGTGGGGATGCCCAACCATAAAATTATTTTCATTGCGATTTTATAACTGTAATTTTTCTACTGTTATGAATTGTAATGTAAATATCCAATATGCAGGATGTATTTTCATTGTTACAAATGAAATGTGAGTTCTATGCACACATTGAACACAATGGGACTTATTTCAGAGTAGGCATGCATAAGATTGGGCCCTGAGGCTGCAATCCTATCCACATTTACGTGGGAGTAAAGTTCCCCTGACTATAGTGGGATTTGTTTCAGTGTAGGCATGCATAGGATTGGGCCCTGAGGCTGTCAGTCAGCCCAAGTGCACATGCAGCTACAGGCAAGCCTGACCTGGCCCCCTGCACCAGGGGTCTTTAGGTGACCCCCAGGAAAGCTCTAGGCGACCCCCAATGGGTCCCGACCTCCACTTTGAGAAACGCTGCCATAGAGGAACTACTATGGAGAAGATGTGCTTCAAGGCATATTTTTTGCCTGCCTGCCGACTGACTCTCTTTATTAAAGGTGTGAGTCACTTAGGGCGAAATCCAGAGTAAATACTGGGAGTCCTTGCTCCGGTGTAAGAACAATTTACTCTGGATTGCAATATGAATTTCCTATAGGTTTTCACTAGGTGGTGCAGTAACTATGGGTGCATGTAATGTCCCTTACGTGCTCATGTAGTTACTCTGGATTGTAAGATTAGTGACGTTCTGATCAATGACCAAACCAATGATCACACACGACAGTGGTTACCTTCTCCTCTCTTTCATGCACCTTGCAAAGTCCCCTGAGAGGAACTGTTGAATTTCTTCTGACCTAGAGCAGTGATTTTCAACCTTTTTCATCTCACGACACACTAACAATTGTGTTGACTGAAATTGTCAAGGCACACCACCAGTTGTTGTTACCATTGACAGGCTGTTCAATTTTCTTATTTGTTAATAAATGTCAATCCCCAAATTCCCGGGGCACATCTGAGGACTATGCATGGCACAGCAGTGTGCCATGGCACACTGGTTGAAAATCACTGACCTAGGGTGTTCTTATAAGCATGATCCTCTATCGCCAAGATAAGCGGAATTGTGATGTGCGTGACCTCTTGTCACTGCCGGCATGTGCCCCACTCCAGACTATTGTGAAGATCTAAGGATCACACTCAGCAGGATCAAATTGTGTGGCAGGATCAAATTCAGTGGCAGTTGTGCACACTATACCCTACACACTATACCCTATCCCCCTTACTAGATCCAACCTGCCAGCATGAGACCACTTAGACTTGCACCAGCTATTTAGCTTTGTGTGGATTCACTGCAAAGGCTGGGAGGAAATAATAATGTCCCCTTACGTTGAGGAGCCATTATTGGCTCCTCAATTTGGCTGTCAGTAAACTTGGTATATAAATAGGCTAAAATTCAATGAATCTTTGAAATAGTTGGAATCCACTGCATTCTGTAAAACAAGCAACTGTTGAGAAGCAGATGAAATGCTGAATACATTTTTTTCCCAGTGGTTAAAGCTATGGCAAATGTTCCGGAGAGGATAATACCTTAAATGTATCCAGGCCCTGCTTGAAGAATGACCTAATTACAGTACCTTTTTTTAGTTGACTCTTAGTTTCATAAAGTGCTGCTGTTGGCAAGTGTACCCGTTTAATTTTTCCCATCTGTTTTATCTTTTCATTTTTTAAAAATCCTGAACATCTGATCCATAACAATCTAGTTGTGTATTCTATAGAGACTATTTAAAACTTTGGTGTAATTAGGAAAAATTTATGCTAAACAATAAAAACAAAAACCCAGAATTTTAGATCTAAAAAATGTCCTTATGACTCTGAAAAAGGGGAGGGTATGCTCTAAAAAAACAGATGGGGTATAAAATCAATCAAGAGTTGTAGACAACAGGCAGTGGTATCATTAAGGTTTGTGTCAACTGGTGTGGGAGGCCAATATATCACCCCTAATTGTCACCCCTATGGACCTCCTCCTGGCCATTCCTGCCCAGAACGACTCAAAGTGGGAGAGGGGCTGCTTGCATGGAACAGTGAGACTCCCTGCAAAACATAATGCTTTGTAGTGTATCACTACATCACTGTGTAGTGATAGATCACATCTTCTATCAGCATAATATTTGTACGGGACTGGGCCATAACACAGGGAAAACAGAGGTTGACTAAAGTTGCAATGGACTGAACTGAGACTTCACATCTCTTCAAACTTTGTGCTTATATGAATTATTCCAGATTTAAGTATGAATTTAAGTAAGATTGACTCTTCTCTGTAATCAGAGCCTTTATTATCCTTCCTTAATTAAATCCCCAGAAAAGAGGATGAAGTAGCTATCTTAAACTCTGCTTACATTAAGGAAAATGCTTGGAGTTCCAAAAATATCCCCTTTTATTCTGGCTGAACTCTTCAAATTCCTTCCTCCCCTGCAACATTTTGGGCAATATTCTAAAGCTAGTGTTTTGAGAGAGCTGCCACATTAAAGACTATATATATAGTATATGGATAAATTAGTATATGGATAATTTATAAATTAGTATATGGATAATTAGTATATTGGACTAATTCAGTGGCATGGAGAGGGTGCTGCTTGGATTTGCAGCCTATCCCAATCTAACCCAGGCTTTTGTGCTTCGCATGCAGCGTATGCAGCGCCAAGCACGATACCATAGTCTTCCAAGACTGACGGAGGCCTGCTTTTATGGCCTATATATATATATATCCGTACACTGGCACTAGGACAGCCACGCTGGCATTGAGTCGACCCACTGCCACAGACTCCAGAGCAATGCTGGCAAAATGCTGCAGCTTGCATGTCACCTCAACATGAATGCAACTCTGCTGGCACAGAGGCCAAAATACGGAGAAGAATTGGGAGTGAAAAAGAAGGAATGGAGGAGGCAATGAAACCATATTCTAAACCCTCTTCAGACAATGGACATGATCCCAATGCTTGAAAAATCCCCTGCCCCTAACAGAGCTGGTGTATGTAGAAGCAACCTCATAAGGACCATGGGGAAAGGAGGAATGGTAGAAAATTGCACCTCCTGTGACCCTCTTGCCCATCCACTTTCCTACAACCAAGCATAGGAGACATTCATGGTGTCTTGTGTGGTGTATGGTGTAGGTATTTGGTGTATGGTGTAGGTATTTGATTACCACTTGTCTTCTTAGAATTCTGATTGCAGGTATTCTAACTCAGGATTGCACACAAAGATACACAACTGAAACCTTGCCAATTTTCCAGAGTGACCATATGTTCACTTTTTCCAGGACATGTCCTCTTTTTTAGCCTTGTGTCCTGGAAACTTCTTTTTCATTGTCATCCTTTTCCTTGTGAGCAAGCAGCAAGTAGCCTTCTTGTATTTATTAAGTTATACATGTCATAAGTTATAGGTAATAGTTTTAAATTTAATAATACGTAATATAGTGTTTAAATCAGGGTGACAATATAGAATGGAGGACATAGTGCCTGTCCCTTTAAACATTACATAGAAGAGGGAATTTAGGCAGGTGCTGCTTTTTAAACCCTTTTATGATAAGCTAAACCTGCCTCAGTTCCCTCTTCTATGCAGTGGTTAAAGTTAGAGGCACTCTGTTTTCCATCCTATATGGTCACCCTGGTTAAAATCAATCACACGAAAGCAATATATATATGAGTTTTTATTTTGTCATGTCCTAAATTTTTCTTGGATGTCCTGCATTTTGGGAGTCCTTGTCCTCTGTTGCAGTTATGGCATATGTTGATGCCACTATGCCTTTACTGATGATGCACTATTACATTTCTAGGGAGTGCGAGTGTTGTGACATCACTGTATTATTTTCTGCGTGCGTGCGTGCGTGCGTATGTGTGTGTGTGTGTGTGTGTGTAGTGCCCTGGAACATTTGTCCATCCTTGGGAGTGATGCATGCCTGTGCTGTGTTGCTCTTAATGGCTGGCAGGGGTATGTCCCCTGAGCATTTACCACAATTGTCCCTGCACCTGTCGCTACCCCTGCTCACTGCTTCTCTGGCAGCCAATGTTGTGGCCAATTTGTTGAAGTGATTGGCTTCTTGGACTTCAGACTAATGCAGGATGACCATATGACCGGATTTTTCTGGATTTATCCTCTTTTTTAGCCTTCTGTCCTGGTGTCCTCTAAAAGGACTTCATTGTTCTCCATTTAGGCTTTATTTTGGAACTTTGCAATGGTGCACCATACCCCATCATCTCATATGTCGTTGGATTCATATTGAAGAACAGAATCCAATGCAAAATCCGTTTTGAAATATCTCCTTCCTATCAAAAGATATGGTCAAAAAACTAAAAATTAAAAATATGCATTGAGCTCTATGGGAAAGTGAAAGTGCCCACGATCACGGCTTCACTTGTGAGTAGGCAAATGTGTCATTGTCCACTGGAAAGGCCATGTTGAGAGGAATCCAAGACCTTGTCCTCCTTTTGACGTTTGGGCATCTGGTCACCCTGGACACACTGATGTCATAAAAATGGCATATTGACTGTATGGCAACAACATACATATGACCCAGCACTGATGTGTCCTTGTCAGGGTGTTGTTCTGAGTATATCTTTTGCTACCACTTCTCTTCCTGGTTGCTTACATGGAATTCCTAGCTACTCTAGGCATTCTGGTGACTTGCTGTTTACATCTTTGCATGAAATTATATCACACATATATAATGAAACCAGTCACTTTCACAACACCTAAATACTTTCTTTTTTGTGATTTCTTGAGCTTTATAGCACATACTGACACAGTTTGTCATTACCTTCAAAAACAGACTGTTACAAAGAAAAAATATTTCCATGTAAATACCAAATAACCAAGTGGAAGCGTGCAATGGCAAGGCTGATTGTTCCTAGCCATATTCGGATAGCAGAATCGTATTGATAGCAACATAGCACATGGCTACATTGGGCGCAATCCAGAGTAACTACGGGGAGTCCTTGCTCCGGAGTAAGAAAAAGTTACTCTGGATTGCAATATGAATTTTCCATAGGTTTTCACTAGGTAATGCAGTAACTACGGGTGCACGTAATGTCTCTTACGTACTCCCATAGTTACTCTGGATTGTAGCCTTTGACTTTCATAAAGCTGTCTATTGGGCAGTCCAATCCTGACTTGTGCTGGAATCGGGAGGCCAGTAGGCCTGCCCCATATCAAGTATGATGTTAGGATCCAAAGCGGCTCAGCTTGGGGCCAAGAAGAACAGCTTTCCCAATGGGGCTACCCAAGAAGTGGTACAGTTCTGAGCAGCCCAGAGTTGCTCTGGACTGCCCATAAATGGAGTTAGGATCTGGTTCAAGTGCCAATCTAAGCCCCACTCCCAGCTCTACCACTGCCTGCCCATGGGCCTGCCTGCCATACACTTTCCCCTGCCTCAAAACGCCTCTTTTCTACCCTACGCATTCCCCCGGAACAGCTAAGCTCAGCCAGAGCAAGCATATTTGGTACTGTTGCAGCTTACATGGGTCGGTGCATGTCGTTGTACTGGCCCAGCTAACTCCAGAGAAGGAACAAATGTGCTTGAAGGCACATTTGCAGTCCCCTTAGGGCCAGCATACGGGGTTTGTGCTGGACTAGCAAAATCTCAGGATTGTGCTCAAAGTTCCTTTGCATAACGGAAAAGAAAATACACGTATTCACTCAAATCTAATGCACCATCAAATCTAACGTGCACACTGATTTTAAACAGCTGGAGATGAAAAAATGTTTACTGGAAATTGTAATATGCAGTTGCAAACCAGGTGCAAAATTTAATTTTACTGCATTAAAAATGAGTTCTATGACAATAATAATATGACAATGGGTTTATGTTATTATTTTTACTTTTTATTTTATTTATATTTATTTTATTTATGTTACATTTTTAATTAAAATAGAGTAAACTGTTAAACTTAATACTGACCTATACTTATAATCAAAATGATGTATTCACAATCCTAACCATGGCTACTCAAAAGTAAGCTCCATTGTGTTCAATGGGTCTTACTCCCAGGAAAGTGTCTTTAGGGTTGCAATCTAAGGGTGAAATCTAGAATAACTACAGGAAGTCCTTGCTCCAGAGTAAGACTACTCTGAATTGCAATATGAATTTCCCATAGGTTTTCACTAAGTGGTGCAGTAACTATAGGTGTATGTAATGTCTCTTACGTGTTCCCGTAGTAACTCTGGTTTGTGCCCTAAGGCTGCAATCCTAACCACACTTTCCTGACAGTAAGTACTATTGAATTCAATGGGACTCACTTGTGAGTAGACATGCTTAGGACTAAAATTGGCTGAAAAGGGTGAGCATTAGATTAAGTTAAAGTATATATGGTAATTCTATTCTGCAATGTCAATTTTTTATCAGTGATCTTTATTTGAGTTCTGTTGCTCTTCTACGCATGTATGACAGTTCTCAAGAACAAAATCCTTTGTGTTTGTGCACATGGATGTCTACGGATGCACATACATACACACACACAAACACGCACATGCACAACCTCATTAACTGGCTAAAAGTGGGCCAACTGTTCAGTGGAAAGGATGTTCTGCTGTAGGTTAGGCAAGACAGAGTATCCACTGTATGACTGTTAAGAATTGCCAGGAGAATTTGTCCTTGTGCCCTTTTCCTCCCCATACATCATGTCTTCCAATTAAAATCCTGGGACTTTGTGTGGATGGAATTACTTTCAGTATAAAATCAATACCTCTCTGTGGAAAGAAGGATTGGCACTGCTTGCTCCATGAACCCTGACAGGTACAGATCAAGGAAGGTGTTTCCGACATTAATACTTCAATAGTATTTCAAGCCTTTTCTGGAATTTACTGAGATCCTAGAAAGACAGCTAAAACAATTTAGAAACAACAGTCTGTTATCTTAATAGGATATCTTGTAGGAACATCAGAATAGGTATTTGAAAACTAAATTACCTTTGAAAAATAGACCATGGGCGAAATCCAGAGTAACTACGGGGAGCCCTTGCTTTGGTGTAAGAACAATTTGCTCTGGATTGCAATATGAATTTCACTAGTTTTCACTAGGTGGTGCAGTAAGTACGGATACACGTAATGTCTCTTACGTGCTCCTGTAGTTACTCTGGATTGTAGGATTAGGCTGCAATCCTAAAGACACTTTCCTAGGAGTAAGACTCACTGAACACAATGTGACTTACTTTTGAGTAGACATGGTTCTTGCCTGCCTCCCTACATCACCACAGGAATGGGAAGACTGATGAGTTATGCTGGCCTAGGTTAGGATTGCACTCATGACAGATGGACAATGATGCCGGTATGAGGGGATGCTCCATTTTAATAGGTGACTGAGGCTGAAATTGAAATCCTAAAGCCCAGTTAGGCTGGCACAAGTCCTGTGCTGAGCTGGTGGTGTTACAAATGTGCCATAAAGCACTTCTGTCCCACTTCTTGGGGAGTTAGGCCGGTGCACAGGCATGCGCTGACCTCCCCACACCACCAGAGAAAGTTATGCCAGGTGAGTTATGCTGGCATAAATTTGTTAAGATTGCACCTTAAATCTTAAACTGGGGTAGGATTTCCAACTTACCTGCTAACAAAAGCTCAGATCACTTAGCACCTGCCTAACAAATAAAAATACAATGTGCAGTTATTTCCAAATGCAGAAATGCTTGCAGAGTTGGAAAAGGGCTCACCTGTTTGATTTCTCCTGTCATGCAAATCTAATGAGATAGTCACAGAGCCTTGTTTTTATTCACCCTGTCTGCTGTGTGTCCAAGGAGTGTGGGGAGTCCCACAGAGTCCCATGCAAAGCTCCCTGCACCTCAAAATGTTGCAGAAATGCAACTATTACCCACTAAGTTGCAATAGTGAAAATGGAAGTGCAACCAAGAAGAGGGCTGCAATTGTGTTTCTTTAATGTACTGAGATGCGGAGAGCTGCGGGGTGGGCTCTGAGGGGCTCCCCACACTCCTTGGAAAACTGGAAAACATACAGGGATGGGTAAAAACCAAGCCCAAGTCTCTGCTGGTGGAACAATAGTTCCGATTGTGTCACCACCATCCCCTCACCTCTGCAAACAGAGAGTGGCTCAAACCCTACACAGAGTTTTAGAACCACTGGAAAAGGTAGAGTACCTTTAACAACTCTTCATTCAAGCTAGTGGACCTCTAACCAAGCTTCCCATTTGTAGTTCAAATAATTCCCGAATGGGCTGTGGGTGGTGCAAGCGGTTAAGACACTGTGCCTGTTAACCAGCAGGCCAGGGTTTGAGTCTCAGGTTGGCCCCACAAGACAGGGTGAGCTCCTGTCCTTAGCCCAGCTCTGCAATGCCAGCTGGATCCAATTGTATTGGCTCTGCCTTTCCATTGGACTAATTCAGTGGCATGGAGAGGGGGGATTTGCTGCTTGGGTAACAGCTTATCCTCCATAACAATCCAACCCAGGCTTTCATGCTTCGCATGCAGCGTATGCACGCCAAGCACAATACCATAGTCTTTCAAGACTGACGGAGGCCTGCTTTTTAATTCCTGAATAGTTGTGAATATTAAATTGTGAAGACCACGGGTGAAACCTGGTTAGTACCCAATGGGTATATAAAATGTGTGTTTGAACATTTGTGCATTTGCCCAGACTACATCAGAAGCATTTTATGTTTCTGGCACTCGTATAGCTTTGGGGGAGGGGGGAATGATAAGTACTGTAGGTGCTGCGTAAGTACTCTTACCCCAAATCTAGACTTTACGTGCACCTGTAGTTACTGCACCACCTAATGAAAACCTATGGAAAATTCATATTGGCATCCAGAGTAAGTTGTTCTTACACTGGAGCAAGGACTCCCACAGTTACTCTGGATTTTGCCCTTACTCACTGCATAAGTAGTGGTAAGCAATTACTGAGTAAGTAATGGTAAGTACTGCACCATGTACGCGGCTCCTTCCACTCATCATTAGAGCCATTCTGGGCAGCAGTGGCAAGGAGAAGTGTTCAACAAACCAGTCAATGTTTCCTGTACATTGCTTTCATGGCACGGAATAGCCTTAGTAGTGAGAAGGAGGGGCTGCTTACATGGCACTTTGCAGTTCCTGCAGTACTTACCATTTTTCCCCCTCTAGCTATGTAGTTTTTGCCCCCTCTAATTTTGCCCCCTCTAGCAAAATGGTGTCTGGAGGCTTTTATTTATCATTGATTTGATACACGTTGACCCCTGAGTGCTTTGGTGGCTCAAAGCAAGGCATGCTCCTTTACAGGATGGGTTTCAGATGTTCAGTATCTCAAGATACTCAAGCCTTACCAGTTACACATGGTCTGAAAAATACTTTTCCCCCTAATTTTGCAAATTACTACACATTTGCTGCAGTGCAGAATGCAAGGTTTAGAACATTGCTTGACCAGAATTCTGATCAGCAGGTCAGCAGTTCAAGACCCGAGTACTGCAGGACGGAGTGAGCTCCCATCCATAGCCCAGCTCCTGCCAACCTAGCAGTTCAAAAGCTTGTAAAATGCAAGTAAGTAAATAGATACCATCTCGGTGAGAAGGTACCAGGTTTCATGCGCCTCGGCATATAGTAATGCTGGCCACATGGCCACGGAAACATCTTTGGACAAAAAATGGAGTTGAGCACCATTCCCTAGAGTCGGACACAACTGGCAGTACAACCTATGGGGGACACCTTTGCCTTTACCTACCACCTATTAACTTCAAATTGATGTTATATTTGAATTGAAATGGTGTTAGCACATATTCTGGACAAACTGTTCCCAAACAGTTAATGTTTAAATGCCTGAAGGACTCTTTACTGAATGTTCGATGTAAATTACTGTATATTATACCTTAGCTCCTTCACTGACAAGTTATTTATGCAAATCTACTTATGTTTAAAGCACTTTAAAGTTCTGGGACTCTCAACCTGGCAGAGGAAAGGGACAGGCTATTCTAATGAAGTTTTAAAAATTAGTTTCATCAGTGTGTGTTAAGGATGGATGAGGAAAGGAATTATTACCCTGTCTTGAGTGTTGTTGCAAGGGCCAAAACTAAAACCAGTGTGAGAAAAATACCACTGAATCAAGGAAAATCTGGCATCCTATTTCCATGCTGGCCCATCAATTGCCTCTTGGTAATCTACATACATGAGATTTTGGTTGCTTACTTTTGAGTTGATAGGATTGTGCTCTAAGGGCGCAATCCAGAGTAACGACGGGGAGTCCATGCTCCAATGTAAGAACAATTTACTCTGGATTGCAATATGAATTTCCCATAGGTTTTCACTAGGTGGTGCCATAACTACATCAACATAAATGTCTCTTACTTGTTATTCTGGATTGTAGGGTAAGTTCCATAAAATATAATGAGACTTTTGAGTATTCAAGCTTAGGATTGCACCCTTATTCTAGTGAAAGTTTACAACTACAGTGGCGCCTCACGTAACATAATTAATTCGTTCCAGCGGCAGTTTCTTTACGTGAAACTTTCTTTACGTGAAGCGGGTTTTCCCATAGAAATAATGAAAACTCAGATGATTGGTTCCACAACCCCAAAAATATTCATATAAAAATATTAACTGGATGTAAAAATGATGACAAAACACTGGAATTGAATTCAAAACATGCATTCAGTGTGCATGATCTTATGAAGTCTACTTAGGCTGCAGTCCTATTTCCTGGGAGTAAGACCCATTTAGCACAGTGGGGCTTACTTCTGGGTAGACATGGTTAGGAGGCTGCAATCCAAGACACCTTCAAAGTGTCTCCCCCCTTTCTCCTTCTCTCCATCCTGAGGCTCTCTCTCCCCTGCTCCCTTCTGGCTAGCCCTGAGCTGCTTCCCTCTTCTCCACTGCTCTTCTCTCCCTCCGGCCACAGGAGGAACAGCGCAGAAGTGTTGCTTTCACTATAGGCAGGTGCGCTAGGCAGCCCTGACACTTTTTAAACAGGCTGCCGGCCAGCGCGTCTTTACATGAAGCAGAATCCTGGAGAAATTTTTGTTTGTTACGTGAAACATACTTTATGTGTGGTATTCTTTATATGAGGCGCCACTGTAATTAAAAAATCCAAAAGCGTTTGCTGTGATTACTCATTATAGTTACAGAGAACACTTCTGAAATTGTGAATCAGTTGTAACCTTCAACATAATCAGAGTAACTAGCAGGAAAAATATTTCAAAAGAAAAAAAACAAGAAACATTTGAGCTGTCAAATAATTCAAGTCAAGTAATTTTACTGTTGGTTTGGTAGAGAGACTTTATAACAGACCCGTTATTCTCACTACAATACAGAAATATAAAAACAAAACAAAAAATTAAAGACAGAGCCTTAAAAATATAGATTCCTGTCCAATTAACATTAGTTGTGACTAACAGCCCAATCCTAAACATTCCATTTACAACACAATCCTATGCATATCTCCTCAGAAGTCCTATTGTATTCAAGTAGTCATTGTGGTTTACTCCCAGTATATTAAGTATATTTATATTTAAGTATATTTAAGTATTTATATATTTATATTTAAGTATTTAAAGTATATTTAAGTCTGCAATAAAAGTTAGCTGTGATGTCCCATCCAAGCCTATGAATCTTGACTCAGAAGTAAAATCCACTGGGTTAAGTAAGACTTAGGAAAGTGTGCACAGGATTGCAGAAGTTAGTTAAGACTGCCATAATTTAAGCCCAGAAGAATCGAGGTCAAATCCACTGCTGGCCTTCCAACTCAAAACATCCAGCAAATTAATATGGTAACAAGCGGCTCATCTAATGCGTCTTTTTAAAAAATGTATTAAAGTAGCATCACAGTGAATACATTATTGCGCTGACACTTAACACTCTAAATTACATTCATATGTGTCATTCTACAAATATGCAGTAGTTTCTCTTGAGAAGGACCCCATAAATATACATGAGATAGTTTAATTGGCTTATGACCTGTGAAGAGCGCGCAGGAACACTTGCTGAAACTTTTAGCAAATGCAACTTTTGTCAAGCTGCAATTTCTGAATCTAGCATCCATTCCTAAAATACTGACAGCTGGGGAAGAAAATTGCTTGTAAGACTGTTGGCAAGGCAGGAATGGTGAGTAAAATTAAGGTTGTCATTCATGCATTTAACAGCCTACTCTTGTACAAGTTTACTAAGCAGAGTGAGCCAACTCCCAAGTAAATGTGCACAGTGGGGACAGTCCACTGGACCAATGGCCCCACATCCAGCTTGAATGAAATGGGATCCTGCAATTCCCAGAACAGTGCTGGTGCCAAGAATGAATGAGTACTTTTGGGAGTGTCAGTGCTAGGTTTGGGTGGTGCTAGTAACCCACAGACAGCTCTGTAGGGCACCCCAAGCCTCTTATCAACTAAAAAAAGGGATTGGAAACTACTTCTGGTTTTTCATCATGAAACCGGAAGTGGTTTCAATAGGTATTTTAAGTTATGGAATCAAAGGCTCTACAGGGTTTCCTACTACCTTTGGAGGCCAGCACTGACAAAGTTAAATCAAAGAAAGCCCCCTACATCCCTGACAACTGTGCAATCCAAGATAATATAATGCTGCCTCCTCATCACCCCTTAAAGCAGAAGAGTCAGGGGTTGCCTTGCTGGTGGGAACAGTGGTGGGCTTCAGTGGGTTCTCACAGGTTCTATAGAGCAGTGATTCTCAATCTTCCTAACGCCGTGACCCCTTTATAAGTTCCTCATGTTGTGGGGACCCCCAACCACAAAATTATTTTTATTGCAACTTTATAACTGTAATTTTGCTACTGTTAGGAATCGTAATGTAAATATCCAATATGCAGGATGTATTTTCATTGTTACAAATGAAATGTGTGTTCTATGCACACATTGAACACAATGGGAATGATCTCAGAGTAGGCATGCATAGGATTGGGCCCTGAGGCTGCAATCCTATCCACATTTACATGGGACTAAAGGCCTCCTGACTATAATGGGATTTATTTCAGAGTAGGCATGCATAGGATTGGGCCCTGAGGCTGTCAGTCAGCCCCAGTGCGCACGCAGCTACAGCTGGAGGTCTGGCAAGCCTGACCTGGTCCCCTGCACCAGGGGTCTTTAGGCAACCCCCACTTTGAGAAACACTGCTAAAGAGGTTCATTTGCTAATGAGCACCTGGTTCTGAGAACCTGTTGTTAATTTAAGTTATTAGGACATAGAACCTGTTGTTAATTTATTTGAATCCCACCACTTGATTTAATGCTCTAGAGAATTAACTTGAATCTTAGACACATTTACTCAGAAGTATCCCCCATAAGCATAAAATAAAGGGCATATTCTCAAACAGTTACAGGACCAATCTTGTTATACACTGATTTTTTTCATATATAGAGATTTGACTCAACACATATGATCACTAAAAATCACAGTTTTAAAAACTGCTTTTCTACTGTTGTAGAGAGACAGTCATGCAAGCAATCATTGCATTCTTCAGTTCCAGAATCAAACCTCTGCAGATATTGAGGTACCACCTTAGTCCATTAGACACAATGAAGGAGAAAGAAACCTGGAAGTGTGTCTGTAAATCTATTTTTCGATTGTTTTTTATCCACTGATTTTTTTTAAATCCACAGTAAATTCTAGATCCCTCATAAGGGTCACCAATATATGGCAATCCTATGCATGACAAACTCTACTGAAAACATTCTGAGATTTACTCCTGAGTAAACATGCTTTGCATAATGAGATATGCCTCTTCCTTGTCACTGACAATCTTCCCAGTACCACCTCTGGGAGGAAATGGAGCCCACCCTGTTATTCCTAATGAAATGAGCAGAATCAATATGTTCTGGGTATGGTTCAAAGTGTGAAATTTTTTTTTCCCTTTTAACAACTGATCCAGACCAAAATTTGAGAGCAGAGGTTGGCTTGTAGTTACTCTCAAACAAATCTCTAAAAGATAAAAGCGGTTTCACATTTGTGAATTAAAAGTTGGGAAGTTCTGTAAATTGCTTATTTTTCAAGGGATATGAATTAAATTTGGGAAAGTCTGTAGGAAAGACCAGGATTATTGGACAAACAGCCCCGACTTAATGAAAATGAGGCCGCTCTAAATTTGACAGGCAGCAACCGTATTTGTTGAAGGCTAATATAAAGAATGTCCAAAACAGTGTCAATCCATCAGATGGACATGCATTGTGTTATAAATGTCAAAACAAGATGGTACTATAAAGAACAGGAATTAAAGGTTAATGCTTCACATAATTTTTTTCAAAATAACAACAAAACATCAAAACAAATGTGAATTTTGGAAACAATTTCAGGGACACAGACCCAGAAGAAAGGAAGTATTTTGGGGTTTTAAAAAACTGAAAAATATTAGAAGAGGCCTATAAGAAGCAGGTAAGTAGTACTGGCATGTCATGTGTCAACAGACCTACACCACATTTGAAAGAGTATTGGAGGATTTTATGACGGAGAACGTTCAGGACTTATAATGGTAGAAAAGCCCCCTTATAATGGTAGAAAAGCCCCCTTCCTTTAGGAAGAAAGGTGGGATATAAATCAGATAAATAAAATAATAAATTGCTTGTTAACTTCTCCTTCATACAAACACTCCTACTCATGTGTAATAAAGGGGTCCACTTTGTTCTGCTCCCCGCTTCCGGCCTGTTTCATACATTGCATTCAATCTCCCAAGAAAGTGCCTTTAGGATTGGAGCCTTAGGCTGCAATCTTAAAGACACTTTCCTGGGAGTAAGACCTATTGAACACAATGGGGCTTACTTTTGAGTAGACATGGTTCGGATTGCACCCTAAGTGTGAAAAGCATGAGACACTAGCTGGGAGTCAGGACCCCCTTGGGAGTTGTGATTTCATTTCAGGGGGCTTGCAAAAAGCTGGGTGCCACCATCTTGGAATCTGCCATTTGGTGCTGCTACGTTGGAATGGGATACACAGTCTGCAATCCATAGCCTGGAAGTCAGTCTTATTGAACATGATAGGACTTACTTCTGAGTAGACATGGAGGACCTCTGACATCACATTGATGTTACTTCCTGTTTGATGGCATCACTTACAGGGGGATCCTGGACAGATTGTCATTCTCAGAAGGGGGTCCCAGGCAGAAATGCTCGAGAACCACTGCTCCAGATGAATGAATGAATGAATGAATGAATGAATGGAGAATCCTCAAACCACTTCCATGGCAGAATGGTAGTTCAGTGCAAGATAGGATTTGTCACAGTGTCTGAGACCAGAAAATATGCCAACATATGAAACCATGATTCAGGTTGCAATCCTATTCAGTCTTTCATGGGAGTAAGTCAGGTTGGACACAATGGGACTTACTTCTGAGGAGAAATGCATAGGATTGCACTTCTTTCTTTTTCCTCTCTCATTCATTAATGCCTATATTTTACCTCCAGGAAGACATGACTGTATTAGTCTTGGTTCTGAAGAAATAACTTTTGATAACACAGATTCATCCTTTGAAGAGTTCCCAGTTATAACTCTGTAGTCCACATTATAAGATGATAGCATTAAAAATACTGTTTCCTTGCAAAAGAGCCAGACCAAGTAGACATGTGAAACTTACATCTTTTTCCCCAACAACAAAGAAGAAATGGTTGTTTCACTGAGGTATACTTCACCCTCCAACTTGCATATATACCCCATTATTTGTTCACTATCCACTGCATTCAATTTTAAAATTTATATACATAGACTGGATCTTAGGTCCTCAAATTTAATTTTCAGATGAGATTTGTTTATTCAAATTAAAATAAACAATTCATCTCAGTCTTTAGTAGGAGATTACAATCCTAAAGGTACTTTCCTGGGAGTAAGATCCATTGAACACAATGGGGCTTACTCCATGATGGGATTCAAAGAAATTAAGAACCGGTTCTCTGCCCATCTGGCAGCCACTTTTAAATGGCTATTTTTAAACTTTATAAGTCCTATTTCTCGTTAACAACCGGTACTATAGAGTAGGTGCGAACCTGCTGGAGCCCACCTCTGGGCTTACTTTTGAGTAGATATGGTTAGGATTGTGCTCTATAGCTGCAGTCCTAAACACATTTTCCTGGGAATAGGCCCCATTGAATTCAATAGAACTTCTGAGTAGACAAGCTTAGGATTGCATTGTGCCTTGTGCATTTTCAACAGTCTTACAGCCCAATCCTATTCACCATCTATTCAGAAGAAAATCCATTTATTTCAATGGGATTTACTTCCAGGTAAGTGTGGATAGGATTGTTCCCTTATATGGGTCTTTTTTATTGAATGAATATTTCCACCACTACTAAGAACTAAATATATTTACTGGGAAGAAAGGTTGATAGAAACACACACAAAAAAACACGCCAAATTTGTAAAGAATTTGCAAGTATTGAAGAATTTGCAAGTATTAAACATCAAACTTATGAAATTTGGCATTACATTAATTAACCTTGTGCTTCCTCCTATATTTACATGCTGGAAGCTGAAATTGTGTCTTAGCTGGGAGTGAGTCCCACAGACCATAAACACCATGCTTCTGAGTAGACATGGATAGGATTAGGATCTCAATTTCTCTTCTAAGGTACGGTTGCTACAATTGTCTCCCACAAAATCGGGACAGGACCCTCTGTCCCATTTGCCTTAAGTGAACACAATCTCCCAAAATTGGGATTGTCCCTGTTTTTCCAGATATATGGCAACCCTATTCTATATGGCAAAACAATTTTCCATGAAATCTGCAAGGGGAGAGTGAGTGGGGCAGGGAGACGTACAAGCTTGGGTCTTTGTTAGATGGCATCAAGCCATGTTTTGGTGACATATATCTCGACTCATTCTATAAGCTGCTGCCTGAATTAGTGCACACTGCAAAATGAAATCAGCCTTTTTCTATACATATCAGGCTTTAAACTCATATTTCTCGTAAACAACAGTAGCAGAAAATAAGTTGTGACATGCCAGCCTGCTCTTGAAATTACAGCTGCGGCAACTGCCTCTTGCTACTGTCTGTTTGGAAATAACAGATCCTTGCAACTTGATGTCAGACCCTGTGTCTTGGCTCTTTCTTACTTGGTATTCATAGCCAAAGGTGTCTCAATCTGCCAAATCATGTTGGGAACACTGCAAAGCAGGGTGCAGATGCTTGTAAAAAATGTCTGGACTGAATCCGACAGTGAGAATGAGAGGAAAAGGCAAATTAGTGCTCATAACAGAGGCTGGGAGGCTTCTTGGGTTGCAATCCTATGCATGCTTTCCTAGGATCAAATCCTTTTGAACTTAATAGGATTACTTCTGAGTAAATGTGCCTAGGATGGGACTGTTGATGATGACCCAGACCAGATCCCTGAGAGTGCCCAATGCGGTAGCTCACTCAGCTGACTATAAGTATTGAATAACTATAACTAACATGTATGTATGTATGTATGATCTATGTATGCATGTATATGGCTGCAAGTAAGTGCTCAATTGCTCCATGCAATGGAACTGGGGAGACTCCAGCAGAGGTGCTGCAAGGATCTTGCTCTTTCTCTAAATCATGGGCCCAGTGCCAGGACTTCCTGGGACACCATGTTCTGCAGCCTCCAAGTTTCCTAATTTTTAAAGGACTCTGAGTCTCTCCTGCTGCATCTCAGCCGAGGAAAATGAACATGATCATAAAAAAGTGACCAAGCAAATGAGAATATCTCCTGCTAGCAGCCAGATATTCTTTAGAGACCTATTAAATTAGAGCTGAAAAAGGAGCAGTCAAGCATCTGTTTATCCATACATTAAAAACAGTCAAAGATCTGATTAGTTTCTTTTTGAGAATTTTGAAAGCCATCTGATCATTAGGGGGAAAGGGATGATGTCCCACTATTATGTGTATGTGCATATATGTATGTATACTAGGATACATGCATATTCCTGAGTAAATATCATAGACTATCAGATGGAACGAAAAATTGATACTGGATTCCGACATCAAAAAGTACAATGCTAAATTCATGATATTTGTTAGCAGAGGGCATTTTAAGGACAGGTGATGCAACTTTAAATACTACAGAAGTCCCAAGTGGTGCCTCTAGAAGAACTTGGCTCCAAATCTAATGATTGCCTCATTTACCCGTCAGCTCACTGGATGATGAGATGGGATGTGTGCAACACAACTGTTAGGAGTACTTAGGCTGCAGTCCTATCCACATCTGTCTGAGAGTAAGCCCCATTGACTCTAATGGAACTTACTTCAGAGTAAGTGCATATGCACATTCCTGGGAATAAGCCACACTGACTACCAGGGGATTTACCAGTATATGTATTATGAATTTAAAAAAAAATAGTGTGGCCTTTTTAGCCACACTAGGTGTTGTTTCAGGACCTCCAATCAGAGCACGATACCAGAGTCTTTCAAGACGGAAGGATGCCAATAAAGACATATTATGAATAGGATTTGGCTCTTACTGTTCAATTCTATTCATATGTCCCATTGATTTTAATGCACTTTTGACTACAATGGGACTTCTGAGTCCCACTCCACAAAGGATGCTCTTGCAATACCTTATATATAAGATACCTTATATGTATGTGCAGACATTTGCCAGGCTGTTCCTAGAAAAAAAGTTTAAGAACTGTTCCCCCCCTCCAAATCTTTCAGGGTACCCAGAGGTTGGCCCTGGAAGGCAAGATCATCATCATCATCATCACTGAAAACTTCACAAAGTAGTTCACAGAGAAAACAAATGGTGAAAAATGTGCAGTTAAGGCTCCCAAGGCAGACAAAACTGGGTTCACACTTGATCTACCACATGTCACTGGGGGGGGGGGGATATGAATATGACTTCATATGACAGGCGAGCATTCCAGCCCCAGTTAGCAATGTTAGAGCTCAATCCTATGCATGTCTACTCAGAAGTATGTCCCATTATGGTCAGTGTGGCTAATTCCTAGGTAAATGTGGAGAGAATTTCAGCCCAAACCTGTGCATCAGTAGTCAGTCCCATTTGAGTCAATGGGCTTTCTATGAGAAGGGTGTCTGCCTAAAGCTGCAGTCCTATCCACACTTAACCTGAGAGGAAGATCTTACAATCCATTTACCTGGGAGTAAGCACAATTGACCACAATGGGACTTACTTCTGAGTAGAAATGATAGGCTTGGCTTCTTATTTTCCAATCTATTCACTCTTGCGTCTGTGTTGGACCCATTGACTTCAATGGGACTTACTTCCTAGTAGACTTGCCTAGCCTATGACTCTTCCATCCCAATCTTATCCACATTTTCCTGGGCATAGGACCCATTGACTGCAATGAAACTTACTTTTGAGTAGCCTGGGGTGCTCAGGCTTGTATTGGGGAAGAGATGGGAGAACCAGACCCCTCCCTAGAGGTCTCCATCAGAGGTGTGGACACTGTCAGGGGGGACTCAAGGAAGCTGGGGCTGCATGAAAAGGGCAGGGTTTCCATATGGCTTAACTGCACAGGAGGACAAGGCCCCCAAAATGTAGGACACCCAAGAAAAATTTAGGACATGAGAAAATAAAAGCTAAAAACACGCATATACTGCTTTCATTGGGTTACTTCAAACACTATATTACTTCTTATTAATTTATTTCATCTAATTTCTTAATTCCGATAAGGTTACATTCTGCCTGATTAGAAGGAAATAGAGGACAATGAAGATTTTTTCCCCAGGACATAAGGCTAAAAAAGAGGACACGTTCTGGAAAAGGAGGATATATGGTCACCATGGAAGGGAAAGGAGGACAATGAAGATTTTTTCACCCAGGACATATGGCTAAAAAAGAGGACACGTCCTGGAAAGAATGGACATATGATCACCATGTTAGTTTAAGGAGGACAACGAATAATTTTTCCCTGGGACTCAAAGCAAAAGAACAGGACATGTCTTTTTCCGGGACGTGTCCTCTTTTTTGCCTTGTATCCTGGAAAAAGAGGGCATAGTATATGGTCCCCCTGAGTGCACCAGCGCCTAGTGGGGAAGGCTGACCCGGTGCCCCCGGTGAAGGGTCCATCCATCCATCCGTCCGTCCATCCACGGGGCGGGTGGGGGTCCGGCTGCTTACCGTGGGGGTTGGCGCTGACGAAGACCCGCACGCTCCTTCCACTGGGGGCGAGGTGCGCAGGCAGCGCGGAGAGGTTCCCTGCGAAAGCCGCCCTGCGCAGCGCTGAGTCCCGCGGGCCGGGCAGCCGGCCGGGTCCTCCGGCGGGCCACATCCTCCAGGCTGGCTCTGGCTTCCCTGCTCAGCCTGGCCTCTGCCCAGCCACGGAGGTCACCCCCGGGAGGACGCGGAGAAGGAGGCCACTGGGGGCGGGTGCCCGCCTGGGGGGCATGGCAGCGGCAGGAGCCCCCTAAGTCCTCCTTGGCACAGCCATTCCCGGGTCCTTCTCCAACCTCTCCAACCTTGTGCGCTTTTACGCACCCTGCGCCCTAGTCTGGAGACCTCTCCAAAAAGGAGTGGATCGCCCCCCAAGTCAGGGGTGTGGGGGATCGCCCTCAATTTGGGGGTGCCCCTCTGCTCCAGGGGGCCCCCAACCCTACAAGCTGCCAGGGATCTGCCTGCCTCCCCATCCTCTGCTGCGGCTGCTGCCCAAATAGATGCCCTTCCTTCTGCAACTCTCCTTGCAACATTCAATGTTGGAGAATGCAAAGCTCCAACCAGCTTGGAGTTTGGGGGGGGGGGGAGGAATGATTTTTTTAAATCCCCCCCCCTTTCAGCCCCACTGATCTCTCTCCGCTCCTCTCCGATCTGCGCTCAGAGCCTCTGCAGGCTCAGATATTTTATAGCCCCGCTTGAGAGAAGAGTTCAGAGAGAGGCGAGCCGGTGGCGTAGCTAGAGAGGGGCAGAGGAGGGAGTCTTGCAGGGAGAGTCAGCATGGAGTGCAAAAGGGGAGGGCACGTCCGTCCCTCCCCTGCAGAGACATTCCAAGCACATCCCCCCTCCAGTGTGATCATACTACCAAAAAAGAGGATTAACATCCATTGAAGAAAATGGGGCTTTCTTTTGAGTAGACGTGTTTAGGATTGTGCTCTTATTCCCGGGAAAGTGCATTTATAGGATAACATGTCTACTCAAAAGTAAGCCCCATTTTCTTCAATGGATGTTACTCCCAGGAAAATGTCATTAGGATTGGAGCCATAGTACAAAATGTAGGACACCCAAGAAAAATGTAGGATAGAACCAAATAAAAGCTAAAGGCTGCAATCCTAAAGACACTTTCCTGAGAGTAAGACCCACTGAAGGCAATGAAGTTGATTTTTGAGTAGACATGGTTAGGACTGTGTTCATAAACACTCATATTTATTGCTTGAGGCTGCAATCCTAACCATACTTTTTTGTGGGTAAGTGCTATTGAACGCAATGGGACTTACCTCTGAGTAGATATGCTTAGGATTGCACTGAAAATGGGGTTAAATTATACACTATGTTTGCAATCCTAAACACACTTTTCTGGGAGTAAGACCTATGGAATGGGCTTACTTTTGAGTAAACAATGGTTAGGATTACTTTTGGGGCTTACTTTTGAGTAACCATGGTTAGGATTGTGCTCAGGATGGCTTATTATTTAAATCTGTTACATATAGGCTGCATTCCTAAAGACACTTTCCTGGGAGTAAGACTTATGGAACACAGTGGAGCTTACTTTTGAGTAAACATGGTTAGGCTTATGCTCAGGATGGCTTATTATTAAATTTAAATCTATTACATATAGACTGCATTCCTAAAGACACTTTCCTGGGAGTAAGACCCATTGAACACGATGGGGCTTACTTTTGAGTATACATGGTTAGGAGTGTGCTCATAATTTACTACATGTAGAGTACAATCCTAATCATGTCTTCTCCAAAGTAAGCCCCATTGTGTTCAATGGGTCTTACTCCCAGGAACATGTATATCGGATTGCAGGGCTAATTTAATAATTACAAGAAGTCTAGATGCTGCCTGCTCACAAGGAAAATGAGGACAATGAAAAATTGTTTTCCGGGACACAAGGCTTAAAAAAGAGGACATGTCCTGGAAAAAGAATGAATGAATGAATGAATCAATCAATCAATCAATCAGTCAGTCAATCAATCAATCAGTCACTCAATCAGCAATTACGCTGGTCCTCTTGCATGCCACCATGAGACTCCCTCCAAGACTGATTGCTGCGCCCCCCTCTAGCTACGCCACTGGAATTCCCCCTCCCCAATGATCTTTGCAAGGACAGCAGCAGCAGCATCCCAGGAAGAGGACATAAAAGGGGATTTATTCATAAAGGCTGAAAGAGGAGAGGAAGGAAGAGGTCCCTGCAATGATGGTGGGGGTGGGGGGGGGGCGATCTTTGCAGCTGTCAGTGGCAGGACATCCCTGCAGGCGCCTCCAATGAAATATTCAGCAAGGTTGGGATGTCTGGCTGGAGATCAGGCTGGCGCTGCTGCTGTCGCCAGCAGGGTGACCATATAGAATGGAGGACAGCATTGCATGGAAGAGGGCATTAAGGCAGGTTTAGCTCAACATAGAAGAGTTTTAAAAAGCAGCACCCCTTTCCTGGAAAGGCTCCTTGTAAGCCTCCCCCCAAATCTGACTCCTCTGCCCCCCTCTAGCTATGCTACTGGAATAGGAGAAAGTGGTCCCCATCCTCTTCCTTGCCCCCTCCAGCCAGATCAGGCTTCCCCTATTAGGCAGGGGAGCACTGGTGCCCAGATGTCACAACCACAAGGACAAAATTGTCTCCCCCAAATGTGGGACACCCAAGAAAAATGTGGGACATGACCAAATAAAAACTAAAAGCACTCATATATTTTGCTTTCAGGTAGTTAATTTAAACACTATGGCTGTAATCCTATACACACTTTCTTGGGTGTAAGCCCCATTGAACATAATGGGGTGACATGCATAGGACTGAAGCACGTATGTTACCTATAAAGTCACAGTTACAGTTCTTCTTAAGTAACTTAATATCAAGTAGCAATTAAGTAATTAAATAACAGTTACATATAATTTATTACATGTATCTCCGCTTTGGTTCATTTTCTGACAGTCCACTCTTTCAGTTATACCCAGAATGCATTCATTCAATGCATGTTCCACTTTTTCAACCTGCTGCCTCACCTGCTCAACTGCGTGACACCCTTCACCATAGAGGTGGGTCCCTGTATGGTGGGCAAGAAAACACAGGGGATTTGTCCCCCACCGTCACCCACACAACTGTGTGGTATGGACAGGATCTTTGTGAGCCATTTTACAAGGGGGTACAAAGTTTTTTGGGGACTCCATCGTCCTCCATTGGATCATATTTTGTACACACTTGTTGGATCATAAATCCTATGCATTTATTTATTTAGCATATGGTAAATAACATGGACTTGTGGTAAATCAGATGTTAATATTCCATTGCCATGTATTTTGACAGCCAGGAATTCCATATTGATGTCTGGCTGCCAACTGATACCAACTGTCAATTCTTCAATGTAGTCTGGCTGCCAGTTCTTAGTTGTTAAGTTCACACTTTTGTGCTATCCGGGGTGTACCACGAGAAGGCAAACCAGCATCACACCCCGCCCTATGAATTAATGACAATACATAAAACTCTGCAGGCTTGCTTCAAATGGGGATCCCAGGCTTCACGCAAGATATGCAAACATTTTTGAGATACCAGGAAATTATGTTCTTATGTTCATCAGAGAAGCCTCTGGAATGAAGCTCCTGGAGCAAACTGAGAACAACTCAAAACTTCCTAACAGACAAAAGGGTGTCACCTGTAAACCACTCCAAGTTGTTCTCTGATCCTCATGGCACATGGCCTCTACTACACTTCTGGAAGTCACCTGAAAATCGCTTTGGGGCAGGGTTCTCTTTTTCCAGGACATGTCCTCTTTTTTAGCCTTGTGTCCTAGTAAAAAATCTTCAGTGTTCTCATTTTCCTAGTGAACAGGCAGCATGTAGTCTTCTTATAATTAGTAAATTGCACCTAGTAAATTATAAGTAATTGTTTTAAATTTAGCAATAAGTGGCTTACAGGCACAATCCTAACCACGTCTACTCAAAAGTAATCCCCATTGTGTTCAATGGCTCTTACTCCCAGGAAAGTGTCTTTAGGATTATAGTCTTTGGGCACAATCCAGAGTAACTACAGGACCACATAAGAGACATTATGTGCACCCGTCGTTACTGCACCACCTAGTAAAAACCTATGGGAAATTCATATTGCAATCCAGAGAAACTTGTTCTTACTCCGGAGCAAGGACTCCCCGTAGTTACTCTGAATTTCACCCTTTGTGGTTAAAGGCAATGTGCCTGTCAATTGTGGTCAGTGGTCAGTGGTTTAAGACCCAAGTACTGCCAGATGAGGTGATCTCCCATCCTTAGTCCAGCTCCTGCCAACCTAGCAGTTTGAAAGCATGCAAATGCAAGTACAGCAGATAAATAGGTACTACCTTGGTGGGAAGGTAACAGCGTTCCATGCACATGCAGGCCACATGTCCATGGAGGCATCTTCAGACAATGCTGGCTGTATGGATCTAGAAACAGGGATGAGCACAGCTCCCTAGAGCCAGTCACGACTAGCAGGGCAACCTGCGAGGGACATCTTTACCTTTAATATAGTGTTTAACCACATAAAAGCAATAAACATTAGCTTTTATTTAGATTTTATTTTGTCAAGTCTTACATTGTCCTTGGATGTCCATCTTTTTGGAAGGCCTTGTCCTCTTTTCCACTGATGACATATGGTCAACCTCCTCTAGGGGCCATGCAGAGCCCCAGAGAACCTAGCAAGGTAGCCTCAGAACAGCTCTGGAGATGACCAGCGCTGCAGTTGTACATGACCTACTAGTGATCATTGCCTAGCTTGTATCATTTGTAGCATTAAAGCATTCGGTCATACAACAGTTTCCTGTTGTCTGTCTATTTTTTTAACTTCTTATTATTGCTACGTTGCGTTCAGCAGCTGCTGTTGCTGATGCTGCTTGTCATCAACAAGTTATTTTACTAGTGTCAGAGCTGACCTAAGAGTAGCTTCTTGGAAACTCATTTCATGCCCAGAAAAAAAGGCCTGCTATGCAGAGAGCTTGAGTTACAGCCTTCAAATCATTAATCCAATTGTCAAAGCAGACTTAAAATGATCGCTTGTTAGGAGAAAGTTTAGGAAAAAAATGAATGAAACAATTTAAAGGTCAGTTGCAGTTTATATAATTCTACTGAGGATTTCATGTTTCTGTATCGTGTTTGAGGCTGCCCAGAGTGCAGTGCAAGCTGCAATTTATACTGGTATAGTGGAAGACAGACAGGGTTGCCTATTCTATCAGGAGCCATATAAAGATGATATTCCAGTCAGGGATGATATTAGGGTTCACGTCATCAGTGCAGGAGGCCAGCGCATCACCCCCATACATTTCGCAGGGCAACAATACGAATAGTGGGGGTGGTTATGTGCCATTGCCCCATCTCCACTGTTTTTTGGTCACATATTTTAATAGAATAAAGATTGGTTTGTTTCACTGTATTCTGCTGTAAATTCTGCATTCAAAGGTGTATAACCTGATGAGATAATTTAGGTCACAAGGGGTGCCTTCAGGGGGTGCCCCCTTTCTAACACCATAGTAATGTCCCTGACTGGGACCATTTTAGAAGTTTTGCACTCTTTTGGACTGATCTTCCACTCCAGTCAAGGCATGCCTGTTTACTCACCAGTAAACACAGCTGTGCAGTTCACTTATATTTTCAATGAATTTCAAAGCAATCATCAGGGATCACATTTGCATTTATGTTCTCAAACATCAATAGCATATCTCTGCCCTGCTAACCCAGTAGACGTTTTGAGTACTTTGCTATTAATGTTACTGTTAGAGAGCATAGATGTGAACAGATTGTGAACCTTTGGGGGCTAATGAAAAAGTTGTAAGCTATCATGAGCCCATAGTTTTGAATGGGGTATAGAGATAATAAATAAAATAAAAAATGATCTTAGCAAAATGTGCAAAGAACTTTAAAAAAATCTAAGCAGGATTTGATCAAGCAGTACAATAGCAAGTGTACTGTATGGATTATTTTATGTTAGGAAAGTTACCAAATCAAGAAGCAGCATAATAGCACTTCTGCTCTTAGCTATTGCTGCTGAAATGCAAATATAGAAATATTACCCTTTCATTTTGACGTTCTACTACGGTCTGCCAGCTGGCAGTAGTACAAGCAATGTTATTTCATCTTCAGCTTTAAAGAAAATCTGCCTTATCTTCTGTAACTGCAGCAGTCTTGGTAAAATGTCAGATAGAGTTGTTACTTTCCCCCCTCCTTTTCTAAAAATATGGCTGCGTAAAAATTCTCAGTTCCCTTAGAGGCTAGATAAGGAAATCTCATCATATTTCCCCCCAAATTCTAAGCGTAGGTGGCTAAACCATATCATTATTGCTCACATGCATCTCCTGCTAGCATTGCCTTTTCTATTTTTATTTATTACGAAGTATCTCCCTTTCCTCCCCTCCCTTTGTTGTCTCCTCATTATCAAAATTTACCATATGATCCAGCCAAGCCTAAGCATTTCTGTAGTTTCAATTGGAGAGTGAAGTATGTGCTTATATCACTCTGATTTACATTAGTAGTGACTTGAAACTGTACAGTTAGATTGTAAGCTGTTTGGGGCAGGAACTTATCCTTCCCATTTATCTACCATGTACTAGTGGTGGGCCTGGAGGGAACAGAGGGGCAGATCTGTTATTGCCATGTACACTAATGCCACATTGTTTTTTAGCAACAATAATAGTTATTGCCACTCTTTACTCAGTGCTTTACATATGCCTTTATGTGATTCATTAGTTGTGTCAGTAGTAACATTAGTTGTGTCAGTCTGTTGTGTATAAGATTCTTTATAATTTCTGTAGCACTTAACATTTGTAAAACTTTATTTACAATCTTTGTTATGGTTTCTCTTAATGAGACAAGTCAGTATACCCATTTTACATATGGGAAACTGAGGCTGAGAATAGAGGACTTGAACAAGACCACACTGTAAGTCCGTGAATGACTTAAAGCGAGGCTGGATCTAAGTTCATCTGTAGTTGTTGGGCCACACTTGCATGTGTCTTTCATGGCACAATGTCTCATGACAGTGTCTTCTTGGCTCTTTTCATGGCACAATAAAGATATACTTTTCTCATGTGCTTTTCCTGAGCTTTGCGTGTCCCTGCTATTGAATAAAACTGTTATGGCAAGTAATTTTAGAACAGAATTTGAAACGGCAATTAGAAAGATGCTAGATCTAGAAGCACATAACATGCCTGCAGTCAAGCTAAGAGAGGACCATCTGTTATGGAGAACATAATCAGCATTTCCCCCCAAGTTGACTGAGTTACACCTCCTGAACATTTGGTAATTAGGGCTGTCTTGCCATCCTAAACAGACTCACTTGAAAGTAATCTCCCTTGAAATAAATGAGACTTATTTCCCAGTTAACATTAGTTAGGATTGGGGTAAACTAAAACCTGAAACAGCAGGCCTCCGTCAGTCTTGAAAGACTATGGTATCGTGCTCAGCGCTGCATACACTGCATGAGAAGCACGAAAGCCTGGGCTGGATTGTTATGGAGGATAGGCTGTTACCCAAGCAGCAAATCCCCCCTCTCCATGCCACTGAATTAGTCCAATGGAAAGGCAGAGCCAATACGGTTGGATCCAGCTGGCGTTGCAGAGCTGGGCTAAGGACAGGAGCTCACCCTGTCTTGTGGGGCTGACCCAGGAATCGAACCCTGGCCTGCTGGTTAAGAGTAAGTATTCTCCAATTCCAAAAAACTTAATCTGTCAAAATTAGCATTTCAATGTTCCTGTATTCAGGGTGTCCATATAGAATGGAGGACAAAGTGCCTCTAACTCTACCTATTGCATAGAAGAGGGAATTAAGGCAGGTTAACAACATAGAAGAGTTTTTAAAGTAGCACCTGCCTAAATTCCCTCTTCTATACAATGCTTAAAGGTAGATGCACTCTGTCCTCCATTCTATACGGTCACCCTGCCTATATTTTGCCATCCTTAAAATAAACCAGAACTGCTTTAAGAAATATTTACAGTTGTAGTTACCTGGGGTACATTCCATAAATTCAGTGAGGCTTCGCTTCAAAAAAATATACGTGCTTAATTTAAAATGATCAGAGTTGGACGAAAGACAAAGATAATAAATATCCTGTAATAAGGTTTTTGCAGAATGCTTGTCTATGGGTGCAGTCCTATCATGTCTGCTCAGAAGTAAGTCCCATTGTGTTCTATGGAACTTACTCTCAGGAATGCCTATTTAGGATTTCGGCCTATGTTTGGGTAGCATTTAAGAAAGTCCAGAGGTGTATGATTGTAACAGAAAGAATAATTATTTGTCTCTTCAGTGCTTGGATCTGCAAAGTTTTTGTTATCTGTAGGAGATTGTAAAGAAACATATGTCAGTATATTTTTGGTTAGACTTATTTAGTTGTCTTTAGGGGATCCATCTTTCATTGTCTGGTGCACAACTTGCTGCTGCAGCCTATGCCAAAAAGGCCCGACACCTGTTCCAAATCTTGTACAAAGTTTTTAATCTCCAAAACAAGTCTGAATTTCACTGTGTGGTTCCAGTTGTTATTTTCAGCCCTCATCCTGTGGCATGGATTTGAAGGGTAGGATTGCTGGCTCAGGTCTACTGTACCTAATAGAGATTTCCTGGATTTGATGGAGCATGCTGGACAGTTTTACTGCATGCCATCACAAATCTGTTCTGCAACTGCGGCTGTGCCATTTTCCCCTCTGAAATGCAGTCAAGGAAGAACAGGACAGGCAAAAGATTGAAACTGCAATCTTATACACACTTTCCTGGGAGTAAGTCCCATATAACCCAATGGGACATATTTCTGACATGTCTGGATTGCAGGCATGTCAGGTATGTTGATATAGGATTGCACCCTCTATCAACAATTTTGCCTGACTTTTGTGCATGTGCAGCTCAGAGAACTCCTCTATGATGTTTGCATATGTGCACTGCGCTCAGTGTGCTGCTCTGGAGGGAAGGGAAGAAGCTCTGCCTCTGGTTGAGTTTGGGGGGAGCACCTGAACCTGCCCAGATTGGACTATAGCCGCTGGATGATGTTTCAAACTCCTTTGGTGCATCATCCCCCTCAGACATGTTACCTAGTGTGACCTGCACCAGTTGCACCCCCAATAGCAACACCCCCTGTATTGACTCAGTTTATTGCCTGCCTTTCACCCACAGGTCTCAAGGCAGCTAGCAAGAAGATGATAATAATGTGGGATCAATTTGATAGAACAATAAAACCATAATCAAAGTGGTCAGGAATAAATCAGAGAAAAAAGCAGCTGCAGTTTCACTCCACCACCAAAAGTTTAGTGGTTTCTTTGTCTTTAAGGAACTGGAGAGAATGGGAGAACCACTGAGGAATGTGGGAGGGAGCTCCAGAGTCACCCCAGAGAAAGATCAATGCCACACACCTTCAAAACAGATCTGAGTAAATGATGGCATATGTCAGAGATGTGCAGGCAGAGGCACATGCATACAACAACAGCATCACCACATTTGGAAGCAGCTCGCAGCTTATTTGCTACCATCATTGCTGGAAATGAAAAACAGGTAAAGTACTGGTTTCAGCAATTGCTGGGGAGGCAGCGCACAGAGTTGCCTCAGTTCTATTCAAAGAAAGCTGTAACAACCACTTGGGGTACAATCTGAAACAACTTTTGAGTACTGGCTTAGATTGTAAGTGGGACATATGCTGCATCTTGCAGTTGGAGGGCAGTTATGGAGTTTTTGTTCCCTTGTGTCAGAGTAGCATTTTCACCCTAGAGCTGGAAAATTGCTTAGGATTGGATCCTAAGAGGGCAATCCTAACCCCCTTTAGTTGGCACAAGTTGCTTGTTCTGACCTAAGAATGTTGCAGATCAATGTGCCTTAAAGCATGTCATTGGCATGGTCAGAGGATAGACAAGAGAGTAAAGGAACTTTATCATCATGCTTAGGCACCTATGTTAGGGACAACAAGACCCATTATTTCAGTTTTTTTCCAAATTAGTTATATTGTTCAGACACTTTAAATGTGGCTCCTTAGGAGAAGAATCAGTTCTTGGGGAATTAAATCTGTACTAGGAAAAGCAAGGGTTCATGCTATATTCTTTCAGTCAGACTTAACTTTTGTAACTGGAAAAAAAGAGATTAAGTAAATGTACTAATTGTGATCTGTGATGAAATGTCTGGCAATGATTATGTGCCAAAAGGTTAATATTTGAGAGTATGAGAATTTTTAAAAAAATAAAATAATCTTTAAATGGCATCTGACCTCTTATAAATTTCCTTAATAGGACATGAAATGAAGATATGTTTCAAATAAGGCTGGCTTTGATAATGTTTTCTGGGAACATAAAAATTTTCAAACTTATTGGCCGGAAATACTGGAAATTATCAAATAAATAAAAGACTAAGAGATTACTTCTGGAGCCAGGAAAGCACCGATATGGGACAAGAGTGTGATTGTAGTTACAGAAATACTTCCATAATCTTTTAACTTTTTTATATATGATGTTAAATTGGAAACAAACTGCCCTTATGATGACAAAGTGAATTAAGAAAACCTGGAACATCATTTTGTTAATTAAAATATTACATTAACATGATTCTGGAAGCTTGGAAGGAATTCCCTGATGCCAGATGGATTCCTTGAAGGGTTCCATCTGGAAGAGAAGACTTCTATGAGCTGCTCTTAGAACAATTATCTACCTCACAGGGATGTTGTGAGGACAAAAAGACAAACCCTACAATCCAGAGTAACTACGGGAGCACATAACAGACTTTATGTGTACCCATAGTTGCTGCACTACCTAGTGAAAACCTATGGGAAATTCATATTGCAATCCAGAGCAAATTGTTCTTACCCCCGAGCAAGGACTCCACGTAGTTACTCTGGATTGCGCCCAAAAGCTATGTAAGATGCCTTAGGCTTTTGCTTAAGCATGGAAAAGGCAGGGTATAAATCTCTCAATAAATAAATATATTTACATTTATAGTTGCAGAAAGAGAGAGAGACAGAGAGAGATTCATTTTTTTCTTTTTCTTCATTATTAACATATTGCTGATTATGATGATTATTAATTTATGATGTTGATTTGTGTGATTTATCTTGGATAAAGTTACCGTAAATGTTTTTGAAAAAAAGAAAACTGGGCAGTCTAAAGCTGTGGAAAGTTCATCACTTTGTAGACTGGGCAAAAAAACCATTCAGGGTACAAACTTAACCAATTTAGGCTGGTGTAATTCACCTGAAATAATTTCCTGCGGCGGTGTGGAGAGGCCGGTGCAAGCTTTGCCGCATGCTGGGGGGAGATTAGGCCAGACATGCACCAGCCTCCCCACACCACCACAAGATGATACTTTAAGTATCATGATACTTTAAGTAGAGAAATTGCTGCAATGTTACCTGGTTGGGCAAGCATTGATGTTCCTTATCAAGGCTTGTTGAACTTCAGAGGCCTTAAATCTAGTATATGATTGATGTCTGGTATGTGGTTATTCAGATGTGGTATCAGTCCTCAAGCAGAATTGACTTCTGAACCTCAAGAAAAAAAATCATGTTTCTTGTCTATAGTGATTCTGAAGGAGACATTGGGTGCAATCCAGAGTAACTACGTGGAGACCTTGCTCTGGTGTAAGAACAATTTACTCTGGATTCCAATATGAATTTCCCATAGGTTTTCGCTAAGTGGTGCCGTAACTACGGGTGCACGTAATGTCTCGTACGTGCTCCCGTAGTTACTCTGGATTGTATGTTAAGCAATACTTTTTTAAAACTTGGAGCCGCATTAGATATTCCAGGCACAACTGGTCAGAGCCCAGTCATCTATGCTGGAAATGAAAATTTTGCACAGCCTTACATTCAGAATTCAGTTATTTGTTGATCACTACCTCCTATTATTATTATTTATAGCCCTTTCAGTGATGGTTGCATTAGTCCTTCAAAGAGATTAATGAATCTGTACCTTTGCTTCCTTTCTCTTCTATCAGTTTTACAGACTACACCAGAATGTTCTTGAATAAGGAATGATTTATCCCAGAAAGTTTGGATGGTACTTTTCAGTCTTAATTTTTCTTCCATTTTCAGATAACACTTCTTTTTGGTTGCTTAATCAAGTCTGAGGGCTGAATTAGAAGGAATACCACAGAAGATAAATGAGTGACTAGCATGTTGAGCATTCCCATGGATGTTGTACATTTCAACCAGGATCGAGTGGCTGGTTCTCACATAGGGTCCATCAAGGTCAAATCTACAACAGCTAGAAAGCTGGCAAGAACCTGGAGGAAGGAGGAATATCACGAGAACAGTCCAGGAACTGTCCAGTGGAACTGTTTTGAGCTATTGGGTGCAATCCAGAGTAACTACTGGGAGTCCTTGCTCCAGGGTAAGAACAATTTACTCTGGATTGCAATATGAATTTCCCATAGTTTTTCACTATGTGCTGCCGTAACTGCATTGAAGTAAATGTTTCTTACATGCTCCCGTATTTACTCTGGATTTGGGGGATTGTTTTACGGCAAAATGCATATTATCTTTGGCACAAAAAACCACACTGTAGGCTGTAATTCTACCCAAACTATCCAATTCTATCCACACTGTTCAATGGGGAGTAATGCCCATTGAATATAATGGGAATATAATGGCCATTGAGTTCCTGATCACCTTGCCGTGGGTTTAAGGTAAGTTTAAATTGATTCCTGGGGATTGTCAAGCTTGATCTGCCTGTTGAACAGAATTAACCCCCCATGTGCTTAGTTCCAGTTTGGTTTACCTCCCACATAAGTGTTTCTGAGAAGCAATTTTTTCCTCATCGTTAGCTTGCAGGTCCATTGTCATTGGGTTTCATCTCTGGATCCTGCATCATATACATCTTTTACATCTTATACATTTTTGATGCATATGAAAGTATGCAAAGTTTTTCAATAAATGTTATACAGGCTACTTCTAAAGTCCACGTCTCTATCAGGATATCAGTAGCAAAGCTCTTCCAGGGTCTCTGAGTTTCTGATAGATCAGTTAGGGGAAATTGTGCAAGCACCTGGAACTACCATGCAGCAATGGAGATGGGGTTCATGGAGTGGCACAGACCCCTTACAGGGAATACTGATGAGCACCTAGTCCCACAATCTCTGCAATGCTATGAGCTCCAATGTCTTGTTTACAGATATTGATTGTTTACAGGTTCAAACATACTGACCAAAGAAAGATACAACCATCCAAAGGAATAAGCCAACTAGCTTGAATGTCTGTGTGGGAGAATTGCTCCAATGAACCAAAGTCCGGCTTTTTTTCCTAGGGACCTGAGGTTTCCCTATCAACAATCTAATTAAAAATGCCATGAGATTGGCCCAGATCATGTTCACCTGGCAATAGACATAAACAGAATCATTCAGGCATCATAAACAGAATCTGTCAGGCAACACCTTCTCTCAGTCCCACAAAGGTGTATGTATATGCATATGCATCTGATTGTCCTCTCTAGGTCTTTTGCCCGAGACCTTAGCGGATATGGACCTCCAAAAAGTGCATCATACTATTAAACTCAAATTTTGGGAACGGGAAACTGCATCACTACTGTCCAACTTAAATCCGACCTGTTCACCTACCTTTTTTGGTTTGTTTCCTTCTTTTGGCCATCCAGAGAATTACTTTCATTGTCTCACCAATCCTAGTAAAAGAAGGGCTTTTATGGTGGCGAGATTGAACATATTTCTTTCTGCAACACATCAAGGAAGATATTCTAATATCTCTCACCAGAACAGACTGTTGTCTATTTTCTTCAGCTGAACTGGACACCTTAGATCACATTCTGCTTCGATGCCCTGACGTCATAATCTCAGGAGCAGTTTACTTGACCCCTTTCTGCTTTCCCTCCCTATTCCCCTCATTGAGCCTTTCCCAGTTCTCCTCAGTGACTATTCCCCCTATATTTCTAACCTGGTAGCAGAATTTTTACTAGCAATGTCCAAGGGTAACCCTAGAAGCTAGCACTCTTCCTACTAGATTTAATTTGATTTAAATGCCTTTATACCTTCATTATGTACTTCTGAAATGCCAATAAAGGTTAATTGAATTGAAATTGAAATTGAACGGCATCTGATTGTAAAGCAGGTAACGTCAGGGTGACCATATGTCCTCTTTTCCCAGGACATGTCCTCTTTTTAAGCCTTGTTTCCTGGAAAAAAATCTTAATTGTTCTCCATTTCTATTTCTTTCTTTATTAGACTTATATCCTACTTTACTCCACAGATGCGGACTCACATTTCCTTATGAGCAGGCAGCATGTAGCCCTCTTGTAATGTAGTCTTCTTGTAATTTTACATAATAAATTAAGAGCTCAATCCTAACCATGTCTACAAAAAATAAGCCCCATTGTATTCAATGGGTCCTACTCCCAGGAAAGTGCCTTTAGGATTGCAGCATATATGTAATAGCTTTAAATTTAATCATACGTAATGCAGAGTTTAACCACATGAAAGCAATACACATGAGTGTTTTTAGCTTTTATTTTGTCATGTCCTAAATTTTCCTTGTGTGTCCTACATTTTGTGAGATTCTTGAAATATGAAATATGAAATATGGTCACCCTGTGTAAATGCATACTTTACATGCAAGTAAAGTATGTAGACGAAAGTACAAGAGCACTTCTTTCCATCTCCAAATAACCAACTATTGAAACAGCAAATGCTTCTGAATGAGTTTTAAGTTGTAAGATTACCCCTACAATCCAGAGTAACTACGTGAGCACGTAAGAGACATTACGTGCACCCATTGTTACTGCACCACCTGGTGAAAACCTATGGGAAATTCATATTGGAATCCAGAGTAAATTGTTCTTACACCCGAGCGAGGACTCCCCATTGTTACTATGGTTTGCACCCTAAGGCAGCAATCCTAAAGACACTTTCCTGGGAGTAAGACCCATAGAGTGCAATAATTAGGGTTGCACTCTAAACATCTCATTAACTGGGAAACTTCTAGGGCCCGTTCATGAACTGAACCTGCTCCAAAAATCAAAACGAGATGCTGTATGAACAGAGTACCGCAGTCGAGATAGAGCCCCATTGTGTCACTGGGTACTGGGTTCTCCAGTCTTGCCCCTGATGTGACAACAGGTGACACAAAAATACACATGTCCCTATTTCCATCTGTAAGATCTTGAAGTGTGTGGATGTCACAAAAGGTTGTTTGCTTAATCTTCAGGGAAGGAGGCCAGCTAAACTGCTCAGACAGTGTGCTCTGCCAGATAATCCATTGAGCAAATAGCTACAGTTGTACAGTTGTCACCGCAAGGTTAAGATGTAGCTGTAAGCAGAAACCATTGCTTCAAAATGGCTGGAAACTGCAGGCGAGGACAAAATCTAAATGTGTTCCAGTAAATGCAGTCTTAATCCTCATAAGCAGTTCACTCTCCACAATGATGCAAAACACTGTGGTTTTGGAGTCCAAACTGCACATTCCTGGTCCTCAATGCTGGAGGTAACTCATTGACAGGCAGCTGCTTAAACCACTCCGTCTTGTGGATCAGAAGCATTATCTTTTATTGGGGAAAGACATGGCTTATAAAGGTCAAATTGCAAAATATCTTCATTCAATTTTGTAGAGATGTAGAGAGATTTTAGAGCATGATAAGCCAGATTGATTATTGATTGTAATTTATTGGAGTTGGGGCTTTAAATAATTTGTATTTGTACATCTGCATTTAATTAATGTTGGGTGCAATCCAGAGTAACAACAGGGAGTCCTTTTTTTGACATAAGGAGGGCTGCTTTTTGTAACTGGGCAGTTGTTGTTGTTGTTGTTGTTGTTGTTACCATCAGATGTTAACGTCCCATCCACCCAGCCATTCAAGGATAGAGTAGTCTATACTGAAGAAAAAAAAAAAAACAGACAGTGGACTGGTGTAAGCTTTTGATGGACACTCGGACACAATGTGATGAATATTTTGTCGAGGAGCACCACAGTCATACTGAGGGATGGATTCAAGACCCCACATAAACAGTGAGTCCTGGCAGACACCGTGTTGGATACATATCCTGTTCACATAACAGTCTATACATAGGTAGGATCCAGCTGCCTCTTCCACTCTTCAGATGGGAGAAAAATGCACCTCTATTTTGCTCCCACTGTTGTTTCTGCCCATAATATATTTGATGGCAAGTGGGGAAATTAAACAGAACATTGTGGTCCCTGATGCAGTTATTCCCCCCCAGCTATGTTATTGCTCTGTTGAATTCTTTGTGCAGAAACAGAGAACAGGGAGAGGTGGGTTTCCAGAAGCACATGGTACAAACATTCATGTACAGGTACTTAAGAATAATCTCTTTGCTGATGGCTTGTAGCACTCAACTGCACCTGGTTCATCAGAAAATAAAAAATATGCTTTATTTTTAATCTCAAGTCCGAGAGAGAGAGAGAGAGAGAGAGAGAGAGAGAGAGAGGCACACAATGACAGTTAGTGATTAATAGACACACTCCACAATACTGTCAGTAGGAAGCCAATCTAACAGTGAAGGACACCTAAATAATTGAAGGGAAGGAGGTGAGAGAGGCAGCCATTAGTTATCCTTGATAAGAGAGACTTTCCGGCTGACCAGGCTGCCCAGTTGAAAGGGCAGCTTCACCAATTGAGTTTAGTCTTCATGAATGTTATGATGTACTGCAGCACACTCTCAGGTTGCAATCCTATACACTCATAAGTGTGAATATGGCTGCAATCCTAAACACATTAAAAACAGCACAACTCACCCATCTTCCCATTTCCATGATGGTGTGGAGAGACTGGCACATGTCTGTGCACTGCCCTAACCCCCCCCCCCAAAAAAAAAAGAAGTGCAGAAGTTCCTTCTGGACTTTTGTGACACCCCAGTCCAGCACAGGAGTTGTACAGCACAGGAGTTGTACAGTGACTTTGTGCTGGCCTAAGTAGGTTTGCGGCCTAAGTCCCCTCACTGAACATAGTGGGATTTACTTCTGAGTAAATGTGGAAAGGCTTGTAAGAGAACTCCATTTTTAAAAGCTGAAATCTACATGCTACACTTTCTACATAGTGGCACTATCTTTGCTGAAGAATGATTTGATCGCTAACTGAAAATATATCATAGTTTCCCAGGACGTTCTAGCTGTCTGCTTGAGCTCACTACAAATAGGGATGGGAGGATGTGTCCCTTGTTTATACAAGCAGAGCTTGTGACATGTAGACACATGTACTAGGATGCACATGTAGGATGTACAATCCTAGACACATGTAGGCATCCCCCACTTATTGGAAGGGTTAGGAACTGGAGCACTGTCCAAAAGTGGTAACTGATGAAAAGTGGTATCCAATCTTTTATAGTTTAGCAATGTTGCTTCCAATGCTTTCTTAGCCAGCAAATTGCAGATGCCCCTTTTATTGTATCTTGCAAACTCCTGCTGCCACACAAAGATTTTTGCAAATTATTCTCATTAACTCTTTTGGGAATGGGATTAGAACAGAAGCTGCAACATGGGACAGGGCAATTTTGGCCTTTAGAAAAGCAGAAAGAGGTTGAAAGAGCAGAACATGCATTGAATGAATAAGTTCTGGGTATAATTGAAGGGCGTTGAAAGAGTGATTCATCAGAAAACTGTTAGTTTAAGCAGGGGATACCTGTACTAGGGTCCAATCCTACCCAATTTCTGTCACCAATGCAACCAATTCATCCTCTAGGAAAAAGAATAAATGTTCCCCTGGGGATCTTTGGAGCTTCCATGCCTGCTATCCTCTTCAGATGGCTGCATCAGCCCTGTAAATGGCTAAGGTTGGACCTCAATCCCATTGAATTCAGTGTAACTTACTTCTGAGTACATGTGGTTAGGACTGTGATCCAAATTCCTTTCTCCATTAAGGAATAAAAGTGTGGATACAATCCTACTAAAGCTCATCTATTTAATCCCACCGTCTCTATCTATCTGAATGGGAAAGTTTTAAAGCACATAGTTATAAATCCATTTCATAACAATGAGACTCATGACACAATTCTATTCTGCTGCTGTGCTGTGAGTGTGTGCTTTATTCGGAGTGAGTGCTCCACTAGGGCAAACTGTTGCCATAAGCATGTCACAACAGCTTGACTATAGGAAGCACTGGCAAAGCCTGTGCTAAAAGGAACCAATAAATGCCAGGGCAGGTAAAGGCTTCTCTTACCAACATAGGGATGGGGAGTTAGGAATGAAGGATCAGGCCCAAGATGGTGCAGTATCAGTAGTAGCAGCACATACAGCATCCTAACCTGTTCCAGGGCCTGATCCTCTGACATGTATCCACTCAGCCTTGCTCCGTTGGTTCAGCTGGTGCTGGTCTGAGTTGACCCATTGCACTTTGTTGGTCAGTATGGGGTGACAGGATTTTTCCTTCCAGCCTATTTCTGTTTCTCTCTTTTGCCTCCCATCCCTGCCAACCTGTTTACAGCAGAAGCTGTCTTCTGGTCAGACAACCGGTAAAGGCCTATATGATATGACAGGTGGGATCTTAGAAAGTTGGACTCAATAGTAATTTTCCAGGATAACATATTCATCCTAAAATGAAAAAAAATGTTTTAAAAAGAAACTTTTAGTCTTGATTATAGGACCTGCCAACCATTTGCAGGAGTTGCTTGTAGGTTTTAGGTCCTGTTGGAATCAGAAATGTGGAAAAGGTTCAAACCACTTTGTAAAATTAAAAAAATCTTACCCTATGTGGAGCCCCAGCTTTTCTATAGTCCTCTTATATCATTCCCTATTCCAGTGAGTGTTTAGTTCACTGTTCTTTTTAATCAAGTTCTGTTTTATGGAGATTAGAGCCCACACAGGTGACCCAACATCCAACCATTTGACCCCATTTAACTTTGTATGCCTTTTAGACCCAGGTTACATTGATCATGTACTAAAAAATAATCCAGCTAGTAATCTTTCTACTGTTTTACCTTATTCCATATCCAGAACTAATAAAATACCATTGTGGAGTTCTTTAATATGTTTTTTTTTTAAAATAAAGGGTTGACGTGTGTGCCACACATATTTTGAACAAAACTAAATAAAATAAAATAAAATATTTTTGAAATAAATTCACACAGACCAGTAGAAGAACTAAAATGAAATTATATCTTGAAATAATGTCCTTAACCTGTCCCCAATTCTCTTTTATGCATAATGAATTTGCCATGGAAGGAAAAAAGGTTGCTGACCTTGTATAATAATATTTTTAACAAAATTGTAGTCACAGCTTTGCAGTCAGTACTTAATACAAGGGGAGAGATGTGATCCTGCCCTTATCCAGATATTAAAAGTATGGATTAAATCTCAGCTTCTCATTTTATTGAGAGTTTGGAACCTGTTAGCTGAAGATCAGTGAGTTATTATATGAAAGTTATGGAAGTCTGTTGCTCCATCTTTTAATATGCATAAAATGAAAATGTTGGCTGCAAATGATTTTGTTGTCTTAAAAGTCACAGTCCAAATCAAGATTCTGGATCTAATAAAGAAATTTAAATTTATGCAGCTCAGATGGTGTTAATCAGGGATAGGTGAGTTGTGCAATGGAACCCATACAGTATTACATATTGCTGAAAAGCAAATACATTTATTTGCAATGTATTTGCAATGCATCAGGTGATGAACATCAGTCTTGGACCTGAGATAGCCAAGTCCCATCAAGCTTACTGAGGTGATCACCTGGTCCAACTTCTAATGTAGGGGCCAAACAGTTATGGTCTTTTGGTTCTTGCTGGCCTGTCAAATTGTTTAATTTAATTTGTCAAATAAGTAGTTGAATTTGAGAATTCATGAGATTTTTCTAGCAGATGTTGGTCTTCAGTTCCATTAGACATCTCTAGATTCCTGGTAGAAAGGCTGCCTGTACTATGTAAATGCCCCAAATATTCTCTTTTTGAATAGACTTCTCTAGGCGTAAGATCAATAAGGTCACAGTAGAGGAGACTCCTTCCCACCTAGAACATTGTGCAGGCCTTACTCAGTCTGGGCTCTACGATAAATGGCATTATTGTAAGTTGGTTTAACAGATATAGTCTTGAGCCTTCCAAGCAGACTTTGATTCAGAAATGAACCAACATTGGGATCATTACGAAAGAACTTTGTTTGTGCCTAATTTTAATTCATGAAGATTTATGTGGAAAGTATAAACAGATGAGGAAAGCCTCAATGAGGAGCTGACAATTATCTCTAGTTGCTTCAGACTAATCAGGGCAAGTTGTTTGTGATGGAAATATTTTTTTTAATTCCCAGATGCAAATAAATATATAATGACTGTGTGGACTTCATTGTGTACATCAGGAACAATGAGAGTCTGTTTCAGATGAATTATAAATGAGACACCCAATAATTTCAACAGATGCTACCTTCAGGCTACAGTGACACATTTCATAATTCTGTTGTGCATTGTTTGTCTCTAAATAAGTGCCGTGCTGAACATCTGCATGGAAGTCATCCATCTGTTGTTGCTTTGACAGGTCAACTGGATGCCAAAAGGTATAGATAGCTATACTGGCAGCCATTTTTTAGTTTCATATTAGCATCCATTTAAATCATATTTATTTCAGAGAACTGTGACACACCATTGGACAAATTTTTTAAATTTAGTTTATTGAACAATACCATCATCCTATGCTATATCATTTGATGCATAATTTCATGCAGAATGCAATGAAACAAACCACATTGATTTATCTCTATTCTGTCAAGGTTGATAGTAAAATAGCACTACGGTGGGGCAATGGTGAATCATCACACCCATCATCCCGGGTATTGCCATAGGCACTGCACGAGAGGAGGTCGTGGGAATGACACAGGGGAATGACACAGGCCACCTCCACTGCATAATGCAAATCCCAGTGACTAATGTACTGCAGAAGGTAGAGCAGAGACGAGATGGGGGACAACCTTAAATATAACCTCATCCACTTCATTAGGAGCAGGTTTCTTTCCATTCCTTATCTATCTATCTATCTATCTATCTATCTATCTATCTATCTATCTATCTATCTATCTATCTATCTATCTATCTGTCTGTCTGTCTGTCTGTCTGTCTGTCTGTCTGTCGGGAAGAGAATGCTGGACATCTTAATTTGAAAAAGGGAGATTCACATTCCACTCCTACTACAAAGATAGAGACTTTAATGTCATGGTACAAAAATATACAAATGCACTGTCATAATACACATAGAATAATAAATAAAAATGTATATATCAGTCACTCATCAATATGCAATCCTTTCACCTCGCACTCCGTCAGTAACAATGTATACATTTGAAATGAAATATTATTAAAACAATGTCTATATTGCACTGAAAACATAATAGTATTACACAATAGGAACATTGAAATGTACTATCTTATTCACTGTTGTGGTTTTTGAGTTCATTATTAAGTATGGTTATGGCTCTAGAATAAAAAACTGTTCGAGAATCGTGTGGTACATGTTTTACTGGATCCATATTGCTTACCAGAGGGCAACAGTTCAAAAAGGTTGTGGGCTGGGTGAAAAGATTCATTGAAGATGCTTTTTGACTTTTCCAGACAGCAGGATGTGAAGATGTCATCCAGGCCTGGTAAATTGAAGTTGATGATATTCTGTGCAGTCTTTATAATTCTCTGCAGAGCCTTTTAATGTCTGGATGCCATATCACACCAGGATGCCATATGTCAGGCCACTCTCACTAGGGCTGTGTTATTGGACACAAGAAGATGCTGTGACAGATTTATCTTCCTGAGTACAGTATTCTCAGGAAGTATAACCGCTTTGGTGCCTTTTTAATCAGCATGTTAGTATTGACAGTCCATGAGAGGTCATCTGCAATTTGTGTGCCTAGGAATTTGAATCTTGCAACGCTCTCCACTTCTTCACCATTTATGGCTCAGAGGAGAGGACACTGGGTGGAGGATCCCTGCAAAATAATTCTTATTAGTGATAAACTCCCCTACAGTTATACCATCTGCAAATTTGGTGGTTATGTTATTATTATATGATGGGATACATCATGTGTATGCAGGGAGTAAAGGAAGGGACTCAGCACACAGCCTTGAAGTGCTCCTGTACTCAGTGTGAGGGTGGAAGAGTGATGATGAACCATCCTGACTGATTATGGTCTGTTGGTCAAGAAGTCCTTTATCCACAGGAGGATATTATGCTGTATGCCCAGGTTGGACATTTTGAAGTACAGCCTGCTGGGTAAGAGAGTATTAAAAGCTGATCACTGGATGATAATTGGGAAGCCAAGTTTATGTCAATGGGTTGTTGCAAAAATAAAACTAGGTGGTTATATACTGACCAGCCTGATCTGCTTATATGGAGGTTGCAATACAAATGTGATTTCAAAAATGAAAAACAGTTTACAATTTTAGCCATGATTGCTTGCCTGAAGGGTCCTCAAGGCAACTAGTCAAAGAAAACAGAAGACAATTTCCACACCATGTCGAGTAGTAAGTATAAAAACCAGTCTTTTATTCCCTGAATGTCTTCAGCAGTTTTATAAAGCCCCCTCAGTTTCTTGCCATTGCCAGATCTTAAGCTGAGGAATTCAACAATAATGCTTCTGAGAAGTAGTACTTTACTCGGTTCTGAACTCACGATGCGGTGGTGCTTGTTGCTCTACAATCTTTGTATATGTAGGAAGCACCCTTGATGTGTAAAATGTGAATTGATCCAGAAGTTCATCAATTTTCAAAAGTATGTTCACAAGTGTCAAAGAGACCAATCCTTAATGCCTTCCTTTCAAAAATACTATTTTCAATTACGAATTTGGTTTGGTTTTATAAGTCGGGTTGTCATCATTCTATTCCACAAAACCAGGACGGGACACCAACTTGCTGATATGTGAATGCAATCCTGAAAACAGGGACTGTCCTAGTTTTCAGGGACATATGGCAACCCTATTTTGCCATCCTACGAGGATAGCAGGGTACACATTGAATACATAAGGCCCAGTCCTATCCAACTTTTCAGCGGTGCTAAGGGAATGTGTATTGCATCCTGCAGTGGGAGAGGCAATCATGAAGTCCTCCTTAATATAAAGAACTGTTTGTTTTCTTAGGGATGCATTGGAGCCGGAAAGTTGGATAGGATTGAGACCTTAAAAGGTTAAACCTTTTTTTGCATCAAGGACACAAGCAGCAACTTTCAGCACAAAAACTAAGCCAGAATCAGAATCTGTCTGATTTCAAGGCAAAATATGTCCCGTAATGCGGAACATTAACAAATCGATAATGTGTATTTGGTAAGGTGAATGCATAGTGGAACCCTATGGTGAAAAACTCCTAAGGCTCAGTTGGGGTGGGGAAGAGTTAAGTAGGAAATTGTCTAGTAAAGAAAGGGCAATAAGCCCAACTATAATGGAAGGTGAAAGAAATTCAACCCCCATGTAGCCTTAGTTGCTTCTGACATTGGACTTAAGCAGTGATGGGGTTCAAAGAAATTAACCACCGGTTCTATGCCCATCTGGCAGCCACTTTTAAATGGCTATTTTTAAACTTTGTATGTCCTATCTCTTGTTAACAACCGGTTCTATAGAGTAGATGCAAACCTGCTGAAGCCCACCACTGAACTTAAGCCAGTAGTGTGGCTAAGCGAGTGTAGGGAGTACCAGTTGCACCGGATAGCAAGCAATAGGAAACAATAAGCTGAGCTCAACACTAGTGGTCAAAATTATGAAGAACAGGCGATGTATAAATAACAATACCATTATGCTATAAATCTAATGAAAGTTACTTTAATGCAGAATGCAATGAAATAAACTGCATTGGAGTATCTATACTCAGTCAAAAGCTATGGCCAATTTCAATTGCTTATGGAAGAAAAAAGAGATTTTCTTGACTCCAAACTGACCCATGAGATTGCTGGGTAGTGGTCTCCTGAGGAGGAGGAGGCAGGTTTTTCTAAAATAAAAGCACCCCTTTGAAATTTAAATTCGCTTGATTTCATGTGATAGGCAGTTTAGTCAACAAGCCTGGCTTGACACAATGGTGGAGCAATCTTATATCAGTTTTGGGCAGTGCAATGCACTTATCTCCCCATTCCCATGGTGGCATGTCTGGGGCATGTCTGTGCCGTACCTAATCACCCTAATTGGCCTAAAAGTACCTAAATTGTCCAGAAGTTCCTTATAGGACTTTTGTGACACCCCCAGGCCAGCAAGGGACTTGTGCTGGCCTATCTAGGGATGAGGATTGCGCTGTGAATCAATATTTATCTTCAGTGCATCAATAGAACGTTCAATATGGTCTGTTGGTCTAGAAGAATAAGGAGGAGAAGGCTCACCAGATGGAAGCCTGAGAAGGTGGTTTAAGACTGGATATTGTAAATGTCAATGCTAAGCAGGGCTTGGTCTTAGAGATTTATTTATCTTACATTTGTTAAAAAAATTGCTTGCTGGCCTTGTGGTATGGTAGAAGTGGCTCATTACTTTATGAAGAGATCATTTTGACCCAGTGAATTCAGCTTTTGCTAAGTATATGCTCTGAAAAAAATTGCCTTGGCTCTAGAAAAGATTTGGCAATGCACTGTTTTGTTTCCCATGTGGTGGAACATTGAGAGCATAATTAATAAAGGAAATTTCCTTTGGACGAGAAAGTAATGGAGGCGTATGGTGTCTTTATAGTTAATCTCTATTTCCAGATGTATAACCAGAAGCAAGCACATAGGCTCGGCCAGAATCATAGCAATATTAATGAAAGAAAATGTAAGCTTTCTACATTACTACAAGGTCTAAACTTCCTCAGTTTAGATCTTTCCATGAAGTTAATCTAAACTTGCTGAGTGAAGCTTTCCCATGAAGATACCCAACTAGCACCAGTGCTAACTCCACATAGACTAACTCCATGCAGATCTGCCTTACGGCATGTTTGCAGTGCACAGCTAGCACCAGTGATGGAGCAGTGAGCATTGCCTGGCACTCTTCTTCAGTGTCCTGCTGGCGCAGAGGGTCAGCTTTAAGCGGTGTGTTCTCCAGCAGCATTGAAGTGCCTACTGGCACTTGTGCTTCCATGGCATCGGATTGGGTTGCCCTTTCTTAGAAGTAAATATTGCTGTTTTTCTTGTTCTGGTTTTAATTTGTATCCTTCAAAAATTAAGAAAAAGATTGTGAAATTACCTATTTTGAAAAGTTTATACCCTGCCTATCAGATCGACTTAAGACAGCTAAATGTATGGTTCTGGTGGATCTCACTAGACACTTTTCATTTAAGACCCAAGAGAAAATGAGATCTTTGGGCTGCCCAAACAACAATCTGTATAAAGAAAATAATTGGCAAATTCTTCCTTACAGAGTAAGTGGCAGCAGCAAATCCTACCATCATGGACAGAGATAGACAAAGAACACCCTGACTGATATTCTTTCCTTCCCTTCACTCTCAATATCTTGAGCGTACTTCTAAGTGCTGGCTCCTGCAGGCTGTGGTCTCTTTTGACACCTGATTGTATGATAATACTTTAAAGTGGAATTTTTATTCTTAGAAAACCACATCATTTATCCCCTTTTACAGCTGATGCATCATGTGTTTGATCTGTCACGTTCCATTACCACACTCAGCATTTAGATTGAAAAGAAGCAAAATGTGTCAAATGTTTCAGACGGCGGGAGTCCAAAGAAAGAAAGTTTCTCTTTTATAATTCTCTCTCTCTCTCTCTCTCTGCCTCCATCATGTATTCCTGTATGATTATAATGGGGCTTGAAATAAAACATTTCAAACAATGAAGTAAACTGCAGGGAAACATGTAGTCACATTTCAGGGATCAGAATGAAGGACCGAGGCAAGAACCATAATGTTGGCTCCCTTGCGCACTTATGGAGCTGTTTTCATTTTGGGGTGGGGTCTGGGAGGAAAAAGAGGCTGATGTCTGATGGGAGATGAAAATCAATGGTGCCAACAGATGAAGATCTATAAAATTTATATGATCAAAGTATGAGTTCCGTATACACTGAAAGTGAACTAGGGTGGTGGAGTGCAGATTAGTTTGCAATCAAAATAAATAAGTGGCTTCGTGTTATGAAAACTGCTTTGATATTTTAAAAAGAACATTGTAAATTAGAAGCAAAAGAAGAAGACACCCATTCCTTACCCCCAGTCCCATCCCTAAAAACGTGGACTGAAGGAGCCACAGAATGTTGACTATGGCAGCTGTGAAAAATAACAGAGAATGGAAGGTATAAGGACAAAATTATTTGTTGGAGCCTACATAGGAGCAATAAGTTTGGGTTGATTTATTTTTGGTAGATCTTGGGTAGTTAGCAATCTTTATTGCTGACTGTGTGACATTTTATACTCTTTTAATTGTCTTTTACCACTTTTAATTCTATTTTACCATGTGTTTTATTGACTACTAGCGAAAAGTGTACCCGCGTTGCGGGTGTAACATTTCTCCCTATGCCATCCCCCCATGGCGCAGAAACACCCCATGTGCCACTTCCCCCATGCGCATCGTCCCTCCATGCACATCATCCCCCCATGTGCAATGTCCCCTCATGCACAACTTTCCCCAATGCGCAACTTCCCCAATGCGCAACTTCCCAATGCGCAACTTCCCCCAATGCACAACTTTCCCGCATGTGTAACTTTCCCCCATACGCATCAACCCCAATGTGCAACTTTCCCCCATGTGCAACTTTCCCCCCATGCGCAACTTTCCCCCATGCGCATCATCCCCCATGCGCAACTTTCCCCTATGTGCAACTTTCCGGCATATGCATCAACCCCAATGTGCAACTTTTCCCCATGCGCAACTTTCCCCCCATGTGCATCATGACCTCATGTGCATCACGTCCCCATGTGCAAATTTCCCCATGTGCAACTTCCCCCGTGCGCATTACCCCCCTGCGCATCATCCCCCATACGCATCATCCCCCCATGCACAACTTCCACCCATGTGCAACTTTGCACAACTTTCCCCATGCGCAACTTCCCCCATGTGCAACTTTCCCCCATGCGCAACTTTCCCCCATGTGCATCAACCCCCATGCGCATCAACCCCCATGTGCAACTTTCCCCCATACGCATCAACCCCAATGTGCAACTTTCCCCCATGCGCAACTTTCCCCCATGCGCAACTTTCCCCTATGCGCATCATTCCCCATGCGCAACTTTTCCCCATGTGCAACTTTCCCCCATGTGCAACTTCCCCCATGCGCAACTTTCCCCATGCGCATCATCCCCATGCGCAACTTTCCTCCATGCTCAACTTTCCCCCATGCGCATCATCCCCCCTTGCGCAACTTCCACCCATGTGCAACTTCCACCCATGCGCAACTTCCCCCATGTGCATCATCCCCTCAAGCTCAACTTTCCCCATGCACATCATCCGCCGATGCACAACTTTTCCCCATGCGCAACTTTCCCTCGTGCGCAACTTTCCCCCATGCGCAAGTTTCCTCCCATGCGCATCATCCTCCCATGCGCAACTTTCCTCCATGCGCAACTTCCCCGCATGCACAGCATCCTCGCCAGTGCAACCTCTTCCTCCGGAAAACATCCCCCAGTGCACCAGGCACTGAGCACCAAACTGGCTGGATGTTATTCAGTCTCCCATGTTAAGTATAGGACAGAAACACGTTGTCCCCTTTTCAGCCCCTGAAGGGTTAATTTCTCCACCTGGTTCTTGGTGGGAGTTCAGGTGACAGAAGAAACTCCCTCCCAGAATTCCATGCTTCAGGCCCAGCAGTTGGGGAGGAATGTTGCTGAGTCAGCAATTCTCAATGCAAAGTATAGGGAGGAAAACGCGTTGCGCCCCTTTTCACCCCCTTCCGGTTGGAATTTCGGAAAACCGGTTCTTAGTGCACCCCTCCGTCACGAAAGGAACACCCACCCCAAATTTCACGCTTCTAGGGTGGGCAGTTTTGGCAGGGCAGTGATGAGTGAGTGAGTGAGTCAGTGACTTTTCTCTTTTATATATATAGATTAGCTGCCTTGGGTGTCCTTCGGGGAGAAAGGTGGAGTACAAATCAAAATTAATCAATCAATCATAGGTGCAACATTTAGGCTGCGATCCGAAAGACACTTTCCTGGGAGTAAGGCCCATTGAACAAAGGGGGCTTACGTTTGAATAGACAATGGTTAGGATTGAGCACAATCCTAACCATTGTCTACTCAAACGTAAGCCCCCTTGTGTTCATTGGGTCTTACTCCCAGGAAAGTGTGCTTAGGATTACAGCATCAGTTGCAGGTGAATCTGGGGAGCACCGCTTGCTATTGGAGGATTACAGGGCTCACCCACAGGCCTGATGGAGGGGGATTGTCATGTGTCGCATGAAGGCTCACTGTGGGCCACATCTGGCCCCTTTGTAGGGTTAGGGCACCCATGCTCTACACACACTTCTAAAGCAACTTTCTATACACTTTGTGAAAGTTACACACTTTGTAGTAGCTAAAGTTACTATAACTGTCCAATGTATGCTTGTTCTTAGAGGAATTAGTGGAAGAGGGAGAGATAGAAAGATAGAGGGAGAGAAAGAAAGAAAACTGACCTTATAAAGGCTGCCTTAATCTTTCCATTCTCTGAAACAGGATAATCGAAACGATCATCACTGGAAGCAAACCTGCAATATTTATTTTAGCCATTGAGACCATCAAGCTATTTCACGTTGTCTATTTAATCACAAGCAGATTAGTTGGCAGCCTTCACGCAGGCCCTGTGTGTGCAAATTATAGCTGGCGGAGCTGTGCCGACATACTTCAAACACGCCTGACCTTAAGCTTAGCATTTTGACACAGAGCCGCATGGGAAAGGGGGGAATAGAAACTTTCAAGTTTGGAGAGGAAGTTTCAGCAGTTGTCATATTTTAGGAAAAGGGTGATGAGAAGCCTGCAGATGTTTGACCTTTGATAACAGAGCACAGAACACCCTGAGAGATTTTTTAAAAGTCTGGATTCTGAGGTCATCTGACAATAGGGCCAGCGGCCAATCCCTTTCTGAGTCATGAAAGGTTGCGGCTGATGCTGCTGGCAACTGCAACTTGGCCGGCTCTTTATTTTTAAAAAACTGGCATATGGGAGGTGGGGACTTCCTTCTTACTGTCATATGATGGCATATCTTAAAAGCAAACTCTGAAAGTACTTTCATTTCATTTTCAAAAAATAATATTCCCTATGCTCTCCATGCCAAAGTATTGGCTTCAGCCAGCTCACAACAAAAGCAACACACAGTCTAACAGCCCAGTCCTACTGAAACCTTATGTACAAATGAAGTGGAACGAAGCAAAGCTTTGCTGCATCCTGCAGGGAATTTTTGTTTTTTTGGGGGGTCTCTTCAGTGTAAGGAATGCTTCTCTCCTTGCACAAAGGTCAGCCAATGCTGTTGCTATTGGGCCACTCCGATCTGCGCCAGTGACTTTGTTGGTGCAAGTTTCTGTTGCTCCACACAGGTGGATCAGGACCAGAAAGAGGCTCTGGAATTGGAGTGTTCTGTCATCACTAAATCCACCCCCCCTTGAGCCTGACGCATCCATCCCTTGCCCATCTCTTCCCCATTCCATCCCTTCAGTTCATTTTTACTTCCCCTTTCTGGAATGGCTCCAAAGGTGAGGACCCCTTTGCAAACCATTGGAAGGCTCCCTCCAAGGCTGACTGCTCCACCCCTTTCTAGCTACACCAATGCTTGGCGGTATTTCCAACTTAGGCAGCTTGAGTTTTATTAAAAATGAAAGGACAAATAGGTCAAGGTAACCTTGAACTTTGAAGAAAATGCACACTCTGATCCGATGGAGCGCCACAAGGCTTTTCTTTCCAGGACATCAGATCTGATTTTTTATCATTCCAGTTTGTTGCTCCTTTTTTACTAGTGGGTTTCCAAAGGAAAACACTAATGTCAAACATAGAGCACAATCCTAAACATGTCTACTCAAAAAGTAAGCCCCATTGTGTTCAATGTGTCTCACTCCCAGGAAAATGGCTTTAGGACTGCAGCCAAAGTGTCATTAATGAATGACATACTAAAGCCCATAACTGTGAACAGTACTTAGAGTTAACTGGAATGAATTTCACACAAGAGAATCATTTAAAACCAAATAAAAATCTCATTTTAGAATTATGCCTTGTGGGGAATTGTATAGATTCTGAATAATGCGTATATCTCGGCAAATTATTGAAAAATAGCTTTAAGAGACAGAAAGACAGACTTGCATCTAGCTATCAGTAAGAACTGGAAATAGATTTTCCTTTATTCCTGAAATTCAGGATCTTTCAAACGAAGCCCTGAAAGGAGGCAAACCCTACAATCCAGAGTAACTACGGGAGCACGTAAGAGACGATGGGCGCAATCCAGAGTAACTACATGGAGTCCTTGCTCTGGTGTAAGAACAATTTGCTCTGGATTGCAATATGAATTTCCTATAGGTTTTCACTACATGGTGCTGTAACTACGGGTGCACGTAATGTCTCTTAGGTGCTCCTGTAGTTACTCTGGATTGTAGGGATTATGTGTACCCGTAGTTACTACACCACCTAGTGAAGACCTATGGGAAATTCATATTGCTATCCACAGCAAATTGTTCTTATACCGGAGCAAGAACTCCCCGTAGTTACTCTGGATTGCGCCCATAACCAGGATTGAATTAAATTCCATTCTTCTGGCACATCCTTAGTGCCAGTAGCATAGCTAAGGGGGTAGTAAGTACTAGGTGTAACGGGGTGGTATTCTTCTCAGCAAGGATTTGGGGAGACTTACAATTAGAAATCAAACAATAAAATTAAAAGCACACAATACAACTCAAAGACAACATGTTAAGTTCTACTCCACCAGAACCAGAACATCCTGATTAGCTGGGCAGCAGTTCAGGATGTAGTATATGCCATTTTGGTGATGCTGCTCCTCGGGGTGGTGAACAGTTCACAACTGGGCTGTTACAACTTTACCAAAGTCAATTATATAATTTAAGAATAATAAATAGAGTTATTATTGTTGCCAGCACATAGCATAACTCACCACACAGTAGTCCACCTTTGGTTCAGTTTCATTCTTCTGTTCGCATCAAGATATTCTCTTGCAATTAACACTGGAAGAACGTTTATATAAATTCTAGGAGCGTTATCTATAAGTTGTCAGATGACACTTTCTGTTATGCACCAGCCCCATTCATTTGGACAAACCTGAACACAAGACCTGTGCTTGCCCCCAAATATGGACAGCTTTGATAGATTGTTCCTTCTAGTTTCCGAGGAAGTGCTGCTTGGCCGAGTGATGAATCATGGTGCACTTTGTCACATTAGTAAAACAACTCCCTTGCATCATTGCTTTTCCATAAATGTTGTCATCTACTGTAGTGGTTGTCAATGATCCTTTAGGCAGCTTGGTCTCAGGTCATTTAGGTTTTAAAGTTTTAAAACATTACTATAAATTGTATTTGGAAATGGATTGGAAGTCAAGTTTCAAAACTGCAGATTGGGGCAGTTCATCCATCAGTAGCAAACTGAGGAGTGACAAGGTCTTCGGAATTGGGATGCCCTTCACTCTGAGCCTGCGACCACCACTGTGGCAGGTTGTTTGGATAGTGCTGGTTCTCTCGATTACAGGCTGCAAGAGTTTCCAGGTTTGGGACTCCAAAGGCTAGATCTAAAAGCACCCCAAACTTATCCATAAAGGGAAGCGCTATCAATCAGAATGATAACATTGTTGGTGTCTGTATGTAATGCTGTCTGTCCAGCCTCAGCAGCACTTCTCTGACTTTTGTTGGGGTCATTAAAACAAAACGAAGCATATATAACATGCAGGATGGTTGACAATATTTTTATAGCAAGTACCTGAATTGCATAGAGGTTATATCCCAAGAAATGATAGCAGCGACTGTTAGTGAAGGCTGCAATCCTAGCTATCCTTTCCTGGGAGTAGGTACTATTGAATACAATGGGACTTTCTTCTGAGTAGACATGCTCAAGATTGCACTGGAAAGCATTTCTCTATAGGAATATTTTAAAACCAAACTGTCTTGAAGAGACTGCAAAGAAAACCTGCATGTATGGTGAATTGGATCAGTGGTTGATAAACTTGCAACTGCTGCGTTTGGAAAAAAAGTTATCCCTATTCAGAGCAGCATTTACTCAATCTGCTGCTCACAACCAGTCTGCCTGATCTCTGCAGAGAATGGTCTGGGCAGTTTTATCCGTAGCCCCCTGCCCTGGCAGGCTATGCACCAAGATTTCTGGGCAGAGGCAACTGGGCAGAAGCATAATGTCTCTTTAAGAGATTGGGTGTGCTTGCATGGCAGAAAGGTAAGCACTGCACATGATATGGAGGGCTGTAGCATTGCTGCAGATTCGGCCTATAGGCCATAGATTGGTGGGCACTGATTTAGGTCATTTATGACCATGTCGTCTACATCTCTTGCATGCTTTGGATGTGGGTATTTTTTTTTCAAAATATGCACTTTGAATTTCAACTTTATTTTATATTCTACCCTTTTCTCTATGCTATCTTCCTGACCTTTCCAACCATAGAAGAGTACCAATACATGCTGGGTAGACTAAAAGAAAAACAACAAAATGTGTGTATCTACACAGATCCATTAAGACAGCTAGTTAAAATGTGATTCCAAATAAAAGTGTTTTCTTTTCCATCTCATTTTCAGAGGCAATTGCTTTTAAAATTTGGAAACATCTTTCTAATGAGGTGTGGCATGAAGAATAGATTTCTTTTAACTTCCTTCAGATGGTGGTGAAAGTTGAAAATGTGTGTGTGCAGTGAGCGAGTAAATGAGTGAGCGAGTAAATGTGTGTGTGTGTGTGTGTGAGAGAGAGAGAGAGAGAGAGGATGTCTGTCTTTAAAAGGGCTGTTGATTTATTATAAATACAGTAATTTTAATTTATTTTTTTTTTATTCCCAAAATAATTTAAGGGTACAATTCTATGCATGTCTGCTTAGAAGTAAGTCCGATTGTGTTCTATGGGATTTACTCTCAGGAAAGTGTGTTTAGGATTGCAGCCATGGTTGACTTTTCAGAAGCCATGTAACTGATTCACTGATATTAAAAAAGCAGGCCTCCATCAGTCTTGAAAGACTATGGTATCATGCTTGGCACTGCATATGCTGCATGTGAAGCACGAAAGCCTGGGTTGGATTGTTATGGAGGATAGGCTGTTACCCAAGCAGCAAATCCCCCCTCTCCACGCCACTGAATTAGTCCAATGGAATGGCAGAGCCAATTCGATTGGTGTCGCAGAGCTGGTGTCGCAGAGCCAATATGATTGGTGTCGCAGAACTGGGCTAAGGACAGGAGCTCACCCTGTCTTGTGGGGCTGACCCGGGTCTTGAACCCTGGCCTGCTGGTTAACAGGCACAGTGACTTAACCACTTGCGCCACCCACAGCCCATTAAACATGCATTATATTAAATGATATTAAACACATATTATTCTGAGTTCACTGGAACACTTGACTGGGCTATCAGAAATATAGAGCTTGGAAGGGACTTTATTACTTTTCTACCTGAATGTATGCATAGGGTGAGCATTTGGAAGATTAGCCCAGCTATGTGGCAAATATTTTGAAAGGTTTTCAATGCTTTGAAATGTCACTCATGTAACTTAGAGCTAGAGTTGCCATATGTCCCTGAAAACCAGGACTGTCCCCATTTTCAGAGATTCTATCCACGTGCTGGTAAGTTTGATCCAGCATGCCAGATCCTGTTCCGGTTTTGTGGACGAGAATTATGGCAACCCTATTTAGAGCCCAATCCCAAGTTCTTCAGTGCTGCTGGTGTAAGTGTACCACCAGCACTGGGTATCATAAATTTGTTGTAAAGCATATTTACAGCACCCTGGGAGTAGGTAACGCCAATGCCGGTCGGTGCTTAGCCCCAGCATGGTGAGGACAGCTGGTCTGTGCTCCTATAACACTGGCCTGAGGTAAGGCTTTTTGGGGTGGGGGAGACGGGGTGAGAAGAATGGGGCAGAGGAAGGGAAAGATTGGGTCTGGGAAGCTGGGACCAGTGGAAGAGGCCTCTGATTGATTTTATACTTTGTGTCATGCTGAAAAGCCCAACAAAGATCTCTTCCAGTCTGTATTGGTAAAATAGTAACAACAGACTGGAAAGTTATTGAATGGCCTACACCATTACTTGAAGGAATTGGACAAGTGTTCACTTCCCTCGAGGAGACATCCAGCAGCTGCCATGGTATTTAGTGGCAGCCAGTTTGGCACTCTTGGCACCAGGCTGCTGAGGATTGGGCTGTCCACCTCTGAATGCAACTATTAAGGGCCCAATTCTATCCAATTTTCCAGTGCAGACGTAACCATGCTAATGGAGCAGGCACTGCATTCTGTTGTCAGTCATGAGGACCTCCTCAAAATAAAGGAACATATGCCTCTGTGCTCCAACACTGCTCACAAACCTGGTTCTCAGTTGAGAATCAAGGTTTAAGAACCAAGCGTACATGGAAAAACATATCTAATCCAAACAACGGCTGGCTAGAGGATGGACCTGTAGCAAACCTGTACCAAACTCCCCCAAGGACCTGCAGCATATCTGTGGACCATTCATGTCACACTAATGGTTTGTCGCTACAGAAATGTACTCGGCTTCATTGCAAACCATTTCAAACGCAGTGTTCATGGCCCGTTCCTCATAAACTTTTGAAGTACAAAAATAACATTTTTATGAGCATTTAGGCCAGTGGGAGTCTGCTTTAAACATCGGCATTAAAGAGACATTTAGAGTGAAAAGATCAAATGAACACAACATCTAAATCAATTTGCAATCTAAGCGACTACATGCTGAGTATCAAAAAATACCAGGCATGTAATAATGGAATCAATTTAGTCTACAAAGCCAGCAAGTAGTTAGTGGACAATTCGTACCAAATGAAAGAATGCAGTCCCTGCAGGGAAATTTTTGATTAAAAGTAATACCTAAGTATATGCACTAACATAACCATATATACTATCCGGTTTTTTTTAAAAAAACTTTCCTGCTGCCATGTCTAATGGCTGCCCTTAAAATATATAATGGTTCCTTCCTGCCTCCCCTCAATTTGTTACATTTAAAAATCTTGCACACCAGTCCACATTATTTAACAAGAACTTTATCACTCCTTGGTCCAGATGGGGAAAAAACCCATAAACGCTCATTTCCCCCATGATTGACACATTCGTAACAACTCTGTCACTCGCTGGAGAGTTCGTTCAGATTAGTGGAATCGAAAGATGGATCTGCTGAACAGGTTAGCTCCAATTTAATCCTGCAGTTATTAGTTCCAAAGATCATTTGATGATGTTGCCCTTCCTCTTTTCCCAGGGATGCCTACATAAGACACCAAAAACTTGATTTCAATAAAAAGCACCAATTTTGTTGAAGTTGAAATGATCTGCAAAGGGAAGATACCTTGGATTGATAGAAACTTGGATTGAGAGTGTTTTGCAAAACAAGCAAACATTTCTAATGAATTTTGAATTGCTATATAAGTGATGTCTTGTTAAACAAGTGAAAAATAGCCCTAGTTGGGATATTGCCAGTTTTGGCACTCTGCCAGCATCTCCTCAGCCTCTCCTGAGAGACCAACCCATGCATGTCTACTCTGAAGTAAGCCTATTACAGTCAGTGGGGCTCATTCCTATGTAAGTGGGCAATGGAAAGGGAGACCTAGCATTGCATGTTTACTTTAAAGTATGTGCTATTATAATTAGTGGGGCTCACTCCTCTGTAAGGTGGGGGGCAGATTGCAGCATTCCTAGAAGTAAGGCCGATTGAACACAGTGAACACTACTACTTTTGAGTAGACCTGGTTAGGATTGTACTCTAAATGTAGGTTAATTTGTTTTATTTTTCTTTATCTTTGTATTTTCTTTATTATTTTCTATTATAGTATTTCAATAATTTTTATATGACTATTTTTGTGTTGTGGAATGAATCATGTGAATTTCCATTATTTCTTATGGGGAAATTTGCTTTGATATACAAGGGTTTAGGATTATAAGCATGCTTCCAGAACGAATTATGCTTGTAAACCAAAGTACCGCTGTATATAATTTCCACAGCTTCCAACAGCACAGTGTCTGCCTCTTAGGCAGAGTTGGGCAAGCTTGGACACTTCAGGGATCCAGATTCCTGGACCTTTAACAATTGTATAGAAAAAGGAATTTTGAATTGCTATACAAGTGATGTCCTGATAAACAAGCGAAAAATAGTCATGGCCAGGATATGGGATGTGACCAGTTTTGGCGCTTCGCCAGTTTATCGCATAGATGACAAACTCTACTGCATCCCTAAAGTGGCTCAGTTTACCAGGGGAGTCAGTAGGATTTGTGTCACCTGGTGTGGATGCCAGCACATGAGCCGCATAAAGTGGGTGGGGCAACAATCTGGATGGTGGGCATAGTTATGTGCTATCACCCTGCTTCCACTGGTTTTTTGGTCATATATTTTGGTAAAATAAAGATATTTTAAAGTGGTTGGTTTCATTGCATTCTGCAATGAAGAAATTACACTTCCAGTGGTATATAACATGAAGGGATTATTTTTATAAACCATGATTTTAGCCACTTAGGTCACTATGTGTGTCACCCCCCTCAAAGGTGCCACCTTTCTAACATCCTAATGATATTCCTGATTGGTTCTGTTTTGATAGCCTTGTACTCAGTGGTGGGCTTCAGGGGGTTCTCACAGTTTCTATAGAACCCTTTGCTAATGAGCACCTGGTTCTGAGAACCGGTTACTAATGGGACATAGAACCTGTTGTTAATTAAGGTTATTAGGACATAGAACCTGTTGTTAATTTATTTGAATCCCTCCACTGCTTTTTACTCCTCTGGATTGACCTTCCACACCAGCCAAAACTAACTGTTTTTAAACACCTCTGACAATATGTAAGTAAATAGAAATAATAAAACAAACACTGCCTCGATTGTTACAGTCATGGATCAAAATGGGTGATCGCTCAGTTAAGGTGATCGTTCAGATCGCACAGTGTTGCTATCTCACAAGTGTTACAAATATAAAATGAAAAAAAATCAATCACCCCAAGTTCTTTGGAGAAAGAGGAACTCTTTTGGAAAAAAAATGTGATAAATTAAAGCATAAATAATAAGGGATTGAGGAATCTGTGGCAAAACATATTTGAAATTTAAAACTGAACAAAATGTCCATGCCTCATGAACTGTGTCGGCTTTGATCCAATTTAGACCTTTGTATCCAAATGGTTTGCAAGTAATTGATAAAAAATGACAGATATTAGGTAAGCTGTCACTTATTTTCCACCAAGGAAGATGATAAGGAGCTGGGCATACTAATATGCTTGTCACTCATTTTGTCATCTTCAGTGTGCCCATTGCTGACAGGCTCATAAACAGCCAAAGATTGGTTTCTTCTTCCAAATGTTAAAATGCATATTAACATGCTAAGAAAGGCATCTCTTTTGATTCCAGAGAAGGTAGGTCTTCCAGACTTTACCGACCACCAAAGCTATAAACATTTCATCCATCAATCACAGCAGTGTTGAAGCCTTCATTCAATGGCCAGGCAAAGCTATATTCTCAGCAGGCTTTCTATGTAAGTTCTAAAATTAATATTGATTGTACTATTGTACTGTTTTTACTGCTATCAATAAAATATCCATCTATAAAATGCTGCAAGGAATTTAGTAGAAAAAGCATTGCCTTGATACTTTACATTTGGCTAAATTTCAGGCATGCCTCCTACTGATGTTTCTTTGGCAATGGAAATTCATAGAGGAAAATGATGATGGAGAATGGAAGGAGTAGATGCAGGCCAATCATCAGGTAAGGAGGGATAGCATGTAAGAATACGGCCTCAGGTATCCAGTGATCTTGGGGGAGCCCCTGGCATTGTGATGTGGACGTGCCCTACAATCCAGAGTAACTACAGGAGCATGTAAGAGACATTACGTGCATCCATAGTTACTGCACCACCTAGTGAAAACCTAGGGGAAATCATATTGCAATCCAGAGTAAATTGTTCCACCAGAGCAAAGACTCCCTATAGTTATTCTGGATTGCACCCTTAGAAGTCAGCTTATCATGTCCTCCACTCTGTCCAGAGATCTGGGTCACGTATCACATAAACTTTCTTCCCTCTAATGTAAATTGAAGTCCCTCAACTGCCTAGTATAGCAAGGGAAACAGAAGATTGGGGCAGAATCTTCTTTGATCTAGTTAGAATTATTCCTATTTATGGATCCAGCCAGCAACTCTGGACTGGAATCAGGTAATCTGAGAAACTGTTACTTTCAAAAACCTCTATTCGGGTTTGGCAAATGGGTTAAAAGTGGCAAGATGCCAGTCGGGTAAGAAGGAATGTTAGTTTAGACAAGATGAAATAAATCTGTCTCTTAATCTCAATTGCTGTCCCCTTCTTTGCAGCCTAAGGCTGCAATCCTGAGTTAGGGCAGAGAGGAGTGCCCTAGCTGGTCTGCTCCAACTATTGTGAATCCAGAGCAGAAAGTTTTGCTGGATCCAGAGAATCAGCAAGCCAGGGCATGCTAAATAGGCACCAAGTCAGTGGCACCTGGCAACAGCTTGCTCCAGAGGAGACCCCCCCTCAGATCTCACTGAACAAGGAACAGCTGTGGTGCCTGCCTTATAAGGAAGCCCTGACAACAAGTAACAGCCGCAGCATGAGACTGCAGTACTGTTTACAGTGCATTCAAAGGGCTTGTTGGAGCGGCCTGCTGTATCCAAAGGACAGTGGGGTGCAGTAGTTGTACCATATCCTGAAGTTGAGAGGCAGGGGTTGCAGATAGGCTTGCCAAGAACTCAGATTTTGGTCTTACTCTGCCTTATCAGGGACCCTTATCGGTCTACTCATTGTTATGCCTGCTCCTAAGGCGATATAACTCTGAGAAGCTGAAAAAGGGCATTTCTGCCTTGGAAATAGACTCTGGATAGAGAGTAGGTGCTCTGCCCTAGGCAATGCTAAACATGCCCTCAACATGCCTCTCCTGAACTTTCTAGGCTGCCACAGCTACACTAGGCTACCCCAGGTCCATCTGTCTTGGGGCAGCCTATGTTGCTTTAGGCTGCCTGAAATCTTTTCTGCCATAACTGGGCTGCCCCATCTTGGACTTGGGCCACTCCAGTGATAGACAGAGTAGCCCAAGTGCAATTCTGGATTGCAATCTGACTCAATCAATGTGCTACCCAGAAAAAGGCTTGAGTATGTGTGCATATGAGAAGTAAGAGGAGCAGAAAGGAGCCATTCTATCTTATGAGTAGTTATCTCATCCTGCTCTTGTAAATCAGCACAAGGACAGCTGGTTCCTTAACCCATAATTGCTGGGCCCCCCAGTGTCTGACACCCACAGCCCCAGTAGCCTCTTATTAGCTCAGCTGGGCACCATAATCTTGGATCTCATAAAATCTTGCAAGATTTCACAGGTTGCATGATGGCAGTACTGAAGTCTCATGAGATTTGGAACTTGTGAAGTTTTGTGAGATCCAAAATAATGGCTCCCAGGCGGGGGTGGGCCCAAGCCGGTTCAGGTCGGATCGCCCGAACCGGTTGTTCCCGCGACCCTGCCGCTACCGAACCGGTAGCGGCAGGGTGGCAAGAAACCCCAGCGTACCAGTTCGGTAAGTGGGAGGAGATGCAATGCGCATGCACCGACCTCAGCGCACGCGCACTGCATCTCCTCCAACTGGAGGAGACACACTGTGCATCCACCGAGGTCAACCCCTGCCAGGGGTTGCCCCATGCGCAGTGCGCAAGGTGGGGGTCTGCCCCTAGCCCTGCCCTTGACCCCGCCCCCTGACCCTGGCCCCTGCCCTGCCCCCAACTTCCAGCAAACCGGTTGTTGGGTGAGGCGGGGCCCACCACTGCTCCCAGGACACCGAAGGTGACTTCCAGGACATCACAGGATATCATCCAGTGACATCCCATGGTGTCCCCTGTAAGTGCAATGTGACACTTTAGGAATCATTGCCTTAAATTGTGACATCTTACAGTCCTGTTGCTGCTGGTGGTGAAAAGCATATTGATATAGATAACAACATAGGGCACAATCCTATCCACAGTTATCTGGGAGTAAACCCCATTGACTGTAATGAGATTTACTTCTAAGTAGACATGTATGGGATTGGGTACATAGTGTGGTGTAAGTGTGTTGGCATAGTCACAGAAGATAGGAAGGTGCACAGAGGTGAATGTGGTCATTCTCAGCACTATCCTGGGGATCACCTGCTAGTATTAGGTGAAATCTGAACCTCTGTGCTAAGATTTCTGCAGTTTAAAACATACTCATGGCTTTTTTTCTGGGATTACTCACCAGTACTCAGGACTGGCAGTAAGGCAGATATTTTCTATATAAAGCTGTGTATATGTTAAATTTTTCTATTCCTAATTACACAGTTTGACAAGGATTTGGTGAACAAAATACATTTAGAAAATCAGATAGGACATCTATCAGAATGCATTTTCATTAAACATGGCTTCAGCCATTCGCCGTGATGATGTGAGCATGAATATCTGTGAATGCTTTGAGAAGGTTAGACTCATCCTATTAGGAAACAAGCACTTATTCATTCAGCAGTTCATAAACAGATGTCTATAAATAGCGCACTGCTGTTTGGGTTTTGAAATCTAATCAGAATGGTCACATTATTGTAAATATTTTGGCTTTTTAAATCATGAAAAAATTATGTCACGAGAGCACAAATTTTAGGTGGAAAAACCAAATTTCCAGGATTATAGAAAAGTAGACATTTAGGTAGACGTTTAGTGAAATATACAATAATGTCTATATCTTAAATTATACTATATCTGGGTTTCTCAAACCTGGGTCATAAGCCCATTGGTGGGTCATAATCTGGGCCCTTGGCAGTTCTGTTTGGTTCCAAATTAGAGTCATTTAGGAGGAAAATCGCTCACTGGGAGGGTGAGGACACCTCTTCTGAATTGCACTGGGCTGGTGACTCACTGTAGGCCTCTGCGGCCTCAAAGTGGCCTGGTGAAGCCTCAGAAAGCCACTTTTATTTTTTGGACAGCCACGTGCAATGTGCTTCCCCCCAATAATCACTGCATCCCCCAATATTCCACTTTTACACTAGGTCTGCCTTTGAATTGCTTTTGGCAGTAGCATTAAGTTATTCCATGGAGATATGCAGCAGAATTCCATGCATGCGTTTAATTTCACCTAATATATTAATCTAACGTGCATGTGTGACGTTCTGCAACTTTGTTCCTCTCATTTCTCTTTCCTGTGATCCAATCTAAAAGATATAAATCACTGTGGTATAAACCACTTTTTAACAGAAATAAGGCTGTAGAATGCTGAGCCTCCTTTTAGAATGCGCAGTGCTTTAGGATCCTTTCCTGATTGTTTTGTGAAATGATAGGTTCAGCTCAACAGTTTTTCCTTTCAATATTCTCATGCATCATGAAACAGATGCCCAACACAGTGAAAAACTGCAATTCAGAAGCGATTGCCATCTCGCTCTGGAAAGTGAAAGCTGAATTCCACTACCTCCCATCATCTCATTACCATTTTGCTTTGGGTTTATGTTACTTTCTGTCAAACCTGATGTGATGGAAGGCTCAAACTTAATGTAGTTTGAGCCTTCTATTTCTTAAAAATATCATGTACAAAGGACACTCACCTATGTCAGAAATGCAATGCAGAGTATATAACTTCCCCTCTGCATATTGTAAACTAGATATCTCCCATCTCCCATGTATGATGTTTACTCTGGAACCTGGAATGGGACTGGCCCTACAATTGAGAGTAACTACGGGAGCACGTAAGAAACTTTACGTGCACCCGTAGTTATTGCACCACCTAGTGAAAACCTATGGGAAATTCATATTACAATCCAAAGTAAATTGTTCTTACACCAGAGCAAGGACTCCCCGTAGTTACTCTGGATTGCATCTTATGGCTGGTTAAAGAGGTAAATGTACTGAGGTCTCAATCTGAATCATCTCCCAGGCATGCACTTTAAAACAATCAGGGAAAGTAGTAACAATGTCACTAAAGTAATGTGTAGCTTAACCTTCCTGCATTATTGGGCCCCAACAGTAGCTCAAATAGATCAAATCATATTTTGAACAAATAGATAAAATCACATTTTGATCTAGATTGTGCGCAAAACAGATGGGCAAGAGGTTAAAGTACTGCTCCTCTTTGTGTCACACTTATGATCTGGATCATAAGATAAAATTCATTATATAAAAATAATCAGGACATTACATTTCATTATGAAAAAATAATCAGGATACAATCTCACAGTAGTCATAGCATCCAGTTATTCCCTTAAAGCAGTGTTTCTCAAAGTGGGGGGTCGGGACCCCTTTGGGGGTCGCCTAGAGGTTTCCTGGGGGTTGCATAAAGACCCCTGGTGCAGGGGACTAGTGCAAGCTTGCCAGACTTCCGGCTGTAGCTGCGTGTGCACTGGGGCTGACTGACAGCCTCAGGGCCCAATCCTATGCATGCCTACTCTGAAACAAATCCCATTATAGTCAGGGGGGACTTTACTCCCACGTAAATGTGGATAGGATTGCAGCCTCAGGGCCCAATCCTATGCATGCCTACTCTGAAATAAATCCCATTGTGTTCAATGTGTGCATAGAACACACATTTCATTTGTAACAATGAAAATACATCCTGCATATTGGATATTTACATGACGATTCATAACAGTAGCAAAATTACAGTTATAGAGTAGCAATGAAAATAATTTTATGGTTGTGGGTCCCCACAAAATGAGGAACTTATGAAGGGGTCACGGCGTTAGGAAGATTGAGAACCACTGCCTTAAAGCAAACTGTTTCAGATGTAAGAAATTTAGGAAACACTGTACAACCATGGATCTCTCTCAATGTTAAAGAGCTGCTTGCATCATTAAAGGATCGACAAATGGTAAAACTTTGGTTTGCTAAAGAATTAAACCATTAGTTTATTTACAGCCCAGTCATATACATGCAACAGTAAACTGTGCATCCTCGGTTCCCCCTTGCAATGACTGCCCCCAGTTCCCCCAGTGCTGACTGCCATATAGCAATCAGTGTCTGTCACAAAAGATTGCAGATTACTTTGGGACCCAGTCCTATTGAATTCATCACTGGCACTAGTTGGTCATCACTGGTTTCAGCCCACCACAAAAGTGTCATAAAGCACTTTTGCACCAGCAGAAAAGATGCTGGGCTGGCGCTGATAACAGTGCCAGTTGGTGCTGGGTTTCAGTACTGGGATGATGTGTCTGTGAAGCACTAAGCAGCATGCTTCTCACCGTTGGCTGGCAAGACTTGTTGGGGTAGGGAACAGTGGGTTGGGGAAGGTGGGAGGGGGTGGAATGATGAAGGGAGTGGGAAAGAGGAGAGGATTACTGTAGCCCTGATTACTGATTACTGTAGCCCTGGGCATTAGCGGAAGCATAGGATTGAGCTACCCATTTAATTCTGGCAGTATTGGCAGGAAGTCCTACTTCTTCCTGCCCATGTTCTAGAGCAAGTGAGGAGGTAGGCAAGTAAGGCAAGTAGAGCAAGGTTAGCAAGTAGAGCAAGTAAGGAGGTTGGAAAAGAGAGAGGGTGAAGTGGGGTGGAGGTGGGTGTCATGGTGGATGTGTTCCCAGGAGTTGGTAGGATCAGAGGTGCTGTTGCATCCTAAACCCTTCCTGGACCCAATCCAGTGGTGGGCTCTAGCAGGTTCGCACTTACTCTATAGAACTGATTGTTAACGAGAGATAGGACATATAAAATTTAAAGATAGCCATTTAAAAGTGGCTTCCAGATGGGCATTGAACCGATTTCTTTGAATCACATCACTGACCCAATCCGGTGGAGAATGTCAATGTAGACCTGTGTCAGCAACATGGCTGTAGTAGGTTAGAGTAGATCCCCTTGCACCATAGAAGTTTACCTCCAGTAATTCTATGGTTTTCCCTGTGGTAATGTAGTTCTTTTGCTTTGCCCATACCCAGCTGGCAATCTCTCTGTTTTTCCAATGTGCAGAAGACCAATTTATCCTTCTGCTTATTACTGTCTTGTACCTCTTTGGATTCAGACATGATGATCAGGAAGATGAATGTGAGAAGCAGCTGGAAGGGGGAAAAGAGTAATAAGTCACTGTGGAGTCCTCATTAGTATGCACATGATAAATAACGATGAGCAAAGACGGGGGAAAGTAGTTGACCCCAAAGGTTGCATTGGCTTGAGCCCTGTATTAATTTTGACATTTACAGGAGATATCAATGAAAAATAATGATAACAGCAAATGAGAAAAGGATAAAGGCTGCAATCCTAAATACACTTTCATGGGAGTGAGACCCACTGAACACAAAGGGGCTTGCTTTTGAGTAGACATGGTTAGGATTGTGCCCTAAGACATTGAAAATTAAGTAGTGATGGGACCAGTAGTGATGGGACAGATCTTAATCAGGAGTAGGGTGGGAATAGGCAAGAGTGGTAGGGTTACCATAGAATGACTAATGTGCAGAGGCAGATTTTCTTGGAATGCTATAATTAGGGTTGCCATAATTATCTTCCACAAGTTTGGGACGGGACCCTCTGTTCCATTTGCCAGTATGTAAACACAATCCCCCCAAATTGGGATTGTCCCTGTTTTTCAGGACGTATGAACACTCTAGCCATAGTATTTGAATCAGCAGTGTATCTATTTGGTCCTTAAGGCAGATTCATTCACGGGAAAATCCTGCATAAGGGAAGGAGGTGGCAACCTGCCAACTTGGCCATATGGAGGGTGGACAATACATGACTATGTATGGCAAAGGACAACACAGCTTTCTGTTCCACAGGTTCAGAAATCATGGTTTTGAAGATCTATGGTGCCACTGCCTCCTTACGAGGCATGTCATTTTTATCTATTCTTTGTTCTATCATGAAGTTCAAAGCAACATATGTGGAGTTACTAGGTGGTGATCCACCCAAGCTTAGACCTATTTAGCTTCAGCAAGGTGGCGGTACCACCTTCTGACCCAGGCTCGGGACTGATACACTTATTTTTTAATTCCTCCATGCTGTGTCACTGCCAACAAATAAGTCAGTCAGTCAGTCAGTCTGTCTGTCTGTCTGCAGTATTTTTTCATCTAAAAAGTTCAGAAATCAGTTTACAAAGAAAATAAAAAACTAATGGCTAATAGCTTGGGACAAAGTTCCTTCCCCATAACACTCTCTTATGGATAAGTGGGAACCACAATTGCCAGTGGTACAGAGTTCAGCTGATGGCCCAGCCAGATGTGCCTTCTGATAAACATAAACCAGACTGGCCAAGACCACCTGAGTCAAGCACACAAAATGCTTCTCCCTTTGCCTGAGGAAGAGCCACCCTCTGGTCCTCCCATCCACCAATGTTCTAAGTAAGCCCTCAGTAGATGGACAGAGATGAGCACACCCCACCAGCCTATTCTGAGATGATTATCTCAGTTGATCTCCGGATCCCTTCGCCTTCCAGACAGCCCCCTTAAGGTGTCAGCACTATTTTCTCCAGCCAACTTTCCATAAGATTCAGCAGCACTTTGCTCTGGACAGGTCTTTAAGGATTTACCACCATTTTGGTGATAATACTCCCAAAAGGCTTCAAATAGATGTATGTTTGTGTGTTGGGCAGTGCAATCCTGATTTGTGCTGGAATTGGCAGGTAGGCTCAGCCTGGGCTATATCCATATGTATGAATGGATATATTCATATGTATGAATCTGCATTTATGCGCCCACTTTTTTGGTTTAAGAACTTGGCCATTCACCCCTCCAACCATGTCCTCACCTTTATCTTTAATTCGCACCAAATACATTTTCTTTTCAGGGATGTGCCTCAGCTTGAAGACTCTGGTTTCTATAATAGGCTTTGAATGACACTGGCTAACAGTGGCATATTGATCAAAGCAGTTTCTGCTAACACAGTAGTGTTTGTTAATTCTCCCTTTCTCGGAGTTAAAGAGATTCAAAGTGACACCAGGCAGCATTTATGTGAACTAGGGCAGGGACTGCCTGACAGTTCCTTATTCCTGCTTCTCTAATTTTTTTTAAACATTTAAATTCCTATGATGTTAGTTATAAGATGTGACTGGCGGCATGTGATATAGATTTCACAGCCTTGATTCCCAGGGGCATTGTTACAGCAGACTCGTCTGTTCTTTACACATGCAATCTGCAACAGTGACAATGCTAGCCAGATTTGTTTCCTATTTTTACACCGTGACTGAGGTTTTCGTTTCTATGGGGCTTTCAATCACTCTCGTTGAGCCTTCTGTTTCTAAGCTGTTGTTTAAATGTGATGCACTCAAGGTTTTTTGCTCAACCTTCGGTTGCCCTGCAGACTTATTTTCTATAGAGGTTGGGGGTGCCTAACACCACACTGCAAAGCCGGGACTCAATTTATTAATGTGGAATTTAAAATAATTTATGCAATTCTCCACTACAGTGTATGATGATGCAACTAGTTGCTTTGGTGGCTGAAAAGAAAACCGGCAAAACAAATTGACTCAAGAAATGGCTGTCAAAGTCTATTAGCCATGATAGCTTAATCAGACTGAAAAACAGCTATTCTCCTTGACAATGAGAAGGGAAAATGTATCTTAAGAACTAAGAAGAGCCCCACTTGATCAGGCCAAAGGCTCAACTAGTCCAGCTTCTTGTATCTCAAAGATGCCTCAAGGAGCACAGAAGACAACAAGAGACCTGCTTCCTTGTGTCCTTCCTTGCAGCTGACAAGAGATCTGTCATTGATCTCTTATATTTTTATTTTGAGTGAATAAAACATTACTGTAAAAATGGCTTCACTCATTAAAAAATTTTTAATCAGAATTTGATTCAGTGTTCACTCCAAATTTTTCTTTAGAAAAAATGAAGATTGACGAGGAGGGGGAAAGAATATTTGCTCCTTTCCAACCCAGTTCTCTTCTGCCCCTCTGGATCATCACATCCCTAGTACTGTCTTCAGGTTCAGCAGTGGTCTGCCTCTGATCACCAGTTTCAGGATGGCAGTGGCTTGAGATGTAGACCTTCTATTTGTGAGCTTCCCAGAGGCAGCTTGGAGATCACTGTGGGAAACTTGGTGTGAGCCTAGATGTAGCTAAGGAATCTGGCACTTGGGGATAAAAAATTTTAACACCCTTCAATTTTTAAAACCCACCATACATTTATCCCCATACACTTCATACTTTTAGGAAGGTGTCTTAGAGATCTTCAAAAGGAACTTCTGATTTTTGTTTAAAAAAAAATCAGAAGTGCTTTTCAGAGGCCACTAAGACAACCACTAAATGCATGGCGCCTGGAGCAATGTACCTCTATAGCCTCCGTTAGCTATACCACTGATTAAATGGGCTTTTGATTTGATACGGCAGAGATTTTTTAATGTTTTGTGTAAGTAATGTACAATAGTAAGTTGCTTCTGTTCTTTGTGTGGGTGTTAGTCATAGTCATAAAATGAGAAACAGCAGTTGATAAGGAAGAACAAAGTGAAGAATCAGTAAGCAGAAAATTTATTTAACCTATAATTCAGTTTGTTCATTAAGTTCACTGAGAAAAATGACACAATGTGGGATGAAGGATTCAACATTTCTCATTTGTATAGCACATTGTTATCAAATGTGGTCACAATTATACAGAGCACACAATTAACTGCTTTGTACTGTTGGGTTGGTAGCCCATTAATGTTCATAAATAATTGACTCTTATATTGTCAGCACAAGGGGATGTGGTAGTTGCCAATTGCCCTGTAACTGAATCCAGTGTCAAAGTGCAGAACTAGTAGGCTCTTGAAAACATAATGATACTTTTGAAATAATCAAAATGATTTGTATATGTCTAGGCTGGGAAGCTGAAAAGCTACTGTGAACCTGCTGCTAATCCAATCCATTAAACAAATAAACTGACAGTTTAGAATAAATATAAGTTTAGAAATTTATTTAAAACTAGCGAAAATGTACCTGTGTTGTGGGGAAAAAAAATTCCCCCCTATGCCACCATGCACATCAATACCGATGTGCAACATCCTCCAATGTGCAGTTCCCCCCATTGCACCATTGTTCCCAGTGTACCATGCATGAGTCACCAAATTGATGAATGTTAATCAACCTTCAATGTTATGTATAAGACAAAAATATGTTGCACCACTTTTCAGCCCCTTAAAAGTAAATTTTTCAGCATCAGTTCTTGGTGGGTGCTCATGTGACATAAGGAACACCCTCCCTTAATTTCATGCTTCTATGCCCAGAGGTTGAGGCAAAGTATCCCTTAGTCAGGGATTTTTCAGTGTAAAGTATGTATAAGGAGGAAAATGTGTTTAGCCCCTTTTCACCCCCTTCTGGTTGGAATATCTGAAAACCAGTTCTTAGTGGGTGTTTCCGTCGTGGAAGGAACACTGTCCCCAAATTTCATCCTTCTAGGCCCAGTGGTTTTGGCTGGGTGTTGATGAGTGAGTGAGTCAGTCAGTTAGTCAGTCGGTGACTTTTCGGTTTTATTTATATAGATAATCCTCCTAATCTTTCCAGGCTTTTGCTGACCTATTAAGGCTTTTGCCTAACCTATAGGGTTAGGTCAGTGCTCAGACATACACCAACCTCCCTTCACCACCACAGGAAGATATGCCAGGTGAGTTATGCCAACCTAACTTGGTTAGGATTGCACCCTTAGTGCCTTGTCTCCCCTATAGCTGAGCTACTAGGTATAGGAGCTTCTGCAATCTTGGTAGCCCACAAGGCATGAGTCATGGAATTGGAAGGACTGTGTTCATTTGTCCTGTAAATCTCACTAAAAGATGGAGATCTTTTTTTCTGGAAGGGACATGAATAACCCCACATTTGTCTTCCTGTCCATTTGCAGGACCCTCTTACAGCCTGAAAGTTTGGAGCAATTCAAAGAGCTCCTGCCGAGATGTTAAATAGCATCTCAGCAGCTAGCTGGCTCTGAAAGCTGGAGGTGAAAAGCTATTAACATTTACCTTCAGTCAGAATTAAACTGAAAAGTTGAATAAAAGCAAACATTCACCAATGGGCCTCTGATGAAAATTTTATAAATTCTTTCCTTTGAACCCTGTTTGGGGATTAACTCTTCTTTATCCTTCCTCAACAGGTGGCCTGTGAAGGGCAGAATAGATAATGAGTTGACAGGGCAGTTCTTTCTGTATACTTCTTGATCTCAAGTAGGAAGACGGAATTCATTGAGGCTATGATGGTTTTAGCTGGGATTAAAAACAGGAAAGAATCTTCTAATTAATATTAATTTCTCCATTCACAGCAAGATGGTAATGCACTTGCTAAATGGATAGAGGAAGTGAATGAGAGACAGCAAAACTATTAACATCAAAGTGGCCAAGTTATGCTATGTATCAAATGCACCACCTTTAAAACAGGGATGAGAATTGGTTTGATATTGTGGCAAATCAGATTAAACAACAAACCACCCACTGCAGTTGGTTGGTTGGTTTAGCATGTCTACTTCGCCCAGTGTGGCAAAGGAATGTAATCTGATTTTCAGATACGAGGCCGTTGATGGCCATGCATTTGAGAATTGTCAAAGCATAAAATGATATCTTATTCTAAATAAGCTTCAGTTCAGGCTGATTGACTTTTCTATGTGGTAGGAGAGTAGAAATGCAAACCCTTCCCAAAGATTCCTAAAACAGTAAAAAAATGTTATGTAATATATCGTCTTTGTGTGGTTAGGTCTCCACATGGTCTTCTTATTCAGCATGTGCTAGATTAGATGCATTGTGGCAGATGGAGTATGCGCCCACTCCACCAAGGGTTGATGAGCTAGGTAGGTATTGAAAAGTAGTTTTGCTATATGTTCTCTGCTTATGTTATTACTTTACACATATATAATAAAAAAACCAAAGGTAATGGTTCTGTGGGTGCTGGATTCAAGGATACCACGGGGTGTCATAGGACAGTGGTAGGGTGGAAACAGAGGCAGATGAACAGGATTGACAGCATTAGTGTTTGCCAAATACTATTCCCCTCCCTGGGCTTCAGTACCCTGAAATGGTACCGATCCAAGCAGAAAGGCTGGGGCTTTACCCGTGTTAAGGATATAAATGTCATCTTTACCCCAAGGAGACTTCCAGCTTGCTGTTTTCCAGTTCTGGATACAGTGTGGGCTGAGTGGCACTGATGTACCAGTGCTGGTCAGGACTGGATTATAAGACAGGCATAAAACCAGAGTAGCCAGCTTAGAAAAACACAGTCTTGGAGGCCAGCGTTCTGACATGTACCTGTTGTCTGGGTCTTGAGTCAGTGATCTCCTTCATGTTCAGTTCCTTCATGTTCTCTCTTACACCTTTTTGCCAGCCTTTGCTGTTTTGCTTTTTCTACCATCCCCTCCTCTTGGCCCCTGCCAACTCAGCATTATCTCTTCCTTCTCATGAACAGCTGGAGGTCAGTCTGGAGGAACAGAGCTTTTGCTCCAGCACAGGTTGTTCTGTTAACCTCTTAAGCACCTGCCGTGTTCCTTCTACTATCCCCAGGCATTGCAACTGTTGACGTGCTCTGTGCTGAGCTTACCTCAACTGGAGGGCAACCTGCTTTTCTTAGAGCTCAATCTTATCCACAGCTGGAGCATTCAGTGTCTTCAGGCACAGCAGCATCCCTGCTTTTCTTCAACCATTTTTTCTTGATCACTCATACAGATGAGAACTTTGCTACTTTCATGTAACTTCTTTTCCAAAAATAAAAATTCTGACAATACTTAATTTGTTGTACATGGTTTGCTTTGACTCATTAGACACTCTCATCCTTATATTTTCCTTATATTTTCTATTGATCAAACAAACAAATAAACAAACAAATAGCAATGAACAGCAGTAATAAAAGCCATTGATAGGAAGGGCATTAAATAATTAATAAAACCAGCAAGCATCAATCTGGAGCCAAGTGATTGTATCCTTAAAACCCTCCAGGATTCCAAAGTGCTTTTGGTTTAATTCTACCCTATCAGAATTCTGGGTTCCCCCTACGGTGGTTAGTTAACAGATAGTTAACAGATAGTTAACCCTGTCCAGGTCGCTGTCAACCACTGTTCCACTCTTGCATGGTAAAACAAACAAAAAACAAACAAAAAACTTAATAATAACAACAACAACAACAACAACAACAACAACAACAACAACAACAACAACAATAATAACTAGGCATTTATATATCGCTTTTCTGGACATTTTGGATTGCTCCTCAGTCTTTAATCAAAGCGGTTTTTACATAGGCAGGCAAATTCTAAATCCCTGAAGGGATTTATACAAACACAGATTGTCTCTATCTTTCAAGAGACACTACATTCAAGATGTTACATTCACAGTAAGTAAGTGGAGTAAATGTTTTCATTTCAGTGAATCTTGATCCTGGCTTGTATTTTGAATTTTGTGGGACAGCTTCCCCATACATTTTTTTTTGCTATTGGCTATTTCGGTTATGGTTTTTATTGCACACTGTTGGACGACAGGCTTGGTAAGACAGTACCATTGGAGAGAATTGTCAGTTATGATGGATTACTGAGATCTCTCATAAAATACTTAAAGAGCCAAAAACCTGTTTGGTTATGATGCCAGATGGAAAACCATCACAGTTGTTACCATGGTGTTCTCATTTCTTTCCCTCTTGTGCTGTTAGACTCCATTATCCATCACCTTTTCCCCCATTAATTATTTTTTTTAGGATGCTGTTCCTCTGTTCCATATCCTGTGCGCACGACTCATCATTGTATTGGCTGTTCTGCCATATCAAGGCAACTATGGCTAGCACCAAAGAACTGTTGCTGAATCTGCTTCACAGCTAAGCCTGTGACATTCTCCTTCTGATTTTTTTCTCACTGCCTGACAATGCCAGGATAAAAGGAACTAAAGGACCTGGTGATGTTTGCTTTGTCAGAAACATGTTAACATGCACAAATTGGGCACATTTAAATCTATTAACAGCACAATCATAACTTGCACTGAAATAGGCAGGTTAGTCTGAGGCTGCTGCTGCGCTACTGTGGGGCAAAGAGAAAATTTCCCCCCTTACTCTGGGTAACACAGCACTAGCTGTGTCCACTTGGATCTGCACCAGCTCTTGAGGTAGCACAGATCCAAGCAGACCAAAGTACTCTGGGGCAGCTCTATGCTGTACAGGTAATGGGTCTTGGAACTGGCACAAGTGCTGTGTCCCAGCCTCACCTCCGACTGCCTACTCACCTGCCCTGATATGCTGCCTGCCAGCCTCCATCCCCAGACCTTTGCATTGGCTATAATTGGCAAGGACAACTCACTTTCCTCTGGGGTCTACATTGGTGTGGGGACACCATTGCAGCTCTCTGTGATGGCCTCTCTTCCTCTCCAGGTGTTGCAGGCATACTTTATGGGACTCTTGATACACTTCGCATGATGCAAGTAATTGCATTGGCTCAAGTTGGGAGTTCAGACTGTGCTGTAAAGAACAGAAGAAGAGCTCTGCTGGATCTACTCCATCTGCCCATCTACACCAGCTTCCTTTATCTCACAATGGACCACCAAATGCCTTAGGGACTATTCAAGTCAGCAAGATACCTGTACCCTGTTGCCACTACCTACTTCTCATGACTTGTAAACAATGATGGATTTTTCCTCCATAAATCTGTCCAGTAGAGTCAGAACACAGCACATAATGCATCAGAAACATCTTGTTCTCAATGGACAGCCTGGACATAACTGCTTTGGACAGTTCCTTGAGGCGTGTGATGTGGCTGAAATAAGAGACCAGTCCTCTAGGCTGTTTCTGGAGGGCAGGGCACTCATTGCTGTTGCTCTGCACACCCTGCTCCTTTTCCTCTGGAGGTACCCAACATTAGTAATAATGTCACAATGTTGAAATGTCAGTGCCCTGTGGCGCGAGGCAGTTACTCATTATGTCACTGTGTGATGGGTCTGTCGTTATGGCTCTGAATGGCCTTGTTAGTACATTATGTTCTACAAGTGATTTTGTTCTGTTGATTGGTTTTGTTTAGCAGACCAAATTATTGTGCACAATAATTCTTTATTGTTCCTTTGGCAACATATTTATACTTGCATAGGTCATAACTTCTATGCCATTTACTTTTCCCCTATTTTTGTACCACTGAAATATGGTCATAAACATTGAACTTGGGGGAAGGCTCTTGTGAAGAGGAGGAGGAGGGATTTACACTTATCTAAGTGTAAATGAAGAAAAAAAGATAATTTGATCTAGCATCCTCAATAAGAAATGTTTGTAAGAGGTTTATGATGTAGAGATTGGATAAGAAAAAGCTTTCAGGCATTAAAAAGAAGTGCAGGATGAAGGTCAGGAGCAGGAACAATGGGCACATTCTTTCTGCACCAATGCATGTTCAGCATGTTACTTTCTAAATATGTGGAAAGAGCTAAGGTAAATGGGATTTGAGCAGTTTCTAGGTATATCTGGGATTACAGAATGCAAATCAATGTTGCTATAATTCTTAACTGGAGTTCAAGTGCTATTATGAAGAACCTGCAAAAACGTACCCATGTTGTGTGAGAAAAATCCCCCCATATGCCATTCTGCCATTGCACAACAAACCCCATGCACAGCATGTCCCTCAGTCAGTGATTGTACTTTGAAGAATCACATGTTGCACCCCTTTTCACCCCCTCCTGGTTGGAATTTCCGAAAACCGGGTCTTAGTGGGTACCTCTATCATGGAAGGAACACCATCCCCAAATTTAACGCTTCTAGGCCCAGCAGTTTTGGCTGGACATTGACGACTATGTGAGTGAGTGAGTGAGTGAGTGAGTCAGTCAGTCAGTCAGTCAGTGACTTTTCAGTTTTTTTATATATAGATGTACAAGGAAGAAACACTTGTTAACATCTAATCTGTTTAGATATCTAATCTAATTATCAGATTGCTTAATCTGGATTTTATTGGAGTGAAAGTTTTATTAAAGAAACAGTTGTCCTGTCTGTCCTCCAAGGATCCCCAACTCGAAAATAAGGTTGGTTCCCCATTTTATCCTCATAACAACTTTGATTGTGGCTCAGAGGCTGGTGTAAAATTACCCAGTGAAGCACATGGCTCGCTTGGGATATGAATTTGCTTCATCCCATATGTCATCTGGGACACTAACCACTATGCCATACTGATGTGGCACATATATTGCATCACCCAGTGTGGGAGGCTGGTGTGTCACACCTATGATGGTCCTTCTCCAATGTAGTGGGCAGGGCAATATCCTGGACAGTAGAAGTGGTGTTGATCCACCCTGCTGGTTTTTGGGTATAAAGTTTTATAAAATAGAGATATTTCAATTGGTTGTTTCATTCTGCATGAAATTACACATCTATTGATATATGAAATGATATTAATAAAAAATTTTTTTTAATAATTTTGACCAGATTTTAATACTGGCCAGTCTGCAACCCCCAATGACACCACTGCTATTGCTATGAAATATTACCACCAGAAAATGAAACAATTATGATGGGGAATGTTTTTACAGTGTGTTTTTGATGGTAAAATGTCCTTTGTTTTTCCATGTTGTTCTTGTTTTTTTAATCTCTCTCTCTCTCTCTCTCTCTCTCTCTCTCTCTCTCTCTCACACACACACACACACACACACACACACAGACACACACACAGATACATACACACACACAAGCTTACGGTCATTTGAGCAATTACTACGTAATGAGCTAGGCAAGCAATAATGGATAGTTTGCACAGCTTTCTGAAGTAGCCTAACCATCTTCAGTAAATATATAATTAGGAAATGTGCTTCTTTCCCCCCATATACTAATTGGAAAAAAACTTCAGTTCAGCTAAAAGATAATAATTGCTTATTTGTAGCTTGTCTAGACTGTGATGCAATTCAGTAATGCACTGAGAACAAAAACCAATTAAAATGAAAAAAAATCTGCAAAGCACATATAATGAAGAGGAGTTCAGATGACAGTAGGACTCCAAAGTTTTGAATACATTGGAAACATTGCACAGATTGATGATTATAACTTCTTGTTGAATTTTATTGGCTCATGTAGCATGTAGGTGTTGGTTTACAAAGATTATTAATAAGGTTATATGTAACCAGTGTTTTTTTCTGGAGAAAAAAAATGTGTCGGTACTCACCACAGGTCATCCCCATATGGGTTGGTTGGTGGAAAAAAGTACTGGTACTGGCGAGAACCCCCCCTCCAATGCCCTGTATATAACTGCCCTGCAGGGAGCAGACTTGCAACAGGGTTTCTCCTGATTAAAAAAAATAGGGAAAAGAGAGATACTGGTTTGTATTTAAAGAAATGCTGCATGGTTAATTGGGTGTGCCTCAATACAAAAAAACCATATGATGTATGTGACTGTCACCAAAAGCAGCAGATTTCATCATTTCAGGTCTGAAACCCATGTTGAAGCTCAGATTACAACATAGATAATATTTTTATGTTTGTCCTAATAGATATTTGTTTTAAGTTATTTTTATCATAATTTTAGGGTGGTGGGATGTTTTTGAATGTTTTTAAATATATATTACTGTTTATGTGTCTTATTCATGTTTTCAGCTGCTTTGAATCCACTTTGGCTGAGAAAGGCAGGATATAAGGAAATGAATGAATGAATGAATACATACATATACATACATACATACATAAATATATACTCTCATTGATTGGAAGCAATTTCCAGTTTGTGGATTAAACTTCCAGTAACTTGTGTGGGACATTTTGAGGACCAGTAGAGTAAGTCAGTGGTGCTCAGGTATTTCAGCCCATTGAACACAAATTAGAATTGTATGATTAACTGGAAAGAGAAGCAAGCACTCCAATGAAGAAATTGTTTAGGGGGTGGTGGATTACTATCATGATGAATTTTTGCATATTAAAACGTACCTCTACACCGCAGGGAAAAATTGTAATATGAAAGGTGCTTCCTGTGCCAATAAGTCCATTCAGAATCTCATAGTTAAATACAAATTGGCAAGCTGAAGTATTTTCTGTATTCATTGGGGTGAGGAAAACCACAGCATTTGGGATCCTGCAGCTGTGTAAATATAGCTGAGCTGGTTGTCGACTATTATCACCTCAGAGGAGGAGTTTTCAGTGGAGGGCACGGATTGAGGCCAACTGCCTGCACTTATCTCCATTAAGCTGTACAAGTTTCCTTCTATTATGCCTCAGCTGCTCTGAGAAATCGATGTCCTGTACATGTGAAAATTTTCAAAATTCTCTGACAGAAAAATCTGCAAAGCCAACACACACACAAATGCACACAAACACACACACAGAGGCAGAGAGAGCATCAGTGGTGGACTCCAGCAGGTTTGCATCTACTCTACAGAACCGGTTGTTAACAGAGACAGGACATATAAAGTTTAAAAATAGCCATTTAAAAGTGGCTGCCAGATGGGCAGAGAACCGGTGGTTAATTTCTTTGAATCCCATCACTGGAGAGCGTCTTCTGGTATTATATAAATATGGGGACTGCCAGACAGACATGATGGAAAATAAAATTTTACCTGCACATTCTATTAAACATAAATTCTAATCCCCCCCAGCCTTTTGAAAGCTGTCAAGCAGTGAAAACTGGCAAGTTTCCTCTATCACCTTTCCAAATTTGGGACAGATCCATTGAGAACTTTAAAAGTATTTTGCAACTAAAATATTAGGTTTTAAGAACAAAAATTTCAGCCAAATATTTTTTCAGTATGATTCATGAAAAATTCAGTTCTGCTGTGCTTTGTGACCCTGAAATTGTTTTATAAATAAAATAAAATCCAATAAAATTTTATAAATAAAATAAAATCCAAGTTTTTTGAGGAGTACAGGCAGGGCCTCAGTATCCATGTAGGACCTGTACTTAGACCTTGAATGGGAACCAAAAACTGAGGAAGGCTTTTGGGTTTAAGAATGCTTTTCCTGACACAACTGACGCAAACGGTTAAGACACTGTGCCTGTTAACCAGCAGGCCAGGGTTTGAGACCCGGTTTGGCCCCACAAGACAGGGTGAGCTCCTGTCCTTAGCCCAGCTCTGCAATGGCAGCTGGATCCAATCGTATTGGCTCTGCCGTTCCATTGGACTAATTCATTGGTGTGGAGAGGGGGGACTTGCTGCTTGGGTAACACCCTATCTTCCATAACAATCCAACCTAGGCTTTCGTGCTTCGCATGCAGTGTATGCAGCACCGAGTACAATACCATAGTCTTTCAAGACTGACAGAGGCCTGCTTTTAATGTCCGGAAAAGTGTTTTTCATAACAATCTTCCTTTTCCTTTTTCCCAAAGGAAACTGGAAGTGGGGTTTAAAAAAAATTATATTCTGCAGAGAATATAAGCAAATATGTGTGGCCTCTGCAAGTTCCATCAGCTGATAAAAAGTCATTATCTTTCATACTGCCGTTACAGTGGAGTGAAGGCACCGACCGGTCTTTCTTTTGTTCTCTTCCAGGTGTCCACCTCATCTCAAACATTCAGCTTTAGGGCTCCTGGACCTTTATTAATGCTGTAAAGGTAAAGGTGTCCCCCCAGGTTGCCCTGCTGGTTGTGACAGACTCTAGGGAGCCGTGCTCATCCCCATTTCCAGTGCCATAGAGCCAGCACTCTCTGAAGACATCACTGTGGAAATATGGCTCTCATGTGCACGGAATACTGTTATCTTCCCACAGAGGTGCTACCTATTTATCTACTTGCATTTGCATGCTTTCAAACTGCTAGGTTGGCAGTAGCTGGGCTAAGGATGGGAGCTCACTCTGTCTTGCACTGCTTGAACTGGTCTTGAACTGCTTGAACTGGTCTTGAACTGAACGGCAGGTCCTGAACTGATAACCTGCCGATCTTCAGATTGGCAGGCAGAGGGAATATATGCAGGTGTAGCCTGTGATTTGTGAGATGAGAAGATGCACCTGCTAAAATTCCCACCTCTACACCATTGTTAAAGGTCCAAGAGCCCCGAGGCTGAAAGTTTGGACACCCCTGTTCTAGGTGAAAATCAGTCAAAACTTCGAGAAAGTAACGCCTAACAGCTGATGTGATGCCAGACAGTCAAGCTCACCCCAACTGGCGAATCACACCTGCATCTTGTTCCTTATTCTTGATGTTTTTCTATGTTAGGTTTAACTGGCCAGACCTCTGAGTTCAGCCATTGCCCAAAGACAGATAAAAAGCCTTGCTGTCTCCAAATGGAGTCTTTATAAAATGGAGTTCGATGTAGCTGTACTACAGTACGGTATGGGAATCTGACATAGTATAGTGAGGGACAGCAATTCCCTGGAACTGGAATTAGAACAGGCATTCTAGATCCAGGGAGCCAGATGTCTGGACAGCCAGAGGTCACTTGACTCTTGGCTGGGCCAAATTGGTAATAATGCTGTCATCACCAATTATTTCCACATGCTAAGGCAACGGTGGTTGCAGCAGGGCTTTTTAAAAATCTCCCTGGTTCACTGTTTTGGATTCTCCTTCTCCAAAGGAAAAAACTGGAACAACAGAGCAGGGAGACCACAAAGCTTCTGAAATAGGAGGACGTGATGGATAGGAGGAGATGATAATGGGCTTTTGGAGTTACAAGTGTCAAGTGCAGCCTGTAGCTGTTGAACCATGTTGCTCTACACATTAACAGGGTCTCCAAACCCAGACCCTGGGGCTGGATGTGGCCCTCGGTGAGCCTCCCTTGGGTCCTCCGTGCTATCCCTCTCCAGAGAAGCCCAGTAATCCTCCAGGGCTGAGGGGAGCTCTGCTCTCCACATCTTGGGAGGATATTTTGAGGGCTGGGGAGGCTGTGCACACCTTCTCTCTCTGTGCATGAAAGCGCTTATGAACTGGTCTGAAGATCACCCTCTCTCTGTATTAGAAAGTATTTATAAACTGATTTGAATTCATTCGTTCACAAGTTCTGTCAGTAATATATTCATTTATGTAAATTTATTCGGATTTGAAATGTAAACTAGTTCTTTTTTTCTTTTGGCCCCTGACACAGTACTGTAAAGATGATATGGCCCGCCTGCCAAAAGGTTTAGAGACCTGTGATTTAGAACAATGTGGTTCTACGTGTTGCCTCTCAAGACTCTCAGTTCCACATAGTTCATCTCAGGACATGTGTCTCAACCCCTCCAGGGCAAAGTCCTGGCTGCTTCACAGGACTGTCAGCCAAGTAACCAAGATGAAGTTAGGAGAGACGTGCACATTTTTGAAAGCAAGGTCCTTATAATGATGTGGTTCTTAGACACTGTGACACTGAAGCCAGCATTTACTGGTACCAATACTATCCATCCAATCTCTCTCTCTCTCTCTCTCTCTCTCTCTCTCTCTCTCTCTCTCTCTCACACACACACACACACACACACACACACACACACACACATGCACGTATAAATTCATCCACATGGGTCCTCTCCTGTCATGGGGAAGCCAGGTAAGAAAATAACTAAAGCTTTAGATGAGCCTTGAAGTGAGGATATTCAGGTTCAGAGTCCTTTTTTTCTGGACAGTAAACTCAATTTATGTTTTATCAGTTCAATTTTGTCAGTGTGCCCAGAGCTTTGAAAAGTTGTTTTGTCTACCTGCCCAGAGCCCTTTTAAATAAATTGAAACAGATAGACACACATTCCAATTGCATATTTTAAAATCTGCAGAGAACAAAGTGTCCTCATTAGTTGTGATCGTACTCCAAGGAAGAGGAGGAATTTCAGAGCGCATTCCATGCATCAATAGTGATGGTGGGACTATTTATAATCCAAAGATTTTCATTCTAAAAGTGCAATCCTAAATTCAGAAGTAAGTCCCATTGTGTTCAATAGTACTTACTCCTAGGAAAGTGTGGCTAGGATTGCAGTCTCAAATACAGTGGCACCTCACGTAAAAAACACCTCACGTAAACTGTGTTTCACGTAACAAACAAAAATTTATCTAGGATTCTGCTTCATGTAAAGAAAGTGCTTCATGTAAAGAACACATTCGTTGGCAGTTGTGGCAGACGCAGATGCGCTGGCCGGCAGCCTGTTTAAAAAGCGTTAGGACTGACTAGCGCACCTGCACATAGTGAAAGCAACACTTCCATGCTGTTCCTCCTGTGGCCAGACATCCGCTGGGCAGAGGGAGAGAAGAGCAGTGGAGACGAGGGAAGCAGCTCAGAGCTAGCCAGAAGGGAGCAGGGGAGAGAGAGGCTCAGGATGGAGAGATGGAGAAAGTGGGGAGACACTTTGAAGGTGTCTTGGATTGCAGCCTCCTAACCATGTCTACCCAGAAGTAAGCCCCATTGTGTTAAATGGGTCTTACTCCCAGGAAAGTGTCTTTAGGACTGCAGCCTAAGTAGACTTCATAAGACCATGCACATTGAATGCATGTTTTGAATTCAATCCCAGTGTTCAGTCATAATTTTTACATCCAGTTAATATTTTTATATGAATATTTTTGGGGTTGTGGAACCAATTGTCTGAGTTTCCATTATTTCCTATGGGAAAATCTGCTTCACGTAAAGAATGTTTCACGTAAAGAACATGCCTCCGGAACGAATTAAATTTGTTATGTGAGGCACCACTGTATTCAGATTACTATCTTTTATGGATTCCTCTAATAAAGGGTGCTATCTTCTGCATGTCTATTCAGAAGTAAGTCCCATTGTGTTTTATGGGGCTAAGGGTGCAATCCAGAGTAACTATGGGGAGTCCTTGCTCCGGTGTAAGAACAATTTACTCTGGATTGCAATATGAATTTCCCATAGGTTTTCACTACAGTACTGTAGTGCAGTAACTACAGGTGCACGTAGTGTCTCTTACGTGCTCCTGTAGTTACTCTGGATTGTAGGGTTACTCTCAGGAATGTGTAGTTAGGATTGTAGCCTATGATGTGTTTTATTACCAACTTTCTCTTGGGGTGGGGTTTATTTTGACTAATAGGGAAAATTGATTTCTAGCCCTCTTTTTGCAGAGGAAACAATACTCTCTTATGTCAATTACCCACAAGAAAATGTCTTAATGAAACATGTATATCATTTCCCAGGATTGATAGTAAAGCTAAATTTATTTTAGTGTTCACTGTAGGCTTGAGAGCTGAGATTATCATGTGAAACAAGAAATGCATTATGCAGGGTTTTGAGCAATACCAGCAACTGTGGCAGGTGTTGATTTACTACAATTCTTTTCAGAATTCCAGAGTTCTTCACTCACAAAACATCCAAGGAAAGGAAAGGCAATGAGGAAATTTGTGGCTGAAATCTAAATACCGTGCATTTGGTCTTGGTCTCAACTTTGATTATTATTTATTTTTATTTTTTATTTATATCCTGACTTTCTTCCACCCACAGGGAGACTCAAAATGGCTCACAGTAAAAATACATAAATATATAAAAAATTAAAAACACACAATAATTAAAAACAACTAAAACATTCAAGCATTAAGATAATAAAAAATACACCATGGATCATTAAAACCAATTAAAAACACTGTAAAAGCACCAGATCCCTTATCATTATTTATTATGCTTATATCCACAATGACGACATGATGTAAGAAGCTTTTTGTGCAACGATATCTGTAGGTCATTGTGAGGACCTGGGGGATGGGGTGGTCATCGAGGCCTGAAGCTCCATTAGGATTGATCGAGGTAGGAAATGCCATACTCACTCAGAGGTAAGTTCAACAGGTAAGTCAGCTTTTCTTCTTCCACAGATGGAGGCACCACATTTGGTAAAACAAAGTTGCTCTTCACAAACCAGTAAGTATCTTAATACAGCAACACAGACTCCAACAAATCCAAGTAGGACTTGGAGAGTTACAGCCTCCTGGAGAGTGACGGGGAATAGGTGCCTCCCTCTCTTCATATCAGGATCAGGACTGTAGGTGAATCCCCTGACAGGCATCCTTGTGCACCTGCAGGGAACCTCTAGGACTGGTTCTCCTTCATTGTTCCCTCCTTCCCCAGTCCCTTCTTCCTCAGCCTCCTTCTCCTTCTCCATCTCCTGCCTTTCTTCCAGCCACCTCTGATCATCCTGTATGGCAAATAGTAAGGGCTGCACCCCCTGTAGTCCTCGTCCTCATCAGAGATGGACAGGTACAATAAGTCCTGTTCCAGTTCTTCAGCCAGCATCAGGCTCCTCTCCTCACAGTCATTTTGAATCTGGGGCTCATATTACAGTAATAGTTACAACATGAAATGAATAATAATAACAGTCAGAGAAAAAGCACAGATTGTGAACATTTCTTTTACTGAACTCTCTCTCTCTCTCTCTCCCTCTGTGTGTGTGTGTATATGTGTGTGGGTGTGTACATACATATCTACATATATAAATGCATGAACTTTTCAAGAAGCAGATAGGGAGCAGGAGGCAGGGTTGGAGCTTGGCACTCATGCTAGATCCAAGCACCATTCTGGGCAGCCCACCATAGTCCCTGGCTACTTGGATCTGTGCCCCCATTTAATGTACGAGGTTGTGGGATCATGCAACTCAAGCTTGTAACTTGGGCATATCCCTCCTGCCTACTGAGTGATAAGGATAGATTTGGGCTGTGTGCAACATGCATACATATTTACATACAAACCCTACAAACCCTGGAGACAGGTTGTGTTACTCTTGATTTTTGAAAAGCAGGATGTTTATTCCAGATTTCAGAAATGGTAGTAAATGAAAAAACAGAAGCCACACCATTGTCTTCTGAACTTAAATTTCATTGCCCCAGACTAGATTGTTATTGGAATCCCAAACCTGACCCCTGCATCCCAAAATTTGATTGTCACTGGTTCTGAAGCCATTTCTGTACATTCGCAGTGGACTCTGGAGGTTTCAGACCTTTGCAATTTTTTTTCATTTCAATGCTAATTACAACTGTTTGCACACAAAGAAAACTGAAGGAAAAAAAGGTCAAACCATGGTAAAAACCGATGAAATCCAGGATAATGAATTGCCCTTTTCATCACAGACAGAAGGGCCTGCAACAGTCCAAATCTTTAATTCTTCAAGATTAGAAATTCTGTCATCTGATGCACCATCTGTGTTCCAATTCAGCATTTTTATAAATGCTAGTGATTAATAATACTTTGGAATGTTTGGGAGTTATTGTGATAAAGTTTAAAAAATACATGAAAGGCTGTCATATGGAAGAAGGGACAAATTTGTTCTCCATTGCTTGTGAGTAGAACTAGAATGAGAGGTTCCAAACTGCAAGAGAGGAGATTCTGCTTGGAGATCAAGAAGGAGTTCTTCATGGTCAAGACAGATCAGCAGATGGCTAAGGAAGGCTTGTTCATTCTCCCTCACTGGAGATCTTCAAGAAGACCTTGAAGGCACCTGCTAGAAATAATCTAGGACAGCAGTCTCCAAACTGCAAGACCCGGTATGTGCTGAACAGCCCTCCTCCAAAGTCCAAAATCTAGTTGCACTACACATCAGAAAAATAATATTGCTTTCAGATGGTGGTGTCACTATGGTTTACCTGGACTTTGAGGCCTGTGTATCACCTCTGTGATGGACCTCCTACCATGCAGTGGACAGGGTAATACTCTGGACAGTGGACATGAAGATGCAGCATTGCCCCACCCCAAACTGTTTCTTTGACTGTAACTTTGAATCCAATAGAGGTATTTCATCATTCTTTGTTTCATTGCATTCTGCATGAAATACCAGACAGAATGATACATATGATGGTATTATTTGAAAATACCAAGATTTTACAAATATTGGCTAGTAGTGGTGTCGCCACTGCCATGCTGTGCATGCCATTGAGTGTAGCTTACATACCCCTAGTGATGCCACTGCCTTCAGACTTTTAATATAACAGGCAAGAAAAGAAAATAGCTGGCAAGGAAAAAAGAAACAGAAGTCAAACACAATAGGAAATGGAGAAAGGAATCTAGAAAGGCAATAAATAAGTCATCAGCCTCCGCTAGACTGAACAAGAGCGCAGTCCTGATGCACTAACCCCAAATGCTCCCAAAAATACTACAGTCCTTTATGTTCCCTTTTAAGCATGAAAAGGCCCATCCAAGGCCAGAGAAGCAACATCTAAAATTACTGACCAGAGTATTGAATATAAAAAGAGTATCTACGACTGTTTGCAGGATACAAGAGTAATGTGTCACAGAATAACTGTAGAAGGAACGTATTTCCCCTTAATTTTATGTAATTGAGGACACGAGTCTGAGCCACTTTCAAATCTTCCCCATGATGATCAGCTTTTTTTTGCTGTGATAAATGTTTAACACAAGGATAAAGTAGCCTGTTAGGGTGGTAATCGTGTGGAGAAGCTTCCCCTCTTCTCAGCACACGTGACTGCAGACAAATGCTGATTATGGGGACAGTGGAGAGAAGCTAACATATGTGCATGTCTGGAGACAGCAGGATAAGTTGGGTGGGCTCCAGCATTTGTATGACTGCAGTTTTCAACCAGTGCACCATTTCAACATTGGGTGCTACTAAAAGTCTGCAAGTGAGCTATGGTTGAACAGTGGTTGAAAATTGCAGGAAAAAAAACTTTTGGGTTCTGTGGCTTAGGGCAACTATCTGTAGTAACAGATTGCCTCTGTGCCTCCTCAGAACCTAGAAGAATATTCTGGAAGCTGAAAGTGACAACCAGAGGTGAAGGTCAATGAGGACAATGTGCTGTGATAATAAAAATATCAAAAATGGCTACATTAGGGAAACAAACATCTGAATAAAGCTTCTATCATAGCCATTGGGGGTCAGGGTGCTGTGGGGGGGGGGGGTGCCAGTGGCATAGCTAAGGTGCAGAAGTCCTGAGTAAAAACATTTCTCTGTACTCATCATGGTGATTCCACCTACCCTCTAATAGTGCATTGGATGCTATTAATGTCACTGGCACTGGTAATGAAGAGGTCACCTTGGTCAGGATGGCCCTCTTATGGGCGTGGGCCCTTAGTGGTCACCACCCGTGGTCACCACCCGTGACCTCCTGAAGCCAGGGACTGCCTTCAAAAGACCTTTCATTGGTAGAGAACCTTCTTGTGTGGCAGGAAGGAACACTCTGAGAAATTTATTCTCAGGTATAATTTCTTCTATCATGACCATGTTAATTTGGCTCATAGGCTGTGGTTTGGTCACCATTGCTAGAGAGAAATAGGTGGTTTCTGCTGATGCTGGTGGGAACCTAGAAACATTTGCAATGTATAGAGTGTGACCCCGAAAAGTGTTGCTCCGCAGTTGGGTAAGCAAGCAGAAACGCCATGATACTGGATTTTTAAAAAATCCATAAAAATAACATTGATCGCATGTTATAATAGCAAATTTAGTGGAAAAGCTATGCTGTGAAATAGATCTGAATTCATAGTTACAGTAACTGGTGTTTGTGACTGACTTTTTAATTTTTAATTAGTGTTTATTTCTAATTTGTTTAGAGGCCCTGTTGCTGTTGAAAGCTGGCAAGGGTAAAAATACCATCTTTCCAGCATGGAGCATAAACTTTCACATATTAAATATGCAATTTAGTCCAAGGGGTTCCTCAGCTGTAAACAGCTGGGTGCTGGATCGAAAAACAACAGCCCACGACCACCTTCTGCTAAAAAGTCAGAAATCACAACCATTAAAAAATTATAAGTAGTCAGTTATAAATTTTTATCACTTCCTGTTGTTCATTAACCTTTAAAAGCTGATCATGTAGAGAGAGGAGAGTGTTTGAGAACACTTTCTAGTCTGATGGCTATAATGAGCACATGAGGACTTCTTTTGTGCCCACTGGGAGCATGACATTTTAATTCTCAGAGAGATGGAGAAAGTGCCAATTTACCCTTCTAAGTATGAGCAACAGAATCAATGTTTTCCAACTGGATACATAAAAGGCAGTGATTCTCCTCTTAGTTCTTGCCTACTGTGCTCTCTTGAACATCCCAACACTTAAAAAATAGCCCATGGAGTTATGTGAAAAATTTAGTAATTGTTGAGTTACTGGAAAAGTAATTTTTAGTGAAGGGATGTTTCACAGGGTGGGGAAGGGATGCACTGATGCTTTTTAAAAATTCATTTCTGTCCCCCCATAAATTATTTCAGTTAGAATTACTTGATTCAAGAATTCAGTTGAATTTTTTAAGTGGAAATTATGGTTGTCAGCTCATCTGGGGAAAATGTTTGGCTGCTCCTGTGATTTTAATAGCAACTTGATTTGTAGAAATCACAAGGTAAAGTTTCTTATTCCAAGAATGTTTGGCTATCAATACCAACAGAGTAAGCTCCTCTTATGATATAGTAGCAAATACTGGTCCAGTGGTACATTGAAAAATGCATGATCTTATTAAGATGCATACAGCATCTGATATAGCCACAGTCCATTAAGACAACAGATAGTCCCCATGTATCAACATATCCAACAATCATTGTTTCATCATTACCAGACCCTGGCCTCACCTGCCACTCCTTGCCCACCTGCCCACTGGAATGCCCTCTGCCTGTCCCTCCTCTTCTGACCTCTGACCTCTTGTGTAAATGCAAACTTATCTCACTAGGGCTGGATTCAACTTGACTCAGAAGTCAGCACAAACATGCCTTATGGCATGTTTGTGGCAGTACTGGGGTGGTGCCAATGGCATAGTTAATGATCATGTAGTCTGGAGCAAAACTCAAAATGTTGCCCCAAAAGTGATGTCACAACTGGAAGTGATGTCATCCCTGGGTATTTTAAAAAAGAAAATTGGGAAAAATCTGCCTCATCCTCCTCAGCAGTTCACCACCATTTGCTCTGCTAGTGGCATAGCTAAAGCAACCATTTGTTGTCTGGAGATTTTGTTGTGTCCCCCCCTCATAACAACAAAGTCACATTTAATTAAGTTTAAAAAGTAAGATAAAATTTTGTCCCTTATTGGTTAGGGAAGCTGTGCTGGGACAAAGAGAAAGAGTTATTCTTTCCCTGCTAAATAAAAGAGGAGCACCATGTAGAAGTGCCAATATATCTAGTTAACATGGGGTAACTTTTATGATATATGTACAGTGTATGATATATGTACTGAGAGCTGATTCATATTAACACTTTATTACAGTGATTTTCAATCTTTCTCATCTCATGGCACACTTAAAAAAACACTGAAATTCTTAAGGCACACCATCAATTGTTTTTACCGTTGACAAGGCACACCAGACTGTTCAAATCCTCCAATTTTCATATTAATGGATGTCAATCCTCAAATTCCCGCAGCACACCTGAGGCCTATCTGTGGCCCACCAGTGTGCCATGGCACACTGTTTGAAAATCTCTGCCTTATTGGTTCCATACAGTATCAGAATTGCATCTCATTGGCTCTCAGAACCATCAATAACATGGGAAAGTTTGAGTTTAGAAAATCCACTTTTGTTCCATAGGCTTTTGTGATTTCATTTTTTGGTTATTTCATTTCATTTTCATTCCATACGTTTTGATAGAATATAGATATTCCAGTGCAGTTTGTTTCATTACATTCTGCATAAAATTACCTTTCCAATGATATATATCATGATGGTATTATCATTCATACATACCCTGTTTTTCACAATTTTAGTCACGTGTCAAGCTCAGCTTGTAGCCCCTCTAAAGCTTGTAGCCTGGTGCAACTGCACCCTCTGCAACCTCCTAATCATGTCACTTGCAATGGACTTGCATTGGCCCAATGGCTGATTGAACCCTAAACCAGTGAAATGAGGGTTGAAATCTTTACTATTATAGTCATCCAATAATGAGCATATAAAGTTAGTCAATGGATCTGTCTCTTTAAATGGTTTTAAAATACATAGATCTGAAAAATAATTGCGAGGCAATTGGACATACCTCTCTGACACCAAGCATGTATCTTACTTTGTCGTGTGCTACAAAAACCAGCAAAGCAAAATTCTTTGCATTATAATGCAAATGACCAGAGTCTTAATGAGCAGAGCATTTCTTTCTTTGAGCCTTTTTCTGTGGCTAAATACAAAGCTAATTGGAGAAACATAGAGGACATCTATTTCCATGTTACGGTTTTCATCCAGTACACAATCTGATTGTAAAGTCTGTGCGCATCCATCAACAGCAAATGTAGCCTTCAAATTAAATATTCATTAATCACAAATGCATTATGCTAAGATTGGCTATTATACAAATGTAGTGATTTTCCACTAAGATGAGGCTTTTGTTTACTTCTGCAAAGTGGTGTAACTTCTGCAAAGTAACAAAGTGGTACTTTTGCAAATATTCCTCCTTGATCACAATGCCATCAAAATGATGGGCATTTTGTTTGGATATTGTAGAACTAATTTACGGTATTATAATTAGCCATGTGAAATCAAACTTAAGGGCCAGAAATACCCTTATGGCTCAATTCTTTGTATGCATAATCTGAAGTCAACCCTGTTGAGTTCATTGGGACTATCTTATTGATAAATGTGCATAGGATTACATCCTGACAGCCCAATCCTTTCTGATGATGACACATAGGATGTGAGGCTGCTGGCACAGAAGAAGAAGCTGGTGGAAGGGATAGGAGGGGATAGGCTTACTTTATTTTCTCTGCTGCCACTGTGCCACATGGTGCCCTATGGCACTCCCCAAGGCTATGTCATATCTGTTGCTGGGGGGAACTCCTAGAAGCTTGCTGGGGGACATCAATCCCAGGATGGATCCATCCCAGGATCCCAACTTGAGCCCCCCTTTCCTGCCCCTCTACCAACAGAACCCTCCCAGTGTTTGGTCCACTCTGTGCAGCTGGTGGTGTGCATTGTTATGGCTGCTATGCCAGTAGCTGTGCCACCTTTGCCAGTGAAGAAGCTGTAATGATGGTGGGGCTCTTATTATGTTGGCATAGCTGACAGTATGATAATATTTAGCAAAAATTGGATTGAGACTTGAATATCTAACCTCCTCTACTAGAAGTCATTGGGGATAGTTTCCTAGATGTCAGGCCTCAATAAGCATCACACTGTCCTTTTTGCTGGGATGTTTGTATCACTTGTATGCCAAAATGTTGTCTTTCATATATTTCCTCCAAACTTCATTCTGTTTCTTTTCCTGTTTTCATCATCTTTTTTCTCTCCATGTACAGAGATGAACTGAACTGCTTTTGGGCAAGGTCATCCTAAAGTTTCTGAATGACAACAAAAATATCTTCTAAGATGGTGAACTTCTGAAGTGCTAACCTTTAAAAAAGTTTGAGGAAAAGCTTTTTGTGACTTTTCAGTGGCTTTTTGAGATAGTGACAGAGACGGGTGAACAAAAGATGTTCGATAAGCAGGTTTCTTTCCTCCCTGTGGTTTCTATTGCCAATTAATGATCTGACAGTTATGAGTGCACAATTGTACCACTTTCCACCATTGTTGCTTTTTTGCATAGGTGGGAGAATAGAGAACAATCTCTTTTATAATTCCTAATTGACATCTTTCACATGGAGAGCTCTGCTGGATAAGAGACCCTTCTAGGCAAACAATAATACAGATGTCTGGAAATACAGTCCACTGACATTATAGGAGGAAGTGTCTGGAGTGATGTGAGTACAGGACTGAATACCACTATCCAATCCACTATAGCATATTAAAAAGGAGTCAGCTGGAAATCCTGCTGAGTTCAGAAGCAACCATGATTCTGGACTTAAGTGTGGCCAGCCCAACGTAAGTGGACAATTAGTCAACAGTCAGGGTGACCAGATGGCAAATGCAAAATTCCTGAACCCCAAGGCCATCTTTTCTATACCCCGAAGCCAAAATTCCTATGTGCTTAAAAAATTGTAGGACACATGCAGGACATGTTAAAATAAGCTCCTGTACTTAATTACAACACTTTAAAAACTGAAAGCCTTTTAACATGCATGATCCTGACACATACATGTAAGATACCGTGAAACCAGTTTAAAGCAATGCAACACAATGCATGCATGATCCTGACACACACATGTAAGATGCCGTGAAAATAGTTTAAAGCAATGCAACACAATGCAATACAACACATGCATGATCCTGACACATACATGTAAGACACCCTGAAAATAATTTGCAGCAACACAAGTGACTTCAACATATGTGATTCAAACCCAGACAAGCCATGTCTGTGACTCATGCACTCTCTCTCACACATACAGACTACTGGTGGACTCCAGCAGGTTCGCACCTATTCTATAGAACTGGTTGTTAACGAGAGATAGGACATATAAAGTTTAAAAATAGCCATTTAAAAGTGGCTGCCAGATGGGCATAGAACCGGTGGTTAATTTCTTTGAATCCCATGACTGATACAGACATAGACACACACACACACACACACACACAGAGAGAGAGAGAGATACACACACACACACAGAGAGAGACACACACACAGAGAGAGAGAGAGACACACACACATGCTCATCTGCCCTAGAGGCCTCTGCCTCTTAAGCTCCAGAGGCGGGGGGAGCGGCAGGGAAGCTGCGGGTGGGCAGGAGGAGGTAGGCACTTAATCCTTTTTTGTTTATAAATGTTACTCCCAATGCTTTTTTAGCTAGCAAATTGCAAATACCCCCTTTATATTGTAAATTCCTTGTGCCACAGTTTCCTACAAACGGATTCTCATTAACTCCTTTGGGAATGGGATTACATCAGGAGCTACAATTTTGGCCTTTAGAACAGACAGCAGAGAGGTTAAAAAGTGGAACATGTGTTGAATGAATGAGTTCTGGCTATAATTGAAAGGGGCTTAAAGAGGGAATCATCAGAAAATGAACTGTTGGAAAGTGGGGGATACCTGTACCAGAAAATCTTGAACCAGCTCTGGATTTAGGTCTTTAATGAGGCTAAGCAGGAGATGTGAATGCAGAGGAACTGAGTCATGGCAGAGAATACACTTTACATGTAAAAAGCCCCAAGGTGACTTCTTGGCATGTCCAGTGAAATTATTTTAGAAACTAGGATTATATGGACCTCAAGGCTAGACAGACTAATGTTCAGTAGGAAGCAGCTTTCTATGTTCATGCACTCAGAGACCATCCAATAAAGTTGGTGAATGTTCTAGACAAGGCAATCTTGTGTAAGTCTTCCAAAGCAAGTCTTCCAAAGTTGGATAAAATCTATAAAAATACAGCAGTAGCAGCAACAACACAGCTTTGCATATTAGAAAGTCACCTGTCTCCATAGAAAAAAAGTATGATTTTGATTCCAAAACTACAGCCGTTATGGTAGGATTGGAACTGATCAGTCTCAAGCTTTTCCCAAAGTTTTCTTTCTCGGTCACAATCCGACACATGGCAGGCAGCCAACAAAATGCTCATTAGAGGCCTCCATCTGGCTGTTTGCACAGCCACCCGTGTCTTGTTGAGTGTGCAGTTTTTGTGTTACATGTTTAGGTCCTTTTTAATAATGCATCCCTGCAGCAGAGGCTATTTTGACGACATGTGCTAGAGCAATGCTTTCTCGGTATTACAACAGTGTTTGGCGAGACTGATGCTCTGTGACCTTCCTTCACACTTGCTGCAATTCCTTGTATGTGTTCAAATGAAGCCTGTAATTATGTGTCAGTTATCTGGAAGAGACCGTTGCCGTCACTGAAGAGCCAGTTTCCTGTTCCTTCATTTGTGGAAAGGAGTGCTTGAGCAAGCATCCTCAGTTGCTGATGGACTGTGACCTTATTCTACTCCTGCTTCAGTGGCTATGAGGCATTCATATTAAGCCGGCAATTATGTTTTGGTTATACAGAACAGCAAAAAACACATTTCCAGAACAGCAGCTGAAGATGCACTGTTCATTTGTCAAAAAGCAGGTTGCAGCCAATTTCCTTGTTGTTGACATTGTCTTCATGCGCCCATAGCTTCATGTGCCCTTGCAGCTCCAGTTCAAAAAATAACATTGGAAAAAAGGGCTCGTAAATATCTCTGCATGGGATTTGGAGAGACGCCTCTCATCCTATGTTAGAGGAAAAACTAGTTGGACTCAGCAAATATTTATGTTTCCACAATTGCTGTGTACTTTGCACATTTGGCTCTTGAAATGGCACAGCAATCAAACTGTTTAATATTAAGGGTGCAAGCCTAAGAAATTTAGGCTGGCCTAGCTCGCCTGACCATTCTTTCCATGATGGTGATGTGGGGAAATCAGTGTATGCTTGTGTGCTGGCCAAACTCTCCCAGAAGTGGGGCGCAAGTGTCTTATGGCACTTTTGTGACACCCCCAGGTCGGCACAGGACTTATGCCAGAGCTTTGGCCACCCTAAGTGGATGTTAGGATTGCAGCCTAAGTCCTCATACTTCCTGAATCATTGTTCTTATCTGAATGGAGTTGTGGTTTCCAAATCTTTTCAGCTGGTGGCTCCCTTTGCCGATAGAGCCATTGGTCCATTAGCTCCTTATTGGCTCCCCATTAGGACTGCAATTCTAGATGTGGTATGGGGAAGATGGATAGAGCAGGTAAATCTAAGGTGGTGATGTCCGTGGCATCACAACACACATTCTGGGAACCTCTGGCATGGTAGATCATGGCAAAGTGTGAATGTACGAGGTATTTCAAGGTGAGCCATGGAATGGTACAAGGCTTGCCCAGGAGCCTTTACCACAGAAATGTGCCATAAATCTACCCATGAGGAAAATCCATCTTAATGGACAAACGGGACCTTTTGCAGATAGGGAACAGAGTCTCCACAGAGATATATAGCAAGCTCGCTCTGGTGAGAGACAAGCTCTAAGAATCTGGGACTAGGATCCCCAAATTTTATGCATATTCTGACATGCTTACATGTGTTGACCCTGGTCGATTAAGGCTACAATCTTGGGTTAGCTTATCTATCACTGGGTTGGCCCAATTCCAAAATAGGCCAGGCCAATTACATCAGAAAGGCTTTGGCTGGCATATGTCAACTTAGGCTGGCATATGTCAACTTAGGCTGACATATGTAAACATATGTCAACAGATGGACTTGAACTGGCATAGCTGTGCCAGCCTATGCAGTCCAGGAGAGGCATGTTGAGGGCATGTTCAGCATGGCCTAAAACAGTGCAGTTAGGCTGTATCCAGAGCCTGTTTCCAGGGCACTCATGCCCCTTAGCTCCTCAGAGTTAGGCCACCACAGGAGCAGGCATAAATCTGAGTAGACCGATAGGGGTCCATGATATGACAGAGTAAAACTGGAAGTGATGGCAAAAAATTCTGAGTCCTAGGCCAACCCCTGTCCCTCAATCTCAGGACGTAGCACAACTACACCAGCCCACCTCAGGGTATGACACACCATGCTCACATTGGCCCAGTGAGCATGGTGCACTTGTGCTGCTGCCTTTTCAGGCCTCCTAGCCTGAATTTGGCATAGCCCAACTTAGGTGGGCCATTTTGCTGAGAATTTCATTGCCCAATAATCACTATGACGTTGGATAATCAGAGGAACTCCTTATCTCAGTGTAAAGCTCATCATATTTTGTGGAATGCAGAATGTAATCAAATTGACCACCACTGAAAAGTCACAAGTTCAGTTGCCTGACCAGGTAAGTTTAGCCCCTCACAGCTTAGCCTTATGTGGGAATATGTTTGGTATTCTTATATGAAATAATAGAAGATTGATCTTGCTGTAACAACACCCCAGGCCAGAATAGCACATGTGCCAGGACCTATGCTGGCCTAACTGGTTGTTAGGACTGTCATGTTCTCGGGTCAATCCTGTACAGCATATGTTCCTCAAAGCTGAACACATAGGCCCAGGGGCTCAGTATACATCATATCTTTGCTACCGAGTGCTAAATGGGGGGGCAGGGTCAGTGTCAAGGGTATGGCAAGAGATGGCTAAAGGATTACATTTGCCTTCATAACTCCCAAGCTGAGCTGGCCTAATTTTGGTTATATGAAACGATGGATGTGAGAACATTGGGTGCAATCCTAAGAGCCAGCCTAATACACCTGGCCTATCTTTCCTTGATGGTGTGGGGAGGTCGGCAAATGCCTGTGTATTGTCCTAACCTCCCCAAGAGTGGGGCAGAAGTGTCTTACTGTGTTTTTGTGACATCCCCAGTTTGGCACAGGACTTATGCTGGGGCTTAGCCAGTCTACATGGTGGTTATAATTGCAGCCTTTGACTCTTTCAAAGATATATTTTTTTATTATATATTGGACATATATATTGGATATATATATATTTTTTATTAACACTGAATCGGAACTAGCACACATTAAGTCCACGACTTCCTGCTATGCCTTTTACACCTGTGCTTCCCTGGTCTAGACCCTTGCTGGATTCATTTTGACCAGGGAAAGACTATTTTTGTGTCTCTTTATAGGGAGGTGAGTTGAGGGCAGCTGCTCCGGCAAATTAACAATTCTCCGCAGGCTCTCAACATCTGCCAACAGTTTTACCTCAGAATAACTAAGTTAGTCTGTTACTTGCTGCTCTTTGTTCCACATTTTGTCAGAGATTTTCCTGCCCTCCAACCAAGTCTTACAATTCTCACTGCTCTTTCTTTTCCATAATACATCGGAGATTTGAAGTCAATACCCACAAAACGGGGAACGCAAATACGAAAGTAGCAAAATCAATTCAGTATTGTAGAATAGCTTGATTTCTGGCTGGTGACATCTTTTTGTTAAACTATCTATAGACCTTGAGATGATTATGTGTTTTATTAACAGCAAAAATAGAATATTACTATAAAAGGGAAATTGGGAATGGTTGTGTAGCTACCAAAGCTAAGCTTTGCAGGTTCCAAAATGTGCTGTGCAAGGAGTGCCTACTCTCTTTGGAGCCATTCCCAGTAATGAGAACAAAATGGAGTCATTTGCCCAGATTTTCTTTCTCCATCAAGTATAGCTCCGAAGAGAGAGGGCCCCTCACACAGCACATTTAGGTAAACCATAATGTTTTCCACCCCCTCTAGTTATGCTGCTGATCCATAAGCCAGCTGGCTATAATGGAATTAAGTAATTTCATTTGAAAAGATGAAGTCTTTTGCCTCTTTAACAAAATTCACATGTAATACTAGATAAGAAACAGGATGGTGTAGTGCAGTGGTTCTCGAAATAGAGCGTCAGGACCTCTGTGGAGTTGTGACTTCATTCTAGAGGGGTCACAAAAAGCTGGGCACCACCATCTTGAAATCTGGCACTGGGTACCATCATCTTGGAATGGGGCACTCAGGCTGCCATCCATACTTTCCTGGAAGTAAATTTCATTGAAATCAGTGGGGCTTATTGAAATCAATGGCATGGACATGGAAGAACTCTGGCATCGCAGCGATGCCGCTTCCTGTTTGGTGTCACTTCCAGCCATGACATCACTCCCAGTGATGGGCTTCAAAGAAATTAACAACCGGTTCTCTGCCCATCTGGCAGCCACTTTTAAATGGCTATTTTTAAACTTTATATGTACTATCTCTCATTAACAACTGGTTCTGTAGAGTAGGTGCGAACCTGCTGGAGCCCACCACTGATCACTCCCATGTTGATGACATCACTTTTGGGGAGGAGGTCCTGGACAGATAGTCATTCTCGGAAGGGGGTCCAAGGCTGAAATGCTCAAAAAACACTAAAGGGAGAAAGTTAGACATGGGAGATGCATGTTCAAATCCTCAGTCAGTCATGAAGCTTCATGGGTGACCTTGGACCAGTCATTCACTCCCATCTTCACCTTCCTCACAGGACTGTGGAGAGGATCAAAGTAAGGTATGAATCACATATACTGCTATGAGCTCCTTGGAGGAAATGGGGTATAAAAATATGAAAAACAATGATTGTGCATCATTTCCTATTGGAGTGATAAAGTTAACCTTGATGCTTAGTCTACCGCTGATCCTGTCCTAGATGTGAAGAGATTAGATGTCCCTACTATGCAGTTTTTGAATTCATTTCCAATGGATTGCATTGTATTTCCAATGGTTTGCATTTCCAATGTAAATGCATTTCATTGCATTTATTGTACAGTACTTTTTATTTCCATTAATAAAATGTTTTTAAATAAAAAATTGTATTTACTGGGTTTTAAATAAAAAGCAGCACAGTAATTGCAAACAAGTACAGTTTGCCTTTCTGTTTCATACACTTGATTTGACAGTGTTGAGTTATCAAGTTAATAACAAAAAATGGTTATTTCAATTGGAGTTTGAAAGGCTTTGAAAATGATCAGGTCCTATGTACAGCAAATATAATTATTATGAAAGAGGCTTTGAGTTATTGAAAGATTTTTATGGGTTAACTAAGAGTTCCAAGCAGTAACATTAATAGACTGTAATTACTTGGAATTTCTTAACTTCATGGCCTTCTCTGAGCTCACTCATCTCAGTGAAAGAGAGCAAAAGATGCACAGTTAAAGGTAGATATGCACAATGTCATTATGGTTTCAAAAATGCCCACGGAAAGTATATGGAGGAAAACATTACAAGTTTTGTTACACACTCAATAAATTTTGTTACACACTCAAAAAATCTCAATAAATTTGAAGCTTCTTCAGCTTGTGGAAAGAAGGCAGAGTGACCATATAGAATGGAGGACAGAATGCCTATACCTTAAAGCATTGTATAGAAAACAATTTTGGCAGGTGCTGCTTTTTAAACACTTCCATGCTGAGCTAAACCTGCATAAACATACTGGCACTCTGTCCTCTATTCTATATGGTCACCCTGGGGCAGGGGAGAGGTGGTTTATACATGTTTTCAGAAAAAGCCATCATTCTGGGCATAATACTGATTGGTTCTTACTAATGATGTTGCTGGGACACTATCCTCCCTCTCACATCCGAAAGCAGTTCTGCAACAGTTCTGTTCCTTGTAAATGAATAAACCAAAGAAAACAGAAAATGTTTCTTTTAAAAAGTGTGAAGATGGAAGAGCAGTTGGAAAACTGATGAACAGCCTGCTGTGACTTTTCTTTTACATTCAGCAATGTAAATTGCTGAAAGAATGCACCTCTGTAATTGGTACTGCAATCTAAAGGTCAGCTCAAGTCCTATGCTGGCCTGGGGGTGTTGCAAAAGTGCCGTAAGTCACTTCTGTGCTACTCCTTGGGAGGTTATGCCATGCACAGACATGCGCTGCTCTCCCCAGTCCACAATGGGAACAGGAAGTGGGTGAGTTGTGCCAGCTTAAATTTGTTAGGATTGCACCCTCATTCTATAGCAGGAGAAAGAGGGGAATTTGGGCCCACTAAAAAAATGGCTAGAACCAAATAGCTGCCAGTTATACAGTAAAATCTCAATAAATATTGAAATTTCAAATTGTGATTTTGGTTTAGAATCTAATGGACAATCTTATATTATATATAATATATGTATTATATGTTGCATATATAAAATGTAACAAGAAGCAGTAGTAATAACAATTTCCTTCAGAAGTAGAAGGATACTCCAAAATGTTGGGCAGCCCCATCCTAATCTGGGCCATTGCTATGGACCAGCAAGATTAACAAGTTCCTTTTTGCAAATGCATTTGATGAGTTGGGTGGACATTTTCCATACCAGTTATTGAAATTAATATAATGAAGTGATGGAGCTGATGATCATACTGTTAGCGTTGACCCCATCGGGAAGGATAAGTCAAAATGCATCTTGCCCATGGGACACAGTTAGTACTGATTCCATAGGAAAGACCTGTGTGGCAGAAAAATGAGACATTGGTGTTCTACCAGTTTGGTTCTGATGATGTTCTCGCTCTGCTCTGTTTCACTGACAGCAGCTGGATTGCCTGTAATTTGCTGGATTAAGCATTTGGCATTGGTATAAACCCATCTGGTGAAGACGATGGGGGGGATGTTTTCAGTGGAAGGCAGGGAAGTACACATTCATTTTAGTACTAGAAACATCTGTCAAGAATTGAATCTCTCAAGCTTCAAGCAAGTTACTCCTGCTCTTCGTGAACTGTTTTGACTGTGAACTGTGCAGGTTTCCAGAATATTTTTATGTGTTGGATGAACCATCATGGCCTGACTTGAGTTTGAAGAATGGATAAGAATAATTAATTAGGACTTTAGGACCCTATCTGTCATGATTGTTACCTGAGTGCTGTCACCTAGGTACAGTATAAAACTGATAGGATATTTTCAAAATACACTATTTTCTCAGTGATCAGGAAAAAGGAAAAAAAGGAAAAACTGAAGAGATATTATACTGTAGCTGAGCACTTCTGTGCCAATCCTGGGAGAGTTAGGCCAATACCCAGACATGTGCCAACCTTCCCATGCCATCATGGAAACAGGGAGATGGATGAGTTGTGTTGGTCTAAATTGGTTAGGATTATGTCCTGATGCACTGAAATGTCCTTCTGAGATTAATTCAGTGAAATGTTTATTCTTTTGCCTTTTTTATCCCTTCTTCCCAATGAATTTGCCGTCTTAATCTGAAATTGGTGTAACTAGAAGAAAAGCCATCATAATGGAACTTACTAAGAATGCTTAGGAGCCCAACCCAGCACAGTAACTTGGTATAAAGACTGCAAGCAGGAAGCTATAGGGATGAATTATTGAGAGGCACAGCTTTTGGGATTACATACATATGACGTGAAGGAACAAACAAAACAAAACAAAAAAAACCCCCAACACTTAAAAGCCATTCGGCAGCATTTTTTGTGAACTGAGTCTAACCTTGATAATGCATCATCCTCACTGACAACAGAATACACAGCCAAGAAGAAAACATAGGGTAAGAGGGCAGTTTGAATAACTCTCTGCTCTCATCCATGTGGCATCAAAAACTTGGATAATCTACAGTTCACAAAGAGTGGATTAGGAGTTTGCCATCCTTTTAGAAGCATTGTTTGTTACCAACATTTCCGTATTAGATAGTTATGTTTGTCCCTGGAAAACCACTTTCAGTCACATTAAGGGTCACTTGACCTTGCAGAAGTGATTGTTGAAACAGCATAAACCACTTTGAACTTCATTTAGCACTTAGGCTGAAATCCTAACCTCCATTTAGGCTGGCCTAAGTTCTGGCATAAGTCCTGTGCTGACCTGGGGGTGTCACAAAAGTGCTGTAAGACATTTTTTTGCTACTCCTGGGGAAGGGAAAGGCCACTGCACAGACACACACTTGCCTTCCTACATCAGCATGGGAACGGGAACAACAATAAGTTGTGCCAGCCTATATTAGGATTGCATCTTTAGACACTTAAATTGTAAAGCTAGCGAAAGACTACTGAGAACATATGGAGAGTTCTTGAGAATTACAGAAACTGAACTACTTGAGGACCTGATCCTAAACTGCCTACAGCATACTTGAAACACTCAGAGCCAGGTCAGCACCGGTACGGGATCAGCACCAGTCTGTGCTGAGCTACCACTAGTTGGGGCCTTCTGGAGCCAGGAATGAGCTCTGGATGGCAGACAGATGAGACATTCCAGAGTGGGGAATGAAGTGGGGCAAGAAGAGGTAGGGCTGGTGGAGATCTGCTCTGCTGGATCTATTATCCTGTGTTGGCCAGGGTTATGGATCTCTCAATGTTTATGGGACTCTCAATTCTGTGCGAACTAAATATCTGCTGCAGACTTGAATAGGTCCATTGTGAGTCCTGCTTCCTTACCTAGGATGAAGGCACTTCTGCTCTTCTGAATGCTGGGCAGCTCAAGATCTGGCTACATCGGATGGGTATGAAGAGACCGCTTACTCAGCAACACATTTATTGCTGTGGATAAATGGAACAGAGTTCGCTGATAATAATGATTGGATGTTGTTTGGTACTGAGTCAGGAGCATAGACAACCAAACCATTAGAAAGAAGGAGGAGAAATAAGGCCTTGATTCTGCACCAAGAATAGATTGCAGAATGGCTGTCATCTTGATTTTCAACAGCTGTTCTAGCACGGGTCAAGATCCAGTCCATTGAGGACTGCTACGTCGAGGTCTGTGATATTCTTCCCACCTCCCTCGAGACTTCCAAGAACCACAGTTCAGAAACATCTGCTTTTAAAAAAAATTCTCCTGGTTCCCTTGAACAAGCATTAAAACTCTCTAAAGGCATTGTAAGTAAACAGATACTGTCCACAGCATGGGGTAGATTTCATGGAAAGCAAGCAGCTTCTGCAAACAAACAAAAAACTTTGTATTATGAGTCTCTAGTGACATTTCTTACAGGAGAGATTGAGCAGTTCTAACTTCTCAAGAATGTTTCTGTTATGGTTTTATTGGCATGCTTGAGGGGGAAATTGTTAGTGTTTAAAACCACCTACAAGTACTTTGGATGAATAAATGTTTTGCTAATTGAGTCAATCAAATAACTATATAGATTTACTGTTGCATGGCTGTGTACTGTTGCTGTAAGACATGCAATTATAATATTTTTTCCTTGTACTACCCTCTGTGACTGGTTAACAGAAAAAATGTGGAACAGAATAATAAGCATTTAAAAGCAAGGGGGAAAAGCAAGGGACAAAGTTTCACTTAAATGATACAGTACTACTTAGCATGCCTTGTTCTAGGACTGTTATTTATTCATATTTTTTAGATTTAGCAACGTCACTAAGGTTTGCATCATCTGGTATGGAAGGCCACTGTGTCACCTACATCCTACATGTACCTACATCCCTGTAGTGGGTAGAGAAATACTCTGAGGCTACAATCCAGAGTAACTACGGGACCTCTTATGTCGATGTAAGTGGCACTTACTCTGGATTGCTCTATGCATTTCCCATAGGTGGCCCCATAACTACGTTGACGTAAGAGGTCTCATAGTTACTCTGGATTGTAGCCTGTGTGGTGAGTGTTGTGATGTACCATTGCCATACACCAGTTTTTTTAATTATAACTTGGGATAGAATAGAGATATTTCTATTCAGTTTGTGTCTTTGCATTCTGCATGAAACGATACAGCAAATGATGATGGTATTAATTGAAAATATTAAGATTTTAAAAATTTTGGTCAGTAGTGGAGTCACTCCCTCCCTCCACCAGTGCATGTCTGATAGTGCAGTCTGCACCCCCTTATCCATGCCATTGGTTAGACATTTTCATTGCAAACTCTCATTTTCTGCAACATAAGTTGTTTACAGCTATTATCTTATTTTATATGATACAAGTACAGGTTGGGCATTGCTTATCTGAAATACTAGGAACCAGAAGTGTTTAAGATATTGGAATTTTCTGTAGTTTGGAATCTTTGCAAACAAATCTTTGCAAACATAATGAGAGATGTTGGGGTTGAGGCCCTTAACAGGCCAGGGTGACCATATGACCAGAAAAACCTGGATTTGTCTGGATTTTTAGCCTCCTGTCCGGGTGTCCTACATTTTTGCTTCACTGTCCTACATTTTGGCTTCATTTTGAAATTTTGTGATAGTGCACAGTATCCCATCATGCCATGTGTTGTTGGATTCGTATTGAAGAGCAGAATCCAATGCAGAAATCTGTTTGGAGATATCTCCTTCCTATCAAAAGTTATGGTCAAAAAACCAAAAAACACAAAAAAATACATTTTTTGGCAATTTTTTTAAGCGGGTAGGAATTTTGGCCTGGGATTAGGAATTTTGGCCCAGGGGTTCAGGAATTTTGGCCTTGGGTTTCAGGAATAATCTGGTCACCCTGCACAAAAACACATCCTTGTACCAGCCTCCATGACTCCATTACTTTTAAAAGTTTTGAAATGTTTAAAAATATTTTTAAATGTGATACAGTAATTTGTTTTTATTTTACTGACATGGTTGTTAGCCACCTTGTGTCCCCTTGTATGGCAGAAAGGTGGGATAAAAAAATCCATCACATAAAAAAAACTGGAGGCATACATGTGTCTTATACCACATTTACGACACTACCAGGCCAGCGTGCACCCTTAATTTGTGTTTGTTTTGGTGACTCACAAGCTGCATGAGCCTATTTCATGTCTTGGCCTTCAGAAATTCTGTTTCATTTACTATTTACATTGATTAAATTATTATTTATATTCCTCCTTGAAAAAAATAAAGGCTTTCAGGACATAAAATAAATTCAAATTCAGAATTTAAGCACTAAAAATTAAAAACAAAACAAAACACTGAAACAAACGCCACCACAATTAAAACCCTTGCAAAGTCCTAAAAACATCAGCAACTATAAATTTCTATAAGAGGAAAAATTTTATTATCATTCTGAAATAGCACATGGTTCACTACAGAAGTCAGGAAGCCACATTGCCTGCTTCTTCCCTCCTTCAGCCATTATTTTGATTCTCATTTTTGAATAAACTAAATATGACCTCCAATCGATCAAGGTTATTGCTGTGTATACATTTCTTTAAAAACATTTTAGGTACTTTTTCAACACGTATTTGTGCATGGTTCATGCATTCACTGTGTCTGCATTTCTTTAAAAATCATTTTAGGTACATTTGTTCAACGTGCATTTATTTCCTTACTGAGCTTGTTGGCAAAAGGTACATTTATGTTTAATTTACAGCACTAAATGAGTTTGGATGTAATTCCCAATCAATATAGACTGGCACAAGTCATCTGCTCCTTGTTCCTGTGGCGGTGTATGGAGGCTGGTGCATGTCTGTGCACTGGCTTGACCTTCCCAGAAGTGGCACAGATGTGACACTTTTGCAGCATCCCCAGACCAGCACTGGACTTGTATTGGGATTTGTACCAGCCGAACCAAGGGTTAGGATTGTGCTGTCAGGTTCATGCGGAATGATTCAAAAGACTGGCAGTCTTAAGGTATTTAACTAGATGAGACACTGATGGGCTAATCTGTTGAGAGTCTGTACTGGAATGCACTGAAACACATTTACAAGGCCCAGAAGTCTAAGAGGGAAAGCTGGAGCCCTCCTGATGGTCCTTGGGGTACCCACTGGAGTAGGTAATCCCAATGGAGGAACAGGGGGAAGGTGGAAGGGGTTTGATTAGGATGGGTGGAACTGCACGGGAACAGGGAGGGCTTGGGAAAGGGCAGGATCAACAGAGCTGGTTCATGATATATCCAAACCCCTCCTGGAGTCTGATCTGCCCATATAGAAAAATGCAGACTTGCAGCACTGGTCCAGTTCTGGTGCAGTAATATCACTGGTCCAAATTCAGGTTTCTGGGGCTTACCCTCAGGAGATCCAAATTCCCCTATGGGACACAGAGTTAGGTGACACCATGACAATGATGTGGGAATATTTATAGGGCTTTAAAAGAGCCATACCTATACAGTAGGTATAGTAGCTTGTCCTGTGTTTAAAGGAATAGAGTGATGTTGAAAAAGTCACATGAATGCACTTTTTCTAAGCCTGAGGGCTGGCAGTTGAAATCTATCTACAGTATCTGTAGATAAATGTGTTTGCTTCCAAACAGAAGGTTCATGGCCCTTTTTGTGGCCTCCGATTTCTTGTCACCCATCATCCCCATCACACACACATGCGCGCACACACACACTTTGTGTTCATTTACTGACCAATATTTGTGGCAGCTTTGCCAGGAGTAATTAATGACTTTGCTGTCACCATATAGTTTTACAAAAGACATACTGATTGTGTTCATCAACATTACCCACCCTATGGATCATACAACTACAGAACTCAGCTTCAGAACTACAGAACACAAATATATCTGTGGTGGTTGAGAGCCAGCACGATATTGCTGCATGAAAAAGATGATGCTCTGTTCCCAAGGCACACACCCCATAGACCAAAATAACCAGCCAGGAGGGATTCGTGCTAAGCGAGATCCCTGTAGCCTTTTTGAGATTGTGTGCATGTGCGTATGTTATGTGTGCACCCATGTGTGTGTGTGTGTGTGTGTGTGTGAAGATAGCAAATTGGGAGTCTGACTCACATCTCCTTGCTTCCCCCAAGCCATTCTTGTCCTTTTAACATCAGCCTGACTTGGATTCTGAACACAATTCAATGGCAACAGATACTTTTGTTCCTTCTTGCAATTCTCTCCCCGCTCCCTATTTATTTGTGAGAATAAGCTAGTTCAAACACAAAGATCTCTCACAATTCAACAGACAATGTCTGTTTTCTTCTAGTTTAGGAAATGCCAATGTGGGGTCCAAACCATACATTATATTAAGGCCTGTGTACAATGCTTGCTGGTGGTACTCCACCTGCACTAGAATGGACTGCCATAAAGGCACTCCTGCTAGCATGCTAGTGCATTGCTCGGAGCACTGGTGGGAAGACCTGTATTTACCTGCCTGTATGCCCTGTTACTTGCTGGAGCTGGTAAGTCAGCAGGGAAGGCAGAAGGTACTGGATTGGAATCCAGTCTGAAATCCAGACTGGAATCCAGAAGTGTGAGCAGATTGAGCTGCGGGTGACACTAGTGCATGCTGAACAAACTATTGGTGACACTAGTGCATGCCAGACAAACAAACTATTGTTCACCTAACCAGATTTGGTAAGTGAACCTGGAGACATGGTGGCCACCCCCCCCCCCCCGCCACTAACCAACTGTAATAGCCATTTTATGCTACTGGTGTTTGATGGTGCTACTGGTGTTCGATACTGGGTTGGTGGGGTGGAATGAATAGCATAGACCTTATGAACTGGACCCAGGAGAGTTTACCTATCATTGTGTCTGCTTTGTACTGAATAAAATTTTATCTTTAAGTGAGATAATTAAAGCAGCCATGAAAGGAAAGAAACCTTTGGAGATCATGGTGAAAATGTGCCTTTTTGCTGATTTCTATAGGGAAGTCAAGTGCATTTGGAAGGCTTTCCTATAGAAGGGTCAAGAAATGAATGACATTTGAAGGTATTCTGCGACAAAAGTAAAGTCATAATTTCCCATTTATTGTAGTACCAGCTTGGCAATTACACCAGTGGAGTCTCCAACAGCTGCAGAGCAGAATTGCAGGTGGGAGCACTTACTGGAGCTCTCCAAAGCAGATGCTGGCAAAATCCAGTTAAATTCCAATTTAATACATTGTTTCAGTGGCCACTTGGGTGACTGCTCTTCTCCCTTGTTAGGCGTATGTCTTAAATTGCTTCATTCATCGCTTAGAAAATGAGCTGCCAAACGACGGCGGGAAGAGGCGCAGAAATTGGAAAGGCTGTCACCGCAGAACACATGATTGAATGATCTTTTATGCAGTTGGCTTGGAAGCAAAATTTTCTGGGTCCTTTTGAGTTATTTCAAAATGATGTTTCTCCAACCATATCTTTTTCTCTTGGTCTACTTTTATCTGGCAACTCTGAATAGATGGCATATGTAAACTGTGCAAATTTAGATGGAAGACTTGCATGAGATACTGTATATTCAACCAGGTATATTCAATCAGGTTTTTTAAAATGTGGGTTGAGACCCTCAAGGAGGGTCATGATCTAATGTCCAGTAGGTCCTAGGTTGGACTCACCCACCCTTGGATTCAATTAGCTCCAGACTGGATCCCTCTGGACATAACTGGAGGGCATACCAGGCCACCAGGGGACTGGAAGGTTACTTCTGATTTACTTCTGATTTCATACAAGAGACATCTGATTGTTTTCACAGCACTCCATCCTGAAGTTTGTATTTACTGCTGCAGAACAGGTGGGTCAACAGGTGCAAGGGAAGTTTGTGAACCCCTGTATGAGACAGTTCCAGCCATAACATTAAACCTTTTAGAAATATTACATAGAACCAGTGTAACATACAAACAAGATAAAGGAGATCTCGTCCATCAAACACTGGAAGTCCTACCCCCACGTGACTAGAAATGCCATATATAGGATGTGATTCCTGCTCCAACATACAACACCAAATGCACTCTCACATAACCACATAAATGAAAATGATACCCATACAGCATCATTTTCATCTCTTCCCAACTTCCCTTGAATTTAAGGGAATTCCTAAGAGATTTGTGTCCCATATGTACCCTAAGAGATATGGGTCCCACTATCCCAAAGGTGCCTCAACCCATACCCATGGACCAACTGAAGTGGGTTTTGGGATAATGGAACCAAGGTCATGGAAATTACCTGCCATTTTCCTATACATCACAATTGCCTTTTAGCAGACTGTAGGTCCCAAAACCAGTGACTGGGGTCTCATGTGATGCCTTTGAACAGACCCCAGTATGCACAACCAAACTGGAAAAGTAATTCAACATCTAGGAAGATCTCTGGGGTAGGCTTGTGAAAGGAATCTCTTTGCTAGTGCACATTGGTGTGGTGTGAAAGGCTGGATGACTGCAGGTGTGTCATGAGAATTTTGAACAGAGCAGTGTGAGAATAAAATTAGAGAAGAAATAAAACTTTGAAAATTGCACTATGCGCTATAGAGCATGTTTGGACTTAGGAAAGAGCATAAAGGAACAGCCAGTCAGCCATTTGTGAAGAATTCTGTTTTGGTAATTTAGATCAAATAAGATTGTGCCGTCAGGCAGTCACAGCTTTAGATAACGGCATACAATTGGTACTGGAAAATGTTAATGGATGGATCCAGGAGACTTTGTATAGTTCAGTTGGAGGGTTAGGGCTTATCAAGACTGCTTTTATCAGTTCCAAGAAACAAGAATGTTCTGAGTGTTGAGCAATGCCTTATCCATAGCAAGAGCTCTGCACACTAATGCAGAGATATGCAGAGATGTCATGATATTGTAACTATTATACAGCCTCCAAAGATGGTGGCTCTAGGTCATTAAAATATATCCCCTGCAGTGTGATAATTAATGCAAAGAAGCTCCAGTTGGTAATTTAAATAAAATAAGAATTTCTGCTTTGCAGGTGGCCTCTTTCCTGTTATGGCAGGAGACCTACAGATACGAAACTAATGGCTGGACCCAGGAAATTGCATCAACAGCTCCGATGGTCAGAGCAAGATAAGGAACCCTCAGTTATGCACTGCTTGTTGAAAATCTCTCAGAAGTCAAAAATCTCTGCAGAAAAGCTTTTGGTATTATTTAAAACTGGCATTATATATTTCACTTATATGGCAAACAAAGATTGCAGTATTAACAGTGTCAATGCAGAAATAAGCCCCATTGTGCTTAATGGGTCTTACTCCCAGAAATGTGTGTTTAGGATTGCAGCCTCAGTTTGTATTGCTACATGATGAGCATTAATATGTGGTGCTGAATACTGGCGTTTACTCAAATCTAATGCACCATTGAATCTAATAAGCACTCCTATTTTAAAAGGCTTGAGATGAAAAATATGTTTTCTGGCGATTGTAATGCACAGCTGCAAAGGAGGTGCAAAATTTAATTTTACTGCAAACAATGAGTTATATGGAAATAGTAATATGACAAGGGATTGATGTTATGATTTTTACCTAATTGCACTACTTTATACAACAATGGGTTTATGTTAACTTTTATTGCAATATTGTAAACTGTTAATACTGACTTATACAGTACTTATAATCAATATACCATATTTACTTGAATCTAGTACGCCACTGAATCTAATGTGCACTCCAATTTTGTAGACTAAATTCAGATGAAAAAGGTGCTCATTAGATTCATGTAAATAGAGTATTACCAATCCAATTCAGTTCTCCCATCCTGATTTGTCAGTGCTGGCATTCATCCTCTGCATCCCAAGAAGATGCAGATGGGTGGTCTCCCCAGGTGGGTGATCTCCCCAAGGTCAGTGGACATTTGTTCCCTTACTCTGGTGTAACGTGTAGCCTGTGTAAAGGTGCAACTTGGACCTGTGTTTGCTGAATTGCTGGCACAAGTCTGGATTGATGGATCAAGCCAATGTTTATAGAGTGTGGTGTCATTGGCACTACCAATCATGCCGTCCTCCTGGGCCATTTTTGGACTAAACTTTTAATAGATATATATTTATATATATAAACATGGTTTGTGTCATTGCATTATGCATGAAATTACACATCAATTGATATTGATGATATTCAAAAAACACTATGATGATATTCAAAAAACAAAGATTTTAAAAATTTTGTCCAGTAGCTGTCCAGTAACTCACAAAAATACAGAGATCTAATGGAATCTGCATTTGTTATTTTCAGGTAAAACAGCATAGCATATCAAAGTGCAAGTTAGGCCAGATATCACTGTTTACACAAGAACTATTGCTAAGCATACAATTCATATTTCACTGATGTCAGTAGCAAAGTTCCCCCTTGATTCTAAATGGATCTGGATTGCACCCAGTAGCTTCCTTTGGACAAGGATACTTAGCACAATACCATAAATAACTGCAATGGGTCTGCATCAAGCGAGAGACTACCTGACCTCCGGGTACCAATTCCTCAGCACTGCAACATCTCAAGCCAGTTAGGATAACCAATGTCAAGCACATACCTTTTCCTTCTGCTATAACTTTTGCACACTTTCCACTTTATTTCAAACATTGCATCAAAATGTCAAAACAATAAAGATGAAATATGTCTTTAAAAGTTGGCCCCTGCTGGCTTAGCTCGGCTATGAAAGAACCATGACTCATTTGGAAGTGATGGGCCATTAAAGAAGGAATGATAGATGTGCCAGAGCAAAAGAAGGAAATAGCCAGTGATTTCACGGAAGGAAACCAGCTTGGTGAACACTTGGAAAGACAAATACTCTGCAAATGATTCTTCCAATAAATGGAGAGTTTACTTGAAAATTTAGGACCGTCTTTTACAGCGCACAAAAAAGTCTGTGATGTATATGGAGGCAATGTCTGCAATATACCCCTTCCTTTTGGCTGCTCTCGGGGAACAAACTTGCTCTGGCTGCCTCAGGCACTTTGGTTTTCCAGAAGTGATTGTTCTCTGAAACAATTGCTACTGAAAATGGCAGCCTCCATTTGGTCCGCAATAAGGGATAATGAGAAAAATGGGGAGAGGATATCCTTGCCTCACATTGACACTCAAATATACAACAGAATGGTATACATGAACTAGTTTCTAAAACATATGTAGTATAGCTTGATTACATTTTTATATATACTATATTTTAAAACTTTGGTTAAAACTCTGATGCTGTCAGGGTGACCATTTATCCTGTTTTTCCCAAGACATGTTCTCTTTTTTGCATTGTGTCCTGGAAAAATATCTTCATTGTCTTCCTTTTCCTTATGAGTAGGCAGTATAGAGCCTGCTTGTAATTAATAAATAAAACACAATAAATTATATGTAATCATATTAAATTTAATAATAAAAATAATAATGTGGGCTGTGGGTGACACAAGTGGTTAAGATATTATGCATGTTAATCAGAAGGCCAGGGATTGAGACCTGGGTCCCCACAAGACAGGGTGAGATCCTGTCCTTAGCCCAGCTCTGCGATGCAGCTAGAACCAATCGTATCAGCTCTGCCCTTCCATTGGACTATTTCAGTGGCATGGAGAGGGGGATTTGCTGCTTGGGTAACAGCCTATTCTCCACATCAGTCTACCCAGGCCTTCGTGCTTTGCATATAGTGTCAAGCACCATACCATAGTCTTTCAAGACTGATGGATTCCAATACAATACTAAATTTAATAAGCAAAATGGTGTTTAAGTTAACCACATGAAAGTAATATAAACATGTTTTTAGCTTTGATTTTGTCATGTCCTACTTTTTTCTTGGTTGTCCTACATTTTAGGGGTGACTTGTCCTCTTTTTTGGTAATAACATATGGTCACCCTGGATATTGCAGAAGTAAATGTGAGTACTGCAAAAGTAAAAGGCTAAAGAAAATAGCTCTTTAACCAACATGTAATTAGTCTGTGGAACTCCTTACCAAAAGGTGTGTTGATGGCATATCCTGGTTGCCTTTAAGAGGAATTTGGCCAAATTTCTGGAGGAAAAGTCTATCATAGATTACAAGCCATGAGCAGTGGTGGGCTCCAGCAGGTTCACACCCACTCTATAGAACTGGTTGTTAACGAGAGATAGGACATATAAAGTTTAAAAATAGCCATTTTTAAAAATAGCCATTGGACTTCCAGGATGATGGCCGACGGGACAGTATGTTTGTTGAAACACTCTCGACTTTTATCTCAGTTTTAGCCTTTTAACAAGTTTTATCAAGTTTTAATTGTCTCTCCAGCTGCATATTTTTCTTGCAGCTTCCAATTTTTCAATTTGGTGGCCTTGTGCTGCTTTTCCTCTATTTAAATATTATCAAATAATATCAAACTACAAGTCAAGCCTTTCAACTTTTCATTAAACTTTGGTGAGTTTGCACAAACTATTTGCAGTTCCTTTTCCACCCCTTGGAGATATCAACCCTTCCAGGGCCACAATTGAGTAAATCCCATGGATTTCAAGCTACCTTCAAGCTAATCTGAATTTATACATCCCCCCACACAGGATCTGATCATTTAAAGCCTGGAAGGGGCCAGGGGAAACCTGAAGTTACACAGAAATCTGCCCCCAACCCTACCTGTCCCTAATCAGGGTGACCATATGTCCCCCTTTTCCAGGACATGTCCTCTTTTTTAGCCCTGTGTCCTAGAATAAATCTCCATTGTCCTCCTTTTCCTACTGCTGCATGTAGCCTTGTAATTAATAAAGTACATGTAAGACATTATATGTAATAGTTTCAAATTTAATAAGTAATATAGTGTTTAAATTAACCACATGAAAGCAATGCATATGACTTTTTAGCTTTTATTTTGTCATAATCTATATTTTTATTGGGTGTTCTACATTGGAGGGGGCTTGTTTTCTTTTTGCATTATGACACTGAGTCACCGTGTTATAATGGGACTACTTCTGAGTAGAGCTGTGGAAGACAGGGTAGTGTGATGCTCCAGTTCTGTTCACTTTGACCTGGGAGTAGGGTTATTGACTATAATGGGATTACTTGTGAGTAGAGCTGTGGAAAGCTGAGCAGTGTAATGCTGGAGTCATGTAGAGAGCAAATGCAAACAGGGGCTTGAAGGGCAAAAGTTGCAGGTCTCTTGTCTTGTGTTCTCACTGAAGCATTTGGTGGTTCATCATCAGATACAGGAAGGTGGTCTAGATGGGCCTTTGACCTGATCCAGCAGGGTTCTTATTATGTTCTTAAGTGTAAGGCTTGTTTCCAAAGCTGGTGGGACTTCTAGCCTAGTCTTGTTCAGGTATTTCCCTAGGAATACACATGACACAAGTCTAGGAGAAAACAGGGCCACAATTTATTTAAAATTACAGTGCCAGGCAGCAATTGGAAGCTACAAGTAGTTCTGACTTAACTCTACCCCTTTAGCGTGGGCACCATACTATGAGAGATGGATGAACCCTCCATTGGGTGATCCAGCCTGACTCTGTACTGTTATTTGTCCACAAACTTTCTCAGGTTCTTCTCCACCAACCCCTGGAAGAGGGAAGTCAAGGAAGTGGAATTGCTCCACATAACCTGCACTGAATGAGCACCAAAGCAAGCATTCCATCTCTGGGAGGCCTCTGCACTGGCTTTATCCTGGCCTCTTGATTGCCTAAGGCAGATACCAGATCCCTATTTCTCCTTCCTGTTCCACATTATCCTAGATAGAAAAAACCAAACCCAAAAGGTAGGCCTGTATGCTATACTTGTGCAGTACATCAAAGTCTCTTATCTTGGTCTGCCCCAATGGCAGCCCAGTGGTGTAACTAGAGAGGATGCAAAGCACTACAGGTGCTAGGCTAACCTAACCTAGGCTGGCACTACTCATCGGTCTTCCCATTCCCATGGTGATGTAGGGTGGCAAGCACGTCTTTGTACTGGCCTCACCTTCTTCAGGAGTGGCACACAAGTTTCTTACAACATTTTTGTGACACCCCAGGTCAACACAGGACTTATACCAGGACTTAGGCTGTCCTAACTGTTGCTTAGGATTGCATCCTAAGTTTTGTATGGCACCGCACTGCAGCATGAAAGCGGTCCCTCTCCTTCCCTTCTGGGCCGTGAGCAAAAGCCAAGGCGGGGGGTGGGGGAAACCAGACTGAATGCTCCATCCCCTTTAGCTATGGCACTGGCAGCTTCTCCATCATCAACTGAGGATTGTCTTCCCCTCTCCTCTCCCGTCTGGGATGGCTGTGCTGTGATCTTCTTGCCTCCTCTCCAGAGCACACTGAGGAAGGAGAGGAGAGGATCCTCCAGCACAGCCATCCAAGCCGATGACACAGGAGAGGAGAGGGAAAGAGAATCCTCAACCCAGCTGCTCTGTCCCCTACAGCTATGCCCCAGGGCAGCCCCTCCAGCCAACCAGAGCATGTGGAGACACCCCTGGAGCGCCCTTCAGCCTCAGGGAGAACCCAGCACTGGCTCTAGTTCCCTCCCAGGCTCCCTATCCCACTTCCATGGAGATGGGAGGAGTGCTGCCATGCTCTTCCTGCACCTCCTTCCCCACTGTTGCCACTGCTGCATTCTCCTCTTCCGGAGGAGACCCACTTCTTCTCAAACCCTCTCATAAGCGATCCCCCTGCTTAGTATCGCCAAGTATGCACCCAAATATAATGTGCACCCCTTTTCCACCAAATTAGAGGGTGCACATTACATTTGATGGCCCATTAGTTTTGAGTAAATACAGTATATTTCTCTACTGGCCAGCCCCCAGTTGGCTGGGGGTTGCAGTTGCATACATTTCTTCCTTGCTGCAGGCCAAATAGAGCAGCTTGCCATTTTCAGTTGTGATTGTTTCAGAGAACAATAGCTTCTGGGCATCTGAAACCTGACAGAACATGCCTTGTCATGGCAGCCAGGAAAAAGAGAGCGAGACAGAAAAAGTGAGAGAGAGAGAGAGAGAGAGAGAGAGAGAGAGAGAGAGAGAGAGAGAGAGAGAGAGAACTGTCAATCCCAATGCAGAGGATTTGTGGAAGGAACTTGGCAGTCGCTGTTAAAATCATTTTTTTCCCTTGCATGACTAAAAACCCTGATTGCTTTTTCCATGAATGATGGGGTTTTGCTTGCAAAATGCACTCATTCATAAGTGGATTGTAAAAAAAGGAAGGGGAGATAAAGCCGACCACAGAGCTCATTCACATATTTAGACAGCCAAGAAACAAGACAGCAAAAGGCGAAATGCGTTTTCTAAATTTAGAAATAATTCTGGAAGGTTTTCTGGTCTGCCTCTGTATGGTAACATTCAAAAGAACCCATAAGATAATCAGCGAGCCGAGACCCAAATATACTGTCATGTCCTAAAACAGCCCTTCCCAGACCAACCTTTTTCATAGATTTGAACCGGCTGTGGTTGTGCAGATAATTGCCTGGGCGGCTTGCCAGCTGCCCTCTAAGAATGTCCTTTTGTATAACTTTATTTTTCCATCAGAATCTTTGGAGTGTGATGGCTCATCTAACACCTTTTTTTCTTTTTCTTACACAGTCTGGATTTTTCCTGGTTTCCGAAAAAAAGATTGTCACAACCACCATTAGGACAGAGAGGCACAGAAGGAAAAATGGTGGACATTGACTTGTGAGAGACGAGGGATCACAACCCTCATTCCACCATGATGCAGTAGCAGTTAAGGGATCTGGTGGCACAAAAATACTTAACATCCCCTAGGTCTGTTAACACCCACCAGGGCCAGATGCCCAGAGCCATCCCAGAACACTTCCTCATAAGGACTCAGACTAGCTCCTGGAGGACTTAGAAATACATTTTTGGTTTTTGTGAAAATTGGAATTGTCTTTCTGAGACTTGTAGGAGACCTTTTGAGGTGCCTTCTTTCTAAGGTCGTCTGCAGATTTTTGAGGTAAGGCTGTGTTTGTTTTCCTGTGCCTCAGATCACCTCCTCCATAGCATCCAAGGGGAAGCCATGGATGTGTCCCCCTATTGCACCAGTGGGAATTGTGTCCTTTCAGATTGGAAGCCAAGTAAAGTCTTAGGGAAATGTCCACTGGGCAACTGATGGCAAGATAACACCTGGCTGGGAGACTAGGGCTACCCACCTGGAATAGGTAGCTCCAGAGGGCAAAGTCAGATTGGAAGACTACCTAGAGGTAGATCTGGGCTTCAAGAGTGGATGGGTCTACCCATCCAGCAAACCTTGCCCACAGAGGCCAAAGTTCAACTGGGAACCTAGGTCTACTCATCTAGATCACCTGGGCTCTGGATTGCTAATTGGCCCTCACCAACACAACTACAGATCTGCCCCTGCTTGCCTGCCTTGGCACCCATTGGCAAGGAAGAGGTTGCAGGCCAGCAGCCCCTCACCCTAGGTGCAACCCCAGCACCCAGGGCAATTTATTCCCCTTAGTTGCACCCCAGTGGTGAATGAGTTTAGGGGCAGAATAAGTTGCCATCTCTTCACCTATTGTCTTATATTTGTTATGCGAACAAGATGGAATAGCCTTATGGATGTTGATCGGAACACTGGAGAAAGAATGAGCTATAGTTAAAGCTTCCTATTTATTACCAATGTACATAGAGTGACTTTGCATAGAGCCAAGAGGCTATCAGGTTTCCCAGTTACTGGGAACATTGCTGACAACTAATGCCCAGTCGTGTAACCATTGATGCATATATTAGTGCATTTTATGTCTTGAGTGCATTTTATGTCCTGCATTATCAGTGCATTTTATGTCTTGAGTGCATTTTATATCTTGCATTATTAGTGCATTTTATTTCTTTAGGAATACTGTTTGAATGAATGAATGAATGAATGAATGAATGAATGAATGAATGAATGAGAAAGCGTCATGGACATTATCACCACAGCACTATTCCTGTAGTGTTGTTCAGCTGAATCAGTTTACACATTCATCAGTGAGCTAATATGTGCGGCGTAATCAAGAAATAAGAAATCAAAGGGCGACTCCTATTGAGGATTGGGCTGTCACAAGCAGCCTTTTGTGACAGTAGAAGTGAGTCCAGCTGTCACAAACAGCTGCTGATGTAGCTCACAATGCTCCATCAGTGGCCGTTTTGGGAATGGTACTGCATAAGGTGTGTGTGTTTGTGTATGCTCATGCATGCATGCATGCGCTGCTCTCATGTACATATAGTCCAGGGGTCTGCCATTCCTTATTATGACAAATTTCTATGCAGTTCCTTCAGACAAAACTGTTTTCCCATATTAATCAATATTTCCTGCTTATTTTACTTTTAAAACTATGTGTTTGTCATGAAATATTCAAGACACAATTGCTTTCTCCATGGAAAATAAAGGCTTACCTGGAATTTTCCTAAGATATATAATATATCCACTGATATAATTTCCACTGGCCATTACTTTCAAGTTGCTGACCTTTTCTGTAGTCCATTCCTGGCAGAACTTTCTGTCTGGATTAGGGATCTGCCACATGTGCAGCATCAAACTAGGTATAAATGCACAACATAGCCCTATTTTGGGGGTGGGTAAGTTTATAAATTCTCATATTGTGGGAAATAAAATAAACAAACAAACAGATAAATAAATAAATAAATAAAACTACAGTGATGAGTGGAAGTCACTCACTGTGTTTTCCTCCTCATGGTTTTCATTCTAATAATAGTTTTCCCAGATCCATGAATCCTCCAAGTATCCCATTGGCCTTCAATGGAAAGTGTTTTTCCAACTTTCCTTGATTTCCATATCTGTGTCTCCCCCTGTGGATTACTTTGAGATCCCACATGAGGTCTCATGAGGCGCAATGAGTGTCCAAGAGACTGAAAGGAACAGCAAGGCCTTGGATGATTCTGGAGGAGCATCTTAATCCAACAGCATCCCAGCCCTGTCCATAGCCTTGTATCTCTCCAGGCCTTGACTACACTTCCTAGGTCGTAGCCCTATTTTAAGAAGTGAGGATCTGTAAAAATAAAGCTTTTAATCCTTAAAAGCTTGAAAGTATACCTTTAAATACTTAAATTATAGACAGAGGGCTGGATTCGATGGATGACCCATTATTTCACTTCTAGCTCTATGATCTATTTTGGACCTAGGTATGAGTACCATACCATTTTTGTGTTGCTTCTCTGTTGATGACATCCCTATAACTTGGGCAGGAGGAGGTGTCTGGCATAGTAGGTACAGTTCGTTCAGGCAATTATGCTCAGAATGAGCAATCTCTGATGGCTCAGTTTTGGATGTCTCCGATTAGGCCATCAGACCCAGGTTCGAAGCCATGGAGTGGTCTTGGTCTTCCATCAGTGGTATAGGTAACATGGATGTAACCAACTCATTCCCATTCAGCTTCCAGCTCTGGCTGTTGCTTAGGGTCCAGGCCATGACATCCTGTTGTCTTGATACTGTGGGTTGTCACCAGTGGCATTGTTGGGCTTGCTGGCACCCATTGTGGGGCTTACCTTGTGGAGCATCAATTTTCAATCAGTATGCCATGGCACACTGTTGTGTAGTGAGTGGTCTGAAGGTCTTCAGGAAATTTGGGGTGCATCATTTATAATTAGAGCCATTGATGATGATCACCCCCCCACCACCACTAACAGCATGGTGTGCCTTGTCAATTATCAAGAAGCCAATGACAATTTTAGCTCATTATCAGTGCGCCATAAGATGAAAAAGGTTGAAAATCACTGTTGTGGAGGCTTGGTATCCTGTAATTGTATCACCCCAAACTTCTGGAGTGTCCAAATTCTGGATGGTGCCACTTTCAGGCTGTGTTGTGCCACCCCACCAGAGCATGCACCCACGTAGTCTGCATCAGCCAGACTAGCTTCACGACATCATTACTTATCACATAAGTTTCAACTGTTTTGAGTGGTTGTAAATGAATTTTTCCTATGAATTCTGTTGAAATGAATAGAATGTATGTGCAGCTTTGTGTTGATGACACCCTGTATTTCCTTTGAAACCGAACTTCTTCGACTTTATATACACATAATGAGCACATTTGAAATGGATGTGTACAGTTAGTATTTATGAAGGTGTTTCTTCTCTATTTACATATATAATGTGGGCAGAACAAAGTGAAGAAGTGCATGGAACATCCTAATTTTAAGTCAGAAAAATGTCAAATTGCATAGTTATATTACACAAAAACGCTCTAATTAACACTTTTATTTAAAGATGGTGAACAAATTAGTTGACTACTAATAATTTGTAAAAAGGTTACACCATGGGAGTTTGTGTAATATTATCACTAATTAGACTATATTAAGAAAATGGGGGTGAGGTTTGGCTTGAATCCAGCTAAGATTTATCAAAACTAACAGCACAATATGCACATGTTTGCAACTGAATTCAGGGAGATTTATTCCCATGTATAAGGGCTGTTGATGGTGCAAGTGGTTAAGACACTTTTCCTGTTAACCAGCAGGCCAGGGTTTGAGACACAGGTCCCCACAAGACAGGGTGAGCTCCTGTACTTAGCCCAGCTTTGCGACTCAGCTGGAACCAATCGTATCGGCTCTGCCGTTCCATTGGACTATTTCAGTGGCATGGAGAGGGGGGATTTGCTGCTTGGGTAACAGCCTATCCTCCATATTAATCTACCCAGGCCTTCAGGCTTCGCATGCAGCATCAAGCATGATACCATAGTCTTTCGAGACTGATGGATGCCAAGTATTCCCATGTAAAAAATAAATGTAACACATTTATTTGTAAACTAGAGATAACGTACCCGCGTTGCAGGGGTAAATGTGTTACCCATACTCTATTTCCCACGAACTCTATCCCTCACCACACAACAACACAATGTGCATCACTCTCCCCATTGCGCTTCATCCCCCATGCACACCATCCCCCCATGTGCATTACCGCACCATACAACATCCCCCCATGCACACTATCCCCCTGGTGCTACAGCCCTCATGCACACCAGCCACCCTATGTGCATCAGCCACCCCATGAGCTTCACCCCCACATGCGCAACACTCCCATCCACATCAACACCCTTCCCAAATTTCACGCTACTAGGCCTGGTGGTTTTGGCTGGGTGTTGATGAGTGAGTGAGTGAATCAGTGAGTCAGTCAGTCAGTGACTTTTCAGTTTTATATAGAGAGATGAGTGCCTATATCTATAGATATAGATTTGTTCATTGAACAAAATGAAACCTACTTCCAAGACATCTTACAATGGATTGGTATGTCCCATTGAAATCATGTCTGATGTCTGCAAGTCTCATTGAAATCAAGTTTGTTTCTTCACTGATTTCAGTGGAACTTGGGTCCAGGATTTCTTAATCTCCAAAGCTCACCCCATTCTCAAAAGAGGATAGTGCTGGGATGAGGCTGGAAGGGATAAGGCCATTGAGATGATACCTTTGGCACACTGGATTACACCAAACCAGTGTGGAGCCAGCCCTAATTAAACCATCTCTCTGCTCTGGCTCTCCTGCCTCATTCAAATGATTTTTCATATATGCAAAATGTACCCACGTTGCATGAGTAAAATACCCCCACATACACCATCCCCACTGCACAACAACATACCCTGTTGTGCAGCACCTTCCCATGCCATCGACCCCCCCCCCATGTGCAGCAACACCCGCCGTGCGCAGAAACACCCCCCATGCACACCAACCCCCATGCACATCAACCTCCCATGTGCAACATCCCCCATGTGCACCAGCCCCCACATGCATACCAACCGCCAAAGCCCACCAATCCCGCAATGTGCACCATCTCCCTCAGTACACCAACCCCCATATGCGCACCAATCCCCAAAGCACACCAATCCCCCATTGCACTTCACCTCCCCCAGTGCAACTTTCCCCTGTGCATCATCTCCTCAGTGCACCCTCCCTCCCAGTGCATCAGCTGGAAGTTGATCAGTCAGTCTTCAATGTTCAGTATAGGACAAAAACATGTTGCATCCCTTTTTATCCTCTTAAGGATTAAATTTCTCAACATCAGTTCTTGGTGGGTGTTCATGTCACAGAAGGAATACCCTCCCCAAATTTCACACTTCTAGGAGTAGCGGTTTTGGCTGGGCGTTGATGAGTCAGTGAGTGAGTCAGTGAATCAGTCAGTGAATCTATCTATCTATCTATCTATCTATCTATCTATCTATCTATCTATCTATCTATCTATCTATCTAAATGAGAAAAGTCACTGACTGACTCACTGACTGACTCATCAACGCACTGCCAAAACCGCTGGGCTTAGAAGCATGAAATTTGGGGTGGGTGTTCCTTCTGTGACTGAGGGGTGCACTAAGAACCAGTTTTGGGAAATTCCAACCAGAAGGGGGTGAAAAGGGGTGCAATGCGTTTTCCTCCCTATACTTTGCATTGGAGAATTGCTGACTCATCAACATTCCACCCCAACTGCTGGGCCTGAAGCATGGAATTCTGGGAGGGATCCTTCTGTCACCTGAACACCCACCAAGAACCCATCTGGAGAAATTTAACCCTTCAGGGGCTGAAAAGGGGTGCAGCGTGTTTATGTCCTATACTTAACATGGGAGACTGAATAAGCAGGCCTCCGTCAGTCTTGAAAGACTATGGTATTGTGCTTGGCGCTGCATACGCTGCATGCGAAGCACGAAAGCCTGGGTTAGATTATTATGGAGAATAGGATGTTACCCAAGCAGCAAATCCCCTCTCTCCACACCACTGAATTAGTCCAATGGGAAGGCAGAGCCAATACGATTGGATCCAGCTGGCGTCACAGAGCTGGGCTAAGGACAGGAGCTCACCCTGTCTTGTGGGGCTGACCCGGGTCTCAAAGCCTGGCCTACTGGTTAACAAGCACAGCGTCTTAACCGCTTGCGCCACCCACAGCCCAACATCCAGCCAATTTGCTGCTCAGTGCCTGGTGCACTGGGGGATGTTGTTAGGAGGAATAGGTTGCACTGTGGAGGACGCTGCTCATGGGGGGGTTGGTGCGCATGGGGGGAAGTTGTGCATGGGGGAAGTTGTGCATGGGGGAAGTTGTGCATGGGGGGTTGATGCGCATGGGGGGTTGATGTGCATGGGGAAAGTTGCGCATGGGGTTGATGTCCATGGGGGAAGTTGCGCATGGGGGGTTGATGCGCATGGGGGGTTGATGCGCATGGGGAAGTTGCGCATGGGGGGTTGATGCGCATGGGGGAAGTTGTGCATGGGGGGTTGATGCATATGGGGGGATGGCATATGGGGAAACTTTACTCCCACAACACGGGTACACTTTTTGCTAGTATATATAAAAATGATCCTTCTATCTTCCATCTTCCTAACTACTGCCCTATCTTCTGTCTTCCTAACCACTGCCCAGTCTCTTTTCGGCCCCTTTTTCTGCCCCCCTTATTTTTGCTAGACTACCAGAAGTCCTCAAAAAGGACTTCCTTTCCTTTTTTACTCTGCTCTGGACCCCTTCAGTCTGGCTTAAGGTCAGTACAATCCATAAAATCTTTTTAAAAAGTGTCTAATGATCTCCTCTCTGCCAAATCAATGGTTTTTGTCATATCATTTTTTATCTTTCTGCTTACAGTTAATAACTCTTCATTGCTTGATTCCTTTTTTGCCCTAGGTCTCTGTCACTCTGTCCTCAAATGGTTCGCTTCTCTGTCCAAGATTATCTTTTCAAGTTGTTTTCTGGGAATATTCTTTTATTCCACTTCTTGCATCATTAGCTCTTTTTACCCTCCACAGTATCCTTCATACACAAGCTGCCATAAGTCTTTGTGAAAAAGGCAGGATATAAATTAATAATAATAATTTATTAATATAAATTAATAATAAAATGATAAATTATTATTATTATTATTATTATTATTATTATTATTATTATTATTATTATTATTATTATCCATAAATACACAGCGAACAATTTCGTGCTGGTTTCATTCACATCACCAGTCGGACCCTTCCCAAGAATCTAGGACTGTGTGAAGTAGCGGTGTATAATTCATACTGATCCCAGAAGAGCGGCTTCCTGCAGTTGGCAGAGTGATATTTTGTCAATGCCAAAAGTTTTCAGGTGCCTGCCAAGGTCTTTGGGCACTGCACCCAGTGTGCCAATTACCACTGGAACCACCTGCACTGGCTTACACCAGATACACTGTAATTTGATTCTTAGGTCTTGGTAGCGGGAGATCTTTTCCAGTTGTTTCTCCTCAATTCTGCTGTGACCTGGTATGGCAATGTCAACAAGCCACACCTGACTGCTTTCTATTATGGTGATATCTGGAGTATTGTGTTCCAAGACCTTGTCCGTCTGTATCCTGAAGTCCCACAGAAGCTTGACCTGCTCATTTGCAACCACTTTTTCAGGCTTGTGGTCCCACCAGTTTTTTTGCCACTGGCAGATGATACTTTTGTCATAGATTCCAGTGGATCATCTGGGCAACAGAGTTGTGCCTCAGTTTGTAGTCAGTCTGCGCGATCTTCTTGCAGCCACTTAGAATGTGGTCGATGGTTTCATCCACTTCTTTGCAGAGTCGGCATTTGGGGTCATGGGCTGATTTTTCAATTCTGACCTTGATGACATTTGTCCTGATTGCCTGTTTTTGGGCAGCAAGTATCAGGCCTTCCATCTCCTTCTTCAGTGTTCCACTCGTGAGCCACAACCAGGTCTTATCCTGATCCACTCTTCCTTCGATCTTGGCAAGGAATTGGCCATGCAATACTTTATTCTGCCAACTGGCAGTCCGAGCCTGAATTGCACTATTACGATATTCATAGTTGGTCTGCTGCACTTTCAACAACTTTCTCTTGCTGACTTCAGTCAGAGCAGATTCCTGGCTCTCTCGCACATAAACTGCTAGGGCATGTTTTTCTTCTTCCACCGACTGTTTCACTTGCAAAAATCCTCTGCCCCCTGATTTTCTAGGCAGGTACAGCCTGTCATCATCACTACGTGGATGTAAAGCATAGTGAATGGTCATTAATTTCCTTGTTTTCCTGTCCAAGTCATCCAGTTCCTTTTGTGTCCAGTTCACAATGTATACCTAACTACAGGTATGGCCCAGGTATTTATAGCCTTTATAATGATGCTGCCATTCAATTTGCTCTTCAAAATTTTTCTAATCCTTTGTATGTATTCTCTGCTGACCACAGTTTTTACATGCCTGTGCTTGATATTGTCCAGCTGCAGTATGCCCAGATATTTGTAGGCTTCAGGCTGGTGGCATTTAATGGTTTGACCATTCGACATTTCAATGCCATCACTTTCCGTGATCTTCCCTTTCTTTAGTGCCATTGTGGCACATTTGTCCAGGCCAAACTCCATGTTGATGTCGGTACTAAAGACTCGGACTGTATTGGTGAGTGACTGGATTTCTGCTTCTGACTTTCCGCAGAGCTTCAAATCATCCAAGTACAATAGATATGAAATTTTCTGTGAATTTTTGGCAGTTTGGTAGCCCAGATTCGCTTTCTGTAGGATCATTGACAAAGGGATCATCACAATGACAAACAGCAATGGGGACAATGAGTCCCCCTGGAAGATTCCCCATCTAATGTTGACAAGTCCATAACGTTCATTGGCTACGAATAATTCTGTCTTCCAGAGTTTCATTGCATTTTCAATGAAATTTGTAAGATTTTTGTTGACCCCGATGGACTCCAGACATTTTATGATCCAGCTGTGTGGCAATGAATCAAAGGCTTTTCTATAGTCAATCCAAGCCATGTGCAGATTGGTTTTCTGGCTTTTACAATTCTCCAGTATCATTTTATCAATCAGGAGCTGATCTTTTGTGCTTCTGCTTCTCCGTTTATTGCCTTTCTGCTTCACTGGTAAGATGTTATTTACTTCCAGGTGATCCTGAATCCTGTCAGCTATGATGCCTATCAGCAGCTTGAACATGGTGGGTAGACACATTATTGGCCTGAAGTTTCCTGGTGCTATCCCGTTTGCTGGATTCTTCTGTATTAGGAGAGTCTTTCCAGTTGTTAACCACTGGCTGATGTTACCTGTTCATAGCATTTCATTAAGTAGTTCAGCCATTTTCCCATGCAGGCCAGTCAGGTACTTGAACCAGAACCCATGGAGCTGATCATTACCAGGTGAAGTCCAGTTTTTAACTCTTTTCACTCTCTGTCTGATCATTTCAGCTGTTATTTCCATCTGTTCCATTTTGTTCTTGGAGAAATGTTCTTCAAACTCTTTTATCCACCCAGCATTACTGTTGTAATCTTTCTCGGTTTCCCATAAGTTTCTCCAGAGTTGAGTAGTCGCATTTTTCTCAGGTTTTATTACTTTTATATCTGCTTTCTGATTCAACGCCTGGTAGAACCGCCTTTGATCTGACTGGAACATTTGATTTTGTCTATACTGGATGATTCTGGCTTCATATCTTTCAATTTTTCTGGCTGTTGCTGTTATCTGCTACCTCACAATTTCCATGGCTTCTTCAATCTTCCTTGTGTTCAGCCAGTACTTTTTGACCAGGTATTGCTTGATTTTGTCTTCCTCAGTGTTTTCTCCTTCATGTTCTTTAAGTTACTTGCATCTGATCGCAAACTCTTGATCTTCAATTCCAGTCTGATTTTCCATTTTGGTTTTCCAGTTGATTTTCCAGAGGACTTTGGTGGTTCAATCCCCAGTTCTTCTGTTACTATCAGTGCTTTGCTGTAGGTGAGCTGATTTGTTTGTTCAATAGATGTTATGTAAATTGTTGCAAGTGCGGCATTGGCGCACTTATTAGTGGTGCTAGGTGCTTTCTGGGTATATGTTTCAGAGCTTGAAGCCTTGTCCTTTCTGCATTTGAGGCAGCATGGGTCAGGATTTTATATTTCAGTTCTTGTTGCCTTGTAGTCAGTATTCCTGGCAGCTCACCAAGGCCTTCAGGTTCTTGCTCAGCTTCACACAAAATTTCCATGCTTTCTTCTGGTTTAGGGCCTCCCAACATGGGAGCTTCTCCCACAGCCACTACAGAAGTCTGCTGTTCTTCAGTTTCTGCAGCTTTTCCTTATTTCTTCCAGTTCAACATCAGTGAAGATCTTTTTCCGGACTATGAATCATCTCTGGTCAGCCAGTCTAAGATGGGTTGTATTTGAATGTGGGAATTCTTGGTTCCAGAGTTGGTACATCCTCTTCTGGTAGCCACACTTTTCAGGTTCTGAGTTGTAGTAGCACTTCATGATGATCCGATTCTCTAACATTGAGTATTTCTGCCGCTTTTGTGGTTGTCCATTTGATGGTGTTCCCTGATCCAGTAGCCCACTTGTCGACAGATGTCCAGGATCAACAACATCCACGCGGACCTTTTTATCCTGGGCAGTGACCAAGCCAGTATAGACTTCAGATTCTTTTCTTTCACCATATTGATTTATGGGTATGGGTGCAGCAGTGGATGTTCCCTAAGTGGCTCTTCAGCCGCACTTCAGACGCACATTATTATTATTATTATTATTATTATTATTATTATTATTATTATTATGCACCTTTGGCAATAAATCGAGGAAAACTTATATCTATAGATGAAGTGAAGGTGCCAAACAATAGTGAAATAAAAAGTCTTGAACTAGAAACAGCTTGGCATACTCCAAGCTAACAACATTAAATATGAAGAAGTCAAGACCAGGGTAGACAAGCAATACATCAGAAGTCTCCAGAAAATTCTAAAATCAAAATTCAGTGCTGGCAATGCCATCCAAGCCATCAGTATCAGTGTTCGATATACCATCTACTACCGTACCAGTGGTTCGATATATTGCTGGCATAGTTAAATGGATTCAAACTGACTTACCCCCAAATCCAGAGTTACTACAGGAGCATGTAAGAGACATTACGTGCACCCGTAGTTACTGCACCATCTAGTGAAAATCTATGGGAAATTCATATTGATATCCAGAGTAAATTGTTCTTACACTGGAGCAAGGACTCCCTGTAGTTACTCTGGATTTTGCCCATAGAGAACTTGGATAGGAAAACCCAAAAAATAATTATAAAGCACCAGAAAGAATCAAGTACCAATTGTGCAAGGAGACCGAAGAAGCAGTGGAACACATCATCTGTGGCTCCAGAAAGATCACCCAAACGGACTATCTGGAAAGACACAATAAAGTAGCTGCCAGGATACACTGGAGTCTGTGCCAAAAGAACAACCGAGTCACAACCAAGAACTGGTGGGACCAAAACCAGAAAAGATAGTCCAGAATGAACAGGCCAAATTCCTATGGGACTTCCGTATTCAAACCGACTGCCACTTGGAACATAAAACACCAGACATCACTGTGGTTGAGGAAAAACAGGTCTGGATAATTTACATTGCAATACCCAGAGATTGTTGGCTTCAAGACAAAGAACATGAGAGGATCATGTGGTATAAAACTTAAAAGTAGAAATTCAGAGAATCTGGGAAAAGAAAGCCACTGTGATTCCAATAGGCCCTCTTGGAGCAATTCCATCAAGCCTCCAGGAACATCTAAACATAACGGTCCTCCAGAACATAATAACTGTCCAGTTACAAAAAGCAGCACTCCTGGAAACTTCACACATATTGAGACGCTACCTTTGTGATTCCTGGTTCCTTGGAAAGAAATCAAACCACAATGGAGACAATTCCAGTCAGACTCCTGGCGACTCTGATATCATCATCATCCTCATCATATTCATCATCATAGTCATCATAGGGTTAGGGTTCTCAAAATCTCAAAATGCAAAGTAATTTTTTTCCCGTTCTCTTTGCTTCAAACATTGTTCGATGCCATGATGATTGTGACTTCTGATTTCCATTCATTACTTCCTCCCCTACGCATTTCATTTGAGATTGTTCTTTGCCTCATGCAAGAGATAAGCTGGGGACATCTATATTTTTCTCTGTTGTGTCAGATAATTAGATAACAGTGCGCTGAGCTGCAGGTATGGTTCATCCATGCATGTTCATCACTTGTTGACTGAAGCCTGAATAATCACAGATCAAACACCACATACAGGATGATGTTCCTACTGCTACACATTGCCTCAAACAAAATGTTTGGCGCTTCAGTGATATCAGTTTACACAGTTAGCTGCAAGTTATACTAAGTGTTGAGGAAAGCAAGTGAAATTCATCAGGTGTGAACCACTTTTTAATGAGTCAAATATATGGCAAATATTTGCAAATATTTCCCAGATCTATCTATCTATCTATCTATCTATCTATCTATCTATCTATCTATCTATCTATCTATCTATCTATCTATCTATCTATCTATCTATCTATCTATCTATCTATCTATCTATCTATCTATCTATCTATCTATCTATCTATCTATCTATCTATCTATCTATCTATCTATCTATCTATCTATCTATCTATCTATCTATCTATCTATCTATCTATCTATCTATCTATCTATCTATCTATCTATCTATCTATCTATCTATCTATCTATCTATCTATCTATCTATCTATCTATCTATCTATCTATCTATCTATCTATCTATCTATCTATCTATCTATCTATCTATCTATCTATCTATCTATCTATCTATCTATCTATCTATCTATCTATCTATCTATCTATCTATCTATCTATCTATCTATCTATCTATCTATCTATCTATCTATCTATCTATCTACAGTATTTATATATCGCTTTTCAACTAAAAAGTTCACAAAGCGGTTTACAAAGAAAATGGTTGGTTATTCATTCAGATGGTTATTCATTATGGGTAGGGCTGCCATAATTCTCTTCCACAAAACCAGGACAGGACCTACTGTCCCATTTGCCAGTATGTGAACACAGTCTCCCCAAATCCACTGTTCTTGTGTTCTTGTTTTTCAGGACATATGGCAATCCTAATTGTGGGTGCTGTCCTAAAAACATTTTCCTGGGAGTAAGACCCACTGAACACAATGGGACTTATTTTTGAGTAGACATGGTTAGGATTGTGCTTTTTATCTATTTATTTGGGAGTTATTCTTCCTTACTGATAAAGTAATAGTGTTGAATTGATGAGGTCTTGGCTTGAGTATAAGAATACAGTGGCGCCTCATGTAACAAGTTTATTTCGTTCTGGAGGTATGCTTGTTACATGAAACCCTCTTTATGTGAAGTGGATTTTCCCATAGGAAATAGTAGAAAGTCAGACAGTTCCACAACCCAAAAAATATTCATATAAAGATATTAACTGTTTATAAAAATGATTACAAAACACTGTAATATAACACAGTACAAAACACTGTAATATAAAGTAACATACAACACTGCAATAAAGAAAGTACTGTACAGTACTGAACTTTGAAAACCTTCATGGCTGGTGTGAGGGTTACAGAGAGGGGGATGTCTTTGGCTGCAGTTTGGCTTTCCTGGGAGTAAGACCCATTGGACACAATGGGGCTTACATCTGAGTAGTCATGATTAGAATTGTACTCTTTCACAATCACTAATGGAGTCACTGCTATCCATTGGCTCAATGGCATCTTTGTTTTTATGTGCAACTTTAACATTCCCATGCTGCTGATGAGGAGCAGCACTAGAACATTGATAAGGCACACCTTCTATGCTGCCATACACAGAACCGCATACAAACCTGGCTCAGGCTGCTCCCCCTAGACTCCCCATGAGTTCCCTGGCCATGGAAGCCTATTCCTAACTTTGCCCAGGGCCCCACTGTAGCTCAAGCTAGTCCCCCCATCCTCCCTGTGGGTTCCCTTGCCATGGAACCCTGATCCAAACTTCCTCAGAAGTGTTCTTTACTCAAGACAGTGCTCTTTACACAAGTCAAAATTTCTGAGAAAACTTTGCTCTTTATACAAAATACTCTTTATTCAAGTTGCTCTTTATTCAAGGTACCACTGTATATGGAAAATGGAAATACAAGTTAAAGATGTCCCTTGCAGTTTAACCTACTAGTCATGGCCAAAACTTGAGAGTGGTGCTCGTTCTTGTTACGAGGCCAAAAAGCAAGCATTGTCTGAAGATGCCTCCATGATTATGTGGACAGCATGACTAAACGCCAAAGGTGCACAGAATGCTATTACCTTCCAATTGAAATGGTACCTATTAACAATGGCTCACATCTTCAGTGCACCAACATGGCAACTGCTGCACTGGCAGTGCACCAAGAAAGGATTGGACTGTCAGCTGCAGTATAGGCGTTATACTGGAATAATGAATGAATGTCATCTGCACATGTTTGTGCATTCTACGCTGTTTGAATTTGCTATGGAATCTTTGTGCATTGTTTGTCACTCTCTTGAAATACTTTGATAACTAATGGCAATACTCCAACCTCATTGCCATGCACACGCATTCTGAATTCATTTTCCCCCAATACAATTTCATATTTTTCCTGTCTTTCACGTCAGTTGATATATCAGGCATAAGGTGACCCATGTCTGCTTTCTGAGGGTTTTCACCTGTTGTCAAGGTTGATGTAACACACTCAGTTACTTGCATTCATTGTTATTGGTAGTCATGATGCGTTTAGAGCTTCTCCCCTTTCCTAGCTCATCACTCCCCTCCCTTCCATCTCAAGCTGGTCTAACCTGGTGAATCACCTGCCATTGTATGCCCAGGCTGATGTGTACCTGGTTAAGCTCACTGTTCATCCTTGGAACACTCTTCCTATATGGTTTTTGAAACATCTGAACTCCGATGTGTCAAAAACACCTTCGTAATTACTTTCAAGACCCGCTTCTGTATAGCTCCTAGTAAATTGTATTATGTGCAGAAAAGCAGATGTTATGGACAGCCATTAACACCATAATAGAGATAGCTCATGGGGCAAGGATGACATTTAAAATGTATGATCACGAGGTTGATGAAAATATCACCTGAAACTGAGGCTGAGTAATAGGATAAAATAATTAGTGCCCGAATGGGGTCTTCTCTTATATTTCCTATCTCATTATGCTGAAGATTTTTTTCCCCCAAGACTCCCATTGCGTAATTATGTTAACATTAAGAGTTTTAATTTAGTCTGCCTGAAAAGGTTTGTAAAAAATTAACATGGCAGTGACCCTGTTAATTATCTGAACCCTTATTTAGCTGTGCTGTAGTCTTGAATTATCATCACTGTATAACTTAAAGTAAGGGTTCCCAAACATTGGAGCACTTTGATGAAACCCTCATCATCCTTTGTGGTGGGTCACAACGCTCCGGGTGGTATTTGAGGCCTCTTCTGGACCTTTGACCCCCATTATACAGACCTTTTCAGATCTCAGAAGTCTCCACTTCAAAGTTTTGATGCGAAAAGAAAGTAGCTTACTCAGTTATGCTATTTCAAAAAGTACCGTAATCCAGTGTGGATCTGAGAAATTATGGACCTGTAGCTATTCTGGATAAAGTAGCAGAAATCATAATTAAAGTTCAAACTATTAGGAATCAAGAAGATTAAGATTAGAAGATTAAGCCTGCTGAAGGAGAATCAGCATGATTTCTCCAATGAGAAGTCCTGCTTTATTAATGTTTGGGAGTACTTTGAAAGTGTTAGACTTACAGCTATTGAGAATTCAGTTGACATTATATTCTTGGACTATTAAAATCTTTTGATGAAGTCTGTCATCAGCATACTTGTAACAGGGATGAGCACCTTAGAGTTGGTCATGGCTAGCAGGGCAACCTGCAGAGGACACCTTTATCTAGATGGGTTTTTGGCCTGATCCAAAAGTGCTGTTACATTTTCATGTGAGTCAGAATTGGAAATTACTGCTCATCACTATTTTCATACCAATCTTTTCCAAAGTCGATCAGATGCAAAACATACGTTGATCAAATCGGTCAAGGCCATTTCCAAATGGAAACCATAACATCATATTTTTGGAAGGCCAATCAATTGCCACCCACTGCTTGATGGGTTATAAACAGGGAGGCGTAATTGCTGCTCAGCAAGCACTGCTCTTTCTGGGCTCAGTGAATTTTCTCAAAGTTAAGTTCTAATAAATATGACAGTTTGATGAATGGAGACAGTTGGAATACCAAATAGGAACATTTTGTGTGTGTGTGTGCTGTTTGCTCATCCAGTGGTATTTGTATAATTCATGTGGCAAGATGTTCTGCATTTACTTGGGTGAGCTCATGTCTCAGCTGAGTGACATATGGTACTTGAGGCAATAAATGAAATTTGGAGCTTCCTCCGTTTGACAGTGTTGGTCCTAATTATGGGGCTCTATCATGTCAAGTTTGAGCCCTATTAGCCAATAGTGATGAGTTGTAGGCATATGTCAACCTCCATGATTTCCGCTGTACAGTGGCTATGAGTGTACATTTTATTCTCTTGCTCCCAGGCATCTTCAGTTAATTGGTAACATTGCCTGGTTAATAGGAAGCTCAGGCCATTCCTAAAGGAAGTAGCATCAGTTAAACTCTAATGCCCCAGGCCAGCAAATGTGCTTTGAGTTGGCACTGGTAGATCTACAATTTGGCTGCTTTTGTAATGCTTGGAGACAATAACGCTGAGTTATCCCCATCTCTTTAGGTGGGTGCAGGCAGTGGTGGGCTTCAGGGGGTTCTTACAGGTTCTATAGAACACTTTGCTAATGAGTGCCTGGTTCTGAGAACCAGTCACTAATGGGACATAGAACCTGTTGTTAATTTAGGTTATTAGGACACAGAATCTGTTGTTAATTTATTTGAATCCTACCACTGGGTGCAGGTAATTGCTCAGGAAGACTTTAACCAGGAATTGTTATAACAATGGTTAATATTATTGTAAAGATGATAGCATTGTCACCGGACTTGCTATTGGTGGGCTTATCTCCATTCTAAGACCTCCTCTCTTAACCTAGAAACAGAGAGTTGGAAGGAACCTAACAGGTCATCTAGTCCAACCTCCACCTGTACCAGGTAATCCTCCTAGAGTAGGTGCTTGTTGAGTTTCTACTTGAAGATCCATTGTGGAGGATCTGTCTATTCTGTTGAGCTGCTGAATTGGAAAATTTTTCCTGCCAAACAGGAAATTTTTGTCTTGATATCCAATCAAAATTTTCTTTCTTGCAGCTGAAGTTTGATCACAGGCATAAGCTCTTCTAGTCAATGGAATGTACTCCAAGTCTGGATAGAATTGTAGCCTTAGAAAGCTCTGCTAACATGTGTGTAAACATGATCCCAAACACTAGGCAAAGTTTTTAATTCACCATGAATTTAATGCCTGTTCTCCTATAGCAGTGCTCAGCAAGAATTGCCAACACCACAGCTGGGAACGCACAGAAATAAACCAACCTCCCCGCTCATCCTTGTAGCCCTTCCTGTAAAATCAAATGTTACGATGAAAATAATTATTACAGGAAACAGCCCCCTTGAAACCCAGCTGCAAATTTTCTCATGCCATTTCTTTTTATTGTTCCGCATCCGATAAACTATTAATACAGGACTAAACTGGTCTCTGACAGAAAATAGGCATCCTGCCAGGTGAACATTCAAATGAGAAAAAAATAGGAGGCAACTAGACAAACAGCCGAATCCTAACTAAATGGTTTTGTGCACAGTGATGCAAAGGCACTAGGGTGGGCTATGACCCTTGAACCACTGCGCAACCTAGAAGTGGGGTTTTCAGTTTTAAAGGTTTGGAAATGGCAAGGATTGGGAGCAATGAGATATAAATCACTGGTTTTTTGTGCTTTTTGTTTTTAAAGTGTTTAAATGTGGTATCCACTGACAATCAAATGCTGCTGCTGGAACAGAAGATACTTCTGTTTGATTATATAGTCAGTGTGTTGTTGACTGAAAGGTTGTTATGTGGCACATACCTGTATTAGAAGATTCTGGGCCTGCCTCCTTGCTTTTAGCAAGGAATCAAGAACGTTAGAGATTTATGGTGTCTTTTGTGATAAATTATTGATTTGCAGAAAAGGCAGATGGAGCAGATGAACAGCATGCATGTACAAACCAGTGCTGGTTTTCCAAAAACAGCATGAGTTCCTTCCGTCTTGTTTCTTGGCAGCTATATACAAATATACAATTCCTTTTTCAGGTTCTGGAAACGTGCTTCTCCACTCCTCGTTTCTTCCTATATACCTTCTCAGATACACTATTTGCCATAATTTCTACTCTGCCAGGTAGGTGTGCCCTGCATTCCTAGCTGGTCTTAATTCCCCATTAATAATCAGCATTCAGCATTAGTAGCCAGACTCAACCAAAACAAAAGGCAGCCTTTTAATGGAATGCTCAGAACACTATTCTCTTAGGAACCATATTTTGAAAAAAATGGGGCTATCTCTAAATGAAAGGCATTCTTTCATTTGGCAATTACTTGCACAATCTTCAAGCTATCATATTTGAAAATAACCAAAAGCAGCAGATATTTAAGTGGGACATCCTAACGGGGCCTGAAAGTGGCCTGAGCATAAACCCAGAGCTAGAACAGAGTTTAAAAAAAGAGTTGCATCTGGATATGATTTTAAGACTTACCGAGATAATTACTATGATGCATTTTGAACACTGCTAAAGGCTCCCACATACAAAATATGTTCTCCACTCCATTGTTATGTGATCTGGCCGTTAAGTGAACATTCAGCCCAATCTAGTGCCTCTGTGTAAGCAGACACTCCCTACCAAACACACTCTGGCTTAGGGCGCAATCCAGAGTAACTACAGGGAGTCTTTGCTCCGGTGTAAGAACAATTTGCTCTGGATTGCAATATGAATTTCCCATAGGTTTTCACTAGGTGGTGCAGTAACTACGGGTACACATAATGTCTTTTACATGCTCCCATAGTTACTCTGGATTATAGGGTTAGAAGGTTACTGCAGACTGATTGTCTCTTAGGCAAAATCCAGAGTAACTATGGGGAGTCCTTGCTCCGGTGTAAGAACAACTTACTCTGGATTCCAATGTGAATTTCCCATAGGTTTTCACTAGGTGGTGGAGGAACTACGGGTGCACGTAAAGTCTCTTACATGCTCCCATAGTTACTCTGGATTTGGGTGTAAGTCTGCATCCTGTTATACTCTAAGGGAGACCTGATTGTCTCATTAAGAGCCTCTATGTCAGTGGTTCTCAATCTTCCTAATGCCATGACCCCTTTATAAATTCCTTATGTTGTGGGGACCCACAACCATAAAATTATTTTTGTTGCTACTTTATAACTGTAATTTTGCTACTGTTATGAATCATAATGTAAATATCCAATATGCAGTATGTATTTTCATTGTTACAAATGAAATGTGTGTTCTATGCACACATTGAACACAATGGGATTTATTTCAGAGGATTGGCCATAGGACTGAGCCCTAAAGGCTGCAATCCTATCCACATTTACATGGAAGTAAAGGCCCCCTGACTATAATGGGATTTATTTCAGAGTAGCCATGCATAGGATTGAATCCTGAGGCTGTCAGTCAGCCCCAGTGCGTGTGCAGCTACAGCCGGAGGTCTGGCAAGCCTGACCTGGCCCCCTGCACTAGGGGTCTTTAGGCGACCCCCAAGAAACCTCTAGGTGACCCCAAAAGGGGTCCCGACCCCAACTTTGAGAAACGCTGCTCTATGTCATGTCATTGTATATGCAGTCCATCATTAAGTGGAAGGTTGTTAAGTGGCACACACCTGCTTTACTATTTTTTTTCCACACAAATAAAATGTCATTGTCCCCTTTCCATTATTTTCCCTCCATGTGTTGTGTGATTGCAATGGAATCATTAATGCCCTTCAATTTCACAGAACATCATCTCACCTTGTGTAAAATATTGCAACCAAACTGAAATAAAGCCTGGAGTACATTGCATACATTTCCCTTCAGCAGAATCTTTTCTGATTTGCTTACCATTTCTTTTTATACTTGTCCTTGTCTGACCCTCAATTTCAAGATTATTTCAAGCTCTCTTTCTTCTTCCCCATCCTTTAGTAAATAGTACAGAAGGAAAGCCAGCCCCAGCTTGATTTTGCTGCTAACCTTTTAACCCTCAAGGGCTGACTCTGATATTGTCTCGAATACTTGACATCTCATTAGAAAATCTCTTATGACTGTTCTTCAAACCCTGTGCAAAAATTAGCTTCAATTCGAGTCTGGCTTCCTTGAAAATATTTTCCCCTCTATGACTTCAACTTCAATACTCTCGAAGCAATATTTGTCTTGGTTATGGGAGAAGATGCTCCGACTTGATGGTTGTTCAAAGTCATTAAGGAGATATAACTAGAACCACAAGCGTCTACCCTGGAAAATGTTGGTAGGCAGAATGAACATGTTGTACCCTGCTCAATTACCAGGATATATTGCTGCAGCATCATTCCATATACTCTGCATGTTACAGGTCTTGGAATAAATCCAAAGAGCTTGTGCCATTGGTTATTTATTTAATCATTTGATTTTCTCTATAAGCCTCTTAGAATGCAATCCTATTCCTACCTGCTTGGAAGTAAGTCCCATTGTATTCAGTGGGTTTTGCTTCCAGGAAAGTGTCTATAGGTTTGCAGCCCTAGGGAACTTTAAATTGAAAAGTGATACAGTGGTGCCTCACATAACAAGTTTAATTCGTTCTGGAAGCATGCTTGTTATGTGAAATGCTCTTTATGTGAAATGCTCTTTATGTGAAGTGGATTTTCCCGTAGGAAATAATGGAAACTCAGATGATTGGTTCCACAACCCAAACAATATTCATATAAAAATATTAACTGGATGTTAAAATGATGACAAAACACGGTAATTGAATTCAAAACATGCATTCAGTGTGCATGATCCTAAGAAGTCTACTTAGGCTGCACTCCCAAAGACACTTTCCTGGGAGTAGGACCCATTTAACACAATGGGGCTTACTTCTGGGTAGACATGGTTAGGAGGCTGCAATCATAAAGACACTTTCCTGGGAGCAAGCCCCATTTAACACAGTGGGGCTTAATTCAGAGTAGACATGGTTAGGACTCAGCAATCCTAAACACACTTTCCTGGGAGCAAGCCCCATTGAACACAGTGGGACTTATTTCTGAGTAGATATGGTTAGGAGGCTGCATGGAGGATAGCGTGCTTACCTTGGCTGCTGCGGGAGGCTGGAGGCCAGTGGGGGCACTTGGGGGCAGTTAGGAGCAACTGCCCCCCAAGTTGGGGGCAGTTAGAGGCATAAGTGAGCTGGCCAGCAGCCCTTTAAAACAGGCTCCACGCAGAGTGTCACGGCTGCCTAGCGCAATACCCATTAGGAAGCAACACTTCCTGTTTCTCCATGTGTCTGCCTTTTGCATCCCCAGATGACTTGGTCAGGTTGCTTTCACATTGCCTGGGGCTTGTTAAGAGGAGCACAACCCCAATGGGAATTTGTGCTTGTTATGTGAATCACTTGTAATGAGGGGCACTTGTTATGCGAGGTACCACTGTAAATACCATTATTAACAACAACAACGTTTCTCTTTGCATATCCTCTAATATGCTGAGTCCACCATTTTCTTGGTGCACTGGAGCATCAAGATAAAGCCCAGTACAGTCCAGAAGACATCCCTGGACAATATGGAAGCTCAGCTCTTGACCTGAAGTGATGTATCATAAGTCCATAAGTTGAGCCTTCACAGGATCGTGCCACAGGCCCGTCTAGTCCACCTTCCTGAATCACAGATGCACAGAAGCCCACCTGATGCTTTAGGAAGCACCTGCATCCAGGTGTCCTCCCCTGCATCTGGTCTTTGAAGGTACTCTACGTCTACAAACCCTTCATGGCTTGTAACTCATAATGGGTTTTATTGTATCATGTCCTTTACTCTAGGAATTTGTTCAAATCCTTCTTAAAGGCAATGAGGTTGGATGCCATCACCATATCATTTGGCAGGGAGATCCACAGACCAACCACACACTGGATAAAGAAATATTTTTGTCCGTCCTAACCCTCCCAACACTTGATTTTAGTGAATGTCCCCCAGATCTGGTGTTATGTGAAACGGTATCCACTCTATCCATTCTGTATCCACTATCCATCCTTTGCATAATTTTGTATGGGTGCAATCCACAGTAACTACAGGAAGTCCTTGCTCTGGTGTAAGAACAATTTGCTCTGGATTGCAATATAAATTTCCCATAGGTTTTCACTAGGTGGTGCAGTAGCGACGTAGCGACGGGTACACGAAATGTCTCTTACGTGCTCCTGTAGTTACTCTGGATTGTAGGGTATTTCTCAATCATGTACCCCCTCAAGCACCTCTTTTCTAGATTGAAGAGCCCCAAACACTGCAGCCTTTCCTCATACAGAAGGTGTCCCAAACCATCAATCATTTTGGTTGCTCTCCTCTGAACCTTCTCCATTTCTTTTTAATAAGGTGCTGCATCATTGCCACCAGGGCTCGGTTTAAACCAGTGGGACCAATTTCTCCCAACTGGGCCTTGCACCCTTGAGCAGGGTGACCATATGTCATCACTGGAATAGAGGACATGGCCCCCTAAAATGTGAGACATCCAAGAAAAATGTAGATTTGGATACTTAAAGAGTTTTTTTATGTCTCTCGTAATGAAATGGGGAACAGATGTCTTGAATTTTGGTATGATAATGCATTTAAACTTTAGTTCTGTTTCTTTCTTGTGTTCCCATATTGCACCCATATTTCAGTGTAATGAAAAGTGTTAAACATACATATTCATTCTGATGATGATTTATCAGTACTGTATTTTCATTTGCATTGAGTAGCATTTTTAATTAAGACACCTTTTGAAACTGTGGTATTAAGTTCTATTGATACTACAGTATGGGTTTTTAAAAATTTCATTTATAAAGTTTATGAGTTACCTGAAGAATGCTATACTTCTGCTAATTTTTGGTACAGTTCTTTTGGCAAGAGTTGAGCTTTTAATAAGCAATTAAATCCAAATTATTTTGCAGCTAATAAATGATAGAATCAGACTCACCTCATATTGTAATATGCTGTTAACTCTCAGCAACTTCTAATCCATCCTCAGATTAATTTTATTGATAACATTCACGAAACAGCTTTCCAGTTCGGAAATTGTTCTGCATGATGAAAAATGTCATTCTGAAAAACTATCAATAATGAAGACAACGCAAACAACCCAGATCAGATACATTTCAATAAAGCCTAGTAAATTCAGCAAAAAACAAAAAATGTTTTCAGCAGACAGCTGTAAAATGCTATAGTGGCAATATGCAAAATCCCTGGAGGAGTTTGGATGTGGTGTCAACAGCGCCCCATTGCTCTGACAGATCTGGGATGCGCAGGATGAACAACTTATAGTATAGTAAGTTTTGTCTACTGAGCTAGTGCCATTGTTGGGAAAGGAAAGAAAATTAGTCTGCACTGAACATGTGCTCCCTTTAGAGCATAGACAAATTCCAGCCAAATGTTTCAAATTTCAAATTTTTAAATATTTCAAAATTTCAATGTTTTAAAATTTCAGGCAAAGCCTGAAGACATTTTTTTCCAGATAAACCTTCCGAGTTCCTGGTCATTTTACTATCTGGTCCTTTAGTTCTGATTTTAATTTTCTCTCTACCTATCTACAGTATTTATATACCACTTTTCAACTAAAAAGTTCACAAAGCAGTTTACAAAGAAAATAAAAAATTAATGGGTAATGGGTCCCTGTCCCAAAACGGCTCACAATCTAAAATTTTTTAGAGGCTCAGGTTATGACAAGATACCAAAATTTTCCTATTGGGAACTAAGAAGCCAAAAGTTCTTGAAAGGAGATCTGAAACTTCCTCCTTAATGTTCTGTTTTCTTGAGAAAGGGAGACAAAAGATTTTGGCCAACCAAGATAGGGTTGCCATATGTCCAGAAAAACAGGGACAATTTTTGGAGATTGTGTTCACATATGAACACATATGTGGTTGTGGGTGGCGCAAGCAGTTAAGACGCTGTGCCTGTTAACCAGCAGGCCAGGGTTCGAGACCCAGGTTAGCCCCACAAGACAGGGTGAGCTTCTGTCCTTAGCCCAGCTCTACGACACCAGCTGGATCCAATCGTATTGGCTCTGCCTTTCCATTGGACTAATTCAGTGGTGTGGAGAGGGGGGATTTGCTTCTTGGGTAACAGCCTATCCTCCATAACAATCTAACCCAGGCTTTCGTGCTTCGCATGCAGCGTATGCAGTGCAGAGCACGATACCATATTCTTTCAAGACTGACGGAGGCCTGCATTGCTTTTTAATGTTATATTTTATGTTACTATATTATCAGCCGTATTGGGACTCCAAGAAAAAGGCAGGATATAAATACTGAAAATAAATAAAGGCTGCAATTCTAACTTCCACCTAGGCCAGCCTAAGCCCTGGCATTAGTCCTGTGCTGACCTGGGGGTGTCACAAAAGGAGGAAACTTCTGCCCTGCACCTTGGGGGAATAGGGTTTAGGCCAGTGCACAGGAATATGCCAACCTCCCCGGATCACAGAAAGATAGGCCAGGTGATTTAGACTAACCTAAATTTCTTAGGATTCACCCCAACTCTCTTTAAAAGCAATTTCTTCCGAGAGATTCTGGTTTATATAAGCTCTGAGTGCAATAACACACATCCCTTGTTACTTTGCTCCATTAAACCCACCCCCCCCCCCCAAATTCTTTCTGACTGTAAAATACTTTCAGACTATGGATGAAAACTTCTTGGAATAAGGAGCTGGGATATAGGGAGGTTTCCTTATGCACCATGTACAGAGATGGTGTTGTGTGAAAGAAAGAAAGAAAGAAAGAAAGAAAGAAAGAAAGAAAGAAAGAAAGAAAGAAAGAAAGAAAGAGCCCAATCGTAACTAAGGTTTCAATCCTAAAGACACTTTTCTGGGAGTAAGATCCATTGAACACAATGGGGCTTACTTTTGACCACCTTGGTTAGGATCCTAGTAACATTGGTTAGGATTGGTTACTTCTTGTTGGGGATTTTCAGTTGCTGGACATTTGACCCCTTGCCCCACAAACCGGCCTTCTCCAGCAAGTGTCTCAGCACCCTTCAGCACATGAAGCTGACCATTCTCCACTTTCCCAGATGACCAGCTCACATGCACTGGTCAAGCATGTTTGCAATGGCTGTTATGCAAGCAAAATGTGTATTCCATTAACATATTATTCCAAAAGAATTGGGCTGTATCCTATCCACACTTTCCTAAGAGTAATCCCATTAAACAAATTAAACCAAATTAAAACACATTGGGACATCTGAGTAGGCATGCCTATAGTGTAGACATGTAATATTAATATATTTATTTGATTTATATCTCACCTTTCTCTAAAGGAAGGACACTCAAGGTGGCTACTGCTAATAATAATACTGCTACTGTTGAGAAAGTATAGTATTTTAAAGATAGACAAACACCACTCAAGCCAAGAATCAGATGTGTCTTTCTGGGCATTTTTGGATTTCCCAGTGCAATTGAATGATTTGTCATTTAGGAAGAATTAATGGAATTAAAAACCTGTACTTTCCAATGTCAGCAAAGCATACTCCACGCATCATGTACATTTAGATGTCAGCAGGGCTTTCTCCAAGCATCCTTAGATATCTTGATTGCTGAGTGAAGACTTGGAATTAGATGAACTAGAGAAAGCCAGGAGGTCCATTTCATAAATCAACACAAAGAAACAGCTCTTTAAGTCTGAAAATGGAAGGTTTTTTTCTTTGTGAACAAAAATTATCAGGCTCCACATCAGCAAGAACAAAGCAGAAGATCAGCAAAGGAAAAAGCTTTGGCACTGAGCTGTTATGCGCCAAGATAAAATGTAGAAGTGGGTGGTGGGTGGGCTTGGAATGCAATGACTGAAATTTTTGAACAAACCACCCTTTCTAAAGCACCCTATTTCTAAACCACCCTATTTCCAAAAACCAAACAAATATAACACCATGTGTCCTATCCAACCCCCACAGATGCAGCAGCACATGATACATCCTGAGCAGAGGAGGGGTAAAATAGCCTTGAAATCTCCTCCAGGGAAAGGAGATTTTCCTTGCCTGGAGAGAAGTCTCCATTGCCCTAATGGGTCTATGTGGACCTATGTCCCCAGTTGTGCTGGTGCAGGCTCAAACAGACCTTGGTAAGGGGACCTAATCCAGAAAGAGGATAGGGAATCAATACTGCATTGCCTTAAATTCTATTATGAATCAGCAACTGGAGTGGAAAGGTGGTGGCTTGATTATATTTTGGATTTTGGGAATTTTTCTTTGTAATATGCAGTTATCATTGCCATGTTTTCTTGAAAATCCAGTAAATAAAAATCAAAAACAATCTCAAAAGTACCACATTATACTCTATTTGCATATGTCAACAGGATTGAACTTGCTTTTCTGTGTCATCATGGGTTCAGATTTTAAAAAAAATATTTTGACTCATGTACAATTAGGGCTTCACTCCCATACAAACTTTCCTGATCCCACTGAGTGCAGTGATGCTTACTTATGAATAGACATGCCTAGCATTGGGATGTAAATATCTGATACAAAACTGAACTGTGAATTACGTTATATAATCTATATTCTTGTCAACTGTTGCAAAGCCTGCAGCAACCATTTAGGAAATTGTTTATTCTGGCAGAGAGTTCTTCAAACACAGCTGGAATCCCATTGATCTCAGCTATTGATGTTTTTTAACTTTAATGTTTTCTCCTCCCCTCTCTTTACAGGCTTCTCAAAAAGGGTAGAAGACCTTCATGGCTTGATCTTTGTTTGCTTGCTTGTTTACTTTTAACATTCCATCCGCACACACTTGTGCGCATATTTGCATGCATACACACACAAAAATCCCCCCCAAATTACAAATATATGCAAATTTAAAGATTACTTCATTTTGCTTTTTCCAGAGCAAGGCTTTTAATATTTAAAAAAAAATTCTTTTGAAAGTCCCACTTTTTCTACGATCACTTTTTAAGGTACAGGAGTATCTCTGTATCTGCAGTGATTCCATTCCAAACACCTCCATGGATATCACAAATTTATGAACACTGGAAACACTCTCTTAAAATGTGGCAAGTTGGGCAAGTGATGGGAGCTCACTCCATCTTGTAGTAACTGGGTCTTGAACCCCAGCCTGCTGGTTGACAGGAGGGGATAGTATTTGGCGCATGTTGCATCACTGAGTGCTGATCTACCCCTTTCCATCCCTTCTGCTTCATTCCATTCTACCGACCCTGCCAACTCACTGTTGATGCACACTGCTGTATTACAGTTAGGTTAGTGCTTGAAAGTTGGTTAGGAACCCTAAAGAACCCTAAAGAGTTCAAATTCATGTATAATTTCAGTTTCCGTCTCAGGAAGCTGCTCTAGCAGTTCACAATACTGTTCTCTGAAAGTTAATCTCATGTTATTCAGATTTATTCCAAAGTGTTTTACTGATGGTGTCAATTCTGGCCATAAAATCTGTTTTTTATTAGCTGTGCAGTTAAGTGGCTCTTGTCAAGGACTGATAAGGTGTGAAAAATTACCTTTCAGTATCGCTTCAGAATGCTGTGAACACTTCACCAGAATTTTTTTTTCATCTTCTGGAATTAAATGGTTTTTTTGTTCCCTAAATGATCTCTATAAAAGCCTAATTCACATTCTAGAAAGAATGGTTCTCCAGTGAAAAATCGTGATTTGATTCCACATTGAATTATTTTGTTCATAATTCACAATCTGCTTGTTCTGAGGCAGTCAGGTAAACCTTAAGAAATGAACTGATCCAGAACTCCAAAACCACAACACAGGTTAACACATTCAGGCAGCTGCTCATTATTTTGGTCTAAGGGCACAATCCAGAGTAAGGGCAGTGGGGAGCGCCCTAGCTGAGCTGCCCCAACTATTTTGTATCCAGAGCAGAGAGTTATGCTGGATCCAGAGAGTCAGGAAGCCTGGGCTACCCTAACTGCTCCAGAGCATGCTCAGTAGGCATCAAGTAAGTGACACCAGGGGAGGGCTTGCTCCTGAGGAGACCTCCCCAGATCACCGTGAACAAGAAACTGCTGTGGTGCCTCCTTTATACGGAAGCCCAGAAGTCCCTGACAACCAGTAACAGCTGCAGCATGAGAATGCAATATAGCAGTACCTCAGGTGGAGGGTGGATGCTCAGAGTGGCCTGCCGTATTCCCAGGTTAGTGGCTACTGTAGTTGTTCCATATCCTGAGGTTGAGAGGGAGGGATTGCAGATAGGCTGGCCAAGAACTCAGATTTTTGGTCAACACTGCCATTCTTACTTGGGCCTTATCATGGACTCCAATGGGTCTACTCATTACTATACCTGCTCCTGAGGTGATATAACTCCGAGGAGCTGGAAGAGGGCTTTTCTGCCCTGGAAACAGGCTCTGGATACAGAGTGACTGCTCTGCCCTAGGCAATGCTATACATGCCCTCAGCATGCCTCTCCTGAACTGCCTAGGCTGCCCCAGATAGAGCAACCTAGATCCACCTCTCTTGGGGCAGCCTATGTTGCCTTAGGCTGCCCCAAGCCTTTTCCAGAATAATTAGGGTGGACTATCTGGCAGTTGGGTCAGCCGTGTGATAGATAGGATAACCCAAGTGCACTTCTGGATTGTGCCCTAAATGTATGCACATTCATCACATAAATTCATTACAAATAGTATGAATGAGTCATCACTAAACTTGCACTCTGAATTAAACTTTTCTATCATTCACACTTACCTGAAAAAACATGGATTTTTCCTGATGGAATCAATTCACAACAAACAAAACCAGATTTATGCTTCTGCAAACCATATTTGTGTTTTGGAAGCTTAACAACGCAATCCTGTTTCTGTCTACTCAGAAGTAGACATGAATCAAGTTCGATGGGGCTTACTCCCAGGAAAGTGCTCTTAGGATTGCAACTTAAGTAGGAAGCTTAAGTTAAAGTTAATAGAAGCTTAAGTTTACAGTCACTGAGTTTTGTAAACCTAGGCTACAATCCAGAGTAACTATGAGATCTTTTTCACTGACTTACCCTCAAATCCAGAGTAACTATGGGAGCACGTAAGAGATTTTACATGCACCTGTAGTTACTGCACCACCTATGAAAACCTATGGGAAATTCATATTGCAATCCAGAGTAAGTTGTACTTACAGCGGAGCAAGAACTCCCCATAGTTACTCTGGATTTTGCCCTGTTACAGTGTCACCTATGGGGATACCTATGGGAAAGGCATAGAGCAGTGGTTCTCAATCTTCCTAATGCCATGACCCCTTTATAAGTTCCTCATGTTGTGGGGACCCCCAACCATAAAATTATTTATGTTGCTACTTTACATGGGAATAAAGGCCCCCCTGACTATAATGGGATTTATTTCAGAGTAGGTATGCATAGGAATGGGCCCTGAGGCTGCAATCCTATCCAGTGATGGGCTTCAAAGAAATTAAGAACCGGTTCTCTGCCCGTCTGGCAGCCACTTTTAAATGGCTATTTTTAAACTTTATATGTACTATCTCTTGTTAACAACCGGTTCTATAGAGTAGGTGCGAACCTGCTGGTGCCCACCACTGATCCTATCCACATTTGCATGGGAGTAAAGGCCCCCCTGACTATAAAGGGATTTATTTCAGAGTAGGCATGCATAGGATTGGGCCCTGAGGCTGTCAGTCAGCCCCAGTGCGCACGCAGCTACAGCTGGAGTTCTGGCAAGCCTGACCTGGCCCCCTGCACCAGGGGTCTTTAGGCGACCCCCAGGAAAGCACTAGGCGACCCCCAAAGGGATCCCGACCCCCACTTTGAGAAACGCTGGCATAGAGCAATCCAGAGTAAGTGCCTCTTACATCTTCCTGTAGTCACTCTGGATTGTAGCCTTAGCTGGTTATTGATTATTTCAAATGGCATTGATTCCATGGCTTCTGAATAATAAAAGGTGTTTCTTTTGCTGGCTTGAATTTTTGTTCAGGCAAAAATAATTGACAAGCTATATTTATTTTCTGATTAGTAATTCAAATTCCCACCCTACCAAAATGTACAAGACTTGTTATTTCAGTGGTTTTAAGATACATGTAAACACTTATTAAACCCAGCATGAACTAAACTGTTGTAGGACTGAGGCTGTAATGCTAGCCATTTCTGTGGGAGTAAGCCTTACTGATTGTAATGTGACTTACTTCTGAGTAGATCTGCATTGGATCGGGCTGTGAATTGGAACTGGTGAATATGTGTAGGTTCATTGCCACCTAGTGGCGTACCTAAGGGGTGGATAGGGGCACATGAACACAAGTTTGATGCCTTGAGGGGTGCTAACGGAGAATCCCAAGGGATCTGTGAGGAGTGGCTTTGTGACTGCTTTGTGAACTTTTTTTGACAACAACAGCAGCAGCAGTCAGTGGAGCCCTTGGAGCAGTGCCTGGAAGTTTGAGGAAACATCAATATCTTGTGATTGGTAGGATCTTGGCTTGAGCCTGAATTGCAGGCTATAACCAGCCCAGAATAAACTGTGATATAGTAGTACAACTTTATCACAAATAGTACAGTGGTACTTCTCATAATAAGTGCCTTGCATAACAAGCATTTCACATAACAAGTATAAATTTCCAAGAAATCTTGCTTCACATAACAAGTTCCGCTTCACTTAAGAGCGCTATGGGCACAAGTTCTATGCAGCCTGATTGCACGGAGTCTCTTTAAAAGGACTGCCGGCCAGTGCTCCTGCCTCTAACTGCCCCCAACTTTGGGGCAGTTCCCTGGGGGTGCCAAAGGCTGCTGCCCCTAACTGCCCCCAAGTGCCCCCACCGGCTACTTTGAACCTCCAACAGCAGGTAAGCCTCCCAGGAAAGTGTCTTTGGTTGAAGCCTCCTAACCATGTCTGCTCAGAAGTAAGCCCCATTGTGTTCAATGGGGCTTACTCCCAGGAAAGTGGCTTTGATTGCAGCCTCCTAACCATGTCTACCCAGAAGTTAGCCCCACTGTATTAAATGGGGCTTACTCCCAGGAAAGTGTGTTTAGGATTGCAGCCTAAGTAGACTTCATAGGATCACGCACACTGAATGCATGTTTTGAATTCAATTCCAGTGTTTTGTCATCATTTTTACATCCAGTTAATATTTTATATGAATATTTTGGGGGTTATGGAACCAATCATCTGAGTTTCCATTATTTCTTATGGGAAAATCCACTTCACTTAAAGAGCGTTTCACTTAAAGAGCATGCCTCCAGAACAAATTAAGGGCGCAATCCAGAGTAACTACGGGAGCACGTAAGAGACATTACGTGTACACGTAGTTACTGCACAATATAGTGAAAACCTATGGGAAATTCATATTGCAATCCAGAGCAAATTGTTCTTACACCGGAGCAAGGACTCCCCATAGTTACTCTGGATTGCGCCCTTAGTCTTTATCTGAGACACCACTGTACAAACAATGATAGCTTAAGAATGTAGTTTTCCATATATTTCCTGAAAATCTCTAGTTTCAACCCAAGATCACTGTTGCTTCCCTTCTCACAATGCTTCACTGACAATTATTGCAAGACAACACAGTGCCTTTTAAAACATTATTGGGTTTTTCCAAAAGTATTTTTTTTTACAAGGAGAAGTCACTGAAAGTGCTTCTTCAGCCGAAGGGTATGGCCTGGTGCTACTGAAATGCATCCTTTTGAGACCATTGGCCTGACCAAAGTTTAAAAGGCAAGGCTCAAGCAAATCACCATTTGATTGTGTAATTGTTTTTCCTTTGCAACATCAAGGGGCAACTACTGTAAAATAAATTAAAATAATGAGAGGTTATTGCCCATATCCTAAAGTCAAATTAAGCCCTTTGCTCCGGAGCAGTTAAGGTGACTTTCCATAAGATAACACTAGAGGATGATGTAACTGCTGGGACCCGAAACTGCTCTGGATTTTGCCCTAAGTGACTGTTATCAGGTGGACTATTAGAGAGGTCTCTTTCTTTACAGGAACTGTTGTGAACTTTTTTTTTAATCTTTTGCTTTCATACTTGAATGGATTAAGAGATAAACAAGTCTCTGGTTTTCAGTGAATGGAATTCACAAAAAATGCCGCTGGGGTGTAATCATGAATCACACTACTCCAGCCTCGAGTCACCAGCTCTGAGAATAACAAAAGTAGAAATGTAAAATCTGAACACAGTGAGGAACATAGGAAGCGAGCCCTCCGTGACGTGATTGCAAGCGACAGTTTCTTTCATGCTGTCCACGAGCTGTGATTTCAACCTGTAGTAGTGCCACATCTCATTATGCAAAAGGAATATTGGAGCAGGCCAAAAATAGCATTCAAATAACATGGCGGAGCACTGATTTTTAAATAGAAATGGGTAATGATAGCACCAAAGCTCAGAGCAACATCATCCACAAATAGAAGATTAAATCAAATTGGTTTAAAGATCAACCTCATACGTAATAGTAAAACAAGACAGACTTTCAGGCCACTGATGAAAGCAAGGAAATATTTTCCTTTTCTCAGATGTGGTCTCCTACTAAATCAAAACTATCTTCCTGCCAAATCCAATCTGGGCATTCCTTTCCACACCCTTCCGGCTGAGTGCAGGGCTTAGGCCCTACTGGATTTTTATTATTATTATTTATTTTTGCAGGGCTCTAATTTTACAACCTAGTCCTGTAGATTCTTAGAGATATCAGTACAATTTATTATAGACTTTAGATTTCTATAGTAGAATTCAAAGCCATCAAAATGTGTGCTTAAAAATGCATGTGATTTAATGGACCAAACTGATCTAAGTCAGTGTTTCTCAATATTTGTCCTCCATACATGGTCCATCTTTTCAAAGTACCACTAGTAGTAACTTGCCAGTTACCATCACCAGTTACTTCTGAGTTATTAATGTCACATGATACAACATCAGTTAGAGGCTCATGGTGGTCAGGAAGGCTTTCATTGAGCATGGAAAAGCCCGTTTTGGACTCTGCCCATCTAATAGAGCCTATTACTGTTGTTTGTTGTGTCATGTTCCTGGTCTCGATGCTGGGTGGAAGGTATCCCAAGAGTCCCAAAAGTATCACCAGACACCACACTTTGGTAGAACCCAGTGTTAGAAACACTGATCTAAGCTCATTTTAATATAAAAGTGGATACGTGAAAGCATACAAGTAAACAGAAAATCTGCAGAGTACCTTTGAAAAGTAGTTACATTTCTTTAGTGACTATGAAATAATTTAGTAATATTACTTTTTGCTTTTATCCTAGTATGGAGGCCCATAGGCAGGGAGCCCAACTGACTTAAAGCTGGCCGTATTCTGACCCACGGACATCTCCTGGCATCTACAAACATTGCTCCTTCCTGTCTGCTGTATAAATAGCCAACATATTTACTGCCATAGTCCATTCCTGCCCTAACTTCTCATATCAGTAATACTCATAGATGTAATGTTAATAGATGAACTTGGGAATAGGAATGCCAACATTTTATTGCCCCCTTTGTCCTTCTTTAAGGAGTTGGAACTTCAGTTATTAGCAGGTGATGACAATTGTCTCCAAGCCAAGGAAAGCTTTGAAATTCAGTTTCTATTTTCTGTGGATCAGGCTGCTATTAATAGCATAAGTGTAGGACAAATCAGCTGGGGGTCTTATTTGGAAGAGATTCAGCCTGATTCTACGCAAGTTTACTCAGAAGTAAGCATCATTGATATCAGTTGATCTCATTTCCAAGTCAGTCCACTTAGGCTTGCAGTCTTAAAGGTTCACATCAATTTCCACTGGAAAATCATGAAGGGAGACCTTGGCCAAATTACTCTCAGGGTGTAAAATGGGGATAATATTGAACCAGACTGTTGTGAAGATTAATGAGCTCATGTCTGGAAAAGAGGATGCACAATTAAGGGCTGGATGGATAATTAAAATGGAAGCAGCACAGGATTCTCTGGGAAATGGAGGTTAAAGAAATGAATATAAAGCATGCTTTTCTGTCTGTCCCTACAATCACAGAATAGTAATAGTAGGCAGGGACCTTGGAGGTGGTCTGGTCCAACATCCTGCTTTGTGCAGGCAGCAAGAGCATCTTTGGTAGTGATCCAGGCTTTGCTTGGAAACTTTCAATGAGGAAGAGCCTGTATCTGCAAGGGCAGGCTGTTCCAGTACCTCAGTGTTTCTCAAACTAGGTGGGTCACCATCAAAGTTCTGTTGGGTTCTGCAGAGTCAACAGTGAAGACATGGGTGATGGAAAGATCAGATACATAATTATCTCAAGCCTAGAGATTAGTCAACAATTTGGATTGCTGCTAACTCCTCCGTAAATAGTTGAGCTCCTGCAGTTTGCATAGTTGTTGCTAATTGTACTGCAAACAACTGAGTTCTGGCAATTTGCAAACTTGTGTAAATATAGGGAGATAAATGTTTGAGTTTCTTTTTCTGGTATGTTTTCTTCCTCTTAAGTTTCTCAAAGACAGGCAGTGGTTACAAGTGGACTTAGAGTTACATATCTAAAGTTGCAATCCTAACTTCCAGTTAGGCCTGCCTAAGTCCTGACATAAGTCCTGTGCAGACCTGGGGGTGTCACATTTATTCAGCATATGGCAATTACAATTGCTGGGAAAGCTTTTGTCAGGTCCAGCACCTGGTAAGCGTAGACTGTTTATGCCTGGTGTGCAGACTAGTGTATGTTGTTCTATAGGCAGCTCATAGAACTCTTCTCTTTCCAGGTGGTAACCTTCATAGTGTGGTCATCATCATGTCTGGTATTGGGGGATGCTTTCAAGCTTCCAGCAGCAGTTTTCAGGTCAGTCGAGCTGTAACTGGTAACACCTTCCGGCTGTGATGACTAATGACAGCTTATCTGCTTGCTGTCTCCCATCCAGGAGACTTAGGTCCAGGTACTTCCCTGCTTAGCTTCTTTTAGCAGCCCTGCACTCAACCACCAGACCATGCCTGCTGCCTGGGATGTCACAGAAGTGGTATAAGATACTTTTGCACCACTTCTGGGACATGGTTAGCCCCTCTATTCATTACAGCAGTCTCATTATGTGAAATGGATAGAGGGATTTTTTTGCAAACGAAAAAGCAAATATTACTTGTAAATAAAAAATATATTATTTCTTTCTGGATCACATTTTTATTAAAGTCTCATAAACCTAGTTGGGTTCCAGTAGACTAGAGGGTTATTTTAAAAAGGGTTCTGGTGCTAAAAGGTTTGAGAAGTACCAAGTAGCTCTTACAGTTAGGAAATCCTTCCTTCTATACAGTCTAGATCTGCAATCCTAAGGACACTTTCCTGGGAGTAAGGTCCATTGAACACAATGGGGCTTACTTTTGAGTAGTCATGGTTAGAATTGTGCTTAGCCTCTTTTGACCATTCCTCATTGTATGTGGTTTTCAGGCTTATCATCATCTCAGCTGCTCTTTTTTTAAGAGCAACTTAAAAAAGTTTTGTTGCCCAAAACTTAACATAGTATCCATGTGTCCAATGATTCATGACGAGCAAAGCTAAATGTGGGGTTTTATTTCTCCCTCCCACAAAGCAAATCTGAGAGCTGGAAGGGGAGATCTTTTAGGGGAACTCAGTGCTAGGTAGGGTTGATCAGGAATTGCCTGGCTGGGCAATCATCCTGACTCATCCCCGTTGCTTTATCTGGGATGCATGCTTGTGTGCTTGTGAATAGGGCCTGAATTTCCTTATGCTATCTGCATTAGTTACAAGAACTGTAGGTAATGAAAATCCAATGAAATTTTTTTTTAATGGATGATTTATTACAGTTGGTGACAAGGACATCTGATTAATGGAGATCAAGTTCACAGCATTGACTTAGAAAGGTAAAAGGAAAATCAAATTGGCCTTCTCTGTGTTTTTCACTGATATTACTCTACAGAATTTTTATTATAGGGGACGTTGCTCAGCCATTGGCAGAAATGAAGTTTTGTGCCTGAAGATTAATTGCCTTCCTGAGTCAGTAATTTTCTTCTAGTGGCTAAGGGCCTAGTTCTCACTGAGGGGTAAACCTGTGTCTGGACTATTGCATTTCCTGCTCCAGGCTCAATGCTTCTCCCTGAAGAAGTGATTCCTTATTTATAGGTCTTTTTGGGGGGATCCTAAGAAAGGCAGCCCCTTTTTCTTGACATGCCTTAAGAAAAAATTATAAAATATTTTGAAAATGAACAAAATATAACTACTGGTAGGTGGTCAGGAAGATACTTAATATCCTCTATCTTGATGTTTAGTTCCATGAATCTCAGCCAATTGTATCTGTACCACCAGTGGTACTTAAAGGGGGTGTCTGGTGGAATATATGGGATCCCATACCCCTTCCCCAGTGAGGATCTGACTCACTGGGACCCCACACCCTAGTGAGATCACGGTAGTGTCACATGGTAGTGTAATAAGCAGCAGTAGGGGTTTGGCAGGCAGAGCTCCAGCATGCACTTTCCATGTGCTCAAAAAAGTCTTCCCATCCACTCTGAGCTTCTTAACAGTGTTTGTCATGTGCATCTGGCCTCTCAATCCAGAACTAAGTGGTGATGACACCATCATCAGTTATTTCTGATGGTACGTCCAATACCAGGATGTAGCTGGGGGGGGGCAGTATGGGTGTTTGCTCCCTCTGAGCAAGCAGACGGTCCCTCCTAGCAATCTTCACAGACCTGTCCAGGTTTTTTCAGCCTCTTATCCTTCCACTGGATGTCCTCCATTTTGGTTTTTGTCTCCTGTGTGTTCACCCCTCCTTGCAGTTAGTCTGGTCCAATTGGGTCAGGTCAAGGATTGCCAAGGGGCCACTAGCAATCCCCTTTTGCATTACAAGGGGGAGAACTAAGCCTACTGGGACTGCTCTAAAACAATTGTTGCCTTCCCATTTCTATAATAGTGGCTATGACGCTGGTCCTATAGGTAGATAAACCAAAGTGGTATGGCAAGGCATAAATGTTGAGAAAGGCTGTGGCATGATTTCCATGCTACTGTGGTTGCCCTGCTCACACTTCAGAGTGTCGTAAGGCAGGAGTGGGAAATTCTGGGCAGCCTATTGGCTGCTGGGCCTGTTGCTGCACAGTAGTTGGGGACTCTGAGAGGATCATTACTCTTGTCCTTTCCCCACTTAGTCCCTGCACAGCTTAGGGCAAGTTAGGCCCTGCTACAGTTTTGGTTGTTAAAATTTAAAGAAAGTGTCCCATGCAACTTATACCCATGCAAATTATACCCTTGCAACTGCCTCGTGTCATTCTTTCTGTGGGGGTGCAGGGGTAAACACTGTTCTAGTTTTCTATGTGCACATAATTTTTTTGTGGTGAAACTTTCGTGTCAGTATCTCCAGTGGTGGGATTCAAATAAATTAGCAACAGGTTCTATGTCCTAATAACCTAAATTAAAAACAGGTTCTATGTCCATGGAACAACAGGTTCTATGTCCCATTAGTAAGCGGTTCTCAGAACGAGGCACTCATTAGCAAAGGGTTCTATTGAACCTGTGAGAACCCCCTGAAGCCCACCACTGAGTCTCTCCCAACGGAGATATTGACCACGTGATGAGCTGTTGTTGGCCTTGGCTAAGACTATGAGATTTCCCCCATAGTATCCTAAAAGAAAAGGCGGGAAAGGTTAATTGCATTATGGTAATCAATCTCACGATATGCTCGGCATTTTTCCTAATGTTCATTAGTGGAAGCTGAAGTAATGATTTTGAAGGTGTTGGGTTCAAAGCTTTTATAAGCATTTGTCTGATGAGAGCAATCAGGTCTGGAAGTAATAACTTGATCTTTGACCTTCCTATCCAAGGCTCATTAAATTACAATGTTTCGTGGGTTTCCATGTGAGTCATGCTAATGAGTCTGTCTATTTTGGTAAGTGAAGAGAAAGCAAGGATCAAGCATGATTTGAAGTTTGGACGATAAGTTGAAGTAATCAGCGTGGAAAATGAAAATAGTCATTTGGCAAAGAACATGAAACTGAAGACATGGATAAAAAGTGGGCATTCAATTCCTGAAGGCTGCATCATGAAGCAGCAAAGAAGTGATGCCCTCTGAATGGCAACTTTCTTAATTTCAGAGACGAGCAGCCAAAATATGAATCAGGTTAATCTGACATTTTCCTACTGCTATTGAGACAAACACAAAAGATTTAGAGGGTTGATTCACTTACAGTGCAAGCCTGCAATTATTTTATTTTCTTTGCCTTCTATCCCTACAATCCAGAGTAACTATGGGAGCATGTAAGAGACATTTACGTTGACATAGTTATGGCACAACCCAGTGAAAACCTGTGGGAAATTCATATTGCAATCCAGAGTAAATTGTTTTTACGTCGGAGCAAGGACTCCCCATAGTTACTCTGGATTGCGCTCTATATCTCCCAAATGTATCATGGTCACAGCACCCTTGTTCTGTGGTGACCTAGTTTTCCTGGGCGCTGCCAGCTTGGATCACACATGATCTTGCATGATACAACAGAGCCCATGAGAGCTGAAAGACGAGACCCCTGAGGATATCTCCTTGACACTCAACATGTGCCACAGCACATAGTTTGTGAATCACTGTTGTAAAAGATTAAAACAAATTTGAGTTCTGGGAAAAGCTGTATATAAATCTTTTAAATAGAAATAAAAATTATAACAGATTTTGAACATATCACTACAGTTTCAAAATTTATACTGTACATGACTGGGCAGGAGGAAACTGTAGGCTTACATATTCTCTCTTTCTATGGGTAAAATGATTAAGGATGCAATCCCAACCTAGGTTGGCGCAACTCATGAGTCTTCCTATTCCTGTGGTGCGGTAGGGAGACAAGCACATCTGTGCCCTTCCCCAGAAGTGGTACAAAAGTGCCTTGCCAGCATGGGACTTGTGCTTAGAAATAGGCTGGCTTAACAGCCTAAATTAAGTCACTTGTGTGGCTTAAACTTATGATAAAGATGCACATAAACTCTATGGGCACAATTCAGAGTAACTATGGGGAGTCCTTGCTCTGGTGTAAGAACAATTTGCTCTGGATTGCAATATGAATTTCCCATAGGTTTTCACTAGTTGGTGCCATAACTACGGGTGCACGTAATATCTCTTATGTGCTCCCATAGTTACTCTGGATTGTAGGATATGAGAACTAGCACAAGAATTTATCAGAGCAGGCCTGACCTGTTTATTACATCTCCCATTTTTGCTGTGGATATATTGCAAACATGGATATCCATGGTCGATGGATATTTTTAAGGATCTGCCAAACAAGTGCTAGATTCAGTTCAACTCCCAATCTCCCAAAATCTTTCTGGTTAAACCCCTTTTAGAGGGTTTTGGGACAGCAATAACCAGAACACCTTTGGCTGGGACACAGTTGTCCAGGATAGATTAGTTTTCTTTCCAAAAATCTTCACAGGAAAATCTCACAGGCTTTCCTTTTGTGGACATCCACAAGGATTTGTGTCTTGTTTTTAATCCCACAGCAAAGAACCAGTTTAAAACGTAATGGAAACTATGTCCTTTTCTTTTTCCTGATTGTAGGACAAAAGCATTTGGCTCTAATTGAAAGGTCTCTAAAATAAGAACAGAACACTGGAATTGCAAAGCACTTCTGTAATGAATTGATGACCATATGGCTCTTTCCCCTGCTACAATGTGCTTGAAGCTATGCACACCTTAGGGGGAGATAACAGTGTCTCTTGGTAGGGATTCAATGAAGGGTGCGGAGTGAGGAGTGCTTGTGGTGTAGAATGAGATGCAACTATCGCCTCTTAGTTGCATATCGCCTCCTTGCAGGCACTTAGATCAAACAGCGAGCCATGTGACAGGAGCATGAGAAAGCCATACTGCAGCAGGTTTGCAGGTCTGCTTGCCAACATTTTGCTTTGGATTTGGACAGAACAAACAAGTCTGGGTGCCAAGTTTCATGACGGCTCTCTGCCATTACAGAGCGCTTTTATAGTTGTGACATGAGCTTCTCTACCTGGACGACAGCATGTGCTATCTATTCAGCGCATGTGGTTGGAGCTGTGTCACGTCTAAACATGATCCTGGGGGACATAATTTACAACATACATAATTTACAAAGATGACGGTCTAATCCTATGTGCACATTCTGCAGATACAATGTGCATTCTGTTGCCAGAGTCCACTCCGTCAGCAGTGCTGTTTTAGCAACAATGAGGGCAGAGTGGTCTACAGAGTGAAAGGCTGGTGACAATTTGTGTGTGTTGCAACAGAAGAGGTGATTTGATGTGGGGTGAGCTGTAGGTGGAGAGGATCAGATTAGAGATCAGGGCTACTGGAAGACGTATCGCGGGAAAGTAAGGGACAGATATTAGCAGTAATAGCTGCTCAGCTTTGACATGTCCACATGGGTTGACTTATAGAGCTGGTGCAGATCCAGGTAGACATAGTGGGGACCATGATGTGACATAAGAAATAAGAATTTTTTGTGCTTACCATTTCATTTTGCCATGGTCTCTGGCTGGTACTGCCCCAACTAAAGGGACAAGGCTGGTAGAAGACAGGACTGGACCATATGTTACTTCAAAAGAACTGAATGTAAAGGTGATCTCAAGCCACATGGATTTTGGCAACTGTTTTCAATAGTACTGAAAACCAGCACCAATGTGATTGCATTCATGTATCAAAATAGTGATTTTTGCTCCTTCTGTACTAAAATAATATTTAAAGGAGCCTCTTTGACCTGTGAGCAGGAGAATTCAGATAATTCCATTTGGGTATTCAGTGCAGATGATAGGCCTTGGCCACTCCCAGACATGTGCAGTTAGGAACATAAACCTTCTTCCAATGCACCTTCCACTTTCCATAAACAGATAGGGGGAATTGTTGGTTCACATCACCCCTACGTGATTTTACACACACACACACACACACACACATACACACACACACACACACACACACACAGAGAGAGAGAGAGAGAGAGAGAGAGAGAGAGAGAGAGAGAGAATAAGTGTACTTTGGAGGCATGCTGTTATTATAATCAGGAAAGTGCAAATTATTGAAAATAAATGGCATCACATAATATTCCTCTGCTCTGCTGGAATCCTTACCAGATTCATTAGCAACTCGTTACAAAATCATCCAGAATATTCTGAATATCACCTTCCTTAATTACTCAATAACTAGCCCAAACAGGCTGATCTGGAGCCCTACGTATTTGTTTAATAAATTACCACGTCCTCACCGGTGAGCAGCAAAATCATAATTATTGACAAGAATGTAAGACATCACTGTAGTGCCACATTGCCTGCAAAGAGGCGATAGATTGCACCATCTTGCACACACTTTGTGATGACACTGTCCTGTTTAATGTCTTCTCCATTATAGGATGGAAGAATCACTGAAATGCCAAACAGTTACATGATCTATACAAGGTAATAGGGCTGGTCCAAGAGCCCCTATCACCCAAGGCAGTTTGCCAAATGCTGTTCCTGCCCTTACCTGGTTCTGAAGTTGCAATTTCAAAGGTGTCCCCAATGACAATATGTCACATTGTTTCAGTGGCACATAAAGGGAAACGTTTGAAGCTGAGCAGGGTAACTGTAGCAGGCAACCTCATTGGTGGTGGGATTCAAATAAATGAACAACAGGTTCTATGTCGCATTAGCAACTGGTTCTCAGAACCAGGCAGTCATTAGCAAAGGGTTCTTTAGATCCTGTGAGAACCTCCTGAAGTCCACTACTGAATGCATTTTCGCCCTAAAACAGCAAAATAAGCAGCAATCAAATAATTGCAATCCTTTCAGTGATTCAGGGATTTAATAGTTACTACCTTTTGCTTTATTCACTGTTGTAGTGTGTTCTGGTTTGGATTTTAGTATTGGAATATTCTACATCAAGTGCATCAAACTCAGAGTAGGCCATATAGCATTAATGTTGCCTGCTGTAGGACCAAAAGTGACATCATTAATCAGGATGTGACATGGTTAAGCAGATGCAGGCCTCCGTCAGTCTTGAAAGTCTATGGTATCATGCTCAGCGCTGCATACGCCGCATGCGAAGCACGAAAGCCTGGGTTGGATTGTTATGGAGGGTAGGCTGTTACCCAAGCAGCAAATCCCCCCTCTCCACACCACTGAATTAGTCCAATGGAAAGGCAGAGCCAATACGATTGGATCCAGCTGGCGTCGCAGAGCTGGGCTATGGACAGGAGCTCACCCTGTCTTGTGGGGCCGACCTGGGAATTGAACCCTGGCCTACTGGTTAACAGGCACAGTGTCTTAGCCACTTGCGCCACCCACAGCCACTTAACAGATGATGGCTGGAAATAATCACTGTATTTCACATAGAAACTCATTAGCTGCAATCAATAGAAGATAAAACTTTGAAAATCTTGTTCATAATTTCAAGATATAACACACTTATTATTCTGGGACAGCCCAAATATAATGTGGAGAGCTGAATAAATGGCTTCCAAGGGCCACAAGCAGCCTTCAAGGCTTATGTTTGACACCCTGATCCACATAATCTTTTACGATTGTCTTTTTAAGATGAAAAGATGATGGTGAAATTGGTAAATGAATGTATGACCGATAGAACAAATCAACTCAGCACAGGTATGCGTGTGTGTGTTGTGGGGTGCGTTTATACCTGGAGTTTCATCTAGGAAAGGGCTATTTTGGTTGGGTGTCTTCACTACTTATTGAAAGGAGGTGGGTGTGTAGTTGAGTTTATCATATTGGACTCCTATCGGCAAGCGGATGTGCAGCCACCCAAAAAATTACCATTTACAATAAGAGACAGAACAGCAAATGGATTTTCATGCATGGTAAAATAATGTAATAAACCAAGCAAGGCCCCTGACTTGATAAATTATGTGGTCACAGCGAGGGAAATAACAATTTGTTTAAATTCTTTAGCCTTCAGCAAAGCTATAAAACAAGCCCTCTGCCGCCTCCAAGGAACCCCTCCTCCATTTTTTTCTTCCTGTAATGTAATTAATCTTGACATTTGTAGCTTGGGCTATGATCTTATGAATGCTTATCTAAGAATAAGGCTGATATCCAACACACATTTTGTGGCAGTAAGCCCCATTCAAGTCAATGGACTTAGAGCACAATCCTAACCATGTCTAGCGCACAATCCTAACCATGTCAAAAGTAAGCCCCTTTGTGTTCAATGGGTCTTACTCCCAGGATTGTGTCTTTAGGATTGCCGTCATACTTTTGAGTAGACTTGCATAGGATTCCAGTGTAATGGCCCAACCCTATCCAACTTTCCAGTGCCAATGTTGCCATGCTAATGTTGTGTATTTGTTGTGTATTTGATAGGTTTCATGGAATTCAGTAGGGCTCATCAGTGGCATAGCTAACTATGAACACAATCCTTACCATGTCTACTAAAGGTAAGCCCAATTGTTTCAATGGATCTTACTCCCAGGAAAATGTCTTTAGGATTGCAGCCTATGCCACTCCAGACTTTCCAGATACACTGCGGAGAACGTCTGTTGATTCCTGTGAAATAACTCTCCCTACAAGAACTTTTGGCAAGTCTGCATATTTCCCCATGTCACAGGGCCCATTATAGCTTGTGGATTTGCAGCATATAAACTTAGACAACATGAATTAGTTGGATATGAACAAAAAGAAAAAAGTGGAAATGGCTGAAGTCCTGTGCCCCTAAAGCCATTCTTAATTGTATCTTTTTTCTAAACAAAACAAGCATCAAACACTGTGGGCAGTCCTCGTAGGGACAAGCATGCAATCCAATGTAAATTAATGAGCTCATCACACTAATCTCATCTAATGAAGTATACCAGCTTTGGTGCCTTCAACCTTGAACAGCTGGGGCATCATTAAAAAAATTATATATATTTAGTTTTTACCTGCTGGAAACACTTTACCACCAGCTAGTTTATCATAGATTTTATCTCCCATCTGCTAGAGAATTTCTTATCGTTATGTACTTCTCTTTTTATAGGTTGCTTGATGTTTGCCTCAGTTCAAAATAATGTGCTTTAATTTAAACATTTTTGTCTTTTTCAGATCTGAAAATGGCCCTTATTTCCTAAAATTTTCACTTTAGAAGTTTTGCAAAAGAAAAATAAGTCATATGCCTTTTTTGGGGATGGGGGAAGGAATATTTTTGGAGTCCAGTTACTAAGTGATCTAAAGCAGGTGTGGGAAAACCCTGGCACAGAGTTATTTGTGGTCCTCGGAGACCCCCCAGTTGACCTGCAGGGAGCCTCCAGTCTGTGCCTCTTACCCATCAGAGACCATTGGGTCTGACTTCCATTCACAACATCCATAATTGTCCTTAGTGCATCAGTGTATGTCTTCATGTGTTTCCCCTGGACATTATTTTAACCCCTCATTTTCTCTGAACAACATTTTTTTCCTGGCTTGGTCTGTATGTTTAAAATGTGCAAGAGGTGTGTGGCAAATAGTTCACAGTTCCCATGATATTCTATGTGCCTATATTATAGTTTCTGTATGAACTATGTCATAGTTCTCATGTGTATTATTCATTCACATATAATGTCAGTTCTATCTTTAATGTATTCAGTTTAATAAATTCTTGTAAATTTGAAATGTAAATTAATTCTTTTTTCCCAGCTCCACAACACAGTGTCAGGGGTTGAGTTGGCTCCCCAGCCAAAATGTTTGCCTGCCACTGATCTATGGGAATTGCAATCAATTGAGTGTTTTCTATTCATGCATTGAGGTGATTAGAGTTCTAGTAGTATAGGGGAAAGGCCATAGCTCAGAGTGAGTATCTGCCCAGTTTGCAAAAGTCCCCAGTTTCAAGCCTGACAACCCCAGGTAGGTAGACTGATAGGTAATATTACAACTGGGCCATAAGTGTGCATGCAACAGACACAGATTCTTTGCTTAATAAAAGCAGGCCTCCGTCAGTCTTGAAAGACTATGGTATCGTGCTCGGTGCTGTATACGCTGCATGTGAAGCAAGAAAGCCTGGGTTAGATTGTTATGGAGGATAGGCTGGTACCCAAGCAGCAAATCCCCCTTCTCTACGCCACTGAATTAGTCCAATGGAAAGGCAGAGCCAATACAATTGGATCCAGCTGGCGTCGCAGAGCTGGGCTAAGAACAAGAGCTCACCCTGTCTTGTGGGGCTGACCCGGGTCTCGAACCCTGGCCTGCTGGTTAACAGGCACAGCGTCTTAACCGCTTGCGCCACCCACAGTCTGCGCCTAATAAAAGGGAGTTTGGTATAGGCTCATTAAAAAGATCATAATAAATACTCTTAAATGATATGCTGATTTGTCACATTTGATCAATTCATGGAAAGTATTTAAGCCCAATCTTTCTGAATTTGCTCTGTTCAACTCCCCCCCCCCCCCCCAAAAAAAAAGATCAGTGAAAATCTCTTGGTGATGCCAACTGAAAAATCTGAACAAGGCGATGGATGCCCTTTGTGCACAGGAGCATTCTGTGATATTTATTCGTTCATCAAAAAAATGGATTAATGATTTGGAAAGGCTTAGCATCCATTATCTTATTTCAATTGAGTGGTTAGCCTGTCCCCATTTCAAAGGAGTAGGTCACGACTATCAGGCACTCAGGTCCACATGGCAACAAGTGTCTCACGTATGTGATGGCAGCAATTTATGAGTGTTTTTCAGCAGCTGCAGCCATTTAGAAGAACATCCACAAAATCTGTGCTCAGTCTGGCTAATCCCTCACATTTGGAATTGACAGGCCAATTAATGCGCTCTTAAGATCTCTGCAAAAAAAAATTCATTTTGGGGCATGAACATTTGATGAGGGTAAGCAATTCAAACAGACTTAGCAAAGTAATAACAATAATGGAAGCTCAGGCACAGCTTTTAGGAAGTAGGCCTTTGCCTACATTAACTTAATTTGGTCAAAACACTCAAAGCCTGAACGTGCATTAAATAACATGCAGAAAGAAGAGGAATAAATCTCCAAGAAGGCAACTGGACTGCTACTTGCAAACTGTAGACAGTCTTTGGACTATTTTGGACAGATTGAAGCATGGCAAGTTTGATGCATGGACAGCTGGGAGCATCAAAAGCAGTGGTGGGATTCAAATAAATTAACATGGGTTTCTATGTTCTATGTCTATAGAACAACATCGAGTTCTGTTGTTCTATATCTATAGAACAACAGGTTCTATGTCCTTATAACCTAAATTAACAACAGTTTCTACATCCCATTAGTAACCGGTTCTCAGTACCAGGTGCTCATTAGCAGAGGGTTCTATAGAACCTTTGAGAACCCTCTGAAGCCCCCCACTGATTGAAAGATAGCCCCACCAGTCTGACGGAGCAGAGTGAATGAAGAAAATAAAAATGCAGTCAAAACTAGATTCAATGGCAGCAAATACTAAGATCTTCTAATATTTTAGAAGGAGCAGGAAGTGGACCCAGGATCTGGCACTTGTACCAGTTCCTAACCCCTTTCCTGTGCGGCCTGACCCAGTTTTGGATTTGCCTTACCTGTGGAGTTAGCACTGATCTGAATAGCTGCATTGGGGCTTCAGTGGCTCTCCCCAGTTAAAGGGAAAGATGTTCCCTTGCCCTATCCACTGAACCTTGCTGTTGATACTATAAAGGCATGCAGGACTGTCTGTTCCAGTGCAACTTAGAATTGAGCTGTCTGTTTCCTTTTAGTTTCCAAAAGAGTTTTTCTTAATTACCTGTACTCGTTTTATAGCTAGTTTATTCTTGGTTCACTCATTCATTTTACTACCTGCTGTGCTGCACTCCTGAATCTATATTTTACCCCAGCACTTCTTTAAGTTCCTGCTGGGGATAAAGTGCAAAGAATAATTTGTTTAGGTTTTTTTAATTTTTCTAGTACCTGTGAAGCAGGCTCATTATAATTAACAAGTTGAGGCACTTTTAAGTTTTTCTTTTCACCCAGTTTCACAGTGAATCTCATAAGTGCAATCTTTGCAAAAGCAAGTGAGTTAGGCAGTGGTGTAGCTAGGAGGGGTCAAAGCACCACGTTTTTCATGTGCCTAAATGTGCGGTTCAAGTGCTCCCCTCCCCTTTGGAGACAATCCAAGTAGTGGGAACAAAACAAAGGTGGAACAGGCTGTGGTGTGTAAAACACTGGAGACTTAAAAAGTGTGTCCAATTCACTTACTTCCAATTCCTGTTAACATTCTTTCAAAGTTTTCCTAGTAGACATGCAGAACAATTGCCATTCTAATGAACCCAATTTGGTTTTCCGTGCAGAACAGTTTCGCTGATTTATTTTCATTAGGAGTGTGCTAGATGTTTAAAGACTGAAAGAGAAAGCCCCAAGAATACTAAGTGAATGGCACCCTCTTACACAACTCTTTTTTAGATTTTAGCCAGAAAGTACGGTGTAGCACAAACAAAGAACTATAAAAATAAACCATATGTCTATAAATATGTCAGGAATGTAGCTGCTGAGGCTCACGTTAGACATGGTGGCAGCAGGCTTATCTATTCAAACACAGGTGTGCCCCATCATACCTGGATGGAGGAGCCTATCTTTTAAAAAGAATACAAATTATCATGTAGAGGAAAGCTGAACCAGATCCTTGCCACTTTTTTCTGCACTGCACTAATAATATTGTTTAAATTAACCACATATTTAGCTTTTATTTTGTCATGTCCTACATTTTTCTTGGGTGGCCTACACTTTGGGTGGAAACTGTCCTCTTTTGCAATTATGACATCTAGTCACCCTCACTTAGTAGCACTTCATGGAGGTGGAACCCCCAGATCTAGAATTGCTTCAGGGTCCAGAGCGGATTTAGGAGGAGAACCTGGCCAAAATTGTTGTGTTGAAAGCAGGGCTAGCTGACACAGTCTTATACCCCAAATACCACCTTCACTAAACAATTGGAGTGACTTTTCTGCCAAGTTCCAATACCATGAGAGGTTCAGTGTTTCTACAGTGCAGTTAATGGAATCACTTCCTGAGATTGTAGCACTGATGGCAACATACGTTGCTTCTCTGAGTTCAACTGAAATGTGCAATTACCTTTCCCTTTTGCAAAAATGGGGCACTAAGACAGCAACAGATACTGTTTCTCTTCAACTATGTCTCATGTCTTCCAAATGGATCTTGCTAACAGCAGCAGGCCTCGGTCAGTCTTGAAAGACTATGGTATCATGCTCGGCACTGCATACGCTGCATGCGAAGCACGAAAGCCTGGGTTAGATTGTTATGGAGGATAGGCTGTTACCCAAGCAGCAAATCCCCCCTCTCCACACCACTAAATTAGTCCAATGGAAAGGCAGAGCTGATACGATCCAGCTGGTGTCGCAGAACTGGGCTAAGGACAGGAGATCACCCTGTCTTGTGGGGCCGACCTGGGTCTCGAACCCTGGCCTGCTGGTTAACAGTTACAGCCAGTGGTGGGCTCCAGCAGATTTGCACCTACTCTATAGAACCGGTTGTTAACGAGAGATAGGCAATATAAAGTTTAAAAATATCCATTTAAAAGTGGCTGCCAGATGGGCAGAAAACCGGTTGTTAATTTATTTGAAGCCCATCACTGGTTACAGCGTCTTAACCGCTTGCGCACCCACAGCCCTTTATTTATAAATAACAGCACTTTATTTAAAGTGCTAACAGCACTTTATAAATTGAACGAGGTTCGATGATAAGGCATAAAGTCTATTGAGAACTGAATTTTGGATAGGAAAGCATGGTAGAGAGCTTTCAAGTTAATCTAAATTACAGTAATTTTTGGAGTTTTGTTTGTTTAGTTTTTTGGTTTGTTTGATTTAGAGGGCTACCATCTAATGACTGGGGGGAGGGAATCATTTTCATAGAAAATGAGCCACCTTCAGAAATTTTTTAATTACAGTTTTATCCTAGACTTTCAAGAAAGTACAAGTTCCACTTTATCATGAAAATGACCCAATAAAGTAAAGTGTCAAATAGTGTAAAGTAAATCACATGGACAAATAGTGTCTTGTACAGGTTGAACCTTGCCATCCACCTCCGTGGGTACCCGTTTTCACATTATACAAAAGCAATTGTTTACCATGATAACAAGGCAGGCAGTGAATCAATATGAATCAACTTTCCTTTTCCCAGGCTTAAAACAGCTTAGTGCCAGTTCAGAGGCAGACGTTTCCCCTTAAAAAGGCAATTAGCGAAAAGCGTACCCGGGTTGCGGGAGTAAAATTCTCCTGTATGCCATCCCCCCATATGCATCAACCCTCCATGCGCATCAACCCCCATGCACAGCTTCCCCACATGTGCATCAACCCCCCATGCGCAACTTCCCCCATGCACATCAACCCCCCATGCGCACCAACCCCCTATGTGCACCAACCAGCCATGCGCAGCATCCTCCACAGGGCAACCTATTCCTCCTTACAACATCCCCCCAGTGCACCAGGCACTGAGCACCAAACTGGCAGGATGTTATTCAGTCTCCCATGTTAAGTATAGGACAAAACACGTTGCCCCCTTTTCAGCCCCTGAAGGGTTAAATTTCTCCAGATGGTTCTTGGTGGGTGTTCAGGTGACAGAAGGAACTCCCAGAATTCCATGCTTCAGGCCCAGCAGTTGGGGCGGAATGTCGATGAGTCAGCAATTCTCCAATGCAAAGTAAAGGGAGGAAAACGCGTTGCGCCCCTTTTCACCCCCTTCCGGTTGGAATTTCTGAAAACCAGTTCTTAGTGAACCCCTCCGTCACAGAAGGAACACCCACCCCAAATTTCTCACTCCTAGGCCCAGCGGTTTTGGCAGGGCGGTGATGAGTCAGTTGGTGAATCAGTCAGTCAGTGAGTAACTTTTCTTTTTTATAGATATAGATTCAGAAGTATTTTTACTTTCTATTGATTTGATAAAATCACATGGGGAAGGGAGAGGTTTCCCTCCCAGCTGAAACAAAACCAACTTGAACCTACAAGGCAAGCATAATTGCCTGCCATATTACCATGGTAAGCTGGCTGCTTTTCAGCCATTAACTGCTACTTAAGGGATGCATATCTTTTGATTTAAAGAGCCAACCTCATTTGTGTCTACTTAGACGTAAGTCCCATTTTATTCAATGCGGCTTATTCCCAGAAATGTGTGTTTAGGTTTGCAGTCAAAATCACTGATAGATAAAAAGCTGCTAATTAGGTTGTACCTGTACAATATATTATAATTCCCTGAAATCATAACATAGCTGAAATCATTCTATTTATTCAGTTTTAAACCAAAATTTTTAAATGGCATTATTCACCTTTAAATGGCACAATCACTTGTTAATTGTGCTTATGCACTTATTACAGCAATGTAAGAATTTAAAAAAGCTTGCCTATACTGGACTGGTCCAGATCTATACCATTTCAAATGTTAATACTTTCACCTTTCAGAATCCTGACACATTCATACTAGCTTTTCTAATATCTGATCTCTGAATACAGTTTTAGCTACGCAGTACAACAATGTCTAATGAAGATTTCATAATAAACTACTGATTCTTGTCTTTCTGACAGTCATAATATAAATCCTTATTAAGATGGCATATTTTTTATTCATTCTGTTTCACAGTCCATTGCCAATAAGTCAATTGTAATCATTGCAGGGAGCTGACAAATGGCAAATGATGCTTTTTTTAATGCTATTCTAATTATATAATCCCCCCGCCAAGGCAGCCCACTGTTAACAATCCCACTGTGGACTGGAAAAAAAAATTCCATTTAAATTTCTTGGTTTGAGATTTCCTTCCAAGCTACACAGGAATTTTGAAGATTTGAATTAGACACCCCATTTTTTTCTTCTGCACACAGTAATGCTTTAGGCACTTTGAGCATCAAGTCTCTTTCATCTGATTTGAAGGAGACCTCTGTTAAAGCAGAATCTGAACATTTCTAGAAAAAGAGATGCTTGGACATATTTGTCTGGGAATCCTCTGATCTGCAAAAGACTTCTGCAAAGCTCTGAGGTGTGAGTACTCCCTGTACTTACTCAGTGATGAAAGCACGACACTGCAGCAGTTGATAGAGATTTTTAGCAAGGTGCATCATATACTATATTCCAGGATTGAAATATACCTTAGAATATAGATGTCAGTGCTGCCTCTTCAACAGTCATCTGTGAATAGGTACTGTTCAATTTTTTCTATTTGATCTGCAAAACTTGTGACTCACAAAGCTGAATGCAGTCCACCAGCTACACAGGGTGGCATTTCAAGGGCTCAGTAAATCTCTTGCTTTTACTGCTTCCTTGGGAATACAAGGCAGGGGTTGGAAGTTGAAACACTGACAGGCTTCAAAGAATTTCCAGTTACCCCTCCCCTCCATATTTTGCTTATTTTGCTTTACTTTTGATTTACTTTTGGACATATTATCAGTTGCCTTAATATACACCTAAATCCAACAGATGCTTTGGTACAGAGGCCAATAGTTTAGTCACACAAAGGTACAGGCATCCCCCACGTTCTGATGGTCCATTTTCTGACAGTTCTGCTCTTTCAACACCTTTCAATTATACCCAGAACTTATTCATTCAATACTAGCTCCACTCTTTCAACCTCTCTCTGATAGTCTTAAGGCTAAAATTGACTTTCCTGATGTTGACTTGCATGTGACATGGTGATCAAACTGTTTTTGGCATTTCCTTATGACTTTCTTCAATTGATAACCATCATTCAAATACATAAGATATTCATTGTCCCCACATATCTTTGTCCACATACTGTAATTTGTGATGTATTTTGGCTATGCATTAATAAATATGTGTTATTTAGGCTTTTGCAAGTGATATTTAGGTCTTTTTGGTGGCCATTTTTCTGAGTTCCATTTTTCAGTCTTGGATGTTTTCATTTTGGATGTTGCACTCATTTTCAATTTTGGGTGTTTTCACCAGTTTTCATTCTTTAACCTGTCCTATAAGTGCGGGATGCCTGTATACATCAGGCTGCAAGACCAATATGGAGGTTTTCAAGTCTCTACCAGCAAAATAGTCAGCACAGAGTGAAGAAAGGAGTGCTGAGCTGATAAATTGGTCTATCCAAAGGGTAGGGTTTTCTACAGAAACCTGTTGGGAATACACTCCGAGAAAACCTAAATGAGTTGCCACTTAGTTTTCAGTGGACCACTGAAACAGACCACAATATCTTTATCAGGATAATCAGAAACTATTTGCCGCATAGAAAAATGAACATGCATGGACAGGTGGTATGTGGGTGGACAGCATCACAACAGCAGGCTCACCCCCCCCCCACTTTAGGTGCACATTCTTTCTCTGTGCCGATGAGATCTAGAATTGTTCCCGCACACCATGATCATTGCGTGTACAGTATTTTCACACATCGTTCCTACAACAATCCTTTCCCAACAGGAACAGATTGATGGAATAAACCTTACAGCTGTATCGGAAGAATGTTCTGAATCACAAAAAGGCTTTTGTGACAAATATGACATAATTTAGAGTGTGGAGTTTAGGCAAGTTGGCAGATCATTAAACAGCTGATCAGTGTACTAAGCACATTTGCGGTTTTGAATTAAATCGTTCCTTCCTCCTCCTGTTGGCTGACAGGAGGAAAAAGCTTTGAATGCCTTTGTGATATTCTTCATTATTAAAGAGCAGATTTTTATCATTAAAGAATAGTTTTAAACAATTAAAAGAGTAAAGCAGATTTTTAGACATATCTGGTAGAAAGAGTTGAAGTTCCTAACAACACAATCCTAAAGGCACCTTCTGTTGACGGAATGAGCATGCCATCAGCAGATTGCCCATTGCACCGGTCAGCACATAAAGGCCACATTAAAATTGTATCACATGGTGTTTGACTTCACTTGTCAGGTGTTCATATATAGCAGCTCAAAAAAAAAAAAAAAAAAAAGCAGCTCAATGCCACAGGATTTGGGTGGCATTGATGAGCTGATACCACATGATTTCAGAGTCTCCACGTGAACGTTGTGACATTTGCACCTAATTAACATCTAGCTTCTGGAGAAACTTTTGTACATAAGAGCTGAACTCTACAGATGCACTCCCATTTGTTGATTCCTTCTGATGCGGGGTTGCCTGTGTACACTATTTTAACTGTTGGTAGCACTGGTGCAGTGGGGGAAGCAGCTTCTATTGAGCATTCTACATGGTTCCTTCCAGCGCTGACCACCCACCAGGCTTTTCCATCTGTTGAAATTTACAAGACTTTAATTCTGTCCTGTGGCAGATGGGATGTAGGCAGGAGAGTGACGGGACTTGGGAAGGTGTGGGATGGAAGGCCCAAAAGCAGCAACGTCTTCTTCTGCATCAGTGCTGTGAAAAGAAGTTCTCCAGATTGTAACCCAGCAGCCCTCACTGGAACTCCTCTCTCTACGTAGGTTTCAGTTTGTCAGTAGATGAGGCAGTTCCTGCTTCTGATATGACTGGGAAAGCCTGTTTTTTTCTTCTAGGAAGTTTTGCCTTTTCAGTGATACCTTGGTTTATGAGCATAATCTGTTCTGGAAGCATGCTTGTAATCCAAAACGTTTGTATATCAAAGCGAATTTTCTCATAAGAAATAATGGAGAAACTCTGATGAGTCGATCAATAAACCGAAAATGATTACAATACTGTAATATAATACAAAATAATAAAGAAAATACAAAATATAAAGAAAACTAAAACAAATAACCTGAACTTAGAGCATAGTCCTGACCATGTCTACTCAAAAGTAAGCCCAATTGTGTTCAATGGGTCTTACTCCCAGGAAAGTGTCTCCCAGGATCAGTCCCACTGATCATAAGAGGTCACTGATCATGATCATAATAGACACTACTCATGTCTCCTTTCTTTAGAGTGGACATGCAAAGCTAGGTCTCTCATGTTCCTTTCCATTGTCCCCCTTACATAGGAGTGAGTCCCACTGATTATAATAGGGTTGACTTTGGAGTAGACAAGCAAGGCTAGGTCTCTCAGATTCCTTTCCATTGCCCCCCTTACATAGAAGTGAGCCCCACTGACTGGAATAAGCTTACTTCAGAGTAAATGTACATAGGCTGGTCTCTAGGAGAGGCTGAGGAGGTTCTGGTGGAATGTGGCCAGGACTATTTTTTGCTCGTATTTCAAGACATTTCTTGAAGAATCCTAGGTTCACAACCAAGTGCACTTCACAGCCAAGGTCTTCAGAATTGGGCAGCCCTATCCTATGCGGCTGTGGTAATACATGATACAGAGGTGCCAAAATGGCCACAACTGTATCCTGGAGGGGCAGAGCTGCCCTTGGACAAATCCTTGGAGTAAGGAAACATTGATTTTCTTTCTCCATGTCGAACTCCAGACCCAATGGGTCTACTTAGTTAGTGCAAAACTTGGAAACTTGTATCCGACTCTGTGGCTGGGATGGAATAAAAGGATTTGGCCACTATTACCACCCTCAGGCTCCACTTCGGCCTGATTCACCACCTGGTGCTCCCTCTCTGCACCCAGTTTTGCTTCGTCATGCTTTTCCGCCATCTTCAACATCCCAAAAATTTTTCCTGGTGGGGACGCTCCTTACTGGGTGCTCTTTTCTGGTGCGATGCCAGTGCCAAGGCCCAGCATCAAGTGACATTGGCCTTTCTAATGGTGGCAATGGCTTTATTATGGACAGTGATTGTGAGTTTGGTGACCACTAGTCTACACTAACTGGTAAGAGTAATTAAATGCTCCTTGCAACGCCTTTTCCAGCCCTACGTGAAAGTGCCAGGGATTAAAACTGGGACTTAGTGCAGGCAAAGCTGGGTCACACAGCACCTCCTCTAAGCCTCCATGGTTCCTTTGAAGCTTATGTATGGCATGAGAATGATGCATTAGAAGCACATTTCTTTGAAAGACAGCTTGTCTACCTTCACTCATCTTTCTCGGCAGCTGCTAAGAAGTGTTCAGAGTGTTCTAGGACATGCACTTGGTACACACACAATGCATCAGTGGATAATGAGGAGGTCTGCCCAATCAATCTGGGTGTCAGGGATTGCCACATTTAGAGTGTTGATATGTCCTAGCCGTCCCCTCAGGGGGAAGCTGTTGAGCGATAGCAAGCAGCTGTTCACCCAGCTGCGCACCATCACGCTGATGACTTATGGGGTCTGTTGCCATGACTGTGGAGATGTAGTCAGAGCTTTCCCCAGCAACAGATAGTAAGGGGGCATGTGTGACTTGCTGACCAATATTTCAAAGAAGAAGAGGTCAAGGAGGAGACACAGAAGGTCAGCTAGATGAAGACTCTGCTAGGTTTACAAAGGGTACCAGCCTGGGAAGTGACAACCAGATCACAAGAATATTCTCATTCCCTCTCTTAGGCTGCAGTCCTAAGCGCCAGTTAGGCCGGCCTGAGTTCTGTGCTGACCTGTGTCATGTGCCATGAAAGACACTTGTGTGCCACTCCTGGGGAAGGGTTAGCCCAGTTTACAGACATGTGTTTGCCTCCCTACATAACCACAGGAAGACTGCTGGCTTAGGTAAGGATCATACCCTCATTCACAGGTGGGCAGATGCCGGTTTGGGCCTACTCACCCGAACCGGATCTTCCCCCTGGGCTGACGTTGGCGATCCGGTCACAGCCGCAGCTGCAAGAGCTGCAGGGACCGGTTCGCCAGCGTCTGCCGGCACCGGGTCTCCTGGGGCTTGCCGCCAGGAAGCTTAGTGCACCTGAGTCCAGCTGGATGCATGCGCACTGAGTCTCTCGGGGCCGAGACCCAGGAGGCTCAGTGCGTGTGCGTCCAGCTGGACGCAGGCGCACTAAGCGTCCTAGCGCCAAGCCCCAGGAGGCTTAGTGTGCCTGCATCCAGTTGGATGCAGGCGCACTAAGCGTCTTGGCGCCAAGGACACTTCAGGATGTGCGACCTGGTTAGGGCTGGCCCCCCCGCCCTGCCCCCTGACTCCAGCTGTGCCCCCTGACCCCGGCCCAGCCCCTGAACTTCCGGCGAACCGGATCTTCAGGGAGGCTGGGCCCATCACTGCCCTTAATCCTTTATATCTGAAGGGTTGAAGAAGGAGAGAGTCACCAATGGGTAGAGCGGGAGGGGGGAAGAGGCTCCTAAGGTCCTCCCCATTCTGGGTAGCCTTGGGTTGTGCTGCACCTGGGTCCACACACTCTGAAATCATCTCACTGCAGAGCATAGCCAGTGAGAAAGTGGTGTGGTAAATACTGCATGAAAGATAGTGTGCCATGTAAGCGGCCTCTCACTATCAGAGTGTTTCAGGGTAGCAAAAGTGCTGATGTAATTTGTGATTCATGACAAAAATGTTCAGGAATTCCTAGCAAATGAGTCAATGAATTCCCTGAATGAATAAATTCATGAGTCAGTGAATTCCCTGAAGACAGGAATTTTGAAAACCACTGATTTATTGTACTTAGAATTTTCTTTGTCATTATCCAGTTATTGTATTCAGTTTATTAGTCAGTAAAATTGGCAACAATTATTAACTTAATTTAAAATGCTTTCAGTTTTTATGTATGCACATATTTAGCTCAAGTGACTTGTTTTACATGTCTCTAAGGAAGTCTTTTTTCTGAATGAAGAAGATTTACTGGAAAAAAGAAGTACACAGGGCACCACTGTAATAAAATGCACCAAGTTCCACACTCCCTCTGGGGATTTCTGTGAACTTTTCATGTTGCTAAAATTCAAACATTATTAATTTATTCAAATAAAAGTAATAGATATGAACTGTTAAAATATGCATGACTATAATAGAATATTTTGCCATCTAGACTAAATTAAGAGCAACAGTTATTGTTTTTTTTTTCCCTCCAACAACATCAGGAACACACAATTATATTTATTAATATACTTTTTTTTCCTGGATCGGTCTTGAAGATATAACTTTTCCATTCTGTAGATACAGTGGGTGACAAAGAATACAGGCTGAGTCTTGGCATCCATGAGAGCTCCATTCCAGGAAACTCTGAGGATGCAGAGTTTTGTGTAAAACAAAGGCACTGGTAATTAAAAGATTAAACAGCTCTTTAAAAAAAACCTACTTACCTTGATAGCACTACAGGTTGGCAATCAATCAATCTATCACTCAATCAATCAATCTATCACTCAATCTATCACTCAATCAATCAACCAACCAGTCAGTCAGTCAGTCAGTGAGTCAATCAATCAATCAATCAATCAACTTCCTTTGCCTTAATTGGGTCTTAGAAGAGCTTCATATCAGCCAGCCCCTTCTCTGAAGTGCCAAAGAATGCCAAGTAATGCCCAATCCTGCCCTATCCTGCCCCATTAGGCTATTATGTGCCTCGTGTAACCTCTGGAAGCCCAAGAGAGACATTAGGATATGGTGGAAGCTGTTCTGACCCCCCCCCAGCTCTCCCTCCACATCTGCAAACCACCCTTACCTTGCCCATCCTATCTATCTACAGTATTTATATACCGCTTTTCAACTGAAAAGTTCACAAAGCAGTTTACAAGAACATGATTAATAGCTAATGGGTCCCTGTCCCATTAAAGGGCTCACAATCTAAAGTGCAAAAAGAACACCAGCAGAAGCCATTAGAACAGACATTGCTGGGGTGTGGAGGGCCAGTTACTCTCCCCCTGCTAAATAAAAGAGGAACACCCACTTAAAGAGTGTCTCCCCAGCTCATCCTTTACTGCTGCCAGCAGTACTGCTTGCTCTCTGGGCAGTACTGGACATGCTTCTTGGCACATTTGTGACACCCTTGGCCAACACAGCCACTGCTGCATTGGTGAAGACTTTTGCTTCTGCCTGGTTTGACTTTTGCTTCTGCCTGGTTTTCTGCTCAGACTGCACAAATTGGAAATAAAGCAGGAAAATGCATTTTGCTACTTGCAAATCCTGTTTTTGTTGTCTTTTTATTGTGTCTACATGATCATTCTTGATGGACTGTTGCTAGACTTAAGCTTTTCTGTTTCCACACCATGACGAGATAAAGCCTAATCACATAGGTAGATTTGCTCAGACTGGTTTAATCAGCTCTTGAGTTCCGAGTACTAAAAATAGCATTTTCCTTCTTATCAATTTTCCCCCTGAGAGGTTTTTTAAAAAATTCTTCACAATGTACTCCACAGACTGCAGCGACATTAATTTTAATTCTTAATCACAATTATTAATAACCAAATGCATGAATAGAGTTGTAAAAATAAAAAACAATAAAGGCTGGAGCTCTTTATACAGTGATGATATGACATTTTTAAAAATATGTTTTAGTCTAACAGGTCCTTGTTCTTTAAAAACAGTGATCGGCCTAGGAGATGTTTAACAGCATCTGTTTTTCTGAGCACTCATCAACATTAGAAACAGCAGGAGACAGAGATGGAAAGTCCTCATTACCTGCTGCCTTTGGGGATTTGCTTGGTTTGGAGCCAAGCTGTGCCATGCTGTGCCAACCTCCTCCAAGAGGAGGATTCTTTTGAAAAACAGAGATGAGAATCTCTGTCTCTCTCACACATTTCACATAAATACTCAGAGAGAGAGAGAGAGAGAGAGAGAGAGAGAGAGAGAGAGAGAGAGAGAGAGAGAGCGCAGCCTTGGGTAGCATCCTGGGGTAGGGAGCACACAAATAGGTCAATCGCACCTGTCTCGTTGCTGGATCAGAAAATGAAAATTGAAATATATAAAAAATGATATCCTAAATCAGGGCAGATCTTTGTCCAAAACTGTTTAATTAGGGCTTGATAGTACAGAATACAATTTTTATAGAGAAGTTCCAGGTTCAGTTTTTGGCCTGGGATTAGGAATTTTGGCCCTGGGGTTCAGGAATAATCTGGTCACCCTGTCTCACCTCCTGTACAATTTCTTATAATATAAAACTGAAATTCTGTCTTTTAGTTTGTGCTTGTTTGAACATGCTCTTGCCTGCCACCTACTGGGGTGGTTAAGAACTGCTGGTGCGTGATGGAATCACACTCAATGCAATGCAACAAGCAGCAATAGGAGGCACTGCCTGGCACCCATGCCCGCTGCCCAATGCCTGTAGTGCCTGCAGTGTCTGGTGTTGGGTGATCCATGTGTTCGGTTCCTGCACTCAAGTAAGAGAAACAACTAGTTTCTTATAAAGTCGTGGTTCAGATTTGCTGCTGCTTTGGGGCAGTTGGCCAAGTCAGCTCGTTTTTTGCAACATTACCTTCCGCACCCAGGCAGGACCTGCCCCTAAAAAGTTTCAGTATGTTTTGATGTCAAGGCAAATTATGTTAGGAATGAGATACCAAATTAATTTCAGGAGTTTTTTAACATCTTGAGTTGGCCTGGAAAGCTTTAATCTGGAATGTAGGAGGATGTAATCCATTTCAGGAAAACAAAACATGTAAACTCTATTGACTGCTGCACTCAGATGAAGCCTGATTAATTTCTTCCATAGGATGCCATTCTTTTTGTGCATTATCTTTCCTTTTTGTACCTGAAAAGGATGTCATTCTTTAGCTCTAATCTTGATTTATTAATGGAATGTTAAGCTCCACAAGCATTTGAAATTACTCAATTTCTGGAACGGAAATGAAAATGTATCTGGGGATTTTTTTCTTCAAATGATTGTTTTTGATTGCACCGTCTCTTTTGGTAGGGGTGTGTGTGTTTGGGGGGTATAGTTATTGTTTGAAACAGGTTATCATTTTGTTTTGGAAAGAAACACAAAATGACACAGGTTATGAATCAACCAAATGTATACACATTGAAGGTACACTGATTTTAAGGTGAACTTTATTACACATGGTCTTGAATTGCTTGAAATCAATGAAAAACAAAAGGTCTGCACATTGGTTGAATCGTGCGCCTTTTGTGTGATGGCCCCACAGTGACTGGACCATGCGCATGCTCATCTTCCTCATCTATCAATTGGCAGGCTTAAATGCAGGAAGCCATCTCTGACACTCACACTACAGCTGTTTAACAACTTTAACATCAATGTGCAACAGAAAGCTAAATGGGCTGCTGCATACCCAGATAGAGGCAAACCCATAGACAACCATACACATAAGGTGCCAGTTTTTGACCTTCCTCACCACTATTGGTCAGGATCCGTACCAAACATGGCACCTGTCAGGACTTACTGTGGAGTCTAGTATTGACACTATGGTGTAACTGATGTTCCTTGACAAAGTATTCATCACACTGTGTTTGTAAATCAAGAGCTTATAAAGGTCCAGTGATAGACCACTCTGTCCTTGAATGGCTGGGTGGATTGGACGTTAACATATGGTTTATCATGTCATCTTATGCCATGTGGCTGCCTGGCAAGCAAGCAAACAAAGTAAACAAACAAAGTGACCAAACACCCCTATAAAAAAAGATTATTTTTGTTGATCTTAGCTGAGTGATGGCTTTGGGTAGGTGACAGTTGGTGCCCTTTGTAAAACAACTGGGTTGTCAGGCTAAATGCATTCCAAAGCCAGAAGCTTCTTATTTGTGGCCTCATGATGTCACAAGACTGCGACTTTTAAAAGATGGAGAACAAAATCCGGTACTAGGGCATCTCAATCTTAAAAGGGTTGCACATCATGACAGCCAGCACATGACTTAAGATAGTGTTTCCCAAACTGCAGGTTGCGGTTTGTCACAATGAGATGCTCCCTGTCACTCTGTAAGTCTTACTAGAAGCCTCTGGAGGATGCCCTTCATCCATTCCATTAACCACTGCAGACCCTAGAATGCCTTTAGGAAGCAATTTCCAGTTTGTACCTGCAACTTCTGCTTTTGCAGGTATTCTGGTGCCCACAAAGGCCAATGGCGTTAGTCACTGGTCCAGCACAACTATGCAGTTGCTTTCAGAGGTTCCCACTAAGATTCTGTGGTGTGGCAGGGAGAACTGTGTCATAATCCACTGCGGAGGATGAGGTAGGTTGGGGTGGTAGAAAGTTTGGGAACTGCTGATCTGAGATTAACCCTTGCAGTCCATTCACCGGAAGAAAAACAAAACACTCAATTTCAACCCATCCTGGAAGCATGGAAGATGGCTGCCCCAGTGTACTGAGAAGCAGGTTGCTGAGCAATTGGCAAGCCCAAACAAGACTCTGCCATCCTGTTCTGTGCCCAGGCGGTTTACTTCTGGTGCCAGTCTGTCAGCAGCTGTGGTGAGAGCAAGTCTCCTGTCTCCATTGTGGTTTTGTAATTCAATTCAGCAGCAGCACTGACTCCCCCTTCTTTGCCATTTGGCAGTTGAGCTACCATTGAAACACCAGAGAACCTCCCCAGAAGCCACTCCAAGACCTGAGTCAGGCTAATGAGGAGGTAGCTATGCCAGGAGCTTGAGGGTGTAGGCGATGATTTGAGGTTTGAGTGCTCTTCTCACCGTTGCTTCTCTGAGGGAGCTGGTTTTATGATAATAATTAGTGTTTTATTGTTTGTTATGCTGTAATTTTCCTTGTGGTTTTATGCCGTTTCTGTCAGTGAAGGGGCAATTAATAAATACAGCAAATAAACTAAATGGCAAGCACGTACACTTCTCTTGACTCAACTCTGCCAAAGTCAAGTCCTTTTGGGTTCAGTCCTAACCCAGGCTGTCACAACTCATTGGTCTTCCCATTCCTGTGGTGATGTAGAAAGGCAAGTGCATGGCTGTGCATTGGCCTAACTCTCCACCAGGAGTGGTACAGAAGTGTCTAATGGCACTTTTGTGACACCCTCAGGTCAGCACAGGACTAATGCTAGGGCTTCGGTTGGCCTAACTGGAGCTTAGGTTTATGGCCTTTGTCTTCTATTGATTTTGGTGGGAGCAGTGGCACAGCCAGAGAGGATGTGGTACAGTAAGTACTACAGGGGCCTTAACATGCTGTGCAAACAGCCCCTATTACTACCTGGGGGACTAGGCAGTAATGGCAACATGCAGGCACTTGATGAACCAAATGGCATCTCCTGCATGTTGTTGTTGCTACTTAGGCTCATATCCTAAAATCAAATTAAGCCCTTTGCTCTGGAGCAGTTAAGGTGACTTTCCATAAGATAACAACAGAGGGTGACTTAAGTGTGTGGACCCGTTACTGCTCTGGATTTTGCCCTTAGTGGTTTTTTTTGTGTGTGTTTTTTTGCAGGTGTTTCCTCTGCATCTTTTTTGAAAATGCATCTTTTTATTTAATTTTTCTCTGTTAACTTCTTTCTGAACTTTTTTTTTTGGTTGAAAAGCAGTATATAAATAGCAATAATAAGTTGAACAAAACAAATTATAGGTATCGTTTTGTAGCGTTTTGTTTTGGGGAGTTAAAAAAGTTGAGGGTCCAGCCCGAGCTTGTCTTCCCTATCTAAGGTACAGTCCTGTGATGCCTTCTGAATCCTGTGGAGCATCAGAAGCAGCCTGGCAAGATGCACATGTGTTTGAAAGCTTAAATAGCACAAAATTAACAAAAAGAACAAAAAAAATGAAATAACCACAATGTAGTTATTTAGGAAAAGTTCATATTCCAACTCAGTTGAAAGGGCATAACATTTCCTATATTGCTGCCTCAGGATGCATTACATCATGTAATGTGCCAAATCATATATATTTTGGTAATACAGAATACTATGTCTTCTTAAAAGTAAGCCCAACTGAACATGATGGGGCTTACTTCCAGGAAAGTGTCTTAAAGATTGCAGCTAAAGTTTCCTTGATAAAGTTTAAGATATAGAAATAGATGAATTATTCACTTCAGATGATTCCCACGTGGCAGATATATTTAGCAAGCAATTGTGCCAGCGTATCAGTGACACCAAATACTTTCTCCTTTATAGATATGAACCCAATTTCAAGTTGGCCACTTTCATATTAAAAGTTCAAGAGCAAATTAATTACACTCTCCTAATTGGAAATGCAATTTGTTGCAATGGTCAAGGTTAAGTAATTTGTTCAACAGGTAATTCCATAATACAAATTAGAAACATAATTCACTAATAACAGGCCAATTGTTTCTGGGCTGGCTGTCATCAGCATCTGCTATAAGGTACTCAGTACCAATTGTAAAATGTGCTCCAACTCAGTAGTTCACTGCTGATTATAAGGCCAGACACTTTTCACCAGCTCCACTGGATCTGGACCCATCTGCCACTGAAAGTTAGGTGGCAGGGAAGGCAGAATGATGTGACAATATGGGCAGGGAATGGTTGGATTTGATAGTAGAATCATAGAATCATAGAGTTGGAAGGGACCTAGTAGGTCATCTAGTCCAACCCCCTGCCTGCAGCAGGAAATCTCCCTAGAGCATCCCCGACAGGTGCTCGTTGAGCCCCTGCTTGAAAATCCCCAGTGAGGGAGAGTCCACCACCTCCCTTGGCAATCTGTTCCACTGCTGAACCTCCTCCACCATCAGGAATTTTTTCTGGATATCCAACTGGAATCTCCTTTCTTGCAGTTTGTACCCATTGGTTCTAGTACTTTCACAATGGCCATTGCCAGGCCAGCGTGGCAACGAACAGGAATGTGTCCCTGCTGGTTTGGTTTACCAAGGCTTTCAAATCACTGATCTGGTTCAGGAAATTCAGTGCTTTGGTTTCTGAATTCAGTGGTAGAGCATTTGCATTTCATGTTAAAGGTCCTGGATTTCACATCTGACTTCTCTAGTCACCTTCAGATTTGATTTGCAACCTCAAAGGAGTCCCATGTACATCTTACAGTTTGGTTGAGCACCACTGCAGCAATGAGACTGTAGTACCCAATCTTAATTTCTCCCAATTAGATTGCATATCCTGCACAAGCAAACAGTTTTGTTTTTTGATGGGGGAATGAGTCCCTTCAAAAATTGAGAATGCTTTGAAAGCTTAATTTGCTCCCTGGGCCGCCTAACACACCATGAACTTAAGAAGCTTCCAGCATTAATGCATTCTCCTTCCAGATTGCCAACTCTAATTAAAAGTGAGCTCAGTCTTCGTGGCTCCTCAATGAGCAAACCTATAATCAGTCACATTAGCATGAACCTGTCAAAACAAATATTTAAACATGCCTAGCAAATGAATGAAGCGCTGCATTCTCTCCCTTTGTTGCATCCACTTTTGTCTCTGAAATTAATTATTCAGTGCCTTTCATAGTGTAAATGGGAGTCTGGCAGGTAATATATGTTCTCTTTAATGAGACTTTTTCCAAGCCCTAAGTAACTTTCCTGTTCTGATGGGATTCGCTGAAATTTCAAATTGATATAGAATTGTTACAAATATTTGAAATTTGCCCAAAAGTCCAAGGTTGAATGTAAAATGTCACATTTGATGTCTGGATCCTTGTGAGGCATGTGTGATCCTGACCTCTACATGTGCCAAACTGTGAATTCCCTGTTCAAACATTGAAATCTCAGCCCAGATATGAACTGAGTTCAGATCAAATCTCAGTTCAGAGATGAATTCACGATGCAATCTTAGATAAGCAGCTATCACTAGGCTGAACCCTACCATCTGTTGAATGTGATGATGATATTATATATGACCCTATATGGCTGGTGTGAAAATCACTGAGATAACAGAAGTGAGAGACTCTGAATACATAAATTAGGATTGCCATGTGTCCTGAAAAACAGGGACAATCCTGATTTTGGGGGATTGTGTTCACATACTGGCAAATGGGACAGACGGTCCTGTCCCAATTTTGTGGAAGAGAATTATGGCAACCTTAACATAAATATATAAACAGATGCATTATTACTAAATGACTCTAGCTGCAATCCTATACACATTTACTGGAGAGAAAGCTACATAGAATATAATGGGAATAGTACAACCTGTGTCTCTAAGTTCATAACCTTAACAACTTTATCCAGTGTTTCTCAAGGTTTGTCCTCCACTGTACCACTTTATATGGTCCATCTGTTGGAAGTACCACAGGAATAAATGTTGGTGACTTTTTCACCAGTTACTTCTAGGTTGCAACATAACAGACATCAGTAGGAGGCTTAGGTTAGACGAGAAAGCTTTTTTGAGCATGAAAAAGCATGCTTTGGAGCTCTGCCTGATGAGCCAACCCTCCTTCTGCTGTTTGCTTTGTCACATTCCTGGTCTCACTGCCAGGTGGCAAGTGTCCAATGGTCCTGCAAGTTCCACCAGATACCACCTCAAGTACCACTGTTGGTACCCGTACCACTAATTGAGAAACACTACTGTGAACCCATTATACCTCACTGGATCATTTACTGCATACGTTTGCCCGATCCAGTTTGAGAGGGGGACAGTAATTAGACAGTAATTAGTAATTAGTCATCCCACACAAGATTACTGTGGGATGACTGTACTCTTTAATGTCTTCCCTCTTCCTGCTGGAGTTTAGAAAAGGGACATTAGAGCAATGGGAAATAAAGCTAAACCAAGACTGAAGGGTTTTGTCTCTTCCTTTCTTGTCAAGAGGGGCATACAGCATTAACAGACAACTTCCTCCAGAAAAATATGAACTCATATTCCATGCCCCCATTCAAATATAATCAAACCATACAATTTCATGTCAAAATGTCATGAGCTATCAAATGCAGGCATCAAATCATAAGACTTTGACTTGTGCACCCTGCAAAAATACATCTCTGCAGTATCCACTGCCGCAGCGTAGTGTTTAGTTTGCTGGCAAAATCTTCCAATGAAATTATTGGCTTATTAAATTCCAATCTTGGCAAGCACTGACATGCTTAATATAATGTCTATGAAATAGAGCAGTGTTTGTCTTCAACAGCGCACGAGTTCCACAGAGATCTCATCTAGCAACGGCAGGCTGGATCCCACCCCCCCCCCCCAAATAAAATACAATAAAAATTCTGTTCAGTGCTACTGTCTGTCTTTTAAAAGGACTTTTAAAATTTTTAATTTTAAAAATTAAAGGCAGGAGGCAATCCTTCAACAGAATCTTTCATGAGCCTTTTAGCCCGGTATGCTTTGCCTTATAAATAAACATGGTGACAGTCCCATTTCTAAAGCTCGGTGCAGTGCAATGCAGAAAAAATTCATAACACTCCATTTGCCTTTAAACATCAGCAGTCATGCTGGCTGGATGCTGCTCTTTAAGGTTGCAAGTTTTCTGCACCCAATTTATGTGGCTATTATAAACTCACTGAGTGTGCAGCACTGAGCGCTATATGGTACCACAGTCAAGGTGAGAGGCCCAATAAGTATTGCTGGCACCACAATGCATGGTGTAAGCAAACCTGGATCTATTTGCTTATTAAGTTCCTTTAAATACTGCTTATATGCATTCTGCCACTGGATCACTGTCATAGTATGCGCTTGATCTGTGGAGGGCTGATATACATTGAAAAGATGCTCCAGTCTTTGGAGGAGGTGAGAGGCAAGTGTTTCAGAGCAGAGAGAGAATGGATGGTGGGCATTCCTGAGGGATGGTGGGTAGGGAGCAAGAGGCAGGGCTGGGACCCTTATATAAAGTGAACAAGAGCTTTGAAAAGCAGCAACAACAGGAGCACAGCTGTTTTCCTGATCAGTTGGCAACCCTTGGACACCACTACAATAGGAACATGTGTATGTAAGACTGAGCAAACAAGTGTCCTACTACATCTTCCGCTAGATCCTCCCCTCAATTCCTGACAAGAACCAAGGTCAGGTAATACATGAGATGAATAATCCTAACCTTCTCTAGCATGCAATGTGCTGGTAGTAGTTGTCATAAAATGAGAGTACAATCTTAATCTTTTCTAGCACAGCAGCATATGATGCGCTGGCACTAGTTGTCATAAAATGTAAATGCTTCTCAACAACTTGATAGTATGTGTTGCCAGGGGGAAGGACTGTGCCATTATGCCCATCTGTGCTACTCGCATTGCATCCAAGTCCCTGGGTGCTGGTCGATGTATGTAAAGTGCTGGGTGGTGCATGAGCAGCGAGAGGGCAGTGGGAGTGTATTCTGGATGTGGGGAGAGGCTGTTAATAGGCGTTGATAAATTACTTTTTTGTAACCTCTGTACATCATTAAGATTTTAGAAACGGTCAAATAACTTCCTTGGGGCATTCTGTTACTAAACTTTTCTTTACCTTGTAAAAAGCAAGGTGTGGTTGGATGCTTACAACAGATTGTCAGTTCATGTTGTAGAGCACACTCATTGGAATGAAACATAACTTACAAGAAGAAATGCCCAGGTGCTGTTGTGCATGTTCTAAAGGAAACAGGAATGGAAGAGCAACGTCATCTATAAGAAGACTGATCCTTAAAAAAATGCATAATTAATACAAGTTGTGAAATTATTATGGCTTAACATATACCACTTGTGAATTTTGGAAACCTATCACCTTGACATGCAAGAAATTACAGTTTTGTAATGGAGCATCAGAAGAGGGAAACCAGGCAAATGAAACTCCTCCTAATTGTAGCACATCTGTCAGCCTAAATGATGGCGACTTTGGGAGTTATGAGCAATGAAAGGCTAATGTTTTTAATGCTGTTAGACCAATTCCAGGCACGGCATCTTGGGATCTCATAAATCCATCAGCTCCATGGAAAGAAGTATGTTCAGTCCTTAGAGTAACATTACCTTTCAGAGTATAGCTAGAGAAGGAGAGATTGTGCAAGACCTCCTCCCTTGTTGGGAAGAATCTCCACTTCTATTAAAATTAATTTTTGGCTGAAATGAGTGACTGTGAAAACTTCAACAACCCCTTGCAGATAAGCAGAGCAACCACAGAGTCTGGTCATCCTTTCTGGATAAAATAAATCTATTCTCGTAAATTAGAGAAGAATTATTATAAATTATTATAAATTACAGAATATAAATTTTAGTAAGCATTGGCTAATTAGCTGATAGGACAGATGGCCCCAAGGAAACGAGAAGGCCAATAAATTTAGATACAGGTGCACACACAGAATCTAGAAAAGGAGAATTCAGATTGTTTTTTCTAAGTGAGGGATGCTGCCTCAGCAGCTGGCTAAGCTAAAGAAGCATAACATCTGTATTTAACAGATGTTGCTAAGTGAGCTCCTGTCCTTAGTCCAGCTCTGTGATGCCAGCTGGATCCAATCGTATTGGCTCTGCCTTTCCATTGGACTATTTCAGTGGCGTGGAGAGGGGGGATTTACTGCTTGGGTAACAGCCTATCCTCCATAACAATCCAACCCAGGCTTTCGTGCTTCGCATGCAGCATATACAGTGCTGAGCACAATACCCATTAGCTATTAATTTTTTCATTTTCTTGTAAACCGCTTTGTGAACTTTTCAGTTGAAAAGCGGTATATAAATACTGTAGATGTAGATACCATAGTCTTTCAAGACTGACGGAGGCCTGCTGCTAAGAAGTTGCTTGATTATGGACTTGTATTTATATCACAGATGGGTCATTAAAATAATTACACTTAAAATAGTGCATTTTCTTAACGTGTCAGCATGGAAATAATGCCAGCCATTCAGAGTATTAAGCAGTCTGAATGTCTAAATAAATAAATAGGTAGGTAGGTAGGTAGGTAGGTAGGTAGGTAGATAGATAGATAGATAGATAGATAGATAGATAGATAGATAGATAGATAGATAGATAGATAGATAGATAGATAGATAGGATGGCTCGTTTTTGCTGTGATGCCTTCAGGAAATTCGTCTGCTAGCAACAGACAAGGTCAGAAGTGAGTCTGCAATTGATTGGAATCATTGTCTTGTTGAGGAAACAAAATCGCTCATTAGATCAGTCACTATTCAACTCACTATTTTTGCTTCTGTATGATGCTTATAATTTAGAAGCAAAGCTCCCAAGTTATCATTTTAAGAGTCAATAATAAACACATCACAAATTTTTAAAATTAATTTCTCCCCCATCCATCTTAAGAAAAGGAAAGCTCGCAAGCCCACAGCTATCTCTGCAAACATGTTTGGGCAGTCTCACATATATGTGTTAATCATTCAGTGCATTAAAGAATCATGCGGTGAGCTGTAGGAATGCCACAAGAATGTCTTGCAAACCAAATATGGGGTGCTATCACCACATCCTGTGGCAAGGAATTCCACAGACTAATCACACCCTGGGCAAAAAAAATTCTTTTTGTCAGATCTCCCTTCATGTTCCTGGTTCTGGTGTTGTGTGATAGGGAAAAAAATCTTCCTCTTTCCAATCTATGCATCTCCTGCACAATTTTGTATATCTCAGTCATGCTTCTTCGCACCTTTTTTGAGACCAAAGAGCCCCAAATGCTGTAGCCCAGTGGTCTTCAAAGTGGGGGTTCAGGACCCCTTTGGGGTTGTGACTTCATTTTGGAGAGGTCACAAAAACTTGGATGCAGACATCTTGGAATTTAACACTGGACACCTTTAAAGTCACTTCCAGACATGGCATCACTTCTGGGGGGTCCTGGACAAATTGCCATTCCCAGAAGGGTTTCACAAGTGGTGCCTCATGTGAGAAGGAGCTGCCAGCAGGTCATTTTCCTTTGAGGCTGGACAGCTCTCCTGAGGATACCTGAGCTGCACAGGACTCTCCAGGGACCACACCCAAGAAGAAACTCCCTTTGATAGAGGATGACTGGAGAGGTTGCGACTTGACGAGCCTCTAGATGGCCAAGGACGTCCCATAGCTGGGGTGCGCCCCTGGATTGACAGCAGACGTGGGGTGCTAAGGAGGTTCAGGCATCCCAGGCCAGTGGAGCCCCTCCTGGAGGATTACCAAAATTGGCCAAATTAGAAGAACCCTACTCCGGAAGAGGGGGAGCTTCCAGGGGACAATAAAAGGGGAAAGAAAAGGTGGAAAGGAGGAACCAGCTGGGCTGAGATGGCTTTACTGCTCTGTTTGTACATTCTTATGGAATTACTTGTTACATGCTGAAGTTTCCAGTAAAAGTTTTGTTAAACATTAGTACAGTTTTGTTAAATATTATTACAACTGAGTATGAGAAGGTTCTTGTTAACAACATGAGGGAGGAAGCTGAGGATGGAGTGGAAGGAGTATGGGAAGAAGACTCCCATACTCCAGATGAGTGTGGACTCCACCACTCCCCAGATCAGTTTAAGAGAACAAACTGAATTGCACACCTAATTTTTTTTAAGATTACCTGCCAATGAATAGGACACATAGGAATAAAAGTAACCCTACAATTTAGAGTAACTATGGGAAGACGTAAGAGGCACTTACTCTGGATTGCTCTATGCATTTCCCATAGGTGGCACCATAACTACATCGGTGTAAAAGATCCTGTAGTTACTCTGGATTGTAGCCATAGAGTTGAGAGCACTTTATAAAAAGGGCAGCTGATGTCCTCTGTATCAGACCAGTATTATGTAATGTACAACACTGTACACTCATTACCAGAAGCCTCTTTAAAATAGAATCAGCCCTCCAGGAGGAAATATCCATATTAGTAAAAAAAGTTTAAACAAAAATTCCATCAGAGTGATTGAAAGCAAAACATAAATAACCACTGCAAAGAACCACTTTAGGCTGCTCAAGAATTCATAGAATATTCCAACATTTCTCCAGCAACAGATCTTCATGCATGTTGCAGTGAAGGCCATGTCAAAAGTCCCATCACATTTCAGGGGACATTCATTTAGGCTACAATCCAGAGTAACTACGGGAGCATGTAAGAGACATTACGGGCACCCATAGTTACTGCACTACCTAGTGAAAACCTATGGGAAATTCATATTGCAATCCAGAGTAACTTGTTCTTACTCCGGAGCAAGGACTCCCCGTAGTTACTCTGGATTGCGCCCTTAGTGGCACAGAGGCTACTCCAAGAAAGTAGCCTCTGAATGAGAAAATGGTCTGTGTGGTTTGTTTTTTTTTTGCCTGACCCACATTTAAGATGGATTGGCTTGTGCATTTGACATATAGGTGGCCAGATGTGATGGCAAGTGTCTTAAACATCAAGTTCAGATCATGTCACTTTGGGGACTGAGATACAACATACATACATTTTGGCATAGCTACAGAGAACAGTGTGGTAAGTATAGCAGCTTCTGCAACATGTAAGCAGCCTCTCCAACTCACTGTCTAGCCATTTGATGCATTGTTGTCATGTCTGGAATGGCTTTGACAGTTAGTGGGAAGGACCACTTTCATTGGGTGTTGTGATGCATGGAATACTTATTATGCCGCCACATGTAGTTATACTATAGCACATAAGTGTATGTATACACATCTGCCCAGTGAAGGAAAGATACCATATTGAATCTAATGCGCCATCGAATCTAATGAGGGCAGTGATTTTAAAAGGCTTGAGATGAAAAAAATGTTTACAGGCAATTGTAACGTGCAGCTGCATGTGCAGTTAACATGTAACATCAACACTGGGTTCATGTTACATGTTAACTGTTAAATACTGATCTATAGTTATATTTAAAATACAGTATTTATTCAAATCTAATGCACCATCAAATCCAACATGCATCCCGATCTTGGAGACAAAATTTGGCAGAAAAGACGCACATTAGATTTGAGTAAATATGCTAATTTCTTTGCCCTCCCCTTTAAAAAAATATATTATTTTAAATCACATGCAAACTTCTCAGAGCTTTTAAGATGGAGTATGATTTAAATCAGATAAAAATTACAGTAAATACATTTTACCATAAGACAAGAAGATAACTTCTAGTCAAAACATTTTAGCATAATGCCTGGTATCAATTTCTCTGTTAAGACTAAAGCAGCTTTTCTTATCAGTGCTTTGTAAAAGCCATTTTCAAAGACTTTTTGTAAATTACAATTGCACTTATTCCCCAAAATCTATTGCTATTTGCTGCTTTTATTGTTCAGCCATATTTCAACAGACTTTCAAATCCCTTACCAATTGCCTTAGCTTGACATGAAACGGTACAAACCACCGGGACACTTATTAGAAACTAGAAACTAATAGACTGAGGCAGGCACATATTAATATTCTGGATGGATTCCCATGTTCTGATCCATGGCACATAATGTAGATTTCAATGAAAGTCAATGCTTAAGGAGCCTTCAGTAGATAATGATGTTTATGAACCCCAGATGTAATTTTACATTTCACTTACATTTTACTGCAAACCAGAAAAGTCAAGGTGAGCACAGAAAGTGCTGTTTTACAAAGTGCCAGAAGTTCTACTACAATCACTGTTAATTTCGCTGTTTCAAATTCTGTTATCTCTTTAAAAAGGCTGATAGCAACACTATTAACAGATTTCCATTTAACATGCATCGTTCCCCCCCCCCCCCATGTTTCTTGCAAGTACTATATTAACCAAAAATACTTGGTTTTATCTTTTACTCCATTCCCTACTTGGCATTCATCAGTCTTGAAAGACTATGGTATCGTGCTCAACACTGCATGCACGAAGGCCTGAATAGATTGATATGGAGGATAGGCTGTTACCCAAGCAGCAAATCCCCCTCTTCGCTACTATATTAGACAAATCTCTCATCAAGGGTTCGATCTTATCCTACTTTCTGTCCTACTTTACTTTTGGGATGTTTACCAGTGTCCAATTCAGTAGACTTCAAGAGGAGCAGAATTACTCTCCTGAGTAATCTTTTTTCAGCTGCAATCTTAAAGACACTTTCTTGGGATTAAGACCCATTGAACACAATGGGGCTTACTTTTGAGTAAACATGGTTAGGATTGTGCTCGTGGATGCCCTTGCTGTTCATACCCAATATATACAATAATTTGTCAATACAGTTAAGAAATGCATTAATTCAAAGAAAGAAACTGGTCTCGCAAGTATTTACATCCAAAGCCAGTAAGGATTTTTTTTAGATCAAAAGCAGCCTCATGAATTGTTCTTGGAAGACAACAGACGGGGTGCGCAGGTGCTTTTTGCGTTCTGGCCCAGCAAAGAGGCGGACTGTTATTATTTATACACCACCAACAGTGTGCATAGCATTTACAGAATAATATAAGCAAACAGTCAAGTCTCTACTTTTAAATCTAAATTTAGACAGCGGGGGATACAGCAGATGGAGAAAAGGGAAGGAAAGAAGGATGCACAGTGGAGCAGAAACTACAAGAAAATAGTCACACATTTTGATTTTGTTCAGGGAAGTCTGTGGCTGCGTTCCTTTAACTATGGGTTTAGTCTTAACCTAGGCCAGCCTAACTCATTGGTCTTCCCATTCCCATGGTGATGTATGGAGGCAAGTGCATTTCTGTGCACTGGCCTAACCCTCCCCCAGGAGTTGCACACAAGTGTTTTAAGGCACTTTGGTGACACTCCCAGGTCAGCACAGGTCTAATGCAGGGACTTAGACCAGCCTAACTTGAGCTTAGGATTTCAGCATATCTTTCCTTTGTTGAATGAGACTCACTTTGCGAATTAGGTCTTTACCTGCTTCCATACTTTATGGTTTTGATATTCAACTCCACAACACAGTCTGTGTTAACAACCAGTTTGTTAATAACCAACTAATGAGCGTGACTGTAAACTAGACTTGAATGAGATGCTTAGATCACAATCCTAACCATATTTATTCAAAAGTAAGCCCCGTGGAAGGGCTGTGGGTGGCGCAAGTGGCTAAGACACAGTGCCTGTTAACCAGCAGGCCAGGGTTCAAGACCCGGGTCAGCCCCACAAAACAGGGTGAGCTCCTGTCCTTAGCCCAGCTCTGCAACACCAGCTGGATCCAATCGTATTGGCTCTGCCTTTCCATTGGACTAATTCAGTGGCATGGAGAGGGGGGATTTGCTGCTTGGGTAGCAGCCTATCCTCCATAATAATCCAACCCAGGCTTTTGTGCTTTGCATGCAGTGTATGCAGCGCCGAGCACAATACCATAGTCTTCCAAGACTGACAGAGGCCTGCAAAGCCCCATGGTGTTCAGTGGATATGACTCCCAGGGAAGTGTCTTTAGGATTGCAGCCTAAATTGTTCAGGGATGCAGAACTTTTCTGGGTGGAAATAACTAGCATATATTCTTTGCTAGACAACTGAAAGCAGAATAATATTTGATGTTCTTTTTTTAAAGAATGAAAGCAATGCTCAAGCAACACATGGAAAGGACAAGCGTGTCATTGCACCTTTTTGATGGGCCTTATCGTTTGCTTGCAGCTTTGGCAAAATGCGTAAATGACAGCAGAAACAAGATTAGGCTCCCCTACAACCTGCCCAAGGATTTTGGAAACGGGGGATGATTGCTGGGCTGGCTATGCTTTTATTTTCCAGTTCAGTTTACTTCATTGTAGATGGGGCACAAAGAATGATTCCAGATGTTGCAGATGTGTTTGTATGGGGAACTGGTAGGGTTGCAGTGCATTGGTAAAGCACATGCAGAAGGTCCCGATTCAATATTTGGCATCTTCATGGAGAGTGCAGAAAAAAAACCTCTGAAATTCTAACAGTACTGAGCTAATGAACCATCGGTCTCATTTAGTAAAAGCAGCTTGCTTGCTGATGGATGGATGGATTGATTGAATGATTATTTCATTTATTATTGATTGATTTATACCCTGAATTATTGATTGATTTGTGCCCTGCCTTTCCACACCGCTTACAGGCCCTCAAGGCAGCTTACAGCATAATATTTCAATACAACAAAAACAAATCTGAAAACATTAATATAAAACAATTTAAAGTACAAAAAACTGAAACACAGCTGGAACTCAGTTTAACAAATGACAGCTGATGGCAACCATCAGTGATGTGCAAAAGAGGTCATTTTTGTGTGCGCACTTTTTTTTATTTTTTCATTTTTATATGACCCATCTTCCAAGAAGCTCAGGGCATCTACACTCAGTTCTGGATATCCACTAGAATTAGTTATCTGGGAAAAGTAGTGGATATAGAATTAGCATATACTGAATCATTGAGCCTATGGGGAAAATGGGGTTAGGTTCCATGGGATTCTATTTACAATAGACTCTTTCACAGCACAATCCTAACCCTGGTTAGGCTGGCACTGGTCCTATGCTGGGCTGGAGGTGTTGCAAAAAAATGTTGTGTTTCCCTAAATTGGTGTGGATTGCTTTCTCAACCTTATTAACTTTATTCCTAACTTGACATCTCTAGGGCTGGATGATACTGAGGGCTCATCAACACCTCCAACATCTGATGCTTCCTCCTGTGGCATCCCTTTATGTGTTGAAGGTTGTGTTGATGATAATTTCTCCATCTTGGCTAGCTCTTGATTCATTGAAGGTCGCTGGTCACCAGCAAAGGTTGAAGGTTGTTGAAGGTCACCAAATATGAGGCCTCAGAATTCAGAAGTATGGAGGGTATTGGTTACCCATCCATCCTCTTCTTCCACCTATCCTTTGTCTTCTTTCCTGAGCTTGCTCCAGCCCCAGAGCCACCTTCAGGTAGCCTTCCAGAGAGACCTCTTGTCATCTACCTCTGACCATCTCCAGGAATAAAAGATAGTGTCTAAGATGGTGGTGGGTCAACTCTGGAAATGGACACAGATGTGCATGCCTATTCTCCATGTAGTCAAACCATGCTCATTTGATGTGCAGTATTAGTGGATAACAAGAACAGAATCACAGATAACGAGAAGTAGGCAGCAGTTCTGCCCCTTATAGATGAGCACATTTGTGGATAGCAAATACACATATAAATGGGAGTGTACATTGTTCCTTCCCTTCTTTTATCCTCACAACAACGGCTGTTCACAGTTTTCCATGACATAGCAGATCCTTGACATACATGTCATATATCTATTAATGGATGTGATCCAAATAATGCCTTGTCCCTTATTCAGATATAAAAAGTTGACTGTCTGGACTTATGGAACTGGTTGTTTTTATCCTTTTTAGGTATTGTCTCTGTGCAAGTTGTTCAGATGCTATAAATGTCTTATTATGAAAATCAATTGCAGAATGAATCATAAAAAAATGTACCTTACTCTGTTTATGATTATGCTAACCCAGAAAAAATGAGAATGTTCATTTGTCTGAAGGAACAATGATTTTTATATGATTACTAGTGGAATCAATCCATCATTGTGGGAGTAAAATTTGAAGAATGTGGGCCCCAGCTGGACATCGGTGAGCACTGCTTGGGAGCTTTCCAGAAATGGGGCATTCATTGGGTGACAAGTCTTAGGGTCTCCTCACGGTAAATAAATGTTCGTTCCCTTACCTCAGGTCCAGAGGAGCATTGGGCATATGCCCTGAGTGTTGCATCCATACTGTGTTCTGCACCACTGAGAAAGCTTTCTGAGGAACATGCTGGCTGGACACAGTAAAGGCCAATACTGGCATGAAACTGATGGAATTAAAGGAAGCTGTGAGAGGCCACAGTGCTTGAAGAGCAACAATCCATAAAGTGTCTGAGAGTTTGCTGGGACTGAATGGATAAATCATCATCATCATCATCATCATCATCATCATCATCATCATCATCATCATCATCACTATTTAAGACTGAGGGAAAACCTCAGAACACTTTCCCAGTAGTCTGGAATGTTGCGGAAGGCTTTTTTTCACTGGGTAAGTATAGGGGGCACCATTGCGGATCTGTATCCCTGGGCACCTGTTACTGCTTGGGTCTGCATTGTGGCTACAGTGGCTATGGAAAGTTGGCTTGGACTGCAGCCAAAGTTGTCCTTTGTAATGTAAGAACTGATTATGGGGATATTGACCATTACACTGTAATTCTGTTTTACGCAATCTTAATAACATGTTGATATTAATTACGCAATACTATAGCACCAAAGTTGCACTCCTGTGTCAAAAACTTGTTTTTAAGTATAAAAGAAAATTATTTTGTCATGGACAAATCAACAAATTAGTCACACAGCAGGAAATGTTTTGGTTGCTAAAGTGCAGATGTTGTCATTTGCAGTTAACTAGAAGTTCCTCTCCCTCCTTGCAAAAGAGAAGATGAAAAGCCAACACTTGCTATCATTTCAATCAGTCAGAGAGGGAGAGAACTTATCTAATTAGGACTTCTTCCAAAATAAATTTTATTATGGAAAAAAAGACGTTCATGAGAAAATTGTTCCTCAGGCTGTTTTGTGCCTTACTGGAATCTGAAAAAGTGTTTGCCATGTTCAAAAATAAACATACGAGCAAACTGGCAAAATGCTGTGTTTTGGGATATAAATAAATCTGCATCTGTCAGAATAAAAAACTCTTTAGAAATCTGTCCTTATATTTGGGAGCCACCCTATCACTGGGCTGATTTAAACCAACAGGTGCAGAATTTGCTGGGACATGAATATGGAAGAGATGAAGGGTTAGGAACCAGCTGCTGAAATAAGTCAAATTTTATAATCAAATTTAAAAGGTTTTGTCAAGTTGAAAAAGAAAGATTTCTGGTTTCTCACGAGGTTTGGATTGAGTGTATCTTTAGATCAGTGATTTTCAACCTTTTTTCATTTCACGGCACTCTTAACAGGGCACTGAAATTGCCAAGGCACACCATCAATTGTTTTTATCATTGACAAGGCACTCCAGACTGTTCAGTTCCCCCAATTTTCCTATTAATGAATGTCAGACCCCAAATTCCTGTGGCACACCTGAGGAAAATCCATGGCACACCAGTGTGCCGTGGCACACTGGTTGAAAATCACTGCTTTAGATGTTGCAACAATATCAAGGGACAGGAGATGCACATACCTTCCTGTTTCACCACCTCTCCATCTTGGATGGAGTCAATGGGCAACTGCCAGGTGGACTCAGGAGGTGATCCCTGAGACCACCTTTCTGTGGCCTGTCTCAGGGACATATGTGGGGTACGGCAAGTGCTCGGGGCATCACTTGGCAGGGTAGTAAAAGATTAGGAGTGGAGATACACTTTAAAACTACCCACTTTTTGTGCACTGTTGTGACAATCTTGTTTGCTCTTCTTCCTCTAATGGATGTATGCTCTGGGGAAGGATGTTGTAAATTATCTTTACTTTGCCAATTGAAGCCTGTAGGTGTTTAATTTGCTCTTATCTGTTCAGCTGAGATTTTATTAACTACAATATAGGACAGGGTTGTAAAACGGTCTTGCCAGAAATTCGATAAATTCCACATACAGTGCATGGAAAGAGTGTGGGAGTGGTAGAGATGCACTATATAAAAAGTCAGTACTTTTCAGTCTGTCTTGGATGAAAAAATTAACATCTGAACCCATAACTGCAAGATAATTTTGGCTCAGTCTAGAGAAAAAGAAATGCCAATATGTTAATGTAAGAACAATTTTCCTCTTTTGGTCTCACATTTAGTTCAAATTAAGTGCATACCCACTGGAACAAGCTCCTAGCACAATTTTAACTCTTGGGAAAGGGTTTCTCAAACTCTTGGGTGTAGTGTTTCTCAAACTGTGGGTCAGGATCCATTCGTTGGGTCATGAGTTAATTTCAGCTGGGTTGCATTGTACCTAGCTTATCTGGCATTGAAAATACAGAGATGAAAATAGAGGGTTCACACTGGAAGGGCACACTCAGGATGTACAAATGACCGGAAATACCTGGACAGGTCCGGAAATGGCGCCCCCTGTAGGGAAAGGGGGAAACCAAGCTGCCTCTCCAGGTTTCCAGCAATCCTTGCTGGCCCTTTAAATCTTTGCCGGCTTGCCAGCCCTTTAAAACTGCGGCTGGCTCTTTAAAATGTTTTCACATGCACCCGGAGTTGTGTATGCACTGGAGCTTTCCCCCTTCAGCTGGCCGCATCCACTTCCTGAATGGCCTGCAGCACCTCCTCCCTGCCGCTTTCCTCTGAATTACCTGCTTCCTGCGGCTCTGGGGGAGTGGGGAAGTGGTCAGGGTGGCAGGGAAAGCTGCCCTACCTGCCTGCAGCTTCTCTGCCACTTCTTCGCTCACCTGCAGCTTTTCCTGCCACCTTGGCCGCTTCCCCTGCCTGCCGCTTCTCCACTCATCCCCCCACCTCTGGGGCTTCTGAGCTGCAGCAGGAGAGTGTCTTGGTGTGTGTGTGTGTGTGTGTGTGTCTGTCTTGTGTGTCTGTGTTTCTGTGTCGTGTGTATGTCTTATGTGTGTGTATGTCTCTTGTGTGTTTGTGTCTCTCTCTGTGCGTGTGTGTCTTGTGTGTCTTATGTGTGTGTGTGTCTCTGTGTGTCTGTGTCTCTGTGTGTCACCATTACTCAGGAAAACTGAATAATGGTGCTGAGTAATGGTTTATTTTAGGCTTAGGTTTGAAACCTAAACTGATTATGACACTCCTGGCCATGACATCTCAGAATTGTGTTAATGACATCACTTCTGGTGGGTCATGAAAGATCATCATTCTAAAAAGTGGGCCCCATTGCTAAAAAGTTTGAGAACTTCTTGATAGTGGTTTTAGAGGAATTACACTGGGTTTCTAGTGATTATATATGGTGGTCGTAGTGGAATTACAGAAGAATTGTAGAGAAAAGAATTACGAGAAAAGAAGGTATTAGGCACATGGTCATCAGTTCAGATATATTTTGAGGACTAACAAAACCCTGAAATGAATTGCAGGCCTAACTTAACCAGAAGAAGAATAGTGTCTTCACCATGGGCATCAATAGCTATATCATACCATCATCAACTCTCTGAAAAGGCTATCGTTTGTCATAACAGTGGAGTAACAAGAAGCATTCAAAGTTCTGTGGGCTTCTTAGTATATTCCAGTGATTGCATATTCTGGTTGAACATGGTAGGAAGTGCAGAATGAGGAAATGTTTTATTTAATATTTAATCTCTTTTTTTCCTTTTGCTCCAAAAGAGCATTGAAGCCAAGAGAATATGCACTTAACAGTAAAATAAATCTTTTATTTTGCTAAGGACAGCAAAATGAGAGATATGGCTTGAAATGGCAGATGTTAGTATAACAGTCCTATCCTATCCTCCGCTGACAAATAGTTCTGCTGCTTGCTGTGGGCCAGCTGAGAATTTTATGAGCATATCTACTCAAAAGTAAGTCCCGTTGTGTCAATAGTATTTTCTCCCAGGAAAGTGTGGTTAGTATAGCAGCCTAAGACATGTATTTACCTTTAGTCCCATCAGATAATAGGAAGTATTTTTGCTAAGGGTTATAAATATGCATTCGTTCCAAAAAATGTATGTCCTGAAATGGCTGAAGATAATCTGGTATACCAAATTATTTTACATCTGCTCATCCTGTTTTAGGTGGTTTTGCTTGCCATTTTGCTCCATTTATTTCAATTAGACATAAGTGTATATTATTTTAGTAATAAGAAAAAAAATCTGTGTATACAGGAACTGTCATCTATAAATGTCAACGCCTACAAAGTTCATGAGCTCTCATTAAGAGACTGAATTTAAAACGTTTCTTTGCCTGAGTGATACGGAATTTTAGACATGGTTTATAAAATCTGAGAGCCAAAGCAATATAAAGCTGCAGGCTTGATTTCCCCTGACTTGTAAAAAATGTGGAAATTCCATCTAACTGAATGTTAACTGTTTCCTGACTTTATCCTCTACATCTGCATCTTTTTTAAAAGTGGATGTTTCAATAGAGGAAAGTGGATATCTTTCAAACATCCTTTCATTGCATTTGGCTCGATCCTATGCTCTGTTTGTGCCAGAGGAGTGCATGTTATATGTTGTGCACCTTTGCCAGAGCCAATCACAGTAACACCAGTGGGAAGGTCAGAGCCTTCCCTGCCGATACTATGCAAAGAGTGATGCCCACTGGAGCAGATAAAGTCTGTGCTGATCAGTGCAGGGGCAGCGGGGGGGAGGTGGAGGCAGGGGGAGATGGGCTGGAGGTGGAGGGGAGCAGCAACTGTCATTTGGGGTGGGTGAATCAAACCCGAAGAGGGGCAGGATCAGCTGTGCAGAGTACATCACATCCTGTGTCCCATCCTGATCTGCTGACATGGTTCAGCATAGACCTGATCTGCTGGTCCAAAAGAGAATTTTCACCTGCTAAACCTTGGATGGGATGCTCCATCAGTCCAGTTTAGATAGGATTGGGCTGTCTAACTGGTTTATACAGCTTAGGAGCACTCCAGGCAAGGAGCTAATAACTGATGAAATTGGAATTGGTGTATCTAAAGATCCTCTCCCTTTTCTACTGAAATTCACCAGCATCTTGAAATCACCACAGTTTGTGTTTTCTTACCACTGTGTGCTTCACCTCGGTAACTTCTGCTGGAAAAGGTTAAAGAAAATTCAGAATATTGTGAAGAAAAAACATGAGAAAGCTCTCCCAGGCACTAAAGAGCAGGAGGGGAACAGCACACCCACTTGCCAGTTTTGGTAACAGTTGTGCATTTAATATACTATGTAGATTGGCCTTGATAGCACTTTGGCTCCAGGCCTCTCAAAATCACAATATTTCTTACTGCAATGAGATGAAACATTTTTTTCTCAAAGGCAAATCTCTGCAGCCTCTGATAATAATTCCCTCTCTGTAGTTGGTCACTGCAAATCTTTCCCTCTTGAAGCTGTTTTGCAGCAGAGAAGTGGCTGGAATCTACCAATATGAGGTACAGGCAGAATAAGTCAAAAAATATAAAAAATTGTTATTGTGGGGATAACATCATAATGTCTGTTATTCAGAATGCACAGGGGCAAGTGACAGCTAAAGCCAATCACTGAAAAAAGGGCCTCCGGTGTTTTGATCACAAACCCATGATGATGATACAGAGGACATGGACAACTCTAACTGAATAACTTTTATAAGAGCTGTATTTGGCTTGCATGAAAAGCATGGATTTAATGTAATGTTGAACTTAGAAATGGTGAAGCTGAGATGAAATACCCGAAGTCAGGTCAATAAGGGTGCTTTCCGCAGATGCTTGTTCTAGATGCTTGTTCCTGACATTTCCACAAAGCTAGTCCTTTCCTGCGGAGACAGGAAAGGTGGTCCTTAGCTGTCGATGCGCAAGAAGGTGCTCCAAATAATGAGGGTGCACCATAAAGCAGAACATGTAGAACATTCTTGTTGGCTGGGAGATTCCAAATCTATGGAGGTGAAGAAAAAGCTAACTAGAGGTTCTGTTCTTGTGAGATCCTTGAAGACTAAGGCTGCAATCCTAAAGACTGTTACCTGGGAGGAAGACCCATTGGACACAATAGGGCTTACTTTTGTGGAGACATGATTAGGATTTGTGTTAAGGCAAGCATACCAAACCAATTTGAATCCTTTAGGAGAAACACGAGGATTTCATTGTTTGTATTCCACATACAGTACATTTAATGCTCCAAAGTGTTCTCTATAGAAGGACCTCTTCCTTTGGAGTTTACTCCAGTCCTGTGATTTTCATTTTTCATTTCATAGAAACCTTTTTTCATTTCATGGAAACCTGAAATTTCCAATCACCATGTTGGTGATTGGGGGTGGGAGGCTCATAACTCCCAATGACCTTACTTTCCCCACACTCCCACAGCACACTTGCAGACCTTGCAACACACCAATGTGCTGCAGCACATTGATTGGAATTTGCCACTCTAGTCAGTCTTCATCAGTATCATGCGGGCTCCAGTTTGGCAGAACAGAATAAGAATTGGCAATCATAACATGATACATCCAATGGAGGTAATGGAGGTATGGAGGTATGGTAATGGAGGTATGGTGATGTGCCACCATTGGTCACCTGGTGAGCATGATATGCAGCTGGCATGGTATCACAAGCAGGCCTCCGTCAGTCTTGAAAGACTATGGTATCATGCTCAGCGCTGCATACACTGCATGCGAAGCACGAAAGCCTGGGTTAGATCATTATGGAGGATAGGCTGTTACCCAAGCAGCAAATCCCCCCTCTCCACACCACTGAATTAGTCCAATGGAAAGGCAGAGCTGATACGATTGGATCCAGCTGGCATCGCAGAGCTGGGCTAAGGACAGGAGATCACCCTGTCTTGTGGGGCCAACCCAGGAATCGAACCCTGGCCTGCTGGTTAACAGGCACAGCATCTTTACCGCTTGTGCCACCCACAGCCCACGGCATGGTATACCATTTCATATATAGGCTCAATCATCTGCACTACCACAACCCCTAACCTTGATTAAGAAGGAATGCAAGATAACATTGCATTTATGAAAAGGGAAATTGCCTCCATTCTGAATGTAAATCAAATGAAGAGAAAGTAAATAAGTTACTTTCCAGAATTTGATGTCATTCAGTAACAGGTTCTAAGGTTTATTGGCCTTTACCCAGATTTCTAAAAACTTCACCTTGCAAACTTGCATTAAAATGCTACAAATCTCTTCATGTTAATACTTGCATGAGCATTGTATTAGTACCTATTAATGCCTGTATCTGATATTAATATGTATTAATATATCTTTGTGCATGTGTGTCTGTGTGTGTGTGTGTGTGTGTGGTGTACTTGTGGACATGGAGTGGGATTAGCACTTCGAATCCATATAACTTTCTGATCTTTCTATTGAGCTCCTATGAATAGTGAAACATGGCACTGTTCCAACTTGTTCCAAGGATTCCAGTTATAAAGAAAGAACTTTGATGGAACTTCTATAAAGACATAAAGGGAGAACTTTTGGTAAATTTTATTCACTTATACTTCAGGGCAAGAAGTAAGAGTAAAACAATGAACATTTTCAATTTTAAAAGGTGGCGTGGGTGTACTTTAAAGCAAACAAGGACACATTTAGAAACATGTTTAGTTTATGAAAAAGGAAATAGAGTATGAATCATTCTGTATTGGCTTATCGGTTTTTGTTTCTTGCTCTTTCCACTTTTATTTGACACAGGCTCACTATGTTACAGGGCATACTCTGATAAGAGCGATATCTTCTTGCTCGTTTGTGGTCTATAGGAACCACATCTCGTTCTTGCTCTACAGGAACCATTCCTACTTGTTCCTGGTCTATAGGAACATGGTAAGGACACATCATCATAGAGGATAGGAGTAAATATCTGAGGGCCCAATCCTATCCCATATTTTGGCACTGATGCAGCTGCAGTGCAACCTTGGGGTAAGGGAGTAAATATTATCTTACCTTCAGGAGACCTTCGTGACTGTGCCCCCTTACAGGATCCAGCACATGCACCAACACTGCATCAGTGCTGAATACAATTGAGACAAATAGCTTCTATAAGAAAACTGCAGATGGAATCCACTTATCTATGGACCTTTGTAATCCTCCAGAAGCATCAAGTGATGTGCTCCCATCACCTCTGAAGGATGTTCTGAGGGCTGCAGAGGCCACATGCAGCTTTCCCAGCCCTCAGAACACTTTAACATCTTTTGGAGGCCTTTGAAGGTCACTTCTAGTTTTTTGGAGAAGTGGTGTTTAAAGAAGTTATGTTTAAAGTCTTAAAAGGCCTTCAGAGGGCCAGAAGAAACTAGTAAGACTTGGAACACCTTTAGGGATAACTGAAGCACCAATTTGTGTGCTTTTGAAGGATCCACATAGGGATGTCTCCAAAGATCAGGAACCACAGATCATGAAATTCATGGCCACACACACAAACACACAGAATTACAGTTGGCCCAGACTACCTGCTGATACTGAACCACTGGATCCAAAGGGATTCCCACATGTGACTAGAAGCATCACATCCAAGAGATGATGAAATATCTCCAATCCAATGATGAAATATAAGCCTTCTTGAGGCTTCCAAAAGGTACATTGGTTTTTTTGTGAAAACCAGTAGTACCTTTCTAAGGACTACAGGAGTCTTCTATGGAAGACAAAGGAGGCTCCACCAAAACCAATGTTGCCACAAAACACCCAAAGCCAGCTCTGGCAGCAACCAAACCCTGAAATCACCTTCCTGTGCTGCTAATCCACTTTGTTTCCTCAGCACCAATTAGCCCATGTCATGATTCATCATCATACTCATGAGACTGTATTTCTCCTTTTTTTGGCAGGTAGGATGAAATATAACAAGTCTGTGGAAACAAAGGACTCATTTCACTTGGGAACGATTGTCGGGGCAATGATAAGAAGCAGTTGTGCCCGTGACAGCCCACATCTGCCTGTTGTCAAATAGTAAGAGATGTTTGAATTTTTGAACAGCTTCTCAAGTTAAAGGCAAAAATGATGACAAGAGCATCAGAAATGCTCTGCTGGATTGGACTGAGAGGCTGCCTGATCCAGCTCACTGTTTCCCATATTGGCATATCAAATGTCGTCAAAAAATCTACAGTGATGTCAGGAAGGCAAACATCTTCACTATTGTACACATCAGCTGTTGTAAGTTAATGGAACTTCAGAAGCATCCCAGTTCAGAACATGAAATAATGTTGGGAAACACTGAGTCAAATCAAGAGTGACTGTACCCACCCCCCAGGGTGACCAAATGTCACATGTATACATAACCCCTCACAAGGAACACAGCAGCTCCTAAAAAGCCACAATACTGGAAAGTGTGTTCATTATCAGTTGCACCCCCTCAGGGCGACGATATGTCACAATCCAAGGGCAACCCTTATGTCATAATCACAAAAGAGCACAAGGTTCTCCAAAATGTAGGACCCACAAGAAAAATGTAGGACATAAATTAAAGCTAAAAACTCATATATATATATATATATATATATATATATATATATATATATATATATATATATAAATAATAGAATCATAGAATTGGAAGGGACCTAGTAGGTCATCTAGTCCAACCCCCTGCCTGCAGCAGGAATTCCCCCTAGAGCATCCCCGACAGGTGCTCATCGAGCCTCTGCTTGAAGATCCCCAGTGAGGGAGAGTCCACCACCTCCCTTGGCAATCTGTTCCACTGCCGAACCGCCCGCACCGTCAGGAATTTTTTCCGGATTTCCAGCTGGAATCTCCTTTCTTGCAGTTTGTACCCATTGGTTCTAGTTCTGCTTTCAGAAGCAGCTATGAACAAATTGGCCCCTTCCTCCCTATGACAGCCCTTCAGGTATCTGAAGAGGGCAATCATGTCTCCCCTCAGCCTCCTCTTCTCCAGGCTGAACATCCCAAGTTCCCCCAACCTTTCCTCATAGGGCTTCCCTTCCATCCCACTGATCATTCTTGTTGCTCTTCTCTGGACTTGCTCCAGTTTGGCTGCATCTTTCTTAAAGTGAGGTGCCCAGAACTGAACACAGTACTCAAGGTGAGGTCTCACCAATGCAGAATAAAGAGGAACTATAACTTCTCGTGACTTGGAAGCTACAGTCCTCTTAATGCAGCCTAAAATGGCATTTGCCTTCTTTGCAGACACATCACACTGCTGACTCATGTTCAGCTTGTGATCCACGGCGACTCCAAGATCCCGCTCACATGTTGTGCTGCCAAGCCAAGTATCCCCCATTTTATACCTATGTTTTTGGTTTTTACTGCCTAAGTGCAGAACCTTGCACTTCTCCCTGTTGAAATTCATTCTGTTTGTTACAGCCCAGGATTCCAGTTTATCCAGATCCTCCTGGAGGTTTCTCCTATCTTCTGTTGTGTTTGCTACTCCTCCCAGCTTGGTGTCATCCACAAATTTGATCAGGCTCCCCCGTATCCCTTCCTCCAAGTCATTGATGAAAATGTTAAAGAGAACCGGTCCCAAGACAGAGCCCTGGGGTACCCCACTTGAAACCGACCTCCAGGTTGACAAAGAACCATTTACTAAAACCCTTTGAGTGCGGCCATCGAGCCAGTTGCAGATCCACCTAACAATTGCCCTGTCTAGCCCATATTTTTCCAACTTCCTAATTAAAATGTCATGTGGGACTTTGTCAAATGCTTTGCTGAAGTCAAGATAAATGACATCCACAGCATTGCCACTGTCCAGTAAGCGCGTAACCCGATCAAAAAAGGAGATCAGATTTCAGTCTTGAAAGACTATGGTATTGTGCTCGGCGCTGCATACACTGCATGTGAAGCACGAAAGCCTCAGTTGGATTGTTATGGAGGATAGGCTGTATATATATATATATATATATATATATATATGCTGTATATATATATGGAGGATAGACAGCATATATATATATATATATATATATATATATATATATATATATATATATATATATATATATATATATATATATATATATGCTGTCATGTGCTTAATTTAAACACTGTATTACTACATTCACAGCTATTCCGTATAATTTATTAATTACAAGAATGCTAAATGATGTGCTCTCACAAGGAGATGCCCACATGATTACTGAGATGTCTTGGCTCTGGCTTAGAAACGCTCTATTGATAGCCAAGGATGTCTTGGCTCTTTGACTTAGAAACGCACCCTACAGTCAGTTACAACTAACAGTACAACCTCTGGGGATGACTTTACCTTTTAGACAATACATAGATTGTGATAAAATAGATGTTAATGTCCTGTCCTGACATTCAAGGACAGAGTGGTCTACATTGAAAAATCAGACACTGGGCTGCAATAAGCTTTCAATGTACAGTGAGATACAATGTAATGAATAGTTTGTTGAGGGGCACCACAGTCACATTGAGGGGTAGATACTAGACCCCATTTAGAGTCCTGGCAGATACCATGTTGGGTATGGATCTTATTCAGTGTTAGGTGCTGGCAAGGTAGGTCAAAACCTGGCACCTTCTGTGTAAGGTTGAAATGTGTCTGCATGTATCTGGGCATTCAGCAGTCCTTTTAACTTTACTTTGGACAATGATGCTAAAGCCTCACCCTCTGTTCCACCCACTCCTTTCTTCCCCCTCCATGATACTATTTACTACTAGCCAATACTTCTGGAGTGCCAGCCAAATGTCTGAGCAGTATCACGATTTGGCATTGTCCTAGTATTGGTGGCTTCTCCACTCCAGATGCTGCTGATGTGTCTTATGGCACATTTGAGACACACAGCACTTGCAGTACGCTCCTACTATTGGCACTCAACAGCTCAGGATTGGGCTCCAGCATTGTTTCAAAGGTAGTTCATTGTTGCCACATAAATGCATTTGGACTAAAGCACGAAAAAGTATTTTCAAAGTTGACTCTGGTCTGTTTGTTTTGGTCCTCTGAGTCATCAAATGAACCCCCTGGAGAAAGGGATTCCATTGCATCCCTAACTGTGCTTGGCAGCACAGCTTGAACACTGGACGAATCCGTCAGCCGATGCACCCGTGTGGAAATTTTCACCGCGAGCAGCTGTGAATGATATTGTGCCACTCCGGATCTGCATCACAGCCCTAAAGATGGCTTTAGGCAGAATCTGTGAGAGTGGAGGCAGGGGACAGGCAGGGACAATTTCCCAGGGTCAGCCACAAGCATGGAACAAGCTCACTCTCCTTTCTGGACTGCAGGCTTCTCCCGTCCTTTTTGGTGGGTTCGTAGGAGTCATGCAATACTGTGGGCTTTTTCCGTTCCTTCTCCAATAATTAAAAAGGGGAGGCATCGGTAATAGTTTCTGCTGGCCAAACTGGGCCTTGGAAAATATATCTGAATATATAGAAAGAACTAATTGAACTTTTTCTCCTTACCTATCTTAGTGGAATGAATGGGAAATGGCAGCTCAAGGAATTATATTCAACTAGAAAGACCTTTCCTTGTGAGACAGGGATCTATCTATCTACAGTATTTATATACTGCTTTTCAACTGAAAAGTTCACAAAGCGGTTTACAAGAAAATGAAAAAAAATTAATAGCTAATTAATAGCTAATGGGTGCCTGTCCCAAAAGGGCGCACAATCTAAAATGCAAAAAGAACACCAGCAGAAGCCACTAGAGCAGACATTGCTGGTGTGTGGAGGGCCAGTTACTCTTCCCCTGCTAAATAAAAAAGGAACACCCACTTGAAAGAGTGTCTCTTGCCCAGTTAGCAGGGATCTACTCCCGGCTTACACTTCCTTTCCTGGACCTTTCCTGGATTGACTGGATCTACACCCGGCTTACACTTCCTTTCCTCCATGTAGCCATGAAAAGATATGGTAGAGGAAAAGCCAGACTGAATTTGTGAGGAAAGCTATTCATTCATTCATTCATTCATTCATTCATTCACTCACTCACTCACTCACTCAATCAATCAAATTTTATTTATTTCAGTCAATCAATTAATTATATTTATCTATCTATCAAGGCAGATCACAACATGATAGACATACATAAAAACACCAATATGGTCAACTTTGATATAATATTCAGGAATTAAAAACACCATAAAGCAATATCAGATTATAATAAAGATGAAACAACACCAATAATTACAATCATTGTACAACAATTGTAAAATGATTACAGCAGGCCTCCATCAGTCTTGAAAGATTATGGTATTGTGCTCGGTGCTGCATATGCTGCATGCGAAGCACGAAAGCCTGGGTTGGATTGTTATGGAGGATAGGCTGTTACCCAAGCAGCAAATGCCCCCTCTCCATGCCACTGAATTAGTCCAATGGAAAGGCAGAGCCAATACGATTGGATCCAGCTGGCGTTGCAGAGCTGAGCTAAGGACAGGAGCTCACTCTGTCTTGTGGGGCTGACCCGGGTCTCGAACCCTGGCCTGCTGGTTAACAGGCACAGTGTCTTAACCGCATGCGCCACCCACAGCCCACAAAATGATTACAAGTACAATAAAATTTACACTTTAAGGGAGCAGTGATTGACACCACTTGCACTGGCCTGGTGGTGTCACAAAAGTGCCAACAGGCACTTTGCACCACCAGGGAGACCAACTAGGTCGGTGCACCAGTGAGCATTGGCCTAATTCAGCCTGTCGATGTCCAGCTGTGCCTGAGGCCCACAAATATTCTTGAAATTTTACTCCTGCAATGGTGCGTTCATTCTGCTAGTATTTAATATATGATCTACTCATATTTTATCCTGTACTGGTTGTTTGGCCAATGAAAGCCACCCAAAGAAAGCATGCTACTGCTAAAAGAGTGCAATCCTACAGATTAGATAGTGCATGTCCTTTGCATTGTCATAGGAATGGACCACTTGGATTTGTGCCAGAGGAGTCAAAGGCACTGATCAGAGTAACCCCATGAGGGTGGCTGGTGAGGTAAGGTATATTAGGTAAGGTAAAAAAATATTCCTGTAATCCCAAGTTGTGGTACAGTCAGCACCTAACATGCACTGGATACAGGACAATCAACTTGGCCTGCTTGTGGGAGGTGCTGGCCTGAGAAAGGTTGGCTGCTTTGGTTTTAGATCACTTAAACATGTAAAACACGTAAAACATGTGCATTTTTGGTTTTACAATTTAACAATAAGTAATATCCTGCTGAAATTAAGTACAAGAAAGCAATACAAGTGTTTTTAGCTTTTATTTTAACATGTCATACATTTGTTCCACATTTTTTGGGGTCACAAGGATCACAGTACTGATGCTTCCAAGGTACTGGAACTTGGTACTATAAGTACTTGGAAGTACTTGATCTTCCAAAATCCATAGTACTGATGCTTTTTTATTTACCTGGAAGGGGAGCAGTGCTGGCCTCCTGCCAAGTCCTGGAGCCTTGCATCTCTCTCCCTTTCCTGGTAAATAAAAGCTTTAGATCACAGGAACATCATACAACCTCCACTGGATCAGGACAAAGAATCATCTATTCCAGCTTCCTGTATCTCACAGCAGCCCACCACCAATTGTTCTACTGACAACTTGTAGAGGTCTTCACTTTCCAGTTGGAATCCTTAACAGCATGCTCACCTGGCATCTGGGAATAACTTCCAAGCTTCCAGCAGTTTTCAGGTCAGCCAAGCTGTAAAACATGACACCTTCTGGGTCTGATGACTCATGACATCTTTATCAGCATGCAATCTCCCATCCCAGAGTTGTCTGGGTCTTTCCCTACTTAGCTTTCTTCAGCATCCCTTTCAACCACCAGACCATGCTGGCTGCCAAGGGCTTTTAAGAGCATCTGCATAGGAGATCAGAGGAGGACGTGACCCACCAGGACCCATTAACTGCTATTTTAGGGATGTTTATCTTTTTATTTAAAGAGCTAAACTCATTTGTGTTTTGACAAAATAGATGATAAATAAAACACTGACAATTAGGTTATACCTGTACTAAAGGAGAATGTGTTGTACGCTATGGTTGGGAAGCACCATTAAAAGACTTTTTTACTCAGCACTCCACTTGGTCTCCAATGAGTCTGCTCAAACCTACGCCAGTACTTTTGCTTGCTTTGACATCTGGTGTTGCTGTCACTTACATGCCTCCTCCAGCTCTTTCCACTGTAGCCTAGCAAATGCTGGACCAGGTTTCCTGCCAGATTGTGAGATCTGTCTGGGTAATGCCATGATAGGATTGGGCTGACAGCAACTGTTTATTGCATGTCTAGACTAAATATTCAGTTTAATATTTTTAAAGGGTGAAAGGGTTTCTGATGGATTATTGTTGTTAAGGTAAAGTAATTATTTGTATGCTTTTTCTGTAACACATTCAATAATGTTTTTCTTGTTTTAAAAAAACGGACACTGAGGCCATCTTGTGGATAAGAACACGTACTTTTAATTCCAAATAAAAGCTGATACACGTATGTTTGCAAAGGTTCCATCTAAGTTTGGTCAGTCATAACTCAAAACAGGGACATCTAACTTTTTTAATTAGACCATACTATTCTTCAGATAGGGTTCTATGGGCGTGAAGTAACCCCGTTTCACTAACCCTACAATCCAGAGTAACTACGGGAGCACATAAGAGACTTTATGTGCACCCGTAGTTACTGCATCACCGAGTGAAAACCTATGGGAAATTCATATTGCAATCCAGAGCAAATTGTTCTTACACCGGAGCAAGGACTCCCCGTAGTTACTCAGGATTGTGCCCTATGCCTTTTCTAATGGTCAGGTTCTTTAGTACCAATAGAAGCATCTATTGATAATTAGGGCTTATCAGATATGGAGCATATCAACTTAATCACTTGAAACTATATATGCAAAACCAGAAATACAGTTGTACAGATTTAAATCAGATTTTTATTTTTAAATTCTTAAATACAACTCAGAAGAACATAAGAGACCTATTGGATTAGGCCAAAAGCCTCTCTAATTCAGCTTCTTGTTATCTCACAGTGGTGCACCAGATGCTTCTGGGACCACTTTTTCAAAAAGTGGGTCCCAGTTCTAAAATATTTGGGTACCTCTGCTTCAATATAAAGTTTAAAGCAGCCCTTCTGTAAATGGAGGACACCTTTTGCATTCATAAGGTTGCCTTGGATCCTACCCACAGACTATATATTGTGTGTTACAATTTTCCAATCAGAATCCTCAACCCCATGAGCTCGGAGTGATCTCTTTCCAGCCCACACAGAAAATGTCTGCCTGCAGGTCTTGCAGAGGAATGCGTTATGGAGCAAATGAAGAAGAAATATTTAATGATCAACCATTTTGTAATAGCTTATTTGAATGACTGCAAAGAATTTGGATTTAAGCAATTGTTTCCCCTCCTAAAGAAATCGTGTTTAAGAAAACATGTCAATATATCAGTGTGCTTTCCACACAGGTACTTTGTTCTCCCATTTGAAGTTGAGCTCCTCAGCTAGATCACTTCTGCCACTCTTGCAGAGATAACGAGAGAGGAGATGAAGTTTGTCAGTAGATCGGGGAAGATTCCTCTTCCAGAAGCAAAGGATTTCATAGATCTGCTCAGTGAGATTATCAGGACACTTCAGTTTAATAAGCTGGAGAGTGCTTCGGTGGAGAGGCAGGGAGAGTGCCAGGTGCACAGCATTATCTTCTGACAGCTCTTGTGATACCCAGTACATTAAGTTGTCCCACAGTACCTCTAGTAGATAAAAAAGTAAGACAATATTTTTGTTTCAAAAATCAATAATATTTTAGAGAATTCTAAGTGTGTGCATGCGGGGGGAGGGGGGGAGGCGGGAAGCAGGGAGACTTCAATCCTAAGCCCCAGTTAGGCTAGCATAAGTTCTGGCCCAAGTACGCTGCTGGCCTGGGGATGTCACAAAAGTGCTGTATGGCACTTCTGCACCACACCTGGGTTGTGTGCCACAGATGTGTGCCAGCCTCCCCACACCATCACAGTAATGGGGAGACAAATGAGTTATGCCAGTCTAAATTGGTTAGGATTGTGCCCACAGTGAGTGATGTGTGTGTCCCTTGGTATCCCTGGGGAATACACTTCTCCCCTCCCCACAGATAACGACAGCCATGGATAAAGGGGAAACTATCTTCTCACATGTGCTCACCACAGACAGGCTAGAAGGAAGAGTGAACATTACCTGCTTCTTATGAACCCATTTCTGCCCATCCCATGGGTGCACACATTAGGTTTTGGTTGTGCAACACTGGCCAAAGATGGTTAAACATTCACTCTTCCTTCTTTTTTGCCTGCTTGCTTGCATGTTAAAGCAAGAGGCATATAGGAATTTCAAGAGGCTGTGTGCCTGCTTGCTTGGTTAAAACAAGAACTATTTCATGTCACTGTAATAAGCAAAGATAATGGGTGTGGGGGCAATGGTGTAACCATGGATAATTGGATCCATGCATACCAGGATATATCAGTGTGTAAGAAAAGAAATTTCATTCATTCTTCAATGTAAGGTAATTTCCAAATCATCTCTCCCTGCTGCTATTTTGCAGAAGATAAATAAAAATTGGGATACAAAAGATGGGTTTGTAGGTGTGCTCTGTTTCCTAAAGTGCCCCCTCTGAAAACCCAAAAGCAGAAAAGATGGAGCATCATGAACATCCAACCTGAGACTGAATAGGATCATACTTCATGTCTTCACCTGTGGCAAAAATAATCTTACCTGATGGATCAGTAGACCTTCGTTTTGTGCTTTGTGGACGACTGATGAACTTTTCTTTCTATGCAAGAAAAGATGTTTAGAGGAAATAATTATGATAGAAGGATAAAAGAGAGATAAAGGGATATTCAGTGTCACTTTTGTAAAATAAATCACTTGATGTACTTGAACTTGAAAAAGTACTTGAACTTTTGATGACCATCCTAACCATGTCTACTCAAAAGGAAGCTCCACTGTATTCAATGGGTCTTACTCCCAGGAAAGTGACTTTAGGATTACAGCCTTAGGAAAGCAACAAACAAGACCCTCCGTTGGCAAGGGTTTGAGTCCTGGTCTCCAGCCGGAAGCAACCCTTTTACCAGGGGAGACACCAGAATGAGTCCCAAGGGGAGCTTGAAGAGCACTCAGGCAAAGCTGGAACCTCACTTGATAAATGTGCAGGCAAGGAGCTGGCCAAGGGATTTGTTCTAACCAGTCAGGCACTCACATTTTGCACAATTGGTCAACCACACCCGTGTCACAGACAAAAGACAGTCTTCACCTCATATAGAGCTGCTTGTTAACCACCTGGCCCCAGCAGGAGACAAACCAAGATTATTCCTCAGGGCAGGAGTTTGATGCATGATGTATTATATATACCTGGAAGAGGTGGGATCATGTTCATTGTGTAAGATGAAGTGGGTAGTAAGGCAATTGCATCCTGAATGAAATACTGATCAAATGTGTCCTTGATCAAGTGTGTGTGTGTGTGTGTGTGTGTGTGTGTGTGTGTGTGTGTGAGAGAGAGAGAGAGAGAGAGAGAGAGAGAGAGAGAGAGAGAGAGAGAGATTTGGATTCCACTATAACTGGGCAACAATCCTCTTATTATATATCCTAAGCATCTTATCCAACCCTAAACCATGCCCTTACATTTTTAAATTATAGAGGTACATCTAATATAAATATACATATATTGGGACAGAAATGTCCAGGACATAAAAATGAATGGCCATGTTCAATGCTAGGATACATTTGACCAGGACACAGCAGTCCTGTAATTTATGACATGCTGTGTGCCAAGGTCAATTTCATGTGCAGATAGGCTCAATGCGGAGCATTTGTGTATGAATTCTGGAGCTCACCTTTGGCAAGGTTAACACCAGCTTGCAGAAAGGGGTCTGTTCCTGGTAGTCCTCAGGCAAAAGTGGTTGCTCCAAGTCCTTGGCTACAGCTTCTTTGCTCAGTTTGTAAAACAAGATAGTTCCCTTGTAATGAGGTGAGCTGTAATTCCCAAATTCATCCACCTCCTTGACTTGGAGGGCAAGCCTTGACCTTCTCTGTGCATGAAATGTGAGCTTATAGGTCTTTCCGAATGATGTGCCGTCATCTGTAGAGATGCAGATATTCAAATATTTTGCAGGTTATTTATTAAGCAGGTTATTCATTAAAGGTGCAATTCATGCATGTATTTTCATACCTCTAAGGAAAATCAGTGACCAACCAAACCAAAGTCAAGGAGCAGGTTCGAGTTAATCTTCAGTTCCATTCTAAAGATTAAAGCACTCTTATACAATACTAAGGTCTACTGAAGTAGATTATTACATTGTATTGTGCTTTGCAAACTTTATTTATTTGTTTGTTTAAAATTATATCCTATATTTTTTTCCCTATTGGGGAACAAACTGGCTTAGAAAAAACCCTGAAAATAGCCCATTCAATTCATAAAGTAACACGCATCGCAAAAAGCATCAGAAATAAAATTAACTGGTTGAATATGAGTGGCCACAAATTAACTGAAGACATCCTGGGAAAAGCTTGGTGGGTCTTTAGTTTCTGATGAAGATCTGAAAGGGAGAACATAACTGTGAACTTTGCATTTATCTATCTATCTACAGTATTTATATATCGTTTTTCAACTAAAAAGTTCACAAAGCGGTTTACAAAGAAAATGGAAAAATAATAATAGCTAATTAAAAGCTAATGGGTCCCTGTCCCAAAAGGTCTCACAATCTGAAATGCAAAAAACAACACCAGCAGAAGCCACTTGAACAGACATTGCTGGGGTGTGTAGGGCCAGTTACTCTCCTCCTGCTAAATAAAAGAGGAACACCCACTTGAGTGCCTCTTGCTCAGTTAGCAAGGGTTTAAATCCAGTGGCCTCCCAGTTTATACCCAGTAAAGTCTGAAAATGGTTTTTTTAAAAAAAAAATCTAGTTAAATTTTATATTAAAGGTTGATTATCTTTACCTTTTATATTAACTGGGCTGTGGGTGCCACACAAAGCATAAGACACTGTGCCTGTTAACCAGTAGGCCAGGGTTCGAGACCCGGGTCCTCACAAGACAGGGTGAGCTCCTGTCCTTAGGCCAGCTCTGCGACACAGCCGGAACCAATCGTACCGGCTCTGCTGTTCCATTGGACTATTTCAGTGGTGTGGGGAGGGGGATTTGCTGCTTGGGTAACAGCCTATCCTCCATATTAATCTACCCAGGCCTTTGTGCTTCGCATACAGCGTTGAGCACAATACTATAGTCTTTCAAGACTAATGGATGACAATGCATGTAACTGTGGTGCAAAAAGAAGCCAACACATTTCTGAGAGTTGCATATTATTTGTTAAGCGTCCACATGTGGCTTAGAATGGTCACCCCTCTTATATGCTATGGCATAAGATATGAAATATAGGGTGTCATCCTAACCTAGGCTGGCACATCTCATCAGCTGATGATATAGGAAGTCATGCACATGTCATTGCACTAGCCTAACCCTCCCCCAGAAGTGGTGCTGAAGTGTCGTATGTCATTTTTGTGACACTCCCAGGCCAATATGAGACTTGTGTTGGGGCTTATTTCACCCTAACTGGGTGTTAGGATTACAGCCTTAAAAACATACAAAAAAGGAACCTTTTCTCTTGTGGTCCTCTTCAATTGATGAACCCCACCCCCTTCAGCTAGGCCTTCTTATGAGGTTAGATTAAGAAACTACTGTACATACAACTAGCAAATGACATTTGTCACTAATTGACTTTCAGGAAAGGAAAATTAAAAGAGGCAATCCTAAGAAATTTAGGCCAGCCTAACTCACTGGCATATCTTCCTGTGGTTGTGTGGGGAGGTCAGTGCATCTCTGTGTAGTGGCCTAATTCCCCCAGAAATGGGACTAAGGCTGCAATCCTAAAGACACTTTCCCGGGAGTAAGACCCATTGAACACAATGGGGCTACATTTTGAGTAGATATGGTTAGGATTGTGCCCTAAGTGTCTTACAGAACTTTTGTGACATCCCCAGGTCAGCATAGAACTTATGCTAGGGCTTAGGCTGGCCTTAGTGGAGGTTATGATTGCAGCCACTATGTGTTTCTTTTTCTTTTGGATAAACTCACATGGAAAACCAAATTAGCTTTCCCAATATCTCTGAAACATGGGCACAAACATGAAAATCTACGTACCTGAGGCAAAAATATTTCCGTTAAATCTGAAATGAATTTGTTCCCCTTCTCGTAGTTTGAAATGCTGAGAGGTCTCTGGAGGACCTGAGTACCCCTCTTCACGTAAGTTCTGCAACTCCAAATTCAGTTCTTTGGAGGGAACCAGTAAGACAACAACCTTATAAGGGTCCTCTTTCTTTCGATACAGACCCACTTTGGCCATGGTATTGTAGGTTGCCTCATCCAGCTGCTGAATGAATGGAATGAGGTGTGAGCTGTCCATACCAGAGGACAGGCGGATGACAATAAGGCTGTGTTGAGACCAAAGGGAATAAAAATTAATTTGTTAATGGAAAATAATGGGGAAAAGGCTGGTTAGGACCTATGCATAATCTATACGTAGTTGATTCATATCACATTTTCAATAAAATCATTTATGAAATTTACCTCATTCCAAATGAGAAAGAATGCTTTCTTGTTGGGACTCCTTCCCACATTTGGATGGAGCATGTGGTGCATCTTGGCCTAAATATGGCATTGACTCAGAACTGGTAATAAATGTCAAAGATTTGAGAAAGAACATAAATTTCAGAGATGTGAGCAAGAAATGAAGGAAAGAAATGCATTTTTTTCTCCTCTTTAACTCGAGGCACTTGAGATTGGACTGATTGGTCAGAAGTTTAACATTTACTTACTGCTTTTCAACAACAACAAGGTTTTCTTTTTCACAATAAAAAGAATGACAAATCTGGAGTGTGAAAAATAAGGCCTGTGTGCTTTCCCTGGCACAATTTGTTTCACCTTCCATTATAATCTCAGCATTATAATCGGGCTTTCTCACATCTTGAAATTATGAACAAAATATTCCCCATTCTCTCTACTGATATTTACAACTACAGGTGTCCCTTGCTTTATGACAGTTTCTTTTCTGATGATCCACTCTTTCAACATCATTCAATTATACCCAGAACTCATTCATTCAAGGGCAATTCTAAAGGCAAAAATTGCCCTTTCTCATGTTGAAGTTTCTAGTCTAACCCCATTCCTGAAGGAGTTAATGATAATCAATTTGCAGAAATCTGGAATTTACAAGATCAAAAGGGCATTTGCAATTTGCTGGCTAAGGGCAAAATCCACAGTAACTACGGGGAATCTTTGCTCTGGTGTAAGAACAACTTACTCTGGATTCCAACGTGAATTTCCCATAGGTTTTCACTAGGTGGTGCAGTAACTACAGGTTCACATAAAGTCTATTACATGCTCCCACAGTTACTCTGGATTTGGGGGTAAGAAAGCACTGGAAGAAACATTTATAGATGAGAAAGATTGGGTTCCTCTTTTCAAGGATGTTCACTTTTGGATGGTGCTCTGGTCCCTAAACTGTCCAATAAGAAGGGGGTGCCTGTAATGAGTTCCTATGTGAGAACAAAGTGCTTAATTATCTGCTTAATTATGTTACTTCCTGCTTATTAATGTCATGTCCAGCCCTCAGCAGGTGATATTAATGCTTTTCTATACCATGCATTTGACATCTCTGGAGTATATGGTTCCCTTTCCCAAAGGAATTCACAAACTAAATAAAAATAAATAGAAAACACGAGCAACAGCCATAGGATGAAACAGTATACTGCTTAGAATCATAGAATCATAGAGTTGGAAGGGACCTAGTAGGTCATCTAGTCCAACCCCCTGCCTGCAGCAGGAAATCCCCCTAGAGCATCCCCAACAGGTGCTCGTCGAGCCTCTGCTTGAAGATCCCCAGTGAGGGAGAGTCCACCACCTCTCTTGGCAATCTGTTCCACTGCCGAACCGCCCAAACTGCCGAACCGCTTAAATATTATAATTTTAAAAATGGGTCTCTTTGTTTCCTTTTTATTGGGGTATACCATAATTCCTTTTTAACTGGCCTATGGCAAAATGTAGGAGCTCCAGAAGTCATTTGCAATTCACGGAACAAGAGTTATAGTAACAAGCTTTTTAAATGTTTCCTGAACATGTTTTGTACTACAAAGCTCATGTAGAATCAGCCACTTTCTTTATATTGCTACAACATCACTATTCATGTGATTGCGACTCACCTCTCTAAGGGTTCATCTAATTCAAATGACACGAGACCCCGCTGTACATTCCTCACTATGATGTCATCCAGCAGAGCCCATCCCTCTTCTTTGCTTCTGCACCCCACCAACCTCAAGGATTCATTGAGATTCTCCCCATGTTTTCTTGGAGATGCACTCATTGCCCTAGAAAACCAAGAGGTGGTATTGACCTACAAACCTTAAACCCACAGTATTTAAGACATTCAAGACACCTTCCTATATCATGATACAGCTGCACCCCACAGGGTTTTGGAGATCTCCTTGGGATAAGAAGATCAGACTTTTTTGATCTGTGCAGGCAGATCAGACCCAGCAAGGGGGATTGGCTATGGTACATCTCACCCATTTCTGGTCCTGATCTGTTCACCACAGTCCCTATTACCACCCCAATCCATGTTTCCTCCTTTCTGTTCAAACTCCTTCCCATCCTCTTCCTGTCCTGTGTTGAACTTTGCTCCAGGGGTCCTCCCAATGACCACCAATGTTAGCTGGAAGGTTCTAGCATTCCCACTGGTGTGCCTTGGCACTGTTGCAAAGCACTTCACTGTGTTTTTTGCAGCAACAGCACTAGCAGAATGTGCATTCTGCTGATGCAGGTCCTCAGTAGGATTGGGCCATCTGTCCTGACTCTGAGAATCCCCCTTTATTAATTCTGTTGATGCAGACTGTGACATATCCATTTCTTTGTAGGTTCCTTTATCATTTGCAAATCAATGATGAATGTCAGTTGTTTTCATAATGGTGACTAATGTCCTATCAGGCAAACTCTATGGCCAAAGACATCCAACTACATCTACCTAACAGGCTAAAGAATTTGCAAGCAATTCCCCATCTTGTGACATTATCATTATGTGATAATCTCTCAGCTAAAAGAAGTGATTCTTTCTCACCGAAAACGATGCACAGCTGCAGCCCTGTGTACAGAAGCACTTGCTGCTCTTCCTTGGTCCATCTCATCAGCTTGCCTAATTTTTTCTGGATTTGGTGGGCAGGGAAAAATAATTGTGATGGACTTGTTGAATGGCTGGGATGGTGAATGTTGCAAGTGCAGGAGAGGACTTGTGGATGCTACTGAATGATACACATCGTGCTTGGTTTTTAACATGGAAATCGTTGATGGCTCCACTGGCTGCACCTGTGTAAAATTATTACGTATTTATACAGTTTAGTCAAATATTATAAAGAATAATATAAATAAAGTGTTAATCCTGCAACAGAACAGTTTATTGGTGTGCCATAAAATGTCCACAGTAGTAACAAACTGTCCCTCTACAATTCATTACTAGAGACCATTGCCTTAAGCACAGAGCTGCAGAACCCAGACAAATCTGCGGGAAGCTGGAAGCGACATCACAAGAGGTGAGGAAAACAGAAAAGATCACAGAGGTCAGTGTGCTGTGAGAAAAAAAAGCATTGAAAACTGCTAGCTTGTAATCTGGAAATGTAGTTCCCAAATTGGTGGGTTAAAATCTGATTTTTGGTGGTTCATGTAGCACCCACCAGAGCCTCCAATGAAAACAGTGTGATGGAAAGATCAAATAACTAACGGCCTCAAGCCCTAAGGCTATTCAAAAATTAGTTTGTGTACCGATGCTATAAAGTTCAGAAACCACTGATCTAGAACTCTGTCCAGTGACTAGTTTTTACTGGTGGACTATTTGTATGTATGGGCTGTGGGTGGCGCAAGTGGGTAAGACACTGTGCCTGTTAACCAGAAGGCCAGGGTTCGAGACCCGGGTCCCTATAAGACAGGGTGAGCTCCTGTCCTTAGCCCAGCTCTGCGATGCAGCTGCTAGAACCAATTGTATTGGCTCTGCTGTACCATGGGACTATTTCAGTGGCATGGAGAGGGGGGATTTGCTGCTTCCTCCATATTAATCTGCCCAGGCCTTTGCGCTTAGCGTACAAGCGTCAAGCACAATACCATTGATGGATGCCAATACTTTAAGTTGTACTAGTTATACTGACATTAAAACAAAAGTGGGGGCATTCCCCTGATCTTACTTTGCAAATGGCTTACTTACAGGTTCTAGCTCCATAGCAACCCTTATTTTATTTCTAAGGTGTTGGAATATGGCAAAATTCCAGGGTTTTCTGGTTGTCGATTCTTATTGCAAAGCATTGAGTGATTATTGTCGATTGAGTGTCGATTCTTATTGCAAAGCATTGAGTGTCGATTCTTATTGCAAAGCTTTAATAAACATGGTTACTTGTACTTTTATATCAAACCTACAAACTTGTTCATATTACCAGATCTTCTGGATTCCTATAATTTAATGTCACTCTGTTTTCAAAATAATTTAAACTGGCAGTCTCTGGTTCCCTCTTTTCAACTATGACCTGGAAAATGGTCTGAATGTACAAAAGGGAATTCCCTATCTGTGGATAGAGCTTTAACCTTCATACAGACAGCACATGGGAGTAAGTTCTTAGGTGTATCTGCAGCCTGGAAGTAAGAGCAACTTCTGTTTTCTTATCTATATAACTACTGTATATATATAATATTGAAAGGTCACTGACTGATTGACTGACTCACTGGCCGGCTGGCTGCCTGGCTCACTCACTCACTCATCAATGTCCAGCCAAAACCATCAGATCTAGAAGTGTGAAATTTGGGGAGGGTATTCTTTTTCTGATGTAGGCAACCCATCAAGAACTATGGGCGCAATCCAGAGTAACTATGGGGAGTCCTTGCACCGGTGTAAGAACAATTTGCTCTGGATTGCAATATAAGTTTCCCGTAGGTTTTCACTAGGTGGTGCAGTAACTACGGGTACACGTAATGTCTCTTACGTGCTCCCGTAGTTACTCTGGATTGTAGGGCCAGTAATTTTTAGAACTATGTCATGCCTGCCAGAAGAAGCAAGGCAAAGTTAAGGGGATTGGCAGGTAGGGAATAAATTGGGGCAGGGAGCAATGGCATCACTAGGGGGATGTGGACTACACCAGGTGATGTGACATCAGTATTGGCCACAATTTTTACACAAATTGTGTAAAATCTTGGTATTTTCAAATAATACCATCCTGATATATCTTGCTTGGTGTGTAATTTCATGCCAAATGCAACAAAACAAACCTCATTTAAATACCTCTACGCTATCAAAAGCTATAGCCAAAAAACAAGCAGAGTCAAAGCACTGGTGCCTCACAACAAATGTGCAGTATTATTGTGGAAGTTTGCCAAGGACAATGTTTTCCTTTCGGGAAGAATTCAGCCATGAAGGCAGCTTGTGATTCTCTCGGAAAAGAATATTTGACATCATCGGGTAGTCAATATGCAACTGCAAATGGCTCTATGAAGGGTTTCCTAAGCCTTTGCTGCCACCAAGGGATGAAGTGAATGATAGGCTCATTTTCTGAAGAGAATGAGGTGGGAATAAAAAGGACTCCACAACCCTGAGATTATTGAAGTAATTTTTGTTAACAAAGGAAGCCGGGAAACTTAATTCCTGTGGCCTTTTAGTTCCCCTTCAGACATGTCTGAGATAAAAAAAACAAACAAACCTGTATGACTAGGATTTGCATTGGCTGAAAAGCACCATTCCTACCTAAGCTAACTGCTACTTTTTGAAAGTGAGGGGGCTTTCAAAATTTAGGGCAAAATCCAGAGTAACCACAGGGAGTTCTTGCTCCGGTGTAAGAAAAACTTACTCTGGATTACAATATGAATTTCCGATAGGTTTTCACTAGGTGGTGCAGTAACTATGGGTGCACGTAAAGTCTATTTGGATTTGGGGGTTATGGTAGGGTTCAACCATTTGCTATAGCTGTACATGTTGGTGTAGAAGCTTGCCATAAAGACTTAAAAATCAACATTAAATTCCTTTGTTAAAATGTTTTCTTCTCCTTCAATCATTTTTACTTAATATCATTTAATCCTTCATTTAGGTCCTGTTCTGTACTATGAAGGGTGCTGTGACACAGAAGGGACTTCTGCTGTAACAAAATGGCTGCTGGCAGTGAACGGAGCGCACCATTGGGTGCACTATTGTGAGAGGCTGCATTTTTTCAAGTGCATAATTACCATATTTCCCAAGGATTATTGTCAATGTAGTTTCAGTTTACCTTTAGCTGCACTGTTACTCGAGAAGTGAACGTGGACGGTGGATAGCAAAATGAAATTCTTGAATCCATACTCAGTTTTCGTGAAAGGCCTTTCTTTGGAATGGTGAACACTTCCAATTTTAAGCATGAAACCACAGAAAATATACCAAGTTGGCATGTTTTTACCTCAGCAAAAGTCCCCTATATGGAACAAAAAGAATGAAAGATTATAGCTGCAATCCCAAACAAACTTTCCTGGGAGTAAGCCGCATTGAATATAATGGGACTTCTGTGTTGACAGGTGTAGGAGTTAGACCAGCCTATGCCCCAGCATAAGTCCTGTGCTGAATGGGTGAGTGACCCCATTGAGCAGGCTGGGGCTCAGTGTCTTAAACATCAATGGGACTGGGGCTCAATGTCAAAGGAACAATGTTCCCTAATGTCCCTTTACTGTCTAACAAATACTCCCTTACTTGCAAGCAGACCTCCAGCTTGCTTCTTCCTAGTGCTAGATACAATTTTGGTTAAGTGGTCTTCCTGCTCTGGCAATGTTTAGGATTGGACTAACTCCAGGTGGTAACATGAGTCCACACAGTTCAGGGTATATATTTTGTTTTGTTATTAATCCAAGCTTTCAACTTAACGTAAAATGTTATCTCAAACTTTTTGGCCTCTCCCCAGTTAGCATTTGTTCTTGATATATAATGCAGCCAAGTGAGAGTTCACCAACCTTCTGATTTCCCTGGTGTCCCTCCAAAGAGGCTGGTGTGAGATAAACTGACTGAAAGTTCACATCAGTCACTTTCACCATGACATCTTTGTACATTCCTCTGTATCGTGCAGTAAATGGGATCCTGACAATAACAGGAGAAGATAAGATTTGGCTGTCCTGCGAGCTCTCAATGCTGATGACATTGCTGACCAATTCTTCTGAATCATTCACCACCACTGAGCTTAAATAATTGACTGTTCTGATTACGAGGTGTTCAAGAACACGACAAGGTGCTGTAATACAACAGGCCAGGTCAGAATCAGAGTTGCTTATTGTGTTCTCTTCCACAAGAAACCTGCAGACAAACAACAACATTATCCATCTTTGCAATAGCATAAGAAAGTTGGAGTGACTCAATGGACCAGTCCTGTGGGACATTTACAAAAGTAGATGCATCAACCCACTGTGCTAAATGGCTTTGAGATGGTGCATATGTTGCATGGCTGACATGCATGGCCACCTCTGGAATACCCTCCCACCATCTTCCTCACCTCTCTGCCACCTGGATCTACCTGCCCAGTGACCATGGGGTAGGACATGTGATGGCACAGATTTTCACATTTACTGGAAATCCCTCACTTACTCATTGGGAATGCCCTCTAGCTCATCAGCTTCCAAAAAAGAATATTACCACTTACTCTTTGTTTACCCATTCATTTATTCTGTCCTCTTCTTCCTGTTCACTAGTGGGCCAGTTGGTGGAGTTGTCCATATGCACCTTTCCACAGTTTGAAGAGCTGAATACACTTTCTTGGTCATCTTGCATGTTTTCATTATTTATCTCCACTTGATTGGCATCTTTGGCCATCTTGCCATTTGGTTTGGCTGTCCTCTGATACTCCCTGTTTTCTGCTTCCTTTGGGATTTCCATTATCTCTGCCAGTATTTCTTCATCATGAAGCATCCTTGGCTGTTTCACACAATTACTTTCTAGCTTGTTGACAACAGTTTCATCTTTTTCATTGTTTCCTGGAATGTCTTCCAGTTCCAAACTTGTGTTTGGGGGGATTTTCTTAGTTGAAGACTTCACCACATGAGAGTCTGCTGGTATTGTACTTGGCAACCTAGTTGGTCTCTCTTGCATAATTTGATCTTCGTTTTCCATGACAGTTGGAGATTCCAGGCTCTGGCCAGATAATATTTCCTTTAAGGATGCAACGGTTTCAATTTCCTCTGCTTGGTTTTCTATTAGTTGGGTTCTGTTTTCCTCTTCAAGCCCCGTTGAAAGTTCATGGAGAGGCTGATCTGCACATGTTGCTACTTGCATATCGTTTAATGCCTCTGTATCAGTATTATGCTCAGACTTCTCACACATATATAGATCACATTGAACTGCACTGGTTATGCTAAAGGTTGTTTCCACTAGGTTGGCTTCTGCCTTTCCAAGATATCCAACAGCATGTAATATGTGCTTGCATAATTCTAGGAGACAATCTGCAAGTCTGCTCCCTTCTGAAAAAGCAAGCACAACATTATTTCACTGCCAGTGCGTTATTTGGGTGAAAAAGTCAAGTATACATTTTTATGAGTTCATCATGGATGTCAAATAATTTTATAGCTCTAAGCTATGAAACAAGAGATAGAGTATTTATAGGAAATGGAAGTTGAAAAGCTGCATATTTGATGGATTTTGATAAACCGCATATATACAACTGTTATTAGATCAGCGATTGCAGCATAGATGGAATTGTCCTGTGTTTCTCAAGTCTCCCAGTGTACCACTTCACTTACCCTTCAATCCAGAGTAACTACAGGTGCACGTAAGAGACATTACGTGTACCCGTAGTTACTGCACCACTTAGTGAAAACCTATGGGAAATTTATATTGCAATCCAGAGCAAATTCTTACACCGGAGCAAGGACTCCCCATAGTTACTCTGGATTGCACCCATAGTCCACTTATTTGAAGTGACACCAAAAGCAACTGCCAATGACATCACTGCCCATTATGTCTGAGTTGGGAGGCCAAATTGAAACACTAGAAGGTGGCAGTTGCCATCATGTTGTTGCACCCTATCATGTGATCCTCACCATCCCCCTTCTTGATAGCCACTTGAATATATGTGAATTCTGTGGTTCCTATATTAAGATGCTACTCCGTGTCTTCTGTTTTAGATTCTGTTTCCCAACAGTGTTCTCAGAAAAATGATTGGAAACTCATAATGGAATGAAGCAAGTAAACTAAGGATTTTTTATACCGTATGTCCAAAATCACGTTAATGTCTTATGGCCCTTTTCTTCCACTTCTTTCTGACTTTGATAACTCAGTTTTATAGTACAATGACAAACTTTGTTCTGATCCCTCGTTTCTGCTTTGCTAACAAGAGTATTTTACACAAAGAGAGAGGGGGAGGATGGCAAGCTGTGTAGACAGGCTTTTTCTTGGCAAATTTGATACACCAGACTGAAAAATCTGCACAGAAACGAGTGCAGCTCAAACCAGGATAAAGGACACACCACTGGGATTTTTTTTTTACACAGGGAAAAATTTCTGATTGCTTTTTTGAATTGTTTCCAAGAAGCAGTGACTTTTATTCAGTAGCCAAAGCACAAAGGAAGTTTCAAAATATTACATAGAGGAATCTGCAAAATATTGCTATATGTCACAAACTCTAACAAGAGTGTTCCTGCTCTGTGTTGGGGAGACAAGGCTCTCTCCCTCTTTCTCTTTTTGTGTGTGTGTGAGTGTATGTGTGTGAGATGGGGCATTTCAGGGGGAAATACCCTTTCCATCTAGAATGAATTCCTCCCTGTCTGTGCTATAAAGAACAAAAGGTTTTGGGGTTTTCCACCTAAGTGCTTTATTACTACACATTGGGAGTGGGGAACTTTACAAAGAGTGGGAAAAGTTTACAGTTAAAGGCATAAAAAGAGCCCTATTGGCAGTGGTGGGCTTCAGGGGGTTCTCACAGGTTCTATAGAACCCTTTGCTAATAAGCACCTGGTTCTGAGAACTGGTTACTAATGGGACATAGAACCTATTGTTAATTTAGGTTATTAGGTTATACTGGTTATATTAGCTTATACAGGTTATACTGTGGTTAATTTATTTGAATCCCATCACTGCCTATTGGGTGTGCAGTCCCAAGACTGTCCTAAGAGCCTAACTCACCTGTCCTATTTCCCTGATGGTGTGGGGAGGTTGGTGTATGGCTATGCATTGGCCCACCCCCCCCCCCCCCAGGAATGGCACAGAAGTGTCTTACAGCACTTTTGTGATACCTCCAGGTCAGCACAGGATTTATGCTGGGGCTTACGCCATCCTAATGATGCTTCTCTACACTGGAAAAACAGTTTTATAAACTGATGTGCTGTGGCATTCATGTTGAGTCAAATCCATGGACAGTGGCACCTCATGGAACAGAATTAATTTTTCTGGAGGCAGTTTCTTTACATGAAACTTTCTTTACGTGAAGTGGATTTTCCCATAGGAAATTATGGAAACGCAGACGATTGGTTCCACAACCCCAAAAATATTCATATAAAAATATTAACTGGATGTAAAAATGATGACAGAACACTGGGATTGAATTCAAAACTTGCATTCAATGTGCATGATCTTATGACGTCTACTTCAGCTGCAGTCCTAAAGTAAGACCCATTTAACACAATGGGGCTTACTTCTGGGTAGACATGATTAGGAGGCTGCAATCCAAGACTCTTTCCAAGTGTCTCCCTACTTTCTCCTTCTCTCCATCCTGAGCCTCTCTCTCCCCTGCTCCCTTCTGGCTAGCCCTGAGCTGCTTCCCTCTTCTCCACTGCTCTTCTCTCCCTCTGCCCAGCGGACACCCAGCCACAGGAGGAACAGCGCAGAAGTGTTGCTTTCACTATGGGCAGGTGCGCTAGGCAGCCCTGACACTTTTTAAACAGGCTGCCGGCCAGCGCATCTGCCCCAACTGCCAACGAATGTGTTCTTTACGTGAAACACTTTCTTTACGTGAAGCAGAATCCTAGAGAAATTTTTGTTTGTTATGTGAAACTTACTTTACGTGAGGCGCCACTGTATCTGTGTATAACAAGGTTGTACCTGAATAGGATTGCAGCCTGGCTTTGCTCACCATTCTTTGAAGGGATATTTTGAAGCAAACATGGCTGCAAATGATTAATAGCTGCAAAGCTAGAAAATATAAATATAAATATAAATATGACTCCTGATGAAGGAGGAGCTCACATGTGAATTGGACAGGAGAGTTTGACTACTACACAGTTAGGATTGCCATCATTCTCTTTCACAAAATTGGGACAACAGGATCCTCTGTCACACTTGCCAGTATGCGAACACCATCCCCCAAAATCAGTGCTGTCCCTGTTTATTGGGACAAATGGCAACCCTGTGCACAGTAAATACATATTTATGGTTTACCTGGTCAGCCATATTTGCCTTGGCTTGAAACCTTTTACCAACCTTTATCCTGTAGTGTGTTCAGCAGCTGGGACGTGTTTTGAAGAACCTCAGTTGTGAGCTCCAATTGTCCACTGAGGGCTTTGACAAGATCCAGAAGCTGTTGAGTCTGTTTTGGAATATATTCTGCAATCTTCTCATGGTCCTTACAGTCATTTTTGCACCCAGCCTCGCTTAATGTGCGGTTTTCATGCCGGATCCGTTCCAGTATTTGATCTGGTTTCTCGATGACAACTCCAGTAGTTTCCATTTCAAGCGCATGCATAAATCGTACAATATAGAATTTTTTTCTTTATATCAAAATCAATTTTTAAAATGCTTTTCCTCTGGCTGTTTATTGTTAAACTGGATCAATACTGTGCATTGGTTATACTAAAAAAATAATAAGTGCTTGCCAATGAAACACTAAGTTGCTGTTGATGGAAAAGTTACTAGGTGACAAAAAGGAGTGGCCTTCCTGGCATGTACAGAGCTGAAGCACAAAGAAATCATGCTTGATTTGAACAAAAAAAAACCCTGTATTTATTCAAATCTAATGCACTATCGAATCTAATGCGCACCCTATACTTATAATCAAAATACCACATTTACTCAAATCTAATTAACCATGGAATCTAATGCACACCCTGATTTTGGAGACTAAACTTGGCTGAAAAAAGGTGAGCATTACATTTGAGTAAATACAGTAGTTTAAGAGCAAATAAGTTGCCTGTAGAAGGGTAGGAGCATAATTGCTAATGGAATTGTAACAGATAAACTGATTTACAGCCCAAAATCAATAGCCACATCTAGGACAAATACTGAAGCTTTTTACCATGGTAAAATGTTTCACTCTGGGCTGAACATTTGTCCATCTAGTGCAGGGGACTCCACATCATCTCCTGGACACTGTGTGGGGGGCCGGGGAAAAAGAATTAATTTAAATTCAAAATTTAAATAAATTTACATGTGATTTTCATAAATAAATACATTGGACACAGAACATTAATGAATGAAAGAATTTCTGTAGAGAATACAAGAACATTTACTGGAGAACAAACAAGATTTCATTTCTGAGATTTCAATCCTATGCATGTCTACTCAGAAGTACATCTTCTGAGTGGATCTTATACCCAGGTAAACATGAGGCACCCAGGGGCAGTGGATCTTACACCCAGGTAAACATGAATAGGACTGCAGCCTGAGATGAACAATTCACCTGCCTTCAAGGCACACAGGCACTGCAAACTCAGCTAAAAAGAACTCTAAGGCACAAGTAGGTGATCCTGTGGGCAAAACACAATTCATCATAGGGTTCATTGCAAAGGTGCAACAAATGCAAAGACACACAGGAAATCTTAGGACAGGGTGACAAAATGTCCTCTTTTTCCAAGACATGTCCTGGATTTTAGCCTTTTTTCTGGAAATAAACTTCACTGTTCTTCCATTCCTTGTAAGCAGGAAGCGTGTAGCTTCCTTGTAATATATAAATCTGCAATAAATTCTATTAATAGATCTAAATTTTATAATGGGCAACATAGTGCTGAAATTAACCACATGAAAATATATTAGTACATATATAAGGTATATTCAAAACAAATATAAGGTTTTTAGCTTTTATTATGTCATGCCCTAAATTTTTTAACATGTCCTAGGTTTGGGGATGGGCTGTCCTCTGTTTTGGTTAGAATGTATGGTTACCCTGTCCAAGGCAAAAGCCCAATTCATCAGAGGATGAGGAGGGCACAGGCAGGAAGCACATACCCAGGTGATAGCAGGTGCAGAGTAAATCTGTGGTTAGAGCACTCTGAATGGGCGCAGCAGGGCAAGGCTTCATCCTTGGGGCTGGGAGGCTCAAGGGGTCTGTGTTCAACAGACCGTGGGAAAGGAGGGAAGAATGGTTCAGTGGTTATATCACTGGGGGGCACAGGGCAAGGCTTCATCCTGGGGGCTGGGAGGTTCAGCAGGTCTGGGGGGCCGCAGGATGAGCTGTACTGGGGAGCTCATCCTCAACTGACCAGGAGCCTAGTCAGTTGAGGATGACCAGGAGCCTCAACTGACGTGGCAAAGGGAGAGGTGCAGAGTGGGTCAGTGTGGGTGTCTGCCCCAGCTTGCTCTTGTGCAGTGAGCTCTGCATGCATTGGGCCAGTATTGCACATGGCCTCAGACTCCTCCTTCAGCTCGCTCTTCAAATGGCAACTCAGTATGCTTTTTCTTTTGATTGCCAGGGCTGCGGACGAAATCATACTGTGGGCTGGATTCCCATTAAAGACCCTGGGGTCTCCGAGGGCCATGATGGAGTTCTCTGCGGGCCACTAGTGGCTCGCGGCCTAGGGTATGGAGACCCCTGATCTACTGGTATGGATGATTTTACCATATATCAAATGTAGGTTTTATGGTTCAGTGTTCATCCATATAGACCTGCTTTTTTCTCATTTTTTCCTTAATTACATTCTGTTCAGTATGGGGTGAGGCTTGTACCTCCTCTTACCAATAATTCTCCCATGAAAACAAAGCGGCATCTCTTCCTTTGGTTTTAACATGTGACACACACACACACACACACACACACACACACACACATATATATATTACCCACTGATTGACAGTAACGTTTTGTGGTGGTGTTATTGTGTGCTCCAGTGATAGAAAGGGCTATACTGGAGGTAGTGTACTGGCAGGGTCTCCCTTGGTACTCCCTTGCCAGACAGGCCTTTGTTAAGGAGCCAGACTAAACCTGTCCAAAATCCCACTGAACGTGGGTTGTCTGGAGAAGGAAAACTCCCACCTCAAACCTCCATTGCTTTGTGGCTAAACCCATCCATGGGAAAGGCTTCAGGAGTCAACCTTGAGGCAAAATCCGGAGCCAGAGTCCCGGAAGCAGTATGTGACTGTGTACAATCATGTTCTGGTAACTCCTGTGATGCAGCTGGAACCAATCGTATCAGCTCTGCCGTTCCATTGGACTATTTCAGTGACGTGTAGAAGGGGGATTTGCTGCTTGGGTAACAGTCTATCCTCCATATTAATCTACCCAGGCCATTGTGCTCTGGAGAGGACACTCAGAGCACAATATCGTAGTCTTTTGAGACTGAAGGATGCCAATGATTTGGGATACATAGACATTTTGGACAAAAAAGGCTGCAATCGTAAACACGCTTTCCTGCATTAGGCGCCATTGAATACAATAGAACTTACTTCTGAGTAGACATGCTTAGGATTGCACTGAAATAGTTTTGTATGTAAGCAGGGATTATATTGACATTGAAATTTCCATAATATGTAGGATTGATGTGCAGACTGGTACAGATTAAGGAGATGAAGCCCAGCAGTTTGAAGACAAGGCTCAGGCAGGCCAAAAAATAAAAAAAAATAAAAATTGTGGTTTGTCTCTTTAGTAGTAAAATTTGCACACTGACTAAATGCTGAAGAAATGCCTTTGCAAAATCCTAGGAAATGTGGTCCAAAATACGGTACCTTATAAAAGGTCGATTGTATTTAACTTAGAAAAGGATGCTAGAAAAGGATGCTTTAACTTAGAAAGATGTATTTAACTTAGATTCCAATGATGCTAATATAGAACTTTCAAAAAAAGGGACAATATCAAATAATAAAATCTCTAGAGCATTCAAAAGCTGAATGCTTTTGCAAAAGCTGGTATTTGCAAACCACGAACCAGCCGGGAACACTGATATTGTCTAGTCCATCTTGCAGTATCAGAATTGCATCAGGTTCATGGAATGCAATTTCCTTTCAGGTTTTTTCAGATTCTGTTGGGCTCAGGACTCTTGCAGCAGGAGAGAATCTACAGTCAGCTGTAAACTGCATCTGATAACTCAAGTTTTTTTCATTTCTTTAAAACTGGGGCACAAATATAGAAATTGTTGTGTAAGATTCCAAACCACACTCACAAAAAATAGCCTTCAATGTTTTATGAAATGGAAACCAAATACATATACAGTGGCGCCTCACGTAAAGAACGCCTCATGTAACGTATGTTTCACGTAACAAACAAAAATTTCTCTAGGATTCTGCTTCACGTAACAAACTGTGCTTCATGTAAAGAACACATTCATTGGCAGTTGGGGCAGAGGCGCTGGCCGGTAGCCTGTTTAAAAATCGACAGGGCTGCCTAGCGCACCTGCCCATAGCAAAAGCAACACTTCCGCGCTGTTCCTCCTGTGGCCAGACATCCGCTGGGCAGAGGGAGAGAAGAGCAGTGAAGAAGAGGGAAGCAGCTCAGGGCTAGCCAGAAGGGAGCAGGGGAGAGAGAGGCTCAGGATGGAGAGAAGGAGAAAGCAGGGAGACACTTTGAAGGTGTCTTGGATTGCAGCCTCCTAACCATGTCTACCCAGAAGTAAGCCGCATTGTGTTAAATGGGTCTTACTCCCAGGAAAGTGCCTTTAGGACTGCAGCCTAAGTAGACTTCATAAGATCATGCATGTTGAATGCAATGCATGTTTTGCATGTTTTGAATTGCATGTTTTGAATTGCATGTTTTGAATTGCAGGTTTTGAATGCATGTTTTGAATTCAAGATGAAGTCATCTTTTTTACATCCAGTTAATATTTTTATATGAATTTTTTTGGGCAGTGGTGGGCCGCAAACCGGCTAACAACTGGTTCTCAGTGCGTCTTCTGACGCCAACTGGTGCTGGAAGACGTACTGCGCATGCACCTAGGTTGGCGTCAGAAGATGCAGTACGCAAGCGCCAACTTTGGCGCCTGTGCAGTGCGCCTTCTGAAGCCGACCAGCGTCAGAAGATGGACTGCACAGGTGCCAAGGTTGGTGCCTACACAGTCTCCTCTCCAGTCGGCTTCAGAAGAGACTTCCTCCTCTCCAAGGAGGAGGTCTGCCCCTCTGCGGGGCCATTTGGCCTCGCTAAAGAGGCGGGGCGGCACTTGCTGCTTTGCCTCCCTAGCGAGGCCAAATGGCCCTGCAGAGGGACGCACTGCGCATGTCAGAGACTTCGGACATGCGCAGTGCATCTGTGCAGCCATTGGGCCATGCTCCGGAAGTGGAGCAGCTGGCCCGCCTCCGGAGCAAGGCCCAATGGCTGCACAGAGACACACTGTGCATGTCCAAAGTTTTGGACATGTGCAGTACGTCTTTGCGCATAGCGCCTTTCTGGCTTGCTCCGAGACGCTTCTGGCTGCTGCTCCGCCTCAGAGTTAGCCGGAATGGGTGGGCGCTGGAAATTGGGCCCAACGCTAGCTACCGGTTTGCTAGCCAATTTAACAGCCGGTTCTGTAGAACCGGTGTGAACCGGCCTAGCCCACCATTGTTTTGGGGTTGTGGAACCAATCGTCTGAGTTTTTATTATTTCCTATGGGACAATCCGCTTCACGTAAAGAACGTTTCACCTAACAAACATGCCTCCAGAATGCATTAAATTTGTTACCTGAGGCATCACTGTATTTTAAAATAGTTGGATAGCAGGACAGAAAAAGAAAACTGGGGTCTGTTACATGAATTGATGCTAGATTTAGAACAAAAAGAACAAAGTTCAGGAATAATAAGAGGAAATGTGAAACGATGGCTGTGTGAAACTTGTGTATGTGTGTGTTGAATACATTTATTTTTCATATTTGTATACAACCCTTCCTCCAAAGAGTTCAGTATGCTATACACAGTTCCCGCCTCCTTTTGTCCACACTACAACCCTATAAGGTAGGTGAGGCTGAGAGAGAGTGATTGCTTCAAGGTCACCCAGGAAGCTTAATGACTGAGTTTGAACCTGCATCTTCCACGTTAAAGTCTAACTCCAGAATTACTACACCATCCTGGGTTGGGCCATCTTGATTCACACATTACAAAGTGTCAGTGATTCCTGTTTTCTGCCTTCCATTCACCAGTATCTATTTCTTTCACTTTTGAGGATGTCATATTAAAAGTTAAGAGTGTGTATAAATAGATATGCACGGCCTTTTTAACCTTCAATCATCTCCCCTCAGGGTGACCATATATCATAACCAAAGAGGACAAGGTTCCTCAAAATGGAGGACACTAAGAAAAATGTAGAACATGACAATATAAAAGCTAAAAACAAGTCCTACATGTTTATATTGTCATGTCCTACATTTTAAAAAGCATATATAATTGCTGAATGAATGAATGAACAGTATAATTGTATGGTTCATAGAAGATGTCTGAACATTCAAGTTTTATCAATCAAACCATAAAGCAAAAATGTACTATTTTATTTGAGTAGTTTAACTTGGTCAAGGGCTGTGGGTGGCGCAAGCGGTTAAGACACTGTGCTTATTAACCAGCAGGCCAGGGTTCGAGACCCAGGTCAGCCCCACAAGACAGGGTGAGCTCCTGTCCTTAGCCCAGCTCTGCAATGCCAGCTGGATCCAATCGTATTGGCTCTGCCTTTCCATTGGACTAATTCAGTGGCATGGAGAGGGGGGATTTGCTGCTTGGGTAACAGCCTATCCTCCATAACAATCCAACCCAGGCTTTTGTGCTTCGCATGCAGCATATGCAGTGCCAAGCACGAAACCATAGTCTTTCAAGACTGACGGAGGCCTACTTAACTATAATTGCTTTTGAGTGCAATCCAGAGTAACTACGGGGAGACCTTGCTCCGGTGTAAGAACAATTTGCTCTGGATTGCAATATGAATTTCCCTTAGGTTTTCACTAGATGGTGCAGTAACTACGGATACACGTAATGTCTCTTAGTGCTCCCGTAGTTACTCTGGATTGTAGGGTACATGTGGTTAATGTAAACTCTATATTGTTTATTATTAAATTTAATAATTTATTACATATAATTTATGAATTACATGTTGGCTACATGCTGACTGCTCACAAGGAAGAGGATGACAATTAAGTTTTATTCCAGGATGCAGGGCTAAAATCCATGACATGTCCTGGAAAAAGAGGACATATGGTCAATCTGTCCCCCTGTGTCTCAAGAATTCATACTTCTGAAAGATTTGGAAGTGAGAAGTTCAGGTGCATGAACCTAAGCATGAATGGAACATCTAGTTCACATCCTGCTATTTCACAGACTGCAGCGCATTAAATTCATTTTGAAAAATATGATATTGTATTGAACAGGACCTCTATTTTTTTGTAGTGTATCTTTAACCAACAGAACAAAACACACTCTGGTTTTCTTTTCCTTTTTAAAAATCGTGTGCTTAATCCTGAGTTGTTGCTAAGTGAATTCTTTGTGTAATGTTTTATGGGATACCCAGATGCAAAATCAAGGGTACTGTTTTTCTTCCACAGCTTCCATAGCCACCTTTGCAAACAGTGATGGGCTTCAAAGAAATTAAGAACCGGTTCTCTGCCCATCTGGCAGCCACTTTTAAATGGCTATTTTTAAACTTTATATGTCCTATCTCTTAAGAACCGGTTCTATAGAGTAGGTGTGAACCTGCTGGTGCCCACCACTGTTTGCAGCCGGAAAGTACTGCTGAAGGTGTTTTGAGTTGCACTTTTTCTTTGTAAGAAGTACAAAGAGCTTCATTGTGAAGTTAAAAATGTTTTATATCAAGTACTTGGTAAGGAGAACATAGCTTTTAAAACATCAGATTGTGTTACATCAGTGGTTCCCAAACAATTTTCAATTGGGACTCATCTTAAAAAAAATGTTTCATTTTACCAGCTGCACAAGCATCTGTAGCTATAATCAGAGATGTTGCTGGAGGGGATGTGAGGGGTGCAGGCTGCAGTGGGTGATTGTAACTTCTCTTTCTTTGGACTGGATTATTGTTATTGTCTTTGAGAGCACAATCCTAACCATGTCTACTCAGAAATAAGTGCCATTGTATTCAATGGGTCTTACTCCGAGGAAAGTATGTTCAGGATTGCAGCCTGATTCATTTTACTATTTCAACTGCTTTATAACCTATTCCTGTTGAAAAGTGTTTTACGGTATAAATATACTTAATAATAGTCTGAAGGTAACATTTTTCACATCATGTTTTTAAACCCTAGGTGAGAGCTTAGTTAGGGGCAATCCTAACCAATTTAGGCCAGCATAACTCAGTTGGCATATCTTTCCATAGTGGTGTGGGGTGGTTGGTGCATGTCTGTGCATTGGCCTAACCCCCGCCCCTTGGAGTGGGGTAGATGTGCTTTACAGCACTTTGTGACACCTCCAGGTCAGCACAGGACTTATGTACGGTAGGGCTTGCTATCAGAAGCCCCAGCATAAGTCCTATGCAGATTTGGAGATGTCACAAAAGTGCCATAAAGCACTTCTGTCCCACTCTTGGGGGGGGGGGGGTTAGGCCACTACACAGGAATATACCGACCATCCCTCACTACCATGTGAAGATATGCCATGTGAGTTAGGCCGACCTAAATTTGTTAGGATTGTGCCCTTACTTACTTACAGCATAATCATAATCATGTCCACTCAAAAGTATACCCAATTATGTTCAATGGGTTTTACTCACAGGAAAGTGTTTAGGATTGCAACATTACTTACTTATTTCACTCTTCCTCCAAGGAACTTAGGGTGGTGTACGTACATTAACTCCCTTTGACCTAGCAACAACCCTGTGAGGTAGGTGTGACAGAGATAGTGACTGGCCCAAAGTCATCCAGGAAGCTCATGCCTGAGCAGGGATTGGAACCTGGATCTTTCATGTGACTGTCCCACATCAGAACCACTATACCATCCTGGCTCTCATACTGCAGTGCTGAAAATGATCATGACATTATTGATTGCCCCGCCTGAGGCTCTGTCCTCATCCCAAGGAAGTCAAGACATTTCATTGAGTATGTCAATGATGCACACTTTTTATGTATGCTCCCATATATTGCAAGGGCTTGGTCAAACATCTGAAATAGTATTTGTACTGGCTCATTATCCTCGGCTATCCTATGCTCATCAAGATGTTCCGTGCACAAGGTCCACTGAGATTTGGTAACCCAAAATTTAGTTGCAACAGTTAGCGTCCCTTCCAGGACAAATAACATGTTAAAAGGAGATCAACCTGGATTGGGACTCTAGGGGAGACAAAACGTTAAAACCCTTCTGCAATTTGCAATATTTGCAGTACTGGATAAATAAAGGAGATATATCGATAGGTTTAATGGCATTGGCTTCTCATGGAGACACTATGGCTTCCTCATGAGGAAACTGCTTGAACCATTCACAAAGGAGGCTATGCTTTATCTCTGAAACTATGGTTACAATCCTGAAGACACTTTCCTGAGAGTAAGAACCATTGAGCACAAGGGGGCTTACTTTTGAGTAGACATGGTTAGGACTGTTGCCTACGGCTACAATCCTAAACATACATTCCTGGAAGTAAGACATTAAATATAATGGGGTTTACTTTTGAAAGGCTGTGGGTGGTGCAAGTGGTTAAGACACTGTGCCTGTTAACCAGCAAGCCAGGGTTCGAGTCCCGGGTCCCCACAAGACAGGGTGAGCGCCTGTCCTTAGCCCAGCTCTGCAACGCAGCTGGATCCAATCGTATTGGCTCTGCCTTTCCATTGGACTATTTCAGTGGCGTGCAGAGGGGGGATTTGCTGCTTGGGTAACAGCCTATCCTCCAATATTTTAACCCAGGACTTCGTGCTTCGCATGCAGCGTCGAACATGATAACATAGTCTTTCAAGACTGATGGATGCCAAGTTTTACTTTTGAGTAGACATGCTTAGGATTGTGCTCTATATTTGAAAGGGCAAAAGTGATGCCATTTTTGGAATCAGCATCCTAAATTCATATAAATTCCATAAATTTCTGGGTGGGGAAAGGCTTCAGTTGTGCAGGCTTGTGCAAATAGCATAGCACAGTGGTTCCCTAACTATGGGTTGGAATATGCTGGTGGGTCATGACCTGATTTTTGGTAGGTCAGAAAAAGCTGATGGAAAGATAGATTATTACTGTAATTGCTTCAAGCCCAGAGGCTATTCAAAAATCAGATACCATAGCTGCTAATTAGCCTGCAAAGAGTTCAGCTCCTGCAGTTTGCAATATAGACAAGATAAAGTTTGAGGGTCTTTTTCTGGTTGTTGTTATTACTCAAAACACCATATTTACTCAAATCTAATGCACCATCAAATCTAATGCGCACCCTATACCTATAATCAAAATACCACATTTGCTGGAATCTAATTAACCATTGACTCTAATGCACTCCCTGATTTTGAGACTAAATTCAGCTGAAAAAGGTGAGCACTAGATTCCAGTAACTACAATAAATAATTGTTTCCAGATGTCCTTTTTTAATAGGAAAACTTTGTGGTTTTTGATAGAACAGCAATTTTCAGGGGTCCTGATAGAACAGCTATTTTCAACCACTGTGCCATGCTCATTGGTGTGCTGAGAATAATCCACAGGTGTGCCATGAGTTTGAGGAAGGTTCTTATTAGTAGAGCCAGCGTGATGTGCATTATCAACTGTCATAAAACTGATAGTGTTCCTTGACAATTTTAACACCTTTTCATGTGCCATGGGATGAAAAAGTTTGAAAATTGCTGTGATATCAGTATCTATCTATAGTATTTATATACCACTTTTCAACTAACAAGTTCATAAAGCGGTTTACAAAGAAAATGGAAAAATAATAATAGCTAATTAAAGCTAATGGGTGCCTGTCCCAAAAGGGCTCACAATCTAAAATGCAAAAAAGAACACCAGCAGTAGCCACTTGAACAGACACTGCTGGGGTGTGTAGGGCCAGTTACTCTCCCCCTGTTAAATAAAAGAGGAATACCCACTTGAAAGAGTGCCTCTTGCTCAGTTAGCAGGGGTATCATTTATTGTTTAAGTGGGTCCTGGCACATAAATGTTTGGGTACCACTGGTGTAGCATAATGTGTCATGGCAATCTGGAATTCAGAAAATAAGCAGGTAAAGATTTTTTTGTCTTAGAGGGAGAGCTTTACCTGATGACTCTCTGCCTATAAAGAGCACAATCCTAACCGTGATTACTCAAAAGTAAGCCCCATTGTGTTCCATGAGTCTTACTCCCAGGAAAGTGTCTTTAGGATTGCAGCCTAAGCCTCTGTTACAGGTAGAGGGATCAGGCACAAAGTAGTACTGTAAAATCTTAGCAGGAAATAAGGGATACACACCCCAAAAGACTTTATACCCCAATCCTATGCTTATCTACTCAGAAGTAAGTCCCATTTAAATCAATGGTGTTTGCTCCCAGGGAAAAGTGGATAGGGATGAAGCTTTAGATTCCAGTCCTATGCCTGTCTACATAAATGGTTCCCACTGGAGTCACTGAGCCTCTGACTAAGTGTGGATAGGATTGCAGCCTTGATTGCCTCTGACTTTCAAAAAATCCTTGCAGCCCAATCCCTTGCATCTCTACTCAAAAGTAAGTTCCATGTGCTCACTCCCCATCAGCGTGGATAGGATTGCAGCCTTCCACCCTATGCCTGATTACTCAGAAGTCCCATTAGAGTCAAGGGGAGGGGATTGGAGACTTCCAACCCCATCGTAGACAGGTCTACTCAGAAATAAGTCCCATTAGAGTCAATGGCAAAGGATGGCACCCTTCCAGCCCCATCCTAGGCAGATCTACTCAGAGGTTAGTCCCTTTAGAGTCAATAGCAAAGAATGGCACCCTTCCAGCCCCATCCTAGGCAGGTCTACTCAGAAATAAGTCCCATTAGAGTCACTGAGGCTTGATCCCAGGTCAGAGTGGAGAGGATCTGAGCCTTAAGGACACCTGGGTTGCGCAACTCCCTGCCTGCACCCTTTGCCCAGCAGGGATCGGTGCCCTCCCTTCTCCCCCAGCCCTTGCCAGGCAGAGCACGCCCCATGGAGTTGCAGCAGCAGCAGAGGCGCCTCTCCAGCCCACGCCCGAGCCCTGCGCAGCGGCACAGCACAGCTGAGAGTCCAGCCTGCAGCCTGCTTGGCTGGGGCTCCCCAGCTCCAGGTGGCACCTTTATCTTGGGGGGGCCTGATCCAGGTGCCCAGGTGAGCACCCAGGACTGGATCCGGCCAGGAAAGGTCTGTGGACAAGGAAGGGAAGACAAAAAACTTCACACTTCATTCTTTCTTTCCTTCCTTCCTTCCTTCCTTGAAAGTTTAGAGGTAAGTTTGCACAAGGGGGGAAAAAAGCACTCCTAGGGCCCCGATCCAGGCTCAGCCTGCAATCCACTTTCCTGGGAGTAAATCCCATAGGACACAATAGGACTTACTTCTGAGTAGACATTCTTAGGATTGCAGCCTGAGTGTCCCCTTGCTTGTTTTCCTTGGGGATCATGGGGGGGGGGAGGTGGTTTCTTGATCAGGGTCCTCTTTTTCCAGGACATGTCCTTTAAAAAAGCCTTGTGTCCTGGAAAAACTTCATTGTCCTTCTTTTCCTTGTGAATAGGAAACATGTAGCCTTCTTGGATTTCATAAATTATATGTAATACATTATTATTATATGTAATAAAATAGTTTTAAATTTAATAATAAATTCAGGATGCAATCTTAAGAGTACTTTCCTGGGAGTAAGCCCCATTAAACTCAATGACATGAATAGGATTGCACTGAGAGTGTTTAACTTAAGCTGCAATCCTAAAGACACTTTCCTGGGAGTAAGACCCATTGAACATAATGGGGCTTACTTTTGAGTGGACATGGTTAGGATTGTGCTCTTAACCACATAAAAGTAACATATGAGTGTTTTTAGCTTTGTTATGTCCTACAGTTTTGTCCTATTTTGTCCTACTTATGTCCTATTTTATGTCCTACATTTTTCTTGGGAGTTCCTACATTTTAGAATAGTCTTGTCCTCTTCTCCACTTATGACATATGATCAGCCTGCCACATGTCCTCTTTTTCCAGAACATGTCCTCTTTTTAAAGCTTGTTCCCAAGAAGTAATCTTTATTGCCCTCTGTTTCCTTGTGAGCAGGCTCCCTGTAGCCTTCTTGTATTTAATAAATTATACAGAATAAATTGGAGTAATTTTAAATTTAATAATAAGTACTGTTAATAAGTGTTTGTAATAAATAGTGTTTTAATTAATCACATGCAAGCAATATACAGGGTGACTGAAAAGTAACTCCTTATATTGTAATTTTTATAAGTATTTTAAAATAGGGATTTACTTTTCAATCACCCTGTATTTTTTGAGTGTTTTTAAACTTATATTTTGTCATGTCCTACATTTTTTCTTTCTGTCCTACATTTCAGGGGTAGGCTTCTCTTTTTTGGTTACATATGATTTGTGGGGTCACCCATCATCAGATGGACCCCCTGTACCTCTCCCAAGTGATCTCTCTTTGGACAGAGAGCACAATCTTAAGTCTGTCTACTCAAAAGTAAGCCCCATTAGAGTCAATGGGGCTTGCTCCCAGGTAAGATTGCAGTCTGATTAATTGCTTCTAAGAAAATCACTCCTGCCTTGCTACAAAGTTACCTAAGTTTTATGGGAAGTTCAGAGATTTTAAGTTTTGATATAAAAGCCTTTTATGAAAAAACAGCTTGTTTACAGCTTGATATTAAAGAGGTTCTCATAGCATGGTTAAAAGGACCCAATCCTAGGCATGCCTACCCAGAAGGAAGTATCACTGTGTTCAATGGGCTTAACCACCAGGAAAGTGTTCATAGGATTGAGGCCACAATCCCATCCACACATACCTGTAACACTGCAGTCCTAAAGACACTTTGCTGGGAGTAAGACCCATTTAAAACAATGGGATTTACTTTTGAGTAGACATGGTTAGGATTGTGCTCTAATCCCCATTGACTACAATGGGACTTATTTCTGAGTGTGGATGGGAAATGAGCCAGAAATTAATCAGTATTGATTGTGAAATATTTTAATATTTAAAAATCTGGATTTTTTCCCTTCTTAACTTTAGTGGACGAAGGAGTGCAGACCTCTTTGCTGTCATGCTTACAGCCCAATTCTATGCCTGTTTACTCAGAAGTAAGTTCCCCTGGGCTCAGTAACACTGAAGGAAAATTATTATGCTCTTTAAGAGTAGTGACCACTCTTAACGCACATTATTCTCAATGATCCTTAGAACAGCCCCACAAAGCTTGGTGAGAGCACAATCCTATGTCTTTTTACTCATAAGGAAACCCATAGCCCAATGGACTTTCTCCCATATAAGTGTGGACAGGACTGCAGTTTAAGGCTATTATCTAAAAACACTTTCCTTGGGAGTAAGACCCATTGAACACAACGGGACTTATTTTTGAGTAGACATGGTTAAGATTGTGCTCTAAGATTGAGTAGACATGGTTAAGATTGTTAGTATTATACCCATATTTCGAGAAGGAAGACTGATAGCACAAACCTCTGCTTGACTACTGAAAAGTAAATCTCACTATATTAAATAGAAATTACTCTCAGGTAAGGGTATAAGAAGAGGTATATGGAAGAGAAGGTGACCTAAAATACACAAGGAAGCAAGATTTGAATTAGGGGCTTTGTAGGTACTTAGTTGCCATTTAAAAAAAAAAACAAAAAACAAAACCACAGGTGCTACAGCTGTACCATTTTACACTGATATGTAAGAATAATACATAAGAATAATGTAAAATACTTCTAAGAATAGTGTAAAATACCACAATCCATTTAGACTGTTGTCAGGAAAAGCTTCACCTGGTAGATTTCTGTCTAAAAAGTGACTGATGAGGAGTAGGGCTTGTAAAATAAGCCAGCAAACCTTATTTTTGGTATTTGTTGTTAAGCTGTGCTAACCCAGCAGTGGCAAGTTGAGGCAAGTCTATTGTCTTCTACATTGTCTGGAAAGTCTGTTGTAACCATCAAGGTACTGGGAAGCATAAAACTATTCTGCGATCAGCTGAGGGCTTATTTTCAGTGCAGCCTCAAACCTGCAACATTAAAATAATAGATGACAGTGCCACTGAGCAAGTTCAGAGTGCACTTCTTTGTAACGTCTAGGATTACTTTTTCTACAAGAATGTAACTCCCCAAGTATCATATTTACTTGTAACACTCACCTTTTTCAGTCAAATTTAGACTGCAATCCCATAGACACTTCCTTGGGAGTAAGATTCACTGAACAAAATGGAGCTGATGTTTGAGTAGAGATGGTTAGGATTGCACCCTTAGATTCAGTGGATACAAATAAGATAGATTAGATACAAGATTAGATACAAGATTAGATACAAGTAAATACAGTATTTTGATTATAAGTACAGGTGAGTTTAGCGGTTTACTATATTGTAATAAAAAATTTAACCTAAACCCATTGTTGTATAAATTAGTGCAATTAGATAAAAATAATAACTTAGGCTGCAATCCCATAGACACTTTCCTGGGAGTAAGACCCATTGAACATAATGGGGTTTACTTTAGAGTAGACATGGTTAGGATTGTGCTCATAAACTCATTGTCATATATTACTGACATTGTTATAAATTATTATATAATTCATTGTATACAGTAAAATTAAATTTTACACCTGCTTTACTGCTGTCCACTGCAATCACCAGTAAACATTTTATAAACCTCACACATTTTAGAATAGGGGTGCACGTTAGATTCGATGGCGCATTAGATTTGAATAAAGATGGTGTTTTACTTGAAAGCAATTCTGCCTCATTCATTATAGCCTTAGGCGAGTAGGGGTATGGATTTTGGCCTAAGACCACCCGAAGTGTAAATTAATACATGGTGCAGTGATGTTGTAGCAACTGAGTAATCATTATCCAACCTCTGCTTCTCTCTTGCGATGAGTTGCTGCTTATTCATGCTGAGCTGTCTCTGATGCCAGTTTCTTCCTCTTAGGGGAGTAGAGTGGTTTTGGGGGGTTGTACAATGGGTTGTACCCACTAAGGCAACATTAAGGCATGCATGTCTTGCAGGATGGTCCATAGGGTTATTAATTATTAATTAAGGGTTATTAATTAAGAAAATACACTGATATTCATTTTGTAAGCCGTTTGTGCTTGGAGGAGTTCTGAGTAGAAAAGGCAACAATGTGCAAATAACTCTGACGCATCCAGTCGAACTATGCAGTCTGTAAGTAAGCAATGTGCAAAACAAAGTCAAGGGAACACAAGTCTCTTGTGTGACATGGGTGTGACTTTGAGTTCTGCCCCTCGAGCTGATAAAGCCACTCTTTTCTCTGTGTTGCACCAGATGTTCTCAGAGCGTATGCGCAAGAGGAGGTAGAGGAACAAACTTCCTGAACCGTCTTGTGTACGCTTCCTTTAAGAAGTCCTTAAATGTATGCATAAGGTGGGCAGAGCAAAAGGTATTTGACTTTTGTCCCTCTAGCACATGTGCCTTGTTTCATAGGTTGTCTGATGACTCATTGGTTGTGCAGCTTAAATGCAGTGTGTTTTAAGGTGCTTTTTTGGTGTGCAAAACCTCCATCTTCCATGTTGGACTTCCATGTTGGTTTTGTACATATGATTCTGTTGTTGCATGTGAAAAAATGCCACAGCACATATGTTTCTATGTTTAACTGGTTTCTAATGTGATTACTTTATCCTATCTAACTATTCAGTTGCTGTTGTTTAGCAGAGGATTATGTCAGGTGATTGTCAAATGATATACTGCATGTACCCAAATCTAATGTGCCACTGAATCTAATGTGCATACTATAATTATAATGAAAATACTGTATATACTAAAATCTAATTAACCATCAAATCTAATGGGCACCCTGATTTTGGAGACTGAGTTTAGCTGAAAAAGGTGAGCATTAGATTGGAGTAAATGCAGTATTTCACATTGACTCAGTTGTGCCTTTTCAGACTTCTCAAGCGGGAGAGAGAGATTTTACTAAGGAGTAAGATCCATAGCCAAGTTCAAAGGCTTGTTTTGGGGGGATATTCAGGATTTATTTTGTGCAAAAAACAAAATATACTAGATCATCAATGTATACGGTAACTCTTTTCGTAACAGGAAATGTAGGTGCTGTTGAGAAATAAAATAGCAATACACGAAGATGCCTTATGCGATCATACATAGCACAGTACAGACCTGGACTGTCATGCAATCCAGTGTTGATACTCTGATGTCACTAGTTCCTCATTCCTGCCTTGTAATTACAGCCTTTTTCATAAACATGCTGTGGATCCTGTGGCCTGATAGCCTTTATGTGTAAACTATTCAGGAGAAACACATGTTAAAACGCATATGGAGTACTGGGTATGTGGCAGTGCAGTAGGATCCCCTAAGAATGCATGGGGGTGCCTATATTTAAAAAGCCAAGAGCAATAGGCACTTACGCCTGGCTTTCTTGAACTTTATCCTGCCTTGTTGACCCATTTGACCCATTGGTAGTACATGAAATCATGCTGAGAACCAAGGATTATGGTGCCCACTGCAGCTGGTATCAATAACTCCTACTTGCCTTTCTCTTCCGTTGCATTTCCTAGCTCCTGGCTCTGGCAGTGCAATCCTATCCTCTGGTTAGGCCAGTACAATTCCTATGCTGGCCTGGGGGTGTCTCAAATGTGCCGTAATGCACTTCTCTGCCACTCCTGGGGGGTTAGGCCAGTGCACAAACATGCACATGTCTCTGTACGCCATCACAGAAATGGGATGATGGATGAGTTGTGCTGGCCTAAATTAGTTGTTTGTCCTGAGTGAAATTGAAGCCACATTGTGTCGCTAGGGTGGTGCAAGGGGTGTGCGCTACATCGGGTGATTTCCACAGGAGGGGAAACCACTAATCACTAAAATTTTATTTAATCTTGGCATTTTTGAATAATAGCATCATTCATGTATATCATTCAATGAATATCATTTTATGTAGAATGCAATGAAGCACACTATGTTGAAATACCTTTGTGCTATCAAAAGTTATAGCCAAAAAATGAGCATAGCATGAGGTGATGTACATCATCATGCTTACCGTCCAGGATGTTGCTCTGCCCACTACATGGGAGGATGTCCATCATGGAGGCAATGCACTGGCCTCCTTTTCCAGGTGACGCAAACCTTAGTGATACCACTGTGCAATTCATGGACTTTCCCAAATATCCCCCACTATGATATTCCTATTCTTTGGCAGAGCGCTCTGTGAACTGCCTCCTTCTAGGCCTTTGCAGGCCTATGGAAGCAGCCCAAAGTCACCTTCACAAACCCAGAAGCTGCTTTTGGAGCTTCGCCAGACATTAAGTCGTGCCCTATAGTTTGAGAAACTTTGGCCTACCATTTAGGGTCAATTTCATAACCTTCTTTCTTATAGTATTTTGAAACCTGCTTTCATCAGGAAACTTGTGCTATCCAAGAACCTTTTACTTTATGGCTCCTGGAGCACATGTGAAGAGGATTCACTACTCTGATAACATTTACGGCAAGATTTGTTCTTCTCAACTGTGAACATCTTGGAACACCTTGGACTAAATGTGAAATTGGAACTGTGCAAAGTTATGGCCAGACTTTAAGGTTTGAATTTGTTTCTAATACAACCCAGGTCTGGTTTATCAGAATTTCCTCAGAAATTTTGACTTGGTTTAAGAGCACTGTCTTGGAAGATGAGTGCTTTTGAAGAAGTTTGGAATAGATTTCCATGGCCAGGGAACTCACATGGGGGATCTAATTGGAGCAGCCTGAGCCAGGTGTGTTTGTGGGATCTGTGTGAGGCCGTGTGGAAGGTGTGCCTTATCAATGTGCCAGTGCTTTTCCCCATCGGCAACATGGGAATGTTAAAGTTGCATGAAAAGGCAAAGATTCAATTGAGCCAATGGATAGTTGTGATAGTGATTGATAGTGAGTTATTTATTGATAGTGAAAGTCATCCTTCTCTCTCTCATCTCCCTCACACCAGCCATGAAGATTTTCAACAGTACAGTACAATTCAGTACTGTACAGTATCTTCTCTATTGCAGTGTTTCCTAATCATTTTCATATACTGTGAATATTTTTATATAAATATTTTTGGGTTTTGTAACCACTTGTCTGAGTTTCCATTATTTCCTATGGGAAAATCAGTTTTGGATCACAAGCGTTTAGGATTAGAAGCATGTTTCAGGAGCGAATTATACTTGTCAGCCAAGGCACCATTGTAAGTAAGTAAATAAATCTTAGTGGGATTTTACATCTAATGAGCTCATCTTCCTCTGAGATGTGTACAAGGCTAGGTAGGTGCTCACTGATGTTGAGAAATATCTTTTTTTCAGCTGACATCTCCACCAAGGGGTTATGATGCATGCTGACCTTCTGACGCACTGTGGTGTGGCGGCCATTTAACCTTTGCATCAAGTGAACACATGAAGCGACCTTATTCTGACTCAGCCCACTGATTCAGGAAGCTCAAGGCTCTCGCAGTGGCTCTCTAAGTTTTCAGATTGCAGACTTTCATAGACCTACTCTGATATGCCAGGAATTGAACATGGGTAGTTCTCATGCCAGGTTTGCGTTCTGATGCTGATCTATGGTCAGTCCAATCTTAACCTGTGCTGGTGTAGCCCAGACACATGTCCTGTGCTATTTCCTATTCAGGATAGAAGGTGGATGGAGATCCTTTGGGGATAAAGGGTATTTCTTCTCCTTACCCCATGGTAAAGTCCCAGCCAACTCTATGGGGCTTCTTTGTGACAGTTACATGGCTGGCACAAATCCAGGGCTGCCAGGCATGGGAACAGTGGTTAGGATGAGGCATACACTGATGCCACAAACACCCTTGCCCCCTTCTAATCAGCCCTCCCGTGCCCCAAAATGCCCTCTCCTCACTTCCCAATTGTCCTTCACTCCAACCTCTCCCACTCACCATGGCATCTAGTGCAAACTTATGTCTGCTGGCTGGCATGGGGAAGAAATCTGGCACCAGAATGCTGCACATAATGCTGTAGTCTTCTCACTGGAGTGGTTCCTACTTCTTTAATTGCATTCACTTGCTTTCAAACTGCTACATTGGCAGGAGCTGGGCAAGTAATGGGAGCGCCCTCCGTCATGTGGTACTCGGACCATCAATCTGCTGATCTTCAGATTGGCAAGCACAATATTTTTAACCACTGAGCCATCACAGTCTCGTATAAGATTGTTCTAAATTAAAATATATTTATATATTCAGTTTTAAGATGCAGAACTTTGTACTCTAGGCAGGAAATAGCACAAGTATTTCCATAGTATTTCAAGAGCTATAACAAAAGGTGCGACACTGTACCTTGGTTTTCATGCTTGAAATTGATGAGATTTGCAGAGGGAGGTAGGAGAAGAAGCTAATCTTGATTCAGCACAAAAATTGTCCTAGCAAGATTCTGCATTGACCAAGCATTGTTTTTCCCATGCTCAGTTCCCAGAAACTTTGATGTGTTGATTCAATTACTGACTTCACATCTACAGGCCAAGGCCTGCCTGCCTTCCAGAAAAAACAGATGAGCAACGAGGCTGTAGGGAAGTCGGTCATTCCTACGCAGGTGGCGTCGGAAGTCACCTGCCTCTGTCCTGAGTTAGCAAAAACCCTATGAGATTTTGCTAACTCAGGACAAAGGCAGGTGACTTACATCTTTGTTTCTTGTGTGTGTTGCGATGAAGTCAAGTACTCCATTACTTGTTCCTCCGGTTGAGAATGGAATGGTTAATCTCACTTAGGGGTTTAAGGTAAATAAGCCATGCTGGTGCACACTGTGCATGTGCATCACTCAAGAACAGTTGCTTTAGGATCATTACATTCAGTGGGTGGGGATCGCTCCTCGGGGGATGACACTGCACCATTTGAACCTCTGTCTGGTGAATTTCAGCCCATTCTGGGCCCATCCCCAGTGCATTCTCAGTGGCAAACATATTTTCACTGAGAACTCTAGGCTGAAGATCGCTGAATTGGATTGCTCTTAGAGTTATTACTGAGGCAGTGCATCATGATGACATGATGCACATGACAACTTCATTACATCACCCCCAACTTCTGGTGTGCTAAGCTCCTCCAGATAAGCACTACTCCGGGTGGCATTCACTCCAGGGATGCCTCTGCTTACAGTTTTGTATGTGAAAGCCATAAATACTTGAACATTATATTTCTCTATCTCTGTTCAATCCTAACCAATTTTCCAGTTCCAGGGTAAGGACAATGCAATTCTGAGATAAGGGAATAAACATTCCCTTATCATAGGATGCATCCATGACTGCTTCTCAACTGCCAGATGTAGCGCGAGCCCCACTAGCATAGCTACGTCAGTGCTGGAAAGTTGTTTAGGATTGCAACCTGTTAGTTGTTTGCATGGTTTTATCCCCAATTTGTCAGTGTCCTTTAGGCCCCTTCTCACAAACTTGGTATGTTTGCACTATACATGGACAAGAAGCAGAATTGTGCCACGTCACGTGGCTCTGCCAGATGAACTCCTTAAAGTGTCTGATTCTCTACCACCACCCATTGAGGTGAGCAAAGAATTGGATTTGTATATATGTACAGCAGATAGACCAGACCAGGGCTGTGGGTGGTGCAAGTGGTTAAGTCACTGTGCCTGTTAACCAGCCGGCCAGGGTTCGAGACCCAGGTTGGCCCCACAAGACGGGGTGAGCTCCTGTCCTTAGCCCAGCTCTGCGACGCCAGCTGGATATATATACAGCCTATCCTCCATAACAATCCAACCCAGGCTTTCGTGCTTCGCATGCAGCGTATGCAGCACAGAGCACGATACCATAGTCTTTCAAGACTGATGAAGGCCTGCTTTTAGACCAGATCAATGCACATAGACCAGAGCATTGTATGATCTAGAACTTGGCTCAGGGTTCTTGATTGCAAGAAGCTCTCTCCACAAGCACAAACCCTTTGCTTGCTTTCATCTCAGTGCATAAAGATTGAATGATGGAGTCAGTCAGTGTGATCTTGTTCCTCCTAACTGCACTGCATACCATGAACTGGCAGAAAGGAATGGCAAAGAAACGGGTTGGAAAGCACAGTGTCACCACCCTGTCTCAGTGCCCTGAAGCATTTATTGAGATTACATGGGCATGAAGATTCCGGTTATTCTAGTGGTACTTTTTCTAATCCAACTACATCTGCCTGTTGTCAGCAAATTTCCTAGTATATTGGCATGGAGCTACTCTAGCAAATCCTGCTAAAGTTAATTACATTTTTTCTCTTTGATTTGACTGATTTTTAAAGAAAAGAATCACATATACAGCAATTGCATACATAAGCATGTGGTAAACAATCCCTTCTGTTTATCATTTTTAGGATCTTGAAGGAATACCACTTTCTAAGAGCTTTCATTTATTAAAAAACATGAGAGTTGCCATTCATTGTTTTGAAGAAGCCATCATGCAGTTTTTCTCTTTTTGCTGAAATATAGAATATCTCTTGACTGATGAGCTGGTTCTTATGCTGTTGATATTTCTGATTCTTGTAAATTTTTTTATCATGATTTCATTTTACTGGGACCACAAGAATGGGAAAAACATAGGTACATCCCATGGCCTTTTGAATACAGTTGGGACCCATATTTGTGAATTTCTCAGATGGGAGGGTCTGATGCTTCTCATGGTACCTCCATGTTCCTATTTCAGTTCCTTTGTTTCATGTAATAGTGCTATAAGTACAGGTATTGTTTTAAAAAATCAAATAAGGACCAAATCCTTTCCACCTTTCCAGCACTACTGCAGGTGTGCCAATAGGGCATGTGCTGATTCCTGTTGTATGGCAGTAGTCTTGGAGGCCTCCTTCAGATAAGATAATGTTTATTCCCTTTACTTGGGACTGCATTGTACTGAAAGGTTGGATCGGGGTGATCCCTGAAATTCTTCCTAAATATAAAATGTTATTGCCTGTCATTGCCTGGATGCTACAGACAGAAGACTATTACACTAAACAAAGGTAGTGGATGGAGTGTGGGGATGCCTATTTAGATGGTACCCCCAGTGGTGGGCTTCAGCGGGTTCTCACAGGTTCTATAGAACCCTTTGCTAATGAGCGCCTCGTTCTGAGAACTGGTTACAAATGGGACATATAACCTGTTGTTCTATGGATATAGAACCTGTTGTTAATTTAGGTTATTAGGACTTAGAAACTGTTGTTAATTTATTTGAATTCCTCCACTGGGTACCCCCCATATTTGCAGTTTCCATTTCTGTAGGTGGGTGCATGGAACAGATCCCCATAGATGTGGTGCATCTCTATACTTTTCTCTGTTCCAATAGCAAAATATATTATGTCAGCCTTGTGAATAAATTTTGGAAAATGATGCACTTTACCTGCCTGCACTAATGACTGGCATAGATATGGGATATGGAGACAACTTCAAAGGCAAAAATAACCGGTTCTCTTTCAGTTTGTAAAAGTGTCTGGTTGTTTGGAGATAATGGCTCCTCCCTGCAGGTGACCAGACAAGTAGGTGATTGCAAATTTGTGTTTATTGTATTGTGAAACATTACCTGCGCTTAAATGGTAAGATGAGGTCTAGCATGTGTTGCAAATCTAATTTTAGATCTTCTGTAGCATAGGTATTGACTTAGGGTGCAATCCTGACCTAGACTGACACAACTAATTGGTCTTCCTGTTCCAGTGGTGATGTAGGAAGGCAAGCGCATGTTTGTGCACTGGCTTAACTCTTTCCCCAGAAGTGGTGCGAAGTGTCTTATGGAACTGTGTGACACCCACAGGTCAATAAAGGCCTTATGCTTAGGCTGGCCTACGTGAAGGCGAGGATTGCAGCGACAGGCAGTTATCAGTAGGGCTTCAAACGTTGTACTATATCAGTGTGGCCAGCAACAGGTTGTGAGCATGCAGTTTTTTGACATATAATATGCAGCTCATGTAAATTTATTGGCCGATCTCCTTTTTACATCAGAATTAACGTAAAAGGTAGATAAGAAATTGTCACGATTTATAAATATTTAGTGGGTATAAACTGAGAGATCCCTGGAATAAATTGTACATATAATGTTCATGGTGAGTATGGGCACAATCCTGAGTAACTACGGGGAGTCCTTGCTCCGGTGTAAGAACAATTTGCTCTGGATTGCAATATGAATTTCCCATAGGTTTTCACTAGGTGGTGCGGTAACTACGGGTGCACGTAAAGTCTCTTACGTGCTCCCGTAGTTACTCTGGATTGTAGGGTAAATGTATTTGAGAATTTAAATGCTTCCTAAATATTTTGGTTATCAGACACCTGAAGCTTATTGTGTGTCACTCTTATGTTACGTAAGAGCAACATCTTATGCATGTCTCTCTTATGTTATTTAAGTTTTGCCACCCTGTTCTGTATTAATTAATACTAATAAAAATGTTGATTTTGAGGATAACAGAACCATTCTTATACACATGTTCTCTCTCTTTCCCCTTTATTCTGCAATTTGAAGCAGTGTTGAATTCATATATGCTGTTCCAACTTGTGGAGAACATTTCCTCCTATCCAGGGGGCTTAAAGAAGAATTTTGTCTTGATCCTGAAAAGGTGCATGTAATATTAGGTCTTTTTGGTGCTCCGGAAGACAAAGTGGGGGATGAAGTTGTCAGCATGTCATACAGTGATTTTGATATGAAAGAATTTTTAGTTGGCATCAACTTGGGACAATACCTTCCAAATTTCCAGGACTTTGGTTATAACACTTTGCAAGACTGCGTGGGGATAAACAACGGTGTGCTTCAGAAGATCGGAATATCTCCAACTGGGCACCGCAGAAGGATTCTCAAGCAGTTGGAAACCATGTTTACAAAAAGGCATGAAAAATCTGGATCTGTTCAAAGCCAGAAAACTGGAGGCACTGAAAATTTAGGAAATAGCTGTTCTCGGACACATTGCCACAGTTCTGACATGCATATTCTAAATTCAAGCAAGGCTGGAATGAAAAGCTGGATATCCAGAGAATGGACAAAAACAGATTTTGGTGATGATTGCATATATGAAGAAAATTCTAGACTAACAGACTGTGAGTCTCAGGAAGACAAAAGCAACATATCTTTAGATTTGGACTTTTTGTCTTGTCAGAACATGAACAGCTCCACAGCTGATAGTCCTTTGCTGGGAAATGCTCTGAAAAATGTGATGTCTGAAAAGATATGGGCAGAAAATTCTCTTGAGAAAGGGCAACCAGCAGCTGGTCATCCATATCTAGACCATGATCTGGAAGAAACGTCTTCTCCTTCCTGTTCTTCTGAAATGAAGTTTGGTGAGGATGATCAGCTAACAGTCTGGCAGCTGCAGAATTCACCAGAGAGTCCGCCAGTCTCTCCATTTATTGAGTTTAAAGGTGAAATGGTGGATAATGATTTGTACAACCGTTGTGCTCCAAATCAGACGAAAACTACTCCTCGACCAACCCGCTCGTTCATGCTTAGACACCGTCCTGTCCCAGAGATACCAGGTTCTTCACCAAGGTAAATTTTAATCATAAATACATTGTATTGCATGCTTTTTAAAAAAAATTGTTTGAGATATGTCATCTATGAAACTTCAGAGATTTACGCAACAATTCTGAAGGCTTGTCAGTACTCAGGGTTGCTCTCACACCAGCAATGTAGAGGAGGCCTATGCCCCAATTAGCATGTGCTATATTGTGGAGGGGAGGGAGGTTAAGGGCAAAATCCATAGCAGTTACAGGTCCACACAATTACGTCACCCTCTAGTGTTATCTTATGGAAAATCATCTGCTTTGGAGCAAGGGGCTTAATTTCACTTTAGGATATAGGCCTAAGACTACAATAGTGACTTGCCTGAAGTCATCCACTGAGCTCCTGGCAGAAAGATTTGAAGCAGAAATTTTGTGATTTCACATATTTGAATCTAGTGATTCTATCTCATGGCATACTGAGAATGTGCTAAAATTGTAAAGGCACACAATTGGCAATACATATCACACTGGCAGCACATGGACGCTCACGTTCCCAAAGACACTCTGCCAAACTCCTCTTTGGCATTCATGCCATGGCACAGCAATTAAAAAAATGTTGCTCTTACACATTCGTGCTCTGGCATATTCACCCACCACTCAGAATATAATCACACTGAGCTTGATGTAAAAAACCTGAAGTACGTTGTTCTGTGTAGGATATCCAGACTGCAACCCTAATCTCCAGTTTGGCCAGCATAAGCCCTGGCATAAGTCTTGTGCTGACCTGGGGGTGGCACAAAAGTGCAGTAAGACATATGTGTGCAATTCCTGGGGAAGGATTAGGCCAGAGCGATGACATGCACTAGTCTCTTGACATTGCAGAAACGGAAAGACTGATGAGATGTGCTGGCCTAGGTTAGGATTGCACCTGGAGTGTCACTGTGCACCATTATACTGCATGACTCTGTTTATTCCTGTTCCCTCTTATGTACAGCTGTTAATGTGCACCTGGTCTTTTTGATTTTTAGTCACCTAAGTTCTAAATGATGTGTTAGATGTATCTGTAGTTAACATGCTCTGGGGAGATGCAAAGTGAGAAACTTGGTGTATTACACTTGAAGACTAAAAACTGTAACATCCCAAAAAATGGTGTGGCCAGTGGACATTCTGGAGAGCTATTTCCATAAATCTGTTACTGCTAAAGTAGCCTCCTTATAAACTCCAGTCCTGTCAGCATCATGCTATTTTGATAGATGGAACTATAGTGGACTCTCAAATCTGTCTATTTAGAACCTACACATTTTACAGCTCCTTGAACCTGTGGGGTCAGACTCCCATAGACCTTCAAGACTTGACTGGAGCTATGCTCTCATCTCAGGATTGTTCTGGATGGCTGAATGTCTGTGCACAGGCTTGTCTTCCTTCAGAATAACTTAATCCTCTTGGAAGCCTTAGATAGTTACTTCTGCTTTCTCTGGAAAACTGGGGAGGCCTTTTTTTCCAAAAAACCAGAAGTGGCCTTGTAAGGCCTCCCAAAGACTTTAAATAGCATTCTGAGGGCCAGGGAGGTTCTTGCATGGCTCCCTGACTGTCAGAACATCCTATGGAGGTGCAAGCACAACTCTTCTCAATTCCTGAGGATTGCAAGGACCCAAACTCATGGATTTAATCATCCACACATTTCCTTATCTTTGAGGAGTCCTGCAACAGAAAGTATGGGGTGCCCTTTATGTACTACAAGAAATAATTGGGCTGTTGCTGAAAGTGAAAGGCTCATGTTGAATCCTGATGTCATTGTGATGTATAGAGTTTTACCTCTTCCAGAGGTAACCCATGATTGTAGAGTGAAGAAATGCAGTATACATAGTAAGAATTTTGGGCCATAGGATAGGTTGAACTAGAATTTTACAGGTAAAAGCAGAGAGACTGGATTTAGGGCTATCATTTTAAGCCACAAATTAATTTAAAGAATTTATTCCCTGACTTTCTCCCAGTAAGGGCAATCAAGGCATCTTGAAGCAACAACAGTAATAAAACATTCAATGCACACCAAAACCCAATATTATTTATTCGATTTATATCCCGCCTTTCGTTAAAAAGGGAAACCCAAGGTGGATTTTATGTAATATCAAACAGTTAAATTGATGTTTTATTAAAATGCCAGTTCTTTGCAATGTGCAGATCTGCCCTAAAAATACTTTCTTAGATATATGATGTAAGCTTTGCGGTTAATCTAATTGTGACACACGAACTACAGAGCTGTGGTCACCCTTTGCCTTATCTCTTTTTGATTCATGTGACTCACAAACCCTAAGATTTCTTAATGCTGGCAAACGGCTTATTTTGAAGCCAAGGTCTTTGTTGTTAACACTGTTGCTTTTCTACCAGTGCTTGGAATTTTTTATTTTTGTGAAAAGTATAATGCCCTTGTGTAGTGCACTTATCGCTTATTCTTTCATGTCTTGCATTTTAAAAGATTGGTATACTTCATTATTCCCTCTTACATGGCCAAGAGATGGAGATTTTTTTTCAGAACTTTCCCTGCTTTTCAAAAAGCTGGAGGCCATTTTCTGAACAGACATATAAACACGCATAGAATAAAACTTTGGGTGATATGAAAGGGCAAACTTGTGTTTCTGGCTTGGGGGTGAATCCTACACAGAGTCCCAATTTCTTACTTTACTTAAAATATACTGTACAGCTTGTCCTTAGAAAATAACACTGTTGTCATTGAAACTTAGTTTTAAATCTGATGTGCAGCCTTCCAATGGGTGGAGATGCTGCATGCTAGTGGACACATGGGTGGCATGGTTGGGGAGGAGTGAACGGTGGCGCTACCTTTGCAGCCTTGGCACCAGGGGGAACTTCCCCTTTATCCCTCCAAGATATGCCACTGAACTCAAATGAACTCGACAAAAGCTTTAGCATGCACTGATGAGGGAATAGATAAGCCAGGGTGTTATAATGATCTGTAAGGGGTCTCTAAACCCTGGCCCTGGGCCAAATGCGGCCCTTGGCAAGCCTCAAGATCCCTTATCTGGCACCTGAGCAAGACCTGTACTTCAATACTTTCTTATATGTAAATTTGTTCAAATTTGAAATGTATACTAGTTTTTTTGGCACCTGATACAGTGTCAGAAAGATGATGTGGCCCTCCAGCAAAAAGTCTGGAGATCCCTTCTCTAGATGAATGATTACAAGAGGGGAGACCTCTCAATGGGTGCAGAAACAGTGGCGTTTCAGGGAACAGGTTATAAAGGAAGAGAATAGATAGTCCTGGGTGCCACTGGGTCCAATGGTTTGGTACAACCCTATGCAGTGGTTGGGTATACTCCTATGCCTAATAGGGATGCCTAATGCAACATCTGTGGTTCACAGAGTAATTCCAGAGCATGGCCCAGAAGCAGAGGATGTGAAAGGTCCTGTTGCCTAGTGTTTGGTGGGTCTAGTTTTTGTAGCATTAATTGCCATAGAAGGCTTTTCCGAGGGAGTTTTACTATATGAATTTATCAATCATCTGTTTTTGGTCTTTCCTGCTCATCCCTAGCTGAAGATGGATTCCTCTGTTGATCTCGCACCCTACTTGAGGGAATGCAGCAGTGGTTAATGATCATGATCACTCTGCAGGCCTATGCATCAGTTTAGCATGTGCTTCATGATGGAGTGGATTGATGGGTTGTTTTGTAGAGGGAAAAATGGTTTGGCCATTGATCAGGCTTGTGAAACCAAAGACTTCCTTGCCATCAGCCCAGGGAATGTGCTGCAATGCACTGTCCTGGCAGGCAATCAGCTCCATGTTCATGTGCTCACAAATGTACCAGCAATAAAATACAATACACAGGTATATAGAATAGAAGGTTTCGTGGGTAACAAGGCAATACAGGTTGGCCCTTAGCATCCAGGTGGGTTCTTTTCCTCGAAAACCATGGATAAACAAATCTACTAAGGCTGCAATCCTAAAGACACTTTCCTGAGAGTAAGACCCATTCAACATAATGTGGCTTTTGAGTAGACATGGTTAGAATTGTGCTCTAAGGCCCATATCCTAAAGTCAAATTAAGCCCTTTGCTCCGGAGCAGTTAAGGTGACTTTCCATAAGATAACAGTAGAGGGTGACATAACTGCATGGACCCATAACTGCTATGGATTTTGCCCTTTGTGCCCTTTGAACTGTGGTAACTGCTTTATGATGGCATTTGTGGCCAAGACATCACTAATAGGTTATTGGCATCACTTTTAATGAGAACAAAAAGATTATCATTAAAAAAGTCCAAACCGATTAGCATTCAAAAAACTCACTTTTATCATTCAAAAAAGGTTGTGCTAAAAAGTTTGAAAACCATTGATTTAGAGATCTGTTACATATTAACCTTAAATAGCAGAATATGGGGTTTTGAGACTGTATAATGAAACCAGAACGAAGTAACCTTTAAAATAAATTCTGTTACGTCATTTTTTTTCTTTAATGAAATGTCTGTAGCAAGCACTAATGGAGTGTTTTGAACAGAACACATTGAGTGATAATAGGTTTTAACAAACTTAAAAGATAGTCATGTTGTGTTAGCCATTCATCTTTTGTACCCTCACCTACCTCAGTGGTGCCTTGCTTTCTAACCTCACTGAAGAGAGACTCTATTTGGAAATGTTAATAAAAGTAATGAGTCACAGTAAGAGACAGCTTAACAATGATGTTCAGCCTTCACAAAGCCATAAATTGATTCTGCAGTGTTTGGAGAGGCAAAATGTGCATGTGTGCTCATTTCAGCTTATGTAAATCCAGCTAAAGAGAATTTACTAGGAACAAAAGTAAAAAAAAAAACTGATTTGCTTCTACATCAGAGTTCCTCAACATTTACACCTTGTTGTACTACTTTGCATGATCCACCAACTAGATTTTGAAGGATTACTGGTACTTGCTCAGTCATTATTGTTCATTCTACCTCAAAAGGCTGGTTGTGAGGATAAGACTGCAATCCTAATGACACTTGAACTATGGTAGACACTTGAATAGTAAGGCCTATCAGTAATAATAGTAGTAAACTAATATTAAGGCCTAGTAGTTTAATAGTAAGGCCTATTAAACGCAATGAGGCTTACTTTTGAGTAGACATGGTTAGGATTGTGCTCTGAACCTACAATCCAGAGTAACTATGGGAGCATGTAAGAGACATTACGTGTACCCGAAGTTACTGCACCACCTAGTGAAAACATATGGGAAATTCATATTGCAATCCAGAGCAAATTGTTCTTACCCCGGAGCAATTACTCCAGAGTTGTTACTCTGGATTGAGCCCTAAGAGGCTTTAGCCCGTGTACTTTCTCTTGGGATAAAATATGGAATGCAAGTTTGAATAATAGTAGAATCTGGTGCTGGCCACAAAATTGACCTTCCTTTGAATCTCAACTTTCAGTGTGAACAAGGGTAAGGGCTAAATCCATAGCAGTTATGGGTCAATTATAATAGTAAAATAGTAGAATAGTATAATAGTAGTGTTAAATGGGGCTTACTCCCAGGAAAGTGTCTTTAGGACTGCAGCCTAAGTAGACTTCATAGGATCATGCACATTGAATGAATGTTTTGAATTCAATTCCAGTGTTTTGTCATCATATTTACATCCAGTTAATATTTTTATATGAATATTTTGGGGGTTGTGGAACCAATCGTCTGAGTTTCCATCATTTCCTATGGAAAAATCTGCTTCACTTAAAGAGCGTTTCACTTAAAGAGAATGCCTCCAGAACAAATCAAGCTCCTTTTCTGAGGCAGCACTGTAGGCCTAAGTTTCTAGTCCTCAAAGTTGTGCAAATATTAAAAATAAATTTCTGTGTTTCCTCATTTTCTTTTACTTAACAGGAAAAGTCTGTAGGGAGCACTAGTGGAGTGTTCTGAACAGAACACATTGAATAGTTTCTAACCCTAAATACATCTGGCCAAACTAGCACATATATTTCTCATTTTGCCCATGCCTGTGTTGCAACCTCTTGCAAAATTTGGATTATAATTCACCAGGTGTAGAGGATTATACTTTGCTTATAAAGGTAAGGCATAATTGATGGAGTTGTATAAATTACAATGCGGTAAAGAATCTCCTACTCACAAATCCCATTGTGTTCACTGAAGCTTACTTCCAGGAAAGTGTGAATAGGATTGTAGCCTGCTTTAAAATGTGGGAGTAAAGCTGGGCAAAGCTTCAGCAACCAAAGGAACCCTCTGATCAAGATTTTCGATGACCAGTTTTGGAGCTTCAGCACCCAGCAATAGTTCCTTATGATTCACATAACAAAAGCATCCAAATTTGTACAATGCAGAAAATGTGCATGATTTATTCAGTTCACAGCATTCAGCTTTTTGGCATATAATGTAGATTTTCTTGATGAAGAATATTGATCTCTCTTCAGTAGCACAGTATGTGCACAGCTTGAGCAGCATTTATGTCATATACTAAGGGTCTTTTATTTTTTGTTTCATTGTGATCTCCAGCATCTAAGAATACTGTGCTGATTTATAGTAGTTTTAAAAGACAAATTGGTGAGGTAGATGAAGAACTGTCTTGAAATTTCTGTGTACTTAGGTAATTTATGAAACTAAAGTTTACGAGCTTTTCTGATTATTCCGATAATAATAATCATCATCAAATGATTACGCTGGGTTTAAGATGCCGATGTCAAAGATACACTTCCTTTTTAATATGAATCTGCTGGTGAATTCAAATAGTATATAAGCTAAAAAGCAGGCCTCCATCAGTCTTGGGAGACTATGGTATCGTGCTCAGCACTGCATACGCTGCATGCGAAGCACAAAAGCCTGGGTTGGATTGTTATGGAGGATAGGCTGTTACCCAAGCAGCAAATCCCCCCTCTCCACACCACTGAATTAGTCCAATGGAAAGGCAGAGCCAATACGATTGGATCCAGCTGGCATCGCAGAGCTGGGCTAAGGACAGGAGCTCACTCTGTCTTGTGGGGCCAACCCAGGTCTCGAACCCTGGCCTGCTGGTTAACAGGCACAGTGTCTTAGCCACTTACGCCTAGGTATAGTATAAAATTGGAAAAGGTGTCTCAGAGAGCCATTGTAGGGAAGAAATGGCATCACTAGGGTTTGGGTCATTTGGTGCAGTAGACCAGTGTGTCACCCCCATAATGGACTTCTTCCCATGCAGTGCTCAGGGTGACATCCCAGGTGGTGGGCATGGTGATTCACCATTGCTCATCCAACTGATTTTTTTGGCTATAATTTTTGATAGAATAGAATAATTTTTCAAAACATCTATTTTGTTGAAATAGACTTCAACGTATCCTTGAATTCTGCCTGAAATTACACATTGATATACAACACAGTGCTATTATTCAAAACTGCCAAGATTTTACAAATTTTGGCTAATAGTAGTGTGCTGTGCTCATCATCTATTGTTGCCCCACATGGTTCCAGGCCAAGATGTTATTGGTGACATAGATTTGGAAGAGAATGAGACTAGCTGTGTTTACATAGGAATATTCCTATCAGAATATTGGGATATTCAAATTAGAAATTTTTGGGAATCTTAATATTGGGCAAATCCAAGTGGAGCGAGATTGAATGTGATGTTTTAAGTGTGGTAAAAATAGTTCAAGTGTCACTTTTCAGGAGGTGTGTTTTTGTTTCTGGATGTGTTTTTGGGGGAGCAAGCATTTATTCAAAAACCACTTCCTTCCAACTTGCCACACTTCAATTTTTTAGGTTTAGACAGGAAACATGCTGCTTCTCTTGTTTGAGATGTCTCTACTGGGTAGCAGAAATTAAATGTTTTATTGGGGTGTTCAATTTGTTGAGTTTATCCAGATCTATTTGGAAGAAATGATACCTTTTCTCTCACAAATGTTGAAGTGACTGCGGTAACTGAACAGATATTAATTTCAGAGACGCTCTTTCAAGTGGGTGTTCCTCTTTTATTTAGCAGGGGAAGAGTAACTGGCCCAACACACCCCAGCAATGTCTGTTCTAGTGGCTTCTGCTGGTGTTCTTTTTGCACTTTGGATTGTGAGCCCTTTTGGGACAGGGACCCATTAGCTATTAATTAGCTATTAATTTTTTCATTTTCTTGTAAACCGCTTTGTGAACTTTTCAGTTGAGAAGCGGTATATAAATACTGTAGATAGGAGATAGGGAATTTGTTAAAACAGGTATAACATTAACAGAAATGTTAAATTGGATATACAGTAATGGTAGAAGAAAAGGGAAATGGAACGTTCTAAACTGTCAGATAGGAAGTTGTGGTAGTTCAGTGCAATGCAGTAGAGTACATGCTGTTTGGGGGCTGTATTCAGCTGTAACATTTCATTTCTGTGAAGCATTTTTTTGCGAAGCTGCTTCTAGATGTTTGAATGGGATAAAGTCTTATATTACGTACAAGCTGAATTTACCTCTTGTCGTGGGAATAAAATTTAAAGAATATTTGTGGGCACTGCTGGACACCAGAGGGCACCGGGGTGTGGGCACTCAAGAGCACTGGGTATCAGTGGGCACCAGCTACTGGTGGTGACTTGCAGATAGCAGGCAGTGGTGGGCACTAGGTACTGCTGGCACTGGTGGGCAGTGGCTACCATCAGCTGCTAACAGGTAGCAGGCACCACCAGACAGTGTTCACCACTGGGTTTTGGATGGCATCAGTGTGTACCAATGGGCACCACCAGGCAGTGGGCACTGGGAGGAACTGTAGGGTGGCTGCAAGCAACACCAATCAGCAGGCACCTCTGGGCACCAAATTGATTCTTAGTGGATCCTTACATCATGGAAGGAATACGCTCCCCAAATTTCATTTTCTAGGTCTCGGGGTTGGGGGTAGCCATTGAGAAGTCAGTGAATAAGTCAATCTTAAACTATAAGTTTGGGAAGAAAACACTTTGTACCCCTTTTCATCTCCTTAGGGGTTAAATTTCTGAAAATCAGATCTTAGTAGGTGCTCATTTCATAGAAAGAATCCCCAAATTTTATGTTTCTAGGACCCCTTTCCCCCCCCCCATTCTGGTTTGAATGTCTAAAAATCGGTTTTTATTGGGTGCCTGCATCACAGATGCAGCCAAATTTCACATTTCTAGGTCCAATGTTTTTGGTGAGTCAGTCGATGAGTAAGGCTGCATTCCTAACCAGTTTGGGCTGGCCTAACCAGCCTGGCTTTCTTGTGATGGTGTGGGATGTCAGCATGTGCACTGGCATAATGCCAGAATGCCCCAGAAGTGAGGCAGAAGTGCCTTACTGCACCTTTTTGACACACCCAGGTTAGCACAGGATTTACGCTTGGAGGTTATGCTGGCCTAAATGGAGGTTAGGATTGCAGCCTCAATGAGTCAATCAGTGAATCAGTGATACTTCAATTATATATACGGTATTTACTAGTGAAAACGTACCTGCATTGTGGGAGTAAAATTCCCCATATGCCATCTCCCCACTGCACATCATTCCCCCCATTGCGCATCATCCCCCTATGTGCAGCATTCTCCCCAGTGCAAATGCTCCCCCCAAACAACATCCCCCCCAGTGCATCAGGCACCAAGCACCAAATTGGCTGGATGTTAGTCTTCCGTGTTAAGGATTGGACAAAAACACGTTGTCCCCTTTTTAACCCCTTAAGGGTTAAAGTTCACAACATTGGTTCTGGGTAGGTGTTGATGTCACAGAAGGAACACTCTCCCCAAATTTATTGCTTCTAGGTCCAGGGGTTGGGAAGGGCCTTGATCATTCAGGGATTCTTCAATGTAAAGTATAGGGAAGAAAACACGTTGCACCCCTTTCCCCCCCCCAATCCGGTTGGAATTTCTGAAAACCAGTTCTTAGTGGGTGCCTCCTGCACGGAAGGAAACCCTCCTCAAATTTTACGCTTCTAGGTCTAGTAGTTTTGGCGAGGCGTTGATGAGTCAGTGAGTAAGTGAATCAGTCAGTGACTTTTCAACACTCTATGTTTGGAACATGGATGTACAAAATTGGATTACAGCACTTACAGAAGTGCCTTACGGCACTTTTTTTTGACAACCCCAAGTTAGCACAGGATTTATGCCTGGGGCTGATGCCAGCCTAAATGAAGGTTAGGGTTGCAGCCTCAGTGAATCAGTGACTCTTCAATTATATATATGGTATATACTAGCATATAATTGGATGAAAAATTGGATCAATGACTGTACCCCGATTCACGCACAATTTGAAGTGCTACATGGTGCTGACCTAAGGAGTAGTAATTCATAAAATCCAAGGTAACACAACACTCTGCTTTCCATTCTGTGTCACAAGAAGTTTCATTCTACACCTCCTGCTATGAATAGAACTGTTTCAGCAATAATTAGGAATAATTAGTGCTGACTGGCGTGCTATTATGCCTGGCTACAGGCTGTTTCTCATGATGGGAGTATCGTGTTCCTTGCCACTTGAGGAGGTGGCTTAATTCCTTTGCAAGCAACCACTTGTTGAGTGACTCTGTGATAACTGTTCATAAACCTGATGTTTTGCTTTGGACACTTATGAGTAGCTGCAAACTCTTGTTGATTCACTTTGGAAATCAGAATATCCCTAGTAGAGTCTCACTCTCATTATTGCTTACGCAAATGTTTCTCAACCCGTGTTATGGGGGTACCACTAGAGGAGTGTCTGGTGGTGCTTGAAGCCATCTGGCAGTGAAACCAGGAGCATGATGCAGCAGTTGGTGGTCGATGCTCAGCTCGGTGGCTGGAGCTCCAAATCGTGCCTTTCTGAACTTCCAGCACCCCACCCTAAGACTGGTGTTGATTGCATCTGGCCACCCATCCCAAAAGTAACGGGTGATGATGTCTAGTGGTACTTCCATATGTAGATGGAGCATGTACTGGTGGTACTTCCATGTGTAGATGGACCATGTAAAGTATTATCGTGGAAGTTAACCCTTGAGAAACACTGGCTTAATGCTGTCTCTACAGACCTCAGATTAGATGCTACAGCAGGTAGTTTCACAAACTATTAATTATTATGACAAGCTGAAAGTGAAACAGTATTTTTAAAGGGTTTTTTAAAAAGACTTGTATGGGAATCTGGAAGCTTTACATGTGACACTCTAACAGAGTAAGGATGTGCATCTTGTATTTCTCATCTTTGCTATCTTTTCAGATCACTACAGGAAAGAAGAAACATAAATGGTTTAATTATCCTGTCTTCAGAGAGTCTTGATTCCCCAAAAGGTGAGTTTCAACCTTGTGACTAAAAAACTTGGCATCCATCAGTCTTGAAAGACTATGGTATCGTGCTCGACACTGCATGCGAAGCACGAAGGCCTGGGTAGATTTATATGGAGGATAGGCTGTTACCCAAGCAGCAAATCCCACCTCTCCATGCCACTGAAATAGTCCAATGGAACAGCAGAGCCGATACAATTGGTTCCAGCTGTGTTGCAGAGCTGGGCTAAGGACAGGAGCTCACCCTGTCTTGTGGGGACCCGGGTCTCGAACCCTGGCCTTCTGGTTAACAGGCACAGTGTCTTAACCGCTTGTGCCACCCACAGTCTCGTACCTTGTGACTAATTGTGGCCTTTATTTTGTTATTCACTTTGTGAACGTTCCTGAAAAGTGGTATTTAAATATTCTTACTAATAAAATTTCAGATTATGTCAAGGTATGAGAAGGTGTGATTTTTTTTAAAGCAAAGTTGATACAGGTTTGGCCATTCTTTTTTCAGAATTCCAAACTATGGAATATTATACATAACTTTTTGAGCACCAGTTTGACTCATTGTTCACTTTTTGCCTAAAAAAAAACCAAAAACACAGTTTCATGCACAAGTTTTGATTTATATGCCAAATAATTAGAAACCCAGTATAAAATTACCTTAAGGCTGTATGTTTAAGGAATATATGAAACACAAATGAATTTTCTCTTTAGACTTGGGCTTCCTCCCTGAGATCTCTCATTAGGTATTAAGCAAGTATTCTAAAGCACAAAAAAACTGATATCCTGAAACCCTTCTTGTCCATAGCTCTTAGGTTAAGTGATGCTCAATCCGTATTGAATTACTTGATTAGAATACACAAAATAATAGAAAACAAAAAATGAAAAGAGAGCCGAATGTAAAGATAATCAAGTAAATAAAATAGTCTGGTCTCACTGTTAACATACTTCATTCTCGTCTCATTAAGTATGGGAAATAGGGGGCAAGACATACAGATAGCAGATGATGCCTTTATCTCCCCAGGAGGCTGTTCCACAACTTTAGGGGAGTGGTACTGCTTATATGTCCTATGCTATATAGAAACTATTGAAGCACTTTTTAGGTCCAAATGTGGTTGGCTAGGATGGCGTTGAATTGAATAAGTAACTATTTTTCCCTGAGGGGAGGATTAAAAAGTTCATAATGTTCAGCCTGCTTCTATGAAAATGGTTAATATGGTTGCTCAATGCCTTGAAGTGAACGTTTGCTGACACCTACTTATGACATATTTGTACGTGTTCAGGCACATCTTGTGTTCTGCAAAATAGTCCCACTGACTATTACATGAATAACAACAATGAAATAGCTCTTTCAGTCTCCCCATTTACATTCTGTAAAGCAGGAGACTCAGAGCACAATCCTAACCATGTCTACTCAAAAGTGAGCCCCATTCTGTTCAATGGATGTTACTCCCAGGAAAGTGTCTTCAGGATTGCAGCCTCACTTTTTAAAATTCTTTTGATTCTTCACATGTGAGTTGGCAGTTACAGGTTCATTAAAAAGTCTGTATGCTGTGGCTTTCAGATACACATAAGCACTTGTATATTGAACCCATGTCCTGTTTACTGTGAGTGTCACAACATGGGATGCCCCTGCTTTTCTCTCACTGTTTACACACACCATTAAGTGGAAGAAACGGTAGAGGTAAATTGTTCAAAGACCCATTGCTTTTTTCCTATTCTGTCCCTTTCCAGGCCTCTTAAATGTTTTGAATAATTAAGCTATTTTTTATTCGGTCAAAAGCAGGGGTCTCTAAACATTTTTTATTGATTGAAATGTAACTTGTACTTTTAAATAATAATCTTCCCTTCAGGAAAATTCCTTGATAGCAAATGAGAGAATACATTGTGCAGGAGGAGTCTTGTTTTATCTCTGGTTTTGGGGTTTCTTTTTGGGAAATATGTTAAATCATGCCCACATGACCTCTCCCCTATATCAAGTAGGGGAAACTAGGCTATGAAACGAATTACACCATACATGCACTGTACATACAGTGCATATTTGTATAGTTACTATTTAGTGCATTAAAAATATTCTAGCAAGCTGTGTGCCACTTTGATAGTCTGCAGTGATCTGTTTTCCTGCCAGTTGCTCCTTTTTAATAAAATATGTCAATAACTTTATATGTTCATGTCTGAACCCAACTCTGTTTTGTTTTAAAGGAGATCCTGCGGAAGGAAAGCCACCTCTGATATCTCCCTATGGTGAAACCTTTCTTTATGGCTGCTCAGAGGATGCTGTAAGTTGTTGACTCCCAGGATGCCTGTTGTGATGGGTATGATTAGGGGTGAGGATGGAAGGTTTGTATGTTACAAGGACCGCTATAGATGTAGTATGGTTGGTATCCTGTTCCCAAAAACCCATAGTTTGTAAGTTTATATGTAGTATGTGGTGTATTTGTAGTATGTAAGTGTATGCAGTATGAAATATAAGTAATTGGAAGTGGAAATTGTGAGCAAGTGTTGAGTCTACAAATACCGAGTCTCTAAGAGGAGCACTCCTATTCAAAATTATACGTTGGTGATTCCCAAGTTTCTCCAGCATATGCAGTGCATGGTTCCCAGTAGTAACTGGCAATGATGTTACCAGTTACTTTTGGGTTTGGAAACTGTGATGCTTCAAATAGCAGTAAGAAGCTCATTGTGGATGGACTAGTAGATGGGCTTTTTCAAGCATGCAACTACATTCAGGAGCTGAGCCCATCATTCTGAGCTATCTACTGTGGTTTATACTATCTTAGTTTTGCTTCCAACCCATGAATGTCCCACAGTGCATTTGTCACATGGCCACAGGAACCTCTGCTCTCGAACATATATTGATGATAAGGACAGGTTTATCTTCTCTGGTTGAAAAGCAAACGTCATATATGTGTAAATTTCCATGTGATTTACATCCCAGAGGTATACGAGGCTGAGATTGATTAGTGTGTAAGGTGCCACAAGAGCTTCATTGTGTCTTGCTGCAATAGATTAATACACCTTCCTCTCTTGGAATGGATATAAATGGATTTGCTTCACTCTAACACAGAATATTTTACTTGCAATTGCTTATTCTCAAATAGCTGATTTCCAAGGGTGAATTGGCTTACCGAAAAAAAAAGATCATAGTTCTTTTCAGACATTATACTGTGGAGAAAGGGAACATGGGTAACTGTTCAAGCGTTACAGTAATGAACTCTGTCCCCCAGGGGTTTGCACAGTCTAAATGTGGAAAGGTATGTTTTCTTAGTATTTTCTTTAAAAAAGTCTTTAAGAGACAAATGTGTTCTTATTGCGTTTTAAAAACTCCAGATCCTGTAGAATTATGCAAGTTTCATTTTCAGGATTAGTGATTAGGAAAATGCAGATGATGCTGCAAACCATTGCAAGTGCTAGTATATATATTCTGTGTGGCTAGACGTAAAATTGAAGAGGGATATTGGGCAAGACATGGTGAACTGAAGGTTTCAGTTTTATAAGAGAGACGCCTGGAGAAAGGTGTTAATGAGGCTCTGGAGAGCTCGAAGTGGGAAGGTAAATCAAGTGGAACTTAAGGCATTTATCTGTACTGAAAAATATGATTGAATGTTAGAGATGTTGGACTGTGATTTCAACCACAAAGCAAGTCATTCCCTAGCAATAAGACAATGCTTAGGGAATGAAGCATTAAAAACTCTCCTGATTAAGGTCTGCTTACATATTCATGTAAGGATAAATTTTGGTAGGATAAATTTTGGATAAATTTATCAATTAAGGATAAATTTTCAGGTAGGGTACATTAAACCTTTTTCCCTTTGAAACTGTTTCCCCCATAAAAAGCCTTACCATTTGTTGCCGTATTGTAAACTGCCTTTGAAAGTCCACTCCATCAATATGGTTTTGAGCTGGTAGGGCTTTCTATATCTTGGACTGGAATTTTTGTGTATGTTTTCTGGACAACTGCACATTTTCAACCAGTTGCAGTTCACTCTTGGCACCATGTGGGCAACAGCATTCTGTAGCTTTTCTGGCACCTGTCTTCCCAGTGGGAATAAGAACATAAGAAGAGCCTCCACTGGAACAGGCCAAAGGCCCATACAGTCCAGATTCCTGTATCACACAATAGCCCAGTAGATACCTCTGGGAGCACATATGACACCTGCATCCAGGTGCCTCCCCTGCATCTGGTATTTCGAGGTTGTCCACATCTACACACACTCTTCATGGCTTGTACCCGTGATGGTCCTTTTCTCTAGGAATTTGTCTAATCCCTTCATAGGGATAGGGTGGTCAGTTTTTAAGAGCACTGGCTGCATAACTTGCAAAACTACTGCAAATAAGGAATGGGGAACAGATTGGTAGCCACTGGGAGTTTAAGTGCACAATCCTAACCACGCCAGTGGTGGGCTTCAAGGGGTTCTCACAGGTTCTATAGAATGCTAATGAGCGCCTGGTTCTGAGAACTGGTTACTAATGGGATGTAGAACCTGTTGTTAATTTTGGTATTAGGACATAGAACCTGTTGTTAATTTATTTGAATCCTGCCACTGACCATGTCTACTCAAAAGTAAGCCCCATAGTGTTCAATGGGTGTTACTTCTAGAAACGTTTCTTTAGGATTGCAGCCCAAGTAGTGTGAGACCATGTGGAGCATAGTTTCTCTTCTGTATTTCCTTCCATGGCTAAACGCTCTCTTTGATAGAATGACTATACAGTACAGTCTCATGACTTAATGTGGGTGGCCACCAGGGAACATTACCCTCCCACTGCTGAATGATTTGTGTTAGTCTCTGCTATCTACAGCTCAGTCTTGAAAACTAAAAGTTCTGTTTTTGGATGCCCTTTGATGAGATCAAGTTCCCACAGGCAGTAAATATGGTTCTAAATGGGAATGCTTCACACTGCAGTGAAAAGGCTCACATAATTGAATTCCCAATACATGGAAATGGGAATTTCCAGCATGGACAGCAGACAGCTATTCTAGAATCCTTCTCCCTGACGGTAGGCATCAATTGGAGGTCATATGTACCTGAGGGTGGTTGCCAATGGATTAAAAACACAGTTGTTTTCAAGAAACCAGCATTATATTTCCATAGTTAATTGCATATTTCAGAATCCACACTTATGTCTCATAGGCAGTTGAATTTCAAGCAGCACAAGCCATATGGCTTTGTGTTGCATCCCATGAAGCTTATTGTGAGTGTCACAACATGGGATGCCCTGCTTTTCTCTCTTGGTTTACACACACCATAAGTGGAAGAAATGGCAACAGTAAATTGTTCAAAGACAATTTATTGTTCAAAGATAATCAAAGAGCAGGCAGGAGTTCTCCTTGGAGTAACACCCTACGCCAGTGGTTTTCAACCTTTTTCATCCCATGGCACACTTAACAAGGCACTGAAATTGTCAAGACACACCATCAATTGTTTTTACCATTGAGAAGGCTGTTCAAATCCCACAATTTTCCTATTAATGTCAATCCCCAAATTCCCATGTCACACCTGAGGACAATCCATGACATACCAGTGTGCCATGGCACACTGGTTGAAAATCACTACCCTAGGCACATAGGCTATGGGGTTTTTGGGTTTTTTCAAATCCAGTGATATAGCTGGTGCAAATCCTAGAAGCCTATTCAGTGCTGCTTTTCAGTGCCAGGAGCAGAGAAGTCTTCTGCCATTCCTTTCTCCTCCCAGACCCAGTCTTTCCTTGTACCACCCCTCCTCCCAGAAATTCCCCTCTCCACCTCCAAACCATCCTCCCCATATCCCTGCGCTGTTTGGCGTGTTTGCACTTCTTGGGATCTAGTGCTGCCAGGTCTTTTTAGGATATTACACTGGCCTAACTTTTGCAAACGTACTGTACTGGATGTTTGTGCCACTTATAGCTGGCAAAGGTATGGCTATGCAAACACAAAGTGTTGTTAGGCTATGCTTTATAACAGAAACTTTATAACATAGCCATATGTGTGGCTGTTCAGACACAAGCCCTAGTGAGCTGATTGAGACTTAGGCTGCAATCCTAAAGACACTTTCCTGGGAGTAAGACCCACTGAACACAATCGGGTTTACTTTTGAGTAGACATGGTTAGGATTGTGCTCTTACTCGCTAGTGAGTGCTATAGATTTTCAGCCTAAATTTTAACAATTTTTATTGGTTACAACCCAAGAACATACTGGGTGGCTTATTACAGTGGTCCTCAACCTTTTTGGCCCCACGGACCAGTTCTGTAGGGGAAAAAAATTCCAGGGTCCAGCCCGTGGGTGGGGGGAGAGTCCTGCCTCCGTCTGTAAATCCCATTATAATAAACAGAGCTATTGCTAGGTTTGCAGGTGAGAGTCCAATGTCTCAATGCATGTCTACTCAGAGCAGGGATTTTCAACCTTTTCCAATGCAGGATGCATTGAAAATGTACAAAGCCATCCTAGTCACTCTTATTGGAGAGTAAGCCTCACTGACTATAATGGGACTTATTTCTGAGTAGACAGGTATTGGATTCGACCCCGAGGCTGGAATCTTATCCACACTTTCCTGGGAGTAAACTCCAGTGACTACAATGGGACTTAAAATAGGACTTACTACTGAGTAGACAGGCAATCCTCTGAGGAGGGGAAGATGCACTTGGATGAGTCTTCTTATGGACGGGTCAGGCAGTTGCCATGGACCACCTCTGGTCCCCGGCCTGGGGATTGAGAAACTTTGTACATATACGCACAGAATGAGAATGATAGGTAGAAAGATTGTGACAGTTTTAAAGAACTGTTCAAGAATGATAATTGATTATTATTTTTCCAATACTGGAAACTCTTTGTAGGAGGCTTGGGGCAAAGAATTTTCAGGCATCCAAGATAATCAAGACGGAAGAAGCACTGAAGAGGAAATACTTCCTACCCAAACATGGTACTGAATTAGAATTACTGTAATTGTCTTTGAGTACAATTCTGAGATTGTAGCATAAATCACACTGTAAAACATGTTTGTACCTCTTTGGGGAAAGCCGCACTGGTACATGTAGGTGCGCCAGCCCATTGCGGAAAGGACCTCTGCACTTGGCTGAGCTTGACTGAAATGGAAGTCAGACAAGAAAAGGGAAAGGGGGTAGGCAGGGAGGAAGTGGGGGGCATTCTGCAGTGGGAGAAAAGTGAGCCAAGGGCAGTTCCGATGGTGGGAGGGAAGTGGTAGTTTGAGTGTGACTCCATTTCCCAGGCAGCCGAAGACTGGCTGCTTGCATCTGCTCATTTTGCGCCACTTCCAGAGGTGGTGCAGAAGAGAGTAGACCCATTGGGGCTGCTGCTGTAGCATTACGCAGAGTAAGGGGAAAGTTTCCCCTTGCACTGCAGTAATGGTCCAGTAATGCATTAGCAGCCCTGAAATGGCACTGGATGCAGTGCAGGTAGGTTGGATTGCCTGCTTCAGTGCAGGTTAGTATTGTGCTGTTTCACATCTACTGTCAGGGTTAAAGATCAAAATCTCACTTACTTGGGAGTAAGTCCAATTGACTATAATGGGGCTTATGTCTCAGTAGACAGGGCTCGGATTGCGCTCTACATATCCAGATAAAATGTGTGTCTCAAAGCCAGTCTTTCAGCTAATTTTTAAAAACTTGAACTGTAATTTGTCTGCAGATTTCATAAATTATCTCAGTTAAGTTTATCAGTGTGAGTTTATCCTGTGCTCTTTATATTGAGAAGTGCACTTTATATTGAGAGTGTATATACTGTATTACTTAAACTCAAACTAGTAATGTGAGCAGAAATGCATTTAAGAGGTGCTTTTTTGTAATGACTATTTTTTTGTTTGGAAGTAATTTACTGTTAATGTTTTTAAAATGGGTGTGAGGTGAAGTGGGGATAAGGTGGCCCAAGATGAGCATCTTTAATAATGGAGTGGTCAGATGGAAGTTGAGCAGCAGAAAGTTCAGCTCTGAGGAACTCTTCTGGCTTGTATATTTCAGACTATTTATTTCCATTGCTAAGGGTGCAATCCTAATCAATTTAGGTTGGCCTAATTCACATGGCACATCTTTTCCATGGTGGTGTGGGGAGGTTGGTGTATGCCTGTGCACTGGCCTAATCCTCCCAGGAACGGGTCAGAAGTGCCTTACAGCACTTTTGTGATACCCCCAGATCAGCTAGGACTTATGGCCAGCCTAACTGGATGCTAGGATTGCAGCCTTAGTCTAATATCTCTGGCCACCTTCTCTTTGCTCCTCTGTATATAGTAGCAGTCCTCTTGAGCACAATTACTAGAAAGTAATTTCCACTGAACAAAGTAGGACAAATGTGAGAATATTTAATCTTAGGAGTAGCTGTAAGAGTTAATGAAATGTGACGGGGTGAAAGTAACCTTTCAAATGGCTTGGCTGCTTATTCTCTTAAAGTAAAAAAGTCAATGTTTATTAATACCTTTTAAAAGTAAAAATTCTATATGCATACAATATATGTGGATAATCTTTATCTGTGAATTCAGAACCTGCAGATTCCTCCAACATGGAACACTTTTAGTTTGTTCAGTGTTATGCAATGTTATGGTTGTATTTTGCAGTATCTGAGGGCATGGTCCTAACCAGCTTTCCAGCACCAAGGTAAGGGCAATGCAGCTCCAAATAATTCCCTTATCTTGAGGAAGTCACTATGACTGCCACCCAACAGCTGGATGCAAAGCATGTCCCACTGGCATGTCCCACTGGTTAGGACTTGGGCCTGAATGTATTAGTGGTTTGTCAATTATTTTGTACAATGTTATATATTTTAAATCTAAAAAACGATAGTGGGATGCATTCGGTCATACAGCCATTGGCTGATTGTGGCAGGATGTTTTCCTGTTTCTTTACCGATTGTTAGCAATTAAATTGTAATGTCCTATCTTTGAAGACAGAAATTGTTTAATATAACTTGTTTATTTTTTCAGTACTCCAAATAATGACAGTGAAGAATATAAAACATATGATGATGTAGAGACTGGTGAACCGGTTTCCCACAAAGATAAAACCAGATCACCGAATGATTTTGCCGGTGAATCAGAATACTCTACAGTAAAAGAATGTTCTCAGTATGCCATAAGACGAAAACAGAAGATATCAAGAAACTCCAGAGAGCTCAATAATGGGAATCTGGAACTTTCTTCTATAGAGCAAACTTATTTGGGCAGTGATCCAATGTCTAGCCCTAGAGACTCAATTGCACCCTATGCCTGTTTCTACAGACCATCAACAAAGAAGGTTAAAGAAGGGTGGTTGGACAAGTTATCTCCTCAAGGGTATGTCCTCTTTATATCTGAAAAGCTTATAAGAACTGTGAAATAGGACTTCATAGTACAGGTGTCCCTCATTATTCACTAGGGTTCTGTTCCAGAAACTCCCATGGATAAAAAAAATCAGTGGCTAAAAAGACAGTGGAAAAATAGATTTAAAGACTACAGTGACTTAAAAACAGCTTTTTAAATATTGTACAGAAGCAGCCAGCAGTTAGAAATGCAACAGATTCCTCCTCTCCCCCGCCTTTACCAGGCTCAGTTGAAGAATGGAATGATTGCATGACTGCAGGTGCAATCCTAACTAATTTAGGCCAGACTAACTTCCTGTATGGTGTGGGGAGGTCAGCGTAGAATTGTGCACCTCCAAGGGATGGTGCAGAACTGCCTCACATCACTTTTGTGACACCCCCAGGTCAGCACAGGACTTAAGCCGGGGCTTATGCCAGCCTTTTGGGGTTTAGGATTGCAGCCTACCTCTTTAGGAAAGGAAAGCTATTTTTAAAACTGTGGTTTGTACTGGCAATGTGAGTCAAGTCAAATCTGTGCATAAAAATCCATGTATAACAAGGTTGAACCTGTATGTAAATGTGGTAGGGGATGTCTGAATCTGGTGGTTTATCTGTCTCATGAAAGACAAGTAGACTGAAATGCAAATGGGTGATATTAATAGAAGTGGCAGCAATTTAAACAATTGTCAGTTGTTTTTAAAATAACTTTGGCTTTCTTTTTTGTATGCAGAAAACACATGTTTCAAAAACGCTGGGTAAAATTTGATGGAGATAGCCTTTCTTATTACAATAATGATAAGGTGAGTTTGCAGTGGTTTTATACAGTCTATCCTGTTGTATGTTCTTTTATCTTGAGGTTACATGTGGCTGCCTCAGTGCTGAAAACGTGGATAGGATTGGGCCCTAGAGTGCAGTGCTAACATAGGCTGGTACAACTCATCAGTCTTCCAGTTATCACAGTGATGTAGGGAGGCAAGTGCATGTCTGTGCATGGGCCTAACCCTCCCCCCAGGAATGACAGAGAAGTGTCTTATGGCACATTGGTGACACCCTCAGCTTAGCAGGGGACTTATTCCAAGGCTTAGGCTGCCCCAACTGGAGCTTAGGATTGCAGCCTAAGAGACTGAGCTACAAATCAGGAATCCCCACAGTTCAAGTGTTGCCTGACTAGGTGCGATTAGACATGTTTTTCCCTCTCAGCTTTCCCACCAATTCAGAAGAGCAAACTTAATTGTTCACCATTTGTTAGCATGTGAGATCCATCTGTTTGTGACTACAGAACATTTTGAACCACCAGCCTTTGAAGTGCTGGGTCCTTCCATGGAGGCATTTTTAGAGATTTGCAAGCTGAAAATTAAACCTTAAAGTTTTCTTTTAAGAACTGTTTGGAAGAATTTCTAGAGTGGTCAAGCCAATAATTTTGAAAGCTTTGAAAGTATGCATTTTGTTTTGCTTTGATAAAAGGTTCCTAAATAGGGAGGATCAGGAAAGTAGGAAGATCATGCTAGCTGTGTGAAATACATACTACTTACTGTATATTAGATGTATCTTGTTTGAGTAATGCAGCTACAATACCAAATCCAGCCAGTAGATGCCTGTAGACACCAGCACATGATATTTGGAAAGAAAAATCCCCAGGAATTTTGAAATTTAACTGACTAGTTGGAATACATACATAGGAGTATGTATAAGGAGTAATACATCTCTCTCTCTCTCTCTCTCTCTCTCTCTCGCTCGCTTGCTTGCTCGCTCACTAACATGACTTGTTCAATTCAGCTGATAAACTGTGCGCAGGTGTGTGTATGTGTATTGAGGTCTATAAATGTGTTCACCTAAATCAAGTACAATTATTTTTATTTCCATTCTCCTGTTTTTATTGCAGTCTTGCTTTTCCACTATATGTAACTAATAGACCTGAATAGGAATTCAAAGTACATTGAGTGAGCCAGACAGACAGAAAACTTTATTAGGCATAATATCAAAAAAGGTAATGTCACTAAAATATAAGCAGACGTATGTGATAAAATTACATACAATTAAACACAATACAATGGGTAATGCAAAAGAACACTCATGTGTCAGTTATGGAGTTAGTCATTGCCATTCCACGTCTTGTTATTACAACAGTTAGAAAACTTATCACTTGGCTTAGTACTGCTGCATTATTTGATATGAGCCAATGGGACTGAGTTGGTGGGTTGTGATGAGAAACCCCACCTTAGCCAGTATACATTTGCTCTACTGCATGTGCATTTCCCATCTGTGTGCAAGCTGTACATGGCTAGGCTTGCCCATAGAGTTGAGAATCATCTCTTTGCAAGATGAGCATTTGTATCAAGAGTACAATTTGTATTAGAGTTGATAACTTGCAATGTACTAATATGGGTACTTTAAAGTAAGACTAAATGCCGTCATGGACTATATCTGTTGATTTTATACAGGAAGTGTACTCTAAGGGAATAATCCTCCTCTCTGCTATGTCTGCAGTCAGAGTCCATGGGGACAACAAATTTGAAGTTGTTACTGCACAGAGGATATTCATCTTCAGAGCTGAAAAGGAAGGTAAGATAGATGTTTAATCAGTCTCATCAGCCCCAACAAAACCTTGCCTTTACTCCTGCAAGAGCTCCTTGCCTTGCCTCCTTCAGTACTTTATCCCAGTCTAGCCCCAACTATGCTTTATGTCCCCGCACTGTCAGATCATCATCTACTTGATCTGGCACTTGATCACATCTGTCTTGATCCCACTGTCACCTCTAGTACCTTTGACCACCATCTGTCTGCACCACTACACCAGTTTGGCTCAAAGACAGGCCATGGCCTGACTCAAATATTTCCCCTGTTAACAATCCCTGATCATCCAATTTCCTTCCCCCCTAAATAATTCAAACTGTACAGTTAGCCTACCTATTGATTGTGAATCACATCATCTAAAGGTTAATAAATGAAGAGAGCAGATATTACTCTGCCATTGCTGGACTTATGCCCTACATTCAATACCTTCAAAAAAATTGCTGGAAACACTGGAGAAATGGCAATATATTGCCTCTCTCTCTGCACGTATGAGTTGCAAGAACATTCAAGCCAGATTTCCTTCGATCTTCACACTAACCCATCAATTTCACATTGCTCTTTGTCAGTTTTATATGGAGGAGTGACTCATAGCAGATGGCTGAAAGCACAGCTCTTAAGTGGTGTTAATAAGTGCTAAGGAAGGTCTCAAAAAAGCTTGGTTTTACAGCATCTCATAAAAAATGCTACTTATTTTTTTCCCCATGCTACAGTGCTACAAGTTTTGTAAATTGTTCTCTCCAATTCTTGGTCCCATTTGTTTTCTCTGATTATAGTCATACTGATTAGACTCATAAGCCAAGGAAATCTATCCAGGTTAAATAAACCTACAACATTATATGGCAATGCAATTGATCTTTCAGCTGTGTCTTTTTTTTTTTTAGGAATTCAATTTCATAGAATTATAGAGTCTGGATTTTTTTTTAAAAAAAGGCATTTAAAGGCATATTTTACTTTGGGTTCATGTTGACTTTCAGATACATATGCCTTGATATAGGTCCACTAGAGTGATCATGTGTCTTTCCTTCATATACTACATCTAGTCAAAGTTCGGCAGGTAACTCCTGAAGATGCTTCTTCCTGTAATAGGCACAGGCTTTGACTAGATGACCTTGCAGTTCCCCTAAATGATTCTATGAAAAATAGAATTTAAAAATTAGAATAATTGTGGCCATTAGTGGCCCTTAAAATATCCATGAACCTGGAGCAAGGGGTAAATAGAGCTGTTCAGGTCTATCTTTACTCCCAGGCAAGAGGAAGAAATTTTGGCAGCAATTTTGTGATAGGAAGATGGGTAGACATTGCAGTGCAGGAGAGATCTGACAAATAGTTTACTCTGTCTGGTGCATGCCCTTGTACTCCGCAGACCATGGGACTGGAATCAGTAATTTAAAGAGGCAGGTGCAAACTTTGACTTGCAGTCCAGATCCGGCACCCATGCAACCCCTTCCCTGTAAACAGAATGTACTATTCAGCCAATGACAACTCATTACTCAAATATAGGCATCTATAGGCATTACTATGGGCTGTGGGTGGCGCAAGTGGCTAAGACACTGTGCCTGTTAACCAGCAGGCCAGGGTTTGAGACCCGGGTTGGCCCCACAAGACAGGGTGAGCTCCTGTCCTTAGCCCAGCTCTGCGACGCCAGCTGGATCCAATTGTATTGGCTCTGCCTTTCCATTGGACTAATTCAGTGGTGTGGAGAGGGGGGATTTGCTGCTTGGGTAACAGCCTATCCTCCATAACAATCCAACCCAGGCTTTCGTGCTTCACATGCAGCAAATGCAGCCTTGAGCACGATACCATAGTCTTTCAAGACTGACGGAGGCCTGCCTTTTTTTTTTTGGCATTACTCAAATATAGACATCAAATATAGGCATTACTCAAATAGCCATCTGGAGCTGTGATCAGAAGCTCTTCTGGTGCCTCTGAAAATGGTCTCTACAGGTTCTCTTAAGAGCACTTCTGATTTCTGGTGGAAAACCAGAAGTGCCCTTCTAGAACCTATGGTGACCTTTCTGAGGTTTGTAAAGGTTGTACACAGACTCCATTGGCCTCAGAGCAGCTCTGGATATGACTGGTGCATGGCTCCTGTCATGTTCAGAGCTCAGTGGTGACCAAAGTACACATGATCTGATTTCACATGGAATTGGGTATTTGAGAGGAATCTGGGAATGGGCTCTTAAGGTTATCGAAGAACCACCTGTGTTTCTAAATCTGAAACCTGTCTTTCAACAGTGTCCCCAAAGTTTGCAGTGACACTCATACAGCAGAATCATAGATAAAGGACAAAGAATTTGGCATTGATATTCAATTAATTATGGGTAATGCGTTTTTAACAGATGAAAGAAACGAGTGGATTCAGACAATCCTTAATGCTCTGAAATCTCAGCCTGACTTCTCCCGCACACGCTCTCTTTCTGCCCCTCCGGAGAAAAGTGGCTATCTGGAACTAAAGGGGTACAAATCCAAAATCTTTACATTGCTGAAAAGGAATAATGTGTGGCTCTGCAAAAATGATCAGGTAGGTGCAGTTTGCTGACCTCTTTGTAAACATTTTTTCCATTTTATTAGAATCACAAACTTAAGTGCTAAAAATTAAATATTTAAACATAATATTTCTAGATCTATAGATTATCCCGCATGTTCAGAATAAAAATGGCCATACTGTAGTTACCTGGAGTTATTTCAACATGTTCTTTTATGCATGTTTGTCATGTATTTATCTAGTGGGCTTGTATGCATGTCCCTTTCCTTTGTGATCACGAACCCTTCTTTTCCTGTGTGGTATAATGGTTCAGAGTATTTGGATTGGACCTGACAGATCAATTATGATGGTTGTCCCACTTGCTTGGTGGGGTGGTGTCACTGATAATAGGGTGGGAGAAGTTTGGGGACACTGGACCTCAGACTACTGATATAAATTGTCCCATACATTTCAACGACCTATATCCTCTTCTCCCATTTGGAGTACTTGGGACTTTTCCTGTAAGCAGACAAAACAGTATAAGCAAAGCAGTTCATGATATGATAACACGATATATGAATGACAACAGAAGGATGGTTCAAGAAGTTTTTGACAGTGAAAAGATAGTGTTGTTGCCCTTGGGAGAATGAAACTTAGAGCTGATGGCTGGGAAAATAAGAGTAAGGTGATGCCACTATTAGCTGTGTGCTTAGTCAACTAGGAAAGCAGAAAACAGGGAGACCAGGGAAGAGAGGCATGGAATAATCAAACTGACAGCTGAGAAAAAGGCAATTGAAGGCTCTCATAGGAGGAGCACGGATATCTTTTTCAAGTGGAAGAGAAGCAATATAGTTTGGTAAATTATAAGATATGGTGGAGTCCCGTTCTCCTTGATCCATATTAATCCAAGCCTGGAATATTATATTTATTTTTGAAGAGTTTTTTTCCAACGTGATTCAGAGGACATTTGAGAGTTTTGAAGAACTGTACATTTAATGAGGGCTGGATGAACTGCTTTGTGACTTTTGTTGGTGTGAGACAAATGTAGTAGGTTTTGTTAAGGTATGGTTAAAAGAAATTTTACTTGGTAAATGGATGATCAGGAGAGACCAGCTGGGAACCCAGAAAGCTTGGTACATGTATGCCGAGCTTTTCTGAAAAGAGAGTGTAGATGTTCTCCTTTGTCATCTGCTTGTGTTTCATGGGATAACTTTTTCATCATGACCCTTAAACCCGAAGATTTTCTGATATGCAGGACTCAGTATTTTGGAGCAGAAAGCTTGAAGAATCACATGATCATCATTTGTAGGTACTACTCTGAAACCCTCCATATCCTTGAGATCCATATTTGCAGTTTCACTTATCTGTGATGCTTCACATTGTGATCTCAGCCCTCCAACCCACTTCCATGTAGCTCTTCCTCCTTTCTGTTAGCATTTTCAGACTGCACTGAGATAGCAAGATGTAGAGACAGGAACAGGAGGGCTGCGATCGGAGATGAATAAGTCATTAGCTCCAGGGGTATACAATTTGTGAACCACTTCTAGTACTTTACTGCTATCTGTAGTTTCTGATATTTATGGTGTTAACTGGAATCTATCCTCCTTGAATACCTGGGGATGTTTCTATTGATAGTTCCAAGAAACATTAACCTGCCCCCCTCCCCCTCTTAAGGATGAGAAATTGGAATGGAATAATATAATAACTTTACATAGTACAAATAAATCTGTATTTGTATAATTACAAACACTGTACATGAATACAATAAAACCTTGCATTGAGAGTGTTTTGAATTGAGAGTGTTTTGCAAGACAAGCAAACATTTCTAACAAATTTTGCTTGCAATACAAGCAATGTCTTGCAATACATTCAAAAAATAATAATCCTGGCCAGGATAGGGCCAGTTTTGGAGCTCTACCAGCACCTGCTCAGCTTTTCCTGAGAGACCAGCCCATGCATGTCTACTCTGAAGTAAGCCTATTACAGTTGGTGGGGTTCACTCCTATGGATGGGGAGGAATGGAAAGAAGCCTGAGAGACCTAGCCTTGCACGTCTTCTCTAAAGTAAGCCCTATTATAATCAGTGGGGTTCACAAGTGTGTAAGGGGGCAGATTGCAGCATGAGAGACGAAAAGCAGGTTAATTTGTTTTGTTTTTATTTATATTTTATATTTTCTTTTATTATTTTGTGTGATATAGCATTGTAATAGTTTTATATGAATATTTTTAGGTTATGGAACCAATTGTCTGAGTTTCCATTATTTCCTATGGGAAAATCTGCTTTGGAGTACAAGCATTTTGGATTATAAATATGCATAATTGAGATTGTTCAAAACAACTAGTATAAACATTTAGGAGGATGCATATCTTGAGCTTTGTTAAATTGACAGGGCTGGATGGAATGACTCTCTTCATGGGTCTTTGATTCTGTTATTTTTCTGTTATTGCTGGCTATTAAGCAAATGCCAGTTGTTGATAGTGACTTTTTCAGACATCTGAATAAAAGACAGGACTGGAGACATGATGTGATCACAATTGCTAGAGTGAGTTAGCTACCAGTGTGTAAAATTCCAAATAAGTAAGCACCATTTAATGAAACCCAGCTGGGAGAGAATTACACTCTCATTGTGAAAATGGGGATTGTTCAGTAGTTCCAATATGTTGTCTGTCTTGCTGTGTGCATTCCAGTTTTGCAGTGTTAACATTCCTGTTCATTGCTTTTTGGGAGATCATGTGGGATGTTTACGAGATGACTGTGTTTTGTTAGCCATACCTCTTGATCTGCAGTTTTCCCTCTTGCCCATGGTCTCTGGCTTCTCTCTTCCTTTCTGAACATTGGGATAGAAGGGATTTACATATATTGAAACATTCAGGTGTGCTGAAATGTTCTGGTTTCCCCTGGTTTTTGGACGATCCACTGTTTCAACACCATTCAGATATACCCAGAACTCATTCATTTAACACATGCTTCTCTCTTTCAACTTCTCTGCTGTTCTAAAGGCCAGAATTGCCCTCTCCCATGTTAAAGTTCCTGGTCTAATCCCATTCCTGAATGAATGAATGAATGAATGAATGAATGAATTAATTAATTAATTAATTTGCAGAAATCTTTGTGTGGCACCAGGTGTCGTGATCAAAAGAAGGGGAGAGAAGTTTTCTTCTCCCCTCTTGATCTCAGCCAAATGGCTGCCTGTCCTTTTTATTTCGAGAAAGCTCACTTCTTGCCAGGCCCCAAGAAATGGGAACACAAGTAAACTCTCAGAGACAAACCAGCTGGATTAACTCAATGCATTTATTCAGAAATACCACTCATACTGACAACACATTCACACAGCCAATTCATACCCGTGGATTAACCTACGCGCTTTTTCTCCAATCTCGGATGATCAAATCGAAGATGGAGGTTGCGGGAAGAGTGCACACTTCTCCCAATCCCTGGTGATCAATCCCAAGATGGAGTTTGCAGGAGGGATGCACCTTCTCGACTGGTCTGATCCAGGTGTCAAGTATTTATCCGCTCCACCCACATCACTCTCCTTCAGGGCATTATCTTCAGGCTGGCACAACAGGGATTGTGGGCTTTGTTACATCAGAACCATTTCTGGTTGTTTTGTGCCCATTCCGACGGTCCTCATATTCATCAGGGGTCTTCTACATGCCCACCTGACAGGTATGCTTGCCTTTGGTGTTGCTTGTTCAGGACAGAGAGTGATCTTCCTATCGGGACCATTATGGATGATCCATCTCACCTCTTAAGCTTGGGCCTCCCTTTCTCTGGTATTCCATGTGTGACCAAGGCTCACAGTGTTAGGGTTCTCTAAGAGTTCATTCAAGTTCATGTGCTTTTAATCTTTTAATCTGGGACTCTGTGCTTGTGCTTGTGTCTTTCCCAACAATCTCTGCAAGGTTTGTGCCTGTTATGTGTCTCGCATAAGGCTGTGCATGACATGTGCCTATTCTATCCCTTTCTTGGGCATTCTTCAACCTTCTTCAATAGGCCCATTCACTCATTACCATTTTCTCACACTTATGCATACTTGGGGTTCATGACACAGGAATTTGTAAGATAAAAGGGCCAAAAATTCTACTTGATTTTTGAAGTAACAGTTCTAGTCCTATCTCTGTATGGTGGAACATCACTGTATGCTCTGTTACAACTTGAGTAACACATATCTCCCTCCGCAAAGTGTTCATTGAAAATCTTACTGTTTTGGAAGCTTTAATTGAGACTGGAAGAATATAATGGTTAAATGTGTAAGTTATGCTGCAGGGGAAAAAAATCCCCCATTTAAAGTTCACAGTTCTGTATTTAATCTGACATCATAATCAAACCCCCCATCAGCACTAGAAGTGCTGTAGGAAAAAAAAGAGAGGAAATGTGTGACTCAGCAGGGGTTTTTGAAAGTGTAGTTTGCGCATCCTGAAATTGCTAGCCACAAAGCAGAATATGATGACTTGTGGGGATGAGGAGGTGAAACTGTGAAAGTGTTTCCCACTGGTCTAATCATACTGGTCTTTCTCAGAATGAGCTTCTGGCGGTATGAGTTCAGTGCTTGTGGTCTTCCTTACAGTGGGGAACCCGTTCTCTAGGGATCTTTACGAGAGAGAGAGAAAATTTTTTTTGGCACCCTCATTTACGATTTTCTTTTGTAAGGTGAACCAGAACAATATCTTATGAAACTATTATGTTTATTAAACATAATATTAACAATATTAAACAATATTAAAATATTAAACAATATATTATGAAACTCGAGTTTGAGAACTCTACGGCTGGAATCTAAGATACGTTTACAAATACCCCCTGCTTTCCAACCGTTATCTGATGATCCACTCTTTCAGCACATTTTCAATTATACCCAGAACTCATTAATTCAACACATGCTCTGCTCTTTCAACCTTTCTGCTGCTCTAAAGGCCAAAATTGCCCTCTTCCATGTTGTAGTTCCTGGTATAATTCCATTCCTGAAAGAATTAATAAGAATCCATTCGCAAAAATCTTTGGCACCAGGAATTTGCAAGATAGAAAGGGACATTTGCAGTTTGCTAGCTAAAAAAAGCACTGAAAGCAATATTTATAGACTATCAAAGACTGGGTTCTACTTTTCAAAGGTTTTCACTTATGGACAGTGCTCCTGTCCCTAACCCATCCAATAAGTGGGGGATGTCTGCCTCTGTGAGTAGATCCCATTAAAATCATTGGGATACAATAGGATAGCAATGGGGGTGGAGTACTGTGAGGGAGTGGTAATGCCGGCAGCCCTTCTCTTTTTGCTGGCTTCTAGGATCTTTTCTATTTATGCAAACCAAAATGAAGAGCTACCTGCATCACTTCCCTGGTGATCTTTCTTTCAGTGAAGAAGTTAAGTGATAAAGTTAAATGGGATTAGATACTAGTAACAACATGAAACAACATTGATACAGAGGAGGGTGAGTGTTTAAAAAAAGATTATCCACCTCAGAGTCATCCCATTCATGGAACATACATCTTAGTTGACATGTGTAGGATTATGTTGTCTATAGGATGGCTTTGCTTTAAAAGAACTGGAAGGATTTTCATATTACAAGCCTAATAGTAAGATAAATGGTTCATATATCAGCTCAGTCATCAACCTCATTGGATGGTTGAAGACACTGGATAAATCTCCTAGCTTTGGCCTCCCTTTTCAGCCTTTGTTCTGGTTATATTTTTGGTTTATGTTACAGTTGGCATGCTGAGATAATATATCTTTTGGACACATAAGAAATATGCTAGGGAAATGCTCTGAATTTCATTCTTCTTAGAGGACTATTGAATTCTAATTTAGAAAAAGTTTGTGTCAAATAACATTTAGTGCAAACAATAGTGTACTATAATTTTTTTTTTTACTTTCAGTGGACCAATACCTGAGAATCAGTAATGGGATTCAAAGAAATTAACAACCGGTTCTATGCCCATCTGGCAGCCACTTTTAAATGGCTATTATTAAACTTGATATGTCCTATCTCTCGTTAACAACCGGTTCTATCGAGTAGGTGCGAACCTGCTGGAGCCCACCATTGCTGTGAATTCCTATTATGACGAGAATGAGTATACTTTCATTATAATTATTTTGATCTTCCCTTCACACAGGATTTTAAAACTGGATATGGCATCACTGTCATCCCCATGAATGTGGCTAATGTGAGACAAGTTGACCGGACTGCAAAACAATCTTTTGAAATAATTACACCATATAGGAGTTTTATGTAAGACCTTTGAGCATCTGTTTTCACATTTCACAGAAATAATTGTAGAGACAATGTAGACAACAGTGGAAAATCATATATTTACAGTTACGGTGTTATTCGTGTAACTAAATTAGCATTACCTCTAAAGTTGAAAGTCAATCAATATTTTGATGAGTTAAGATTAACAAAGATGAGAATCAGTGGGATGGGCAGAGAGAGAGAGAGAGAGAGAGAGAGAGAGAGAGAGAGAGAGATGCAAGATTGCTCCTCCAATCTATCATGCAAATAACAAGAGGCACCTTTTCCCACCCATTTCCTGCAGAAACCCTTTCAAAGTGGCTACTTTCCCCATCAGAAAAATATACATGTGTGTTTCTTATTGGGCAAATAGTATATCCAAGCCCATCCCGGTGCCGGACCCGCACTGCCTAGTTCCTCTTCATTTGATTACCTTTATATGGCTGATGAGTTTAAATTGCTCCTCAAGCAAATAAACTTTATTTACTTTGGTTTTAAAAAGAGTGTTTCAGTATTTTGATGGGTTTCAGTTTTACAGCCGAATCCGAAAAAGAAAAACAGGAATGGATTGAAACACTGCAGCAGTCTGTAGCAGAAACTCTCTCGGATTATGAAGTAGCAGACAAGATCTGGCTGAACAAATCCAACAGGACCTGTGCTGACTGCAAAGCCCCTGATCCTGACTGGGCGTCCATCAATCTCTGTGTTGTCATTTGTAAGAAATGTGCAGGTAATCAAAATGTATTGAGAATTCCCTGGAATCTTATCCCATTTTCCACGTACGATATCTTCAGTTTCAAAAAATCATGACATGCCTTAACAACCATGCCAGTAACAACCGTGTTATTTCTGAAATACTGCAAATTTAACTTTGCAAATGTTTATATGCAGAGAAATTTTGCCTTTAGCATGAATTCTTATTAGGTTGCCTTAGGAAATACAGTCCCTCTGTGTCTCAACTCACAGCCTCAATAGGGGCTGAATATATACCTTACATAAATCATTGTTGCAAGGTTTATCTCAAAACAGTGCAGTGCTGTACTAATTATTATTGTTTTAATGATGGAAGGTAATTCTTTGCCTCTTTGGGACTTAAAATCTGGGGAGAGTTATCTTTCTAAGGACATAATCCTAACCGTGTCTACTCAAAAATATGCCCCACTATGTTTAATAGTGTTTTTAGGATTGCAGCCTTAGAGTGAATGTACTGCAAACCACAATTTTCAACCATTCTTACTTTAAACTCTGATATGTGCTTCATTTTCATATCTTCATCTAGGGCAACACAGATCATTGGGACCCCGAGATTCAAAAGTCCGAAGCCTCAAAATGGATGCCAGCATTTGGAGCAATGAACTAATTGAGGTAGGAAGGAACAGGATGGAGCAAGGATGGAAAGAGGGCAAGATGCATTAGTCCTGGTAGTGGAAGATGTGAACTTTCACTGCTGAGTTTTATTAATTCTTGAAGGATTCAGCTTTTGAAGTGAGGACTTTATTTCATTGAGCAAGTCAGTCGCTTCATCTCTAGAGTCCTATAATATAGTCTACTTTTCCTATAGCCAAACTCAACTTTACATCAATTGTTCTCAGAATTGTTACCATTGTGACCCCCTTGCTGTGTCACCCCCTCCCCCCCCCCCCGAATATCTTACCTAAATGACATGGCCATCAAAATGGCCAGCATCATTCCTGGGTAGCACCAGAGCCAGAACCCAACAATGAATGTCATGGCCATCAAAGTATGTGGTACCATCCCTGCGTAGCACCAGACCCACAACCCCCCCCCCCAAAAAAAAACACTTTGAGAACTGCCGCATTAAATACATTAAATCTTCCCATCTACTTTTTAATCAAAAGTGGGAGGAGAAATAACCCAATAAGGAACAGGCTGAAGAGAAATGGATTAAACATTTTCCTTTTAAACAAAATTCCTTCTAAAAACACATGCTGAAGCTGTTGCTTGTCTCTAAGTTTTTGATTTGCAGCAGCAGCACAGCAAGACAGAGAGTGCCATCCTATCCCTGTCTACTCAGGTGTAAGACACATTATAGTCAATGGGGCTTCCCAAGTAAGTTGGATTAGGATTGCACTCAGAATCTCTACCAAGGGCCTCCATACCTGTTGGGGGAGTGGAGGAGAAAGAGAGCTTCGGAACCACTGGCCCTATATAATCAACTTTCTTGCTTAGAAAAATCTTTTCAAACTACCTTGATCTTGTGTATGTGCTAAGTTTTTTTCTCCTCTTTTCAGCTTTTTATTGTGATAGGGAATAAGAGGGCAAACAGCTTTTGGGAAGGAAATCTTCAACCAGATGAGGCATTGCCTATGGATCCCCCAACAGACAGGAGATTGGCTTTTATAACACAGAAGTACAAAGAAGGAAAGTTCAGAAAAACTACTCTGCTTTACAAAACTAAGGAAGAATTAAATAAGGTAAAACCAGCAGAAGTGATTTGTGTTACTTCTTTTAGAAACTGTTTTTGTGAGCTTGAAAAGTGTAGAACATTGCATGTGCAAGGAATTTGCAGTATGACGCCAATGTTGGATTAAATAGTCATCCTCTGTTGGTAAGTTGGGTGGCAGGACTTGCCTGCCATGGGATTGAATTTGTGACCCATTCGTGGGTTGTAACCCATTGAGAGCAAAAATTCAAAACACCTATTAATCCCTTGCTGTTTGGTGTTCTATTTGTAGCTCATGCTTCTCATATTTTTTCAGGCCTTGTGTGATGCAGTGATAAAGCAAGATGTGTTGGAAACTATGATGTTGCTGTTCAGTGGAGCAGATGTGATGTGTGCCACTGGAGATCCCATGCACAGCACCCCATACCTTTTAGCCAAGAAATCAGGACAACGGCTACAGATGGAGTTCCTCCACCACAATAAGTTTTCAGGCACGCCGCCATATTGATACCTTTTATTATGTAGCTGTGTTTTCTACATTAATACTGATTAAAAGGCTCAAACAAGTCTCAGATGAAGATGCATGCTAGCAAAAATCAAAATGGTTTCTTGAAGTTCTTTGACGTGAATGAATACTTTGATTTCATTGTGTAAGCTGGTAACAAAGGTCTTGCAATAGAAAGAGGGAGTTTATTGAGTGGTATTGAGGGGTATTTCTGGACCCTGCAAAAGAATATGATGGGTTGCATTTAAAGGCTATTGGTCCTGTCTGAATCTGAATCAGGTATAGTTGCAGCTAATTTAACATATTAGTAGAGGCTTTTGTGTCTGGTCTGTAAGGCAACATTATATCCTATGTTTTACTGATCACAATGGGTGTATTTCTGAGTAAATAATTTTAACACTTCTGTTAATTTATTCAGTGTTGTTTAGTCATAACTTACTTTCTTTGTATAAAATCCAATGAATCATAAAGAACAACTGATAATAATATTCATATTAAGCCAAAGTAGTAGTTTTCACACATGGCTGATCCTTAATGGTAAACTTCTTGTTTTTGTGCTAGGTCTAAATATCAAGCTACATAATTCAGCAATGGTTAATTCAACTGTGGTTTTCAGGCTTTGTTGAAACCATGGATTCATTTTCTCATTTCTTATAATTTTGTTTCCCATGGTTTAAACTTCAGATTAAACTTGACTATGGTTTAAAAAAAAACAGTGACCAAGGGCACAATCCTAAGACTATCTCACCTAGCGTATCTTTCCGTGATGGTATGGGGATGTTGGTGTATGTTTGTGCATTGGCCTAACCTCCCCCCCACCCCCCGGAGTGGGGCAGAAGTGTCTTATTGCACTTTTGTGACATGCCCAGGTCAGCACAGGACTTATGCCAGGGCTTAGGCCAGCCTAACTGAAGTCTAGGATTGCAGCCTAAGCCTTAAGCTTGCCTGCATGGAGACTCAACACTCCTCGGGCTTTCTTTACGATGACACTTTCAAAGCTGCCTTAGTGACCATTAGAGCTTGAAGCATGTTGTTAAAAAAATTAGATCTGCAAATCTAACAATTCTCTGTAGAGCTTTTTGTTCTACAGAAGCATATTAAGAGCTGTATATTTGCCCTGGTTGTATTAAAAGATGGTTTCAACAAGCAGAAAGATTCATTTTTTTGGTATTGTATGTAATTGTGTTTGGTGCGCTATTCTGATTTTAAGCTTTCTGATTTAAAATCTTATTTATTTTTAAACAACTTATTCAAATATCATTTTTACATTTAAAATGTTAAAAAAGTTTGCAGTTATACCCCAGAGAACCTCACTCTGTCACAGCCCTATTACAAACAGACCTGCTGAATTCACATTTATCATGTTGACAATTTACATTTTTTAGGTGTACATTTGTATAAAGTGTCTCTAAAATGCCATACTGTAATGCATGTTATGCTTGTCAGTTCTAACGTAATACTTTTATTTTTTTTATGTCTATCCTTTTTGTATTTATGGACTCAACGTCAGTATTGTTTTGCACGAGAGACAATGAAATGGACTGTTTCTATAATATTTATCATGGCCTTTACAGATTTTCCAAGCTATGATGCACATTCAGACAATGTTTCCAGTCAAGATTCTTCTACCTCTGGATTCCTGTGTGACTATTTGTACAAAGCTTCCTTCAGCGCTGCAAAACTGTTGAGCGACAGAAAATTAAAAGAAGGTATTTAAAGTTACCCTCTCTCTGCAGTTGATGGCTTTTTTATGGTGTTGACCAGATCTCTGTTTGCCCAGCCATCTCAATTAGGACTACCCGGATCTGTGCCAGTGCTCAGTAGATTGGGATCTAAGACAGTTCCACCCTCTCCCAGACCTGGTCACCTACCAGCCCACTTCTCCCACTACAGAATACCCCTGAAATGCCCCCCACCCCAATACTGAACACGGTGAACCTAGTAGGGGTGGTCCAGAGATAGAATATGGTCATTACATACTTGTGACAGCACAACTGATTCCTAAGGCACATTTGTGACACTCCTGGGCCCAAGAGATCCCTGGGATTGCACTGTTAGTTTTTGCATACATTCACTTGTGTTATTTAGCTGTTTGTTTTTCCCACTGTCCAAAATAAATTTGCCAGCTGATATGGCTATTCTTTGACATTTGTCTATTTTTACTTTCATCCATGCTCTGATTCCTAACTTGGGAAAAGTGCAAGGTATTGCTGTACATGAAGAAAACTATTTCTCCAGCCATTGCCTACAACATGTAGTTCTGGCAAGGAGACTTTTGAATCAGGAATGACGGGCCATTCTTAAACTCTATGGCTAACATCTGTTGTAGCTGTAACATGCTAATATGTACACGGAAGCATGCATCTTTTTCCACTGATTGACAGTAATCTACGAGGAATTGGACCTAATCTAGGAATTGGACCTGGCCCCTGTCTTACCTGGACACAGGACCACAAAATGCCACCCATGCACAGAAAATGGCACTTCTGGAAGTGCTGGTTTTTTGCATTTTGAAGGCCTTAGAAGTGTCCTGGGAGACCACAGGCAGCCTCCACAGCTCTTTAAATGCCTTCTAAGACCTGGAAAACAGGCACAAAAAAGGCAGCTGGAGAAGAGTTGTGCTGTCCCACATAGGTTTCCTCCTGGGGCTTTTGGCCTCCCAAATTCCCCAGTACAGTGGTACCTTGCTTAACAAGCATTTCACATAACTAGCAAAAATTTCCAAGAAATCTTGCTTCACGTAACAAGTTCCACTTCACTTAACAAGCAAGCGTGCTATGCAGCCCTGACACTCTGCATGGAGGCTCTTTAAAAGGGCTGCCAGCCAGCACTGCTGCCTCTAACCTCCACCTCTGGCCTGGAGGTGCCAGAGGCAGCTGTCCCTAACTACCCCCAATTTCCCCAACGACCACCTTGAACCTCCAGCAGCAGCCCAGGTAAGCCTCCCAGGAAAGTGTCTTTGATTGCAGTCTCCTAACTATGCCATTTTGTTAAATGGGTCTTACTCCCAGAAAAGTGTCTTTAGGATGCAGCCTAAGTAGACTTCATAGGATCATGCACATTGAATGGGGGTTGTGGAACTAATTGAGTTTCCATTATTTCCTCTGGAAAAATCTGCTTCACTTAAAGAGCGTTTCACTTAAAGAGCATGCCACCGGAATGAATTAAGCTCTTTACATGAGGCACCACTGTACATCAATAATTGGACCTTGGTTGTTTGTGGTAAATGTAACTTTATATCAGCATTTTGAGAGAGGAAAAGCGTGCCTTGTCCTTTTCTAATAGGGTTGCCATAATTCTCTTCCACAAAACTGAGATAGGACCCTCTGTCACACTTGCCACTATGGGAAGACAATCTCAAAAAATCAGGAGTGTCCCTGTTTTGGGGGACATATGGCAACCCTATTTTCCAGTGAACTCCTGATAACAGAGATTGTATACTGTGTATTTCTCAGATTATAATGCAATCTTGGGTTACAAGAGGGAATCCTTAGGAAATGATTAAAGTTGAAGCAGCTGTTGAGAACTGGCAGAAAGAGTTTTCAAGCAGTGCCACTTTTTTGAGGGTGTACATCAAAGAACCATTTTATGAACCCAAGTGATGGATGCCTAAAATTATTTAGTATTCATATGCCACACCAGCAAGCTTGCAGAAGTGTTGGCTCTACTAGGAATGTATGTGTGTGTCATTATAATTGCAAACCATTAGAATTTGTATGGACCAGACCAACATTTCTATAATCACTCAACATCAACTACTTTTCAATGAACAAATGATGACAAGCAAATTTAATAACATAATCAAATGTGAATATCTTGCTGCTGCTTTTCAGAATCTTTTTTTAAAACATAAGGCATGTGATTTGAAAAGTTCAGATATTTTATCTGGAAGGCCTGACTTTTGGCATCACCTGCATGGCAAGAAGAATGAGGATTGATTGCCATGGCAAGCAAAGTAAATCGCGCCGGTGGTCAAGTTTTTAAAAGTCCCTTTTCTAAACACCTCATCACAGAAGGGGAGAAATGTACCTATTGTACTGCCCTTAGTACTGGGTATTTATAGAATAGATGTATTGTTTCATTGCAAAGCACATATAATCCAAGAAGCAGTGCATGCTCACAGTGGTAAACGTCTGTTTTAAAGATGTTTGTGTTGCCATGAGAGATTTGTTACTGAATCACATGGACCTATTGAACGCAAACAATGAAGCTGTGTTTTTGTTTAGAGTGTTTTTCTAAAATGCATATGTATTTGTATATATGAAAGTCAGCATTTAAGATAAAAAAGATACTATGCGTGGACCTTGTGTTTGATGGTAAAGCATTTTAACTGTTGAAATTCCAGGTTAAAGCAGGGCTCTGTGAGTAACTGTAAGCATTATGGATTAAGATCGTATTTTAATTTTGATTATGCAAAGGAGTCACTTTGTAGCAACACAGACTAACAACCCAATCCCTCTTAATTCCCCTGTCCCGGTGCAGAAGTATAACACAGGCTACCCTGCATCTTGCAGGGGAATTTAGCAGCTAGAATGCCCCTTGACTTGGGCAAAGCTCTACCTGTTGCTTGAACCTCCACCAGTTATATAGCTGGTGCAAGTCCATGTTGACCCATGTTGGTGGATCAGACCCTAGAAAGTGAAACGGTGCATGCCAGTATTGCCAATTCTGTCCTCCTCATGGGTCCATCTGCTCACCACCTACCCCAAAGCTTCCGTCTTCCTATCCTGTTACAACACCCCTCATCCTTCTCGTCCCATTCCACCCCGTGCACCACATTGACCAACCTGCTATGGCAAGCACAACTCTGTCTGCAGGTGCCAGTGGGAAGGGATTTATGAAACTTCTTTGATGACTAGTGCTGGTGATATGTGTGCCCCACTGGTGCAACTGGGGGATTTGATTGGGCCAGAAAGCATCTGGGGGATAGAATTAGGCCAAAAGACTTCCAGGATGGACCGGAGGGAGTTGGAACTGAGACAGAGAGGTTGGGGAGAAGAAATCTGGTAGAAGAAATAATAGATAACTGTTTGATCAGAAGAATAAACCAGTACATCTTGATTTATTGCAACTTCATGCTAGAAAAAAATATTGGTCAGCTTTAAAATTAATTAAATTTGTCTTATCTGAAGTCTGTTTTCCACATTTCCCTCAGGGAAAGGTTGGTATTTTCTTGTTTTCTTAAATATATATATATATATGAAAGCTATAAATGGTTTTCCTCAGCTCTATGACATGTAGTGGGATTTCTAGCATCACTTCTAAGAGTGTAAAATAGATTGCCTCTGTCTTGGCCTCTATTTCCAATGTTGGTGAGGGGAAAAAAGTACCAGTGCCTTTAAGCTATCGCATGCTATGATTCAACTGTTCATTTTGCAATCAACTTCTGTCAGGATACATTTTTTTTCTATAGCTTTCAATTCTTCTAAGTTCAGAGGGTTTTTGTTTTGTTCCTTTTTTGTCCATGTCTTTATGGTTTTTGGAAGCCTGAAATTGCTAAATATGATATTCTGGGGTAAAAAAAATTGTTAATACAGTGTCTGGCCCTGAACAGTGATACCCTAAGGGGTATCAGGCTTGACAGAGATCCAAGGAGTAATGGCTGTCGAACAAAGAGGTTGGCTTCCCTTTGGAAGCCTAAGTACTAGCCTCAGATAGGATATGGATGGAAAAGGTTGTGGTTCCTTTTATCCTCACAGGCCAGCCAGCATCCTCATCACTACTGTCCTCATCACATCCCTGACCTCCTGCTGCCTTATCATCACATCCCTGACCTCCTGCTGCCAGCTTTTCTGCACCCAACCTTTTCTCCTTCCCTGACATGGAAAAGTCAGTCACAGGATCCTCCCCCTTTCCCCTCTTTGCTCCCTCAATTCTTCTATTCTTCCTTGTCCCCACGTCTTCCAATGTATCACCCCCACCACGGTTGTTTTTCTGTGTTCAGCCTCAGTGGATTGGGGCCTCATCTGAGTGGCCACCAGCCCGGATAGGAATGGCTGCCCCTTAGCATGTCTCCAACCAGATGAGTGTCCAGATTGGACATAGATAGAAATTATAACACAAAAAAATCTTTTCAAGATTGTTTTAAATGTTAAGGGGAAGAAGGGGGCAGCCACGTGAAGCAGCACATTTTTTTCTTCTTCATTCAGTGGTTCTTCTCAATTTTTATTAAACTGCCAGCAAACTATGCCGTTGTGTTGGTTTAGTTCATTTTTTTAGCAGTACTTTGAGTAAAGACAGAATTCATTCTTTTGAAAAAAAGCCTGGAAACTTTTAGTACCGGAGAATGGAATATTTATAATGTTGATTTTGAATATCTCAGGAATTTTAGTGTGCTTGCAGCTGCTGTTGACTTCTTTTTAAACAAAGTCTTAAAACACCTATCTCTCTCTTTTTCCTCCCCTGAACTTTTCAAAATGCAGAGTGCAATAAAAGGTGGTGCGCTCTGGAAAGTGGCTTTCTGAGCTACTATGAAAACAAGAAGACAGCATCTCCGAATGGGATGATTGACATCAGCGAAGTCACCTGTCTTGCTGTTCATAAGGTGGATGCCTTCTTTCACTTGGGGTAAGTCCTGGTTGATGCAAAGTAATAAACTATTTTGAAGAACGTTTTTGGTAATGAAGAGCTCAAAGTAGTTGCCCATTTTGGGATTTTGAATCTTCTTAAGGGCATTTAAAAATAAGATGGTTAATATACTCTTTCTAGGAGAGGTCCCTAAGCTCCTTACTTTGGGAACCCACTGTGGGGTTTGCAGGTGGATTTGGAGCCTGGTGAAACCAGATGCTGCAGGATAAAATGAAGGATGACCAGGAAGTTGCTTCAGGGTTGCATGTGCTTTGCATGTGGTCCACTTCACCTGGTGCGCAACCCTGGTGCATTAGAACATAGAATCATAGAGTTGGAAGGGATCCAGTGGATCATCTAGTCCAACCCCCTGCTTGTAGCAGGAATTCCTCATCTTGTGGGGACCCGGGTCTCAAACCCTGGCCTGCTGGTTAACAGGCACAGTGTCTTAACCGCTTGCACCACCAGAGGACCATTACCCCCTTTTGGTGCATCAACCCCTCTGTAGCATCCCAGGCATGTGTAGGGCTTGCACAAGCACAACAAACCCCTGAAACCACTTGTCCTTTCTCAGTAAGGGCATATGGCTTTGGACATATGGCGTGCATGTGCAATGTTTGCACATGTGCACTACATTTTGGAACCCTTTGACTGAAAAGAGGGCAGTTATCTCCAGAGCAGGAGCATTCCAAAGTGAGGGATGCATGCACTATGTTCATGAATGTGTCTTTCAATTGGGAGCGCTTCTACTGAGGACATATGCAAGAATGTCCTCTACACCAGCAGGTGGGTGATGTGCTTTGGGATTCTTTTGGCACATTACCCCCTTTTGGAGTGTCTCTTAGTGTGGCCCACACCAGCTGCACCATGTTGCCAAAGCCAATACTCAGAGGGACTTACCTTTTAGTAGGTATACGCAGAATTGTGCAACAAGTATGTACTGTTTTGCGAAAAAAGTATTGGTAGTACAACTTGGTTAACATTACTTTTTTACACATTGCTTTTTACACATTACACATTGCTTTAAATGTGGTCCAAATAAGAATCAAAATAACAAAATTCCAAGAGAGAATTGAATTGTGTGTTCTCATTGTTCTTCTTAAGAACAGGCTTTTAAATTCTCCTTTTCCTTGTTGGTTTTAGAGCTGTATTTACCTTTGAAATCTACTTAGTGCCTGAACGTGTGTTTCTTTTTGGAGCCGAAACTGCACATTCTCAAAAAAAATGGACCAATGCAATTGCTAAGGTAATGTTGATAATTATCTATTCAAGTTCAGCTTCAACTCTGCATAAATTGTAAAGTGGCACTTCACCCTTACAATCTTGTGAGAAATGAGGGATTTTAATTAAAATTAGAATCTTTGTAGCGGGGGAGGGAAGCAAATTTCTATAAAAATGGAACATATTGTCACAATTGCTTCTGAGCATCTGTGCAATGAGACCTATATCAGAACTCAAGAATACAAAATTATTAAAACACATCCTATGACTGTGTGTTCAGAAGTGCTAGTACAACATTTTAGAAGCAATTGCCACTGTTGGTATTTAACCCACTGCTTGGATAACAATATTTGGATTCTGGTTGGAGAAAAAACAGTCCCTCCGATTTATAGAACAAAGTTGCATGCATGAACTTCTTTAGAGACGTTTTGAACCCTCGAAGAATATGTGCCATTGGTTACTGCCCCATAGCCTTTCGGCCTCAATTTAGATCCCAGTTCTATGATTTGGTAGCACTCATTCAGCAGAACCTGTTCTGCAGCACTTTTGTCGCAGAACAAAAGCCGGGTGTTGAACAAATGTGCTTAAAGTGATTTCCAAAACCCAGAAAGCAAGCAGCACTAATGGGCAGGATTGCACATCCTGAATAGGGTTGCCATAATTCTCTTCCACAAAATCAGGACAGGACCCTCTGTCCCATTTGCCAGTATGTAAACACAATCCCCCAAAATCATGATAGTCCCTGTTTTTGGGGAAATATGGCAAACTAATCCTGAAGGCACTGCATCCTGCCTGATGGCCACTGAGGCAGGTAAATGTTGGACAGGTAAGTGAGAGGCTGGGGATGGTACATCAGGTTTCTGCCATATCCTAACCTCCATCCCAAACCTGAAAGCCTTAAGTGGAGTTACTTCTGCACCAGCTGAACACCTGGCACAAGATCTAAACAGCCTCATTGAGGATGTTGGGTGCTACACAGGTTAAGGGAACGAATGTAAGAGAACTAAAAGATCTTCCACCTGCTCAGCTCCAGTGCTGGATACGGTGTGGGCCCAGTAATTCTGCTACACTACTAGCATTGGATAGGACTGGTCTTCTGTCTTCAACCACACTATTCCCACCGTTATCTTTCTGTGCTTTGGATTTTGAAGCTCAGAAGAATGGTCCTGCTTGATATCTGTGCTGTCTGTGTTTACTTAGCAAAACTCAAAATGTCATATTTGCATTTAGGGATTTTATTTTTAAAACGTAATCATTTTATTCCACTTGTTTTGTGTTTGTTTTCTTTTTTATTTTGAATAGCACGTTGTACCTGAAGCGGCCAAATGTCTGCAGGAGAGAGACTATGAAGTGATTGGCCAGCTGTACTACAAAGACTGCCATCATCTAGACAACTGGAAAAAAGGCTGGTTTGCTCTAGAGAAATCAAGCCTACATTTTTGCCGAGAACTGGAAAGCCCTCAAGAAGATGCCATATATCTGAGGAAGCTCCAAGAGTTAAGTAAGACTTGTTGACATCTGTATTTTAGAGCAGTTTCATAGAACTTTGGAAACCTCATCATCCTATGACTGTGCTTCTCAACAGGTGGTTTGGGTACCACCAATGGTACTTAAGGTGGTACTCGCAGAACCCCTGGAGACCAGACTCCTGGTAGTGAAACTAGGAATGCAACGCAACAAGCAGCATAGGAGGCCCAGCTTGGAGGGCAGGGCTCCAAACCATACTTTTCCACACTCAAGAAAGCACTCTACCCCAAGCCTCTTATTGGTATTTATGTTGTATCTGACCTCCCAATCTGGAAGTAACTGGCAATGATGTCATCACCAATTACTTCTGATGGTACTTCAGATAGATGGACCATGCTGTGTGTTTTGAGCGTCTACTTGAAGCAAGTGCTTTCTTGATTTGGTCCAGCAGTTGAGGAGTGATTCATAGTTGCAGTAAGATCTGTGGGGAATCTGTTTCTAGATGCCCACTGATGCAGATTTCCATTGAGAACAGAAATCATAGGAGGGTCTCAAGGACGTGGGTGAAAGGAAATTATTTTAACTAAGAAAACGGGGAATGTGTGCAGGTTTTATCCATCTCAGTTCTTTCACATTGTGTTTTAGCTGTAGTTAGAGAAGTGTCAGGCATGGCTTACAAACATACAGTGCAATCCTAACCAGCAGGGCAGGCACACGTCCTGGAATATGTCCTTTCCTGCCCTGGGAGGGGGGTTTTGGAAAAGTACCATAAGACCCTTCTGTGTCACTTCTAGGGGGTGGGTTAGTGCCAATGCACAGACATGCACTGGCCTCCCCATGCCATCATGGGAAGAGGGAGATAGATGAGTTGTGCTTGCCTAAATTGGTTAGGTTTGCACCCACATGCTACAATGAATTTTTAAGCGGATCTTTGGGTGAGATCTTGGTCATGTTCACTCAGTAAGTTCACAATAATATTAAATAGTGATCATGACTGGGAAATTGCAATAAGATTAAGATTTATGGAGATAGTCTGTAGCATAGGGAAGAGTGCACTGGCATAACATTGAGACTATACAAGGTGGGGCACCAAGACAAGGGATAGCAGAGTACCTCCAAACTGGCGTGTTTCGTTTGGTGTGTTTCGTTACCATGTTTTGACATTATTTTGAAAACTTCTGTGTTGGCTAGACTTCCTTCTGAGCAAAAACAGGTTACCATGTGGAGAATTTCATAGTGTATATGCACACAGACCTCACTGTCAGGGCTTTTCAATGCCTCATTCTCTGGACTGGCAATTTTCAACTGGTGCACTATGGTACACTGGCAAGTCATGAAAGTTAGGGTGCAATCCTAAAGGCAATTTCCTGGGAGTAAGACCCATTGAACACAGTGGGGCTTACTTTTGAGTAGACATAGGATTGTGCTTTTAGAGGTTATTCTTCTGGATCAGCAGAACCAATCCAGGAAACCTGAAAGATGTTCAAATGGAAATTAGACATATTCACTATTGTGACATAATAATATCATTTAACTAGAACTTGAGAAGCATGTAATGGAACCTCGATGGTTGCTTCTCTGTGGTAGTTGGGAGGCTGAAACTAAATGTCACAAATTCTCATAAGCATTTCACACCCCAGGGAGCGTAGGAAATACAAGCTGTGAGTGGAGAAAGAAAGAGGCTGAAACAAACAGCTTCTTGTATTTTCCTGTCTTCAAACAGATGGAGCAAAAAATAACATTTTCATGGCCCAGTTTGTGGTGGCAATCCAGTGGAATGCTAGATTTAGGTGAAAATGGGCAGCATGATACATAATGCTTGGTTATGTTGAAAAAAGATGCTGCTGTTTTTCCTCCATACCCATCTCTGTTCCCTTCCAGAAGCAAGTCAAAAAGACCAGTCATCTGCCTTGTATTCCCGAGAAAACTTTCTGCCTGCTAAATTGGCTTATTTCAGAAAAATCAATCAACAGAATTTATATACTGTTCCACTTTTCAGCAAAAGTTCACAAAATGGTTTACAGAGAAAATTTATCCACTAGAGCCAAATTATCTCTAGTGTAATAATTATCAAATTATTACTAGACATTTGTGTCAAAAGCATTTACATGCTCCTGTGTGTACTTTGGGTTTTGGTAATTAGTGCACCCCCTTTTCTGTTGCTGTTATACAGGGGTATGTGCTTCACCTTTACTACTAAATCAGTTTCATCAATTCTTGCCCAGAAACGCTAACCATTAAAGCAGATGTCTCACTAATATAATTTTTTAATTATTTGTATCACTTTGTAAAATCTGTAACTTTAGTCTTCAGTTATTATAAGGTGGCTGTTTTGCTTTGTATTTATTTATTTATTTAGCAATCAGCAGCATAACCGAAAATGGAGAAAGGATAGATATTCTGCTTCTGGTTGAGAAAGGAAGGTAAGGAATAATGTTGGTGGTTATGGTTTCAATTTTTCAATATGCAAGAAATATCATTGCTTGGCTCCTCTTCTTTGGAAAAAGAATTTTAAATGTGTAGGGAAAAGCATATATTTTTTTAAAAAAACAAATTATTTGGAGCTGCATCTTCAGAGGTCTCCCAATCAGAACATTGATTCCAGCCCATAAACACAAAGGAATACCCACAAATCTACTAGATTTATATTTACTACAATTGAACTATCTCCTCATCCTTCCCATCCAGCTTGCCTTTTCTGAAATTTGTGGCAGCTAAACACGCATCATACATGGAAGATTTGGTATACAATATCAATGTGTTGTGATAAGCCAGTGTTTCCCAACTCATCTATCTATATATATAAAGCTGAAAGTCACTGACTCATTCACTGAGTCATTCACTCACTGACTCACTCACTGACTCATCAAAGCCCAGCCAAAACCACTGGGCCTAGAAGTATGAAATTTGGGGAGGGTGTTCATTCTGGGATGGAAGCACTCACTAAGAACTGGTTTTTGGTAATTCCAACCGGAAGGAGGTGAAATGGGGCACAACATGTTTTCTTCCCTATACTTTACATTGAAGAATCCTTGACTGATGAATGTCCTGCCCTAACTCCTGGACCTAGAAACATGAAATTTGGGGAGGGTATTCCTTCTGTGACATCAACACCCACCAAGAACTAATGTTGAGAAATTTAATCCTTAAGGGGGTGAAAAGGGGTGCTTTTGTCCTATACTTAATATAGAAGATTCACTGATTGACATCCAGCCAATTTGGTGCCTGATGCACTGGGAGAGATGTTGCGCATGGGGGAGGTTGAGCATGGGGGAGGTTGCGCAATGAGGATAGCATAAGGGGGATATTTTACTTCCTCAACGCAGGTACATTTCACTAGTATGTTAATAAATGTGTTGTTCAGGCTTTTGCAAGTGATATTTATTTCTTTTTTGGTGGCCGTTTTGCATTTCCCAGCTGAAAAAAACTGGGTTTCACTTTTCAGTGGTTTTGACTTTTGGACGGTTCTCCCATCCCTAACCCATCCAGTAAGTGGCAGATACCTATAATAGTCTATTTAGATTTCCTTTCTGGCCCTACATTGTCTGTTGCTGTGAACTGTTGCTCTTGTTAATATTCCCTTTTATATAAACATTTGTGTTATGACGGAAGACAATTCTCCCTGTGATCCCTCCTATGAATTTATGTTTCAGGGAAGGGTAATTTGAGACCTCTATTTAGTTCCTTGCTAACCTAGAAAACTGAGTTGTTTAAAAAAGTGCACAATGCTTACATTAAAAAATACATGTCATTAAAAAAATATATGCTTTCTTCCGCTGATATTTCAGTAGAATTTTGTAGACACTGTCAGGAAATGCCTGCAAAATCTTGCTTCCTGTGGCATGCTTTTGAATCTAAGGCTGCAATCCTATCCTCCATTTAGGCCAGCCTAAGCCCCAACATATGTCCTGTGCTTACCTAAGGGTATCACAGAAGTAAGTAAGGCACTTCTGCCTCACTCCTGGAGGGGTTAGGCCAATACACAGCCATACACCGACCTCCCCACACCATCACGGAAAGATGGGGCCAGATGTATTAGGCCAGCCTAAGTTTCTTAGGATTGTGCCCTAAATTGCATCTGTGAAGCTCTCCCCAGGTCCAGCCAATCAGCCAACCTCTCCTGCTGTAGAACAGAATCATTTAACAGCATCATTCACTATGGTTCACTGTACAAGGATGATTTGGTGCATGCAAAGAAGTAGCATCATATTTCCAGAGAGGTGATAAGTTTATCCATTGATTTCCCCCAGATCCTCATGTGTTTGGGAATTAAAAAAAACCACTAAATTACAGAGTCTTTTGGGACTTCGGGGTTATACAGAGAAATGAATTCTGAATGTTCTGATTGGCTGAGCAGATTTCTGAGGGGCACCTTGAGGGTGAGGAGTTGCGTTGAGGCAGAGAGAGGCTCTTGCACGGCCAACCTCTTGACACCTGCCGCGGATCTTTCAGAGATTCTTGAAAGCAGCTTGAGGCAAAGTGCAGCTGACCTAGTTAGGCTGGAAGCATGTGGTGAATCAGTTTGATGCAAGGTAATTTATAAATAATTTAAACCGATCACATCCCAAACCCTGGATGAGCATGGATTTGAATTTTGTGAGTGTTAACATTCAACCTTACTGATTTAAAATTCTGTAAGATAATTTGGTGGGATATTGAGGGACTTGAGCTTGCATCTGTCCTGGCTTTCTCCCTTGCTCTTCCTGATTGATTTAAAAAAAAATTGCTAGAGTTTATAACCACCCCTTTACATTTCAATATTTAGTATTTTTAAGAACACTTTCTTTGCCTATTATTTACTTTCAGTTTTGGGGGTTGTCAAATGTCAAACATAATGCAAGTTGGGTGACAGTGCATGTTTTGATAATGTGTTCGAATTATCACTGTACATCTTATGGCCCAAATAATGAACAAGAAATTGGTCTAGGGGAGGGTGAAAAATATGAGTCTTTCACATGTAATGGGTTTTGACTGCCTAACTCCCAGTTAAGCCAGCATAAGCCCCTGCACAAATCCCGTGCTGGCTTGAGAGTGTTACAAAAGTGTCGTGACACTCCTGCACCACACTTATAGTGCTTGCCTCCCCACATCACCACAAGAATGGGAAGACTGATGAGTTGTGCTAGCATAGGTTAGGACTGCACTTGAGGAAAGCACCATCGGGGGGAAAGCAAACTTGGGGAAAAAACTGCTCCTTGGGGTTGCTGTGCCCAAATGCCAACTCCAGGAGAGAGTGGCTGACCTTGCTATATAGGACAGTGGTGGAGGGGCTTGGCAATGTGCATGTGGTCACTGTGTGGGTCTGAACAGTGCAACAGAGCTATAGGTCCTACACAGTGGCAGGATTCAAATAAATTAACAACAGGTTCTATGTCCTAGTAACCTAAATTAACAACAGGTTGTCCATAGAACAACAGGTACTATGTAACATTAGTAACCGGTTCTCGGAACCAGGCACTCATTAGCAAAGGGTTCTATAGAGAATCCCCTGAAGCCCACCACTGGTCCTACATATTGTAATGTCTATTGTCATGAAATTCTGTGCAGGCTGCCTTTTTAGAGCTATTTTGAATTTGCTGGTCTAGTGAATGATGGATTTGATGGACACCCGGGATGTCCATAATTAGTTTGATGGACACCAGAGGTGTCATAATTTGATGGATGGGGTGTCAAACAATAGGCTCATGGTCCCTTCTAATGCTCTTCATGATTTAATTATAAAACGTGAAGGACAGTCTTCAGGTGCATGCATTAGCTAGATGTGTGTATATCATGGTATGGTCTTCCCTGGCCATTCTGGAAGTTGTTGCATCATATATCAGAGAAGAATATCTGCCTTCTTTGAAGCATCATGAAGTTGTGGGCTTATATTTACGTTATGACTGATTTGCATGTTTGAATATTTTCTCTTCCATCATTTGCAGCTGAGTTCTTAGGTAAGTGCTCAATTCAGGTCATGTCCTGCTTTATGATATCACTTCCTGCTTAATGATGTCATATCCAACTCTCAGCAGGTGTCATGTAAGCTAATCAGCCTGCTACAAAATTAGTTTGACACCCCAGTTTGACACCCAGGAGTGGTGCAGAAGTGCCTTCTGTACTTATACGATGCTCTTAGGCCAGTGCAGGACATTTGCCAGAACTTGTGTGCACAATTTGTCATACTTAAAGAATACTTTTCTTCCTTTTGGTGCTCAGATCTGCAAATAAATAATAAATTGAATGTTGTCTTCAGAAAGGCTCCACTGCTTTTAAACATGTAACTTCTCACCCGTGGACTATTATAGCGGTGAATCTGGTTTTCATTCATCCTTTTTTCGTATGAGATTGTGTGCCCTGTTTTCACTGAAGCATTTGCTGTTCTCTTCTCTTCTTGCGCTTTTCATAATATTTTCCCCCCAAACTTTGCAGAACGCTATACATCCGTGGCAACACAAAGTTGGATTTCACAGCCTGGCATAACGCAATTGAAAAAGCAGCAAGTACAGATGGCAACGTGCTGGAAGATCAGCAGCTCAGCAAAAATGACGTCCCTATTATAGTGAACAGCTGTATTGCATTTGTTACGCAGTATGGTGAGTGGAACAGAGCATTTGTTCAAGTTCCTGAAAATTAGAGATGAATCTGGATAGAGTACTGAAGAAGCATCTACAGCAGGTTACCTTACCTGGCTTGAACTGCTCTCGTCAGGGGCTATAATTTGTTGGGCATTTTCTAAGTTGACATTAGATTGTGTTTATAGTAGTGTATGTACATATATATATTTAATATGCATGTCAAAGAGACTGGCCCCTAAATCCAGAGTAACTACGGGAGCACGTAAGAGACTTTACATTCACCTGTAGTTCCTGCACCACCTAGTGAAAACCCATGGGAAATTCATATTGGAATCCAGAGTAAGTTGTTCTTACACTGGAGCAAGGACTCCCCATAGTTACTCTGGATTTTGCCCCAAGTCAATGCATGTACAGCCATGGAGCCTGGGGCAGTGACGTCACAATATCACCTGGCATTAAAAAAAAAAGCAGGCCTCCATCAGTCTTGAAAGACTATGGTATCGTGCTCTACTCTGCATATACTGGATGCGAAGCACAAAAACCTGGGTTGGATTGTTATGGAGGATAGGCTGTTACCCAAGCAGCAAATCCCCCCCTCTCCACACCACTGAATTAGTCCAATGGAAAGGCAGAGCCAATATGATTGGATCCAGCTGGTGTCGCAGAGCTGGGCTAAGGACAGGAGCTCACCCTGTCTTGTGGGGCTGACCCGGGTCTCAAACCCTGGCCTGCTGGTTACCACTTAACCGCTTGCGCCACCCACAACCTGGCATTATGCCCTAGAATATGTCCCCAAATAATCCTTATTATTTTATAAGATGGTGCTTCTCCTGGTTTTTACAAATTTTCATATTTTTATACTATTCTTTCTCTAAGGAGCTTGGTGTGTTTCACGTAGACTCTTTCTTTTGTTCTCACAACAACCATGTGAGGGAGATGAAGCTGAGAATGAGTGAGTTGTCCAGGATCACCAAGAAGCTTTGTGATCAATTGGGGATTTAAACCTGACTGTTCCAAGACTAACTCCTTAACCACTACTCAATTTTGGGTATTGCTTGTGCACGAGCAACCCACTCACCATAGAACCCATATGATTCTGCTGTATGGGAATGAAAAGTCATTCCTGTGGAGAAACAGCCATGTAATTTTCTGTCACTCACATGGCTGAGTTATATTAAAAGTATTCCGTAAGTTATGTGGAAGCTGGTCATGAATAAGGCTGGAGCTATATGTGTTCTTAGGTCATAGCCAGAACAAGAGGGCATAATTGGGTCTGGCTTAATTGGGTCCCCCTTTCAGCCGAGGAGGCATAATTGGGTCTGGCTTAGTTATTTAGAAAATGAGGCAGCTTTGCACCCCTGTTCTTCGCCTTCAAGGAGAGCAGTCCTTCCTGCCTGGAAAACCTGAAAGTGATGACACAACATTCAGCCCTGGGCACTCTGTCTGGAGGAATGGGTTCAGTGCTGGAATTCTGTAGCAGACACATTGTTGTGGAAGTATCTTGAACGTTAGAAAATTATCTGACCAAGAGCACAATCCAGAGTCACTACAGGGAGTCCTTGCTCCGGTGTAAGAACAATTTACTCTGGGTTGCAATATGAATTTCTCATAGGTTTTCATTAGATGATGCAGTAAGTACGGGTGGGCTGTGGGTGGCACAAGTGGTTAAGACGCTGTGCCTGTTAACCAGCAGGCGAGGGTTCGAGACCCGGGTTGGCTCCACAAGACAGGGTGAGCTCCTGTCCTTAGCCCAGCTCTGCGACGCCAGCTGGATCCAATCGTATTGGCTCTGCCTTTCCATTGGACTAATTCAGTGGCGTGGAGAGGGGGGATTTGCTGCTTGGGTAACAGCATATCCTCCATAACAATCTAACCCAGGCTTTTGTGCTTCGCATGCAGCGTATGCAGCACTGAGCAGGATACCATAGTCTCTCAAGACTGATGGAGGCCTGCTTTTTTTAAGTATGGGTGCACGTTATGTCTCTTACGTGCTCCCGTAGTTACTCTGGATTGTAGGGCATGCTGAAATTATAGAAACCTAACAACATGTGAAGCAAATCTTTCATATAAGGGTTCTCTGGAGTTGCTGCCTTTTTCATACATTGCAGAGAAACTGAATTTGCTTCTTTGGATTCAAAGCAAATATACTATAGAAGTTCAAATGTTAGGTCATTTAAGCAATTTAAATTAAAAACAATTTGTAATTCTTTTGTTTTAAGGTTTGGGTAGCAAACATATCTACCTGAAGAGTGGGAATCCATCTCATGTAAGCGAACTTCTTGAGTCTTTCAAAAAAGATGCCAGAAGTGTTAAGCTGAGGGCTGGAACGAATCAGCTGGAAGATGTTACTGATACACTGAAATGTTTTCTATCTGAAATAGATGATGCACTTCTGACCAAAGAACTTTATCCATTTTGGATCTCTGCACTAGGTAATGCAATGCACAATTGTCTGAAAGTTATAGAAACAATGTTTTTCTATATACTGAGTATATAAAAATAAACTGCCAGCAAACCACCGTAAAAGCATTGCATCCACAGTTTTGCATGTAGAGCAAGAGGAACTGTGAATGAAACCCTTTAATATAATCAACATGCATTTTAGTTGTTGCTGCTTTCCAAGGAAAGTCCCTGTTCCTGATCCATCTCCCTAGTAATTGACTATATGTGTTCTTTGGGTTTCCGAGGTTGACTATTTCTGAATGCCAGACACAGAGGACTGGCAGTAAGCTACAAGTACAGTGGTACCTCTCATAACAAGCACCTCACATAAAGTATGTTCCACATAAGTCTAAATTTCCAAGTAATCCTGCTTCACATAACAAATATGCTCCACATAACAAACCCCTTGGCGCCTAATAGGCATACGCGCTATGCAGCCTTGACGTCCACGCTGCTGGCTCTAACTGCTCCCAAGTGCCCCCACCGGCCACCTTGAACCTCTAGCAGCAGCCCAGGTAAGCCTTTCAGGAAACTGTCTTTGATTGCAGCATCCTTTGTTCAATGGCGCTTACTCTCAGGAAAGTGTCTTTGACTACGGCCTCCTATCTGTGTCTACTCAGAAGTAAGCCCCATTGTATTCAATGGCGCTTACTCCCAGGAAAGTTTCTTTGATTGCAGCCTCCTAACGATGTCTACCCAGAAGTAAGCCCCATCGTCTTGCTCTCAAGAAAGTGTCTTTAGGATTGCAGCCTAAGTGGACTTCAATTACAGTGTTTTGTCGTCATTTTTACATACAGTTAATATTTTATATAAATATTTTTTGGGTTGTGGAACCAATTGTCTGAGTTTCCATGGTTTCCTATGGGAAGATCCGCTTCGCATAAAGAGCGTTTCCCATAACAAGCATGCTTCTGGAATTAATTAAGCTTGTTACGTGAGGCACCGCTATATCATATTATCTTGAGTGCTTCCAAAAGTATCTGGTGGGCCACTGTAACATCCAGGAAGCTGTAATAGATCCAGCAGGGATGGTTTGGCCTGATCCAGCAAGTTTTCTTGAAAGGCTTCTTCTTCTGTTTAATCATTATCTCTGTTTTGTTCTTGTGCTTTGACAGTTGGTGGATGCCATAGTACAATTCTGTTAGTATCAATTTGTAGCTTTCGGTTCTTCAGGAGTTGACTTCCTTCTTGAGTTTTCTAGAAGGAAAATCTCTGGATGGGTTATGGTACCTTGTCTCAATTGTGCATACTTGCAGTGAGCTTCAGGTGATCCCAAAGACAAAATGCCGTGAGCAATCCCTATCTCCTGAGTGAGGGACTCGTTCTGTTACAGAACCTCAAGAGTGCTTGGAAAGCAATAGTGAGTCTCACTGCTCAGTAATGTTCCAAAGTGAGTCAGTGCTCCAAAGTCAGCATAAGGTTGGGAAGAGCCTTTGCTTTTCTCCAGGCTCTGAAGAAAGTTGGATTTCTCACCTGATTAAACACTTCACTCACCAGTGAAGAGTAACTTGAATATCTAATTGTTGGAGGAACAGCAGGAAATAAAAACTGTGGGGCTGAGGAAGGAATAACTTCTGCAGCTAGATCTGTTATTGTTATTATTGTTAATGCAATATTAAGGGAAATGTATTCTGATCAATACTGTGACCTCCGTTTGAGCCACAGGAGTCTTGGTCTTCCATTAAACTGATTTACCTTGTCTATTTGGATTTTAAATCAGCCATGCTTGTTTAAGCATATCCATGAGTGAATAGAAGAAGAATCTGACTTGTACTTTATGGGTAGTAGTTGGGACCAATTGCAAGTGATACTTTTAATGCAGGATTTGTGTGGAGTGTCTGCTTTGTATCTAAAACTGTTTCCCTTACAACGCAGTGAAGGTGAAAGAAAACTATCAGCTGTTGTAAACCTAAATGACAAACACTGATGAAGTGTCAGATCAATAGCCTTTCTTTTTGGATTGTGCAGTCTTAGTAATGCTCAGTAATTTAATTTTCCCCCCACCTCAGATACCCTGGATGAGAATGAGAGAGTGAGAAAGTATAGTACCTTTATTCGAACACTTCCACCTGTCAATAGGGCAACACTGGCAGCTTTAATGGAACACCTATACAGGTCAGTATGTCGGCAAACCTACAGAAATGAAATGTCCTATCAGAGAGTGATCTGTCAGGGTGGTTCTTTTTCAAATTTGCTCCAGCTGTCAGAGTTTAGATGAATACATCAAAAGATATTCTTTGCAGCCACTGTTTAATATCTGAGCATATGAAACTCTCTTGATGGAGTCAGACAGTCCAGCCTATTGTGTTCAGATGAAAACCGTACTTCATATTTAGGTAGAGGATTCTTTTATCTTATACCCTTTATACAGCAAGTCCACACTGCAAGTTGTTGATAAGTTCTTAAAAATAGCAAGTTTAATCAAAAATATTTATTGGTTTTACTGTTGGTAAATATGGGTAAATGGTTAGGGTTGCACCCTACGTGCTGGGAATATGTGCTGTGATAGCGGTCCCTCCACTTACACAGAGTAATGTCCACCTGAAATGTTTTGAATGGATTTATTAATTTTCAACAGGGTGCAAATGTGTTCAGAAATCAATCTCATGGATCCTCACAATCTAGCAATGGCTTTTTCATCATACCTGTTTCAAACAAAAGGCCAGACCAGTGAAGAAGTCGATGTAATTGAAGACCTCATTATAAATTATGTCCATCTCTTTGATGTAAGTACATTGCGGCTGCTCTAGTAATATCTGTCGGAAAAGTGGAGAAAATTTCTTATTGTATAAAATGAAATTTTGTTGCTATTCAGAGATGCTTTTAGTAAATTGATTTTTGCTATCCTTGTTTGTAGTTTTTGACTGGTGCTAACTGAAGGTTTTAAGCTTAGGGCAATGGGTTAAAAAATCTAAAGCTTATATTTTTTATTTGCTGGGAATTATTTCTCTTTTCCCATTCCATTAATTTATGAATTCCTCATTGAGAGTGCAATGTCCTTCTTCAGAAAATATCATGATGGTTATCTAGTACATGATGGTCTGTATTCAAATACTCATTCTGTTAGCCCAGAATTCCTATGTGGTGTGCTGCATGGCTTCTTGGCATGAGTACTTGACACCTCTTCCTTTTTTATTTATGTGAGTAGTTTTGGGGGCTATAAGGAAATGAGGATACCAGAAGTTACTCATTGTTAAATTATTTCTCTTTTCAATAGGTACATGCAGAACAGGTGAAGCAGATGGACATTGAGAACAGCTTTATTACCAAGTGGAAGGATACTCAAGTAAGTAATAGTGGTTCCTCCCCATTTCTATCTCCTAACTACATATATTCTCCACTTTTGTGCTCAGGGGCTGGAAAAATTATTTACATGTCAGATTTGAATAAATTTACATATAAGATAGTACTGGAAGCATTACAGGGCTTGCCTGCAGACCAGATGGAGGAGTCTTGCTGAGGACCACATTGAGGCTTGCCAAGGGCCACAATCGGCCCCAGGGCCGGGGTTTGGAGACCCTTGTCCTAGAGGAAAGTACCATCACAGGTTACAACCCATGAAGGGAGTGTGTGAGTGTGCATGCATAGATAATTGTAGATGGGACAAGCTCAAAATACCAGATGCTGGTGTCATGTGTGCTTCCTGAGGCATCTGGTGGGCCACTGTGAGGTACAGAAAGCTGGACTAGATGGTCCTTTGGCCTGCTGCAGTGGAGGCTCTTCCTATGTTCTTATATCTGTTTCTACATTAATGAAACATAGTTATTGGTACAATAATTAAGCAAATTTTAATATTACATTATTTATACTATTATTAAGCATATATAACTATTAAATACATATAATATAATTATATATAAGTATTATATTAATTATATTAAATATTAAAATAAATTATTTTTCTATTATTATAAAATTGCATTAATTTTCCAACTAGCTCCTAACTTAACCCAAACTACTTGTGCACCTGTCACATCCCATGTTGCATAATGAGCTTGATTTCAGTTCCCATTGATACACTGGTAACCATTCTTCATGATTTTTTTTCTCCCCTTCATTTCCTTTGCTAGCTGTTTTCATTTGTAGCAGGATTTTTCCCCATTGTGTAATTGTTTACAAATATGCAGTGGAAATCAGATGTCAACTTTATTCTTTCCTGCAACATTTTTTTTTCAATTTTTTTAATCTAAAAAACAAAAATGTTTTGCCAGAAAATAAGCTTTTTCTGAATCTTTGCCAGTATAATTAAGAAGCTTTCTTCAAAGTCGCTTTGTAATGGTTTTTCACCCACAAATGATTTCATTAGTTTCAATTCTCCAAGGCCTCTACAAAACCTAATTTCCTAATTTGCCCATTATGTGGACCTTGTGACTCCGTTTTAGTTGCAGAAAATTTCTTCAGAGGGTTTCTTCAGTTTCTCAACATATTTTCCCAAACTTGTGTTGTTGTTTTTCTTTCAATACCCCGTAGTACACATTTACCAATAATATTACTGTATATTCTTGAAAATGTAGTATAGTCCATGATTCCACGGGAAACTTCTCAGTTCCAACTTGCAACTGTTAACAATCCTCAGATTAGGTAACTTTTGCAACCACACTTTTGCAACGTGTAATGTGATCTGTTGTCAAATATATGCTACTACTTAGGAAAATATCTCCTTTCTATCTGAGTTTGTTCCAGAAAGAAATTCCATACTTCTCCATTCTGTTACTTGCACAGCTAAATTTACTCACTGATTTATGACTTGTCTCAGGGTCCTGAAACTCAGCTTTGTATTGAACCCTGGGCAAATTGGATGCTTTCATTATCCCCAGGAATAGTAAGGGGTAGGCAGTTATGGAAATGGCTTCTTGTGGTCTGAAGTGGTATCCCCTAAAAATGGATCAACCTTGTGAGAACCAGGCCTGAAGGTCATTATTGCTAATTTTCCTCTTGAATTTCAGAACACAATCCAGAGTAACTACGGGAGCACGTAAGAGAGTTACTGCACCACCTAGTAAAAACCTATGGGAAATTCATATTGCAATCCAGAGCAAATTGTTCTTACACCGGAGCAAGGACTCCCCATAGTTACTCTGGATTGCACCCTAATTGAACTAATTTTTACCAGCCCTATCCAATGTAAAATAAGTATATATTTTGGTTACAAGGGAAGCAAAAAGTATTATCTGTGTGCTCTACAAGCCTACAAAAAAGGCATCCTTTTTTCTAAATTGGGCCTTTGGAGTAGCCTCCTCATATGTTATGCCGAGCCCTGAAAATTAAAGCTAGTTGGGAAAAAATGATGCCATATCTGGATTTAGCATCCCATGGTTTGATCTGACTTTTATGACAAACTTTGTATTATAAAAATTATCTGAGATGGATATTTGAGGAATGCTGGGAATATTGATATTCTGGAAATATTTGAGGTTGATATTTGGGGAATGCCAGTTTTGGAGAGTGGAAAATGGAAGTGGCAAAGGACCAGGTCATTCTTTCAGTGTGTGTAAAATTCTTTGTTCTTAGGTTTCTCAGGCTGGAGACTTGCTAATTGAAGTGTATGTGGAAAGAAAAGAGCCAGACTGCGGTATTATAATAAGGGTTTGTATGTTCTTCTTTTATTTTGGGTGGGAAAATACATATTTTTTCTATATGTTCTATTCAGTGGTTCTCAAGCTTTTTAGAATTATAACCTGACTGGGACCCTCTGGAAGTAACATTATCAGGAAAATTAAAATATTAATTATAAATTAAAGTAGGACAAATAAATGAGGGGAAATGAGGTCTGTTCTACCACGTGAGTTTTCTCTGTAGCCTGCTTTACACACACACACAAACACAAACAAACAAATTGGCAAACTAATGGGCAGTGCATGTAGAACATCAGTGACTGTATGATTTTATTATCTTTGGAGCTTTATGCGTGGCAATTATTTCCACATGCAATTTCATATTTAATTGGGTGTCCGCAGGCAGAAGCTTACCTCCTTGTATGTATGGGTCTGGCTGGATAGAGGCACATTATCCAGTCTTCATATGCCTTTAACAGAAGGCTACTGCCATCATTTTAAAATCTGAAGGCCTCTCTGACAATTTTATTGCAGTATCTGTTTTGCAAGTGTAATTTTCTTTCCTCCCACTGCTCACAGAAATTAACAATTGCCTAGTGATTGCTGGGTTTACTTAACAGTAGGAGGTTACTTTATATTTGGGCAAGTTAAGCTAACTTATCAAGAGACTTTTAAGAACATAAGTGACTTAAAAATTCTCTTTTCAATGTAATCTTTAAGTCATTGAAAATCATTCTTTACCATCTGAAAGCAGAACTAGAACCAATGGGTACAAACTGCAAGAAAGGAGATTCCGGTTGGATATCAGGAAAAAATTCCTGATAGTGAGGGCAGTTTGGCAGTGGAACAGATTGCCAAGGGAGGTGGTGCCTCTCCCTCACTGGGGGTCTTCAATCAGAGGCTCGACAAGCACTTGTTGGAGAGGCTCTAGGAGAATTTCTTGCTACAGACAGGGGGTTGGACTAGATGACCTACTAGGTTTCTTCCAACTCTAGCATTCTATGATTCCATGATCTGCAACTCTCAGCTTTTATCAGATGAGTGTTCATGGTGCCTACAAAGCAGGGGCGCTACCAGGGTCCAGTGTGTCACCCCCTGTTGTGTGCACATATGACTTTACGTGTGCACAGTGCACCTCTGAAGCCAGTTGCCTTGAGTGACTTAGGGCAACTGGCTTCAGAGGAGCACAGTGCATATGCTACATTTTGCACATGTGCAGTTCAGAGTGCTCCTCTGGAGGGAGTGGCACCTGCCTGTCACTCTGCTGGAAAGTTTTGAGCACAACATGCATGTGCAAACATTGCACATGTGCACTGCATTAAGATTCCAGCTAGGGAGCAACAGGCAGGCTTGCCCCTCCATCACTCTGAGGTCTTGCCTCCAGCCAAATTTGGAAGGAGCCTCTGAACTAAGCCAGAGTGGGCTATGGCTGCCGGAAGAAGTTAGTTTTAAACTCTTTTGGTGCATCAACCCCCCCTCAGACGTTTCATCTGGTGTGGGCCACAGCTGCTGCACCAACACCCCCCAATGACATCTCTGGTTCAAAGGACAAAGAGAATACAACCCCCTAATCACGTGACAGCAGTTCCCAACATCATGATGCCCTTACCCACATCATGATGCTCTTCCAGGATGTCTACTTCCCAGGTACCACAATCTTTGATCTAGCATCACCTGATTCTCATGAGAACATAACTAGATTTTACATGATCCAAGATGGTAGTGCCTGGGAAGAGGATACTGGGGATATTCCATGATGTCCAGGTAAGTATACCACTTTTCCCTTTGAAGCAATGTCTCACAGGTTGGGAAGCACTGTTTTAGGTCATTTACATTTCAGTATATGTACACATCAAACAAAAGTTAGTTAATAATCTGACTTTTCTCAGTTAGAAAAAATAGAGAAGAATTAACTAGTTATGTGGTAGAAATAACTAGTTATGTGGCAGAAATAACTAGTTATGTCCAGTACATTATGGACATAACTAGTTATGTCAAGTTATGTCTTAGCAGTGAGTCTTAGAAGTAAGAAGTGGTATAATTGTATCTAAACAGGTGCCATCAGATTGGTCGGTACTCTAACATGATGGCTGCAATTGCAATTTAGCTAAGGAAATTGTCTTATAATTCAGTGTTACCACCATAGAGCATGATGGTTCTGCAGTTGGTAACTCAAAGAGGAGCATATAACTCTGGTATATTATTTCCAACTAGAGCAAGCAACAAATCCATTTGGGGTCAAACTGTTCTTTGTGGAGTTTTAGCTCATCTCAGAACTAGGAATTTTATTAGCAGATGATATATATAAAACTGAAAAGTGACTCACTCACTCACTCACTCACTCACTCATCAACGCACAGCCAAAACTGCTGGTCCTAGTAGCATGAAATTTGGGGAGGTTGTTCCTTCCATGATGGAGGCACCCACTAAGTACCGGTTTTTGGAAAATCCAACCAGAAGGTGGTGAAAAGGAACGCAACGCGTTTTCCTCCCTATACTCTACATTGAGGAATCCCTGACTGATGGACGCCCCAAGCCCCGGATGTAGAAGCATGAAATTCAGGGAGGGTATTCCTTCTGTAACATCAACACGCACCAGGAACTGATGTTGAGAAATTTAACCCTTAAGGGGGTGAAAAGGGGTTCAAAGTGTTTTTGTCCTATGCTTAACATTGAAGACTTTCTGATCAACATCCAGCCAGTTTGGTGCCTGTGCATGATGCACTGGGAGAGAGGGTGCACTGGGGGGAATGGTGAGCATGGGGGGGGGGTTGATGTGCATGTGGGGGATGATGCAGATGGAGAGATGTTGAGCAGTGGAGGGATGGCATAGGGAGGGTATTTTACTCTCGCAACATGGGTACATTTCTCTAGTAGAAAATATATGGGGGAAAGAGAGAAAATAGCTGACACATTCTCTCGTCTAGATGATACATTTAATTATCTACATCTACATCTACAGTATTTATATACCGCTTTTCAACTGAAAAGTTCACAAAGCGGTTTACAAGAAAATGAAAAAATTAATAGCTAATTAATAGCTAATGGGTCCCTGTCCCAAAAGGGCTCACAATCTAAAGTGCAAAAAGAACACCAGCAGAAGCCACTAGAACTGACATTGCTGGGGTGTGAAGGGCCAGTTACTCTGCCCCTGCTAAAGAAAAGAGGAACACCCACTTGAAAGAGTGTCTCTTGACCAGTAAGCAGGGGTAATTATAATTTTAGACAGCATGTAATGGGTTGGCAAGACCCACAAAACTTTTTTAAATGTGATAGTTGGGAAAATCTAATATTTGAAAGATATACACCCATCCATTTAGCTTTTTGTTACTTTATTTTTGTACCCTTTCAGACATTTTGAAATGTCAAATTAAGCTTTTGGAGGAGAAGCCACGGAGGAAATGCAGTGTAAGGGCTTCATCTCAAAAGTGTTCCCAAATGTAATAACCTTCGTTGCTTTGTTGGTCCTTCAAACAAGAAGTATAGTCAAGGAATTCCTCTTCAGGGTATGGAATTTTTTTTCAAGGTAGCTGTTAAACCTTAAATAGCAGAGCGCCAGCGTAGAAAAAATTACAGAATGCCCAAATAAAGTTCCAGTGGAAAGTATATTATATATAAGTTATTGCAGCATCCAAACAAAATATGCATAGCAAATAAAATGTAGTATTGAGAGTCAAAAGCTCCCAAGTACCTTTAGGTATAGCCCCCAAAAACATTGTACTAAACCAACACTTAAATTCACATCCTTGACCAGTTACATTTTATCACATATTGCTCACAACTGTTTCACTGGCTAATACCTTTCTACATATAGGTGTGGCTGATTGGCTTGTTTAGCTCTAAATTTCTATTGCCTGTTTGTGTGCAGTTTCTAACCAGGCATAACAGTAGCAGATACATGCGTATTGACTATGCAAGTAATTCAATCCAGTGCTCAGTCAAATTCCATTATAGACTTAAGCCAACTGATGTCCCAGTTTCCTTTGAAAGCTCTAGCCCAGTTTCTGGCTGGTTGTAGTCCAGAGAGTCCTACCTATAGTGTCCACGACAACCGCTTAAAGCTGTGTTCGCTGCCACTTGAAGTTGGATTGGGATGTTTCCCCCACCATGTAAGCTTTACCCTCCTTATCCTGGTTAGCACTGCAGATGAGCAGGGGTTCTTTGTCGTTCTGTATTCCCCTTCCTCTCCAAGACCCTTCAAGCCTTGCTTCCCAGCACTTCTCCAAGCCTTGGTGATCTTTCCCTTTTGGCATCACTCCAGGCTTCTGCCACTTATCCAACTGGGACCTCATCCCCTTTTTTTGGACCCCCTTTTTTGGCATTTTGATTGTTTTCTGTCTTCAGGGTAGCTTCCATCTTGAGGCTCACAAGTTATGATGAGATGGCGCGATCCTGTATGTTCTTAGAATTCCATTGTCTGTCCCCTCTTCCCAATGAATCTTGATGTCAAAGTTACGGTTCCATCATACTTTAATGAGCCTTACTTCTGAGCAGACATGCCTAAGATTGTACTGTGAGTCCATAACACCTGAGAACAAATTATAATCAGTCTAACAGTTTGAAATGGTTCTAAATTTCTAGATAGTTCTAAATTTCTAAATGTTCAAAACAGGTATCACCACTAATGGAAGCAGAAGAATTGACGAATGACATATTGGGACTAAAAAACATCACACCCCAGAACGATGAAATATGGGCTACATTTGAAGTTATTGAAAATGGAGAGCTAGGTTAGTGATTTCCATATTTTTTCATGTTAGTTTCATGTCTATGTGTGCCTAATTTATTGTGTGCTTTTTACTTCTAAGAGAGTGGTTGGTCTACTTCAAAAATTTATACTATCAAGATCACAATTATGAGTTGTACTACTTCAAACTGGATAAGTGATCTCAAGTGTCGTTCTCGTAACTGCATGCTTATCTTAATAAAACAAAACTTTCCTGTGTGTAACTGGCATTTTGGTGAAAAGAATGGGCAAGAACATACTAGATTTCTCCTTTGTACCCAGTTAAATATCTATTTTCCATTTAAAAAAACCCAGTTCAAATTGGAATTCATTTAACAGTACAGAATCACATTCCAAAGAGACAAGTATATTAAAGTCTTAACATGCACAAACAATACAATTTTCCCATGTTTATTGTTGGAGTGGAACAAATAGCTCTCTTACTGTTTACTGGCAAACACATAATGACCTTGGGAGCAGAATAATGGAAAATCTAAGTTTGACAGCTTGATGTCTGAAATATTGGAACTGAAATATTAAAGATTGCTAAATTATTTACATATAGAACAGCAAAAATAATTGGTAAAATTATCTGGCCTTATTCAGGGTACCTGCTATAAAATGGAATCTGTAGTATATAATTTTTTTTAGTAATTTCTATATGATGGATAGTTTGCAAATGAGGTGTATTGCCAGTAAAATAACTAATGCATTTCAATAGGATGATTTATGTACCATGTAATCCATTATGACAGATGGTCTTCAATGTAACTATAAATAAAGCAGTAGGTGTTTGCTCTGGGAGCACATGCGTGATTGGCGTGTGTGCTTTGTTTTGCTGCCTTTTTCTCTCCAGTTTTTGCTTTAAGGTGGAACGGAAATGAGAGTGTTATCTTTGTGAGGGAGTTAATTCTCAGTAAACCTGGAGAAAAGTGGTTTTTAAGGGTTAAGCAAAAATGTGTTGGGATATCTCTTTGTTGGGATATCTCCTGAGCTGGAGAATGCTTGCCTTTTGTCACTGTAATGCCACTTAACATTTTTCTTGCTCTTTCTACATTCATACAGTTAGTTGTCTTACCACATGCTGTGAGGTTTGGCCAAGTATTGTCATATGAAGTACAGCCATTTTGTTACAAGTTCACCTAGGCTGTGAAGTGAAACTGCTGCAAGAGATTGTCTGTGTTGTTTCAATGCCTGGCATAGCTCAAGTGTAGAGAACTTGTCACGAGGTTGCCTTTCTGGGTAGCAAGAATGAAATGAAATGGTTTAAATTCTGACATACTGAGTTTTTTTAATGTTGTTTTGTGTTGATCTATAAAAGAGCAAACAGAGGTGCTAAGTGTGCCATTGCAATGGTCCTATAATCCATTGGGAGCAGCGGTCCCCAGTCTGTAAGGACAGGGATGGCAGAGCAAGTGTGCAAGGGACACCCACAGCCCAGAAGCAAGACCCCTGCACCACAGATAGCAGGAGGGGCTATCAGAGGCTCAGTTTATAATGTTTGAAAAAGCCCACCTACCCAATGTAGGTAGCATCATGTACTGCTGTCTGTAGCACCATGTCTGACCTCCCAACCTGGAAGTAGCCAATTATGACATCATTGCACTTATTTTTTGGAGCTGCTCACTTTGTCTTCACTTTGGTGGGGGATGTCATGTAAAGTTGCAGTCCTGGATGCCAGTGCCATACGTGCTCCCCGAGGCATCTGGTGGGCCACTTTGTGATACAGGAAGCTGGACTAGACAGTAGAGGTTCTTCTTATGTTCTTAACCTGCAGTTAGGCTGGCCTAAGCTCTGGCTCAAGTCCTATGCCAACCTGGAATGTCACAAGAGTGATGTAAGTTCACTCTTTGTGAAAAGTTCACAAAGTGGTTTACAAGAAAATGAAAAAATTAATAGCTAATTAATAGCTAATGGGTCCCTGTCCCAAAAGGGCTCACAATCTAAAGTGCAAAAAGAACACCAGCAGAAGCCACTAGAGCAGACATTGCTGGGGTGTGTAGGGCCAGTTACTCTCCCCCTGCCAAATAAAAGAGGAACACCCACTTGAAAGAGTGTCTCTTGCCCAGTTAGCAGGGGTTAGCAGAGTAGACATAGTTAGCAGAGTAGACATAGAGGAGCATACCAGTAAGTTTGACTGTGGTCCTGGACTGATTTTTAAATTTAAAAAGGGATCCTGGGCTGAAATGTTGACTACCACTGCCCTAATGCTTAGCCACATCTACTGATTTTAAGTCGTCAGATTCCATGTGCACCAACTAATCCCTGTCCACAAGAGGACACCCCCTATAATCCCTATTCACATCTACTGACTTTTTAAAGTGCACAGATTCTGTGTTCATTACTAATTCAGTGTTGTGGCTACATGATCTTACCTACTGCAGATGGCCCAAGCAGTACAGTGGCGCCTCACGTAACAAATTTAATTCGTTCCAGAGGCATGTTCTTTACGTGAAACATTCTTTACGTGAAGCGGATTTTCCCGTGGGAAATAATGGAAACTCAGACGACTGGCTTCACAACCCCAAAAATAATCATATAAAAATATTAACTGGATGTAAAAATGATGACAGAACACTGGGATTGAATTCAAAACATGCATTCAATGTGCATGATCTTATGAAATCTACTTAGGCTGCAGTCCTAAAGACACTTTCCTGGGAGTAAGACCCATTTAACACAATGGGGCTTACTTCTGGGTAGACATGATTAGGAGTCTGCAATCCAAGACACCTTCAAAGTGTCTCCCCACTTTCTCCTTCTCTCCATCCTGAGCCTCTCTCTCCCCTGTTTCCTTCTGGCTAGCCCTGAGCTGCTTCCCTCTTCTCCACTGCTCTTCTCTCCCTCTGCCCAGTGGACATCTGGCCACAGGAGAAACAGCATGGAAGTGTTGCTTTCACTATGGGCAGGTGCGCTAGGCAGCCCTGATGCTTTTTAAACAGGCTGCTGGCCAGCGCATCTGCCCCAACTGCCAACGAATGTGTTCTTTACTTGAAGCACTTTCTTTATGTGAAGCAGAATCCTAGAGAAATTTTTGTTTTTTACGTGAAACATTCTTTACGTGAGGCACCACTGTACTGTGAAAGTCAAATTTTGGTAAATTGGTGCAAAACCATGATCATCCGTTGTTTTGTTTAGTTCCCCCCTCCCACTAATTAGTGTACTGTTTAAATAAGAAAGCTGTTTTACATCTTATATCCAAAGAACTATGGTATTGTGTTGGAAGAAAACTAATAGATGTAATTATTTTGGTAATATAGATTCAGACAGATTAAAATTACAAGGAATTGCAAAATTCCTAAATGATTCATTCTTATTACAGATCAAAAATAAGAGAAGAAATTTTCTGTGTTTCCTTTTTCCTTCAGAGCGTCCTCTACATTATACAGAGAATGTTCTAGAACAAATTCTCCATTGGAGTTCATTGCCTAACCCTGGCAGTGCATGTCTTGTGATAAAGAAATTTCTGACAGCGGACACAGTAGAACTATACAATGGTATGTAGATTTTTTTTAATTAAAGCAGTGGTTTATGTCATTATAAAGCATTCATTTGTTATCCTGGTAGAGCTTTCAGATTTTGAAAGGATTCCTGTGACAGACATGAGGCATAGGAATTTACAAAATGAAAATCACAGGACAGTAACCGCCCGTCCTGCCCTATAATATCCCTTTATTGTTTAATTAAAAGTTTTATATAATATTTCTTAAAATATTGATTGGCCCATTCCTTAAGACCTTATAAATGTATTTAGTAAAGAAATATGGCAAGATCTTGGGGGGGAACACAAATTTTATTTATTTATTTATTTATTTATTTATTTATTTAATTTATACCCCGCCTTTCCTCCCCCATAAAAGGGAGCCCAAGGCGGCTAACATTGAAGAATAAAACATCATTAAAATTGCTAATAAATACAAATTAAAACATCATTAAAATACAGTTAAAATACAATTAGACTAATAAATCTAGGAACAATTAAAACAAGCTTAAAACATTTGTTAAAACTATACAATAAAACACTAACACACTGCCCCCCACCCTCTGCCCCGTTTAAAACGCTTTTTTAAAATAAAAGGTTTTAAGGCTCCGCCTGAAGATCTGTATTGAGGGAGCTTTCCTAAGTTCTATGCGGAGGGAGTTCCAAAGTCAGGGTCACACCACCGAGAAGGGCCTGTCTCTGGCCGCCACACCTCTCACATCTTTTAGTGGTGGCACAGTCAGTAGGGCCCCCTCAGATGACCTTAGGTGACGGGTCGGATTGTACAGGAGAAGGCGGTCCCTCAGGTACCCTGGACCCGAGCCGTTTAGGGCTTTAAAGGTCAGGACCAGCACTTTGAATTCAGCCCAGAAACGAATGGGCAGCCAGTGTAGTCGCTGAAGCAGTGGCCTGACAGAGTCGAACCGATGAGCCCCAGCAACCACATGGGCCGCCGCATTCTGGACTAATTGCAGCTTCCGGACCATCTTCAGAGGCAGCCCCACGTAGAGCGCGTTGCAATAATCTAGTCTCGATGTCACTAGGGCATGGGTTACCGTGGCCAGATCTGAATGACTCAGGTATGGTTGCAGCTGGCGGATCAGCCGAAGCTGAGCAAAGGCTCCCCTGGCCATAGCCGCCACCTGGGACTCCAGGAGCAGCTGCGAATCCAGGAGAACCCCCAAGCTGCGAACCTGCTCCTTCAGAGGGAGTGCAACCCCATCCAGAACGGGATGATATTCCAATACCCGAGTCGAGGACTTCCGGACCAGGAGAACCTCTGTCTTATCAGGATTTAATCTCAGCTTGCTCACCCTCATCCAGTCCCCCACTGCCTCCAGACAATGATTCAGGATTTCAACTGCCTCCTTGGACTCAGGAGGAAAGGAGAGATAGAGCTGGGTGTCATCAGCATACTGATGACACCTCACTCCAAACCTCCGGATGACCTCTCCCAGCGGCTTCATGTAGATGTGAAATAGCATGGGGGATAGAATAGAACCTTGCAGCACCCTGCACCGAAGAGGCCAGGGTGCTGAGCAAGCATCCCCCAGCACCACTTTCTGGGACCGGTCAGCCAGGAAGGAGCGGAACCACTGCAAAACAGTGCCTCCAATCCCCAACCCGGCCAACCGACCCAGAAGGACACCAGGGTCGATGGTGTCGAAGGCCGCCGAGAGGTCCAGCAGGACCAACAGGGACGCACTCCCCCTGTCCATTCCCCGGCGTAGGTCATCCACCAAGGTGACCAAGGCAGTCTCTGTCCCAAACCCCGGCCTGAAACCAGATTGGAAGGGATCCAGATAATCAGCTTCATCCAGGACCCTCTGAAGCTGGGACACCACCACCCGCTCGACCACTTTGCTCAGAAATGGGATGTTTGAGACTGGCCGATAGTTATTTAGATTTTTAGGGTCCAGGGAGGGTTTCTTCAGGAGGGGGCGAACCACCGCCTGCTTTAATGCAGGAGGCAACACCCCCTCCCTGAGAGAGTTCACCACCCTCCCTGTCCATTCGGCCAGTCCAACCCAGGCCAGTCTGATTAGCCAGGCTGGGCAAGGGTGTAGCGGGCAAGCAGATGGTCTCACACTACAGAGAATCCTGTCCACATCCTCAGGTTCTACAAGCTGAAAAGAATCCCAAAAGATGGACAAGACAGGTTCCCCAGGGACATCGTTGGATGTTGTTAAAGTGGCGTCCAAGTCATGCCGGATCTGATCGTCCTTGTCCACGAAGTATTGGGCAAACTCGCCACAGTGCGTTTCTGAATGATGCAAGATATTTTTGAGATAGGCATCTATTCTTCTGGACAAAGTTACTGTAAAGATACACAAATATGAACGTGCACACCCTGAGGGTCTTGCAGAACAGATAATTTGCAAAGGATGCCAGGCAGCACCTGTGGTTGGAGTAAGATCCAAGTCTGCAACCTGCTTTGACTTCTGAGCTGGAATGTTGGAATTGCGAGCTATGCAAAATAACTGCACAAGCACACTGTGTAATGAATGGCTTAGGTTTGCAGCCTAAATTGATGGTGTCGCCTCCAGCCATGACATCACTCCCACATTTATGGCATCACTTGTGGTGGGTCCCAACATTCTGAAAAGTGGATCTCAGTGCTAGACGTTTTGAGAACCACTAACTTATCAGCACAACTTATCAGCATTAACCACTAACTTATCAGCACAATATAGAGCTTGTTAAGAGATTTTGACACTGATGGATTTGGGAGCATTTAACTAACACCGGTCCTTTCCTTCATTTGGAGTGAATGTCGTCTGAATCAGTCACAATAGAACCCTGATTCCTGCATTATTTCTCCATCTGTTACCACTGATACACCTTAAAATAGGGATCTAAACAGAAATAATGAAAGTAAATCAAATGTGATTTCACTGTCAGGGTGTTACAAGGAGAGCTGGCTTAGTTTCAGAAGCACTTTAGTGGCTATGCACTTCTGAAAAGCAAACTGTGTTCTGCTTTCTGTCAGTGTGGGTGAAGTTCAGAAAGATACTGGAGCACTGAGGCATACAAAGTGCAACCATACATGTATTTATATTACATTTGTAGATAAGTTGTAGTAAAATTGTTTTTATCCATAGAGCCACTTAGCTTATGGCACAAAATAAAGTTCAGTTCAGTATATCACTAAAAGCCATAGTTTAGAATATCTTAAGAAGAGCAATCAGGCTACAATCCTAAAGATACTTTCCTACTTTTGAGTCGACATGGTTAGGATTTTGCTGTAAGAATATAAAATTTGTGAAAGGCAAATCAAGCAAATGTGCTTCTTCTAAGCTGAAACATTTCCATGAATCAAGTCTTTTAGGCCTCTTCGGAGAAGCATTTCCATAGTCCAATCCAGGCTATATCAGTGCTTGTTTTTGTTGTTAGAAAATCCATTTGAGATGACCTAGCTAACATCTCCAACTAGCATCTCTTCTACTGATCTTAGTTCAGGAGGTAGAAATTTCTCAAATTATATCAGGTGTAATCATATGAGACTTCAAAAGTCAATACCAGCACCTGGAGTTTTGCTTGACAGTGAACTGGCCAAGAGTATGGTTCCCATTGGTGTATCTTCTTTTTGTGTTTATATATTGAATACTAATAGTTGTAACTAGGGGTGGAGCCTGAGTTGTACTTGTTCCAGGTGCTATGCCAAGGAGGAGATGTGCCTCTCAGGCTCTGTGCTGAAAGTGGAGGAAGCACTCATGGTTTGTGCTGCCATTCCTTCTCCTGTGAAGGCTCCACTAGAAATAGTAATGGGAAGCATTGTGCTTCCAGATTGGCCAAGCTTGCATTCCCAGAAGCAACTCTCCTCTGCTAAATGATGTACGTGTACTAACTTCCTTTCATTCAGGGGAACAAAAGACCTTTGATTTTTTTTTTCTGCATAAATATTGGATGTCCCAGGTACATCTATTATAGGTGTACTAAGTTTATCAGTGACCCTTGGGAACCAGAACAACAGCAATGCCTTCTTCCCCTAAATTGTCATCTGCTAGAGAAGTGTGTGTGCATGGGAGAGATTTAAAGAAGGCACGGGTCAATCAGGAGACATGGGCAATTATGGCATTGGATTTCTGCTTCGATAGTTGCACCCAGTTGCTGGTTCGGTTCTGGGTGCAATTCAAAATGCTGGATTTGACCTTAAAGCCATTTAGAATACAGAATTGGTGTATTTGAGAGTGCCTCTTTCATATAGTCTGGCCCACACTCACTAGTGATAGGGTGACAGCTAGGTGGGGAATGGTGCAACAAATAACACTCCTTGGTACTGGCACCTGTTTCATGGAACTTTTAGACATTGTTTCACATCTTGTTGTGTAGCAAATTCTTAATGGTGGTTTAGGCAGTGAGGTGTGACAATTAACTCTGGTTGAACAAAATGAATGCCGGTTGAGCATAATGTCTACTTAAGGCCATAACATTCAAGATAAATGGGAACAGTCAAATTATTATTTTGTGCTCAGTTAATGCAGATTAATGTTAAAGACTAAGTAGAATTCAGTTCTCCTGTGTTTTATTATTAGTTCCAAAAAACCTCAGTACTTTGAATGAACCAAGTGCTTTTTTATCATCTTGACAGAGAAGAATTCAAAAGGCAGCGTGAAAGCCGGTTATCTGAGATGCAAAGAAGAGCCATCAAAATTACTGTCGGGAAATAAGTTTCAAGAGCGTTATTTTGTTTTGCGAGAAGGAAATCTTCTTCTTTACAAAGATATGAAGGTATGGCTGCCTAGTTGGCGCCCTGTTTAAATCATGAGCAATTATGCTTAAGCTTCCTCTTTTCCACAGGGTTTGACAAGTGACACTGGGTGTTTTTGTTCTGTTTTTCCTTTATGTTTTAAAAGTGGGAAAACAACTTGGTTTATGGCAGCAGAATCAGTAAAGTGAAAATTTCAAAGCAAGTTTATCCTGCTTTATGGAACAATGTACTGCTAACGTAACATTTAATTCAAACACACTTGAGTATGTAGAGTGTAGAGCGAATGTAGAGTATATTATCAATACTTATAATAAGAACCTCACTTATTTGCTGAATAGAGTCTGTTTCTATTTAGGCTCCATAAAATTATTACTTTAGTCTTTTCTGCACGTAGAGACATCGACGAGCCGAAATGTACTCAAGTACAAGACTGGAGAGGACCTCATATGTGAAAACTTCAATTGTTAATGCAGAGAGGAAGTAATGCAATATTTGGAGACAAAGAAAGGGAAGATGTCCCAGGTACATCTATTATGGGTGTACCAAGTTTATCAATGACCCATGGCAGCCAGGACAACAACAGTGCCTACTTCCCCTAAATTAACATCACCTCAAGGGTGATGATCTTTGAGGTGTCATCACCTCATATTGTTTCATCTCAAAATGATGTAGCTGCATTATATAGGTTAGCTACAAAACTAGGGAACAAAGATGTTTTTGCTCCCCTTTCAAGACATACCAGTATAAAGGCAGATGGCTTTAGGAACATTGGAAAGTCCATCATAGCATTTTGATTAAAGGTGTAGGGACACATTCAAATAAAGTTAGAGACTGACAGTGCAATCCTAAGAATGTCTACTCAGAAGTAAGTTCCATTGTGTTTGATAGTGCTTACTCCAAGGAACCTGTGATTAGGATTGCAGCCTGAATACCTAACCCCCAGTTAGATCACCATACCCCTTGTTCTGGCCCAGGGATGTTGCAAACATGCTCTATGTTCGCACAGATAGTTGGCTGCCACTGTGGGGGTAGGGGAGAGCAGAGCAGAAATATGGTAACAGGCAGGCCATTACATTGACCAGACTCAGGAGGTGGGTTGGGCCAGGATCTGGCCCCTTACCAAGCAGCCCAGTCTTGCTTTGGCCTGTTCAGATCTGCACCACTGATTTAAATGGTTCAGAACCAGTTCTGTTGGATATCTGCCATATTATATGGAGTAAAAAAGCAGGCCTCCGTCAGTCTTGGAAGACTATGGTATCGTGCTCGGCGCTGCATACGCTGCATGCGAAGCACGAAAGCCTGGGTTGGATTGTTATGGAGGATAGGCTGTTACCCAAGCAGCAGATACCCCCTCTCCACGCCACTGAATTACTCCAATGGAAAGGCAGAGCCAATACAATTGGATCCAGCTGGCGTCGCAGAGCTGGGCTAAGGACAGGAGCTCACCCTGTCTTGTGGAGCTGACCCGGGTCTTGAACCCTGGCCTGCTGGTTAACAGGCACAGCGTCTTAACCTCTTGTGCCACCCACAGCCCACTATATATGCCACTACACAGCCCGTATATGGAGTAAAATGAAATTATTCACCATTCCACCCTGCAGTCTCAACTGATCCTTTCAAAAACTTGCATCTTTTAAAAAAACTCTGCTTAATGCCATTACAATGTCAACACATACTCAGCTACAATTTGTTTGTCAAAAAACCTTAAACTATTTTCCTTAATTGGCATGACCTCTGTGTTTCAAAATGGCATCTAATTATTTAGTACTAAAGTCAAAAACTGGCACATTTCTGAATATAAATTGGCACCTTTAAAACTTATGTACATTTAACTGTGTGCATGATTGAAGACCTAATTAGCACATTGGCAAGTGTTTATTGCTGTGTTTAAACTTAAACTTTGCATTTCTTACCATTAAACTGTTCCTCTTTCCCAGTTGTTTCCTAAGTTTTCACCTTTTATGGTGATCTATACATATGCAAAGGAAAAACTCTAGAAAGGCATTTTACTACTGGTAGAAGAATAAAAGGAATGTTATTTAAAACAAATTTTCCTCTGAAGAATCTGACTCACTCATTCATTTTATGAATGCACATAAATGTACCTTTAAAGCAGCAATCTCTGTTGCCTTTTTCTCCTGTGGACTGATCATTGCTAGAATCATAAAGCTTATAGCTAAAGGAGCTGGCAAGCTGCCTGCAGCCTGGAAGGGAGACTTGGAGCAACATTTGCACTTATTCTTGCTTCTAGGCTGCAAGCTATTTGCCTATCCTGTGGCTATAATATTTTTGCTTATAGTGTTTGTTCAAGAAAGACATCTTGACACTTTGGGACAGTGTGGAGTCAATACTGGGGGTCAGGCCACACCAATATAGCAGGTGACACCACTTCTCACCAATTTTTAAAAAAATCTTAGTATTTTTGAATAATACCATCATGTTTTATATCAGTCATTGCGTGATTTCATGCAGAATTAAATGAAATTCCAAGTTCTCAAGTTAATTAACAGCTCATCAGCTTGCTTTCTATATTCAGCAAGATTTATGCCAAATATTTGAGCAATAAAACCATCTTTCTGGATACATTTCCAGGTTATGTTAGGCCCCAAGCAAGCAGGTTTATGTCAAACCTTCTGTCAAAGGTTTCTGTCAAAGCAAAAATTATGCAAATATAATTAAGATAACTGCTTAATTTTATGGCAGTACAAGGGTTTGCGTCAACTGGTGCAGGTGACCAGTACTAGTTTTGACTGGTAGTGGTGTCATGCAGACCTTGTTCAGATTGTATTGATTCACTTGTTGAATTTATATCCTGCCTGTCTCCGCAGGGGAGTACTCAACGCAACTAATAACACAAGTAAGCAATCAACATATATTAAAAAAAAACATTTAAAATGATCCCAATACCCTGAATTACAATAAAAACAATTGAAAACACAACAACTCTCAACCATCTAGTGACTCCACTGATGACAGCAGAGCTGCAGGAAGATTGGTAGAGAATCAGTAGCATTAGTTTTCCTTCACTTCACTCTATGGGAGAACAGACACATCTGACCAGATCATAGCATTTGGTGTATGCACCACTTAGTATGACTTTCAGTTGAAGTTGCCTGTTCACTACAAGCCTGTGGGTATGTGTGTCTCATTCTTTGTAGCTTCCCTTGTTGTACTCTTATTTTAATGGTAATGGAACAACGTAGTAAAATGGCATGAACAAGTGTTCAAGGAGCAGAACAAGTAGCTTTTCTACAGCATCGTATTTCTAATTTCTTAACTTAGAAATTTCTGAATTTCACAGAGCAACAAGCCTGAGAAAGTGCTGCCTGTCAAATCGCTGAAACTTTATCTTGGAGTGAAGAAGAAATTCAAACCACCAACAAAGTAAGGAAGAGGAGCAAAAAGAGAATGCATGAAAAATTGCTTTGTAGCCAATAGTTTTGCTGTTTTTTATGAGATAGGAACATAAAACGCTTAACAGCCAAAGAAAATGAGAAAGCCAATCTGTGTCTATCCTTTGTCCTGTGCTAAATCACATTCCTATAATATTAGTTGTTCTCTTGCCAAAGAAAGGGCCCTTTGCTCTGTTTTAAAGCTGCTAAGTTAAGAAATTACTTTATTGACTGGTCCCTTCTAATCTTAGTGTGCCATCTCTTGGGAGGACTGTATTGGTTATTAGCTCAAATTGTCTCGTAACATCTGACCTAAATTCTGGTGATAGGCAGATATTCAATTTAAAAGGCAATAAAATTCACTGATCTCGTCATTTTGGTGTCTGACCGATCCAGAGAGGAAAATTATCCTTCTTTGAGTGCAAATACTTTAACTTGGTGCAGATGTATCATTGTCTAGTCATGGGCAGTCTTCATTGTAGTTTGGTTTTTGTCCTCATTTTCAGGCTTAATCGTTTACTTTGGTTATTGTTGCAATCAAACCAGTGGGGTTTTTTTTCCTAAGCATAGTTAGCACCAAGACACACTGGGGAACCATGATTAAAGAAGATTGGCTTATTTAATTTTATTGTTTTTAATTATGTTTTAAAAATTATATTTATTTTTTAAAAATTATACAGTGGTCCCTCAAAAGCTTTGCATCTGCAGAGGCCAAGCTGACAGCTGAGAGGCCTTGGAGGACCTCCCAGATGCAAATCAGAAGCTTCTGGTTGCATCTGGAGATGTTCTAAGGTGTCTCAATCTGAAAAAGAAGTAATTATTCATCTCTTAGTTCACAATAACAAAGTCCTTAGTGTTCTGCTTGTACTTTTTTCAATTTGACTTTATTTTTTTGCAGTTGGGGTCTAACACTATATACAGCAAAGCATCACTGGTAAGTGAATGTTACCCATGTTTCCCACAAGAATTCAATGTAGAGTACATCTTGAATGCCTTTGGTGGAGAAACGTAGGATTCAAGCAAATTAACATGTATAGATTCAATATGCTTGTATCTTTTTCTTCACTTCGAACTGCCACAAGTCTAACCTCAAGATGCTGCTCAGGTTCTTATACCAACAAATTGGTTTAGAAAGGCCTATATCCTAAAGTGAAATCAAGCCCTTTGCTTCAGAGCATTTAAGATGACTTTCCATAAAATAACACTAGGGGTTGATGTAACTGCGTGGACTCGTAACTGCTCTGGATTTTGCCCTAAGTTACACTTGGAGAGAATGAACATCATGACCAAGTAAAAAATAATAATTTCCAGCTTCTAGACATCACTTTGTTATGGGGTCATGGTTCAGTTGGAGGAAGAGTAGCTCAGTACTAGAAAACTTGCTTTTCATGCTGATGTTTTAGTTTGAATCCTTGGTGTTTCCAAGGATTATGACTCTGGAAAAGCCTAGACTATGAATGTTAGACAGCCACTATCTGTGTTGAAAATACTGACCAATTGCCTGACTGCAGTTACAAGGCAACTTACTATGCAGGTTGGACCTCAGTATCCATATGGGATCAGTTCCTGGATCCTCAGCAGATACCAAACATTTGGATATAAGGGAACACCAGATGTATTTGTGTTTTCTGTTCTGTTTGGATGACCTCTATTGACCCTCTTGACACAGATTTGAAACATATTCTGGAGAGGCTGTGGAAAGCAGCCTCTCCAAGTCTTGGCAGATCTTCCAAATGTGGCCAGAAGAATGTTTCGGTCATACCTGGGAGGTCTGCAAAGGAAGAGAGGTAAGGCAGTAAGGCAAATCTGTGGATGTCAGGTACTCGAATAAAGAGGTCTCATCTGTAATATGTTGCCAGATGAAATCCACAACTTCTTTAGAATTTACTTTTATGTCATTTTCTTTTGATAACAAGTTATTTTCAGTTAAAAAAAACCACACGCAATTATGATATTAGTGAACACTGCAAACCAATTGTCACTGCATGTGTACTTTCTAATGAACAGGAACTGAACTCAATTTTAATGTATACCTTTTATAGGCACTTATGTTGTGATGGACAGGATTCTCAGCTGGAATGGTTGATCAGCATTTTCATAGCACAGGTAGTATTCATATTTCGTATATCTTTAATTTCATGAGCCCAGAGCATAATAAAATTCTGGGCACAGGTAAATTAAATTTTCATTTTAATGTATCTGTAATGTGTGTGAGTGTTTATAGATCCACACTCACATTAAGAAAAATGTACCTATTTCAATATAAATGACAATCGGTGCAAGGAAATATTTATCTTCCCAATTAAAATGTCACAGTATAACCAGTCACTTTCAACTGTTACATCTTTTAATGTATCTTTTAAGTGAGACTCCTTTGTTAAAAGCAAACCCCAGTTATTTTATATGTTGGATGTTTTTTCTTGAATTGAAGCTTAGATAAATGTCAGGGATTGGAACTTGGCACTGCAGCAAGTCTTGTCAAGTCCCAAGTATAAAACCATCACAACTCAACACTTTCACAAGTCCTAGAAGGTGTCCTTTGCTTATTCAACTCCAAAAGTTCCTGAGTCATTCTGGGAAACTTACATTAAGAGTTTGACCCATTGCTTTGCAGATCTACTCAGAAGTTATCCCATTACCTGTCATTCAGTGACACAGCTTTTTCACCCAGGTTACAAAAGCTGGAGCCATAAGGAACTGCTTTCTCACTTTTCCGTCTCCTTCGCTTCCTCACTGCCCCCCCCCCAGACTTTCCCAGCAAATTCTAAGGCAGGAACCCTTCTTGGGTTCCTCCTTCTGCTCTTCAAAGGAATAATCGTCCAGTGATAATGTCTTCAATCAGAAATGGACAAGACAGCCTGCCCCTGCTTCACTCCCCCACCACTTCCTGCTCGATTGAATATGTCAGCTCTTCCCTGCTTTCTGGCAGGAACTTTTCTGTGGCAACTAACCCTCTCTAACCAACTAACCAGTGTGTTAGTTTATTTTTAACACACTGATAAAAATAAGCAAGCACATCCAGACACAGACAGACTTCAGAATGCCTTGCAGAATTTTCCTGTAAGAATTCTGGGGCATGGCATAGTGTAATGTGGCCAATGTAATGCATAATGGACTACAGAAACCCAGAACCAGCTTCTGTTTGTGCCTCATATGGCTTTGCCGCTATCTGGTTGTGGTCGGCCCACAATCTGTTACAAACACTGAAGAGGGTTGCAGAGTTACCAAGAAGAACTGCATGAAAGTATTGCTTTTGACCAGGGTCTCCAAGCCTTTCGGCAGGAGCGCCACATCTCTCTGATATTGTGTCAGGGGCCAGAAAACTAACCCTACAATCCAGAGTAACTACAGGAGCCCGTAAGAGACTGCACCAGCTAGTGAAAACCTATGGGAAATTTATATTGCAATCCAGAGTAAATTGTTCTTACTCCGGAGCAAGGACTCCCCGTAGTTACTCTGGATTGCGCCCTTAGTTACATTTCAAATTTTAATAAATTTGCAAGTAAGAATGTATTGGAGTGAATTACAGGTCTTGGCCAAGGGCTGGATAAAGGGGTCTTGCTGGAGGCCACACTGAGGCTTACAGAGGGCCACATCTGACCCCCCCCCCCCCCCCCCCAGGCAAGGGTTTGGAGACTCCTGTTCTAGACAATTTATCTGTCTTTGTAATTTTGGGTTTTATAAATTGTGCTTTACAGTATGTGAGCAACATAGCTGAAATAGAACTAATGCTTTTAATCTTTAAGTGTTGTAGTTTAGCATATTGCTGTTTTAACCCTTGAAATTAAGAACTATGTTTTCATCTTGACTTATAGATCTGTCATTCTATTATTGCAATTATACCATTTGCCTTTTGTAGTAATGTCTGTAATATGTAAGAAAATTTGTCTTTCACAGCACAGTAATCTTAGACCACCAGATGGAATGACAAGAAAGCAATCAATAAAAAAGAATCCAAAAATTGGAGGATTACCTTTAATACCTATCCAGCATGATAGAAGTATTCCAAAAATTAAAGTCAGCACGTCTGAGGTCAGTTGTTAGTTGGACATTTGAAATATTTTGTTTAGTAGTGGACATTATTAGACATTGTTAGTGTTGGACATTCTTTTGTGTTATATTCTAATACTCCCTTGAGTGTACAGTAGCTGTGTTGCTCAGCACACATTCAAACCAGTATGAGAAAAGAAATTTAAAACACTTAAAACAAAATGAATGGCATCCATAAACCTAAGATGACAAAAAACAATATTCACACTCTAAAACAATTCTGTATGCAACAAGATCTGTTTATTAGCTTTTGGAATTTATGCTGTAATAAAAAAGTTGATATTTCAGTTTGTGAAATATTTTGAGAGATTTGTTTAACTGCAGAAGTAACTTATAAATAATTGTGTTTATTTTTTCATCAAATTATTATTTTTTATTAAACCAAATCCTTATCTATGGAAAAAAACCACATAGTAAAATTAAATGAAAATCATTGCACTTTAAAGACTTCAGTAAATCCATCAAAGAACAATTTCACTTGTGTTGTATTCCATATTACTACTTATTCCCCAAAGAGCAAGACGGAAGTTGAAAAATATACCCTAGAACTGTAGGAAATACTTTGTACCAATAAATTATATCTCATCTGGAACTTAGCAGTTATAAACTTCCATTATAATGTTGACATGAAGAAGAAATTGGTTGGAACCATAGCAACAAAGGCGTACTCATATTCCAGGAGAATATGAGGATCTCAGTGGGTTTTGTGTCTCTAACATATGTGTTATCCAGGATGAATTCGAAGATCCCATAAGGTATTCTCTTGGGTCTCTTGAGTATAGCTGTTTAATTCCATTTCCAGGTGAGGAGGGGAGTAGAGTCACAATTCATCGCTTTAACTTACCCATTCATTTGACTAGAAATCACTTAAAGCATCTGGGGACACAACAGATGTTCTGTTTTTCTAGATATGATTCATTTTGTCGAGTTGTCGATTTGGGAATACAGAAGAAACTTTTCATACATGATGGATGATAATGGTGACAATAGCATGAACTTCTGTTGAATGGTTTAAAAAAACTTCATTCTTTAGTTCTTGTATATTTATCTGCTTTTCTTTTTACTCCTCACTGTTTGCAGTTGTCTTGTACAGTAGCCACCACCCAGTATTTGTGGGTCTGATATCCACAGTGTCCTATATCCACAGTTCTAAAATCCCCTCCGTCACCCTGATGACTTGCCACTCTTTGTAAATGCTTTGCAAAAGGAAGCCTGGAAAAAAGGAATAGGCAGAGAATGCTAGAATTGTAGCTTCTAGAGGAGGTGACGGTGAGAACACTAAACGGAAATGGTGCCTAGCATCCTTGCTCTCTACTTCCTCAGTTGTCCACTTCCCATACGTTCTCACTATCACACTCCTTTAGTATTTCCATGTTGCAGAGGTTTTCAAGCATCGCTGCACAGGATTCCTTCTGAGAATGATAATCTTTCTGGGATACCCCCTCTCCCTCTCCCCAGAAGTGATCACCCTGGATGTGATGTCATGGCAGAAGTGACATCACTGAGACCAGAGCTCGTCCATGTGATGAAGTAAGTCCCATTGTGTTCAATGAGACTTACTCCCAGGAAAGTATGAATTATAGCCTGAGTTCCCCATTCTGATTATGATGCCCACTGCCAGATTGTACCCAGTTTTTCATGACCCCCCTGAAATGAAGTCATAACCCCCCAAAGGGTCCCTTTGGGGACCCTTCCTTTTCCAAAAGCTTCCTTTTCCTGCTTCCTTTTCCAAAAGCTTTCTTGTTACAAAATGTTTGTAAATTAACTGTTATCTGCTTCCTGTTAGCACAATAAATACTGCATTAACGCTTATTGATATCTACAGTATATCTACAGTAGCAGATATTTATTTATTTAAGTAATTTTTATCCCGCCTTTCTTCCCCCACAGGGGGGAACTCAAAGCGGCCAAACAATTAAAAAACAATAAAACACCACTAAAATTACATATGGTAATAAATAGAGATAAAAACACATTAAAATGTAATTAAAATACAATTAGATTAAAGCTAAAAATGATAAAACAGAAAAGATAAAAAAGATAAAAGCCCCCCAACCTCTGCCCCCATTTAAAAAGCTTTTTTAAAATAAAAGGTTTTAAGGCTCCACCTGAAGCTCTGTAGTGAGGGAGCTTTCCTCAGTTCTAAGGCGAGGGAGTTCCAAAGCCGGGGTGCCACCACCGAGAAGGCCCTATCTCTGGCCGCCGCACCTCTCACGTCTCTTAGTGGCGGCACAGTCAGAAGGGCCCCCTCAGATGACCTTAGGTGACGGGTCGGATTGTACGGAAGAAGGCGGTCCCTCAGGTACCCTGGACCCAAGCCATTTAGGGCTTTAAAGGTCAAGACCAGCACTTTGAATTCAGCCCGGAAACGAATGGGCAGCCAGTGTAGTCGCTGAAGCAGTGGCCCGACAGAGTCGAACCGACGAGCCCCAGCAACCAAACGGGCTGCCGCATTCTGGACTAGTTGAAGTTTCCGAACCGTCTTCAGAGGCAGCCCCACGTAGAGCGCGTTGCAATAATCTAGTCTCAATGTCACTAGGGCATGGGTCACTGTGGCCAGATCCAAGCGACTCAGGTATGGTTGCAGCTGGCGGATCAGCCGAAGCTGAGCAAAGGCTCCCCTGGCCACAGCTGCCACCTGGGATATACACTATCTCCAGTATAGGTATCTCAGCAGCAACAAGAATCTGTTCCCCACACATACTTGGAGGAATTCCCTTACCTTTTTTACTCTATAGCACAATCCTAACCATGTGTACTCAGAAGTAAGCCCCATTGTGTTCAGTGGGTCTTACTCCTAGGAAAGTGTCTTTAGGATTGCAGCCTAAGTAGCCCAAAATATTCCATTATCCCTATTGCACTATTTCTTCCTTACTGCTTCCTACCCAAAGGACAATTTAGCATGTGAAGTCCTTCTGTCTTTTTCTAGTCTTGTACTTAAACTCAGTATTAACAAAGATTTTCAATTTTTGGCATATTCAAATTCCCTACCCCAACCATTATATATTATTTATTTGTAGATCTTTTTAAAGAGGATCCCTCTAGTAAAATGTTTTAGAACTACTTATCTATGCTTTTTCTTTCATTTCCATTTTATTCAGAATTCAAAACTGGAACCAGAAAGTGACTCAACAGAAGACAAAAGGGGTTTAAAACAGAAACTAGCACTGGTGGCGCAGTGCTTGGAACGCAAGGAGGAAAAAGCCTGGAACCGGGTGAAAAAGCACCGGAGCTTGATCTGTTTGGATGATACAGGGCAAGACGATGATGGCCTGCCCCAAAGACCCTTCAAAGAATCCAAATCCCCAAAGAAAAGTGATGGCCAGGCTCATCAGACTCATATGGAATCTGATAATCAGCTTCCAGCAAATGTTATTCAAGAACTCAATGCTGTCCTGCAGAAACACAGAGCTCTCCAGGAAGAAACTTAGCAACAGTTCATCAAACTTGTACATCAGTTTCATTTTGGGAAATGAAATATGTTTTCTCCATGTAAATTATAGAGTGAAAATATATTTATTTGTAAATGTTGATCTAAAAGAAAATTGGATGGTATTTATCAGTCTATGAACTTTCCTAAAGTTATCACTTTCCTAAAGTGATAACACTTGTAATATTAGAAGACACCCCAGTCCTGCAGAAAAGATATTATAAAATTTATAAGCCATTGGGAGGGATTCATGATGTTCTCACACAAATTCTTTCAGTTGGAAATTCTTTCTTTGGGCAAAATCCAGAGTAACTACAGGGAGTCCTTGCTCCAGTGTAAGAACAATTTACTCTGGATTGCAATATGAATTTCCCATAGGTTTTCACTAGGTGGTGCAGTAACTATGGGTGCACGTAAAGTCTTTTACATGCTCGTGTAGTTACTCTGGATTTGGGGGACTGTTTTAAAGCACAGAGAAAAATAGTGTAAAAATGGAAGAGTCTTCTGAGGTGTGGCTCTGCCCCTATTTCCTTTCTGTTAATGAATTATCAGTACAGAAGGGAATATAGAATAAGTATCGTGTTGATGTGATATCACCACGTTATTGATGTGATATCACCAGGCCTAAAAGCCTTTAAAAAAGGATTGGACAGATTTTATGGAAGAAAAGTTCATCCCAGATTACAAGCCATGCAGAAAGATTCCTTATTGAAACCTTGTAGAGCTATCCACCTGCTCCAATATACCTTAGAGCACAATCCTAACCATGTCTACTCCGAAGTTAGGCCCATTGTGTTTAATGGGTCTTACTCCCAGGAAAATGTGTTCAGGATTGCAGCCTTTATGACCTAGATGGACAAATTCTAATTCAGCACAAGACCACTTGCACATTTTATGAGAACAGGACAATGGCAGAAGAGGAAGTATGAGCAAGTCTAACATTTGTCATCCTCCCTGTTTCATGAGTTGTGGGTCACCGATCATCATGATGTTCATCACTATGCTTTATAAATAAGAGTTTCTGAAAAAAAAAATTGTGTAGCACAAATAAGGAGGTCCAATTACGCACCACATTGAGAAAGTAGTACCTAACTTTAAAAAATAAACTGACAACTATTGTACAGATTCTGCAATAAGCAATAACACACTGCATTTGAACTCTTTAGCATATGCCCGCCTCTCTCTACTGCAACAACTGATTTCCTATTACTCTGTACACTTTGCATGGAACACACGATTGCTGCATGTACATGTGTTTCCCACAGAGAACTTTTCTAGGCCCCCATAGTCTGCCTTGCAGCATGAAGTTTCCCAAACCTCACCATCTTTTCAAAACTCCAAGGAGTTGGAAATGTGTTAGCAGGTCAAAGGGTAGGAGATTGAGAACACTTGAAAGGCTGTGATGTGCACTTACATTTCCAATACCTGCAATCACTGTCACAAATTGCAGTCTTACTCACAGACATGCACAAGCAGACCAAAATCTACAACCAACTGTAATACAAAGTGTTTACTCAGGGCTTTTATGCAGCACTATCAAAAGTAACTGATGTAGTATACTAAGCCATTGTATGCTACAATTAACAAATTTAAAAATAAACACCACTGGTTGACACAGTGGCTTCACTAGTGGCTACAATCATGGGGGCTATACTGGTTGATGCACAGAGTGGCGGAGACACCACAACTGGCCAAAATTTTTATTGATTTTTCAAATAATACCATCATGTTATATATCAATTGAGATGTAATTTCATGCAGAATGTAGTGAAACTGAGATATTTCAACTCTTCTATCAAAAGTTATAGCCTAACTTGCTATAGTCCAACTATAACATTATATAGCAGGGGTCTGTTCAATGGTACATCACCACTCCCACTGCCCTGAGTGGTGCATGGGAGGAAGTACATCATAGATGATGCGCTGACCTCCACACCAGGTGACACAAAACCCTTGTGAGGCCACTGATCTACACACCCAGTACAGTAAGAAGGTAGCATCCTGAGGAGGGTGTTTCTGAGAGCAGAAGCAGGACACTATATTTTGAATAGTACCTGTATTTAAAAACACAAACACAACTTCCTTTAAGTACAACACAAGTACATTGGGGAAAAAGGTTTTTCTTCTGCTGCAATCCTATTCAGATCTTCCTATAAGTCCCATAGAACACAATGGGACTTATTTCCAAGTAGACATGCTTAGACTTGCACCCTTCAACTCCTTATTTTCTGTGCTAGCTTTCTATCTGCAGGGGGTTGGGTTATTTTACCAGTGGAGAGCATCCAAGAAATGTCACAATCCCTTTTCTCACTCTCTTGCACACCCGAAGTGGTACACCATAAGACACTATCGCCTCCTGTACAGCACTTTCACTAGTGTAATATAGTAATTTTACTGAAACTTTTGAATGTGGTGTATAAAGTCACTGTATTTTTTTTAAAAGATGGTTTATGTATGGATTCATACCTCTATGTATAATTTGTTGCTGCTAATGAGAGGCTGAAAAATAAAATGTTATGTTGGCCATCGTGTTCTAAAGGGTCCAGCTCTACCACCATGTATAGTTAATTACTAGATAGGACTGCAGAAAAGATGCAGTGATGACATAGGTGTCTTACATCTTAAGTGTGATTGATGTTTCTATCTGCTCCATTGTTTGCTATGCAAATCTTAAGCGTAGGGGCTGCAATGATTAATTGTAACCCTTAATTGTGCCTGTGAAGCTATCATTGTGGGATGAGGTGTATCTGTGTAGATGACAGGACGTAACTCATGCTCTGACTTGTGAACATCTTTGAGATAATTTCCCCTATGCTACATCCTTAATATGTGGTGCAAAGTTAGCGGCATCTAATTGTAGGGATAGCCTACAATCCAGAGTAACTAAGGGAAGACATAAGAGGCACTTACTCTAGATTGCTCTATGCATTTCTCATAGGTTTCCCATAGGTAGCACTGTAACTATGTTGGTGTAAAAGGTCCCGTAATTACTCTGAATTGTAGCCATAGACCGTTTGTGAAGATTCTATCTCTTTATGATTAGAATCTTTTGGTAGGAAAATTCTTATAATCTGAGCACATCTTTCTTGTTGCAAAACATTTTCCCAAGAGGACACAAATTCAAATTAATAAAATTAGTTTTTAAGTAAACATCAAACATTCACTAGGCCAGTGGTTCCACTCTTTACCTAAAGGCAAAGGAACCACTAAGTTTTCACAGAGCTGTCAAGGGGCATGGTGACTCACTGGTGTCAGAACCTAAAACACTTCCAAGTTGGTGCCACCACTGCCAAATAAGTTTTTAAAATATCTTTGGATTTATTTGTCTGCAGTGGCAGTGAAAACTTAGGTTTTGCCACATTTACAGTGTCACTACAGATTGGTAAGTCTGACCCTTTTTCTTACTTAGAGGTGATGGTGCAAACTTAAAAGTGCTGGACCATTATCACTGCCAGATCACCACTATCCTTAAGGGAGACCAGGAGTACAATCCTAGCCATGTCTAGCCAAAAGTAAGTCCCATTGTGCTCAATAGGTCTTACTCCCAGGAAAGTTTTTTCTGAATTGCAGCCTAGGTCACCATCCTTCCCTGGACATCGCAACCCTTGGGGGGCAATACTGATCTAGGCTGTCAAAAAATGTTGAAAGTAAAGCACAGAAAAATGAAGGTGTTCCTTTGATGAGCTCAGTCTCTGATGCAATGGGAGTCTTTCTGCTTGATTTTCATCTTTTTTTGTTTCATGGCACACCATTAGTCTTTCGATAGAAACATGATGGGGGGCTCACATCTTGCAGTGGTCCTGCTAATAAACTGCAGCACACTAACAGCCATCTATGGCACAACAGTGTGCCCAGTGGTTGAAAATGGCTGGCTTAGCATAATAACAGCAAGCTTTAAGATATATAAAAATACCAAGATTTTGGTCTTGGTCCATCATGTTGTGAGGCACACACTCATGCTTGTCACCCTGGTGCATTCTGCACCCCCTTGTGACAAGGCTGCTTGTGAAGACTTTTGTGCTCCTGCTATAGCCCTACACAGCTGCTTTGAAATCACAGCAATTGTGTGTGATACTTGTTTCCTTTAGTCTCATTTCCCAGTGAATAGTATCAATGGTCCTTTTAAAAAACACATTTTAATTTTTGATCAGCCCAACAGTCTTACAAGCACAATTGTTGAATCTCACTTGCTTTTCATGCTTGTTAACAGTGAATAACTCATTTTCTTGTGAAAAATGAAAGCTGGCATTTATAAACAAAATCTGCATTTTCTGATCAGAGTTGCGCTGGGAGGAGGGTGGCAGTTTTTATTTCAGTGGATATTTATAAAGTGTTAAAAATCCTGAAATATAGCTCTAGTTTAAGATAGAACAGTGCAAAATGTCCCTTGCTTCTGCTTATTTTTGTTTATTGTCAGGTTCTTGAGTTACAAAAGTCAGGACTAAGGCTGCAATCCTAAAGACACTTTCCTGGGAGTAAGATCCATTGAACGCAATGAGGCTTACTTTTGAGTAGACATGATTAGGATTGTGCACTCAATGACGTTATGGTGCTTATGTTGTTGTACCTGATAAGTTTTTTTTCTTCTTGATTAACACCCAGCCACAACAACTGGATCTTGAAGCATGAAATTTGGGGAGCATTTTCCTTCTTTGATGTAAGCACCCACTAAGAACTACTTTGGTGCCCAGTGATGCCCAGTGGCACCTACTGCCTGGTGTTGTTGAGTGCTCAGTGGTGCTTGGTGACTGGGAGGGATACCAGGTGCTCAGTATGGGTGCCTGGTGGTGCCCAGTGGTTCCCTGTGGTGCCTGATGGTGCCTGCGCCCTGCTGTCCAGTAGGTATGACTGGCAGTGGTGCCCAGTGCCTGCTGGTGTCTGCTGTCTAGTGGTGCCAGTATGGGTGCCCACTGCCTGGTAGTGCCTGCTGCCCACTGCACAGTGGTGTCCGGTCCCTGCTAGGAATGCTCAGTGCCTGCTGCTCACTTCACACTTGTGACCATCCTAATGGTGCCTGGTAGGGATGCTGTGCCCCCACTTGTGTCCACCATTGCCCCTAGTATCCACCAGTGCCTGTCAGTTCTCATTGGTACCCACTGCCAGGTGCCTGGCACCAAATCCCATTGCTTGTGCCCAGCAGTGCCCATCCTTGCCCAAAGCCCACAAATATTCGTGAACTTTTACTCTCGCAAGGACAAGTAAATTCTGCTAGTATATGATATTAGAGTGTTGGTACAGCCATGTGCTTAGAAGTGGTGGACAGGAGCAGGACAAGACCTGTATCTCTACCTGGATGGGTGATAACCATAGAATGGAATAAGGCAGTGATTTTCAATCTTTTCCATCTCGGGGCACACTAACAAGGTTATAAAATTGTCAAGGCACCATCATTTTTTAAAAATCATTGTCAGGGCACACCATGCTGCTGGTTGGGGGCTCAAATCCTCCAGGTCCTACTAATGATCCTAAGTAAATGGCACTTACTCCCAAAGCACACCTGCAGACCATCTGTGGCACACCAGTGTGCCATGGCAGGGTTGAAAATCACTGGATTAAAGGAATTTCCCCCTTAATATCCCTCTCAATGCAATAGGTAGAGTTAGAACAGATTGTAATTAATGTGTTGGAATTCCTTGCTGCATGTGGTGAAGGAGCCTGGCCTACATTAAAATTAGACTAATGTGCAACCTTGATGTGTATGTGCATCCTTCTAGATATAGGATATAGTTATGTTGTTGTCTTGGGTTTGCTCTGGACCATACAAACCTTTGTCCTGATCCAAGAGGGTGATTATTATATTCTCATCATAAATAAAAAGGGATAGGAACTGTCAGCCCCTATTACTTCCTTTCTCATTGATTGCTAAAGGCTTCCTCTTTAATGGCTTCCTCTTGCAGGGTTTGCACATAATATATGCACTGCCTCATTTAGAAGTTAGTTCATGAACGAGCCCATAATTTTTGTCATAGATAGGAAATAAATGCTTAATTTCTACTATGCTAATTTCCAAGTGAGTTTTTTTTCTGCTACACCTAGTTACTGTAGAAGACACTCAATAAATAATAAATACTAATATTCATAATGTCTAAGGATGGAAAGAGAAAAGTGTTTTATACTTCACTGAGTTGTAATGGATGATATTTTCATTGAATTAGATGAAGCTTTATTCTATTTTACTGATTTTTGTGTTTATTACCTGGCCTGGCTTTCAGGATAGGATTATAAATCTTTTCTTTCTTTTAAAAATGTTGCTAAGTTTGCATCATATATTTAATGCAACATAAAACAGATTTTAGAGAGTAAGTAGTATTTTCTGTTTAAATTGTATGTTCTGTCTCGGGAAAACTGCTGTAAAAAGGTGAATAATTATGGTTGAAATGTCTGCATCTGCAAACTTTATTGATCAATAATTGCCTAATTCACTCACCCTCTTAAGGTGGGTGAATTAGGCAATTATTGATTGTTGTGTTTCATACTTTACATGGGAAATTAGAAATTATTAATGGGGCTAGATTATGGGACATGTCAGGAACTTCTTTGTTCTCACTGGACAACGCATAAATTGTGTGTTTTATAGCTTAGCATAACGTCACTCCATAAATTGAATTGTGGGATTTGCGGAATAACTGGAGTTTCTGTGTAAGAACAGAGTGTGAACTAGCTGCTTCTCCTAGAACACAATCCTAACCATGTCTACTCAAAAGTGAGCCCCATTATGTTCAGTGGGTCTTACTCCCAGGAAAGTGTGTTTAGGATTGCAGCCTTAACCATTGACAGCTCCTGTGACATCTTAGGTAAAGTTTGGGAACCACTGGGCTAGATGAACTGCAAGGTGATAGGAATATTTGCAAGATGTTTATTTAAAATTAATTTGAGTCATTTTAATAATAATAATAATAATAATAATAATAATAATAATAATAATAATAATAATAATAATAATAATAATATCACTCTGCCAACTGCAGAAAGCCGCTCTTCTGGGATCAGCACGAATGACATGCCACTACATCACACAGTCCTAGACTCTTGGCAAGGATCCGACTGGTGAAGTGAATGAAACCAGCACGAAATTGTTTGCTGTGCATTTATGTATAATAATAATAATAATAATAATAATAATAATAATAATAATAATAATAATAATAATAATAACAACAACTTTCTTTATACCCTGCCTTTCTCACGGAGCGACCCAAGGCGGCTTACAAAAAACAAACCATAAAAACATGTGTAGTAAGGAAATTTTCCTGCTGATGCTCCAAATCACTCTGCCTTCACTTGTTCAATGATTTTCAGCCAGTGTGCCGTGACTGATTAATAGGTGTGCCACAAGAGTGGAGCAATTGTAGATACTAGTGCCCAGTAGCAGTGTGGTGAGTTTTGAAAATGGTTAAAAAAACTAATAATATGCTATAAAAAATTTTTAAGCATTTTTTTCAGTGTGCCATGAGATGAAAAAGACTGAAAAATCACTGCTCTAATGGCCTTCATCAATATTAAATTTTGGACCTGTCAATCAGAGCCACTGCTGTTAACTATTCCAATTTCTATTTGCAACCGAATTACTTTTTTTAAAAAAAAATCAAATCATTACTGCCTTGATACATAGTGATATATATGTTAATATCTTCTGGATTTAGTTCTTTTCCAAGGTTCTGCTTTGGTGACACTCACTACAGAATAATCCTCTTTCTCTCTCTTGTAAAGCTCAGAATTAACTCACCCAAAATGACAAAACAATTTTGTATCAAACTAATTTCAGTAAATTGAGGTTGTTCCATTCTATGAATGGTTTTAATGCCTTGTTTTCTCCCCATCTTTACTTCCAATATGTGCAAATTAAGAAGTAATTGTGTTAACCTTTGAGTAGTTTTGCCTTTTTACACTTAGACATTTTGCACATTTACTAGAAATACATTTTTTTCTGAAATGATTCCTCCAGGTCTTTATTATTTGTCTATCTTAGTTGGGGGGTTAAAGAATGGACTGGAATCTGCTATGCACATAGGTTAGTGGTATTTAAGCAGGGTAGTGGTATTTAGGGTATTTAGTGGTATTAAGGGTAGTGGTATTTAGGGCAGTGGTATTTAAGCATTTCATCCAATTTTCCCCCTTCCCCCCAGTTTCTCCCCTTTCCCCATTATTCTGATGACCTTTCTGATGGCCTTTATTCTGTGGCCCTTAATCTAATGGCCTCTTGCAATGGAATTTTTCCCATGCACATGTAAGAGGGCTTGAGTATGGTGGAACTGGTGCATTCCAGGATTGAGGAGAAGGTGGACCATTGGCAGGTGATGGGCAGGTCCATGGGCAGTGCAGGATCAGGCAAGTAGGGGAGCAAGCATCCAACTCTTTGGCAGGATCTTAAATCCATTCTTGGGCAACAGTGCTCGGCTGCTTGGACCAGCTGAACGATGAGTTCAGGAATAGATAGACAATTGGAATCACTCAAGGCTGGAGGCTCCAGAAGCAGTGCACATGCGTGACTATCACACATGCGCATTAGGTTTCCTCATCCCAGAACTGACTGGGGATCTCTTGGGGGTGAAATGTCAAACCCCTCTGGAGCGTCACCCCGCTCCGGCACATCACCTGGTGCAGACCGCACCAGCCACACCCCCTGCACCCAGGCCAGCATGGACTTGCACCCGCCTAACCATGGGTTAGGATCATGGTGTGAGCTAACACCTCTAATAAACATGTGCACCCATCACAAGGAGGAGGACAAACAGACCACGATTAATGCTCACACATTACAATGAACACGGATACAATTATTATTTTATACATAGGTACAGTTATTCATGCCTTCCACCAGTGTCATTATATAACTGTGTACCTGGCTTCTTCATCTTTAAAGTGAACCCAAATACAGTTATTTGTTTTGAAAGTCATTCCAGGGTAGAGCATCACATGTAAACAGTCTTTCTTTCAGACTTTTTGAAAGCCAGGAGCCAATGATTTCTAAAACTGTAGCACTTAACAATGGCCTGAAGTGCTGGGTTGGATTGTGACCTAAATATTTAATCTCCAACTCTTTCAGCTCAGAAAATGTCAATCACAGACAAACCATGAAGAAGACAAAAAGCCCAGATTTTTTTTCCCCCTAAACAGCTGTATTGTATTTCATGGTCTTTATCCACCCACATTCTTTATTGTTCAATATTTCAGTAGTCAAACTGTTGGCTTTTTTTGTTGCTGATCCTAAAGGTAAATCTTTCTCAAATCTTCTAAAAATAATGTAGGAAGATTTATGTCTGCCAGGAATCTGTTTTTTTCCACTTAGGGCTATGTCTGGCATTCCTTAAAATCAACGTAGGTATTTGGAAACCTGTTTTTAGGTTGGATTTGCTTTACAATGATTAGATTTTCGTGTCAGCTTCCCTTTGATAATACTACATTTTTTTCTGAGTTTTTGCCGGAGTAAAACTGACATGAAATTGACATGCATTTTTACCTGCAGGCAAAAGTGACATTGGCATAAAGTCTTAAGATCTGTGATGCTTAAAAATTGATGTTGGAACTAACCGCATTAAAATGAAGGTGCAACATAGCCCCCAAAAGTGGATGTAATAGAAGCTGGAGTGTAAGATAAGACAGGATGGACCGCTTTATTGTAACCATTTCAGCAAACTTCAAGACCTTTGTACAACATACATGCAGTGATACATGTGTAATCCAGAAGTCTTTGCTGCTTGGGTTGCCATATGTCCTCAAAAACAGGGACAATCCTGATTTTAGAGGATTGTGTTCACATACTGGCAAATGGGACAGAGGATCCTGTCCCAATTTTGTGGAAGAGAATGATTTGCAGTCCTTGTTCATCACAGACTCATCAACGCCAGCGGGGTTGTTGGTGAACACTATCACGTGAAAATAGGCTTGCCATATGTACTAGAAAACCAGGACTGTCCCAGTTTTCGGGGATTGCATTAACATACTGGCAAGTTTGAATGGTCCTGTCCCAGTTTTTTTGTGGAAGAGAATTATGGCCACCCGACCTTGGGCTGTCTCGTTTTCTGAAAAAGCTAAGCAGGATCAGCTTAGTTCTTGCCTTGGATAGGTGACCAGAGCCAATGGCTAGAGATAGAGTGTGGAGGAATCAACTAGCAAGAAACTGAATAACACCCTGAGAACTTCAGAGGGCCCAATCCTCGGTACTAAGAGATGTGCTATTGTAGAAGGACAGTCGTAGAGATCTCCTCTAAGTAAGGGGACATTTCTTTTCCTCCAAGCTGCGCTATGGCTTAAGCAGTGCTGGAAAGTTGAATAGGATTGGGCCCTCAGGCATGTTTTGCGGCTGTCTATGGAAGCCTGGAAAGTGCAAGAGCAGTTTATCGAAGAAGGCAATCCCACCATGATGGAAAACATCTGTTCTTCAGGGCAGAGCATCTGCTTGCATGCAGAAGGTTAGACCAATTTAAGATTGGTTTAAGAAGATTAAACCAATAAGTTTAATCATCGGTGCCACAAAATAGGACTGGGAAAGATCCTTGTCTGAAATCCTGGAAAGTCGCTGCCAATAGCTGTTGACAATATTGTCCTGGATCAGGACATATCAGCCAAAAGGCAACAACAAATATCTTGCACAGTGTCGAGGGCTGGGAAAAAAATTAAATATAAAATTTCAATAAATACATTCAAGATGGAACTTAGATTAATGAATAAATGGGCTTAAATTTCTAATATATAAGAAAACACTTAAAAGGGCCCCAGTCCTCCCACCCCTCCATCATAGTTCCAGTTGTGTTTAGTCATATGGGTCAGAGGATTTGAGGGGGTCAGACCCTACAATCCAGAGTAATTACAGGAGCATGTAAGAGACATTACGTGCACCCATAGTTACTGCACTACCTAGTGAAAACCTATGGGAAATTCATATTGCAATCCAGAGTAAATTGTTCTTATACCGGAGCAAGGACTCCCCGTAGTTACTCTGGATTGCACCCAGAGGCTGCTTGGGGACCAGAGGCCAGTTAAAGGCTTTCTGTGGACCACATCTTAGATGCGGAAACCCCTTTCATAGATGAATCATTGAATAATTTTCCATAAAAAAATCTTAAGCATTAAAAACCCTTGCATGTGGTGGGAGCTCGTATATACAACGTGTGTGATATACAGTGTGTAGGTGTGTGTGTGTGTGTGTGTGCGCGCACACACACAAAACACACACACACTGTATATGACGTGTGCGTTTTGCGTGTGGAGAAGCATACCATTAAATAAGACAGTTTGAAAAGGGCCCAGCCCAGGCACAGACCTAACACTTCCACTAGAACTTCACCATTTTTTCAATTTGCTTTTATACTTAGGAAGTATTTGAGGTTTTAACCATCAAGTCACTGATGGGGAAGGCGGAAAGCAAAAGTTTGGCTCCAGTGGTGCCTGCTTTGTTTGTATAAATGAACCCAGCAAGGTAATTTCGGTTGGGTCTACAATTGCGTTCAGGCCCCTGAAGGTTAATGTGTAGCACATTAAGCATGTTATAATTGAACTGTAGGGAAACAAATTAAAATTGTAATGAACTCTGTTCCCTTTGGAAGTAAAATTAGGTACATCATTACCAGCTCTGGCAGAGTTCTTGATATTATGGTCTAATCAGCACTTAATAGCCCACTCTCTGTGGCTCTAATTTCACATAATTAATGTGCATGAAAAATGAACCCCATAAAGATTTCTGGTTTCTGTACTGTTTGTCGAGGAAGGTAAGGACACTAATAGCCTAATTCAGTCTTTCACGTATGCCAGTATCTGTCCACATACACAAGAAAGATGATGGTCTTGGTGGTTCAGAAGTCCACCCATTCCCACAAATTCGACCCCCTGGGTTGGCGCAACTTCATAAAAGCCACAAGTCTGACAATGAAGATACTAAAATGGCATCTCCTACCACTTTCCTGGCCAGCAAAGTGGCATCACTAGAGTTTGTGTCACTCAGTGCAAGACGCCAGTGTGTTACCCCTATGGACTTCCTCCCACGCAGTGGACAGAGCAACTCCCTGGACACAGTGATATACCATTGATCTGTCCCCATTTTGTTTTTTGGCTATAACTTTTGATAGAATAGAGATATTTTAATGGGGTTTGTTTTGTTGCATTCTGCATACCATTTTGCATTGAAGGATATATGGCATGATGTAGTATTTGAAAGTACCTGTACCAAGATTTTGAAATTATTTTTACCAGTAGTGGTGTCAGCCCCTTGTGCACATCATCTGGTGTGGCCCACACCCTCCATAAGTGCCACTGATCCTGCCTATTTCTTACAATAGAGCATAGGATACAGATGATGTGTTGCAGCCAATCACAACACATTAGTACTGTATTATAAGTCCTGCCAGGGAGACCTTACCATGAGTGGCACACAAGGTTATACATCTCGGATCCTTTAGAGCACAGACAGGGAAACTTTGGTGATAGGAAACAGAGTGAAAAGGGCACTTGGTGCACAAAAAGCACCCTGCACAAACCAACTCTTATTCCTCGTAACATGTAAGGCAAAATTGGAGTGACCATATATTATAATAAAAAAGAGGACCCCCCCTCCCAAAGTGTAGGACACCCAAGAAAAATGTAGGTCAAGGCAAAATGAAAGCCAAAAACACTCATAGGTATTGCTTTCATGTGGTTAATTTTAGTGCTATGGCTAACTTCCAGTTAGGCCTAACTTCCAGTTAGGCCAACCTAAGCCCTGGCATAATCCTATGCTGGCCTGGAGGTGTCACAAAAGTGCCATAAGGCATTTCTGCCCCACTCCTGGGCACAGGCATATACTGACCTCCCCACACTACCATGGGAAGATATGCGAGGTGAGTTAGGCCAGCCTAAATTGGTTAGGATTGTGCCCTATATTATTTATTATTAAATTTAATTATCGTTGCAAGTATTCTGCTGCAGGAGGTCTCCAGATGGAACCTGTGTTCTGCCACCACAATGGGGGAAGCAAAGGGTGGGATGGAATCCCACATGATGATGTCACATGTTGCTACATGTTGATGTTGCATATCTATTTCGTTTCTTATTCCCCATCACCACCAATACTAATTATAATTGATAATTCAGGATAATCAAAAGTGTCTTTGCTATAAAAAGGTGTTGCCCAGCTCTCCTCCTGCAACAGCACAAGAGTTGAGAGTATCACTCGGTGAATGCTACAGACTGCAACCATTGGTACTTCTGGCCAAACTCACATTACAATTCCTTTCCCTTCTCTGGATTGAGCATTGCTAAAAGGGTCTGAACATTGGTCCTCTGCAGAGTTCCACCCTCCCTAGCAGTCCACTTTTTCCCAAGGAAAAATTCCTTATTTTTGGAAAGGGAGAGACAAAATTTAGCAGTGGGTGACCCTACTGATGAGCAGAGCTGTCTTTTTGGCACTGGAGACCTGGGAAGCTGAGAAGGAAATCCCATGGAAGGTACTTGAAAAGGTCTGATCAATTTCAGTGTGAGCCACAGTGCAATTCTCCATCCTTACAGAGCTTTAATGGTTGTAATTGCTTTCCTTGGGAATTGAATTTCTTTTTTTATGTTGCAAGGTGGGATTGGAAAGTATGTAAAATAAATCCTGATTTTATTTCATTTTTAGAGTGTAGCTCATCCACAATGCTATTTCATCCATAAATCAGAAATATCGAGCAGCCAAATCCTGAGCTGCACGCTGTACCGAGGTTTTCTCACTCCTAATGTCTCTTTGGGGAAATTCCCTACATAAGCAGAGTATAGAGCTACTTTTTCTGCACCAGCCCTAGTGGTAGGGCTTGCAGATGTGCCTTACACCACATTTGTGACACCTAGCTTCTGCTGTATCCCTACAGTAAGCCCTTAGCATTGTGCTCCAAATCAGTGGTTCTCAAACCTTTCTGCACTGGGACCCATTTTTACAAATGAGCTCCTATTGAAACCCACCTTTTTATACATTTAAGAGACTTTTTAAAAGATGATCTACGTTTATAAGTAATTGTTTGCAAGAAAAAAAATTACTTGCAAAAAAAAATTTATACTTGGGGTATAAAAAAAAATTTATACCCCAGCAATATCTGTTCTAGTGGCTTCTGCTGGTGTTCTTTTTGCATTTTAGATTGTGAGCCCTTTTGGGACAGGGACCCATTAGCTTTTAATTAGCTATTAATTTTTTTCATTTTCTTGTAAACCGGTTTGTGAACTTTTCAGTTGAAAAGCGGTATATAAATACTGTAGATAGATACCCAGAACTGATTTATTCAACACACGTTTAACTCTTTCAACCTCCCTCTAGTCTAAAGGCTAAAATTGTCCTCTCCAATGTTGATTTGCATGATTGGTACCCCTGCTAACTGAGCAAGAGGCACTCTTTCAAGTGGGTGTTCCTCTTTTATTTAGCAGGGGGAGAGTAACTGGCCCTACACACCCCAGCAGTGTTTGTTCTAGTGGCTTCTGCTGGGGTTCTTTTTGCATTTTAGATTGTGAGCCCTTTTGGGACAGGCACCCATTAGCTTTAATTAGCTATTATTATTTTTTTGTTTTCTTTGTAAACCGCTTTGTGAACTTTTCAGTTGAAAAGCTGTATATAAATACTGTAGATAGATAGATAGATAGATAGATAGATAGATAGATAGATAGATAGATAGATAGATAGATAGATAGATAGGGTGATCAAACTTTTTTGGCATTTCCTTATGACTTTCTTCAGTAAATAACCATCAAATACATAAGATATTCACTGCCCACACATACGTTTATTCATTTTACTGTAGTTTGTCATGTATTTTGGCTACATGTTAATAAATGTGTTATTTATGCTTCTGCATGTGGTATTTATGACTTTTTTGTTGGCCGATTTGCATTTGCTGGATGAAAAAAACTAGGTTCCACTTTTCAACGGTTTTCACTTTTGGATGGTGCTCCAGTCCTTAACTCATCCAATATTTTGGGGAAAGAAACTCACCAGAAAAGAGATGCTCAAACATTTATCTTACTATATTTACACTAGCTTGCAAATTGCAAGAGCTCAGCTGCTTGAAAGGTAGGGTTGCCATAATTCTCTTCCACAAAACTGGGACAGGACCCTCTGTCCCATTTGCCTGCCATGTGAACACAATCCCCCAAAATTGGGATTGTCCCTGTTTTCTGGACATATGGCAACCCTATTTGCTGGGCAGTTAGCAGATATCTGATTTTTGAATAGGGAATGAAGGAATTAGTGATCTAAGCTTTCCATCATCCTTGTTTTCATAGGAGAATCTGCAGGACCAGAAATTGGATCACCACCCACCAACTGGGTACTGATCTGTGATTTACAGATCTAGATTACATCAGATTCTCCTCTCTTCTCCTTCTAGGGCATACTCCCCCCTTAAAAGGGATTATAATGCACTATACTAAAATTTGACAAGGGTGATTCATCAATCATTCTACTCAGTACTGAGAAAACGAGCAACATTGCAAATTTCCAAGTCAAAGGGAGAATGAGTCTATTTGAGCTTTGGTCTCTCTCAGAACATTTAACATTTTGGAGCACGCCAGGGGTTGTTACATATTTTCTCTGGCAGAAATTAGAGAGGGGAAAAAACGAAATCGTAAATAGCCACTTTGGAGTGCTGTTAACACAAAGCAAGGAGAGAAAATGAAAGCAGGAGCTACTGACAAGCAGAGATAAGTGTCTCACCATATGGATTGTAACCTTTTAATTATATTTCTCCCTTTCTTTTTTTGTGGCAACTTTTAGTGGTAATAATTTTTCAACTAATTAAAGACCAGCTGCTACTGAGCCAACTCGACAACCCAATAAGGAGCCCACAACCCGGTAAACAATCTTTAGTGCCAGCCAGCTCGCTGAATCACCTCCTGTCACTGGCATGGAAGTTGTATTTCATAGATGCATGTTGTTATTGCTTTTCCTGGCTCGGAGAAATGCTTTACTTTGGAATCATCTAAACAATGCATCGTGGCTCAAGCCATGTCACAGATCTCAGCTAATGCGCCTTCTCTACTTTTAGGATGTTGAATTGCTTCTCCAGGGACTGACCACACAATAGGCTCAGAGTATGAACTTGGGGGTAGTGACCATGAAATGCTGCAAATCTCAATCTTATGGGAAGCGAAGTGCTTGCATAGTGAAACCTGTTGATATGATGATGTGATAATAGAACCAATTACAGAGGGAAGTGGTGGGGTCTCCCTTTCTGGAAGTCTTCAAGCAGTGTCTTGATGGACATCTTTTGTAGAGGCCCTGTTGAATATTGTCCTGCCTCAAGTATAGGAGTTAGGAAATTCTTGAAGACCGCTTCTTACAATATGACTCTAGGTTTTGTGATTCCATATCTCACCTGATCCAGACAAGATTATTCTACAGATGGGAACTTGAATCAAAAGACCTAGACTCAAGTCACGAAAATCCCATATTTCATGTCACTCGAAGACTCTAGACTCTAGAGCAGTGATTTTCAACCAGTGTGCCATGGCACACTGGTGTGCAATGGATTGTCCTCAAGTGTACCATGGGAATTTGGGGATTGACATTCATTACTAGAAAAATAGGGGGATTTGAACAGTCTGGTGTGCTTTGTCAGTGGTAAAAACAGTTGATGGTGTGCCTTGACAATTTCAGTGCCTTGTTAAGTGTGCTGTGAGAAGAAAAAGGTTGAAAACCACTGCTCTAGAGTTTCAAAATGTTTGGAAACTCTAAAACACTCAATTTGGAACCATCCCCCCCCCCGACTTGATTTTTTTCTGGACTTGAATCACCAGGTCTTCTGTGTCAGGATGGAGTCCTTGCTCACTTTGTTCAGGGACACTTGATTCAAGGGCTTTTAACTCAAAAACTTGCAGAATCATTGTGTCACTCCAGAGTCATTTGACTTGAGTCAAGTCTTGGGGTCAAGTGACTCGAGGTTCAACTTGAGTTTGCACTCCCATAACTTTTCCCATCACTGGATTATTGTAAAGTGTGTGTCCCCGGCCCTTAAAATGACATATATGTTTTTTTTATTCCTGTCATTGGTCCATCATGGTCAGTATTGCTTACAATAATTTGTAACAATACAATAAATGATGCCTACAATAACTATTGCCTACAATAATTCCTGAGTTTTAGACAGAAGTCTTCCTCAACAAATCCTGGAAATAGCAGGAACTGAACCTGGAACCTTTTCCAATATGAATCACATGCGGGCTTTTCCTTCAGATAACTGGTGGCTGAGGGTGTAGGCAGTTGAAAATTGCTGATATTAGTAGATAATTTAAAAATGGATATCCTGGTGCATTCAAGCCCTTCATGAGGATCACTGGTCCTTCTTTATGTCCCTCTCAAACTCCCATAGTGGTTTCAACCAAACACCTTTCTAACAATAATGTAGTTTGCAGGGGCTACAAAACTCTGCGTGTCACCCAGTGCAAGGGCTCAGCTGCTATTGGCTGCTGCTCTGCCTCCCAAGCAAAGCCAAATGGCTGGGCAGAGGCACATACTGTGCATGTCCACGCCTCTGGACATGTGCAGTGCACTTCTGTGCAGCTATTCGGCATCGCTCGGGAAGCGGAGCGGCAGGCCTGAATGGTCAGCTGAGGCCTGGGGCCAGCCGAGGAGTGTCAAACTCCTCTGTTGCATAACCCCCAGTAGCCCGTCACCTGGTATGGCCCACACCAGCCGCACTAGTCTGGTGATGCTGGTGGTGGTTTGAACTGGCCTCAACGAAGCTTCCTGTGACAACAGTCTAACACGGATTCCCAACTTGTGGTTTGTGGATTACAGATAGTCTGTGAGATCCTGATACAGTCTGCGGAGATCACATACAATAACTTCCAGCATCTCAGAAGTGCGCACCTCTCATGGCCCACCAGAGAGGATGGACTGCCAATAATCAGTACTGAATTTCAGCTCAAGTTGTGGGCAGTCCATCCTATGTCCTCTTGTGGTGCAAGTGGTTAAAACACTGTGCCTGTTAACCAGCAGGCCAGGGTTTGAGACCCGGGTCCCCACAAGATGAGGATTTCCTGCTACAGGCAGAGGGTCGGACTAGATGATCCACTGGGTCCCTTCCAACTCTATGATTCCATGATTCCTCTCTGGTGGTCCATAGGGCAGCATGCTCAGCAACATACTTTAATCCTATGGGGCACAAAGGATATTTTGGGTGGAAAGAGATACCATTAGAAGAATCCAATAGAGACTATCAGGGACCCAGCAAAGAATAGCAAGAGTCACCCAGCACAGACTCCTTTTAAATGACTGGTGGAAACATCAACTGACCATTTTATATGGCTCCACACTGGTCACAGTCACCATTCTGAAGATCTCTGCAACCTTCAGAAGATCTCTGCATAGCAGATAATGAGAACTGAAATGCAGATAATGAAAGAAGGAAGCAATTCTGTCCCTCATGAATATGCAAATTTGTAGATAATCCAGTCACATAAAAAGGGAACTGAGTAAAAAAATCTCTACTGTATTTACCTGAATTTATACATCATCAAATCCAATGTACACCCCAATTTTAAAAGTCTTGAGATTTAAAAATTTGGTGGTAATTGTAATGTGCAGCTGCAAATTAATTGGTTTATGTTATGATTTTTTGCTTTATACTACAATAGGTTTGTATTACATTTTTATTACAATACAGTAAGCTGCTAAACAAAATAATTACTTAGAATCAAGAAACTTATTCTAATTATTTAAAAAATTAGAATCAAATTAGTAAAACTAATTATTTTAACCATATTTACTCAAATTACCATATTTACTTGATTACCATATATAGGCTGCAATCCTAAAGACACTTTCCTGGGAGTAAGATCCATTGAACACAATGGGGCTTGGTTTTGAGTAGACATGGTTAGGATTGTCCTCTTACTCATATCTAATGAATTAACATATTTACTCAAACCTAACGTGCCATTGAATCTAATGCACACCCTGATTTTGGAGACTAAATTTGGCTGAAAAAGGTGAGCGTTAGAATAAATACATTACAAACTGAGTAAATACTTTACAAATTTAATTGCATTTTTAAAAATATATGGTTGGTTGCACGTGGTCTGTGACTATTCTAATTTTTGTCTTGGTGGTCCATGGCTCTTAAAGATTGGGAACTGCTAGTCTTGGAAAGACAGGTTCTCCACCTCCTTAGTGGCGTCTTCCTCATTCAGTTTTACTAGAAGTGTCTTTCTTCCAAACAGGGGACAGGCAAAGTGCTTCTGGACCTCACTTGTGGCGTGAACCATAAGCATGTTTTTGGCAGAGTCCTCCCCTTTTATGGACTTCAGCTGATGTCCCACATGTGCAAGGCAAGGCATAAGGAAAGGGGAATGAACACTCACGTTCCATGCAGCAGAGAGAACTATGCCAAGGACTCTGTTGCTGTTTACTCTAGGAGGTGGCAATGAAGCGCAATATATCTCTATCTCTGCTCAGGTGGCATGGAGTCAGATTGTAGACCCAGTGTTGTTGGCTCCAAAGTCCTGGCTCTATTGAAAATATGTCTCTAATTTTTTTTAAACTAGGGTCATAAGGTTTGAGTGACATCTGAATGTTCATATCCAAACCAAATTGTGCACGATATGAAATTTTGCTGCAAAAATGCGTGAAAACTTCTGAAACAGGGCCCCCCCCTCCAAATATTCATCTTCAACCAATTCATTGCTTAATTAAAGTAGAAAAAAATACGTTAATTTAATAACGGTGCCAGTAAGGAGGCCAATCCTGAATTAAAGTTGGAAAAGAATCCCAAACAAAAATCACATACAATTAGAAAATAAATAGCTTATGATAGCCGGCCAGCAATGAGTGACATCTGATTCATTTTGGCATTGGTTAAGCGCATTTGGAGAGCTTCATATGTTGCTGAGCTGGAGACTGTAGTAACTATGATCAGCTTATGGTAGTTGATGTAGAAAAAGAGGGCTTGTCTCTGCACATACTGTGAAACCACATATGGTGGGAGAAACAGGCTTTTCTCAACATATCTAGGTTCAAATGCACATATGTGCAAAAAAGCAAGTCTCCGTCAGTCTTGAAAGACTATGGTATCATGCTCAGTGCTGCATACGCTGCATGTGAAGCACGAAAGCCTGGGTTGGATTGTTATGGAGCATAGGCTGTTACTCAAGCAGCAAATCCCCCATCTCCACGCCACTGAATTAGTCAAATGGAAAGGCAGAGCCAATACAATTGGATCCAGCTGGCGTCGCAGAGCTGGGCTAAGGACAGGAGCTCACCCTGTTTTGCGGGGCCAACCCGTGAATAGAACCCTGGCCTGCTGGTTAAGAGGCACAGTGTCTTAGCCACTTGCGCCACCCACAGCCTACATATGTGCAGTTTTTGTACTATAGTGGCCAGCAACGCTGCTTTCTCATAGTTCCTACCTGCACCAACCATTGAGTTTGAATATTGCAGGTGAGCATTTGAACATGTTTCTGGTGGATGGGATGAGCTCAGGAATGGATCCAAGGAGGGATCATTGGTGTTCCCCAAACTGTTGAACCAGCAGGAAGACACCCTCTGGGATAGGGCGCAAAGTTGGTCACCAGAGGAATTCTCACTGGACAGGTTATCAGCAATGAGATCATGGCTTGTTGGGTGTGAGACCATACTTGGAAGGGGTGGTTGCAGAGGACAGAGTGAAAATGGGGGGTAGATCTGGCAGGTAGATCTGGACTCCAAGGCCAGCAAGTTTTAGCCCCAGAGACCAAAGTTCAACCAGGAGCTCAGGACTACCTGCTTGGTTGACTTGGGCTGCCCAGGAACAGACTAGGATCTGCCACAAGTGCTAGTTCCTGGCTTTGCTTTCCACTTTCCACCATCTCTCTGCAGTCTCACCCACCTATGGTGACATAGCACAACTCCATGCACTGCCTCTTCTCCTCTCTGGTTGATGCATACATGTTAACGACTCCCAGGCTGGCACAAAAGACCCGGGCTGGCCCATCTCCTCCTCAGGTTAGCATCTGAAATGTCTTAAGCCCCAAAACTCATAGTCTTTCCTGAACTTCAACTAACATGCTGTATAATTTCTGGCTGACACAGTTCCATGGACTTTTGAGTGGTAGCCAATGACATTTAAAGCAATGCCTATGTTGGCTTTTCAGAGAAATAAAAAGGAATTTTGATTCCCTTGGAATTGGTCATTTACACAATGCCAAAAGCTGGATACAGTACATGTAAAATTGGTATTTTTTCCCCCGAACATCAAAAGCTCTTGGCTATTTCCCAGAACTCTTTATAGAACAAAAAGGAGCTTTAACTACTTCAGGGATTTGCTGCCAACATTTTTTTTACTCATTCCCCTCCTCCATATTAAGCTATCGACTTAGATTGGCAACATATGTCAGAAACAGGGTATTAATTGTGGCTGTTTATTTTATTTTTTTGAGCTGTAAGAAAAAGAAGCTCAAGAGAGCAAAAAGTGCAATGTATAATTTAGAAAATATATATAAAAATTGAACTTCAAATTAAAATGCGGTGCTTTGTTTTTTTGGCAGAAATTGCCCAAGTTCAATGGGTGAAAATGATAACAAAATAATCAAAAGTTTAGATGAAGAAGGATACTACTTATTGAAGCTCCTACTTTACAAGTCCCTTTACTACGACTGCAGACTTACAGGTCTGGGGGTATGTGCAACAGCACAGCACAGCAAAGAAAATCAAGACTTATTATAGATAGGGTGGTGGTGGTGGCAGCAGTAGTATTAATAGTAGCAGGAGTAGTACCCCTGTTAACCGAGCAAGAGGCACTCTTTCAAGTGGGTGTTCCTCTTTTATTTAGCGGGGGAGAGTAACTGGCCCTACACACCCCAGAAATGTCTGTTCAAGTGGCTCCTTCTGGTGTTCTTTTTTGCATTTTAGATTGTGAGCCCTTTTGGGACACGGACCCATTAGCTTTAATTAGCTATTATTATTTTTCCATTTTCTTTGTAAACCGCTTTGTGAACTTGTTAGTTGGAAAGCGGTATATAAATACTGTAGATAGATAGTATGATGTGACATGTATCAAAAGTGTGAGTTCCCCCTAGATGTTGTGGTCCTCTCATGATGGGACATGCATGTTCAAATTCAGTTCATTGCCTTCGGATCTGAGATGATTCAAAAGTTGTCACCTTGCGGCAGTCCAGTCCACTGACTATGTCTTTTGGATTTGATCAGCAATAAAACATCCCTTGAGTTGAGAACTGGAATTGCTCAGTTCTTGTTAGACTTCTCCCTCATAAATTTAGATGTTCTTTCTTGAAATTGATTCTGATCCAAAGCAGCTTCTCATTGCTCTGAAGTATCTTAAAATGTCCTATGATCAGGGTGAGGAAAATATCAAATAAACATATGAAATCTGTTAAGATAATCAGTCTTCTTCTCCAAAATATATCTCACACCCGCTTCCCCCCCCCCCAAGATGTCTGGGAAGACAGGCCTCTGGTTAATACCAGGTGGAAGGTCAAAATTTACATTTTAATAAGAGTTTTTGCAAGAACTCCACCAGTATGAGTCGATAAACTTTTGGTACCCTTTGGTGTGCAGTCCAAATGGGGGCACTAAGGATGCTCTGCATCTTTAACTTTCATCAATCTAAATTATTTGCAAGTCTGCTTGTATCACCCATGGAGGCTGTAATTTCGCATTGCCTATAAATAAAATAAACAACAATATGTTTCTGGTTTGACAAGTAATTGAGGAAAACACTGCAGCTGTTGCTCTTGGTTACGACATTTGGAAATCGGTTCAGAAACGATGAGGTTTTTTGTCGTTCTGATGATAGATGGGAAAAGCCAAATCTTGCTATTGACAGATTTGCATTTAGTTTTATAGATCAAATAAGAAGTGGGTAATTCTTCTGAAACCTCAACAACCTAAGAGAAAAAAAAATCCCATATTTGCTGAATTATGTATTGCATCCCTGGTGGGTAAGCCCAAAGAAAATGCGCTTCTATTATTACCTAAACTCACAAGAGAATAGAGTTTGCAAGATGTATGATACTATAACGTTACTACACTGTTTGGGCCTCTTGATCTGATATAAAAACAGGCTTGCTATATCCCCTTAACATGGTTATATTTGGGAAGCCTGTAGGTTGATCAGTTGCAAATCAAAGGAAGATTTAGGTCTCCCAAAATGCCTTGAAAGAATTTTTTCCAAGTGTATATGTAATGCCATTCTTTGGCAAATCAGTCCATATACCTTCTGAACAATTCCTTTTTTATATGATATTTCTTGACTATTTTACAGCCTATTTTTATGGCACAACACAGATCTGCAAAATTCACTTGTGCACCTGCTTAATAGCTACCTAGTTGTATGATTGATCCCCCCCCCACCCAAAAAAAAATACAGGTAACATTAAACAAAAATCAATATATATGTGGGGCAGGAGGAGTCGTGGACAACATAGGAATTGAACAGCCTGTAAAAAGCAAAAATCTTTTTGTCAGGAGCATAAAGTGATGGCAAGAACAAACCCTATAGACAAATATATATTTTTTAAAAAAACTCAGAAATTGTCAAAAATGTATAAATAATAAATTTGAGATGACTAACCAGCAGCCCCTGAGATTCTATAAAAAATTTTTGCACCCCCTTTGGCCCATTCTCATCCTAAATTTTCTTCCAAATTTTCCCCATAGCAGAAAATATCATCGCAAATTATCCCCATAAATGAGAAGAAACTCTCAAGGCCTCTCATGAGTACCTTCTTCTTCTAGGAATAATACCTACAGTGTTCTTCAAACGAGGGGATCAGGTCCTTAGTTGTCAATTGGTGCAGGAGACCAGTCTGTCACCCCCATGATGGACCTCCTTCAATGAAACAACCTAGATTGGGCGGGGGGCATGCACCATAGTCCCGCTTCTGTTGGGTTTTTGGCCATATCTTTGGATAGAACAGAGATAATTCAGACTAGTTTCGTTCATTGCATTCTGCTGTAAATTATGCGATGAATGCTATATAACCTGATTTGCAATTTGGTCTCTAATGGTGTCCCACTGCGCACCACTGTGCATCACCCAGTGCATGTCGCACTCCATAGTGCAACAGTGTTTAATCAGTGATTTAACGTAGATGTTTTATATTTATTGTTTTTAAGATGCCTGTTTTAATATATTGGATTTTAATATATTGGATTTTACTGTTCGTGTTTTTATGGATGTTTTGCATGCCGCCTTGAATCCCTAGGTGGGGTATAAATAAAGTTTATTATTATTTATTATTATAGTGATTCCTTTGCTAGCACAGGTTTGTATTGGGCTGTGAGTTATTCTCCCAGGTTGTCCCCATAAGTATTTTGTTCGGTTCCACTTGCAATCATGCTTTGAATGTCATTGTACAGTTCCTAGTGGTTTGGGGTTCTTGCCATAAATGACTGAACCGGCATGAAGTATAGAGACAGCTCTTTTCCAGTTGATACCCACGTGGCTGATGACAGAGAAAAGCTGACCTTGCAAGGGAAGTAGAAGGGTCTGTTCAGCACAATGTGAAGCACAGGGAAAATTAGAGGCCCCGCGTAATGAACAGTCATAATGAGTATATTGATTCCCACTGAACATTTCATCAAAGTAAAAATGCACCACTGCAATCGTGCTTCAGACTTTAATTAACAGTTGCAAGAGCTCTGATTTCCAGCAAAGCAACACTGTTTGCCAAAGCACTTAAAATCTTGATGTCATTAAACATGGGTAGCGTTTCATAAAATGTGCTTTGCCCCCCAAAGATATCACTAAGTGAAACATATATATCAGACACCTGAATAAACCCATTTTCTCTGGGTATACTGGTCCAACCTTGACATACATGGATTTTTAAATGCATAGATTTGACTCAACAAGAAAAGCCACTGAAAATCATAGTTCCGAAAACTGCTTTCTTGCTTTGATATAGAGGCAGTCATGCAAGCAATCTTTCCATTCTTCAGCTGAGCCAGGCAAAGGTCGGGGGTCTTTTGCAGTTCTAATTGCTGACTGCATCACCACAACAGTAAGAAAAGCTGTTTTAAGACAATTGTAAAAGGATACACTGTTGATTTTTAAGTGCTTTTATTTAACACTTTTTTTGTATTATCTGTGAGTCCCAGCATCAAACCTCTGTGGCTATTGAGGCACAACCTTATTTCATCAAGAGCAAAGAGGAGTGGGAAGTCTTTTAATCAATTTTTCCATTTTTTTTAAAAAATCCACAGGATTTTTTTTATCCTTGGGAGGTTCCAGAATGAAACCTTAATGGATAATGAAGGAGATCTATATTTAAAACTGCCTGAAGGATATTGAATTCAGCAAGTTTGAATTGAAAATGTGGACCTACCAGTGCCTTGGTTTCGCTAATAAGCCATAACTTTCTCATGGTCCTGGATCAGTCCTACCTGCCTGTAGGTATCTACCTGCTATCATGTAACCTCTGCCTTGGACCAGATCTGAAAAGAGAGTAGAGAAAAGAGGGAGATCCCAGGCCGAGTTCTTCAGGGAGCCTGAACCATGACAAAATGCTTTAATCCATTTTCAATGCACTTTTATTACCCAATACATTTAGGAGGGGCAGCAAAACTGAGCAACTTGCCCCGAGCCCAATGCCACCTCTCAATGGCCTTGCTTGCAGGAGGAATTGATAAGTGATTCTTTCCTCCATCTTTCCTCCACTTATCGGGGGTTCACTCCATGTTGGTTACTGGTCAAATTTCAAGACCTTTCTCCCCAAACTGTGTCAATATGAAAATAAATTTCATATTGCTCTTGTGAAGATACAGTAATAATACCATGTATAGAATGCCTTCCCCAGGGAAATTGGAAAGGAGGCAGGAAAGGCATCAGGATCAACCAGTGAAGTATTCAAATAATGAGCCAAAAGTGGATCACAACCCATGGTTTGGGAGATGTGAGCCGAGGGTCCTCCTTCCATGAAGAGTAGGAGGAAAGAACTGTAGATGGATTCAGACCAGGGGCAGGAAGTTGTTAAAAATTCATTTTTTCCAAAGTCTTGCAACCTGCAGGTTGGTAGACAACTGTGGGAAAAATAATCGTCATGTAGTGTAATACTATCACTTGTGATCACATTGATATTTTATTTCTGATAGTAATGTGTGTATAGGTTGCCACTTCCCAAACATACAGTATCTGGAATTTTTCTACAAATCCTTAATGAATTTTACCATTTTCAGGAATAAAATGCTAATGGGAGACCTCTTTGGGTGGGAAACCACTTGAAGGGTGAAGCTTTTATTTCTAGTCTCCTTCATTTTGTCGTACTGAAGCTTCTTATTTATCTCTGAGGCATTCAAAGATGCACCTTCAGTTTTAACATCTTGCCTCTGAGTTCCCAAGCAATTTCTACTTTTGCTGGGTGCATTCAGGAGGCAATGTATTTGCCATCGCCAACAAACCTGACTTTGCAATAACAGTGCCGCAGACCGCTTTACGTTCTTGTAGCAAACTCTTCCGAACCAATACATAATGTATGACTTCTTAATTATTTAATATTATTTAGTAAAAATTTTATGCATGCTGGAATATTAATGTGCCATAAACAAATGTAAACAGTCCCATTTTAATTAAAATACTTTTGCAAAAGTTACAAGTGCAAGTTCGAAGGCATACAGAAAAGTGATAAGCAAGAGCAATCTGTTAAACACATAATAAATGCAAGAAAATGTTGAAATGGCAGGACATTAAACATCGCATTATCCCTATGAATTATACAGTTTTCTCTTCCAATAACAGAAAATGTGACAATTTTGATTCTATTTATTTTTTAATAGGCAATGCTGCCTGGTGAGTTATTCTTTTTTTTAATTTCATTGGGAGACACTGGTTATTAAAAATGGAACAGATTCTGATTTGCTTCCTGAGAACAGTGGTCAAATCTCTAGGGAAATTTAGACTTTATTTTAAATTAAAATTCTATACTCTAAAGGTAGGCTTTTCACATTAGGTTTTCCATTTAAAAATTGGTTCCCATTAATGGTTCTGTATGTTAACAACCTCATCTAATATGATTTGCCATTTCGGAGACAATGATTAGACAGATTGACAAGCTGCTTGTCTCCTGACCGCAAAAGGATGTGCAATGCACCTGTGAACAGAATGGTCCACTTATGTACGTACCCCTACTGTTTTTCAACACTTGACCATTTTTCGCTGAATGTATGAATTGATTCCAGTGGAAAGTGAAGGGAAGTGATACGGATATTCTGTGTACGGTGCTAGCTTGGTAATGGATCACCTACATATTGAAGTCACCACTTGATATTGCAGTCTCTGGGTGATGATGTGTGAACTGTAATGGTTGGCTTGACACTCAGTATGAGTGAGAGAGAGCCATAAAGTTATTCATAAAGTGAGAGAGAGCCCTTAACAGTTACTCTGGTGTGCTCAAGCCAGTCATTCCTGAACCAAAAGGGAAATTTCTTGAACATTTAAACTCTCACTGTTGTAAATATGGTCCAGCACAATCCTAACTCAAGGTGGAGCATACAGGCTGGCATGGCAGAGCTGCAGCATATGCAAGTTTCAGGCTGTCATGCATCAGTCCAAGACAAGGAACAATTTTTCTCTTACTCCCAAGGAGAGCCACTGCAGCCCCAATACCGAGATCTGTCTCACCTCAGTGCATATTTGAGCCCAGGCTTCCCTGTAATGGGGTGAGGATCTAGCATAACTGTTGGGTCCTGACTACACACTTTATCCACCCATCCTCTGGAAATGCTGGATATGGGGATGTCTACTTTGCCAAACATTTTAGGATGAATAGCACCATTGCACTCGAAAAGAGCCGCAAAACCTGTTTGACTAAAGATTGTTGTGATTTAGTCGGTGGTTTAGTTTTTCAAGGGGTCATGTTTGGAACTGAGCAAGTTCTAAAAGACCAGGTTCTTTAGCAGATTTGTCTCCTCCTGCTCTGAGTCTGGTGACTCCCAGGAGCACCATAGGGGGAAATACACTATGAAAACGTCAAAAGAATGGAGCACTAAAAAGAAATTAGTGCGCCTAAGGACCAGGGATTGTGTTGGGGCCAGACAGAAAACTTGTTTCATTGCCCCAATATGTAAAGTCTGGCTGTTCGCACAGAAAAATTGAATTTGTCCATGTTGAATAAAACTGTCCTCAAAAAACCATAATCTTTAGATAACTTTAATGTAGCAAAGTTAGAGACAATGGTTGTTTGAGGGCTGTTTCTGTGCATGGTACTTACTCATTAATATTCTGCTGGCCCCTGCCCAAAATTCAGTCCATATTGAGAAAGGTCAGGAGTAAACAAGTAGAACATGAATGTTGCCCCAAACAATTTGCCTAATCATGCCCAGTTTTTTGCACCACCATCCATCGAAAGTGGACCCTGCCACGAGTGGGAATAGCACTACAAAAAAGTAAAAGAAGATCCATGATCATGGCAATTACCATTAGCTTAGTCAGAATATGTTGAACAATTTTTCAAGTGCCTTAGATATGGGAAGCCTATCTTAACAAGTAGGGGGTGAAGAGGAGCTACATGGCCTCTGCTTGATCCAGTGTTCAGTGGCAGCAAGATAGAAGTTTCCTCTGGATAAGGGGTACTGTATATACTTGAATGTAATGCACCATTGAACCCAATGTGCTCCCCAATTTTAAAGGCTGGAGATTAAAAAAATGTTTACTGGCTATTGTAGCATGCAGCTGCAATGCAAGTGTAAAATTTAATTAATAGTGAGTTATGGGACAAAAGGTTCATGTTATGATTTTTACCTAATTGCACTACTTTATACAACATTGGGTTTGTTACATTTTTTTATTAAAATACAATACACTGTTAAACTATATTCCCACCTATACATATAATAAAAAACAGTATTTACTTGCATCTAATGTGCCATCAAATCTAATGTGCACCATGATTTTGGAGAGTAAATTCAACTGAAAAGCTCCACATTAGATTCAAGTAAATATGGTATGCTGATACTTTACTCTTGAGTAATGGTCCAGTTTTCCCAAAAGGGTTACTTGGATCTCTGACAGCTATTTGGCTGCAGAAGTCCCAACAGCTTTGTAGAAGACTATCAGGCCTAGGAGGATACAGTATAGAAGACTGGAATTAGGGTGTAATCCTAACTTTAAACCAGAGAGAATGGTCAGCTACGCTGCCCTAAGGAGGCTATATCCTAGCTGACAGGCCAAATCCACAAGCTTAAAAGGCCTCTAAGGCTGGCCTAACTACTGCTGAGGGCCAAGTAAGTGGCACTTGGGGAGGACTTGCTCCTGAGGAGACCTGCCTCAGATCACACAGAACAAGGAACAGATCACACAGAACAAGGTGCCTGCGGAGTGGAGTCACAGCTGACAACCAGTCATAGCTGCAGCATGAGACTTCAGTACAGCAGTACCTGTAGTTTAGGGTGGGTGCAAGGGAAATAGTTGCTGGAGTTGTGCCCTATTCTATGGTGGGCTGTTGTAGTTATGCAGTATCCTGAGGTTGGGAGGCAGGAGTGGTGCTAAGGCCGGTCTAAGACTTAGAACTTTTTTGTTTTGCTTCCATTTTTACTCTGGCTTATCATGGGCCCCAATGGATCTACTCAGATCTACACTTCTCCTGAGGTGGCCTAAGTCAGAAGAGCTGGGAGAAGGCATGTCTGCCCTGGAAACAGGTTCTGGATATGGGCAAAATGTGCCATTCTAGGCCATGCCCTTGACACACTCCTGCTGAGCTGCTAGGCTAGAGCTGTTAGGCCAGCACAGGTCCATCTGTTTTGGGCCAGCCTAAGTCGACTTAAGTCAATCTAGGCCTTTACTGGTGCAGCTAGGCTGGCCTGTCTGGCTTTAGGCCAGTCCAAGTGCCAGATAGGCTGGCCTAAGTGCATTTCAGGATCACAGCCAAAGACAAGGTACGGATTCTACTCTGAGTTGCAGTGAAGCATAGGTGCCTTAACCGGCTCTTGCTTATTGCCTTAAAATCAAATCTACCCATGTAGAGGAGGTGGGAAAAGTAATGTGTGAAGCAGGCCAGGGACTGGCGCATTAGTTATTCTCACTTGCGTGCCCAAAGAAGACAGTCCTTAACTGTTCTGATCATCAGAAAAGTGTGTTTGAACAGATAAAAGGTTGTCAATGACTCTATTAAAAGATTAGGGACTCCGGCAGCAAGAAGCCTCAAACGCAAGCAGGAATTTGGAGTTCACAGATGAAAAGACAAACTATTTGATACTGGCATCCCTTGGGACATCTTTTTATGGGCAAAGACTTCTTTTTGCTCTCCTTGTGAGTTTATGTAGGAATATACCTGAAGGTCACAGATGGGTTTTTTACAGCTCATTTTTTGGCTACACTTCAGCACATGAAATACGTTCGGTTCCCCCTCCCTCTCTTTTTGCCGTTGGGTTTCTATTAAAGATGGGAAACAACCTGACTTTGACTTGAACTTGAAAGTTATCAAATTCACTTTTCAGATTTGCATTCTCTAACCATGTCGCCGTTCTGTAATGCTGCAGAAGAAAGAATTGGGAGACGTCCCTTCACTGGCCGGAGGGGGGACTGGTTGTTCTTTGCAGGAGTTATAAGATCTTTTGCCAAGTCAAAAGTGATGGTTATGTTTTCAACGTTAGGCTGAAAATGCCTGAGAATGTCAGGGTGACCATATTTCTAAGACACGTCCACTTTTATAGCCTTGTGTCCTGGAAAAAAATCTTCCTGAAAAAAAAATCTTCATTGTCCTCCTTTTCCTTGTTAGCAGGTAGCATGTAGCCATCTTATAAGATGTAGCCATCTTATAATTAATAAATTATCTTCACATATAAAACTGAAGAGTCACTGACTGACTGACTGTCCAGCCAAAACTGCTGGACCTAGAAGTGTGAAATTTGGGGAGGATGTTCCTTCTATGATGTAGGCACCCATGAAGAATCAATTTGGGGAAATTCAAACTTTAAGGATGTGAAGTAGGAACGTGGTTTTTTGTCCCTAAACTTAACAGTGAAGAATTGCTGATTCATCAACTCCAGGCCCAACACTGGTACGGCTGCTGCCTGCTGGTTCCTGGTAGGTATGCCTGGTGGTACCTTGTGGTGCATACTGCTCATTGGTGCCTGCTGCTCACTAGTGCCCACTGCCCAATGCCTGGTGGTGCCCAGTGCCCTCTAGGGGTGTCCACTACTGCCCCCTGGTGCCCTCTGGTGCTCAGAGCCTGTCGGTGCCCAGTGCCCCTGGTGCCTGCCACCCATTGCCCACTGGCCAACTGTGCCTGGGGCCCTCAGTGATGTGTTATTTCCACTAGTAAGTAATAAATTATATGTATTTGTTATAAATCTAATAATACATAAAATAGTGTTTAAATTAACCACCTGAAAGCAATATATTTTCAGATTTTATTCTGTCATGTCCTACATTTTTCTTGGGTGTCCTACATTGTGGAGGTGCCTTGTCCTCTTTTTTGGTTATAACATATGTTCACCCAGGGGAATGTTTCAATTCTAGTGAAGGCATTAGGCTAAATTAATCACAAACAAATTGTCTACTATGTTCAATGTGTCATAAACATGTCTGCTTTCTTCTGGACTGAGGCTGAATTTACTCAGGATCAAATATGGATAGACAGGCACCCCCAGGGTTCATGGATCCAATATCTGCAGATGTGGTTATCCATATTTCCCTGTACTTTAGATAACTGGGAGCACAGGAGATAATATAGTGTTCCCCATAATACATGCTTTCCAGGATCCATGGGGATCGGGAATGTATCCCCTGTGGATACGGAGGGAGTTGTATTTTCTGTACTCTTGCAATCCTTCCACTTATAGGTTCAAACTCAAAACTTCTATGGCCTCAAATGCTCTTATTAAACTGCCTTCTTCTGCTATTGTTGACATTGATTTATTTTAAAGTTCTATTTGATGCTACATGTTACCTTTGCTCACCCCAAGTTAATATTTAATGCCAAGTATATTAGAAAATAAAACAGGAAGACGTTAAAACTGCATGAGCCTGGGCAAGAGGCTTACACTCTCTTGACAAGATTAGTGTACTCATAAATTTGAGACAGGAAATGTTGACTTGGGCTATTTATATCCTTCTGGTCTGTTGTTCCACTCCTGTTCAACCAGAAGGTGAAATATAAATATAAAAATAACATTTAGTAAATTGATATGGATGTGCCTAGTTGTGATGATAGTGACTCTAAGATCAAGCCAAAAATCTATCTAGTCCAGATTCCCTCTATGGCTACAGTCCTAATGACACTTTCCTGGGAGTAAGACCCAGTGAACACAATGGAGTTTCCTTTTGAGAAGACATGGTTAGGATTATGTTTCATGCCTGCATTCTAGAGTAACTACGGGAGCACGTAAGAGATATTACGTGCACACGTATTTACTGCACCACCTAGTGAAAACCTATGGGAAATTCATATTGCAATCCATAGTAAAGTGTTCTTACTCCGGAGCAAGGACTCCCCATAGTTACTCTGGATTGCGCCATATGGCCTATATCCTAAAGTGAAATTAAGCCCCTTGTTCTGGAGCAGTTAAGATGACTTTCTATAAAATAACACTAGACAGTGACGTAACTGCATGGACCCGTAACTGCTATGGATTTTGCCCTATATCACTTTGGCCCACCAAATTTGTCAGGTGGCAAACCAGACAACAGGAGACCTGCATCCTGGTGCCCTCCCTTGCATATGGTAATCTGTGGTTCCTCATGCTCAACATAAACAGAGGTAATGGGGAGCAGGGGGAACCATGAAGATAGGTTTCCATCTTATCATGGTTTCAGGTATCCGGGAGGGGGGGGGGGCGGGATAACACCAGCAGAAGACAAGTATGACCAGTGGGAGGTAAGTATTAGATTGTGATAAGAGTCCTTGTGGTTTATTGAAATACCAGGTGCTGTGATCATGATCCCTTTCACATGGCAAGCCTTCAGCCATCTGTCAAGTCCTGCCAACCTCATAATTTCTTTGCAGGAGGCTATGCCAGATTGCTTCCACATGGGACTTCGGCGTTCACGAAGAGAGCATTCTTTGTGTTCTGTTTGCTAACTCGATGTTAGGTCAGCATCGTAGTTCTGAATTTCCAGTAATATGATGTGTCTGTCTCTAACATTTTTATTTTCACATTGGTGAAGGAATAATAATGTCCTTCCATGGCTGAAATGTATCAACTGTTTTGTGAAGCCTGCTGTGCTGCTGGGCCCTCTGCATAATTTCTGTGAACGATTCCTGAGTCTCCTGTGATGTGCTAAACAGATTTTTGTCATTCATTCTCACATGACATGTTTCTCTTGCGCCTTCTTCTGGAAAATATCCTTTCATGACAGCGTGTTTATGGTTTGATCGTGTATTTGGGGGTTCAAAGGAAGCTCTCTTTAGTGGTCAGATCATGGGCTGCTCCGAATCACATTGAAATGTCTGCAGTGTCCACAGGGATATGAAGGCTAATTTTAAGGACGGCGGCTGTACCGGTATTGTGATTATTTTATATTATTTAAACTGTGAGCTCTTTGGGGACAAAGAATAATTTACAGTAAAACCTTGTATCAAGCGTAACTTGTATTGAGAGCGGTTTTGCAAGACAAGCAAACATTTTTAATAAATTTTGTCTTGCAATACAAGCGAAATAGTCCTGGCTGTAATTTGGCTGGTTTCAGTGCTCCACCAGAACCTGCTCAGCCTCTCCAGAGAGAACAGCCTATGCATGTCTACTTTGAAGTAAGCTATTACAATCAATGAGGCTCACTCCTGTGTAAGGGGGACAATGGAAAGGAGCCTGAGAAACCTAACCTTGCATGTCTGCTCTAAAATAAGTCCTATTATAATCAGTGGGGCTCACTCCAGTGTAAGCCGGGGGGAGATTGCAGCCTGAAAGACTAAGAGACTAAGGCTGCAATCCTAAAGACACTTTCCTGGGAGTAAGAACCATTGGACACAATGGGGCTTACATCTGAGTAGACATGGTTAGGATTGTGCTCTAAGGGCACAATCCTAACCAATTTAGGCTGGCACATCTCACTCAGAGCACAATCCTAATCATGTCTACTCACAAGTAAGTGCCATTGTGTTCAATGAGTCTTACTCCCAGGAAAGTGTCTTCAGGATTGCAGCTTCACTCTCTGTTCCTGTGGTGGTGTGGGGAGGCCATCGCATATTGCATATATGCCCTAACCCCGTAGGAGTGATGCAGAAATGCCTTATGGCACTTTTGTAACAGCCCCAAACCAAGACGGGACTTGTATCGGGACACAGGCTGGCCTAACTGGGGATTAGGATTGCAGTCTCAGTGCAGATTAATTTGTATTATTTTTCTTTCTATTTTCCACTTTCTTTATTATTTTATAATAATTTTCATATGAATATTTTTGTGTTGTGGAACAAATTGTCTGAGTTTCCTCTACCTACCTACCTACCTACCTACCTACCTACCTATCTATCTATCTATCTATCTATCTATCTATCTATCTATCTATCTATCTATCTATCTATCTATCTATCTCATGTTTGCATAGCCCTGCATAGTCCAATAGTGGTGAAGACAAATATGAAGACTGTGAAGACAAATATGAAGATTGCATTCAGCTTTGGTGCAGTCTCCATAGATTATTGAAGTTCTCTACTCATCTGTGGGATATCTGGGGTAGGACCAGAGATATGTTGTTCCCCTTGGTGGAATGGTGGTTTTCTGCTGTTTCCTATGAGGTATATCCCTGTGCTTAGTTTGCATGTGCAGCAAGTGATGCCATGCTACTCCATGTTGTCACCTGGCTCTGGGTGCCACTGGGCCTGGCAATGCAACTACTACTAATTTCGTCCTTATTTAATGGTCTACCTGTCTGAATTTCCTGTTTTTGGTGTATACAGCCATTTTTTTGTTTGCTTTGCTGTGTTTAGATGAACGCTTCTCATAATTTTTTTTCCTGTTTGCATCCTTTATTGTCACCTATTTCTTCCTTCAGATGACATTTAATCTTCTTCTTTTCTTTCTTTTTCACTATCCTCATTTGGACAATTTTGAGAAGGTTTTTAAGTGTGCAGTCCAGAGCACCTACTTGGGCCAATGCAAGTAGCATGTGAAGCACATGTGTGACACCTGGCGAGGAGGAACACACACCAGCCCTGGAGGATGATAAGCTTGGCCAGCACATGGGTTTGGGGGGAAGGGTGGGGAGAAGGTGTTTTGGGGTGGGGGAGGGAAGATGTGCGAGCGGGATTGTGGTTGGGGAGTAGCAGTTATCATAAGAAACATCTGTCCCACTCTTGGGGGGTTTAGGCCAATGTACAGGCATACACTGACCTCTCCACACCACCATAGGAAGATATGCCGGGTGAGTTACCCGCACCACCACCGGAACAGAGAGTGAAGCTGCAATCCTAAAGACACTTTCCTGGGAGTAAGACTTATTGAACACAATGGCGCCTACTTGTGAGTAGACATGATTAGGATTGTGCTCTGAGTGAGATGTGCCAGCCTAAATTACTGAGGATTGTACCCTTTTACACTCTGCTGGCATTCTCCAAACCCTTGCCTACTTTTGCCTGGTGGTTCTTTGCCTACTTTTCTTCCCATAATAGTATTCAAAGTGACCGTAACATGTCAGTAAATATATTTTAAGTTTCATTTGTGGTTTAACTGCTGTTGGTTCTGAATGGGTGTTGCTCCCTCACATTAACCACATTCTGTCAGAATGACATGGTTAAGTGGATTGAGTTTCTGAAAATATTCCAGTGATATTTAATATTGGCCATGAGATTTCTGCTGCCACACAGAGGAGGTAATTAAGCATGCCAAATGAGTGGTGACAAAGACAAGGGATGTACAAATTGAGAAGTGGTTTATTGAGTGCTTGGTGTAATAGCTGACACGCCTGGTAAGGTCAGCTTTTGCATATCACAGACGGATGAGTTGTGTTCTGTGTGTCCTTCGTGCCGCTCCGAATGGGTTGCTTAGCATTTAATGGAAGACTGAGATGCGGCAAAGGAATAAAATATCTGACCGATGAAGAGCAACAGCCAGAAAACTCTGGCTATGGTTTAGCCTTCTCATGGATGGAAGACAGGAAGGGAGTGAAGGGTGAAGACCCTTCCCTCCATTGCACATGCACCATAATAATGTCATTAGAGTGGCATTGCCTTGTATGTTGGCCACAAGAGGCCACCATTAGATAAGTCTACTGTCCTCGTATTCAGGAAGTTGTGTTTTTGCTGGCAAAGATTGCTGAGTTGTGTGATGGAGCACAGGAAATTTTCTTCCGTAGCACTTGAAGGAAAGTGGCTTCCTTAGACTACCTATTTTTGGGTGTGATCCTAACCCAGGCTGGCCTAACTCAATGGTCTTCCCATTCCTGTTGTGATGTAGGGAGGCAAGCACATGTCTGTGCCCTGCCTAATGTTCTCCCAGGAGTGGGGAAGAAGTGTCTGTCTTCATGACACCACCAGGTCAGCACAGGACTTATGCCAGAGTTTAGGCCAGCCTAATTTGGGATTACAATTCCAGCCTTTGTTTCTGAAACACAATTTTTTTCCTCCCCATCAAACATATTTTGCTGTCTTTGGTTTTTGGACTCAGAAACATCCACTTCGATTTGGAAACTTTTTTTATAAAACAGAAACAGTCCTTGGTGGCTTTTAAGACCCTCACTCAGTGATGTGAATTTGACAACTTTTGACAACTTTTCTGAGCAAATGCTGACACTAGAGCTAGTCAGGACTTCTTCAAAAGATCAAACTGTCTTTCCCTGAGATTAGGTAAATAGGAGCACTTGAGCGATAAGTGGCTCATACAGTCAGAACTATATCAGAGCCAGTGTGATTTACTCTACAATCCAGAGTAACTACAGGAGCACATAAGAGACATTATGTGTACCCGTAGTTACCTGCTCCACCAAATGAAAACCTATGGGAAATTCATACTGCAATCCAGAGCAAATTGTTCTTACACCGGAGCAAGGACTCCACATAGTTACTCTGGATTGCACCCTTAATGTCACAAATGCTAGAAAATACTGCTAGATGTCTACTGAACTGTTCATGACTTTGCATATATGTAGAGTCTTGAGTGGAAAGGCCAAGTCACTTTAAGATTGCAATCCTAATCTTAAATTAGGCCAGCCTAAGCCCCAGCATAAGTCCTGTGCTGACTTGGGGGTCATCCAAGGCATTTTTGTGCCACTCCTGGGGAGAGAGACAGGTCAGTGCACTGACGTATGCTTGCCTACTGTACCTACATCACCACAGGACAGGAAGACTGATAAGTTAGGGCAGCCTATGTTAGGATTGCTCCCTAACTCTTCTTACTCACTTTTGCTGTTGATTTTGAGCATAGCTGGGCCATGCTTTCCAGTGGGTGAGAGGTCTTGTTCTGATGTGTTCCAGAGTAGTGGACCAATTTTTGGGTTGGGACCAATTTTTGGTGGGTCACAACAGGTTTTTGACACATTAAAAACTTTGCAACTACCTTTGCCTTGTTTGTAGAAGAAAATTCTTAGCTGGAATTCTAACCTGTGGTATAAGATATTATTCATAATCTTCAAATTAAAATGTCACATTTCCAAATTTCACAAGTAATTCGGGTTGAATTCGGTATATTATTCATAGTCTTCAAATTAAAATGTCACATTTCCAAATTTCACAAGTAATTCGGGTTGAATTCGGGTTGAACACGGGCTGAATTCAAAGTGCTGGTCCTGACCTTTAAAGCCCTAAACGGCTTGGGTCCAGGGTACCTGAGGGACCGCCTTCTTCTTTACAATCCAACCCGTCACCTAAGGTCATCTGAAGGGGCCCTACTGACTGTGCCGCCACTAAAAGACGTGAGAGGTGTGGCGGCCAGAGATAGGGCCTTCTCTGTGGTGGCACCCCGGCTCTGGAACTCCCTCCCCTTAGAACTGAGGAGAGCTCCCTCTATACAGAGCTTCAGGCGGAGCCTTAAGACCATATATTTTAAAAAAGCATTTTAAATGGGGCATAGGTAGGGGGGGCGTTTTATTGTTTTATCATTTTATTATTCTGTTTTTAACTGTTTTTAGTCTGTTTTTATTGTTGAGCCTTTTAAATTTAATTGTATTTTAATTGTTTTTAATTATGTTTTTATTTATATTTATAATTCGATTTTAATGGTGTTTTATCCTGTTTTTAGCCGCCTTGGGCTCTCTCTTATAGGAGAGGAAAGGCGGGATATAAATATTTAAAATAAATAAATAAATAAATAATTGGTGAGCTTTAGAGATTATATCGGAAGTCAGTTTCCACCTTTTATGTAACCTGGAAGCCCCTAATTGCACACCTTGCTTTCCAGTTCAGCTTTCTGGGTACACTTGGTCCCAAACATACTACATGTAAGGTCTCAAGCAGCCTCAGGATCACAGTCCCCTATTTTTAATTAATAATTTATTAATTATTAACATTTTTAAAGTGTTATAAAGTTTCTGAAGCACTCTTCTAGAGTTCAAGGACTGCCTCAGATCATCTCTGACACATTAAAAGAGGCTTATAATTCCTAAAGGTGATGTATTGGAGGTCTACATATATATTTGTGTTGAGGAGAGTGTGAATAAGGGCATCCATGAGCGAAGGACTAACACTCCGTATACCTCACTGATGCCTTTCAACATGGTATATAATTGATATAATTGATCCAGCATATGCTGGAAGAATTCATCTGAATGCCATGGATCTAGCCTCGTGCAAAGATATAAAACAAGAGCAGAGTTGAATAATCTTTCATAGAGCCAGACCAAATAGCATCATTAAACGGGCAATCCTTTCAACAGGGCCACTTCTGCTGAGGCCACGTCACAGAATAGCTAATAGCTAACACCTATTAGCTATTAATTAGCTATTAATTTTTTCATTTTCTTTGTAAACCGCTTTGTGAACTTTTTAGTTGAAAAGCGGTATATAAATACTGTAGACAGACAGACAGAAGTACTCTCCACTAAGGGCACAATCCAGAGTAATTACGGGAGCATGTAAGAGACATTACGTGCACCCGTAGTTACTACACCACGATAGTGAAAACTTCTGGGAAATTTATATTGCAATCCAGAGTAACTTGTTCTTACTCCGGAGCAAGGACTCCCCATAGTTACTCTGGATTTCATCCAATGTCCGCCAGTTCCTCAGTTGCGTTCCTTGCCTTCTGAGACCTCCTTCGTCTCATCTTCCCTGACCCTTGGCAGAAGCATCCCTGCTGAGAGGGTTGTGCTGTGAGTGCTTCTAATCCTTAACTGGCCCATTGGCTTTATGTTCAACCCTCACCAACCTTATGGGTGCAATCCTAACCAATTTCGGCCAACACAACTCATTGGTGGTGTGAGGAGGCCTGTGCATGTCTATGCATTGGCCTAACCTCAGGAGTGGCGTAGAAGTGCCTTATGGCACTTTTGCAATACCGTTAGGCCAGCATGGGACTTGTGCTGGCCTAACCTGGGATAAGAATTGCACTGTTTGATTTCCCTGGAGCAGTTTCCAGCTGCTAGACAGCTGCTGCTTGGGGTCGGAGGACCAGAAAAAGGCAAACCTACAGATCCATTATGTTCACAGAACTCATTTCATAACCAATATTGTACATTAACTTAAAAATGGAAACATTTCAGATAAAAATACTAACATATCCTCCTTTAGACACCAATGCAGGACAGGCTATCTCAGGGTTCATTAATACTACATACAGCAGGTGGGGGTGACGCATGACACATTCATCAATGTGCAATCAGGATGGTGGAGCTCAAGATGGGCATTCTGGTGTGAGCGTAGAGGTGACCGACGTGCAGAAGAGAAAAGTGATTTTTAACTATGAAGACTTGGAGGGCATGCACTGCTGGCTGACGTATCTAATCAGCAATTCTCTGTATTCATTCATCCAATGACTCTGTGGCACCAAATAGCTCTTGCTGTTTATATGGCATAAAATCCTCCCTGGCAATTTTATGATGCTCATTATTCGGGAGAAATGCATTGTTATACTGTTCACAGCATTGCTGAATGGCAAAGGGGGAGATGCTAATATTAAATTATGGAAACGGACTTGAGATCTGACCCTTTCAGTTTTTTTTAAGCCACACATAATAGATAGGAGGCAAGCAAAGAAACACAACAAAAAGATATGTTTCTAGGCTGACTCATTTCTCCACTGGATGCCACTGTTGGCACACAAAGCCTTGTGCTGCTTATAGTTTCTTTGGAAGGAGAAATGTTTCTCTTGGAAAAAAAAAATATTACTGGGTATTGACTCAGAACTTCTGTGGGGAATACTGTATATCAGATTGTGATGCAAGGTGCTTCAGCTGCAATCCTAAACTCCACTTAGGCCATCCTAAGACAAAGCATAAGTCCTGAGCTGTCCTGGGGTGTCACAAAAGTGCAGAAAGACACTTCTGTCCCACTCCTCAGGGTGGTTAGGCCAACGCACTGGCATATGCCATCCTCTCCACAGCACCACAGGAAGATATGCCAGGTGAGTTAGACAGCCTAAATTTCTTAGGATTGCACCCTTAGGGCACAATCCAGAATAACTACGTGGAGTCCTTGCTCCGGTGTAAGAACAATTTGCTCTGAATTGCAATATGAATTTCCCATAGGTTTTCAGTAGGTGGTGCAGTAACTACGGGTGCACATAATGTCTCTTACGTGCTCCCGTAGTTACTCTGGATTGTAGGGTTATTCTTCTAACTTTGCATACAGATGGCCTTCATGTCCTAATGGTTCATTTTAGTGTAGGCTCATTGGAACATGTTAATTCTAAATATTGGTGGTGCTGAATTTGATTTACTGTAGTCTGAGAACCATTAGTATTTTTAAAAATAAAGGTAATAATAAAGGAATAATAATAAATGAAGAGAACAGGCTCCACACCAGTTTTAATTTCTCAGAAATATTATGTTCCCCTTAAGCTTGTGTCAATTAATAGTTTGATTCCTCTATTTGTATTCATTTATAGTAAAATTTCTGACAGTGCAAACTTAACTTGCACTTTAATGATGTATTAATGATTCATTAACCATTAATTTTTTATTTTCTTCTAAACTGCTTTGTGAACTTTTTAGTTGAAAAAAGGTGCTGGTACTTACCACAGATCATCCCCATATGACTAAATATTAATTAGAACTCCCGAGAGATTATAACTGGCTGGCCTCTGTTTTAGGGCTCCTAGGACAGAGGTACCCATAGTCAGGCGATGCAGAAGCCAGAGCCCGGTGATGTCACTTACTGCAGTACCATTAATGAACCCAAGTGAATCCCCATGGCCAAAGGATGGGGGAGAGGAAAAGAAAGATGTGCAGTCCTAGAAGTTTTGATAAAATTTTTAAAATACAAAATTGGGAGGTATTTTTTGTTTTCAGTCTGAATGAATACTTTTGGAAAGTAGTGTTCTAAAACAATGATGTTACAGTCAGTTACCCTGTGGCAAATGTCCCTGGTAAAATCCAGGCCAGGTTTAGGAAATGGAATGGAAAGTCAGAAACACAGCTCTGGAGGGAGTAGAAGGGCGGCGGAGGTAGCCCTCCTCACTGGTGTCACTAGCATTGGTGTCACCCAAAGTAGTCACACTTCATGGACCAGACTGTAGACCTACCAGACCGTAGACCTGTGCACAGGTGATGAAAGACCACAGCAAGTCTTGTGGGATGCAATAGGACTACTGCTTTTGGCCTCCGTGGTGTCACCATCCCCCCGGATGGTATCATCTGGAGTGGTCTGCTCCTCCTGAACCCTACCAGATATGCCACTGGCCCCCACAACTGAAATCCCCAGCCCTCCACTGTCTGAGTTTGGACCAGATATCCTGATCTGACAACCTTACCATTGTACTGTCAAATACTTTCCAAAGTACCAGTAGCAATACTGCTGTCTGGCCGTTGATTCAGAAAATCATTATGGCTGAGCCTGGTTTAAGACCACTACTGCCTTTCACTGCATTATCATGGCTGAGTTAAATTTGTATATAGTCAACAACATCTAGATCTCCTTAATTAATTTAGATTAATTAAGATTAATCTGCTTAAAGGTCTAAATACCAACATCTTTTGGAAAACTATGGTTTATTACTCTCTTCCCCCCCCCCCCCCCAGCAACTCCTATCTCTCGTAAAAAAGCATTTCAAAGATTGGCTCAGTCAATATTTGTCTCTGTTCTCTCCACATGGGTGTTGTTTAAAAGTTTATTTATTTTTCAATGTATTGCTGTAAACAAAGATAATAAAGACAATGGTTGGCAATAACGGGACACCTGGAGGGAGAGAAATTGCTTTTAATTTGGTTGCTTTGGATCATCTCACTGAGTTGGTGTCTATTTTAAGAACTCAAGGATATTTTTGCCCAAAATACCTTTTCTTCCAAACAAAGAAAATCTTGGTCTTAAGATTGGAAATCTACACTGCCTTTGCACAAGGCAGAGCAGACTAAAGACTGCAAAAGACTACTTTTGTCTACTCAAAAGTAAGCCCCATTGTATTCAACTCCCAGGAAAGTGTCTTTAGGAGGCTGCTTTAGGAGGCAGCTTTTCTGGCCATAACACCATTGGGAAGCAGACATGTGCCTTGGGTGCCACTTGAAAGAGAGCGCTCAGAGCGGATGTACTCATGTTCTACTCAGGATGTGTTTCCACACCACAGCCAATGGTGTGTTTTTTGCACTAGTTTCGGGAGATCTCCAAAAAAGAGGTAAATGAACACTATAGTGTTAAGTCACGGTGCCTGTTAACCAGCAGGCCAGGGTTTGAGACCCAGGTCGGCCCCACAAGACAGGGTGAGCTCCTGTCCTTAGCCCAGCTCTGCAACACCAGCTGGATCCAATCATATTGGCTCTGCCTTTCCATTGGACTAATTCAGTGGCATGGAGAGGGGGGATTTGCTGCTTGGGTAACAGCCTATCCTCCATAACAATCTAATCCAGGCCTTCATGCTTCGCATGCAGCATATGCAGCGCCGAGCATGATACCATAGTCTTTCAAGACTGACAGAGGCCTGCTTTTTTATTTAGCAGGGGGAGAGTAACTGGCCCTACACACCCCAGCAATGTCTGTTCTAGTGGCTTCTGCTGGTGTTCTTTTTGCACTTCAGATTGTGAGCCCATTTGGGACAGGGACCCATTAGCTATTAATTAGCTATTAATTTTTTCATTTTCTTGTAAACCGCTTTGTAAACTTTTCAGTTGAAAAGCGGTATATAAATACTGTAGATAGATAGATTTTTTTAAAGTGTCTTTGCACCTGCAGATATTTGATGGGTATTGTATTGATATTTGATGGGTCACAGCTGGCTTCTGTCCCATCTCCCCTATTTGTGTAGCTTATTGAATAAATCCTTTTGGTGGAATGAACAGAACTGACTCCCCCCAGTTCTCTCCTTCTCTACTTGAACAGGTTCAGAGCTTGTTGTGGTTGATATTTTCCCTAGATGTGCCATGTGAATTAGCTCTAAGGATCCAGACATTTACACAGTTGCTTTGCCTGAAGTGCAATCCCTGCTGATATTTGATATCAGAATCAGAGCATAGTTTCCTTTTGTCCAAATGCTGTAGTTAACATAGTGTTGTACATATGTGTTGTACATATAATGAATAAATGTTGCATCAAGTTTTAGTATAATTATTTTCTATTGTGAAATAACAATTTTTAAGTAACATTTGTTTGTCCCTTTGAATCCCGGCTGTTTTTTAATCACCTTATAAAAGGGATCCTCAAACTTTTTAAACAGGGGGCCGGTTCACTGTCCCTCAGACACTGTCAGGGGCCGGACTTTTGGAGGGCCTTGTCCTATATTTTTAATGTATGGACATATATGGACAGGTAGGATGTCTTACATTTTGCCCTACATTTTAAAAACACTCCCTGGGGTCTGACCTTTGGGGTCTGACCTTTTGGGTCTGTTGGAGCCTCTGGTGTCTCTAAACCACCCACCCCCAGCCAGCTGGGGGGAGGCTGCAGAGGCTCAGAGGACCAGCGCAGGTGGCTTTAACCCCCCCTTGGCCAGCCAGGGAGAGGCTGCTGCTGAGTGGTGGTGCTGTGCAAGCTTCCCTGAGCCCCCCCCACACACATACTCCATGCATTCTTACGCACACACACACACACCCCATGCATTCTTACATACACACACCTACAAACACACACCTACAAACACACGCACGCACAAGCACACAATACCAGCTTACTTGCAGAGGCACTGGTGTGCACACTGGTCAGGGAGACCCTGGCACCATGGACAAGCAGCTGGAGGTGCATGTGCCAGCCAGAGCTCCCCTGAGCCCCTCCGGCCAGCTGGGGAGAGGCTGCAGCCTCCCCAGTCTTTGTGGGCACTGGGGGCAGTTGAAGGCTGCAGTGGCGAAGATCCACCAGCCGCGGGCAGCCATTTCTGAAGGGAAGAAATGTGCACAGTCTTCCCTTTGGAAATGGCTGCTGCAGCTGGGGGATCTTCACTGCTGCAGCCTTTAACTGCCCCCAGTGCCCACAAAGCACCTCCCAAACCCCCCAAAGGGCGGCAGGTCAGATTGAGGCCCCTCATGGGCCAGATCCGGCCCATGGGCCGTAGTTTGAGGGCCCCTGCCTTATACCGATGTGGTGTAATCCACCACAAGACCAATCAGTGGAACTTTGATCCTGCTGGGAAAGTGCATAAGGTGCAAATGCTTGTAGATGACTTACCAATGACTTGTGAAATGTTCCTGCTTTATTGTGTTATAGCTTTATAGCTAGCAATTTGAATAACTAGTGAAAAACAATTGAAAAACAATTGTGGTCAAGTAGACCACACTGGTAGTAGGTGTCTGTATTTGAATTTACAGAAAAACTGTAAATTCAAAGCATCCCCCCTGTTGAATTTATAACTGTCTTATTAACAGCAAATAAGTCATAGGTTGTTGTTAAATAAAAATAATAGATTCCAGAAAAAACACAAAAATAACTTCCGATGTGGTCAGCTTTACCACACTTGGTCAACCAAGGGTTAATTCATTCCAGAGGCATGCTCTTTAAGTGAAATGCTCTAAGTGAAGCAGATTTTTCCATAGAAAATAGTGGAAACTCAGACGATTGATTCCACAACCCCCAAAATATTCATATAAAAATATTAACTGGATGTAAAAATGATGACAAAACACTGCAATTGAATTCAAAACATGCATTCAATGTGCATGATCCTATGAAGTCTACTTAGGCTGCAATCCTAAAGACACTTTCCTGGAGTAAGTCCCATTTAACACAATGGGGCTTACTTCTGAGTAGACATAGGAGGCTGCAATCAAAAAAACGTTCCTGGGAGGCTTACCTGGGCTGCTGCTGGAGGTTCAAGGTGGTCAGTGGGGGCAGTTAGGGGCACCTGCCTCTGGCACCTCTAGGCAACTGCCCCCAAGTTGGGGGCATTTAGAGGCAGCAGCACTGTCCGGCAGCCCTTTTAAAGAGCCTCCCCCATAGCACGCTTGCTTGTTAAGTGAAGCGGCACTTGTTATGTGAAGCAAGATTTCTTGGAAATTTTTGCTTGTTATGGGAAACACTTGTTAAACGAGGCGCTCGTTAAGCAAGGTACCACTGTATTTCTTTCCAGATGTATTTGAATATTGAGAAACTAGTGCATAATAACTCCTCTTTGATCACCAGGCTGTAGAATTGCTGGTTTTACACTTGTAGTTATTGATTTAAGGAGCACTATTATTCAAGTATCCTTTCCATAAATAGAAGAATAGGAGTCAGCTAAATAAACTGGGCATCTAAAATGAAGCTTTCACATGTCTTAAATCCGTCCGTCCGTCCGTCCGTCCGTCCGTCCGTCCGTCCGTCTGTCTGTCTGTCTATCTATCTATCTATCTATCTATCTATCTATCTATCTATCTATCTATCTATCTATCTATCTATCCCTAGACCAAGATCTGGACCAAGATCTAGTGATTTTCAACCACTCGGCAGGTGTGGGAATTATAGGGGAATTGGTGATCTGAGATCAGGGTGACCATATAGAATGGGGGACTGAGTGCCTATACCTTTAACCACTGCATAGAAAAAGTAATTGAGGCAGGTGCTACTTTTTAAACCCTTCTATGTTGAGCTAAATCTGCTTAAATTCCCTCTTCTATGCAGTGGTTAAGGGTACAGGCACACCGTCCTCCATTCTATATGATCACACTGTCTGATATGGTCTTCAGGTATGGGAACAATAGGGGAATTGGGTGATCTCAGCCTGCACAAGCAGCACTGTGTGCCTCGGCAGTGGTCAAAAACACAGATGGTGTGCCTTGACACATTTAGCATCTTGTCAGTGTGCCATGAAATGAAAAAGATTGAAAATCCTGAATCTAGACCTAGACATTGTTGTTTGCTGTTGTTTAGTTGTTGTGTCAGACTCTTTGTGACTCCAGCCCCAAAACATGCCAGGCCCCCCATCCTTCATTAACTTCTGAAGACCTAGATGTATAGTGACTGGGCATATTGACTGGAGCAGGTGTCCCTCAGGATCCACCATGACAGAATCCATAATGTGAATGTGACTGGATGCATAATCCATTACAGGATCCCTCCATTCAGTACACAGTTTTTACTTGAATATATTTAGGTGGCTATCAAAGATTTTTAAATTTTTATTTTTATCATGGCATCCGTTTAGTGACCATCCTTTTGATTTAGCCTGTGGATAGTCAATTTTTTCCTGGCAATTTATTGCAATCTGGGAGTCACTGTAAAGTATGACCGGTCCTGCTTTGACCATTACGAAGAGGCCAAGAGAGTGAGCAAATGTGATGCCTGCCCTTCCTGACTCATCCTTTCATGACAAACTGCTTCATGTGTCCATCTCTCTTTATTTGTGATGGTATTTATAGGAGAACTCGTGCACATAAGGTAGCCGCTGCAGGAGAATGGCTACTGTATATTCATCCCTGTGGTTGCCATCCCCATGCAAAGAACTGATACGATTTTTCACAGGAGAAAGCAGCACTTGCTCCCCCCCCCCCATGTGACGACAATCAATCTGCATGGTTAAGTGGCTGGAAATGAGTGTCTCGCTGCAGATAGACAACTCCACGGGGAGGAATATAAACAGCTTCTACGTGGCAGCCATTTTGTCTGAACCAAAGTGTGAGCATTGGCACGGGGTGATTTAGGAGCTGGCGTTTTGGCAACCTGTGATTCAGAATAGCTGGGCTGTGTAGTTCATCCAGCCCAATTTTAAAAGGGATGTCCCTGTGATGAACAACTATGGAGATGTTCAGGTCTACTGGTTGCTGGGAAGACACTTCCTTCCATGGATGTAATTGATTCAGCTGCCCCGCTAGTTCTTGCTTAGTAAGGCTGGTGTCAGAGTTCCAAGGGGGGAGCCAGAAAATCTTCAGGAAAGGAGATGCCGTTGTAAATTCACTCAAGGGCAATGCAGCTGAGAGTTACTCAAGCGAGCACAAATAAGATATGTGTAGGAAGCAAGCTGGCTGCCAACAGGCTAAAAATATCATTGGTAGGTCCTGTTGAAGAAAGCGTGGGATGCCCAGTTGCTGTAAGCGGCAAAGGGCAACCATGGCATCGCTAATATGGGTTTTCAAAACATTAAATTTGCATACAGATTAACCTCAGTTGTACAATGTGACAACCACATGCTACACACGTTCCTTCCAAGCACTGCTGTAAAGAGAGGAAGTGAGCTAGGATATTAAAACGTAGTGTGCATGCATGGTTGGGATCAAGGTTAATCTGTGCCAAGTGGCTTAACTCTGCATAAATATAGCTCCTTTACTATAGTCTTGATACTGATTGATCACATCTCGTATTGTGCATTTTGTTGCTAAACATTTGTGCTTGGGTGTTCCATGGGTGAGGTATCCTCCCTTGTCAGAGTGAAGCTCTTGTTCAAGGGACCTTTACACAACACCAGAACTGTCTACTCAGAAGTAAATTATGTTTTCATCAATGGGGCTTACTCCAAGGTAAGTGTGGATTGGATTGCAATCTGAGGCTCATTACTCCAAGAATAGGTTTCAGTGGGGCAATTATATCCCTTGCTCTGCTGAGAGTCAGGATGACGTAGTGGTTTGTTGTTGGTCTTAGACCTGGAAGATCCAGGTTCAAATCCTTGCTCAGCCATCAAGTTTCCTGGGTGACCTTGGGCCAGTCACTATTTCTCACCCTCGTCTGCCTCACAGGGTTGTTCTGAGGATGAAAGGAGGAGAAGGAATTATATACTTCTCTACGAACTCCTTGGAGGAAGGATTGTATCAGAATGTGAAAAATAAATAAACATAAATTTCACATCAGAATGTGAAAAATAAATAAAAATAAAATAAATTTGCAGATATTTAACTCCAAATTATACAACTGAGCACTACCTTTCCAGTCAGAATAACAAATAACAAATATTCATTTGTCCTGAGGGCAAAGGGAATTTAGGGGTTCAGACACATCCTCAAATAAACAATATTTTTTCATGAGCTAATGCTGCAGTTTATGTAAAATTTAAAGAAAATTTTTTTAAGGATTTAATTTTTGTCACTCCAGCAAAGGTATACATAATTTATATCTTGTTTATGCAGGTAACAAATGTGTTTTTCAGAGATAAGGGCCCCCTTTCTAATACCTGTTATTCTTCACCTAGCGGTCTTTTTTTTTTTTAAAAAAATGAATGTTGCTTATTATGAATGTTATTTATTATGACTTATTTGCTAATGTTGTCTTTTTTATTTACCTGGAGGCCTAGATCCTGTATCACATGGACAAATCCAAATGTTTATGCATCTCATTTGATGATCAGCAAAGATCAGCACTCCTTCAAATAACCCCAAACACAACAGGGAAAACAGTATATTAGCAATGGATTGTGGATTTAAGCTCCATTAAATGAGAGCCTCCCTGTATTGTTGATGCATGGTTAGGTGCCTTGGGAAGTCAAGCATGGAAGCTTCCGGATATAGGATGGCCTGCCTCATTGTGCATTCCCTGTTTTATTATTACTTTTTGCTTTGACATATAGTTTGAAATATAGAGAAGAAAGAGAATCCGAATCAAAATGAGGACTTAAACAGAATAACACAATACTTATATAAGGAATCATAATGCTCTGGCACTAATGGTGATCACACAGAAGAACTGATGAGAGCATTATGCTGCCTGTGATGGTCAAATTCGGAGCTGTGATGGAGGGCACACCTTCTAATGTTTTGCATGTTCTGTGCTTAGAAGGCAAAGAGGCATCTTTTAAAGTCTTTATACCTAGTAGGGAGAGCACATCTGCCTTCATCCCAGCACAGCATCCCTTTCAATTCTTTTTGCTGGTACTGTATATTCCTTGTGTTTCTTGTTATATATTCTAAATAAATATAATGATAAATGTAGAGTATCTTTACTGTATTTAATAAATGTGCTCATTGGGAAAATTCATTGCTAAACATTGATCTCCGCAGCTGTTTTCTGTAGAGGACAGTGGAATAGCATTATATGTGGACTTTACGTTCTCAAGTCAACATAGAAAACAAAAATTACCACTGAAAATCCATTAAATCACTTGTATTAAGGACTCATGTTGTAGAAAAATACATATTGCTTTACATATACAGAGGCATATACAGTGATGGGATTCAATGAAATTAACTGGTACTATGCCCAGTTCATAGACAGGACTATCTATGACATAGATAGGTTCATAGATAGGACTTTAAATGTCCTATCACTCATTAACTACTGGTTCTATAGAGTAAGTGCGAACCTGCTGGAGCCCACCACTGGGCATATGGGAACTAACAGCACAATCCAGAGCAACTAATCTGTCCACATAAGAGCCCTTGGATTGCCCTATCTATCACTAGGGCGGAGCACCTGCAAGATGCTCCACCCCAGTTACTCTGGAAGAGGCTTAGGGCAGAGCAAGGCAACATAGGGTGACCTAAGAGAGGTGGGCCTGCTCTGCCCTAACTGGGGCAGCCTAGGCAGCTCAGGAGAGGCATGTTGAGGGCATGTTTAGCATTGCCTAAGGCAGAGCAGTTACTCTGTATCCAGAGCCTGTTTGCAAGGCAGAAATGCCCTCTTCCAGCTCCTCAGAGATATACCACCTCAGGAGTAGGTATAGTAATGAGTAGACCCATAGGGGTCCATGATAAGGCCCGAGTAAGAATGGCAGTGTTGACCAAAAATCTGAGTTCTTGGCCATCCTAGCTGCAACACCTGCCTCTCAACCTCAGGATATGGAACAAACTACGGCTGCCCACAAACCTCAGGATACAGCAGGCCACTCCAAGAAGCCCCTTGTATTCACTGTAGAATGTACTGGCATCTCATCAGGGACTCCTTATAAGGCAGGCACCCAGTGGCGTCACCAGACTGGTGCGGCTGGTGCAGGCCACATTGGGTGACGCACTCCGTATGGGGTGATGCGCCGGAGGAGTTTGACAGTCCTTTGGCAGGCCCCAGGCATCAGCACGCCCATTCAGGCCTTCTCCAAGGCGAAGCAGCAGCCAGAAGCTGCCACTCGTCCTCGGAGCTGGCCCAAACGGCCAGCTGAGGTGCACTGCGCTGAAACACACTGAGCATGCCAAACAGCTTCAGAGGAGACTTCCTTAGAGCAGAGGAAGTCCATGTCTGTGCACAGCCATTCGGCCTCAGGAGGCGGAGTGGCAGCCGAATGGCTTCAGAAAGAGTACTGCACAGGAACCAACTCTGATGCCTGCACAGTCTCCTCTGAAGCCGAAAGGCTTCAGAAAAGTACTATGCAGGCGTCAGAGATGCTACCTGTGCAGTACTCTTTCTGAAGCCAGTTGGCTTCAGAAACAACTGCACAGGTGCCAACTTTTGCAACTGCACAGTCCAGGTAGGGGGGTGCGCACATCCCAGGGGTGACACACAGACTTCCGCACCGGATGATGCGCAGAGTCGCATCCAGGGTGATCTGAGGGGTGTCTCCTCAGGAGCAAGTCCTCCCCATGTGTCAATTACTTAGCATGCTATAGAGCAGTTAGGGCAGCCTAGGCTTCCTGACTCTCTGGATGCAGCATAACTTTCTGCTCTGGATACAGAATAGTTAGGAGAGGGCAGTTAGGGCAGAGCAGGCTGAACTTGCTCTGGATTGTGCTCTAAGACTGTCTCATATACACTTGGAGACATATGCTGTATGAGTGGAATGAAACACTTGCAGTATTTAAGCTGTTTCTCAAATGTATGTGCCACTTAACAACCATCCGCTTAATGACAATCACATATACAATGGTGGTCTAAGCACTACAAAGAGGCTCCCATAGCCTGCAGCAGAGTTTATGTTTACACAACAAAGTGGCTCTTAATGCAAAGAAGAGGCAATCCAGTCGCCTGTGCAGCCAGCTAGTGTCTGTTAGGACATGTGTGTTTATGCACCAAAGGCACTAGATTGGGCTGAATGTTAACAACCTAACCATATAACAACAGGGATTGCAGAATGTATGCCTTTTAAGTGGCATACATCTATAGTTGGATTTACATTAGTTCAGTATGCATATGATGTGATTTCATCGAAATCCATATTATATGAAGATCCATGTGAGAAGGATACATGCCTTTCGGGCTAGATGATTGTCTTCTTGTGATGGAAAAGTAATTAGATGTGGCTTCTCCCCTACTGATATGAAGCAATCTGTAATGTGGATGCTTCATTTGGAGACTTCTTTGTATGTGATGTTTTCCTCTTGTATAAGTGAGGGAGCATCATGCAGTTTGTTCACAAATTCAAATACTGTACCTTTATTGGCATAAAAGAGACCTTAAAAACAAATAAAATTTGAAAACATCAGCTACTTTGAATTAACAATATTGTTGGAAACATATCCTTCTCCTTAAAACTAATTTCAAGCAAGTTGCCACTTTCACAGTTAATTCAATATTTACCCCTGCAAGTTAAAAAAGCAGGCATCCGTCAGTCTAAAAGACTGTGGTATCGTGTTCGGCGCTGCATGCGCGGCATGCAAAGCGCGAAGGCCTGGGTTAGATTGATATGGAGGATAGGCTGTTACCCAAGCAGCAAATCCCCCTCTCCACACCACTGAAATAGTCCAATGGAAAGGCAGAGCCAATATGATTGGTTCCAGCTGTGTCGCAGAGCTGTGCTAAGGCCAGGAGCTCTCCCTGTCTTGTGGGGACCGACCTGGGTCTCAAACCCTGGCCACAAAGCTAATTTTTTCTTGATCTGCCCAGCCTGCCTTATTTTGAAGACGTTCCCTTAAAAAGGCTGAGTGAAGATCTTGATAAAGGGAACAATGCAAGATCATATGGTTTCATCCCAGTTTGTTCTCAGTGTGCACTTTCATTTAACAAGCTACACACCCAAGGTTGAATGTTTGCATCTTTCCAGCCAGTAGCATAACTAGAGTGGGGCAAAATGGTATCACAATGGTAAGCTGCAAACGCTGTTCCGTTGACACAAGGGCTCTTGCGTTGACGGATTAGTTGCTCTGGATTGAGCTGCCTGTGAAACAATTGTTGGCTCCTTCTTCCTTCTGTCATTGGGGCTTCTGGAAGGGGAAAGAAACTGCAAGAAGTTTATTTTTCCACCTTTTTCCAGTGTTCCTTCCTCCAATGAACTCATGTTGGTGTACATAGATCCTATCTTCCTTTTCCCTTACATCAACGCTGTAAGGTCCTAGGAAACTTCATGGCCTAGTAGAAATTTGAATCTGAATCTTTCTAAGTCCAGCTCCCCAAACACAACACTATCCTGCCTTTCAGTTTGGGCCATTTATATCAGTACATGTCCTTCTGAGGTAGTATGTCACCACAGAGAGCCAATTCAGGACCATCAGCACAATCCTAACCATGTCTACTCAAAAGTAAGCCCCTTTGTTTTCAATGGGTCTGACTCTCAGGAAAATGTCTTTAGGAGTGCAGCCACAAAGTTACTTGTTCTCTAGCTGTTTCTCAGCTCAAACACAATTTCTCAAAGACTATTTGTTATTGTTTGCTGCCATCAGATTCTCCCTGTCCCAACACAGTTGGTCCTCAGTTGACCCCAATCCTGCCTACTCCCTGACTGACTTCATCTTTACTTGTTTTTCAAGATCCGTTTTCCCACTGTGTGCCAGACTTCTTCTTTGAAGTTGTTTTACCTGATGACAACTGTACATTTCATTACTTCTTTCTGCTGTGTATTTAACATTTTTTTCCCCACAGGTAAACTTTTCCCCCCATCAAAGCTTCAAAGAGTTTGGGAGTCATCAAGCTCCAATATGTATTGTGCAATCCTAATCCCCAGTTAAGTCAGCATAACCCCCAGCACATGTCCGGTGCTGGCCTGGGAGTGTCACAAAATGCTGGAAGGCACTTGTGCACCAAGCCTGGGGGACGGTTAGACTATTGCACAGACATGTGCTTTCTTCCCTACATCATCACAGGAACAGGAAGACCGATGAGTTGTGCTGGCCTAGGTTAGGACTGCACCCTTTGTCTTTCTTTTGCTAAAGATTTAATATATTTGAGAAACATGCATTTCTGGGTTTACAAATTATAACTCTGGCCACAGTGCCTTTCCCCGCTCCTTTTTATTCACTTCCCAAAGCAGTCCATGCCAGTCTCCTCTGTGCTCAAAAAATCGCTCTGTTGGATGCACAGCCTTCAGTAATGGAGAAAAATTGCATATCCCTTGAATATGAATAAAAAAGCAGGCCTCCGTCAGTCTTGAAAGACTATGGTATTGTGCTTGGCACTGCATACACTGCATGCGAAGCATGAAAGCCTGGGTTAGTTTGTTATGGAGGATAGGCTGTTACCCAAGCAGCAAATCCCCTGCTCCACGCCACTGAATTAGTCCAATGGAAAGGCAGAGCCAATACGATGGGATCCAGCTGGCGTCGCAGAGCTGGGCTAAGGACAGGAGCTAACCCTGTCTTGTGGGGCCGACCCGGGTTTCGAACCCTGGCCTGCTGGTTAACAGACTCAGCGCCTTAACCACTTGCGCCACCCAGGGTGAGCTCCTGTCCTTAGCCTACCTCTGCAATGCCAGCTGCATCCAACCGTATTGGCTCTGCCTTTCCATTGGACTAATTCAGTGGCGTTGAGAGGGGGATTTGCTGCTTGGGTAACAGCCTATCCTCCATAACAATCCAACCCAGGCTTTCGTGCTTCTCATGCAGTGTATGCAGCGCCAAGCATGATACCATAGTCTTTCAAGACTGACAGAGGCCTGCTTTTTGAATGTGAATTAATGGCATTCTGACATTTATTGACTACAAAGTTCTTTAAACATATCTATAAATATGTAACATTGTTAAATACTTTATTTTTTGTTAGATATCAAATAGTTTGAATATGAACAAATCTTTCCAGGACTGATATTTATTGCCCGATGCAACAGTTTTGTTGCAATTAGCGGTGGCCCCCTTACTCACTCAGATGAGCAGTGGGTAGACCCATGGCGGATGACACCTAATGCAAAGCGCAGCACCACCCAGAAGAAGGTGGTGGTGACATTATAAGTTCACAGCCAACTGTTTTCAGGGGACTCATTTCTGACCAAACATATATTGGAGTAAGTGAGTGGGAAGCCCAAAAAGTGAAGTTGCTCTGCTTGCCATGCCAGCCTCCTTATGAGCAAGATGCCAACTGTTACAGTCTTCAGTCTGCTTGCTATTGGCCTTGCTTTTAGTGTAGACATTTTACTCCTTTTATATCTAAAGCTGCTTGATTTTTTTATGTTACGGGGAGAACTAATTGCATTTACTTGATATTTTTTAATGTTATGGGGAGAACTAGGTATAGCAGAAGATACATCCAGTGGTGGGCGTCAGGAGGTTCTCACAGGTTCTATAGAACCCTTTGCTAATGAGTACCTAGTTCTGTGAACCAGTTACTAATGGGACATAGAACCTGTTGTTAATTTAGGTTATTAGGACATAGAATCTGTTAATTTATTTGAATCCCACTGCTGGATACATCTATATATGCACCACTGAAATAATATACCAGACGGATGGTCTTTGGGTTGTAAAAGGCCATTTTATTAAATAACTGCAGCAAGGTACCATGGAGTACACAAAACAGAACCCCATTCTCAAGTGTGTGGGTACCTGGCAGAGGAAGTGAACCCAGTCATCTACATCCCTGGATGTTTTCAATACGGTGAAACCAACTCCAGCCTATGGCACAAGGATATTCTATCATTATCGTCCCAGAAGGGTCAAGCCTTCTCAAGGCTTCCAAATCTAGTCAGCCAGCCTCCTGGAGCGAGTCAGGCATTATTAGAGGGGTACTGTCCAGTCCTGCTGACCTTGCTGCTTTAGATGGGCATTGAGATGCCCTACCTTCCCTTTCCCCACATACTTTCTGCCACATGATCAATGGGGAACCTTTTAATGGAAAAAACACGATTCCATCCTAACATCAGTCTGGTGTAGATGAAAAAAAAAACGGCCAACCAAGGACAATCAGGATGGCAGCTAAAAATTCCTACTTAGCCTGAAAGTGACCAGCTAGCCTCAGACTGTACAATGGGTAGGAGGGTATGAAGCTTCTTCATTATGGACCTAGATTGGCTGGCAGGAATTGCCCCATTTATTACAGCCTGACTCTTCACTTTTATAGTGAAGAGGGGACTTTTATAGGGGACAATCAGCCTGGCTCATTTGGTGGATTGGGCAATTGGCTGCTAGTGCTAAAGGATACTAACACAATTTATTGACTTCCACCCTTTCCCACTGTAATGTTTAATTTAACTTACCAAGGATGTGCAAATGATCAAACACAACAATGGTGGTATTAGTTAAGCTGCACTAGAAACAATATATGGAGAAGGGGAGAACTCAAGATGAAGGACACAGTTTTGTTTTGTAGCCTCACTGTTGGTATTTTATAAATTCCAACAGTCAAAAATTGTCATATTTACTTGAATCTAATGCATACATTGTTAAGCCAAATTTAGGCTGCAATCCTAAAGACACTTTCCTGAACAATGGGGCTTACTTTTGAGTAGACATGGTTAGTATTGTGCTCTATGTCTCCAAAATAGGAGTCTGCATTACTTTCAACGGTGCATTAGATTTGAGAAAATATAGTATTTTTAGTATAGTATAGGTCAGTGTTTTGTTTAACAGATTATTGTATTGTAATAAAAATGTAACATATACTTGTTTAAAAAACAAGTATATGTTACATTAGGTAGAAGAACAATTAGGTAAAAATCATAACATAAACCCATTGTCATATTATTATTGTCATAATTCATTGCTGTATGTGATAAAATTAAATTATGCAGCTGTGCATTGCAATTGCAAATTAACTTTTTTTTATCTCAAGCCTTTTAAAATCAAGGTGCACTATATGGATTCAACTGCACATTGGGTAAATACAGGTAATTCAGGGCTTTGGATCACATATGACAATTCACGACTTTCTTTGCATGACTTTTCTTTCTGGAGGCTGGGCGGGGGGGGGGGGAAACTGAGCTTATATATCTACTGCATTGTTTATCCATTCTTATTCCAGCATCACATTCAATTAAGTTTAAAGCCCTCAGTCAACAACTGTGATGTGTGCACCTAGGGAATGTCATCAGCCTCCGATAATCAATATTCAAGTTATGATGGACTGACAGCTTCATGGCTGAGTGAATGTCCCTTGATTTTACCTTCTTTTCTTGCTGCTGAACAATGAGAAATATTTGTAGCATGAAGAAACAAATTTAATTAAGCCGGGGGATATGGTTGAGAGGTACAACCAAGAGTAAACAATCATGCAGGACTGTATAATAAGAAGCCCCAAGAAAGTATCCTTTTTCATCATATCCAGAGCAAATAGAAAAATATGAAGCAGCTCTTGGATCTACATGGATGCAGTAATAATATGAAAGAAAAGCCTTCTTTTGTTAGGTTTTCTTTGGGAGTAGATAAGTTCTTAAAAAAATAAAATCAGTTAATATTTCTGGCTTTCAGGGAATCATAGGAAGGAGATCTGTGAGACCTCACAGTCGAGATCATAGTAGAGCTCTATTAATTAGCTATTAATTTTTTCATTTTCTTTGTAAACCGCTTTGTGAACTTTTTATTGTAAAGAGGTATATAAATAATGTAGATAGATGGATGGATAGATTGATTTGTGAGGATCCAAAAGAGGTTTGCCAATACTTTTCTCCAGGCTGTAGTTCCCAAGGTTCTTTGGGAAGGCAGAGGAAGTTAATGAAAAAAGTATAAAAACAAAATCAAACAAAATTTGTTTCAGGAAAATAGCTGTTCAGTTAATGGAATAATGGAAAAAGTATGCATGATCTAAAACCATCACTTTCAGAAACGTGTGTGCTGCTTAATGATGGGGATACATTCTTCCAATCCCTGTTGTTATGTGATTAGGTTGTTAAGTGAATATTCAGCCCAGACTAGTGTCTTATGTTGTGTAAACACTACAGGCATTCCCTTCCAGACACTAGCTAACTGCACAGCCTACTGGAGATAGTCTCTTTGCATTAAGAATGTTTTTGTTGTGTTAACAGACAACCTGCTGCAGGCTATTGGAGTCCTAACTATCTCATTTAGAGCCTCTTTATAGTGCTTTGACCACTGTTGTATATGTGGTCCATCATTAACATGGGCTCAGCACCTGTGGATCCTCAGATTCATGGATGAGGTGAAGCCTGTGGATAAAGAGGTCCTATCATTCATGCTTTATTTACATGGAGCCCTTTGACTTCTGTTAATAGGAACTGATCACAATTCAAATTGTTCATTGCTTTTCAGATATGTACTTGTATAAACAAATGAGGACAGCTTTAATTTTACACATACTTTCCTGTGAGTAAGACCAGTGGTGGGATTCAAATAAATGAACAACAGGTTCTATGTCCTAATAACCTAAATTAACAACAGGTTCTATGTCCCATTAGTAACCGGTTCTCAGAACCAAGTGCTCATTAGCAAAGGGTTCTATAGAATCTGGGAGAACCTCCTGAAGCCCACCACTGAGTAAGACCCATTGCATATAATAGAACTTCCTGATGAGTACTTATGCACAGGATGTAAGACTATGGCTACAATCCAGAGTGACTACAGGACCTTTTACACTGACGTATTTATGGTGCCACCTATGGGAAACCTATGGGAAATGCATAGAGCAATCCAGAGTAAGTGCCTCTTATGTCTTCCCATAGTTACTCTGGATTGTAGGGTATAAGACACATGAGATGAGAAATAGCAAGGAATAATCTTTTTTGTGTGTGTTTCACTGCCTACAAATGTTTCCCAGCATCCAACCATTTGCTCCACTCTGCCTTGATGCTATGCATACCAAATACTCTTCTGGCAGTGTTTTTTAAAGTGCATCTCACATGGTTCTCCATTATTGTGTTGCATATATTTTATAGCTTAACATGAACAATGACGAGACCTCAAATGTCTCTAATGTATATGGAATTATACAGAAAGAGCCACAATGGCTTCATTTTTAATGCAGATAACTCAGAAAGAAACAGCACTTAAAAAGATGCCTGTTTTCCCATCTGTTAGAAATTTCATATAGGGCACAATCCAGAGTAACAGCAGTGAGGAGAGCTGTAGCAAAGATGCCCCAACTATTCTGTATCCAGAGCAGAGTTATACTGAATCCAGAGAAGCAGCAACCTCAGGCTGTCCATAGCTGCTCCAGACCTGTGAACAGCACAGTGTCACTCCAGGCATGCACCTCCAGGCGTGTTCAGCAGACACGTAGCACCTGGACTGGAGTTGCTCAAGAGGTGACCCTCCCTCACATCATCCTGAACCACAAACACCTGCACTGCTCACACCCTCCTGCTCACATGGGTGACCAACTGTCAAGCTGTCAGGGTGGGGGACAGGGCAAGGCTGTCAGGGGTGGAAATGGAAAGAAGCTGCCAGGGGGAGGGGGCATGCAAGGTGGCCCAAGAAAAGCCCAGACACCAGCAGAGATAGGAGTGCAAATTGCAGTACATATATTGACAATATATGTATTGTCAATAAAAACAGTATAAAAAGACAGTCATGAGTGTCCTATACTCTTTGGCAACACAACAGCAGTCAAGAGAGAACCCTAGAACTAAAGGGACAGCACAGCAGACCCAGGGTCCTCACTCACAAGGACCAGGAGAAGAGAAAGACCCCATCCAGGGGGCACCAGGCCCAGGAAAGAGGCTCCCCTTGCTAGCTCAGAAAAGGGGAGGCACAATGGTCCCCCAAGCATCTGACAAAGGAGGGGGCAGGTGGAGGATGCTGCAGGGAGGAGGGATGGAGAGGGGGGCTTCTGTGGGATGGGAAGTCTGGAAAAGTAGAGAGGAGCCCACCTGGGTCTTCCAGGGAGCAATAGCACTTTCTGGGGCAGAGGGAACCTGGGAGCACCTGTGGAGAGAGACAAACTACTTGCACAGACATACAACTTTTATTGCTAACAACATCATTGCATCATTGCCCATTGAGATGTTTGTGGATGCAAACAGTGCTGACCCCTACTGACCCCCCTTTCCTGATTGGAGCACCTGTGACGAGAGAGACAAAAAATTGCAAAGTCCACACTCTGTCATTCTTCCCATATCACATATCATAATATGCCCCTCATGTGTAACATGCAAGCCCCTTTGCATCTGTGCCTGGTGAGGGGTTTTGTGTGTGGGAGGGTGAAAGCAAAGTGCCCAGTGAGAGGGCAGAGTGGCATAGACGGTGCCATGCACCCTGTTCTCTGAAGAGGAAGTGTGGGTCCAGGGGTTGGGCTTTTTATGGGAGAGGAGATGCGGAGGATTGGCTAGTCACTGGGGAGCCCTAGCTGCTCCGTATCCAAAATCAACAGGGCAGAGGCTGGTTGGAGAGCTGAGAAATTTTTCAAAGTCTCCAGCCCTTACTCTGGTTTAAAATGGACCCATATGGGTCTCCTCGCTCCTATGTCACCTCCTGAGGTGGTATAAGTGGGAAAGCTTGAGAGAGAGGCTCTCTGAACCTGCTCTGGATAACAGGGTGACCAGATGCCAAACCCAAAATTCCTGAACCCCAAGACCAAAATTCCTACCCCCAAGCCAAAATTCTTACCTACTTAAAAAAAATTGCCAAAATAATATATTATTTTTTTAACACCATATATTTTTAATTTTCAGTTTTTTGGCCATAACTTTTGATAGGAAGGAGATATCTCAAAACTTATTTTTGCATTGGATTCTGCTCTTCAGTACGAATCCAGCGACATATAACATGATGGTGTACTGTGCACCATTGCAAAGATCATAAATGAAGCCAAAATGTAGGACAATAAGCCAAAGTGTAGGACACTCGGACAGGAGGCTAAAAATCCAGACAAATCCGGGTTTTTCTGGTCATATATTCACCCTGCTGGATATGCAATAGCTACATCGATGATGTCCACACCTCCGTCACTCCCCTGTCACGCCCCTGTTATGCCCCCTCCTAATTGCTAATGGCACCGCAGTAGCGTTGACAGAGTATCTTGTGCCGTTATGGCAGCACGAGCTATTTTTGTGTTCTTGTGACAACAAGGACTCTACGGTGCTACTCTCTACGGTGGTACTGCGCTGACGCAACTGCCTCTTGCATTGATGCAATGGCATTTGCGTTGATGAAAGGGCTACTCTGGATCAGGCTGATAGTTTGTCACCTACAGAAGAGGAAAAAAGATCACCACCACTTTAATCATCTTAAAGAAATCACACACAGAGAGAGTGTTGAGAAGCCAGTTCACTTAGCAGCCTGGAGGAATTTTATTACTCACAAAGAAGCAGGTATATTTACTACAAGAGACTTTAGGAACGCGTAATTGAGAACATTTTAAACTCCTCTCAGCTTAGTAAGTGCAAAGTGTACTCTTAAGCCTTTAAAATACTCCCACAGCACTATTCTTTTAAATGTTCAGTGGTGCTGTTAGATAGATTTAAGTCAGACTAAGAGCTGATCAACAGAGATGACATTTTGCTACTTTAAACACTTATAATTTAAAAACGGGAACAATCTGTTAATATTTATATTAACAGCGGGGGGTCCATAGATAGTAACAAAACCGAGGGCTACAATATGTTAGTCAGTGTGAAAACATGTAGACTCCAAAGATCTGATTGTGTGAAGCAATTAAATAGAGCAATAGGGAACTGGGAAGTATCTGACATGAAATTGTAACTGTGGTGGAAAAGTATTGGCAACTTTTGTCAGTATCACACAAACACATGAAGCATGAGGTAGCTTAAATGTCGGCTCTGAGTGAAATGGAATGAACAATCCTAACCATGTCTACTCAAAAGTAGGCCCCATTGTGTTCAATGGGTCTTACTCCCAGGAAAGTGTCTTTAGGATTGCAGCCGGTATCTCCAACCTGCATTTTATTGTGTTATGGGACAGGGAACATAATGCACATCAGATCAGTGGAGAAAATTTCAGAAAAGGAGGATACTTCTTCCTTTCTTACCTGGAATTTTCCCATATGACAAATTAAGAAATATTACATCATCTGTGTTTATTCAGCACTGCCATGGTTGAGAGGGAGTCTCAGACCTTCTCTGTAGGATCAGATTTAATTGTCTAGCTGAAAGCTGCAACCAGCAGTGCTTTGTAAAACACATGTAATAGGTGTGCTGAAGGGGAAACAATTTCTGTGTTGTGTAATATGGGAACATAAAGGAAAGCAATCCTGTGTAGAATCCTGTAGTAGGCAATGGTATAGCCATATAATTTGGCAACAAGAGGATAACAGAGATGAAGGTGAAAGTAGTACAAGGGTTTTAGTTCCCAAAAAAACGAAAAAGGAAATTCAAACTGGGGCCTTGCTAAACTTGCAGTTTAGCCATGGGAATAGGGCATGAGGTTATAGTCTGGTGGTTGAGCTGGTGCCTGCCTGAATAAGGCTAAGTAGGTTCAGCTGTGTTCTTGACTTTAGATGGGAGACTTTGGATGGAGATGGGGAAATTTGCTGATTAGACCTTGTGAAGGCACACTATGGTGCAGTATAGAATGCATGGAGGAGTTAGCTAGAGTTGGATAACGTATTGAGTGCTGTATGCTGTACTCAGACTGAAAACATCAGCCTCTCATAGAAAGGTAATGGCGGTGTAGTATTGGACTGCTTGGGTAAACCACCTTAAAAGTTCTAGCTTAGTGTCAAGGTAACCATACGTCCTCTTTTTCCATGACATGTCCTCTTTTTCAGCTTTTGTACTGGAAAAAAAAATCTTCATTGCCCTCCTTTTCCTTGTGAACATGCAGCTTGTAGCCTTCTTGAAACTCACAGATATTGGAAGGACAGGATGGATGCACCAGTATCTACAAATTCAAGTTTGGAAATTGGTAAATTCTGCAGTTATGAAAGGGAAGTTTGATAAGACCAGGAAGTATAGAGCCACCTAAAGACAGAAAGGAAGAAAGTCCCGCAGGGAGAAAGTCCCACTAACCTCAATGGGGCTTACGTCTGAATCGACATGAATAGGTTGGAGCTCTAAAGGTTTTTGGGCTCTCCCAAAGAGGAGCTCTCACATTTTCCCCACATGATAGAATGGTTTGAAACTCCAGCCTAGACCTAGCAAAATTCTGGTTCAAGTCCTGCTGTGGCTGATAAATTCAGCGAGCAATATGGAGGTTTAATGTTAAGATAGCACCTTATTTGAAGGGTTGCTCAAAAATACCCAAGAAGTTAGAAATCTGGAGTTCAGTTAACATATAATTGAATGTAGAGGATGTAGGAGTGCTGAGGGGTTGCTGGTTAGAAAATGAAAAGCAATTTGGATGCAGGCCTGGCCTATTAGCTATAATAGTTCATCTGGGATATTCATTTACTCTATCTGTGTCTATCTGTGGGATTGCAGCATTACCTTTTCTCCTGTAGAACATTCACGAGAAAGCCTTTCAATCTCGGATACATTACTTTGCCCTTCCTTTTAGATCATTTGTTAGCGCCAAGTAAGGGATTTTTCACTTCTAAAGTAATTTCTGTTATTGGGATTCTTATGATTTACTCCTCAAAATTGTAACATGTTGCAGTTTAGTTGAAATAAACGAGGCAATTTAGCAATCTGGAAGAGTCCTGGAGTGAAAGTTGATTGCCTTTTTTCCCCCTTATTCTATTTCAGTGAGTCAGTGAAGGTCTTTTTACTGTACAGACGACACTTACCTCTATAAATTTGTTTGGAATTAGGCCACGCTCAGAAGCAACACCCCATCTTTGGTTGTTTTCCTCAGACCAGGTTAGATGTGATGAGTAGATCCATCATTTGAATCACTCATACTTTGTATGTTACAATTAGAAGCTCTGTCAATCTGCTTTGCAGATCAGTCAGAGGCGTCATTAATTAAGGGATTGGGAGAGTGCAGACCACACTGGATGACACCATTAAGGTGTAGGACACCAAAATAAAGTGATACCTTGGTTAATGAGCATAATTTGTTCTGGAAACATGCTTGTAATCCAAAACATTTGCACATCAAAGCAAATTTACCCATAAGAAATGGAAATTCAAACGATTTGTTCCACAACCCAAAGGTATTCATATAAAAATGATTACAATATTACAAAATAATAATGTCCTATCTGGCATTAGGCTTGCTCAAGTGCCAGATAGGCTAGCTTAAGTGGACTTCAGGATCGTAGCCTTAGGGCGCAATGCAAAGTAACTACAGGGAGTCCTTGCTCTGGTGTAAGAACAATTTACTCTGAATTGCAATATAAATTTCCCATAGGTTTTCACTAGGTGGTGCCACAACTACGACTACAGGTGCATTTAATGTCTCTTATGTGCTCCCGTAGTTACTCTGGATTGTAGGGTTAATCTTTCAAGTTGCAATCTGCCCCTTACAGAGGAGTGAGCCTCACTGATTATAATAGGACTTACTTTAGAGGCTAGGGATGCAATCCTAAGAAATTTAGGCTGGCCTAACTGACATCGCCTATCTTTCCATGATGGTGTGGAGAGATTGGCATACACTTGTGTATTAGACAAATTCCCCCAGGAGTGGGACTGAAGTGTCTTACTGTACTTACTGCACTTGTGTGGCACACCCAGGTCAGCAGAGGACTTATGCCTATGTGGAGGTTAGGATTGCAGTCTATGGGCGCAATCCTGAATAACTACGGGGAGTCCTTGCTCCGGTGTAAGAACAATTTGCTCTGGATTGCAATATGAATTTCCCATAGGTTTTCACTAGGTGGTGCAGTAACTATGGGTGCATGTAAAGTCTCTTACGTGCTCCCGTAGTTACTCTGGATTGTAGGGTAGGTCTCTCATGCTCATTTCCATCACCCCCTTACGTAGGGTGAGCAGCACTGACTGTAATAGGCTTATTTCAGAGTAGACATGCACAGGCTAGTCTCTCAGGAGAGGCTGAGCAGATGTTGGATGTTGAGCAGGTGTTGGCGGAGTGCTGATGTTAGTCGTGCAAAACACTCTCAATCCTAGTTACTCTCAATCCAAGGTTTTACTGTATTTATTTGATTTATATCCCACCTTTCTTCCTAAAAGGGCATTCAAGGTGAGAAACATAATGGAATGTCCCTTCCTCACTTGAAGGGCACATTCTTCTCCTTTGGTGGTCTGGAAAGAAGAGAGAATAAGGCTGAAATCCTATCTTCCAGTTAGCCTAAGCCCTGGCCTAAGTCCTGGGCTGACATGAAGGAGTCACAAAAATGCCATAAGACACTTTGTGCCACTCCTGAGGGAAGGTTAGACCAGTGCACAGACATGCGCTTGCCTCCCTACGTCAACATTGACAACATTCAGGTGCGGCCCAGTCCTGAGACCCACTAAAGGGGTTGCCTTAGGAGGCAAATCCATTCCCTGATCACTGACTTGGCTGCACTACTAGTCCTTCCATTTCCTGGAGTAGAAAGGAGAGAAAGGGAAGGAGAGGTAGAGGAAATGTGAAGGGTCACTCTGGCACATTCACCAGCATGAAGTGTGTGGATTTGCATGCTGTTGGAACGCCTTCTGTGAATGCCGCATGGCAGGAAATGCTGCCTGAATGCTGCCCAACTGGGCTGTTTTATCTATATATATAAAAGAGAAAAGTCACTGACTGACTGACTGACTGACTGACTGACTGACTGACTCACTCACTCACTCACTCACTCACTCACTCACTCACACACTCATCACTGCCCTGCCAAAAACGGTGGGCCTATAAGCGTGAAATTTGGGTTGGGTGTTCCTTCTGTGATTGAGGGGTGCACTAAGAACCGGTTTTCGGAAATTCCAACCGGAAGGGGGTGAAAAGGGGCACAACGCGTTTTCCTCCCTATACTTTCCATTGGAGAATTGCTGACTCATCAACATTCTGCCCCAACTGCTGGGCCTGAAGCATGGAATTCTGGGAGGGATCCTTCTGTCACCTGAACACCCACCAAGAACCATCTGGAGGAATTTAACCCTTCAGGGGCTGAAAAGGGGGCAACGTGTTTCTGTCCTATACTTAACATGGAGGACTGACCAACATTCGGCCAATTTGGTGTTCAGCGCCTGGTGCACTTCGAGATGTTGTTAGGAGGAAGAGGTTGCACCGTGGAGGATGCTGCGCATGGGGACGTTGCACATGGGGAGTTGATGCGCATGGGGGAAGTTGCGCATGGGGGTTGATGCGCATGGGGAAGTTGAGCAAGGGGGTTTGGTGCACATGGGGGTTGATGTGTGTGGAGGAAGTTGCGCATGGGGGAGTTGCGCATGGGGGAGTTGTGCATGGGGGGTTGATGCATGGGGGAAGTTGCGCATGGGGGTTGATGCATGGGGAAGTTGCGCATGGGGTTGGTGCACATGGGGGGAAATTGCGCATGGGAGGTTGAAGCACATGGGGGAAGTTGCACATGGGGAAGTTGCGCATGGGGAGTTGATGCGCATGAGGAAGTTGCACATGGGGGAAGTTGCGCATGGGGTTGATGCGCATAGGGAAGTTGCACATGGGGTGTTGATGCCTATGGGGGAAGTTGCACATGGGGGAAGTTGCGCATGGGGGACATTGCACATGGAGGATGCTGCACATAGGGGTTGGTGCGCATGGGGGTTGATGCTCATAGGGGGAAGTTGCGCATGAGGGATGTTGTGCATGGGGGACTTTGTGCATGGGGGGTTGATGCGCATGGGGGTTGATGTGCATGGGGGATTGGTGCACATGGGGGGTTGATGTGTGTGGGAAGTTGCGCATGGGGGAAGATGCACATGGGGGAGTTGCGTATGGGGGTTGATGCATGGGGGAAGTTGCGCATGGGGTTGGTGCATATGGGGGAAGTTGCGCATGGGGGTTGAAGCACATGGGGGAAGTTGCACATGGGGGGAAGTTGTGCAAGGGGGTTGATGCGCATAGGGAAGTTGAACATGGGGTGTTGATGCCCATGGGGGAAGTTGCACATGGAGGAATTTGCGTATTGGGGGGAATTTGAACATGGGGTTGATGCGCATGGGGGAAGTTGCACATGGGAGGAAGATGTGCATGGGGGAAGATGGAAATGGGAGAAGATGCACATGGGGGAAGGGAAAGGTTGATGCGCATGGAGGAAGTTGTGCATGGGAAGAAGGTGCGCATGGGGGAAGTTCCACATGGGGGTTGATGCGCATGGGGAAGTTCCACATGGGGGTTGATGCACATGGGGGAAGTTAAGCATGGGGGTTGATGCGCATGGGGGAAGTTGTGCATGAGGGAAGTTTGTTGGGGGGTATGTGCATGGGGGAAGTTGCGCATGGGGGGTTGATGCACATGGGGGAAGTTGCGGATGGGGGAAGTTGCACATGGGATGTTGATGCGAATGGGGGGAAGTTGAGCATGGGGTTGATGCATATGGAGGGATGGCATACAGGGGAACTTTATTTCCGCAATGTGGGTATGCTTTTCGCTAGTAATTAATACAGAGAAGCATTCAAACATGTAAGTTCTCACCAGCAGTCAGAAACATTTTTTGACAAGAAGCACACTGCAAAAGTCTACTTCACACCACTAAGGTCTGTTTTTGAGTTGGAAGGTGAACCAAACTTATTATGATCAAGGATTTGCATGAATTTAACAAACACTGTCAGATGATTGAAACACTCCCATTATAAATTCTGCTCTGGCTCTAAGCCGAGAGGAGACTTCTGTGAGCACTGTCCTCTCAGTGGGTAATATGATCCATGACAACAGTGTCCTGAATGAGACAGTACTACTGTGCAGTGGTGATGGGAGCTATTACTCTTCACTTGTGCTTGAAAAACTTGAAAAGATTTTGTTAGATAGCAGTCAAGCATCAGTGCTTTTGATCCAGTGCTGTGGAAAGAAGCAAAGCTGGTTGCTTAGAGTTTTCAAACTCAACCAAGCATTAAGGAGGGGGGAGCAAGAAGAAAGTACATCACAGCTGTGACTTCCAGTGAAATGAAATAAACCTTTACAGTTCATGAAGCTAAGAAGGGAAGAACTGAGAGATTTGTGGCAAAGGCATAGGTCTGACACCAGAGCACTTCACTTGCCAAAATTTTAGCCCTCAGTCTGGAGAGGGTCTACTGAGTTCACTCAGAGCTCTCTTATTATTCTCCTGGTGATCCTGTCTTCCATGCAGCAGAACATCCCTGTTTCAAAGAACTTTTCCCTAGTAACTTTTCCCATATTGTAAATCAGATTTGCAACATGGTTATGTCAATATACATCTCTAAAAGCCAGTTGCATGCTCCTCTAGTCCATTAATTTACATTCAGCTTTAAAGGTAAAGATATTCAGTGGTGGGCTTCAGAGAGTTCTCACAGGTTCTATAGGACCCTTTGCTAATGAGTGCCTGGTTCTGACAACCAGTTACTAGTGGGACATAGAATCTGTTGTTCTATGGACACAGAACCAGTTGTTAATTTAGGTTATTAGGGTATAGAACCTGTTGTTAATTTAGGTTATTAGGACATAGAACCTGTTGTTAATTTATTTGAATCCCACCACTATCTAAGGGGATTTTTGCTCTGTTTCAACACTATGTGTTCAGTAGCTGAATAGCAAGATCAAGAAAAAAATATGCGATCCAATCAATTTCATGGGGTCTTTCCCATGTATTTCACTTTCTCTTCACACACAGACTGTCAAAGGAATTGTAGTCCTAAAAAAAGTCAAAGGTATTGTAGTCTTAAAAATAAAAAACTGAATGCACTTTTGTGATATCCGAAGGCAAACAGAAAAACAAACTCTGCATAACTGAAGTGAGAGAAGTAAAAATTCAAGTGATCATATTGACATATCAAGGCTTATTTACTGCAAACCGTAAGTTTTTATTTTTGACCATGGGTGCAATCCAGAGTAACTATGGGGAGTTCTTGCTCCGACGTAAGAAAAATATGGATTGCAATATGGATTTCCTATAGGTTTTCACTAGGCACTGCCATAACTACATCGACGTAAATGTCTCCTATGTGCTCCCGTAGTTACTCTGGATTGTAGGGCAAAAGAAAAAAAATTGAAAATGCCCAGTGGTGTGAGCCTCTATCCAAAAGTGAAGGAATAAAGTTTCCAGAAGAAGAAACAATCCTGGCTTCTTAGAAGTCAAAACACAAGTTGGGGAACAATAGTGGAGGAGTAGGCGAGAGTTCATAATAATTTGGGGGACAAATTGCTTTGAGATGCTGAAATCTCTCAGGGAAACCAGAAGAAATGCTTTTTTCTCAAAATTGATGTACGGAGTTAAACTCTAGAAAAAAATCGTAGCCACTTAAAAATAGTGGCAGAACGTAAAATGGAAAAAACTAAAAGATAATGATTCTGAAACAGCTTTGGAGAAAAACAAAAGGGAAAAAAAGAAATGAATTGTAGCAGATCAGTTGTATATATTCCCCCTACCCCAGGTTGTAAACAATGAAAATGTTTTCTGGGTCATGGATCTTGGCCATATATTTGAGAAACTTGAAAAAAGGAATTAAATATAGCAGAAGAACTTTGAGAATCATTACAACAGACAACAGTATAATAGATTGTGGTATGGTAGGAGGATTAGATTGGTTATCTATTGAATGTCACATTCCACAGCTAGTTTTCACAGAAGAAATGCACCCAATTGATTTGAAGCTTCCCTTTCTATACTGTAAATACGACTACACAAGTGAGGATATTCCAGCTGCAGTTATTCAGAGTGCGGTACATCTATAACTTAAGAGCTGCACTCTCAGTTACGTCCTTGCCATAACATGCAATTGCTCATGTAAAGTAACCGAGAATTTACTCCATTGAGCTCTTCTGAACCCAAAACAAAAAAATAAGTTGAGCACAATCCTAATCATGTCTATTCAAAAGTAAGTCCCACTGTGTTCTATGGGTCTTACTCTCAGGAAAGTGTCATTAGGATTGCAGCCCTAATGACATATTAAAGCATGATTCTTTCCAGCAGCAGAGAAAGTGGAGGACAAGGGTTTGAATTGTACATGCACAGGCCTCCCCATGCCTCTGTGGGAATGGCAAGGTGGGTTAGTTGTGCTGGACTAAACTGGTTAGGATTGCACTCCTTATGTATCCCAAAAAGTAGCTGAACATGGGGCCAGTTCAAATTATTTATTTATTTATTTAAAAGGCTTATATTGTGCCTTTCCACTGTAAGCAACAGATGCTCAAGGCGGTTTACAATAGTCAAATAGAAACATGCAAAAAAAACATTGATTTAAAAGCAGAATTAACAGAATAATCCTTATCCTTTCATCATCCAACCAACCCTATGTGATTGTGCTTGTGTACATGGCCCATATGCAACCTGGTTTCTCCCCAAGTTTTGATACCAATTTTCTTATGTGGGCTTTGGCTTTTCCCAACAGTTAATTTGCATTTTACTCAACGGCTAGTCATTTAGGGCTGTGGGTGGCACAAGTGGCTAAGACACTGTGCCTGTTAACCAGCAGGCCAGGGTTCGAGACCCGGGTCAGCCCCACAAGACAGGGTGAGCTCCTGTCCTTAGCCCAGCTCTGCGACGCAGCTGGATCCAATTGTATTGGCTCTGCCTTTCCATTGGACTAATTCAGTGGCGTGGAGAGGGGGGGGATTTGCTGCTTGGATAACAGCCTATCCTCCATAACAATCCAATCCAGGCTTTCATGCTTTGCATGCAGCGTATGCAGCGCTGAGCACGATACCATAGTCTTCTAAGACTGACGGAGGCCTGCTTTAGTGTCATTTGTTGTATGATTATGCTGACTTGAATTCTCATCACTTGATTACTCTACACTTGACAACTTGCAACCCTGCAAACCTTGTGTCTTGTGAGCTGATGGGAATCATCTTTAGTGATCCATCTTTGCTAAATCATTTGTAATTGTCAATCACCACATTCCATATAAATTCACCATGATTAATAATCTGGAAATAGACATGCATTTGCCTTTTTTAAAATGAAGGATGGTATTTCTTTTCTTCATGAAACATATTCTTTTTGCCATAGAGCACAAATGAAAAATTTGGCAACTCAACTCCTCATAATTTTCCCATATGGCTCTTTTTATGAGACAAAGGGACCTCTGAACTTGTGAAGATGGGAAAATGTCTTCATCCTGGCATAAGGGGAGATGAAAAATCTTTTCTTCCAATTGAGTCTCAGTGGTCTTCTGCAGCATAATGCACACCACGATTGTCAGGGCTGGTGAAGAGCAGATGGTTTCCTTGGTATTTTAAATGACAGTAAGGGTTATTGATGTTGTGAATAGAAGCTGTAGCAGAAGATAACAAAGAAATTGTGGCCTTCTTTGGAACCGACTGAAATGTCAGGCAGAGGAATATTGAACATGTGGTGTAAATAAGTACACCTTGATGAAGCAATATTGGCATACGAGCAAAATGGTGCATATTAGCCAAATAGCAAAAGTGAAATAGAAAGAGATTTAGGCTCAAAAGGACTCTCCTCATTTCCAAAAGTGTGATTGGCATGTGATGCAAGAGACAGTTATTTTGGAAACACAAGTCTGATGATTCTTCTGATCATGTGTGTTTAGTTACTTAATTGATTTGTCATCATCATCAACAGTTATTTATATGCCACTTTTTAATGGGCTGTGGTGGCACAAGTGGTTAAGACAATGTGCCTATTAACCAGCAGGCCAGGGTTCAAGACCTGGTTCCTATAAGATGGGGTGAGCGCCTGCCCTTAGTCCAGCTCCTGCCAACCTAGCAGTTCAAAAGCATGGAAATTCAAGTAGATAAATAAGTACCACCTTGGTGGGAAGGTAAAACAGCATTCTGTGTGCCTTTGGCAGTCATAACCATGACCATGGAGAAGTGTCTTTAGACAACGCTGGCTATAAAGGCTTAGAAATGGGGATAAGCACTGTACCCTACAATCGGTCACAACAAGCAGTATAACCTGTGTGGGACACCTTTACGTTTTTTCCAATGAAAAGTTCACAAAGCAATTTATTTATTCAAACTATTTATATCCCACTTTTAGTCTCATAACATTGGATGCCCAAGATGGCTCAAAGCAAGAATTAAAATACTTTAAAATTAAAATACAAGAATTACTAATAGAAATGATAAAGGAAGATCAGTAGTTCCCAAATTGTGGGTTGGGACCTACTGATGGGTTGTGACTTGATGATGGGTAGCCAAAGGCTGTTGGGAGGATCATATTGTGCCTCAAGCCCTGAAGCTATTCAAAAATCAGATACTGTATCTGCTAATTTCCCTGCAAATAGCTCAGCTCTTGCAGTTTGCAAGCATGGGTAAATAGGATCTCCATGATGATGGTTCCCAGAAAGCCAGAAATGCTTGGACATTTCTAACCAGAATATTTTTTGCACTTTAAAATTTTAAAATTTTGCATGCATGCAGTAAAAAGAAAAGGAAGGGGGTAGCTCCACTGCTGCCTGATGTCCAAGCCACAAATTGTGGCAACAGCAGACCACCTGGCCCAACTAGAGTTCCTGTGCTAAGGGCTCCTGGGATTCCTGTGCTGGTTTTGAACCAAGCATCCATGTGTTTGGGAGTGCAAGAAACAGGTATAGGGGTGCTTGGGTTTTCGGGGAAATATCATGTCTGCTTTGAGCCACTTCACATGTGCATTGTTGGTGAAAAGAGGTCTTACAAAGAGGTGTTCAATTTAAAAAGAAGTGCTATAATGTTGAAATTTAGTAGAGGAAAGCAATACGAGTGTTTTTAGCATTTATTTTAACATGTCCTACATTTGTCCTACATTTTTGGGTGTCCTACGTTTTTTAACATGTCAGGAATTTTTACTTGGATGCCAGGAATTTTGGGGGAACCTTGTCCTCTTTTTTGGGTTCAGCATCTGGCCACCCTGGGTGATTTGGAAAACCAAAACAAAATTAGTAGGTGAGTATCAGGACAGAAAAAATCTTTGTTATTAGGTAAGAGAGGTGAGCAGAAGGACTGGATGCTTTGGCAATGGGTAACACTTCCCTCCAATTTCACTTCTGGTGTTTTGGGTTGAAAATGAAACACCGTGAAATGAAAATCACTGTTCACAACAGAAAAGTTCACAAAGTGGTTTACAATGAAATGAAAAAATAATGGTTGATAGGTCGCAGCAAGGCCTTCTGTGGCTAGTCCATGTCTCCATTATACAGGTCCTTTTAAAAATTTCCATGTAGGTTGAACTTCCAGGTGGATTATATGACAGCATTTTACCAGACTTGTGAGTTGTCTGATTTGCAAATGAAGAGTTAGGTGGAAGACTTCCTCATTCAAAACTGGCAAGCACCCCTTTCTTATATACATTTATCTTATAGATGATTTTTTTTTTTTGCTGGTGGCACAACTTTTATTGCCATCCTCAGCATCGCATTTTCTTCTAATTGGTTTGGGTGCTTGAGTTGCAGTGATGTTTTCCGTTAGAGCCTTCATATTTTTTGTCCTAATGTTTTGAATACAAATTTGATTAGCAATACAGAGTTTAATTTCTGTTGGAAGACACTCTCCAGTCTTGTCGAACAGTTGTGCTTGCCGTGGTAGCACATTTGCCAGCTTAGTTCTGATTTAGTTTTTGAAGCATATGCATTGGTTTTTTTTTTGTATTCAGCCGCGACTTTCATCTCTCACCGTAGAAAGAATAGCATGCTGTTCCACTTGTTTTTGTTGGTGGAGAGCCTCAAGATGGAGCCTCTTTTCGATGAAGATCTCCACCGCAGGCTCCCTGCATGTGCATCTATGGGGACTCTTCAAAGAACTCAAAAACCACTTAGGTTTTCTCCTCTTCTATTCTTAGTCTCCCTGCTCTTTAGCTTTCAGCACTTAAGCTCTGAACATTGAAAGGAAGTGTTGTGAAGGAAAAGAGACAGATGGTGTATGGGGAAAGGAGTGCAACACGCAGGCAGAGAGAGGATTTAACAGCAGGAAACTTCATGTCACACGTCTGCTGCTCAGACCACCAGGAAAGAAAATGGACCAGGAAATGTTCTTGATATTTTATAAAGCTGCAATTATATTCGGCATCATCTTTTATTAAAGTCTTCCTAACTTGATTTAGGGCCCAATCCTATCCAACTTTCCAAGGCCAATGAAGCCATACCATAGCAGGGTGACCATACAGAATGGAGGATAGAATGCTTCTTCTTTTAGCCATTACATAAAAGAGGAGATTGAGGCAGGTTTAGTTCATCATAGAAGAGTTTAAAAAGCAGCACCTGCCTCAGTTACCTCTTTTATTAAATGTTTAAAGGTAGAGGCACTCCTTCTCCATTCTATACGGTCACCCTGTACTATAGGGATGCCTTTGTAGTCAGAGAGGGCTCCTCAAAGTAAGGGAATATTTGTCCCCTTACCTTGGGGCTGCATTGTGGCTGCAACTGTGCTGTAAAGAAGGATAAGATTTATCAGTCAGTTGTATACAGTTGTAAAATTAAAGTTAGTAAGATAATCCCTGTAAACTCTTCAAGGGAGGGATCCATCATTTTTTTCTTGAGGTATTGTGTAAGGCAACAGTTCCTAAACTCGGAGCTGTGGCTCCGTGGAGAGCCATAGAAACCAGCAGGCGATCCGCAGAACCCACCACTCTGTACAATATATAAAATCATATCTCTGTATGAGGAGCCACGGCCAATGGTGCAGAAGGTCAAGAGATCCACCAGTTGAAAAGTTGAGCCACCAGTTGAGCAGGAGGAAGCATTTCTTGTTATATTTATGCAGTTATTGTGGAATCCAGAGAAATACAAAATCCAGACACCTTCCCATCCCAAGAAACCAGGATAAAAGATATGTGACCTGATTTGCCAGTTATTTAAAATCTGCTAATCAGAAGCTTTTGAATCTGGAGGTTCCATTTTGCTGGTAAGGCTTAGCTGAAGAAAGCAATGAATTTGCCTAGTTCCTTTTATACTCAAGCTAGCAGCCATCGTCAAACTTTATTATTCTGGATTTGGTACACTAATTACATTTGGTATGAAGCAGTATGTTTTTCTTTCCTATGATAAAAAGTTTAAGGAACTGGGGCTTTCTCTAAAAAGAAATACAAATTAGGTTGCATGTGATGCTTATTTGTGAAATTAAATTATGAATGGCTAGGAGAAAGTGAAAGGTGAGAAGCTGTTCCTCTTTTTCTCTTTCATTGCAATTTATTTCTTTAGAGGGTTCATTTGATTTAGAGAATTTTATTCTGTTTTTCCATTTGTGTAACAAACAAAAAAAAAAGTGACAAACCAAAAAAATCTTAAGATATAGTTAATACATTTCATTAGTATGTTTTAATGTTAAACATGAAAACAATAGAATAATGATTAAACATTAAAACAATAGATGTTAATCTTTTGTACATCTTAAACATTTTAATGTTAAACTTAAAAAAATTGTTTTAAATATCCAGCAGACAGCATAAGACCCTACAATCTTTAATCTACTATGAGCATCACAATGTTCAAAGATTCATTTGCAGCACCATCCTATGCATTTCTACTCAGAAATAAGTTCCATTGAGTTCAGCGGGGCACATTCCCAGGAAAGTATTCATAAGATTGCAGGCCTAAAAGTCTTTCTAGGTTTCACTATCATCTCAGTGGCAATTGTAAGAAAGCAAATAATTTATGTCTCCCCCAGGAAATCAATATTAGCTGTTGACAGTTGTTCGGGATGCATGTGTACATGACCCTATGTGTGTACTGAGAGAGTGCATGAACCTGAGCATTCTTATTACTGGTTTGGGAAGGGCTGATGTGGAGGAAGCATGAAGGCTTTGAGAGGCAAACTCTTGTTCTTTAGAGAGACCCGGCCCTTTCTGTTTCTAGTTTTTTGAAAGTAGAAAACCTGAATCCAGCAACCCAGGTATATCACTTAAGGTGCAATCCTAACCATGGCCAGCACAACTCATTGGTCTTCCCATTCCCCTGGCAGTGCAGGGAGGCAAGCGCATGTCACTTTTGTGACACCCCCAGGCCAGGACAGGACGTATGCCGGGGATTAGGCCAGCCGAACTGGAAATTAGGATTGCAGCCTTAGTAAGAATCATGTTTTATTTCCTACAACCCATTTTCCAGAGTTGTGCCTACATAGGTGCCTTCATAGGAGGAAGAGGGAAGAGTGGTGCAATAAGCATTCATCAATACAAATAGGACTGTTAGCAGCAGCAACAGCAGTAATGGCTATACCATCTTTGAAAGACAAAGGGGGAGGACCTAAAACTTAACAGCCTATAAATAAATGTTTATAGGAAGGACAGATGATGTTCTCCATTTGCAGTCTTGTAGTCCCCTAAGATCTTTCTGAGAGCTCATATTTCTGGCTGTATCATTTGTTCCTACATGGAGCAGCCCTAGCAGGACAACAGTTTTCAAGTTGCATTCCTTTTATAGGCTTATAGCTGATTAGCAACAACATTGACAGAGTACTTTACAGCTACAGCGCTACGTCATTGAATTTTGGACAGTGTTTGGTACATTTCTGCAATATAAAGTGATAAAACCAGCTAGATCAACATAGAGAGCCATTACCATCAATCAGCTTAATGAGATCTTATTAATCAAAGGCTGCTTTTAAGTCAGCAAAATTTGGTCTAGGGCTTCAGTGGGCTTTGGGATGAGTGTTGATCTGCTTCAAAAGGCACCTCTTTAAGAACAAGCATGGCGTGTGCCAAGTTTTAATTATTTACACTGCTCCATCAACACACATTGCTTATTCATAAGTAAGCAAGATTGGGATTGTCGCCTTTGTACTTTGTGCTGAGCACATTTCAATATATCTCAAAGTGGTAATTAAAAAATGGCCCAAGTCAACCAGCCAGTGTGGCTAATATTCATAGTGTGAAAGGAAGAAAATGTAGCAAAGAGGAATTTAATCACAGCCAGGTGAAATCCACTTACACAGTTGAGCCTATAACCTATATTGCTTGATCAGCTGGAGGTGACTGTGAAAAAAAGAAACCTCCCCAACACATTTCTGTGACCAAGTCACATCCCGTTCTCTCAGGAATAAAGAGGTCAGGAGTGGAACTGACACCTCCTCAATTAGGAATGAGAACACGTCTAGCTTAAGCAGCATTCCCCATCCTTTGCATCATTGAAAAGATCCTTTTGCTGCTTCTAATTCACTGTCAAAAATTGGTATCCTCAGGAGTGATATTGTGAGCAATTATAAACGGCATTCCTCCCAGTAGAAAAAGTTAGAGGAGACTGAAAGGTCCTTCTTCTGTCTACAACTTACAAAAAGTGTGAATATTTGGATAGTGATGCTCAAGTCACTAAATTGAAATTACAGGTACTTTTTAGCAAGGACGTTTTGGATGTAAGTAATGCTGGCCCTAAAAAACACTTGGACGGCAATCCTAAAGACACTTTCTTGGGAGTAAGACCCATTGAACACAATGGAACTTACTTTTGAGTACACATTGTAGGATTGTGTTCAAAGTACCTGAAGCAATGAGCTGAATGTTGTTCCCTTAAAGCAGAGGTGTCAGAACATTTCGGTTAAAGGGCCGCATCAAATATCTGGCATGGTATCAAGGGGATGGGGAATTTATAAATCAGTCAGCAGCCCTACAGCTTCCAAAATGTTTAGAACATCTGAGTATGTTCCTCTTTGCAACTTCATCACATTGTTTAACTTTTAGGCAGCCAGGAGGAGACCTGAACCTTCATGGAGGGCAATGAGAGCATCTCCCTCTAGCAGACTTTGAACAGCATCTTCTAAATCACTCCTCTCAGAGGTAAAATAGGGACAGTGATTTATCAGGTAGCATTACAAGAGGCTGTCTCAATGGGTCTTCATCAAGAAACCAGCCCAGGCCACCTACATAACACTTCATTCAATCTCTTCAAATTTGACTTTTCGCTTTTTTTATCTCTCATCTCGTTTGACAACATCTCGTTTTCTCGCTCTTCATGAACAACTGGTTTCTGAATATTAATGACGAGAGAGAGAGAGAGAGAGAGAGAGAGAGAGAGAGAGAGAGAGAGAGAGAGCGCATTGGAGTGAAGCAACATTAGCTCTCATGTAGACAAATAGCTAAATGATCAGGAGGTGATAAAGAATCTCTGATAATTGCAATTGCATTTTCCGAAATGTTTGGTAATGTTGCATCCGATGCTTAATATCAATTTACTCCATTCGATTAGCTTTTTCATTTATTAATGGAATTAATATGCAATGTTGCAGTAAAATAATACAAAGCTGGAGTCTTAGCTCAGGCTATATCTGCCATAGACAAACAATATTATTATTAATATTAATAAATGATGATGATGATGATGCCAGAGCCTCATTCCTGAAATCTTGTCTTACTATGAGGCCATGCGAATATCATATGTATGAATAAAAGGGTTTTTAAGTGCAGTGCTTCTGTTTATGGTTACAGCTGCCCACAGCATTTATTTAGCATTTGGCAAATACATGGACTTGTGATAAATCAAATGTTAATGTCCAGACCACTCAGCCACTCAAGGACAGAGTGGTCTGTATTGAAAAAATCATACTCTGGGCCGGTGTAAGCTCTCAGTGGATACTTGGACACAATGTGATGAATATTTTGTTGAGGAGCACCACAGTCACACTGAAGAGTAGATGCAAGATCCCTCTTAAACAGAGTAGATGCAAGATCCCTACCACCTTTTGACATAGGGTCTTCTATATAGCTGCCTGTATCTGGATATTCAGCAGCCCAATTAGCTTTCCATTGTGCATTAATGCTAAAGTTGTTAGATAGTTGTTGTGGAAGTGCTAGACAGGGCTTCCTGGATTTAAGCATGCCAATTGATAGATGGGGAAGATCAGCATGCACAAGGAAGAAGAGGGTTTTTCATAATTTTGTTGTACTCTTTCACTTAGGAATCATGTCTTTGTAGAGCTGGTGGTGCTATGTGGCTCAAAACGGGGAGCCAGCAATTAGGTGTAGATTTTATACAACCACTTATGGTTGTATAAATGATCTTGTCATGGTTTTGATAAGTGTTTTTGATCTTTGAATAAGTGTTTTGATCATGGTTTTGATCATGCCACTTATGATCTTCATGGTTTTGATAAGTCTGGCAATGTCTTACTAGTGTGATAGCTATTAAGCCATACAAGGGCACAACATTCTACTGTGGAGTAGACCAACCCTAGTGCTGATATTCTGAGAGTAGAGACCACAACAAAAGGCAGGCTTAGCTTGCTCCTGTATCCAAACAACTTTGGTTTATGGAGGAGTTGTATGAATTAGAACCAAGTTTCTCAACCCCCAGGCCAGGGACCACTGGAGGTCCTTGGCAGCTACCTGACCAGTCCCAGAGAGGACTCCTCAGTGCCTCTTCTCCTCCTCACAGCAGGAGGGCTTTGATAGAGGATTGCAGCCTCAGAGCCCAATCCTATGCCTGTCTACTCAGTAATGTCCCATTGTAGTCAGTGGAGAGTACTAAAAGGAAAGCGCAGTTAATGAGGCTAACCCTACAATCCAGAGTAACTATAGGAGCACGTAAGAGGCTTTACGTGCACCCGTAGTTACTGCACCACCTAGTGAAAACCTATGGGAAATTCATATTGCAATCCAGAGCAAATTGTTCTTACACCGGAGCAAAGACTCCCCGTAGTTACTCAGGATTGCACCCTTACTCTCCAGTAAGAGTGACTAGGATGGCTTTTTGAATTTTTCAATGTACCCTGCATTGGAAAAGGTTGAAAATCCCTGCTCTGAGTAGACATGCATTGAGACATTGAGCTCTCACCTGAAATCCTATCCACAGTAACCAAGCAATAGCTCTATTTATTATCATGGGATTTACAGCTGGAGGCAACTGTGCTGTGCTCTAGGTGGGGAAGCACTCCCTCCAGGTCGCCAGATGCAGAACTCTCCCCCCCCCCACCCCTGAGCTGGTCCCTGGAAAATTTATGATCATGTCTTTAGGTCAGTGATTCTCAGCCTCTTTCATCTCATGGCACACTGAACAAGGCACTGAAATTGCCAAGGCACTCCATCAGTTGTTTTTACCATTGACAAGGCACACCAGACCGTTCAAATATCCCAATTTTCCTATTAATGAATGTCAGTCTCCAAATTCCCATGGCACACCTGAGTACTATCCATGGCACACCAGAGTGCCAGAGCACACTGGTTGAAAATCACTGCGTTAGGTCAAGCAAAAGGTACCAGAGTTGTTTAAGAGCTGAGCTTAATGCTGGGGACCAGCCTCCTTAGGCTTTGTCCCTTCCTTCCTAGGAGGAACATCATGCTGGCAATCATGTGGTGGTTCTGCCCCTGCAGATCAGCAGGCAAGGGGGCAACAGTGAACTCCAGGCCTCCAAGCAATCCACGAGAGACCTGCCTGGCTAGCCAGGGATATGTCTGCCTCCCCATTGCCAACACACAACACTAGGGATCAAGCCAGGTCCACTGCTGTTCACTTTCAGGTTGCAGGGTGGCCTCTTGAGAATCCAGCAAGGCAGTAGATGCACTGTATTTTGGCTTAATGAATCACAAGTTGTGAACGCCTGCTTTTATCATATAATACGTTTAATGGGGGTTTATTCAATATTTGAAGATTGTGCCTTATAGGATTAAGAATCTGGTGCACTAAATAACAGGTGAATAAATCCTGCTATTAGCGTCTTGTATCAAGTACTAAAGAACTGCAGGATTTCTTTGGAAACACACGGCCACTTGATCAGCATAAATGGATGGTATAGGTTTTATTAATAAAGGAGATTTCTATGAAAATGACAGGCTAATGCTACTGGAGTTTAAATGGCACTTTTCAACTCAGTCATCATCGGCAGAAAGGGGTGATTTCAGAGGATAATAGTTTGCTCAGTAAAAGAAGTTAACAATAGGCTGAAATTGCTGCATCAAGAGCAAGGTTAGATTTTTGATGTTATACATATTGCATTTGGGGGAAAAACACTGATGTGGGTTTAGATAATTGGGAAATTTCTTTCCAGAAATTGATCTGAATTTTCAAAATGTTGTTCCATACAATGGCAACAGATAAATTTCATAAACTTGCTTATCCAAAATTCCCAATTGCCTCATTTAAATTTGATTCTCAATGCAAGCCCGTATAGAGAGCTCGTTTTATTTATAGAGTCAACTACATTATCTGTAACCATGCATAAAATGCTCCATTTAAAGCAAAAAGCCCACACTGTAGTTAAACTATAAGGATCTTTGCTTTCTTTTTAAACCAGATTTCTAAAGTAATCTGTGATAAGTTGCTTTGAATGTGTCAGAATTAAGAGCAATTTGTTTACTTTACTACTTATAATGCTGAAAGCCCATTTCCATTTTTGGATACATTTGTCACAAGCACGCATTGTGTAAGTCACACAAATGGCACTTCAGCACTAAACACCACTCCAGTGAACATTCAGAAAGTGGAAGGAACTTGCACAGTGCTCCTGATGTTGAATGTGGTGGGCAGATTCATATCAATAATCAATTGACCGACCGACCGACCGATCGATCGATCGATCGATCGATCGATCGATCGATCGATCTATCGATCTATCTATCTATCTATCTATCTATCTATCTATCTATCTATCTATCTATCTATCTATCATCAGTTAACCAGTTAATTGGTTAATCGGTTAATTGGTTAATCAGAAATAAATACAGGTGTTGATGAGGTTGAATTATGCATACAGATTACCTTGGTGAATTTGAACTATTTAAATGAAAAAATGTATTTATCTGTGTTATTCATAATTACAGTAATTGCCATTCTCCTTGTAGTTAAAAACTGATTTAGAAACCTGATAATCCTTGGATATTAAGGGCTTACAGATATACAAGCTCATTAGTATCACCCCGTTTAATATTCACATTGTAGGAAGAGTTATTTTTAGGGATGACAGTACCTGACACTCTCACCTTGCAGAGAACCTTTTTCATTAGGTTCAATCTATTAAAGCTATCCAAATATTTATAGACGGATCATTTTGTTACCGTCGTCCCTTTTGGAATTTTTTTTTTTTCAATTGCAGAGCCTGAGAAATAAGCTCCCTCAATAGGAGTTCCCCTTATGGAATTGTGCAAGTCTCTTTTATAAGCATCTGAATAATTACATTCTCTTCTTTGCATTCTTCAAACTATGTTTCAGCAGTTGCCAAACTTGTGACCACTACACACTGAAAATATGGTCCCCTTTAGGACCACAGCTAACTTTTCTGGACCCAGGCAGCTCATTTCTTGGGTATATCTGGACCTCAGGGGTAGTTGCTTCCATTGTGCAGTGTCCCAGAAGGCTGTGCAAGAGAATATCTTAATAGGATGTCTACCCAAAAGATGAGCCACACAGGGTCAGAAAGTTAAGCAATATTAAAGTATCTCTGAGCATTCTCTGAACCTCAAATCTGGACCCAGGCTGGGGTTTGGAGGAGTCGGATCTATGTGAAATAGACTAATCATTGAATGTGAGAGTATGATCAGAAAGGATCCTGCCCAAAATTAGGAAACTAGATCATCATATCAGGATCCCAAAATTGTAATGTCTCAGTATGAGATGTCCATTTTTTAGTACTTAATTATTGGATTATTAGAAATATTTGTTTGAAATATTTATTTCCTGCCATCCCCATCCCCCATTATTGGCTTTAAAATTTCTTAGGGTGAAATCCAGAGTAACTATGGGGATTCCTTGCTCCAGAGTAAGAACAAGTTACTCTGGATTGCAATATAAATTTCCCATGGGTTTTCACTAGGTGGTGCAGTAACTATTGGTGCATGTAACGTCTCTTATGTGTGCTCCTGTAGTTACTCTGGATTGTGCCCCAGTCACAATAAAATAATAATCATAAAATTGGTCATAACAGGAATAACACAAAGAACAGCAACAAAGATAATAATAAAAAAGCATTTCAAACAGCATCGCAGTAATACATTAAACATCTAGAAAAACAGCCAGCAAGCAAACCCATAAGCAGAACAAAGGAAAGCAACAAACTACTATATCTATTTTATCAATAGCTAGCAAAAAAGCAGACCCACGTTGCGGGAGTAAAATCCCCTGTACGCCATCCCCCAACTGCTCATAAATTCCACACACACATCAACCCCCATGCGCATCCACCCCATGTGCAACATCCCCAATGTTCATCCACCCCATGCGCATCATCCCCATGCTCATAAACCCCCCATGCTAATCAACCCCCCATGCGCAAATCCCCCATGCACAACAACCCTCATGAGCAACATTCCCGTTCATCCCCATGCGCGTCATTCCCCCCATGCACGTCATTCCCCCATGCACGTCATTCCCATGCGCAACCCCCTGATGTGTAGCATCTTCCCCAGTGCAACCTCTTCCTCCAAACAACATCCTCCCAGTGCACCAGGCACCAAGCACCAAATTGGCTGGATGTTAGTCTTCCATGTTAAGTATAGAACAAAAACACGTTGCACCCCTTTTTAGTCCCTTAAGGGTTAAATTTCTCCACATGGGTTCTTGGCTGGTGTTCATGTGACAGAAGGAACTCCCTCCCTGAATTTCATGCTTCTAGGTCCGGGGGTTGGGGAAGAACATCCCTCAGTCACTGATTCTTCAATGCAAAGTATAGGGAAGAAAACATGTTGCACCCCATTTCACCCCCTCCTGGTTGGAATTTCCGAAAACTGGTTCTTAGTGACTCCCTCCATCACAGAAGGAAAACCTTCCCCAAATTTCACGCTTCTAGGTCTGACAGTTTTGGCAGGGCATTGATGAGTCAGTAATGATGATGATTAGTTTTATAAAACGCATTGCGCCCCTTTTCACCCCCTTCTGGTTGGAATTTCTGAAAACTGGTTCTTAGTGGATCCCTCCATCATGGAAGGAACACCCTCATCAAATTTCACATTTATAGGCCCAGCAGTTTTGGCTGGGTGTTGATGAGTCAGTGATGATGATGAAGAAGATGCCTTATATATATATAGACTAGCGAAAAGCATATCTGTGTTGCGGGAGTAAAATTCCCCCATGCGCCATCCCCCATGGCGCAATATCCCCCCCATGGCGCAAAATCCCCAATGCGCCTCAATCCCCATGCGCAACTTCCCCCATGCGCATCAGTCCGCCATGTGCAATATCCCCATGCACAACATCCACCCATGCACAACATCCCCCCATACGCATCAGTCTCCCATGTGCAACATCCCCCATATGCATGAGTCTCCCATGCGCAACTTCCCCCATGCGCAATATCCCCCATGTGCATCAACCCCCATGCGCAACTTCCCCATGTGCATCAACCCTGCATGCGCATCAACCCTGCATACGCATCAACCCCACATGTGTAACTTCCCCATGTGCATCAACCCCCATGCACAACGTTCCCCCATGCACATCAGTCCCCCATGCACATCAGTCCCCCATGCACATCAGTCCCCCATGCTCATCAGTCCCCCCATGCTCATCAGTCCCCCATGTGCAACTTCCCCCATGCGCAACTTCCCCCATGAGCATCAACCCTGCATACGCAACTTCCCCTTATGCACATCATCCCCATGCGCAACATTCCCCCATGCGCATCAGTCCCCCATGCTCATGAGTCCCCCATGTGCAACTTTCCCCCATGTGCATCAGTTCCCATGTGCAACGTCCCCCACGTGCAACATCCCCATGCACATCAACTCCACATGTGCATCAACCCCCCATGCGCAACATCCCCATATGCTTCAACCCCCATGCACATCATCCCACCATGTGCAACATCTCCCCATGTGCATAAACCCCCATGCGCAACATCCCCCCATCAGCCCACCATGCGCAACATCCTCCATGCGCATCTTCCCATGCACAGCATCCTCCCCAGCACAACCTCTTCCTCTGAACAATGTCCCCTCCGTGCACCAGGCACCAAGCACCAAATTAGCTGGATGTTATTCAGCCTCCCATGTTAAGTATAGAACAAAAACACGCTGCACCCCTTTTCAGCCCCTTAAAGGTTAAATTCCTCCACATGGGTTCTTGGTGGGTGTTCATGTCACAAAAGGAACTCCCTCTCCAAATTTCATGCTTCTAGGTCTGGGGGTTGGGGCAGAATGTTGATGAGTCATCAATTCTTCAATGCAAAGTATAGGGAAGAAAATGCGTTGCGCCCCTTTTCACCCCCTTCCGGTTGGAATTTCCGAAATCCGGTTCTTTGTGCACCCCTCCATCACAGAAGGAACACCCAACCCAAATTTTTGCACAGTGGGTCTACTGAAGCGTCCTCAGTGCCAGGACACTCAGTGTGCGTGCGTCCAGCTGGACGCAGGTGCACTAAGCGTCTTGGCGCCGAGCCCCAGGACGCTTCGTGCGCCTGCATCCAGCTGGACACAGGTGCACTAAGCGTCTTGGCGCCGAGCTCCAGGATGCTCAGTGCGCCTGTATCCAGCTGGACACAGGCGCACAAAGCGTCCTGGTGCTGATGACGCTTCAGTAGACGCACTGCACATGCGCCAAGTCTGGAGCATGCGCAGTGCAGCCTGGTTAGGGCTGGCCCCCGCCCCGCCCCCTGACCCCGGCCCTGCCCCTTGACCCCGGCCCAGCCCCCGAACTTCCAGCGAACCGGATCTTTGGGGAGGCTGGGCCCATCACTGGTTAGGATTGTGCTGTTATTCCTGGTTTAAATTAATAAATGAAGACCATTTGGGAGGGTGAGGTATCTTATAGCAAAATACACTCAGGTAGATGAGTAAATGTTAGCAGGATAAAGTTGGGCATGGAGCCTGTTTTTTGAACTTGGATTCTATCACTAAGAGTCCAATTCTTTCCTCCCCACTGTTGTAGCCCCACCAGCACCAGAACCAGGAGACATCCATGGAAACTGTGTGTTAGGACAGATAAAAAAAATGTATTTACTCTGTGTATAATGACTCTGTGGAACTCCTTGCTACAGGATGAGGTGATGACTCCTGACCTTTAAAAGGGGACTGAAAAAAAATCTCTGGAGGAAAAGTTCTTAATGGGTTACAAGCTATGATGAGTATGTGCAACCTCCTGATTTTAGTAGTAGGCTACCTCAGAATGCCAAATGCAGGAGAGGGTGTCAGGATGCAGGTCCTTTATTGTCTCATGTGCTCCCTAAGGCATTTGCTGGGCCACTGTAAGATAAGAAGCTGGACTAGATAGCCCTTTGGTTGATTTAGCAGCACAATTCTTAAGTTTCTTTTTATGAAAGTGGAAATGTCACCAACTATCATAACGTCATGCCCTAAAGCCCAATCTGGAACTGAATTGGCTTGTGAAATTATTATGTCTATTTTGGGATGTGGAGTCTGGGGATGGGGAGGAAATCTGTCGTTATAGTGGCATTCTGTGAGCTCTGAACTGAAGTGGAATTTGAATGTATAGACTTTCTATATCATACTTTACCACATTACACACATAAAAAACTACAGACTTTAAATCTAGGGTATTTGAAAAGGAAACACTATGAATTTTAATTATTAAAATAGTTAATATTTATGGTAAATATTAAAGAAAGTCTTCACTTTGAGTATTGCTAAATGAAATATTCCACTTTTACATTATTTCACTTTGTATTGTATTAAAGAAAACTGTGAAGCTGTTTTAAAGGGGATACTCTTATTCTTTTGAAGAATTTCTTTTTCTTATAATGAAGAATTTCTGTCTTGTCTTCAACCCTGTTGACATTCTCTTCTGTTGTGATTGAAGAATATATTCAGAACAAAGAACACAAGGTAACTTCAAATGGTACAATCTTTTCTTTCACAGAACACTGAATATATATTAGAAAATCCTTTTTCTTTTTGGGGAAGGTATATAATATATTATCTGAACTCCAGTTTCATGTTTGTTTCAATAACTGAAGTATTTCACTGTTCTCAATATCTTTAAATTGAACAATTTCCCAACGTCCTGGGCAATGAAGAGTGAATTATGTAGGGTAATTATGCAAAGATGTAATTAGGATCAAGTTTATTTTTCTTCTTTTGGGTACAACTGGAGCTAGGTAAGAGTCTAACCAATAGAGCAATGTCACCAGATGAAGTACAGAATGCACTGCAATTGCTGCAGTTTCAGATCCAAAGCAGACAAAAAGTTGTCGTTCTGTGGTAGGGAACCCAAATGCACCATAGGATCTCCCAATTTGGATTAGTATTAGGACCCTGTTATAGGGGTTTCAGTGTTTTCCTTGTGCACTGGAACACCAAATTGCCCACTGAAGTTCTGGTCTAGAGGGTTGAGCTGCTGTAAATTGCCTGAAAGTTAAGATCTGAAGGTCGTGGTCTCAAAAACACCGGAAGCCATGCACAGATAGACCTTGATACTGGACTGTGGGAATGTGTAAAAGAAATGCAGTTGCAGTGGAATCTGTCCAAAGGAATAACAGTGAGCAAGTGAATGAGAGACTGGATATAAAAGGAAACATCTAAAAATGTAGGTGTTCTTGAAATAGACAACCTTTCTTTGAATTGTAAAACCCTTCTAGGTTTAGTAAGACTGCCTATGTAAACCGCCTTGAGAATAAAGTCAAAAGAGAAATCTGATGACCAGTAAGGTGGTATATAAATACTATGTTTGTTTATTTTGTTTGAATCGGTGATTCTTAAGGGCAAGTCATTAATACCACCCATGAACTTTTTGGGGGGAGGAGCATAGAGGGGATAGGGGAACATGATATAAAGTCAGGGATCAATAAAGAGTTAAAAGCCCAGGAATGTGCTGGAGTCACATGTCCTGAATTAGTCCTAGATCTTTTGCCCTTGACTCAAGGTGCATAATGGGTCTTGATTCAAGTCGCGTAATTGACTCAGGTTGCATAATAGGTCACAACTAGTTTAGAGCTGTTTTGACTCAAGTCTGAGTCTTTTCAGGAATGAGTCAAGAGGTGGAATGGTGGGAAAGAAAGCAAGCAAACACACACACACACACACACACACACACAAACAGGAATCACAAGCACACATAAAAGTACTTGAGTCTCTCTGAATCATGTGTCTGTTCTGAGTCATTGCCATGAAACTTCAGTCAATCTCAAGTCATTGGGACATACAAGTCAAGAAAAACCAATTTTTTGCAACTCAAGTCCAAGTCTCAGATGCAAGATCCCTGCATTATCAGCAACAAGGTCCGATGCAGGAAGTGGAACTCTGTGCTTGGATGTTTCTTAACACATTGTGATAGCAGCAAATCAAGATTTCAATGATAAAATGTGATGTCATCACATTGTGATGATGTCATCACATTACCCCCAAACTTCTAAAATGTCACATCTCTGTCAACTGACAACTGGGCTCTGCCACCCTAGCTATGCTAATGCTTTGCAGAACACTCTACTTCCTATCAAACATCCCAATGCAGATTTCTGTGGACAAATTTATTTATCTTTTAATACAAAACCCTTTCTCTTTCAAAGAGATGAGATTGCTTCCTTCTGCAAGTCTTTTGTTTTCTGGACATTTTTGTCGCACAGAAGCAGTTGTTCTAACCAGAACTCCTCTCTGACATATCTTTGAAGAGAAATGCCAGACTTTATCACCAGGATTTTACTTTTCTACATGCTTTCATCTCTGGAGAGAAATTTTGCTTAGTCAGAGATGAAGTTTGCACCAATGAAGTAGCAATAAAGTCTGTCTGAGTAAAGAAACCTGAGAGACAGGTATCATGGGACAGGTGATTTTTTCCCCCCAATCCACATATAATCAAAAATGAAGAATTTATGTCTGTTCATAGCAGAATCTATTTTATTTGATTGATTACCAAAATCAATATTTAAGTGCCAAATATTGAAGGACTGTATATTCTCTCAGAACATGTGAGAGCAGTACAGTCCCGAGAGGCTTTTTTAAAAAACAGAACTATTTTTTTAAGGTTGAAATAAATTAATATGTCATGAATGAAATAGAATGTTTTCTCCTCTCAATCTTTCTGATTTTTTTATTATTTTCCCAAGTTTTGCATCCAAATATTTTATTCTCTGGGCACTAAGATGGTAGTGATGGTGATGGGTAGAATTATATATATTATAATTATATACTACGTATATACTATGTAATTATATACTGCGTATATATACTACGCATACCCTAACGCATTCTGTGTTGAGTAAGTCAAAATATAAGTGCTGCAGAGTTCAATAGTTCAGATCACATACATCAGTCATTCCCAGACATGCTGCAATCATGAGGCAACTACAGACTTTTCTTTCTGGCTCAGCCAGGTGCCGCCATCTTGGATTATGTGGTCTCCCACAGAATGGGAATTCATTCCTCCCCAGCCTCCTGCACTGGCTGAAATTGGCCAGCACAAAGCTATCCTGCCAAGATGCTCACTGGGGTGCAGAAAGGTTTGTGCACATCCATTCGTCAGCCTCCTTGCTCTAAAGTCAGCACTAAAGCAACAGTGTTGGGCCAGTGCAAGGGATTTACATCATCCCAAGCGTACTTTTGGATTGAACCCTTAGGCACTCTTTGGTTAAGCATGTTAATGCAGTTGTAAATTCAACTTAGGGTCCCAACCGGGTCAATCACTGACCCGCCAGGAAGTTTGTATTGTGTTTTTACTGGAATTTATTATTATTACCTGACGAGACTTTCTGACTTTTTTCCTGCTAATTAGACAGTCACAATACCAAAAGCATGAAGATTTTGAATTTATAGTTTTTCTGTAAAATCCAATTTATACATACTTTAGTTTACCAAGTGGGTCATATTTGACCCATATTGCCTTTTATTGGTTATTCAATATTTTGCTAGCTAAAATTGTACTAAAATCATTATACTAATTATAATCATAATTATTATTCATTATATGTACATTATATGTACATTATATGTACATTATGTGTACATTATATGAATACTGTATGTACCTAACTATAGTACAGGGTCGCACAGGCCAAAATTGAACCATGCAGACCTGTGCAGTCTTAGATGATAAAACTTGTACTAAAAATAATTATTTCACAATAAAAATAATTTTACTAAAACTTGACACAACATTTATTCATTATATGTATATTATATGTACGTTGTATGTACATTATACATACCTAACTATAGTACAGGGTCATATTGAACCCATGCTGCCTTTTATTGGTTATTCAATACTTTGCTAGCTAAAATTGTACTAAAAATCATCATACTAATTATAATTTACATAATTATACTAAATTATACTAAACATACATAATTATACTAAAACTTGACACAACATTTATTCATTATATGTACATTATACGTATGAACATTGTATGTACCTATTTATTTATTTATTTATTTATTTATTTAATCAATTTATATCCCTCCTTTCCCCCCCTTCAAGGGGGAGCCCAAGGCGGCTGACATCAGGGAATAAAACATCATTAAAATAGATCATAAATAAAAAAACACAATTAAAATATAATTAAAATACAATTAAATTGAATAAAACATGCAGATTAAAAATATTTGTTAAAAACAGTAAAAACAATAAAAACAACTGTCCCCCCACCTCTGCCCCATTTAAAATGCTTTTTTAAAATAGAAGGTTTTAACGCTCCGCCTGAAGCTCTGTATTGAGGGAGCTTTTCTCAGTTCAAAGGGGAGGGAGTTCCAAAGCCGGGGTGCCACCACCGAGAAGGCCCTATCTCTGGCCGCCACATCTCTCACATCTCTAAGTGGCGGCACAGTCAGTAGGGCCCCCTCAGATGACCTTAGGTGACAGGTCGGATTGTACAGAAGAAGGCGGTCCCTCAGATACCCTGGACCCGAGCCATTTAGAGCTTTAAAGGTCAGGACCAGCACTTTGAATTCAGCCTGGAAACGAATGGGCAGCCAGTGTAGTCGCTGAAGCAATGGCCCGACAGAGTCGAACCGACGAGCCCCAGCAACCACATGGGCCGCCGCATTCTGGACTAATTGCAGCTTCCAGACCGTCTTCAGAGGCAGACCCAAGCAGAGCGCGTTACAATAATCTAGTCTCGATGTCACTAGGGCTTGGGTCACCGTGGCCAAATCCGAGCGACTCAGGTATGGTTGCAGCTGGCGGATCAGCCGAAGCTGAGCAAAGGCTCCCCTGGCCACAGCCGCCACCTGGGACTCCAGGAGCAGCTGCGAATCCAGGAGAATCCCCAAGCTGTGAACCTGCTCCTTCAGAGGGAGTGCAAACCCTTCCAGAACGGGATGATATTCCAATACCCGAGTAGAGGACTTCCGGACCAGGAGAACCCCTATCTTATCAGGATTTAATCTCAGCTTGTTCACCCTCATCCAGTCCCCCACTGCCTCCAGACAATGATTCAGGACTTCAACCGCCTCCTTGGACTCAGGAGGAAAGGAGAGATAGAGCCTAACTATACCTAACTATAGTACAGGGTCGCACGGGCCAAAATTGACCCATGCAGACCTGTGCAATCTTAGGTGATAAAAATTGTACTAAAAATAATTATTTCACAATAAAAATAATTATACAAAAACTTGACACAACATTTATTCGTTATATGTATATTATATGTACATCGTATGTACATTATACCTACCTAACTATAGTACAGGGTCATATGGAACCCATGTTGCCTTTTATTGGTTATTCAATACTTTGCTAGCTAAAATTGTACTAAAAATCATCATACTAATTATAATCATAATTATACTAATACTTGACACAACATTTATTCATTATATGTACATTATATGAACATTGTATGTACCTAACTATAGTACAGGGTTGCACTGGTCAAAATTGACCCATGCAGACCTGTGCAGTCTGTGCGGGTGATAAAAATTGTACTAAAAATCATTATTTCACAAAAAAATAATTATACTAAAACTTGACACAACATTTATTCATTATATGTATGTTATATGAACATTGTATGTACCTAATATACCTAACTATAGTACAGGGCAGCACAGGTCAGCACATGTTAACTCCTTTCCTGTTTTAAGTCCTAACAGGAGGATGCAGATCACTGTTGGCCTACAAAGGCAATGCAAGCCAGACTGACAGTAGTTCATTCTTGTCTTTTCCACACAACATCCCACCTCAATGAAATAAGTCATGAATGGCATCTGGCCTGACTGTCTTGCTCCCCAAGACTGACATTCTGGCCATACTACATATTTTTTTTTGCTTGACTAGTAGGGACCAGGTTGAATAAGGAGAAAATGCTCAGTGGGTTTGGGAATCCTAATCAGGCACAGTTGTCAAAATTGTTTAAAACGATGTTTTGTGTTGAAAGGAATGGACGAAAACTTCTTCTTTGGATCATGGCAAAGCATGGAATGTTCCAGATTCAACAGTAGATTGAATAAAAGTTTGTATACCCGAAATTGATGAGGTGATACGAGATTTGCCAGTGGGAATGATACGGCGTAAATTCACCTGCACGCCTGTTTGAACAAGAGGAAAAGGGAACGCACACTGTAAAGGAGCCCAATTAGCTCAGAAAGTGAGAACGCGGTTTTTGAAACATAAAAGTATACATTTCACTGAAGACGCCTTGCGCACGGAGAGCATGAGATGGATTGCACTTGAAATAGGAACAATACACCCGCTCTCTCTGAGGGAAAAGAAATGGCAATTTTCACTTCACAATAGTCGGCAGGCTTTTTGTCTTTCTCTCTGCCGACATTTTGTTCATTCCTGGCTTGGACTGCTGAGTTTTGGTACACTTTTCCCTTGTTATCTTTAAATACATGAGTCTGGCTTTGCTCACCCCCTCTCAAGGTAGCCAAAAATGCTCTCGACGAGACTTGGGCTCGATGGGCGCCATCTCTGTCTTGCTCGTCCAAAGTGGCTGATCCAAATTGCCTTTCCAGCTTCATCCTGAGCCAAAGAAAAGTGATTTTTCCCTCCCTCTCCAAATATCTCAGAGTCAACGGCTTAAGCATTCCAATAAATATGAAGAGAGAATTGGACCGGCTTCTCTCACAGGATCAGCAGTCATCAAAAGCCTCTTAGTCCTCTTAGCCTGAGGAATGCGTGTCTCAAGCAGATTGCCAGGAAAGATTAACTGCTGCAGGTAGCGCAGCTGCCGGTTGAAACCCATTTTGATCTTTTTATATCTTGTGCTCATTCAGTTTCCACATGGAATTGGCCCGCTCGTCATGGAGGGCTGCCGGTAGTGCAGCTGCTGATTCAAAGGAGCCCATTCCCTTTCTAGCGTCTGTGCATTGTTTCGACACAGAATTGGCCCAGTTATTTTAGAGGGTCCCCAAGGAATCCTTTTTACAAACTAGTTTGCTAACCTTTTCAAAGAATTAAATATGCTTCTTTCTTCGATTTTTATAGATTTGTGTGTGTGTGGTTTTGTTTTAGTTAAGTGTCTACATTAAATACAATTTATTTTGTGCTTCCTTTAAGGGAAGGAAGACCTGGTTTTTAAGAGAATGGAATTTTAACAATCAAATCCACACCTGAGTTTCTGTTTTAAATGAATGTCATTCACTGATGGCTTTGGAAAATGCCCAGACATCATGCCATTTGCATAGATTTCATAAGAAAATTATATTCTGCTGCAGTGAATCTTCAAAATTAATCTTCAGCAGTTCATCTTTTTATACTGCATGGGTTATTAGTGAATTATTTTAATTCTAATCAAATTCATTTTCTGTAGGAAAATAGTTCTATCACTAAATTGATGCCATTATTTGTGCAGTGTTGGTTGCTTATGAGAATTGCATCATGCTTCCCAGCAAGCTGGACGGTATTTAAAGATGGTATAGATGGTGTGTCTTGGTGAGTGTTGAAAAGCAGGAATGATGAAGTAAAGAAATGTGGTTTAATCCAAGATTGTGCTATACCCTGAATTCTGAATAAGACACTGGAGTGGCTAGATAAGCTTAGAGTGGCTTCTTCCTGACTTGTAGTAGCCTGAGTACCAAGAGGGAAATATTGGAATCATTCTAGGCCAAGAAATAAAATAATAAGAGGAGAGGTTGGTGAGACTGGGAACTGGAAGTTATGTCCTGTTTCATCGGCAGCATGCAGCTCCGAGTAGACCTAATGGAGCTGGTGCAGTGCTACTCGGGGTTAGAGGAAATGTTTTCCCTTCCTCCATAGTGGCACAGCAGCAGCCCCAATCTTGTACTGGATATAGCACAGGCATGTTGTCCTGCCTGTTCCAGCATGAGATAGGATTAGGATGTTAAGGATGTAAATGCTTTTTAAATGCTACGGCTCACAAAGATCTCTCTTGTGGCTCTCAAACATATGAAGTTTATCATAAGTGGCTCGTATGTTAAGCAGGTTTGGCTGTCCCCTGAACACTCAAGCAATGGCAATACCCTGCCTCATCCTCAGGTCCGGCATCAACAGATTTCATTATCTGCTGATGTCACAGATAACGACCTTAAAATGTTTTTTATAAAATAAAGATCAGTAAGAAAATAGACTTGCCTTCCTTGGTGTCCCGAAATTGTGTTATTTGTAAAACTGCATGGGAGGGTGTCATAACCCCCCTTGTCCCTGGTTTGCCCCAGAATAGCTTCTGGATTTGTAGAAGACTACAATGCTGTCCTGAAAATAGTGCAGCTCTGTGAAGGGAATGGAGGTATTACTATTGTTCACTTTTAAAAACATGACTCCACTATCTGTGGATATCAATATTTGCAGGTGTGGGAGCTGGACTGAACCACACAGATATTGAAGGACTACCCTACGGTACACCGTGTACTGTACCATGCACATACAACTTAAACATAAACCAAGTTTGAAACCTCCATAGCTAAGTGTTGCTCTTTTGACTTCTTAGAACTTATAATTTGTGAGGAGTTGGGGGAAGAGGATTAACCTTTTCCAACTTTACAGAACGACAGTGAACATGAAGCCGGAGAACAATTTGAACAGCATCTCTTATGAAGCTCGTAAAAGTGATCAATTTCAACAACTGCCTGTCATTGGTTGGGAGGTTAAACAAATGAAACAGGCTAAATCCGCTGTGGAGCTTGCGGAGTTCCAAATAGCTTTTTATGTAAGTGAAAGAATTTGGTCATGATAGAAGCATAAATTTTACAAAGAGGGTTTTTTGGCATGGAACTCCACATACTCTTGTGGGGAATGAATTCTCCCCTGATTGATCAAATGGCAGGGTTCTGGAGTTTATTTCAGCAATCGTATTTCTGGGATTCATTTATCTCTTTGAAAGAGCAGTGCCTCTGTGATCCATTGGAGAATTTTTTTCCCTCTCTCAATCAACCTGACCATTTTTGGGGGAAAAAATGAAAGAGATATTCATCCAACCTTCATTTCCCCCTCAAATCCCTGCTTTTGTTGTTAGACATCTGAAGTATGTTTCACCATCAATCATGCTTCTTGTCTGAGGAACAAACTAGACACAATGTGAGAATTATGTGATTGGAAATTCTGACATCTTTTTCTTTTTCCAAAAGTGGTCTTGGATGAGGGGCACAGTGCAAAATATTCCCCTGGGAAATGGATTTGACCCTTGGGTCACTACTACACTTATAGGTAATCTGGATGTTACATGGGGAGTTCATAAACAGAATTTCTGACACCTTTTATTTGAAAACAAAATAAAAAATAACAGCCAGAAGAGGGTGATTAGGATTTGACTCTATGGTGAATGAGAAGAAGGGTCAAATGCTTTGTCTCAGTGTTGATTCCATAATTTAGATTTATTATTTATTATAGAATTTATATCTCACTTTTTCAAAGAGACATACCCCCAAATCCAGAGTAACTACGGGAGCATATAAGAGACTTTACATGCACCCATAGTTACTGCACCACCTAGTGAAAACTTAAGGGAAATTGATATTGAAATCCAGAGTAAGTTGTTCTTACATTGGAGCAAGGACTCCCCATAGTTACTCTGGATTTTGCCCATTGACTAGCATCTTGTAGATTAACGATGGTTTACTTAAGCAGGTTAACCGTAGACCTCCTTTCTTCAAAGGATGATTTTTATGAAAATAATTCATTGGATCTTCCATTTGGGTATTCCCATTTGGTAGCCACCTTGGGTATCCTTTTCAGTAGAAAGTCAGGGTATAATTAATTAATTAATCTAGATGTTTTCATGGGGCAAGTTAGTATGGTCTGATGATTGAGCTGCTGGTATTGCTTGAAGAGCTAATCAGGAAAATCTGTGGTCATGTGTTTTGATGGGAGACAGAATGTCAGTCTGTGACAAACTATTGTGCCATGATGGAGTCACAAGGTGGAGATCACTGTAACGAGAGTGCAGGGGTGTGTATGAGGTCCAACCATCAAGAATGAAAACAACCTTGAGGACTTGTCCAGGGTTATAATCCACAATTCCTGAAGAAAGCCAGAAAAGTTAACCACACTGTGAAGATTACAACTAGTGACAGAGGGGTCTGTGAAGCTTCATAGAACACATTGTAAAAAACCCTTTGAAAAAATGATGGTTTAAACTAGTCTGCACTTGTAAACAGATAGCATTTAAACACTTTTAAATGCTATCTAAAATTGTAAACAACCTTAAATGCTATCTAAACAAACAAATAAACCCCCCTCTCCGAGGAATTATCTATGTATGTATGGTGCAACCATCTTCATAGCTGCACAGTTCTTGTGCTTTCCAAATTTCCACCAGCAGCTGCAAAACACATCTCAGGATGTTATCCATTATCTTGCCTGTCCACTCCCAGTCACCCATTCAATATGAGATCCAAGCTGATCCAGGAATGAGATCCATCCACCTTTACAGACAAGCTGATGGCTCAACTCCAGATGACCCCCAAAGCTGTTATGAACCATTAAGGGATAAAATTTAGGTTCCAAATTTGTGCCCATATGTTTTCTTTTCCACAGCACCTTTTGACCTGATAGTATTGCTGCTCTCAACATGAAGAGAACCCCTGTATTCATGGATCTTTATCCATGGTTTCAATTAATCACAGGTCAGATCCATTAGGCTACCTGTGACCTCCATCCAGATATCCAGGGGTGCATGCCCGCAAGCAAGCATGGGTTTTAGGGAGAAGTCCTTTTCATTGGTGCAGTGGGTGCTTCTTACTGGTTGGCTTGGGAGATCAGATGTTGGAAAAATCACTGTTTTCCTGGGTATACAAAACTTAAGTGAGAGGAGATTCCAGAGCTTTAACTCACCCAGCTCCAAGCTATGAAAAACTCATTTTCTTGGCTTTGGGAGACTGAAAATTAAAACTTCAATCCCTGCATTTCTGTGTTGTTACTGATACTACATTATTCATTTCTTCCCTATAAATTTGCTTCTCCTGCCGCAACAAAATTATTTCACATAATAAATGGGGCATATTTTCGTCACAAATTGATTATGCTGGAATAAAGTGAGAATTGCATCTATAAATGATGATGTTGTTAAACCCTGGCTTTTCGCGATTAAGCAAGGTTACAAAATAGCTTTGAGGAAGAGGCAATAAACCAAGTTGCCTCCAGAGCCAATTCTGTACTTTGTCTTTAATACTGGAGATACAGCCATTTCATCACATTATTCCCCCCAACTCAAATTGGTGCTTCAAAGCATTTACATATGAAAATAGCTCAGCAGGATTGTTATTGTTTTAAATATCTTATGTACATGCCTCGGCTTTTCAAGTGTAGAGGGAATTAGATAACTTGTCATTTATTTATTTATTATTTTTTGCAAATGCATAGTTGGAAATATTGTAGACAATTTAAAAGAAAACCAGTCTCATTCCTTGGCAATTTATTTTTCAAAGAATCTTGGCACTTGTTTTATTACTTGAGCTTCCTCTAATTCACTGTTTATTAAATCTATAAATTCTATTATTAGGAATAAATATACACCACTCATATATGTATTTATATACCACTTTTCTCAGACTATGCAGACTTACTCTACAGTCCAGAGTAACTATGGGAAGATGTAAAAGGCACTTACTCTGGATTGCTCTATGCATTTCCCTTAGGTTTTCCATAGATGGCACCATAACTACATTGGTGTGAAATATCCTGTAGTAACTTTGGATTGTAGCCAGAGGCTGCAATCCTATCCACACTTTCCTGAGAGTAAGCCCCACAGAACACAATAGGACTTACTTTTGAGTAGATATTCTTAGGATTGCTCTCTCTCTCTCGCTGCAATCCTAAAGACACTTTCCTGGGAGTAATTGAACACGATGAGGCTTACCCATTGAACACAATGGGGCTTACTTTTGAGTAGACATGGTTAGGATAGTGCTCTTTCTCTATCTGTCTGTGTTTGTGTGTCCCCCCCCCCCCCAAGTTAACACCAGGAGACCATGAAGCCTAAGAATGGTTTAAAAGGATTCCTCCCTTCCCTCCTCCATATAAATCTCTCCTCATCATAAAAAGGCCTTAGGGAAGGCAGAATCCTCCAAAATGTGACAGCATCTCGTGCTGATGTTTATTTGGACAAAGAAAGCTATGGTGCAAGTATTTTGCCATCTGAAATACTGTCAATTCTTGATAGCCACTGGAGGTAGGATCCTAGAAACCCCAGTGGTTACTGAATCACCAGATATGGAATCACTGATCTTTTTTGATCAGTGGGTTAGTAAATACCATCAGGATGGAGCAGATGCTTTCAAAATAGTATGGACAGCTTCAGAACCTCTGCAAAAACCTTCAAAATGTCTGTGGTAGATGGCTTTTGGGGTGGCTGTGAATGCAGTGAAATGATTCCAGATGAAGCTTCAAATAGTGCAGGTAGTTTCAGAATCATATCAATGAATAGAATCAGAGTGGCCATGGTAGCTACAGATAGCTTCAGAGTGCTATCTAAATGATCAGGCTGCAAATGATGCAAGGTAAGTTACATAAGGTAAGTCATTCTCTCTGGATAAGCAAATCAATGGGGACGGGGTGTGTGATTCAAATTCCTCTGAAAGAATAAAAGAACAAACTGGACTTATCCCCAGGATTCCCCTTCAATGTGATGTCCTACAACCATCATCAGTTACCCCCCACCACCACCCCAAACAAAAAAATAAATCAGGCTGCATATAACCCTATCTAAGTTACACTGACCTGAGTCTGTTGACTAGTGGCTGGTCAACAGGTGAAGTTAATTAAAAAACTGGGAAAGAGAAAAACTCCTAAAAATTACAGAGAACCAGGACTAATCAGAGAGGGGGAAAGCCTGTCGTGAGTTTGGTTTGGTGATCCCTTGTACTCTGCTTTATTCTGCACTGGACTTGCAGTAAAATTCCTGCTTTGTAGAATTGGTACACTAAGGACACAATCCAGAGCAAATTCAGCCTGCTCTGACCTAACTGCACTCTCCTAACTATTCTGTATCCAGAGCAGAAAGTTATGCTGAATCCAGAGAGTCAGGAAGCCTGGGCTGCCCTAACTGCTCCAGAGCATGCTAAGTAATTGACACAAGGGGAAGACTTGCTCCTGAGGAGACACCCCTCAGATCACACTGAACAAGGAACAGCTGTGGTGCCTACAGTGGTGACATGACTCTGCACATCACCTGGTGCGGAAGTCTGTGCGTCATCCCTGGGATGCGCGCCCCCCCCTACCTGGACTGCGCAGTCACCAAAGTTGGCACCTGCGCAGTTGTTTCTGAAGCCAACTGGCTTCAGAAAGAGTACTGCGCAGGCACCATCTCTGACACGTGAGCAGTACTTTTCTGAAGCCTTTTGGCTTCGGGGGAGACTGTGCAGGTGTCAGAGTTGGTGCCTGTGCAGTACTCTTTCTGAAGCCATTCGGCTGCCGCTCCGCCTCCTGAGTGAGGCCGAATGGCTGTGCAGAGGCGCGGACTTCCTCAGCTCTAAGGAAGTCTCCTCTGAAGCTGTTCGGCATGCTCAGTGTGTTTCTGCACAGTGCACCTCAGATGGCCGTTCAGGCCAGCTCCTCAGACAAGTGGCAGCTTCTGGCTGCTGCTCCGCCTTGGAGCAGGCCTGAATGGGGGTGCTGACGCCCAGGGCCTGCCGAAGTACAGTCAAACACCTCCGGCACATCACCCCATACGGAGCGCATCCCCAATGCAGCCCACACCAGCCGCACCAGTCTGGTGACGCCACTGGGTGCCTGCCTTATAAGGAGTCCCTGATGAGATGCCAGTACATTCTACAGTGAATACAAGGGGCTTCTTGGAGTGGCCTGCTGTATCCTGAGGTTTGTGGGCAGCCGTAGTTTGTTCCATATCTTGAGGTTGAGAGGAAGGGGTTGCACCTAGGATGGCCAAGAACTCAGATTTTTGGTCAACACTGCCATTCTTACTCGGGCCTTATCATGGACCCCTATGGGTCTACTCATTACTATACCCGCTCCTGAGGTGGTATAACTCCGAGGGCTGAAAGAGGGCATTTCTGCCTTGGAAAAAGGCTCTGGATTCAGAGTAACTGCTCTGCCCTAGGCAATGCTAAACATGCCCTCAACTTGCCTCTCCTGAGCTGCTTAGGCTGCCCCAGTTAGGGCAGAGCAGGTCCACCTCTCTTAGGGCACCCTATGTTGCTTTGCTCTGCCCTAAGCCTCTTCCAGAGTAACTGGGCTGGAGCATCTTGCAGTTGCTCCAACCTAGTGTTAGATAGGGCAACCTAAGGGCTCTTATGTGGACAGATTAGTTGCTCTGGATGTCGTGTTAGTAACATAGCTAGAGTGCAAAGCACTAAGGGCACAGTCCTAACCAACTTTCCACCAATGGCATAGCTGTATCTTTGGGGCATGTGATGCATACTGCAGTTGGGGGGACAGTAACGGTAATGTCTGTTCCCTTACCTCTGGGTTGCACTGCCCTTACCCCAGTGTGGGAAAGTTGGCTAGGATTGTGCCCTATATTCTGCAGGTGCCAGAATGTACAATGCAAGTGGCTCTTTCCCCTCCTCTTTAGAGACATTCTGGATAGTAGGAGCAAAATGGAGGCAGTTGCACCCCTCTAGCTATGTCATTAATGCACCTCTTCTGCCTAGTTTCCTACTTATTTTGTCTTATCATCAGATACTGAAAGTTATTTTGTCATCTCTTTCACTTTCCTTTATATCCTGCCCTAGAACTAGTTTGTACCCCCATTTCTACCTTCTCTTTAAAGGTATTTCTTTGTTTCTTCTTGTTCTCTCTCCAGATCTAGCAGGATCTTCATGTCTTGATGCACGTTTCTCTTTTAATTCCCCTTCTGTTTCCTTGCTCCCTCCAATGTCCCTCTCTTCCTAACTCCATAGAAAACTAGTCTTAATGTCAGAACACCATGTACAGTCCATTTCAAAACAAAGTATTTTCTTGCAATCTCTCATCCTGTGGAGTATTCTCTCTCTGCCTACTTTATTATAACAATCTGTAACTCTTTCCCTCCCAATTCTTGTTTGAGGCTCTTTTGCTTCTGCAATTAGATTGTGAAAGTTCAGGAATCTCTATATTTCCACTACCTGTTCAAGTAAAAATGCATTGATCTGTTGTTTCCTCTTCATATTTTATTGTTTTACCTTGTTTTGATATTATAATAAATTCCTCAGTTCTACTCTACTTTAAGCCCCTATAAGCAACCCCTTAAGTTAACCCCTTTAAGTTAGTTAATTTTGAAGATGACAAAGACGACAAAGAAGATGAAGATGAAAAAGGAGGAGGAGGTTAAAGATAATTTAACCATAAAGTAAAGGTCTCCCCAGCAGTCTGCCCTGCTAGTTGTGATCAATTCTAGGGAGCAGTACTCATCCCCATTGTCCAAAAGCCAAAGAGCCAGAGTTGTCCGAAGACATCTTCATGGTCATGCGGCCACCATGACTAAATGCAGAAGTGCACAGGCCGCTGTTTACATTCCCACTGAAGTGATACCTATTTATCTACTTGCTTTTGAATGCTAGGTTGGCATGAAATGGGCAAGAGATGAGCTCACTCCATCTTGCAGTATACATTACTTAGGTTTCAAACCACCAACCTGCAGATCTTCAACAAACAGGTCAACAAACACGGTGTCTTTAACCACTGAGCCACTTAAAATCCCAATTTAACCATGGCCAATATTTAAAAGATTAGAAGACGTGTTGGTACCGATGTCACAATTGCTGCAATCTTATCCACATTTTACTGGAAGAAAGTCCCTCTGACTTTATTGGGATTAATTCAGTGGTGGGCTCCAGCAGGTTCGCACCTACTCTATAGAACCAGTTGTTAACAAGAGATAGGACATATAAAGTTTAAAAATAGCCATTTGAAAGTGTCTGCCAGATGGGCAGAGAACCGGTTCTTAATTTCTTTGAAGCCCATCACTGGATTGATTCCTGAGGATTGGCCTCAACATGTTTTAACAATGTGAATGACTTCCCTGGGGTGTCAGACTGGAGTCTTTCCCAGTTTACCTGGAGTGCCAGTAGCAATAATCTGCATACATACTTCTTTGTAATGCATACGTATTTCTGGCAGATACATCAGGCTGTAAATTACAACATATATCATGCATACAATGATTTTTTCAACTAGGGCTGCGCATGGAAAAGTTTGTACTTTCAGTACATGGCTTCTAATCAGAACAGGACATTGGATAATCCTGTTCATTTACATCCTTACTCCCTGTAAAGTGACCAGTGGTGCAAATATGGTTTCATTGCATCTCATAGGGAACTTTTGATCTCCTGAGTGAATTCTCCTGAATTTGTTCCTGTCTCCATATTTTAACTATTGTTTCAGCACTATTGCTGGTGTCAACTATTTTAACTATTGTCTCAATATTTTAACTATTGCTGGTGCAAATCCTCAATTGATGGTGACTGGGTATCAGGGTCAGGAAGAAGTTAGAATTTGATGGGTGCCACTGCAGCCAAACCCATCCTTTTCTCAGGCCCAATCCATTCTTTTCTCCTCCTCAATATCTCCCCATCTGATAACATTTTATATGATATACATCCAAGAAATAATCGGCTCTATGGTGCACCAACAAGATACTCTTGAGCATTTTTAAGTGCCACTGATGACAATGTAAGAGCGAAGAATGTGCTCAAATCTTTCCCACGGTTCTCATATGTGACTAAGGGCACAATCCAGAGTAACCATGGGAAGTCCTTGCTCCGGTGTAAGAACAATTTGCTCTGGATTGCAATATGAATTTCCCATAGGTTTTCACTAGGTGATGCAGTAACTACGGGTACATGTCTCTTACGTGCTCCTATAGTTACTCTGGATTGTAGGGTTAGAAGTACTTAACTTTGATTGGGTTGTGTGCATTTTGTAATCTTGGATTCTGAGTTCATTCAGTGCTGACGTGTCCACTGTGAAATCTTAGATAGTGAATTTTGGTAATACAGAGTCATAAATACATTAATTTGATTATTGTTTCTGTGGTGATACTTTCATAAAACTGCATCTTCTATAGTCATGCAGACTATATGTTCAATTTTATGGTTGAACAAAGTTAGAAAGTAGAGAACCATTTTCAGTTAGAAGTTTTTGAAACAGGAAAATATAAGGATGAGAACATTAAGCAAATCTTTATTGGAAATCCAGTTATGTGAATGTGTAAGGTTGCATCATTTTTTTTTAATTCTTATGATTGACTAGGTGGATATGGACTAGAAATTATGTAAATTGGTAGACTTAGGCTGCAATCCAGAGCAAATTCAGCCTGCTCTGACCTAACTGCACTCTCCTAACTATTCTGTATCCAGAGCAGAAAGTTATGCTGAATCCAGAGAGTCAGGAAGCCTGGGCTGCCCTAACTGCTCCAGAGCATGCTAAATAATTGACACATAGGGAGGACTTGCTCCTGAGGAGACACCCCTCAGATCACACTGAACAAGGAACAACTGTGGTGCCTACAGTGGTGACATGACTCTGCACATCACCTGGTGCGGAAGTCTGTGCGTCATCCCTGGGATGCGTGCCCCCCCCAACCTGGACTGCACAGTCACCAAAGTTGGTGCCTGTGCAGTTGTTTCTGAAGCCAACTGGCTTCTCTGACACCTGCGCAGTACTTTTCTGAAGCTTTTTGGCTTCAGGGGAGACTGTGCAGGCGTCAGAGTTGGTGCCTGTGCAGTACTCTTTCTGAAGCCATTCGGCTGCCGCTCCGCCTCCTGAGTGAGGCCGAATGGCTGTGCAGAGGCGCGGACTTTCTCTGCTCTAAGGAAGTCTCCTCTGAAGCTGTTCGGCATGCTCAGTGTGTTTCTGCGCAGTGCACCTCAGATGGCCGTTCAGGCCAGCTCCTCAGACAAGTGTCAGCTTCTGGCTGATTCTCCGCCTTGGAGCAGGCCTGAATGGGTGTGCTGACGTCCGGGGCCTGCCAAAGGGCAGTCAAACTCCTCCGGCACATCACCCCATACGGAGCACATCCCCAATGCAGCCCACACCAGCCGCACCAGTCTGGTGACGCCACTGGGTGCCTGCCTTATAAGGAGTCCCTGATGAGATGCCAGTACATTCTACAGTGAATACAAGGGGCTTCTTGGAGTGGCCTGCTGTATCCTGAGGTTTGTGGGCAGCTGTAGTTTGTTCCATATCCTGAGGCTGAGAGGAAGGGGTTGCAGCTAGGCTGGCCAAGAACTCAGATTTTTGGTCAGCACTGCCATTCTTACTCAGGCCTTATCATGGACCCCTATGGGTCTACTCATTACTGTACCTGCTCCTGAGGTGGTATAACTCTGAGGGCTGGAAGAGGGCATTTCTGCCTTGGAAACAGGCTTTGGATACAGAGTAACTGCTCTGCCCTAGGAAATGCTAAACATGCCCTCAACTTGCCTCTCCTGAGCTGCTTAGGCTGCCCCAGTTAGGGTAGAGCAGGCCCACCTCTCTTAGGGCACCCTATCTTGCCTTGCTCTGCCCTAAGCCTCCTTCAGAATAACTGGGCTGGAGCATCTTGCAGTTGCTCCAACCTAGTGTTAGATAGGGCACCCTAAGGGCTCTTATGTGGAGAGATTAGTTGCTCTGGATTGGGCTGTTAAATTAAAATAGAGCCCTGGTATTATGGTTAATGGACTGTAATGGTTAATAGAATATTATCAGGAAAAAAATAGTGAAGTTGTATAGAAAAAATTGAACTGAATGTTCATCGTTTGAAAATGTAGAAAAGAGACTAGAGTTCTTCCTGTGTAATAACATAGCAGGGTAAACTTGGAAGTAGAACAAAAGTGCTACATACAAAACTCATTTTTCAATTTATTTTAACTATTGCTTTCCCCAAATAGATCAACGGGCTGTGTAAAGATTCTTTCTCTGCATCTTCATTCAACCCGTTTTTACTCAATTTTAATAAATGCCCTGCTGGAGTTACTAAATGTCAATGTTCTGCAAAATCTATGTCAGAATGGAGCTTGTCTGGGAATAAATGTCAACCGCACAGTGAGATGCCTGCTGGGTCTATAATAAACTAAATGGACTGGGCTGTTAGTTTTATGCCAGCCAGTAAGCTTTGCCTGTAAGTAAAATCAAAATGAAATTGTACAATCTGTGTGCCGATCAAAGCAACAAAGGCAGAAGAAAACCTTCATAGGAGAACAAAAACATCCACTATCATGCAGCAGAACAATATTTGTAACAATAAGAAAAGGGAGTAAAAGAAGATATTATTTAATTATGTAAATGAGATATTACATCCAAACTTGCTACTGATATGCAACTAGAATATGATCCTTATCCCTAACAGCTTTTGGTTCCATAACCCCCATGTGGTTTGTTGTCTGGGTTAGAGTTGGGGCACAGGACTCTCTAGGCTCACCAAGAGCTTTGCAGGGATTGAATGGTAAAGTCCACTCATTGAGTGGAGAGGCTTGTCTGAATCCTGGCCTAGGGGCCAAATCCAGAGAAATTTGGTACATGACTAGATGGTAGGGCTGCCATAGGTCCTGAAAAACAGGGACAATCCCAATTTGGGGAGATTGTGTTCACATACTGGCAAATGGGACAGAGGGTCCTGTACTGATTTTGTGGAAGAGAATTAAGGCAACCCTACTAGATAGACCAAATTAGATTGATAGTTTTGAACAATAGTAAGCTAGTTGTAATTTAGGCAGTATATCTTAATCTGGTGGGAGAAAGTCATGCAATTTACAGCTTAATGCTACTCCCTGTCCCAGACAACAGCATGCATATGTGCCAAAGGATCACACGGTAAATGCTTTGGTGGGGGGGGGGGGATGTGTGCACTCAGATGGTCAATTAAAAGTTAGTTAAAATAACTTTTACTTATATCTTATAGGTCCCTTGATCACCAAGTGGTCTTCTAAGATTCATGTCTTTTTTCTTGCATAGAAAAATAATACTAAGAGGGCTGGTCTTATCCTGGAAAGGGGGATAGGTTTTCAAATATTTTATTATTATTATTTATTCAATTCACATCCTGCCTTTCTTCCTCAAAAAAGGAAACCCTTAAAAATATATTATACAGACTGGCAGGATTAGGATTGAGCGACTTGTGTTGTATTTAAAAAAGGTTAATTCCATTTGCCTAAGTTGTAGGAAGCCTATACTTGAAAGCCAGAATGGTGTAGTGGTTAGTGAGTTGGAATGAGACCTGGAAGATCCAGGTTCGAATCCTCCCTCAGCCATGTTTTTGAAAGGGTAACCTTAGGAAGGTCACTCACTCTCAACTTCAGAAATCTCACAGGGTTGTTGTGAGGAGAAAAGCTTTGTAAGCCACCTAGGGCATTTGCTTTAGGCCAACAGAGAGAGGTTGAAAGAGTGGAGCATGTGTTCAATTAATGTGTTCTGGGAATTATTGAAAGATGTTGAAAGAGCTGAACCAACAGAAAACAAACCATCAGAAAGTGTAGGATACCTTTACTTGCACTACTTCTCTAAACAAGGATCTGGCAAGAGAAGCCAGATCCAACCATGACATATTTGTTGACATGTGTATGGTAGGTCTACTTGCATGAGCACTCTCCATGTGAGTCAGGGCCGTATAAAAGCAAACAGTTGGACCTTGGTATTATTAGGGGATCTGTTTCTGGAGCTTTCTGCAGATATTGAAATCCACAGGTAAAGAAATCTGAAGGTTTAATGTGGTCCAGAAGACGTTAGGATAGCGTTGCCATATGTCCTGAAAAACAGGGACAATCCAAATTTTAGGAGATTGTGTCCACATCCTGGCAAATGGGACACAGGGTCCTGTCCTGATTTTGTGGAAGAGAATGTCATGAAGAGAATGTCTTCTACCATAGAAGTGAACTTGAGATTATTTCCAGTCACCATCAGAAGTATTCCGAGGTCTACAGAGTCTCTATACTGCCTTTAAATGCTTCAGAAACCTCCTTAGAAGTATTTCAAGGACACTATTTTTTGTTGGCATTTTTCTGGTTTTAACCTTGTTCTTTCAGGTCTAACTTCAACCACTTAGAATCACTATACCATTCCTGGCTCTCTCCTGTTGCCTCACCTTTTGCAACCATGAAGAAGCTCTGTGAGATAAGAAGCCAGACAAACCTGAAATCATACTGTTGAACTTGGACTATTACCCATTATATAGGGCTGGTATGAAATGTAAAGTTTCCTTTGAATAACTCCCCCCTCATCTTAACCAGAACTTCTTTTGTCTTCCTTGGCATTCATTTCCACTAAAGGAGCATGACTGGGCACATTATGATATAACCTACACCATGTGATGTGGATTTTGCCCCTTTGGGGAGATCTAGAAAGGACAGGGAGAACCATATCTCCCACAACTTCTGGGGTAGGATATTCGAAAAACTTTTGCAGCTATTGATGGCAACCTGATAATTTTATTTTATTTTTACAGTCTAATACATAGTATGCAAAACTGTGGAACTATTCCTATTCATAATAATCACGTTACCCAAATTTGTAATACCAGCATGCTCCAGTTCCATGTCCACATCTCCCTAAGGTTTCTGGCTTTGAAAATTTAAACGAGGTACTTAAAGTTTGAACTTAAGTCCCAACTGTAGTTATTAGCACTGAAGCGCTCACTAAATCATTAAAATATAGGAGAGATTATAAATGATTTTGTTTCATGTTTCTAACTGAGAAGATACATTATTAAAAAAAAAAAGTTCCGTAGAAAATAAAACTCGAAAGATAAACATTTCAGCCTTCAAATTATGGTGGAGTTTTGGCCACTGCATTTCCATTGATAGGAATATATAGCGTGTAATCAATCTTCTAATTAGAATCATTCTCAAAGAACTACTGAATTATTGGGCTTTTCAAAAAATAATCTGGAGTTCACAACAGAGGATGAAAATGTTGCTGTAAGAGGTCTCTCTCTCTCTCTCTCTCTCTCTCTCTCTCTCTCAATGTAATCCCTCTTATCTTTGTGCTTATTTGTCTTTAACAGGAGGCTACCGAAGTCTTTGCAAGGAACAAAGACTGTACTTCATTTATTTATTCTTTTTTGTGAAAAGATATTTGATTGGGAAAGAAAGCTGAACAGTTTGATACTCGCAAAACCAAAATTCCAATTAAATGAGGGGGATATATCAGAAGTTCTCCTTTTGTCTTTATTCAGTATAGATCAGTGGTTTTCAACTTTTTGTGTGCCATTACCTCTGAAAAACAAACAAACAAATAAATAAAACAAAATATGAGACTAGGTACACTCGCTGATCCCATCCCAGGATACATTATGTCCATCCTTTGCCACAGCACACCCCTTGCACATGCCTGTACTGTTTTCTCTCTACTTTTTGGGTCTTCACAACAACATTTTTTGTGGTTGCGGAACCAACTTTAGGGATGGTGGAGCAAGACAGTGTGAAGAGTCTTTGCATCATCTTGCCCAGCCATATCAGTAGACTGGCTGACTGGTAAAGGGAATACTATGGCTTCCTTTACACCATGTTAAATAACACTGTTGGTGCAATCCTCAAGACACTTTCCTGGAGTAAGACCCATTGAACACAATGGAGCTTTCTTTTGAGTAGACATGGTTAAGATTGTGTTCTATGTATTATTAGTATCAACAGTGATATAGACAATACAAACTGCCTTGATCTATCATTGCCCTGATCTTAGTATCATCTATAATATCATGTCCAAATGTCAGTCCTGGGTAGGAGGAAAAAAAGAACTACTGCCAATCAGTTTACCAGCCAAAAATCCCTATCTAACCCCCACATGGAGTGACCAGCTATTCTCAGACTGGGCATTGGACAGGTGGACATGGCATGCTGAAAAGGGAGGGTCTGAAGCTGGGGAGACTTCACTGACTCAGCAATTGCCATGCCACATACCCAACTGATGGGGCAGTCTATGGGCTTCCTTCATTTTCATACCTCTTTGTAAGTCATTATCTATGATTTTTAAAAATATTTAAAAATGCCTCAACAGCTGTCTCTTTTGTCACTTTTGTTATAAACCAAAGTTGCTTCTACCTGGAGGGAAGTTGAGATATAGATTTATAACAACAACCTCACAGGCGCAAAAGAGGTTTATATTTAGTTGTCTTTTAAAATTTTAATCCAATATAATACAGTTAATCTATGATGGTTTTGATTACTCCTGGCATCTAAATGATGAAATTTCCCCTGCTGCTTCTACCAATAAAGCACTGCAGTATTTTGTTTATTAGTATTTTATTTATAAGGTGCACTTTCTCTTTGTTATGCATAATTAATTCACTGACAATCGACTAGGTAATAACGGCATTCTCAACTCAACCACAGAGCAGACTCCCTCAAACCTCCCTAGCCTGTTTCATTGAACTAGAATCAAATACTGCCTGCCAACATTTCCCAAAAGTGAGTAGGGGTACGTTAAAAAAAATAAATAAAATCTGTAGGAGTATGTTAAAATCTCTGCAATTATATATGCGGCATTCTTGAAGGTGATTGGAATCATCGGAGGTAGAAAGACACTCCGTGAAATGGAAAACCCTTGAGAAAGAAATACCTCCTATTGCCATGAAGTTTGAACACTATTAGTTGTAGGTGTCCCAATCCTGCAAAATCTATATTGGTTAAGCCAGCCATTTCCAAACTTTGGATTGCAATTCACTGGTATGTCACAACCCAATTTGGGTGCGTCATGCAATGCCAAGCAGAGTAAATAGTGAAAACACGAATGATCAGTGGCATTGAGGGGATGCAAGGTGTTTGGGTCGCACCATGCATAGGGTTGCCATATGTCCCAAAAAAGAAGGACAATCCTGATTTTGAGGGATTGTGTTCACATACTGGCAAATGGGACAGAGGGTCCTGTCCTGATTTTGTGGAAGAGAATGATGGTAACCAGTACCAATGCCATGTGACATGTGTGGAGGGAGTTAGCAAGGGAGCTATTCCAGGGTAGGGAGGGGGGAGGTGACGGATGGAACTGTGAGTGGGTGGGGAGTGGGGCCAGGATCTGGTACTTATGCTGGATCTTATCCCCATTCCTGAGCAACCTGGACTGTTCTCTGGCTTCTCAAATTTGTGCCACCAATCTTGGTGCAGAACTGAGTAGTCCCATTGGAGCTGCTAAGGTATTACCCAGGGTAAGGGAGAAATTTTCCCCTTGCCTTGGGTTTGTGCACTAGGCCATCCTGCCTGTTCCAATACAATTTAAGATTGCACTGCCCAAATGTGCAATCTGCCCAATTTAGGATCACATTATCCAAATGCAAATAAATATAAAAACACAGGAGAAGCCCTGCTGGATCTGACCCAGAGCTCATCTAGTCCAGTATCTTTCTGTAACTTAGCCCCCCACAAGACTACCAGATACTTGCATCTCACTGCCACTGCCCTATATCTGGTATTGTGTTTACTTGCACACTGGACTATCCTTGGGTTTAACTTGAGCCACTTTATTAAACATAGTAACCAATCTTATTTCATGAAATCTACTATATACATCTTCCCTCCTTTGCCAGTCTGGGATAGGAGAACAAACTGCCATGTATGGCCAGTTTGAATGACAGACAAAAATTCCAACCTGCCCCTCATGATGAGCGACCAGCTAATCTCAGATTGTAAGAACAATATCAGGTTGAGCTTTCTTCCAGACATCTGTCCTATCCCTTTTAAAGTCATCTAGAGATCATACACCATCACCTTGTTCCAGGTCCAGATTGCATGGACAAAATAATTTTTCAGATACTATATCATTTTTTCCCATAGTTTGGCTCTTTCCATTTATATTATGATAAAACTATTCCACTTGGAGAAACTCTGGAAACTTTTGTGTCTACCACAAATTCTGTCAAAAGTTGTGTTTTGTGAACTTTTGGCTTGGCTCTAGGGGAATGGTGGTGATCTGTCAAGTATTGCGTTTGCAGGACTGTGACATCTGTTGTCATAAGAACAATTCTTTTAGCCACAGCTCCATTAATTGTAATGGAGTTTCAAATCCTTTAATAGGCTGTGGCTCACAATTGCAGGAAATACTGGATGTACGATGTTTGTTCCGAAAACGTTTGCAGTCTCTTTTAATGAGGCTCCAAAGCGCATCTTCATGTATCAATATGCATGAGGAAGAATAATTTCAGTCTCTGCAAATGTGATGAATATTTGCGCGGTCATTAGGAAATGAGTTTCAGGCCATTCACTGAAACAATTATGGTTTGACAAAGGCCGCCTTCTGATTCCTTCTCAACACTCTTATCTTAGGAAATCCCATCAGTCAAGATCCCAATAGTCTCTCGATGAATAAAGGATGTCATGTTCACATCTGACAGATTTGCAAGTTTCATTCACTCCTATCTTATCCACACTTCACCTAGCTTTTAGTGAGTTGTGCTGATTAGCATGGAAAGTGGAGTATTGGATTTCCAGCACCATCCTATTCATATCTACTCAGAAGTAAGTTAGTTAGAGCTTGGTCTTAAATAAGCATGTATAGGATTGTAACAGGTCAACCCAATTCTAACTAGCACTGGAGCAGCTAGGCCATGTGGACTGTGCTGTATCCAACATTAGCTGGAAGCTGGCTGTAGGTCTTTTGGGGTAAGGGAATATGTTTCTCCTTCCTCCAAGTAATACCATAACCTGTTCAATTGGACTACTTGGCTATATAGCTGGGATGCATCTGACAGTCAAGTTTAATGTGAGCAGGCCAAGGAAGGGGGAAGCATCTCCCACCATTTTCCCCAAGCACTCTCAATACTCAGTGGTGTACTTACATCTATCATCTTGGTCCAGGAGGTGGCCTTGCAGCCTGGTGCAGGCCGTCTGATCAATACAGCCAACACCTAAGTAAAGGCACCCCCCACTTTTTGATAGTTTGTTTCCAATGTTTCTGCTCTTTCAACACCTTTCAATTATACCCACATCCAGTTATACCAAGATAATACCTCCCATTTCAATTATACTTAGATTATACCTTCACATATACTGAAAATTCAAATAATGAAATCCATGGTTTTTGGAGCCCACCTTTGCTTTGGTCAAGTCCAGAGTGATTCTGAGCCTTTGAGAGGCCATGCATTAAACTGCTGACACTGATAAATCTGCAAAGTCAATGAAATGGGTCAGAAGTAGGAAGATCAGGGAACATAAGAAGAGCCACACTGGAATTGTAAATGCGCAATATGAGGAAATTAAGCTGCTGTGTGTGTTAGCAGAGGAAGTCTAGAGCGCTGGACTGGTTGCACATGTGGCTGTGTTCTCTGTAATTTACCCAGTGAAGGTAGTGATCTTGACAAAATTAATAGACGTAACTTGTCAGAAAGGTTGTCCCTTCATGGCAGAGCTTTATTCATGTGAATCTGAGCATGTTGGTGTAAAAGCCATCTGACACCTATGCCAGCTGCTCCTACTCCAGGGAACAAGAGGAATTGTCCTTTCCACATCCGAGATTGCCTGTTGCAAGTGCAGATCAGGATCTGTTTTCTTTAGATTCCAAAGTATGTATTGTGGCTGAAAAATCATATCACCAGGTTCTTAATGGGAAAAATCCAGTAAAGCCAGTAGTCAGAAAAAATAATTTTAAGAACAAAAAAAGGCAGCTAATAAAAAAGATCCATCATAACATAGCTTTTTGCATCTTAGTGACATGGGGTGAGGTCCAAGCTTAGCGAGGCATAGCCTCATGATTAGTCACTTTCTATTCCTTTCCCATAAGCTCAGTCTCTTTCAGGACTTTTCTTGAACAACACATGCACTTTCACTGTTAGTGCAATCCTTCCCCCAATTTAGGATCCCTGCAGAAGTCCCATGCTGGCTTGGGGGTGTCACAATAATGCCATAAAGAACTTCTGTGCCACTCCCAGGGAAGGGATAGGTGCACAGACATGCACCAGCCTTCCAACACCACCACGTTGAATGAGGAGTTGTGCTGGCCTAAATTAGTTAGGATTGCATCCTCAATCTCCACCAGGGTGATAATATGGAATGGAGGACAGAGTGCCACTACCTTTATTAAGCACTGCATAGAAGAGGGACTAGAGGCAGGTGCTGCTTTTTAAACCTCTCTATGTTGAGCTAAACCTGCCTATATAATCACCCTGATCTCCATCCCCAATATTTTTTTAAAAAATATCTTCTTTCTCCAGTCTGTGGGGAGAGCTCAGTGACATCCCCTGAGGCAACTGAAAAACTGCCTCTCTTGGTGCTTTATTATTTATTTAAGTAATTTGTATCCCGCCTTTCTTCCCCCACAGGGGGGAACTATTGAGTTGGTCCATTGTGCAGGCTCCCTTATTTATGGCTTTTAAAAAAATAAAATGAAGTCTTTCTGCTGCCTCCCCAGGGCTTGTAAAAGGATGCAGATGCATTTTTTAAAATTGGAAGCCAACTGGCCTGCTTTTTTTAAAAAAAATTGGAAGACAGCCATGATTATATCCTATCCTGCTGGAGGCAACTCTGCCTGCTGCCTGCCCAGAGATTGTTGACATAGGCAGTCAGCCTGTTTTTCATTGGTAGCCAGCTGACAATGCCGCAAAACAAATTCTGGCTGTTTCTCTATGTAAAATAATTGGTGTGTATTTTCTAACGGAGGCTGCAATCCTATCCACACTTACATGGGAGTATGCCCCATTGGTTGTAATGGCCCATTGGCCCAATTTTTGTGGGGTCTTCTCAGTATCAGCTTCAGCTAATCAAAATACTAATACTAGGGTTACTCTGTTTCACAGCCCAGAACTCACCACAGATTTCAGTAGGCCACACCAACAGATCCATGACAACAGTGTGGACTTGATGAACCAATTTTGGATTCCTCTTTAACCTTTGATGATATTTCTTATTAGATCTAAGTTTAGATCTAGTAGATCTACTAGATCTAAGGCCAGTTCACCAGTCACAGCACCTCAATCTTTTTAAGTAGCAGTGGGATCAGTTACTACAGAGTCTACAATCCTTGATTTGTTTCTCAAGTATATTGAATAATAGGATTCTGGCTCCTTCTAACACAGTCCTGAGTACCTTAATTGCAAATATCTGCTGTAACTAGCTGGCATTTTTGCTTCCAAAAGAATAGTTTTGTTGTTTCCACCTCTGACTTGCTGGTTGCTTTCTCAACACCGAAAGAAAGGAAAGCGCTTGCAACTTGGTGGCATCAAGAGCTGTAATAATGTAGGGTCACATTTGTGAGCACAGTGTGTTTATTATTTCACTTTCAATATTTTTATGAGCGCACTTGACAGACACTTCAAATCGCTGGATCTTCTTTGACTATTTTTTATCCTCCCATAAGGCCACGGCCTCATTATTTTTTAGTTATGACTAATAACATGAGCGGTGTGCCTTTCTGACCGAAAGCTGCCCAGTTTACAGTCAGTCAGTATGCAACACGTTAATTCTGTGCATACTGAGTCTTGAGAAGAAAAGCTATTTTTGCTCTTCTCACCTTTATCACCTGCTCTGTTCGTACCTGATGGCTCTAAAGGTGACATGTATTTTATGCCTGATGGATGAAAGGAGACAGTAAAAGGTAAGGCGGGCTAATAACACTAAAACCCATATTGAATCTAAAACAGATATAGCAGTACGGTGTGGAATTGAAAGGCATGCTTCCATCATTAGGGTTTGTCATGAGTGAGATTTGGTGGTTGATGCACTGTCAAAGTTCTGAAATGGGAAAAAATAATAGATTTCAGAACAAACAACAGGATTTTCCAGGTTTGGGGAGAGAAAGAGGTGAGCGCTGCAGAGATTCAGTATAAACGGAAAGGGAACAATGAAGTTTGCATCAAAGGAAGAGAAAAGTCGATCAAGGCTTTTGAAAAGGCTTGACTTTCAGAGAGAGCAAAGATCCATTTCCCTTTCAAATACATGGAAAGTTCAGTCATTCACTGTCAGGCTGATATATGTGTCTGTACCAAGGGTAGCCAACCTTTCTGGCAAATATTTCAAGTGTCAAGTCCCAAATATGAGATAATGCTACCCTGAAGCACACTTTTTGTATCTATGAAGCTTCTAGTTTGCTACTAGTCTTCCAAGCCAGGCAGCAGACAATAGAGCAGCACGAGCGCATCAAGCACACCTGACTGTATGCTATCACCAGACCTGCTCAACTTCACTCTCTATTCTATGAAAAATCCTCATCATGTAAAGGATTGCAGGCATTAGCTTTTCCCATATGAATGTTAATGGAAAAACCCAAACTGCAAAGCCATATGCTTTTCGTAGGGCACAGAGTACAGGAATCATTATGGTCTGTGTGGGAGGCCAATGTGTAACCCCTATGGCACACCTCTTTCCATATAGTGGGTAGGGAATTCTCTGGGCAGTGGGCATGGTGATGTATCATGATCCCACCCCGTTGAGTTTTTGTGGCTATAACGTTTGGAAGAATAAGATATTTCAACACAGTTGGTTTCATTATATTCTGCAAGGAATTCCATATCAAATGCTATGGTATTATTTGTAAACCCCAAAATTTTAACATATTTGGCCAGTAGTGGTGTCTCCTTCCCATGCATGTCGGGTGATGAAACCCTTACTACCCTAGTGAGGCCACTGCATTGCAGCACATGTGGGGTTTTGGTTTGAGATGTTGGCACAGAACTAGATAGATGCATTAGCAAATAAGACCCACTGAGATCAGCCTGTAATTCTTTTTTAAAATGAGCAGCCCAAAGATTCATATTTATCTCCCAGAATCCTTGCCTTTCTAATTCTTGATGTGCTGAGTTCTAATTAAAGCCATTCAGTGGAGCAGTGAGTCCCAACTCATAGGGTCACCAGTTTTCTTGCTTGGCTGAGAGTGAGAGCTTACCTGAAATGTCACAATCATGTGATGTTTCACAATATTTCAAGGGTCTGCTGGAGGCCGTCTTGTCCACCACAACAGCATCACAAAAGGGCACTGTGAACACTATACAGGACACTTCCAGCACCACGACTAGATTAAGGGCAAAATCCAGAGCAGTTACGGGTCCACGCAGTTATGTAACCCTCTAGTGTTATCTTATGGAAAGAAAACTTAACTGCTCCATCGCAAAGGGCTTAATTTGACTTTAGGATATGGGCCTATGGTTGCAATCCTAAAGACACTTTAAGACACAATGAACACAATGGGGCTTTCTTTTGAGTAGACATGATTAGGATTGTGCTCTAAATTTTAAGATTAAGGCTCTAGCTCTGGACACAAAACTTCTCTAATATCCAACTGAAAATTAACTTAGAGCTGATGCAAAAGATTATGTAACTTCTGAATACAATGTCATTGTCAGCATTATTCTGCAGGTAAATAATCAGGCACTGAACATTCATTAATGAACTGTCCATTCATACACATGGGTCATAATGGTCCACTTTCCCTTGGGTTCAGATCCATATCAGATCCATATCTGCGGGTAGGCCACACAGGGTGACCATACGTCCTCCTTTTTTGAGGACATGCATTGTCTTCTTTTTTGGATTATGACATATGGTCACCCCAAGGCCACTCCATTGAGCTACCAAAGCCACTTCTGTCTTTGTTAAGAAACAAAACATGCTTCTCATCAGAAGATATCAAGAAGTACCAATTAGGAAGGCATTATTATATAGGTTGGGCAGCGCTTAATCAAAGGGCTTGGGACCAGAGCATTTTGGATATTGGATTTCTCAGTATTACAGAATATTTGCATATACATAATGAGAGATCTTGGAAGCAGGCCCAAGATTAAACACAAAACTCATTTATGTTTCATATACCACTTATATACATAGCATGGAGATTTTAAACAATATGCTTAATAATTCTGTCAATGAAACAAAGCGTGTGCCTGAAACATCATTTGTGATTTTATTTCTTTAAGCAAAAAAAGTTGATAAAAAGTCATGTATGTGCTTGAAATTTTGAATACTGAATTTTGACTATTCTATATTTGTATCTATATTTGTATACTTGTAATTTATATTTGCATATTTTTATACTCTGTATCTGAATTTTGGATTACTCTGTATTTTGAAATTCTGAATAAGGGATGCCCATTGTCTGTCTGTCTGTCTGTCTGTCTGTCTCTCTCTCTCTCTCTCTCTCTCACACACACACACACACACACAACACACACACATGTACACACAAAATGTATGGGTTGAAATAGAGTGCTGAATATTACCTGGCTTTGTGTACACTCCCCCAAAAGTCCTGTAATGTACATCAGAGACTGATACATATAGAAGGTTGGTTCAGGAGGCTCATGAAGTGTAAATGATCTGAGATCACAAATTTGAAGCTAATAAAGCTCAGTGGTTAACCTTCTAGGCAGTGTTTCTCAGCTATTCCTTTTGATTCTAAATCTCGTATTCTCTTTTCTTACTAACAGAGGCCAAACAACTGATTTACCTGAATAATGGTCTCATTCCATCATCTTTCACAGATCCCAGCCTCGACCATCAGGGCTTCAATCAATTTGATAATACCCTGGAGTTTGAGATCAATTCAATTGATGTATTTGGACGTGCCACTTCCAGCAGAGAGAAGCTCAATCCCTCTCTTCTTTGATATCTTTTGAGAACTTAAAAAAAACCCAAACCAACACTGTTAAGAAATATATATGTGTGAAACTTCTAAAACCAAGTAAAAGTCTTTTTCCCTTCTCCAATGGAGCTATTTAGTTCATGCAAGTCCAAGTAGCCCCTTGTAGGGCTTCATGGTCTAGGACAGAAGTTAGGATATAGTGGAGGCCTGCTCCACCATCTCCATCTCCTCCTGAGCCTGAACCATTCCCTCTAACCCAAAATACCCCTTTCTAATACCCAGTCTAACCCAAAATACCCTTTTCCTACTTATGTTCCACCCACACCTGCCCCGCTAATCTATCGAAGAACCCAGTACCAGTGAAGGGTGCCTCCTGTTTTCATGATTCAGGATGTCAGCCTTGTTGCAATGTGTGATGATGATCACTGGTTAAATGGTTCAAAAAATAAGGAGACAAATTCAGAGAAAATTCTGTCAATTCCTTCCTAGTAATGATGAGTAAGTACTACCTCTTGCTTGAGCATGCCTCTAAATGCCAACTGGAGGAAAGCATTGGTGAAAAGAGACATGCTTCTTTTCCTAGGTGCATCAGGATAACAGGATGCTGGATTACAGAGTCCTTTGGTGTGATCATGAATGGCATCAATTTGGGCACTGGCGGAGAGTCGGTGAAGAAGCTAAGTAGGATCAGCTTGAGTCTTGCCTCGCATGGATGACCAGATGCCACTGACTACAGTTCAAGGCATTTTTTCCAACTTGAGACCATGCTCAGCCCATAATGATAGTGACAACCCAAAGTGACACCAAAGCCAGAAATTTCCTGGCTGGGCCAACAGTGAAGTACACTTACTAGCTGGGTAGACCTAGGCTCTGAATTAGGAAGGACTCCAACTGGGATGCCAGAACTACTCAATGGGTAGACCTGGCATCCACACTGGGAAACCCAATAGACATAGGCTCTTGTTACTTCTCTGGCCATTACAGAGCTCTCCCCTCCTGATTTGTCTACTCCCCACCCCCATTCCACCCATCACATTGCAGCACTTCCCCTATTCACTGGCTATCATCAACCCTAGTGACACCATGGGACTAGAATAGTCCATACCCTGTTATAGGCAACATGTCCATACTTCTAATTTGGGGCAGTTATAGGATCGAGATCCAAGGCTACTCTCATTCTTTTAGGAATCTGCAAACCAATTCACAATTTTCTTTTTAAAAAGATCTTTTCTGTATCGCTTTCATATGTTTTTCTGAAATAAAATAACCCACTTTATTCTCTTGTCCTTCGGCGGCATTTCATTATGCTAAAACTTTCAGACAGAGTTAAAGAGAGGAAGACCTCAATGCTGACAGCCCATCAGATTTTTATTTTACATTTCCTATCTCATTTCTGTTATTGTTGCCAATATTTGAAATACAGGAAAGGTATCTAATGAATATGTAGGGAGATCCCTAGAAGCTTTAAATAGGTGCTTTAAATAGAAATTCAGAATATGTACATTTTTCCTAACAACAAACTGCTGTGGTACAGATCTATGATAAAAGTAGGGGATCCCTGTACTGTGTTTAACCACATGAAAGCAATATATGAGTGTTTATAGCTTTCATTTTATCATGTCCTACATTTTTCTTGGGTGTCTGGTCACCCTGCCCAGTCACCTCGGAACCCTAATTTTCCAAGGAAAGTGGCTGCCTGGCACAAGGCTCTGGATTGATTGGGTGAGATAAAAGGGGCTGTGGTGTAGAGTGGAAAGTTCTGCATTGCACCCCACTGGCTTTTTCTGAATGCAGCAGGAAGCAGTTTGCAGTCCATTAGTATATACCAGTGGTTCTGGTTTATATTGGGATTAATATAGATTTATATAGGATTTAAATTGGGACAAATAGTCTTGGGAATCTCATGGGGCTAGGTTTTAGTCTAAGGTCACAACTTCACAATTGGCTTTTAGTGGATTTTTGTATTATATTTTCTTTGTTAGAATATCCCATATCAACAAACAAGAACGTTCTTTTTTTTGGTAGTGGGCAGTCATGTGTATGTCCACGAGAAGGTTGCTATATGTCCCCCAAAACCAGGGACATTCCCTATTTTGGGGGATTGTTTTCACATACTGGCAAATGGGACGGAAGGTCCTGTCCCGATTTTGTGGAAGAGAAGTCCAACAGGCAATCAGATTCAAGAAGCTTGTAGTTCAGGACTTTGTGCCTGACTCATGCTAATGCCAATTCATGCATTCTCTTGGTTGGATGTTCTGCTCTTAAAGCAATATTACAGAAAGAAGCCTTCTGGGGACTGTGGTGACCACAAATCTTTTTAGTCCATTCCTTGCCCTGTACTTTGAAAAAAAGAACAGAACTGTGACTGTTCTCATTCTGTGATGGTATCTTATGGTTTTATCACCCTGGAGCTGAAAAGAAAAGGAGGAAAGGAATACTAGATGTACCTGAAGCAAATGCTTCTTCTGGTGATAAAGGGAAGGATAACAAAGCCCTTATAGAACCGGATCTTGTTAGGTGATGAGACCTTAACCAGGACAAATCAGAATGAAAACTTGAATAAACTAAAGAAGATGAACTCCTGAATTGTGAGAACGAAGGCATAGAGAAAGCCTACTGATGTCCAGATCAGTGATTTTCCAGGAAGAGTGTGTGTGTGTGTGTGTGTGTGTGTGTGTGTGTGTGTGTGTGTGAGAGAGAGAGAGAGAGAGAGAGAGAGAGAGAAGGTTCCCATATATCCTACATTCCCATATGTCAAGGTTGATGAGTCACAGGCAGTAATGAAAATTTGTCAACCCCATTCCACTACTGCAAAGGCTTTACCGCACCATGCACTTCAGAGCTGTTGGCTCAATGGCTGGAGACTCCATAGATAGGCCAGTGGCTCTCAGCTGCTCCATTGGAACAGATAGAGGTGGTGGCAGGTTCAGTTCAGGGAGGAACAGGGCAACAATGAGCCCAAACTGGGGTCAAGAAAGGTGGGGTCAGGAAAGTTTACTGGCAGCAACACACACCAAGATCCTAAACCACTTTTCCTAGACTGTCATGCCCTCTGATGCTCCTCAGACTTGCACCAGCTAAACAGTTGGCATGGATCCTAGGACACCAATTGCTGGATAGTGGCTTACAGGGAAGTAAGTAAACTGATTTTTTTCCTCCCTACACCACAGGATGCATTGCATGATCAGTCAGCATCACTGCATCTCACAAGCTGGTGAATGATCGGATTGGCCTGCCAACCATTTCTACATACTGTGCCCATTGAAAATAACCTTCAAATTAATTTTATTTTTTAAAAAATATGCTAACAGAGAAATATTGTTTGCCTAAACTGTTACAGCTGATAAAGCTTCAGTCCTTCTCTCTCTTAACCTGTCTTACATCTGAGCATCTGGACAATTATGCCAACCTATAAATTACATTTTCCCCTGTGAGTTAATTGGTATAAAATTGTAATGCAGTAATATTCCATCCACAGTGCAAAAGAACTGTAACTGGGAGAAGGAAATTGTAAACATGCTGATTAGCATGTAAAAATTTAATGAGACTGTTTTGATAGCAAAACCGTCCGAATGAGAGAGCTATGTACCGACTCACAGCAAATATTTTGCTTAATTAATGAATTTCAATAATTGATAGTATTATCTAATACTTAACCTCCATTACTGAAACAACTTCTATTTTCTTCCTTTTTAATGAGAGTGCTGTAAAGAAAGTGTGAACTTGTTAAAAATAATCACTTTTTTTGCGTAAACTCCTATAAAAAAGCAGGCCTCCGTCAGTCTTGGAAGACTAGGGTATCATACTTGGCGCTGCATACGCTGCATGCGAAGCACGAAAGCCTGGGTTAGATTGTTATGGAGGATAGGCTGTTAACCAAGCAGCAAATCCCCCCTCTCCATGCCACTGAATTAGTCCAATGGAAAGGCAGAGCCAATACAATTGGATCCAGCTTGTGTCGCAGAGCTGGGCTAAGGACAGGAGCTAACCCTGTCTTGCGGGGCCGACCAGGGTCTCGAACCCTGGCCTGCTGGTTAACAGGCACAGCGTCTTAACCGCTTGTGCCACCCACAGCCCTAAACTCCTATTAAAAAAAATGTGTTAAAACCACGGCAGCAAGTCTGGAGTAACAATCAGCCTAAAGTCCATCTGGGACCATATATTTAATGCCTTAGGTTTGTATATTAATTTCCAAAGAATGTGATTGATGATGGACAGACATCTGCTGGTGATTTTATGCTGAGTTCACATGAACATACTAAATTCTGATTCAGGAGCAGGGTGACCATATAGCCTTTTTTTCCAGGACATGTCCTTTTTTTAAGCTGGGGAAATTTTTTTCAATGTACTCTTTTTTCCTTGTTAGGAGGCAGCATGTAGCCTTCTTATAACTCACAGATTATATGTAGTGGTTTAAAATTTAATAAGGGTGAAATCCTAAAGGCTTGAACACAATGGGACTTACTGCTGAGTAGACATGCTTAGGATTTTACTTTAAGTAATATAGTGTTCAAAACTTTAAATTAACCACATGAGAGCAATATAGGTATAGCCTCAAAGTGGGTAAAAATTGTGGTTGGAAGCAACTGCTGATCCACATTTTGGGGATCAGAATCCAGAGCTGGCTTGCAATAATGATTTTTATTCATTCTGAGGCTTCCTGAGCACTGCCGCCCCGCACCCTGCCCTCCAGGACTGGTGCCAGTTTCAGATAAGCCATAAACCCATCCTTTTCCCCTGGCAACAACACAATCCCCCACCCCACAAAGAACATTGTTCCCTCCTTTTAAGGAGGAGTTTGGGAACCACTGTGTTACTGTAATTAGAAATTACTGTAATTATAAATACATTACTGCATTTCTAAAACACATTACTGCATTTCTAAAACACATTACTGCACTGAAATACATTAATGAAATTTGAATACATAGGAAAAATGTAATTAGAAATTACAGTATGAATTCTTCTGGAATAAAAGAATTTCTCCATACGAGTGTTTTGCTCTATAGGTAGTTTTTGTGGAACGCATAAAGATCATTTAATGATGTCTGGGTATATTTTGTCCTCACTGGGAACATCTGCTGAAAAGAGGTTCAAACATTATAATATTCAGAATATGGACTTCAGAGATCAGTGGTGGGTTGAGTGGCCAGTTGGTCTTGGGCAGTAGTCTCCAAACAGGGTAAACATATGGCCTTTTTTTCCAGGACTAGGGTGACCAGATGCCCAAACCTCAAAAATAGGACAAGGTCTTGAATTCCCCTCAGCCTGGACTTTCCAGTGGACAAATGCATGTTTGCCTACTTGAGAGTAAAGCCTCGATATTGGGCACTTTCACTTTCTCATAGCGCTCAATGCATATATTTTATTTTTAGTTTTTTAGCCAAAACCTTTAATAGGAAGGAGATATTTCAAAACCAATTTTGCCATTGGAATCTTCTCTTCAGAACTAATCCAATGACATATGATGTGATGGGGTACTGCACACCATTGCAAAGTTCCAAAATAGAGGACAAAGACATCCTTTTGGAGGACACCTGGAGAGGAGACTTAAAAAGGGACTAAAAAAAGGAGATAAAAAAGGGGCAGAAATCCAGAAATTTCTAGTCATATGGTCACTCCAACCTGGGGGCTAGATGTACCTTGTGGTGAGCCTCTGTTTTGACCATGAAAGGTTTCTAGTCCCCTTCGAGACTCTAACCTAGGGGTCCAAAGACTTTTTAAACAGGGGGCTGGTTCATTGTCCCTCAGACACTGTCGGGGGCCGGACCATAGTTAATTATTTAATTAATTAAATTAAGTAATAAGGAACAAATTATTTTGCAAACAGTGTTACTTTCATGTAAAAATGCTATTCAACATAAGTTGAAGTTGATGGAAAGATGAAAACATCATCATCATCAGAGCCCCATCCTAAGCATCAGAACCCCATCCATCCTAGGGAAGTGTGGCAGGCTTGCAGCATCAGAGCCCCATTTTAAGCATTCCTACACAGAAGTAATGGGCTTACTCCTAGGAAAGTGCAGCAGGCTTGCAGCATCAGAGCCCCATCCTAAGCATACCTACACAGAAGTAAAGGGCTTACTTATTAAGCAAGCGGGAAGCAGGAAGCTGGTGACTGAGGGACTGAGGGAAGGGCACATGAGGGACTGAGTGGGAAGCGCGCACGCCTGTTGCCACTTCTCTGCAGCACCAGATATTCCAGAAGCGGGAAGCAGCGACTGAGCAGGAATCCCTGGCGCTGCAGAGAAGTGGTAACAGGCGTGTGCGCTTCCCACTCAGAAGCTCGTGCGCTCATGCGCCTGGTGTCTAGGCCCCTGGGGTTTCCCCCAACCCCTGGCGGTGGGGATGTGGGGAGGTTCTGAAAATGCCCACGGGCCGGATTGAAGGCCCTGGTGGGCCGTAGTTTGAGGACCCCTGCTCTAACCCAATCAATTTGACCACCCAGGCTCTGCTCATGGCCCAATTTAACCCTTTCCTTGCCCCTTTCCTCTTTCCTGCTAACCCTCCCACCTCTCCTGCTTTATAGGTTATAGAAGGAATGCCTTTTGCCACATGCTCTGACTGCTTTATAAAAGCAGTTTAAGATTGGATTCCGAGTCAAAACAAAATGAATAATTTCTCTAAATTTATTTAATTTAAGGAATTTAAACCCTGCCTTTCCTATGCCAAAGCAAATGTCCAAGGCAGCTTGTAAAGCTTTAGTTACTCCCCTTTTGCTGTCCTCACAACAACCCTGTGAGGTAGGTGATGCTGAAAGTGAGTGACTGGCTCAGTGTCACCCAGGAACACAAGGAGGGATTTCAACCATCTTCCAGGTCTCTATCCAACTCTCTAAACATACACCATCCTGGCTCTATAAATATTGGCTGGAAGGTTGCAATTCTAAAGACATTTTCCAGGCAATAAGACCCATTGAACACAATGGGGCTTACTTTTGAGTAGACATGGTTAGGATTCTGCTCTAAGTCATATAAAGGAAGATGGAATTCAGCAAATCCCAAATTTTCTTGTGAAGGGCTTTTTTAAAAAAAGTGGTTTGCAAGTTGTTCCTTCTTCATTGGGATCTGGGTTCCTTGCCAGTTCAGTAAAGATATAATGTAGAAATACCCCATCATTCTTGAAGGACAGTGTTTCTCACTGTGGGAAGGCCATGAGCCGATTTCAGGTGGGTCCCATTCATTTCAATGTGTGTTATATTTTTAATAGATTAGACTTGATTCTACCATAATATGTGACTGCATTTGGGAAAATGTGACAGATCTGTGTTTTTAACATGTATATGTTTTAATGATCTGTGTTTTTAACATGTATATGTTTTAATGATAGTCAATAGGGCTTACTCAGTGGCAAGTGTTGATAGGATTTCATCCTTTTTGGAATATTTGGGGAATTAAAAAAAGATCAGAAATTATTTGGGAGAGTTCTTTTTAATTTTAAATAAATTTTTAACTCATGCTTATTGTAAACTGTTTGACTGATGTGACTGGATTTTATCAAATGCGGTTGTTAAAAAAATGCCCTGCTTAATAATTACTTCCCACCATAATATCACTTCCAGGTTAATGAAACTTTTTTTCCAGCATGTCCTGACAGATTGTCACTGTAAAAAGTGTATCCTCATTCTAAAAAATTTGAGAACCACTTTGTTGGGAGAACGTTGTTCTATATTAACAATAAAACTGTTACATAAATATTTCTATTGGTGCAAATATCTTATAAAAAAGATTTATATCTTAGCTTTCCTTTGTTAGAAACAGATGCACATGGCTGCTTAAAATAGACTGTTGTGTTCTTGTGAGTGGCTTCAATAAAAAATCACAAGTTTTTGGGAGCTTACTACATAGTAAGCTTACTACATGGTAGGGCTGTGGCTGACACAAGTGGTTAAGACACTGTGCCTATTAACCAGCAGGCCAGGGTTCAAGACCGGGGTCAGCCCCACAAGACAGGGTGAGCTCCTGTCCTTAGCCCAGCTCTGCGACGCCAGCTGGATCCAATCGTATCGGCTCTGCCTTACCATTGGACTAATTCAGTGGCGTGGAGAGGGGGGATTTGCTGCTTGGTTAACAGCCTATCTTCCATAACAATCTAACCCAGTCTTTTGTGCTTCCCATGCAGTATATCCAGCGCCGAGCATAATACCTTAGGGTGCAATCCAAAGTAATTACAGGGAGTCCTAGCTCCGGTGTAAGAACAATTTGCTCTGGATTCCAATATGAATTTCCCATAGGTTTTAACTAGGTGGTGCAGTAACTACGGGTACACGTAATGAGCACAATCCTAACTATGTCTACTCAAAAGTAACCCCCTTTGTGTTCAATGGGACTTACTCCCAGGAAAGTGTCTTTAGGATTGCAGCAACTGTCTCTTACGTGCTCCCGTAGCTGCTCTGGATTGTAGGGATAGTCTTTCAAGACTGATGAAGGCCTTCCTTTATTTTTACTACATAGTTATAAGTGCTGTGCTTACAAGCCCAGTTTGTTTCCCTTGCACTGATCTGAGATAGTGTTATATTTGAGAAGGGGGATTTTCAGTGACAGCATGTACATGTGGAACAGGAGAAGTAATACATAAAATTGAATTTCTCCGTCTACTTTCAACAATCTGCAGATTAAGAGAAGAGCTTTTCCTGGGCACCCTGGAGCAAGAAAATGTGTGCAGAACAAACGCTGAATTTCCTAATTTCATATCGAAGTTGTTCCGTTCAGATCCGGTGTCTGCATAATCAGCAGAAATACATTTTAGCAACTTTTCATTTTGTTCAGCAATATCAAGATTTGTTGGAGAAGAGGCAATGCCATGGAAGCCTTTGATATTAAATATGGAGTTATTCTGGATGACATGCTTGTCAGAGAAGTGAAGGGTATGCCATGTCAGATCATTTCATACACTGCAAGATCATCCCCAGCCACTGTCAGCCTTACACATCACTGCTCTGAAAGTTACATGTGAAGCAGCTCTTATTGTTTTTGATTGGACTCTAATATTCCGATGAATTACAATCATGACTTGATGGACATTCTAATTCCTGAGTCGCTTTGACGTGCTACAAAATCTTAGCAGTCATGCAATTATTTTTCAGATGGTTCATTATAGAGATGCTCGAGATTTTTTTCTCCAACAATCTGTCCAGCAAATTGATGGCCCATTGATAGCAAGTGGATCTTGTAACTTGCTGCCATAGGCCCTCTTGCAGGGTCTGCATCTGAGCCACTAGCTCAAATGTGTGGCCACTCCACGCATGTGCCAGAACTGCCCATATTCAAGATTTCTGCCCATATGCAGTTATGCCCATATGTAGGTAAGGTGGAGGAGGATCAAGCATGGACAGATCAAGATTGGGACTGGACTGGAGATTAGGCCAGGCTGGGAAGTGTTAAGAGAGGAGCGTGATGCATTCCCAGGACCATCAAACCTCCCTGGACCTACTAGGATGGACTACCTCAGGTATTTTTGCTAGCTAGAGGCAGGTATGCCTATTGAGAAGCAAAAAGCGATGGAGTAACTAATTATAAAAGTTATGGACTTAGCTCTCCAGGCTAGGATTGGACTCTTTTGGTGCAATCCTAACCAATTTAGGCTGGCATAACCCATCTAACTCCACATTCCTGTGGTAGCATAGGAAAGCCGGCACATGTCTGTGTACTGGTCTAACACTATAGTAGTGGCACAGAAGTGCCTTATGACACTTCTGTGATGCCCTCAGGCCAGTACATGGGCTGCAGTTGGCTTAGTGGTTAAAGGCGCTGTGCCTGTCAATCTGAAAATCAACAGGTCAGTGGTTTGTGACCTGACTACTGCAAGATGGTGAGTTCCCATGCTTAGCTCAGCTCCTTCCAACCTAGCAGTCTGAAAGCATGCAAATGCAAGTAGATAAATAGGTACCACTTTGATGGTAAGGTAACAGTGTTCCATGTGCATGTGGGCCACATTTCAGACAATGCAGGCTCTATGACTCTTGAAATGGGGATGAACACTGCTCCCTAGAATTAGTCACAACTTAATAGGGCAACTGGTCATGACCAGTCAGTCATGACTGGTAGGGTAGACACGTCTACAGGCCAGTATGGAACTTGTGCCACCAAAAAGGGGGTTAGGATTGTGGCCTAATATGGTATTCTTAAAGGTAATTTACCCTACAATCCAGAGTAACTACAGAAGCACATAAGAGACATTACATGCACCCGTAGTTATGGCACCATCTAGTGAAAACCTATGGGAAATTCATATTGCAATCCAGAGTAAATTGTTCTTACGTCAGAGCAAGGTCTCCCTGTAGTTACTCTGGATTGAGCCCTTAGTATCACAGTCGCATGCATGTCTTAAAAGTTAAACGTGTCCCCCGCAGGTTAGTACTGCTAGTCATTACCAACTGTAGGGTGTGGTGCTCATATCTGTTTCTAAGCCTTTAGAGCTAGCATTGTCCAAAAACACTTCCATGGTCCTGGGGCCGGCATGACTGCCAAAGGCGCATGGAACGCTGTTTTACCTTCCCACCAATGTGGTACCTATTTATCTACTTGCATTTACATGCTTTCAAACTGCTAGATTGGCAGAATCTGTGCTAAGGACCAGAGATCACCCCGTCTTGTAGGACCCGGTCTCAAACCCTGGCCTGCTGTGGGCCACTTGTGCCACCACAGCCCGTTTACTCATGCATGTCTACTCAGACATAAATCCTGGATTCAAATAAGACTTACACTTGGTAACTGGGCATGGGATCGAACAATCAAGGATCTTAGTTTTGTACATTATCAAATGGAAGATTCTTTTATGGTATCTCTGTCAGTAAAACATTGTTACCAGTAAATTTTGGACTGCATGGATAGGTGGCCGAGAACGTTTGGACAAGGAGTCTGAGTATGTATAGAAAATGCTCAGGGTTTTACATCATGGAAGAAAACTTTACAAAGTGTTAGAAAATATCATCCAGGGCAGGTGTGGTGTGGTCAGGTCCTGAACCAGTTTGGCCAGACACAGTGATGATGATATCTGATTCCCAGAGATGTCAGTTCAGCTTAGGGCAGTGGTGTCAGTTCAGCTTAGGGAGGGCCATATCACATCTCTGACACTGTGTTGGGGGCTGGAAAAATGGTTTACATTTCAAATCTGAATAGATTTACATAAATTTGCATTTAAGAGAGACAGATCTGGAGGATTACAAGGCTTGGTGGGCTGGATAGAGGGGTCTTGCTGTGGGTTGCATTGATGCCGTGTCTGGCCCCTGGGCTGGGGTTTAGACACCCTTACCTTTGGCTTAGGGAAATAGCATTCCCAGGGTGACTTTGCTGACGGTTGTGATGGATGACCACCTACAGCTTCACAATCTTTATTTCCTGTGCCTATTTGCAACCATAATGTCTCCACCTGCTCTTGTTTGGGTGTCTTTTACTTTAATTAAAAGGACAACTTTTTTTCTAACACCATGACTGTGAGCTGGCACACAAGCTAATGCACAGAAAAGCCTCTCTTTAAGCCCTCTCACTGTGAGCTAATGTGCGTAAACCCCTCAGTTAAAAAAGTAATGAAATTAAATCTCTCCCTCTTTTTAAAGCTGTTTCTTGTGCATTAATCCACATTCTAGCATACATCTTCTAGCTGTGTCTCAGCCCTATATTTTTGTTTACACTGAAATACTTTTGTTAAGTTCATTTGCTGCATTCTCATGCACATCAGTGCTCTAGATAAATCTGAAAATCCCTCACAACGTAAATAGTTTAGTCAAAAGAAAATAAATGAAAATGTATGAGAGGTTCTTTTTGAGAGGTACAAAAGAATGGGTACAACTCACTATTCTAACTTGCAACATGCACTCTGAGGACCCAATTTTATCCGACTTTTCAGCACCAATACAGCTACAATACAGCCCAATACAGCCTAATGGTTCCATATTTAAGGAGGCTTGACTGTCCCAATAATTGAAGGTGCAGTGGATGCCCCATTGGCATGGCTGTATTGGTGACGGAATATTGCATAGGATTTGGCTCTGAGTTGCTTGTCCTGAGAACCAACAAAAGGGACTTGTCATGTCTCAAGACAAGTTAGAATTGCTTTGCTGGTACAACATAAGAACTGCAGGCAATGTTAAGGGGCAGAACCAGAAACCACTTATGGGCTGGGAGGTGATACTTTTGGGTCCCAGATAAGTGAGCAGCACAATGCAGTGTTCCTGATAAGAGGAATGAACCATCCAGGCAGGTGGAGGAAAACTGGAGTGAACTTACCCCTTTTACACAGTGCATTTGGAGACTTAAGAGCCCTGGCCTCCCAGTTGAACTGGGGCAAGCAAGAGGTTCCCGCTATAAGTAAATGCACTCATGAAAAGGTGTAAGGCAGAGTCCAAAACTCCCTATTCAGGCACCCCATTTATTGGATGGGTTAGGGACTAGAGCACTGTCCAAAAGTCAAAACCATTGAAAAAGTGGAACCCAATCTTGTCTAGTTTATTAATGTTGCTTACAATGCTTTTTGAGCTAGCAAATTGCAAATGCCTCCTTCATCTTGCAAATTCCTGTTGCCACACAAAGATTTCTGCAAATGGATTCCCATTAACTTATTTGGGAATGGGATTAGATCAGGAGATACAATTTAGGAGAGGTCAATTTTGGCCTTTAGAATAGCAAAGAGAGAGAGATTGAAAGAGTGGAACACGTGTTGAATGAATGAGTACTGGTGTGAAGGACGGCAACGAAATCCAGGAGAGGAGTTAGCTGAGGACTTGTTATGGCTAGAGCTGCCTCAGGAAGAAGGAACGAAGCATATCTATCACCACAGAATCACATCAAGGAAGGGAAGAGTTCTGTCACCCCCACGACCAGAATGGAACAATCCCCTGCAGGGGAGGGGGACCTGGAGGGAGTAGGTGAAGGTTCCGGAGGGGTTTGGCAGTTGGTTTTTTGCAGTTGGTGGTTGAAGGGGAGAAGGGAGGAGAGCGAGAGGAAGTCTTGGCTGTTTTGTGGTGTAGTGTTTTGGAAATGGAGATGAGTAAAGAGACCGTGGTGAATATACCCCAAATGTCTCCATGGCGTTATTTGAATGAGGAAGACCCCAACTCGGGACCCTTCCTCTCTCTCAGGGAAGACACCCCGTTCACACCTGCTTACCCTGCTAGCCCGCATCACAGTGGTGGCCCGTACGGGGACCGGAGGGGCGAGGCAACTGGAAGCAGCCAGCCCCCCGGGTGGATAAGATGGTGGATGGAAGAGCAGGGGAAGATGATGACTGCTCTAATGGGCCAACAAAATGCACTGCTCAAGAAGATAGGGAGCGACTGGGGAAGTCGTGAAGGACCTCGCCTCAAGATCACGAAAATGACTCAAGAAGATGACCCCGAGGCATATTTGAGGACCTTCGAGAGAGTGGCCCAAGTCGTGGGGTGGCCGCAGAGCAAGTGGCCAGCGATTTTGACTCCAAACCTGACAGGAACGGCGCAGCAAGTGGTGGACATGCTGACCCCTGAGGAGGCAGCTGATTATGAGAAGATAAGACAAACCATCCTGGGGACTCTGGCGAGAGTTATCGGGCTCGGCTCAGGGAAATCCGCTGGAGTGGGGGAACCAGCCCAGAGCCCTGGTGAATGCAGTCAAAGCCAATGGGCTGCAATGGATGAAGCCCAAAGAGCGTAGCAAGGCGGACATAGTGGAGCTGATCCTTGTAGAGCAATTCATGCACGTGTTGCCACCAAAAACCCGCAGTTGGATGATGTGTCAGGACCCTATGGACCTGGAGGAGGCAGTACGATAACTGGAGGTGTATACCTCTGCAGAGAGGGCCTCTAACCCTACTGAGGGGCAAGGCAATGTCCAGAGCAGGGGAGAGAGAAAAGAGACTGATCAGCAGAAGATGGAGCAACCACGCGCTGAAGCACCCGTAGTTGCGAAGGGGATCCATGGGAGCACGGGTAACGGAGCTTGCCCCAAAGCAAGTGAAGACACCAGCCTAGGATATCGGCGGACAGAGCGGATCTATTGCTTTGGGTGTGGTGCGCCCGGGCATGTCCACCGTAATTGCATGTCCAGGAAGGATGATAGCCTGCACGGGGCAGCAGGTAAAGACATGGCGGGTGCCCACTCTAAGGGTGAAAGTGGATCGACAAGAGGAGGAGGCGCTAATTGACTCTGGATGCGCCAAAACGATAGTATGGTCCCAGGAAAGGAAGGGGCTTATCCTAGGACGGATGTGGATACGTTGTGTTCACGGGGGATGTGTGCTCATACCCCAAGGCCGAAGTAGAGATAGAGGTTGGGGGAACGGGTAAGAAGGGTGCTCGCTGGACTGGCTTCGCAGCTAAAATACCTGGCCATTTTGGGAAGAGACGTCCCGGACTTTTTCTCCTTTCTGGCCCAGGCTAGGGGAAAGGATGTCGACCAGGGAGAAGAGGTTGAAGGCAACATTCGAGAGCAGGATTCTTGGGGAGGAGAGGAAGTAAGGAGAAAGCAACAGTTTGACCCAACCCTAAGAGAGGCGTGGAAACAGGGCCAGGAGGGTTATCCAGAGGGGCACCAAGGGATTCATTTTGAAATAGAGGAGGGATGTTTATACCAAAGGGGGCAGGAGCGTTGGGGAAGGCAGGAAGACCAGTTAGTGCTCCCGAAGGGAGTTCGAGGAATGGCACTTGCTCTGGCCCACGAATCTGTGCTCGGGGGACACATGGGGGTGAAGGCCACCCTAAAACGACTGATGACACGGTTTTTCTGGCCAGGAATTTATCAGGAGGTAAAGAGATTTTGTGAGACCTGCCAAATATGCCAGAGGACCAGCCCCAGAGGACCTCCAGGAGGGGAGCTTAGACCCATGCCAGTGGTAGACACCCCATTTAAGAGGGTTGCCATGGACCTGATTGGACCACTTCCCAAGGGCAGGGGGCGTTTTGAGTATGCTCTATTACTGATTAACTATGCTACTCGATATCCGGAGGCCATTCCCCTAAGGAACACGCAAGCCCCAACATTAGCGCGGGAACAAATCAAAGTCTTCTCACGCTGGGTTTCCCTCAGGAAATCATTACAGATCAAGGCCAAAACTTTATAGGGAAGGTTATGAGGATGGTGTGGGACCAACTAGGTATTCGTCCTATGCAGACTAGCATTTACCGTCCCCAGGAAAATGGTCTGGTGGAAAGATTTAACCAGACCCTCAAGCGACTAATCGCTAAATTTGCCCAGTTGGACCCCCAAGGGTGGCCACAGATGGTAGAGCCCCTCCTATTCACCGTGAGAGAGGTACCCCAAGCCTCCCTTAGAGTTTTTCCTTTCGAAATGTTCGGTAGGAGACCCCAGGGAATCCTAGACTTAGTACGTGACCAGTGAGGAGGTGGGGAAGCCAAAGGAACCGTACAAGGTCCCTTATACCTGTATAAGCTCCAAGAAAGGTTACGGAAAATAGCAGGTTGGGCCAAACAAAAACTAGAGGAAGCCCAAAGGTATGAAAAAGAAAGGTATGATCGGTTAGTTAAAGTAAGGACCTTTCAACCAGGGGAGAAAGTGTTACTGTTGTTACCCACCAGTGATACGAAGTTTTTGGCCAAGTGGCAAGGCCCATTCGAGGTGTTAGAGAAGGTGGGAGAAGTCAACTATAAGATTAGGATGGAGGGAAAAAGACAAAAGGAAAAGGTCTTCCATGTTAACCTACTGAAAGGGTGGAAGGAAAGAGAGAATGAGATAGTGGAAGTAGATGAGGAAGAGTATGGGCCTTCAGTGCAAGAAACTTTAGATCCACCAGGAGAACTAGAAATAGGAAAGGAGCTTGAGCCCCAGCAGGTGGAGCAAGTAAAACAACTGCAACTCGAAGCAGGACCAGTGTTCTCTACACAGCCTGGTTTAACTTCCTGGGCAGAGCACAAAATAACGGTAAACAGAGATACGGTGGTAAGGCTTGCTCCACGAAGGTGGCCGAAACATGTAGAAGGTCCGTTGGTTAAAGAGATAAAAGAAATGTTAAGGTTGGGAGAAACTGAGCCTTCAATCAGTGAGTGGCGCAGTTATCCAGTAGCAGTACCCAAGGGGGATGGGACCCTTAGGGTCTGCTTGGATTTCAGAAAAGTCAACGAAGTCTCAAAATTTGATGCCTACCCTATGCCCCAGGTGACCAGTATGCTAGAGAGGCTCGGGAAAGCCGAATATATCTCTACGATTGACCTAACAAAAGGCTATTGGCAGATTCCCCTGCATCCGGAGTCGAAAGGATACACTGCCTTTGCCACCCTCATAGGGCTCTTTCAGTTTGTTAGGATGCCTTTTGGCCTCTATGGGGCTGCAGCCACCTTTCAGAGGTGATGGATAAAGTCCTATCCCCTCACGCACAGTACGCCTCAGCTTATATAGATGACATTATAGTGTTCAGTAAAACATGGGCAGAGCATTTGGTCCATTTAAGTTAGGTATTACAGGAGCTAAAAAAGGCAGGGTTGACAGCCAACCCCAAGAAATGCAAGATAGGGATGAGGCAGGTGAAGTTCCTCGGATTTTTAGTGGGTAAAGGGGAAGTACGACCGGTGAGAGACAAGGTTGACGCCATTCAGTGCATTAAGCCCCCTAAGAATAGAAGAGAGGTACAGTGCCTATTAGGGATGTTCGGCTACTACAGAATGTTCATCCCTAATTTCTCAGAAATTGCAGCAGCCCTCACAGACTTGACCAAGGGACCCCGCAGTAAAGGGATAGTGTGGGACAGAGCTTGTGCAGAGGCTTTGCAGACCCTCAAGGAAAAACTGAGTCAGCCACCAGTGCAGGAAGCTCCTGATTTTTCGCTACCATTCATAGTCCATACAGATGCTTCAGGGCGGGGTTTAGGGGTGGTGTTGTCGCAACAGCAAGGGGGTAAGGAAAAACCCATTGTATTTTTGAACCGGAAGCTAAGCGGAACCAAACAGAAGTATTCCACCATTGAAAGGGAGGCTTTGGCAGTCAAGTGGGCTGTCAACACCCTTAAATATTATCTGCTGGGGGCTTCCTTTACGTTGGTGACAGACCATGCACCACTGACATGGCTTCAGCAGATGAAAGATTCCAACGCTAGGTTAACCCATTGGTACCTGAGCCTGCAACCATTCACCTTCTCCGTGGAACATCGAAAAGGGGAGCTGCATAATAATGCCGACTTCCATTCCCAGCAGGGGGACGAAGCCCTGTGGAAACCGGAGGACCTAGCTCCAGTCTTACCCTGGGGGAATGTGAAGCACAGCGACGAAATCCAGGAGAGGAGTTAGCTGAGGACTTGTTATGGCTAGAGCTGCCTCAGGAAGAAGGAACGAAGCATATCTATTGCCGCAGAATCACATCAAGGAAGGGAAGAGTTCCGTCACCCCCACGACCAGAATGGAACCTCCCTGCAGGGGAGGGGGACCTGGAGGGAGTAGGTGAAGGTTCCGGAGGGGTTTGGCAGTTGGTTTTTGGCAGTTGGTGGTTGAAGGGGAGAAGGGAGGAGAGCGAGAGGAAGTCTTGGCTGTTTTGTGGTGTAGTGTTTTGGAAATGGAGATGAGTAAAGGTGAATATACCCCAAATGTCTCTGTGGCGTTATTTGAATGAGGAAGATCTCAACTCGGGACCCTTCCTCTCTCTCAGGGAAGACACCCCGTTCACACCTGCTTACCCTGCTAGCCCGCATCACAACTGGGTATAATTGAAAGGTGTCTGAAAGAGTGAATTGTCATAAAGCGAACTGTCAGAAAGCAGGGAATACCTGTACAAGCTCAGTCTAGTAAAAGTCACAGAAAACAAATCAACAGGGATAGAGGTATCCCTGATAAGAAAAATACACCTTAGAAATGTTTGCAAAAATTGGCAGTGGCTTATCTAGGTCATGGGTTATATTGCTCAACCCATGACAGTATGGTGGTTTTCTGGTGACTTTACTGGGGAGAGGGGCTTATCATTGTTGCAGAGTGTGGTGCGAGGAAGCTGACCCTCCAAGAAGAACTAGAAGAGGACATGATGTGGCTGGACTTCTCCAGGGAGGAGGGAGATCCGGAGTGCCACTGTGGGGCAGCCACTCGGTATTCAACCCCACGCACTCCCCCACAGGAGCGAGAGCAGCGAGAGAGGGAGGTGGAGGTGGTGTATGCTGAGACTCACCCCTGATGAGGTCAGAAGGATGACAGCCCACAAAGAGAGAGAGGAGGAGGAAAGGAAGAGCACCATGGCTGCTTATTGGAGGGAGAGAAGAGCCCAGGCTTATAAAGAGCCAGGCGGGGGGAGTCCTGGGGGGTTCAGCCTAAGGAGACCTGGACTTGATCATGGCCCTGCTTGGTGGAGCAAGGTCCCACCCCCACCTAGACAGGAAGGGTGGAAGTTACCAAGGGGGCGTGGACAGTGGAGATAGGATATAAAAGGAAAAGATAGGATATAAAGGGAAAAGTTGTTGGACGGTTGGTTGATGGTATGAAGAGCCGTGTTATGGTATGCTTGGTGTTACTGTTATACTTACCTGTGACGTTATCCAGGGAGTTGGAGGATTCACTGGAAGGGAAAATACTTACCTTTGCTGGTGGTGAGGACTAAGAACTGTTTTCTGTATTGTTTGGAACCCACTGTTTGTAACTATGGATGGTGCCTCCCATGGGGAAGAAAGTAAAAGTGTTGTACTAGACATTCCTCCAGTGTCGCCTTGGCGTTATTTCGGCGAAGATGCCATCCTTGGGGAGAATTCTGCAGTGTCCACACGTATCATACCCACCTACCCGCATCACACGGAGAAAGCAAAATGGGTTTTCTCACTTGTCCCATACTGCTCCAAATTGATATGGGGTATCATCACATCACACATCCTAGGTACTGACTTCTGAGCTATGCTACTGCTTAGTTCCAAAAGTCAAAAGGGAGTATTTTTATGCAAGAGAATGGGGTGTAGAAGCACACACATACTTGTATCCTAAACCTAAATCCACCCCTGTAACCTCTTGCCCAACCTCTTGCCCATGTAATCTCTTGCCCAATGAGCTCATTTCCAGCTTAGATGGTATAAAAGTTTTACAGTGCTGTGTCATCTTTTAATTAAATTCTTGCACTTCCACTACTGCAAAATTAAAGCCGGAAAAAATATTATCTAATTAATAGGGCAGCTGTTATTAGAGTTGCAAGATGCCAACTACATAAGTCTCATTTTAGGACTAACAAACACCAAGGTCAATGTATTACGGTAATATGGAGGTTGTTTTATTTTTCTTGCAGATCTAGTAAAGTCTTACTCTACTTTGTCAGAGATTTTCCACTTCCTTTGGGGACTCAATTGATACATTCTAACTAAGCCAGGGGATATGACCAGCATTACAGGCGCTCAAAACCCTTTTTGACATAAGGCCTTCATTTATCTTTTGCCTTGAATTTGAAAATGATACATGCCACTCTGAGTGTCAGATTCAATCAAAACAAAGTTAACCAGGATAATTAAAACAGTTTTGAAGGCTAACAATGAACACAGAATTAAAAAAATAAACCGTAAGCCAACTTGAGCTGCGTATGGCAGGGTGTTGGCAAGCTTTGCTTCCTGCCAGAGATGCACTCCTAGTTCTGCCAATTTTTTTTCTACAGAGGGATAGTGGATAGTTTAATAAGTGGAGGATGTCTGTATTAGGGCTTGAAGTTTGTAATGAGGTGCTCCTCCAAAATTGAGACTCTAGGATCTGGGTGGTAGCTTTTGGTTCCAGGGAAAAAGCAAAGTGGACTAACTGGTTACAACAGAGCTTCTTTTTCAATGCTCACTGGCATTTAAAGTCTTTCCAAGAAGAGGTAGTAGTTAAGTGCTTACCATGCAGTAAACATCCAGTAGGCTCAAAAGCAATCACTCTTGACCTTTACAGATAGCCAGATCCAGGAAAGTGTTGTTTGGGGGGAGGGTGGAAACCACAGAGGAAGGGGAACTAACCCCCAGAATGAAAAAAATAATAATCTGGGAATGGGATTAGAAACTGGTTGAAATGGGGTTTTCTCCTAGAGCTTGCTTTTTGCTGGTTCTTCAGAAGTTGCTAAATAACAAGAACCAGTTTTTTCTGGTCCATCAACTTGCACACTTATCTTTCCACACCACCTACTCACCCTGCAAGGTTGGCACACTGAAGGCAATGTTTTCTACTGCTTAGCAAGTGCCTTGCTGCCACTAGCCAGCGGTTGCTCAATTATGCTGCAAATGCACACCATTGTGGCAGGTGCAAGGTCCATAACCCATCTTTCATCTTGTGTGCCAACCTGTCAACCATCTTCCATGTGTCTGCCAGCCTCTGAGAACAGCCTGCATGCTCACTGAGAACCAGTGGTGGGCAGCAGCAGGTTCGCACCTATGCTATAGAACCGGTTCTTAACAAGAGATAGTACATATAAAGTTTAAAAACAGCCATTTAAAAGTGGCTGCCAGATGGACAGAGAACCGGTTCTTAATTTCTTTGAAGCCCATCACTGCTGAGAACATGTTCCTATGAGAAGCTTGAGTAGGTGGACTCAAAACTATAGCCTTAATGGCTGCTTGATGTTACGAGAATGAGGTGATAATCTCTGTGTTTAAAGTCTCAGGATATGTTTATTGATTACATATATTGCTTATGTGCTAAGTGTATCTAGATGCACCTAGATAGACCCTCAGTCTAATTATGATAACACAACTCACTGGAATTAGTGAGTTGTGTTATCTGGCCACATATCTGGCCACTATCCTTGTGTAACATATCTGTTAATGGTGAGAACTCTGGAAGTAGCAACATTTACCAGTGTCGTAAATCACTTTGCTGTCAATTAGTTTGTTTCTAGCCAATTAGCACAGATTTCTTGATAAACCAGCTGGAGTATACAGGTAGTCTATTGTGGTCCAGCCCTGACCATTACACACATACATGGGATTCTGGCTTTAAATATGAGTCTAGCTTTCAATTTAATGAGTAATATCGTGTTTAAATTAACCACATTAAAGAAATATATGCACAAATATTTTTATTCTATTTCCTACATTTTTCTTGGGGTATCCAACAATTTTTTTTTTTGGAGGGGGTGGGAATATGTCCTCTTTTTTCAACATATGTTCATCCTATGCTAGCCAGAACCAGAAGTGTGGTGATGGTGAGGTGTAAAAGCAGTAGTAGAGTGATAGCTAATGCTGTCTGTAGGCAAATCTGTTGCTCAAATCAAGCTTTTCACCTTTTCTCATCACAGGGCCAGCTCAGGGTAGGGCCAGGGTAGGGCCATCACAGGGCCAGCTCAGGCAAGCACATGATGACAGACTTTCTGGTTTTTTCACAAAGGCTATCAAGTGAAATACATTTGTACAGAATCTAGTTTGGTTAGTGCAGATAACCAAATAACCAATAGGGGTGCTTGGCAGATAACCAATAGGGGTGTTTGGCAGACTAGGGGTTAATCAAAGGGTGCTGAGCTTTCTGTTGTGCTGTTCCATGCTACTGGTAATGCTTTTAAAGTACAAGTTTATCTTATATTTGTGAGCCTTCTCATACTTAAGGGGATGCCAAGTACACTGTTCTTATACAAAAAATGTGACATATTCTTTAGCTATTAGTTATCTTGTCATTAGCAGAGAAGGGTTTGTTGTCAACATCTGATTGCAATTTCATCCTGAGTCCCTTGATTTATTTAAAGGAGCTGATTTGTTCTGAAGGTACAATTACGGCTGATTATTTATTTCCCCCACTCTGCAATTAATGTACTTCAAAGAAGATCTTGGGAAAAAGAGAAAAGTCTCCTGATAAAAGACGTGTGTCAGTCTCAATATCCCAACCACCCTTCTGAAATAGCCAACAAGGAACTCATTATCATCAAATGGACTGCTCTGGTTGGTAATGTTGACAGTTGTTAATCAATCACGGAGCTGTAATTAGCCAGTTCTCATAACTTTCTTGGGGATTGCTAACCTGTTCGTGATCTTTTTTTTAAAAAAAATCAAATTTTAGTATATTACAAACTCAATGCAAAACAGCCCCCAACTTACACTTGGTTGCCTTATAGTAGTTTTAAGCAAACATATCAACGAAGAGTGAGATGGACTGTAAAGTTTTTATTCCATTCCCTTGGGCTGGAAAACACTGGTAAATGGCCCTACACGTCCCAGCAATGTCTGTTCAGGTGGCTTCTGCAGGTGTTCTTTTTGCATTTTAGATTGTGAGCCCTTTTGGGACAGGAACTCATTAGCTATTAATTAGCTATTAATTATTTTACTTTCATGTAAACCACTCTGTGAACTTTCTAGTTGAAAAGCAGTACATAAATACTGTTGGTAGATAAAATGCTGGAAGTATCTAGAAAACAGCCAACAAGACATTTGTCTTTTAATTCCCAAATGGTTACATGTAACAAAGAGTGCAATCCTGAGCATGTCTACTCAGAAGTAAGTCCCACTGTGTTCAATAGTAATACTTCCAGGAAAGTGTGGTGACTATTGCAGCCAAAGAAACTGTTAAGGACCAGAGACTGTATAGGTTGCAATCCTAAGTATGTCTACTCAGAAGTAAGTCCCATTGTGTTCTATGGGACTTACTCTCAAGAAAGTGTGTAGAGGATTGCATAATAGACCAAAAATGCTCATATCATATCCAGGGGTGGACACAGCCTGGCCCAAAAACTGGCTCTCCGGAAATGGGCGGGGCCAGGGGTGGTTTTTAATTTAAAAATTAAAATTTTTTTAAATTACTTACTTCAGAGTAGACCTGTATAGGTTGGTGCTCTGAGGCTGCAATCCTCTCCACAGTTTCCTGGGAGTAAGTCCCATTGACTATACTGGGACTTACTTCTGAGTAGACCTGCATAGGATGGTGCTCTGAGGCTGCAATCCTCTCCACAGTTTCCTGGGAGTAAGTCCCATTGACTATACTGGGACTTACTTCTGAGTAGACCTGCATAGGATGGGGCTCTGAGGCTGCAATCCTCTCCACACTTTTCTGGAAGTAAGTCCCATTGACTATACTGGGACTTACTTCTGAGTAGACATGTATGGGGGGCTCTTAGCCTCCCCGGCTGGCCGGGGTAGGCAGGGAGAGCGCGCTTGCGTCGCGTGCCTCCCACTTGTCCCCTGAAGCCCCCCCCCCGCCAGCCGGAGGAGGCAGGGAGAGCACGACGCAAGCGCGCCTCCCGCTTGGGCTCTGGAGAGCGTGGTGGCGGCCGAACCGGTCCCCACGGTTCTGGGGGGCCCCTGCCGCTGCCGGCTCACTAGCGGCAGGGGGATTGGAAGATCCAGTCCCCCAGAACCGGACTGAACCGGCCTGTGCCCACCAGTGATCATATCCTAGAGTGTTGCTAACAAGGAACAAATGCCCAGTTCCTCTATGAATTTTTTTTTTGGCATATATTTTCATAATAGAAAATGTTCTGACAGAAGTGGCATTCTCTTCTGAACATCTTGCCAGGTATGTTGGTATAGTATAGTTCACACAAGAAGCATATAGAAGAGAAGCTAACAGCCCAGTCCCCTGCAGCATGTGAACTGGTGCAGTGTGTGATGTACCAGTTTAGCTGTCATAAATGTGCTGCAAAGCACTTTGCAGTGGCGTAGCAGTAGCCAGTGCTGGTGTGAAGGTCTGTACTGATCCTTCTGCACTAGCAGGAGTGGTATGCATAGGATCAGAGCTATGCTGTGTGCTGTGTGGAAATAGAAAAGGGTGGGGGAAAGGAGGGAGTGTAACATGGTGGGGAGGACAGTGATGGGGCCAAGTGTGCAGATCAGGCCCAAGATGGGGCAGGATCCATGGCAGCCATGCACATCAAATCCTATCCCATTCCCAGCCCAAATCTGCCATCATGTTTCCACTCAGTTTTGTACCAGATATTTAGCTCACACAGGTCCAGAGGAGAGTGACAAGAATGATCAGTGGGATGGAAAGGAAGCCCTACGAGGAAAGGTTGGGGGAACTTGGGATGTTCAGCCTGGAGAAGAGGAGGCTGAGGGGAGACATGATTGCCCTCTTCAGATACCTGAAGGGCTGTCATAGGGAGGAAGGGGCTCATTTGTTCTTTGCTGCTTCTGAAAGCAGAACTAGAACCAATGGGTACAAACTGCAAGAAAGGAGATTCCGGCTGGAAATCCAGAAAAAATTCCTGACGGTGAGGGCGGTTCGGCAGTGGAACAGATTGCCAAGGGAGGTGGTGGACTCTCCCTCACTGGGGATCTTCAAGCAGAGGCTCGATGAGCACCTGTTGGAGATGCTCTAGGGAGAATTCCTGCTGCAGGCAGGTGGTTGGACTAGATGACCTACTAGGTCCCTTCCAACTCTATGATTCTATGATTCTAGGTCTGAGTAGATCTCTTGTACAAGCAAGGGGTTTCCCTGGGGCAAGAAGATGAATGTCTACCTAAGGGGACTTCTATGCATCCAACTTTTCTACAATGGGGACCTCAATGCATCTAACATCCATACAATGCATATCACAGTGGTGATGGACAGAATTGTGCAGTTGGGCTATGTTCACAGGTGATTTAGTGTTGGGTTGTCTGGTTTCACTTGTTTGCTAGAAACATTTAGCATCTAATAGGCCAGGTTATAACCAATCAGGCCCAATTTAGCCAACCAAGAACTCAATAATGTTCCTAACCACGTATTGTTTTAGGACCTAGCAAGTATTATTTTAGGACCAAGTATTATTTTAGGACCTTCTGTATAGAACTGGCTGGTAGTGATTTGACACTTTGGGCTGAAAATATACTAGACCCCAAATACGCAAGTGGTTAAGACACTGTGCTGTTAACCAGCAGGCCAGGGTTCAAGACCCGGGTCCCCACAAGACAAAGATTTCCTGCTACAGCAGGAGGTTGGACTAGATGATCTACTGGGTCCCTTCCAACTCTATGATTCTATGTGTCCAGTAAGACTACATTGCAGACACTTCTTTTGCGGTATATTGTTTGCCACTGAAAACATATGAAACACTTTAAAAGAAAAGATTGTGCATTTGTTTTATTTCAGTTCTGTGGCTTCAAATTAAAGAAAACAGCATTATTAAGGACTGTGTTGTTCCATCGCTGACATTTCAGAATTAAAATTCCAATTGGTTCTTAAGACTGGGAGAAATAATATGTAATAATTGGCATCAGTATGCAGACAAGCTATAGGAAGTTAATGGACTTTAAAACTGACACATTGCTCTTGAAAGAGTCATTAGCACAGTCCTTGGTTTTCCTACAAAAATAACTAGAGAGTTGCACTGAATTAATTTCTTTGTAGAAGGAATTCAATAAAAAAACATACATATGTAAAAAATCATAAAGCCAAAAATAGCATCTAATCTTAGAAAATCCCAGGTTGGGGAGGTAAAGAGGTGCAGCTGTACACCTCCGTTTACATCAAACATTGAAACAGCTCCAAAAAAGTTCAGGTGAGCATCAGTGTACAAAAATGGGGATGTGTATTAAGGTGCATGTCAGGACTGGCAATATGGGGAAATGGCTGCATTTGTAATTTTTGATACCCACAGTTGTTCAGGTAGAAAATAACTGCCCAGCAAGAATACTCCGGAAGTTGCTGAAATGTCTTATCCGCTTTCAAGGCAGAATCCTAAATATAAAACCAATGTAAGACAACCTCAAAGTTTTTCATCCAGAACCATGAAGGAGTGAATGTAGCACCTGGAAGCACTATAGTTTTAGTATTAACAACCCAATAGTGTTATTTGTCACAGTTTCTCCATTGTTTGAGTTTGGCTAGTTCTTAAAATGATTTACCCCAGTTTGCAAAGAACAGCACTAAATAGAAATGGCAAAAACTATATAAATTTAAAATACTGCCATTTTGGAAATCTTATAAAGAATGGGCACAATCCAGAGTAACTACAGGACCACGTAAGAAACATTATGTGCACCCATAGTTACCGCACCACTTAGTGAAAACTTATGGGAAATTCATATTGCAATCCAGAGTAACTTGTTCTTACACTGGAGCAAGGAGTCCCTGTAGATAATCTGGATTTCACTCAGGCAGCACAAACTAGAGCAACTAATCTGTCCACATAAGTGCCCTTGGGCTGCCCTATCTATCATTAGGGTGGAGCAACTGCAAGATGCTCCAACCCAGTTACTCTGGAAGAGGTTTAGGGCAGAGCAAAGCAACATAGGGTGCCCTAAGAGAGGTGGACCTGCTCTGCCCTAACTGGGGCAGCCTAAGCAGCTCAGGAGAGGCCAGTTGAGGGCATGTTTAGCATTGCCTAGGGCAGAGCAGTTACTCTGTATCCAAAACCTGTTTCAAGGCAGAAATGCCCTCTTTCAGCCCTCAGAGTTATACCACCTCAGGAGCAGGTATAGTAATGAGTAGACCCATAGGGGTCCATGATAAGGCCCGAGTAAGAATGGCAGTGTTGACCAAAAATCTGAGTTCTTGGCCATCCTAGGTGCAACCCCTGCCTCTCAACCTCAGGATATGGAACAAACTACGGCTGCCCACAAACCTCAGGATACAGCAGGCCACTCCAAGAAGCACCTTGTATTCACTGTAGAATGTACTGGCATCTCATCAGGGATTCCTTATAAGGCAGGCACCCAGTGGCGTCACCAGACTGGTGCGGCTGGTGTGGGCTGCATTGGGTGATGCGCTCTGTATGGGGTGATGTGCCGGAGGAGTTTGACATTCCTTTGGCAGGCCCCGGGCATCAGCAAGGTCTAAGGTGGAGCAGCAGCCAGAAGCTGCCACTTGTCGGAGCTGGCCCGAACGGCCATCTGAGGTGCACTGTGCAGAAACACACTGAGCATGCCAAACAGCTTTAGAGGAGTCTACCTTAGAGTGGAGGAAGTCTGTGCCTCTGCACAGCCATTCAGCCTCACTCAGGAGGCGGAGCAGCAGCCAAATGGCTTCAGAAAGAGTACTGCACAGGCACCAACTCTGACACCTGCAGTCTCCTCTGAAGCCAAAAGACTTCAGAAAAGTACTGCACAGGTGTCAGAGACGGTTTCTGAAGCCAACTGGCTTCAGAAAGAGTACTGTGCAGGCGCCAACTTTGGCAACTGCGCAGTCCAGGTGGGGGGGGTGCGTACATCTTAGGGGTGATGCATAGACTCCTGCACTGGGTGATGCACAGAGTCATGTCACCACTGTTGGCACCACAGCTGTTCCTTGTTCAGTGTGATCTGAGGGGTGTCTCCTTAGGAGCAAGTCCTCCCCATGTGTCAATTACTTAGCATGCTCTGGAGCAGTTAGGGCAGCCCAGGCTTCCTGACTCTCTGGATGCAGCATAACGTTCTGCTCTGGATACAGAATAGTTAGGAGAGAGCAGTTAGGGCAGAGCAGGCTGAACTTGCTCTGGATTGTGCCCTAAGTCAATTTATGATTTGGAACTTTCAAAAAATGTATTGTAGTCTATCAATACATGACTCTTTCCATGCAATGACAGGAAAAGCCCTGAACTCCCCCAGATGTAGGGGTAAAGGCAGTGATGGGCTTCAAAGAAATTAACAACTGGTTCTCTGCCCATCTGGCAGCCACTTTTAAATGGCTATTTTTAAACTTTATATGTCCTGTCTCTCGTTAACAACCGGTTCTATAGAGTAGGTGCGAACCTGCTGGTGCCCACCACTGGGTAAAGGACAGAACCATGTATGTACCAAGAATGCATGTAAAGATGGTTTGGGGATGAAGTCTGACCCACTAACATGCAAAAGTAGGTTCTGTAAGATCAGTTTTGTATACCTTGAGGTTTCCTTACAGAAGACCAAAAGAGAAAAATGTTAATCCACAAACTCTCTTTCGAAGTTGTTCATCACAGCAGCAGTTCTGTTGAACCAGCAGAGATCAAAATTGGAACCCTCCATGATAGGAAATTGTTCCTAAACTGGCCCAATGACTCACAACAAATCAGTCCTCTCAATGGGTTGCTATTAACTCATTGCACCATTTGCTGCACATAGATATCACAGGGGGCTTTGAGTGGTGCAATCCAACTGGACTGAACTGAGTGAAAGTTTTATAACCTTAACATTTAAGGGAAGAACTGGTTTTCAGGTGTGAAAAGAAGCACTGCAGATATAACAAGAGATGCAATCTGGTGCATTTTTTGTGCCCTGACATTTTAATAATGCCCAAGATGTGATCATCGTTATTATTTGCACATTCACATATACTGTATTTCATTCCACTTTCTGTTCCATAAGGAAGAAAAATTAACAGCCTGGTCCTGTCCTCAGCTGGCCCAGATCTTGCAGTTTGGCCTAGTAAAACATTTTACTTACATACTCAGCCATCGCCTTGACCTCAATGGGCCTACTCAGTTCTTCACTAGCAAATTCTGCGTGGTGTTAAGTCCAAGTATAAAAAGGTGTGTTGAGGGATTAAGGGCATAGCATATTCTTCCACCAATATTCACTCCCAGTCTATCCTTGGCACACCTCTGGCTGATCCCAATCCCCACATGGCTCCTTACCCAGAAAATCTTGGAACACCTCTCTGCCAAGTTGTCTGCTCTCGCAGCGCCTCCGAGGTCATTAGAATGTGCCATGGGTGCCAGCTGAGTGCACTAATTGTCTCATCTTATGCACCCTCACAGTGGCTGCTGTGCCAGCAGCCCAGGCCATGTGCTTCTGGATTGCTGATGCAGGCTTGGTCCCATCCTGAGCATGTCTACTCAAATGTAAGTCCTATTATGTGCAATAGTACTTACTACCAGGAAAGTGTGGTTAGGATTGCAGAGTGTTGACAGCCTTCAACTTGTTTGTGGACTGGAAGTAGCTTTCAGGCCATAGTTTGGGGACTTCTGAATTGCACCCTCACAAGTCAGCCTAGGGCAAATTCCGGAGTAGCTATGGGGAGTCCTTGCTCCAGTGTAAGAACAACTTATTCTGGATTCCAACATGAATTTCCCATAGGTTTTCCCATAGGTTTTCCCATAGGTGGTGCAGTATCTATGGGTGCATGTAAAGTCTCTTGGTAGGGTAAAATGGCATCACAATCACTTAGGCAATCACTTGGGCCTTCCTCACCTTGGTTAAGTTGCTATGACACTAGGGTTACTAGTGTCTCTGAGTGTTCTTTCAGTTAATCTACTTGACTAGTTCTGGTTCTGCTTGACTAGACATCTGGTTCTAAGATGATGGTATCTGAAATCCTGCAGAAACACATGACTTCAATAATATTCAGTCTTTACTCTTTCATTTGATGATTGGGTGACGTGGTGGACATCATGGGATTTGAATGTCTTCCCATATACAAAACACCCTGCATGTGGAAAAGAAGCTTGTCAAAGAAAATGAATGGTAACATGGAGACCCTTACTCTGAGCCTCTATGAAATGAAAACTTCCTTGCCTTTAATCTCCAGTATTAAAAGTGTAAAAAAGGCAATAAACCTGCAACTAGGCATGATTTAGAGTCAATAGCATGTCTGCTTAACAGCTACCCATAAAGTACCTCAGCATTTTTATAGGACCTGAGGTGATGTTTGTCTTAATTACTGCTCACAAAAGGAATTTTAAAACAATGTTTTGCTGCCTTTTAGCTGAAAGTAGAAAATAATGAGAAAGCTTCATCAGATGCATACCAAAGGATGTAATTAGTGTATTTGAGTTAATGAGCAGTTTGATCCAACATGCTTGATAGAGTCAGACCAGGGTGGAGAAATCACCAGAAGAGACAATTTCAAAGGGCTAATGTGGTGATAGCCAGTTTCTTAAATGGTATTTTTAAAAAAACTGATTTCTACACATTATGGGAAGATAGAACTTTCAGTGCATTCCAACCTTTTGTTTCCAACAACACACCTGCACGCTGCAAACACAGAATGCAGCTCCATGAAGTGCCTTCATCAACAGTTGTTTTACTGGATTCAGTGTTGGTGGGTTAGCACAAGCCTTCCCACTGATGTACCAACAACATCACAGACACGCTCGGGTCAAGAAGAGAGTAGAGAGTCTTGCGGCAGACCCTCTACACCCAGGATACAACTTGTTTGATCTTCTTCCTTCTGGGCATAGATATAGTACTCTGTACACTAGAACATCTAGGCACAAAGACAGTTTTTTTTCCTTGTGCCGTTAATTTGTTGAACTCATAATTATGCTGTGGTGACTTTTGAGTTAATATCGAGGCAGAGTTTTAACTTGAATCAAATGTCATCTGTTCTTCTGCTTAGTGGTTATGTTTATGAGTTAGTGTTAGTATGTATGTAGCCATTAGCCGAAACCAAATTCCAAGTATGGTTTCCATACTTGGCCAATCAATGAATCATTGAAAGAATCATTGAATGAATGAATGAATGAATGAATGAATGAATGAATCTATCTATCTATCTATCTATCTATCTATCTATCTATCTATCTATCTATCTATCTATCTATGCTTTATGGCATGTTTGGGACAGCTATCACTGGAAAACTAGACAGGATTTGGCCCTAATGCTGTTCCTTGAAAGTGCTGACAAAGACTGCAGCAGTATGCATGCTTACCTTGAAGTTCCAAAGGACACTGTTGCACTTCCATCTGACAAGCATGAAAATAATTTGAATGGATACTGACAGGAGATTTATTGGCGAATAGCACTCTCTTGTTGGCAGAGTTCATAAATTCTAGGGAGGTAAAAATACTCCTGATGAAGAGTAGGTTTTTTGAAGAGGAAAATCACAACTAAAGGGGTCATCACTGGAGTTAGGTGAAAACAATTTTATTTCATAGCAGATTTCAATATTTTCCAAAGTCAGAAATGCAGAAAGCCATGGTATATTTTTTTAAATCCAAGGGTGTATTTTATAAAGTATAATTCTGAATTATAGTGACTTTAAAAGTATATTAGGGCTGTGGGTGGCACACGTGGTTAAGACACTGTGCCTGTTAACTAGTAGGCCAGGGTTCGAGACCTAGGTCCCCACAAGACAGGGTGAGCTCCAGTCCTTAGCTCTGCTCTGCGACACAGCAGGAACCAATCATATTGGCTCTGCCTTTCCATTGGACTGTTTCAGTGGCATGGAGAGGGAGGATTTGCTGCTTGGGTAACATCCTATCCTCCATATTAATCTACCCAGGTCTTCATGCTTCGCATGCAGCATCGAGCACGATACCAAAGTCTTTCAAGACTGATGGGTGCAAGTTAAAAGTATATTAGGTAAGTGGTATAATGTTAGCAGATTCAGCCACATGCAGGAGGGATGTTAAAGAATATGTAAGAATTGTTAGAGAATGACTAAATTTTGGCCAATTTTGGTTTCCTTTTCTTCCTTACAAAAATGAAAAGTGCAGACAGCTTTGTTGTGTGTTTTATTTCATCATCATCAAAAAACCCACCTTTAGTCATCAGCCATTCCCACTCTCTTTTCTCTAATGAACCGCTTCATATCTTTTAGCCACCTTATAGAGGATTTGAACCGTTTCTATCCCAAAAGGTGGATGATTTGCTAAAGATTTGTGTGTAAAATGTAGTTTGGCCTTTCAAAGTGGCTAAGGCTGCAATCCTAAAGACACTTTCCTGGAAATAAGACCCACTATACACAAAAGGGCTTATTTTTGAGTAGACATGGTTAAAATTGTGCTCTAAATTGAATAAATGGAGCATAATATGGACTTCCTATAAAATGGTGAAGGCTACAGTCCAAATCCCCACTTAGGCTGGCCTAAGCTCCATCACAAGTCCGGTTCTGGCCTGAGGCTGTCACAAAATTAAGACACTTCTGCACCACTCCTGAGGGAGGGTTGCCATGTGCTTGCCTCCTTGCATCATCACGGGAATGGGAAGACCCATGAATTGTGCAGGCCTAGGTTAGGATTGCACTTGAAATTTCAATAGTCATGCAACTGAGCAAGATGATGAAACATGTCATGCTCTCCTTGGATGGCAATTGATGCATAACATAATAAGGGCACTTCAGAAAGGATGCTTTTTGTGTGGGCAGGACAGATTTGGAGTGTGTATATATGTGTGTTTACACCGCTGATAAAAGCTTTGCCAGTCTTGCTAGTTCAGTCTCATGTGTTAATTGTGCTGCTGTTATTTACATCTTGATAAATTATCTGCCTTCAAGGGAAAGGCTGAGAACCTCCACTCCTAATGAAAGCAACTCGATTACCATATTACCTCTTTGGAGTTTCATCATTGCACTTAAGTTTCAGACAGAGATTTATGAAAACAAGAAATATGAGCAATGGATCACCGTCTATCCCACCCTTTTCCTCACTTCAATTTTCTTCCTCAGCCATTTGAGGAGACCTTAATTCAGCTGATCTCAACAAAAGACAGTAAATAATGAATATAAATCACAGATCTCTTAATGTGTTAAGCCCCACAACTCTCTTATAAACTTTATCTGCTGTCTTTCTGAGTCTGAGGGCACAATTCTAACCAATTTAGGTTGGCATAACTCACCTGTCTCCCATTGCCATGGTGGTGTGGGGAGGACAGCATATATCTGTGCACTTGCATAAGCTCCTTAGAAGTGGCACAGAAGTACCTTATGGCCACCACAGGACTTGTGTTGGTTTAACTGAGGGTTAGGATTGCCGTCTTCATCTAGACGAAGCAAACCTGGATATATGTATTTTGATAGATATATACTGTATGTAGTTTGTGAATTAGCAAACCAATTTAGCAAACCAATTTAGCAAACTAAAATTTGGATATTTAACCTGTGGGGTTGCAAGTTTTGGTTCTGGAGAATTACCTAATATAGGTACTAAAGAAGAAAATATTAAAGACATTCCTTTTTTATAAGGAAGAATATGGTAACTATTGAATGGAAGCGATCAAACAATTCCTTTGTATTTCAGTATTTAGAGCCCTCCACATTATCATGACCATACTCTTCTATCAGTGTTCTCATTAAGTAAACATTATTTTAAAACATTTTTGTTGTAATTATTCCAAAGAGCTGATTTTATTATGTAAAATCAGTTGGTGTTCAGTGGAATCAAATTGATGTTTAAAATTCCAGACTTACAAGCTGATAAAATAATTGATAATCTGTGGTGAAACATGGTGACATGGGCATTGCGTAGGTAATGCAGAGTGCCTTCTTCTCAAAGCCATGAAACACACAGCAATGTTTTCCTACTTAATTTAAAGAATTCAGGAAAATTGGTGGTTGGTCAGTTATAGACACCCAGGAATCTGTGACATTTTGTGATTTGCTACATGTTTTTAATCCTTCCTCCTTACTAGTCTCTATGATAGTACAGGCACAATCCTAATCAATTTAGGCCAGTCTAACTCACCTGGCATATCTTCCTGTGGTGGTGCGGGGGAGTTCAGTGTAAGCCTGTGCACTGGCCTAACCCTCTGAGGAGTCCGGCAGAAGTGCCATAGGGGGAGCCAGGGAAGCCTGAGCTTGGGAACCCTCAGGAGGGCAGGCCAGAGCTGTGCACAGCTGTTGCTGCGCACAAAAATTACTTACAGGACCAGATGGCCCAGAAATGCCCTCCAAATTCCAGAGAGGGGTTCTTTTTTCCCCTTTCCAGATAGCCCCCTTTTTCCTGGGGGGTCCAGACATTTCCGGTCATCTGGTCAGCCTGCATATGATGCAGCTAAGGATCTTCCTAAAAAAGATGCTCACTTTAGGGAACAATAATATCATTTTCCCATTTTGTATGACTGCAATTTTTCTCAGTCCAATTTTTTCTTTCATACTCCCCCAGCTGGGTTTCTCAACAACTGCCGTGGATTCTGACTTGTTATGGGAACCTGTGTGATTGTGTTGACGTGCTTCTGTGTTGTCATCACACCAGATGTAGCACTGTGAAGAAGCACATGGGTTGCCACAGTCCACACGTCCAAGTTAGACTGAATGAGGGCAAATGAGGTTGAGTGCTGATATTTTCAGCAACAGTGTGACAAATGTATACCACGCTCCCAAAATGCCAAGAGTTCTTTCTTGAGATTTCCTTAGGAAGAGGGATGACTGGTTTGGCAGCTTCAGTGGGTCTCACCAAATCCATGACTAGCCCCCAAATTACATTACATGCACCCGTAGATAGTGTACCTCCTAGTGAAAACCTATGGGAAATTCATATTGGAATCCAGAGTAAATTGTTCTTATACTAGAGCAAGGACTTCCTTTAGTAACTCTACATTTGCCCTATGCCTAATCTAGAAACAGTCTAATGAAATTCCAATTATGCTAGAATGGATGGGGCCAACCAATAGTCATAATCATCCATACTTACATTATTCTACTGATCATGGCTTGGGTTGAGTTTTTAGGGGCACAGTCCTAACTAACTTTCCGGTACTGGCATAAAGGGAAAGCAACTCCGAAGTAAGGGGACAAATATTGCCTCACTTTGAGGATGCCCATGACGGCTCTGCAATTTCAGTACGCAACATGTGCCCCACTGGAAAATCTATGCCACTGCTGGAAAGTTGGCTAGGATTGTGCCCTAAGTGACAGTTTCCTGTTCCAATATCCATACAATCTTGAAGTTCCTTGAAACAGTGAGGGATCTACTGTATCCTCCATTTCATTCTTCCACAGGTCCCCTCATCCACTCCGTCTCCTGGAGGGTAAACCCAGAATTCCACCTGCTACTACATGTGGTGGTGTATGGCTGTAATCCTAAACACACATTCCTGGGAGTAAGACCCATTGAACACATTGGGGCTTACTTCAGAGCAGACATGGTTAGGATTGGACAGTTTGTGTAGCAGTAAAGTAATAGTTTTCAAAAAATACTTTCTTCTTCAAATTTTTCCTAAGGAACATATGTTATAGAAATCCAGCACATTGCAGAAGATTTTAGCCTTTTATGAATAAGGCGAGATACTCATAAATAAATTTAATAATTATTATTCTGGGGCATGTTTGAGGCATTTGAGGCACTGGCTCTGCCCATTGGATGTCATTACTATCATGCTTAAATTAATATCATTTAAAACTTTTACCCTTTTCATACCATGACCCAAATAAATAAATAAATTCAGTATGAGACAGGGGAATCTATATTATATCTAAACTGTTAATCCCTTCCCCACCCTCTGATCCCACTTCTCGTGACACCATCTCAGAACTGTTCACCATAACTAAATATTCTTATTAGAGAGAGCAGAAAGAGTTTTATTATTTTATTTACTATTTTAGCACAATTGCTAAACTATTTTAGCACAGTTGCTACAAACCTGAGCAGGACTGGGACAAGTCCTCTAGTACCTGAAAGTATACACCAGATGCCTCCTCCTTAACCTGGTTATACTTGTGGACTTCAGCATATTTCATTCCTGTTCATTGTTGTGACCCCACAACTGAAATGCCATTATCCCATTAAGGTCTTGACCCCAAGGTTGAAGAACACAGACTTAAACATGCCAACTCCTGCAAAGTCATTAATGGTCGGCAGGGAAAACTAGACCACAGTTATTTGTCTTCTCCTTGAAACTCCAAGATATTTCTGAACACATCAGAATTCTTTATAATACTGCTTGAAATCTCCTGTAGCAGAGGACTTCATCCTCCCTCAATGCCTTGAGGCATATACATCCACAGCATCCAGGGCAAGGTTTTCTCTATTGTCATAGTTATAGCAGTAGGACACCAAAAAGTTCACTGAGCAGAGCATATCCAAGGAGACAGTTTTGGCACCAGATGGTGGCCTTCTGGGTCAACTATAATTCTGTTTGACTTTCTGATCTTCTCTTATCTTATTCAGACTGAAGAGACCAGACCAAGTATCACCAGATTTGTTTCAGAAGTTTGTATCAGTTAAGAAAAATATATATATCTGGAATGTTCTTTTGGGAGTTCCAGCTATCTTCTTTGTAGTGGTGCATCGTCTTTTGTCTCTGCTTTATCTTTCTGGTTTTTTCCCTCTCTCATATTCTCAACTTTTATGTGGAGGAACAGAAAGATGTAGCTGATCAAGGTTTTTGAGACCCTAGGAGTAAAGAATGACAAAATCCATTACATTTAAATAAGTACTCAACCTCTCCTCTCTTGAAATAAGCAATCATTCCTCTCCTCATCCACTTCAGCCTCAGAGTAGCTAACAATTCCAGGCTTCACATTTCAAATGAGACTGAAGAAAAAACATTGGAAAGGAAAGTGGGTCCTGTTATTTGTGGATTCAGGACACACACACTTGATTATCCCTGGTTCCTGAACCCACAGGGTTGGCATGGATCCTGACATGGATCCTCTGACAAAGAATCATACAATCATAGAATTATAGAGTTAGAAGGGACCCACTAGGTCATTCTAGTCCAACCCTATCCCTGTTGCAGGAAATCCTCCTAGAGCATCTCTGACAGGCGCTGTCAAACCTCTGATTGAAGATCCCCAGTGGAAGATAGTCCACCACTTCCCTTGGCTATCTATTCATGGATCTTCTGTCATTTTGGGCAGATGTTCTAAATTCATGCAGGGCTTTGTTAGCCCTCACAATGCCTTCTAAGGCCTTTGGAAACCTTTGCATCCAATCACTGATGGGATTCAAAGAAATTAACAACTGTTTCTATGCCCATCTGGCATCCACTTTTAAATGGCTATTTTTAAACTTTATATGTCCCATCTCTTGTTAACAACCGGTTCTATAGAGTAGGTGCGAACCTGCTGGAGCCCACCACTGCATGCAATCCTACAAAATTTAGCCTGGTTTAACTCACCTGGCCTATCTTTTTGTGATGTTGTGGCAAAGTCAGCATATGGTTGTGCATTGGCCTTACCCTCCCCTCCCAGGAGTGGTGCAGGTGTCTTACTGCATTTTTGTGACACCCCCATGTCAGCACATGATATGGGGCTTAGGCCAGCCTAAGCAGAGGTTAGGTTTGCAGCCTTAATAAGGAAGCCATGTGCATCTGTTTTTAACAGAGGGAAGGTGGGATAAAAATCTTTTTAGATAGATAGATCGATAGATCGATCGATCGATCGATTGTCCTTCACTAGATCATGCTCTGGACTTCACACTTCGAATTTCACACAGAGCAATCCTACTCATTAACTACTATTCCAAGGGGATTCATTCAGGGGTGCAGGTGGTGCATTGTAACTGGGTCAAAAAGGGGGAACAGGAGCCATAAGAAGGTAGCCAGAAATTTTCTGAAAGTTAGCATATGTAGACTGGCATTCCTACATAGTTTTATATATTGGAATTTGTAGAAGTTATGATCCAATTATCATTTGAAATTATGATCCAATTGAGAAGGGAAAGTGCCCCCCAAAAACTTTGTACAGAAAAAAATGTGCACTGAAAAGGCTTTGCACCCCTAATAAAATTCCAAACAGAGGCCCTGGACTCATTCTCATCAAAATAAGACTCAGATTGCAGTCTCAATTTCAGCATAAATACTGTGAAATAACCGGTCCCTTTTTATTTGTGTAGAAGAGAATCATATTCAAGGAACCAGGCGCCTGCACTCCCTCGAGAAAGATGGCCCTGGTAGCCTTTGCCTTCTAATGCACGATAGCAAAGTGAGAACACTTTTAAGCAAACAACACAGTAAGTGAAATCATTCTATTTTTCTTCTAATTTCCCTTTGTTGTAATATTTTTTAAAGGGGTGATGGAGTGACATGAGAGGACTGTATAACTTCAGGGATGGAACATTTGATTTGGACCTTGGAGCACTAAGTGAATGGAACCCCTTGATGTTTAGAATGATGGATTTGGAAGCCACAGACAGAAGTCACTGAACTTTTCCAAACTGCAGTATATGAAGGTTGATTGAAGTAGAGGAAATAGGACTAGAAACATTCATTTCCTTTACAAAGGGCCTTTCTAACAGCCCAACCAGTGTACCGAGTAATGTTCAAACAGATGTATTACAGTTTCCAGGCTTTGTTTGCCACTCAGAGTAGTAGAAAGCTGACCTGCTCCAGTTTGATGGAGTGTTTGATAGCTCTGGATAGTCTTGATATGGTACAAAGAAATGAACTTGGGTTACTGATTTAGCTGAATTAGATGTTTTCTTGGAGACAAGTGTCATTCTACACAGGACATTTTAGAGTTATCTTTACGTAGGTTGATTGTTACTATACTTGTATTTATACTGTATAAATACTTGTTATTATATATACATACATACATACATACATACATACATACATACATACATACATACATACATACATAGTTGGTTTTTTTCCTGGAAAGTGGTTTTTCATGAAAAACATGCCAGAACCCTCTGTGAAAGCTTGGCAGCTTTTTTCACTTGTCCACTTAACTGTAAAATATCCCACTTAAATTATTAACTGTGTGTAAAAATGATGGCAAAACACTGTAACCGAATTCAGAATACTTTAATATAATACAGAACACAATTCTGTATATACAATAACACAATAATATAACACTAAAATATACTGTACAGTAAAACAAAAGGTAAACCTTTATGGCAAAGGATGACTAATTTTCACTAAAAGAGTCACTGGTGTCTTTTTGAGCAATTTAGGACACAATCCAAAGTAACTATAGGGAGTCCTTGCTCCGGTATAAGAACAATTTGCTCTGGATTGCAATATGAATTTCCCATAGGTTTTCACTAGGTGGTGCAGTAACTTAGGGTGCACGTAAAGTCTCTTACGTGCTCTTGTAGTTACTCTGGATTTGTTTCAGTGTAGGTATATAGTTTCCATTATTTTGTCATTTCATGATGATGTAGGGAGGCAAGCACATGTCTATGCACAGACCTAACGCCCCCAGGAGAGGTGCATAAGTGTCTTTTGGCACTTTGGTGATACCCTCAGGACACATGCCAGTACTTAGGCCAGCCTAACTGGAGGTTAGGATTGTAGCCTAAATAAATACCTTTATTTATTTATATTCGTTACCTGTCCATTACCTACTTAATGATGTCACTCTCTGCTTAATAACATCACTTGTGGTCCTCAGCAGATATCATCAATGCTACCTTTACCTTCTGGATGAAACAAATTTGACATCTTTGCCATAAATGGTGGTTTACGTACCAGCATTGAAAAGGCATTATGTGGTGCAAGCAGGGTGCTCCAGCACAGAGTTTAGTGCCAGACATAAATAGCGCGAGTCCACATGCTGTATGGTTTGAGTGAGATTTATGACTCTTCTGGTCTAAAAGCCCTTGGCACAAAGATCCAATTAAACATGAAGGGAATCTTTCTGCTTTACTGAGGGATATGAGAAAAGGGACCGGACTGTGAGAGCCGAGAGGCAACAAGGGAATGAAAATTTAAGGGAACGTATAACAACTGTACAAGCAGTAAAACAAAACAGCGGGTAGTCGGCCAATTTCCCAAGCCTTAAGTCAGGGAGGTAGTTCCTGACAAGTTTATTCTTTTTATATGGTGCCTCCCACAAACTCAAGATCTATGACCAGTGAATTTGACCTCAGGATGTATTAGATGAGAGAGATAGAGTGTTCCTCTCCTGAATCTGTAGTCTGATAATGGTGTCGGCTTCCTGCCCATCCATGCTAATCAATTTTGGCTCAGAAAGACTAACTACTAGTTATATAAGGCATTAAATAATATTAACCCTATTCTTTGTGCAAAATCTTTTCTTGCCTGTCATACAATATCAAAGGTAATATGAGTTTCAACCAACAAACAAAAAAAAACTAAGAATAAACTCAAGCAGGTTTTGATCCATTCAGAGACTACAGATATTTCTCTGGGTTGTCGGGGAACCCAAAAAAGCCCATTCGGAGAACCCAAATCAGATTGCATTCAGTACTGTCCATTGGCTTTTCAAGAGAGGAAAAGCAGACTTCAAAGCCTTATAATGGCCAATCATTTTCAATCTTATGAACAAGCTGGAGATCAGTGATCCTAAACACACCCTGACTAGTTTCATCTTTTCATACCATGGAAACAAATTTCAGTGTCCCTTTTGCCTGGGTACAAGATCATATGAAGAGCCCTGCTGGATCCAGCCAAAGGCCATCAAAGATCCATCTGGACATCCAGCTAGTCCATCAAAGGCCCATCTGGACATCCAACTAGTCCATCAAAGGTCCATCTGGACCTCCAACTTCAATGTGAGGATAATTGAAATCTCCTATGACCCTGACCCTGTCTCTTCTCAATACCTTCCTATTTCCTACATTTCAAGATTCCCTTCAAGTTTTGATTCAGAGGATGATAGCACACTCCCTGTATTACATCACCCTTTTCAATGCTCTTATTTTGGCTTGATGTCTTTGAGCATTAGTACACATTTTGTGGGGGGCTCCCCCTTCCGTGTCCCTATCCCTTTGCCCCCCACTCACCCAGATGTGCAGCAGCTATGACCATGGCCTATAGCACTTGCCACAAAGCTTTATCATATACCTTGCCTACACAAGTACCGTTGTGTCTAAGGAAGTTTACTCCCAGGAACATGTGTATAGGATTCCAGCCTTACAGTTCTATTCTATTTATATCTACTAAGAAGTAAATCCCATTATAATCAATAGGGCTTACTTCTATATAAGGCTGGATAGAATTGCAGCCTTAATTCTTGGTATGCTATTGTTTTTCTGCATATAGTACCTAGATGTTCCTTATGCATGTTGGCATTCCAATGAGCTCACAGGCTTCTTCTGTGAACAATTACTTTTTCATTTACTTTAGTTAATGGATCAGTTTTTCTGATGCATCTGTATGTATGAATTATCCAGTCCTTTTTTATATCGTTGACGCATTCATTAATTACATTTGTCTCATTTTACTTAAAACAACATGGCACTTTACAACCTGAATCAGGTAAGGCAATCCCTGTGTGTAGGTGCCTAATCAAAATAATTACAAAACGCAATCTGATTTCTTAAAAATACAATACAGTGGTACCTTGCTTAACAAGCGCCTTGCTTAACAAGTGTTTCACATAAAGAGCAAAAATTTCCAAGAAATCTTGCATCACACAACAAGTTCCGCTTCACTTAACAAACAACAACGCTATGGGCACGTGTGCTATGCAGCCCTGACGCTCAGCATGGAGGCTCTTTAGAAGGGCTGCAGGCCAGCACTGCTGCCCCAACTTGGGGTGCCTGGAGGTGCCAGAGGCAGCTGCCCCTAACTGCCCCCAAATGCCCCCACCGACCACCTTGAACCAGCAGCAGCAGCCCAGGTAAGCCTCCCAGGAAAGTGTCTTTGATTGCAGTCTCCTATGTCTACTCAGAAGTAAGCCCCATTGTGTTAAATGGGGCTTACTCCCAGGAAGGTGTCTTTAATTGCAGCCTCTTAACCACGTCTACCCAGAAGTAAGCCCCATTGTGTTAAATGGGGCTTACTCCCAGAAAAGTGTCTTTAGGATTGCAGCCTAAGTAGACTTCATAGGATCATGCACATTGAATGCATGTTTTGAATTCAATTCCAGTGTTTTGTCATCATTGTTACATCCAGTTGATATTTTTATATGAATATTTTGGGGGTTATGGAACCAAACGTCTGAGTTTCCATTATTTCCATTATTTCCAATCTGCTTCACTTAAAGAGCATTTCACTTAAAGAGCATGCCTCCGGAACGAATTAAGCTCTTTATGTGAGGCACCACTGCATTCTCTTGGAAGAGGCTCAGGAAATCCTCTATGGAACTCTATAGATGCTGAAACTGATTTTTAATTGAGATAATCTCTGTGTTACATCAGTTAAAATTGTCAGTAAAAAGAGGACCTATCTTGTTTAAGCATATGAGTGACATTAAGGGGGTTTATTACTTCTGAAAATGCCAGACCCTTATAACAGCTTACTAAATGTCCCTGCTACTAGAAAGGTCAAGGTATAAGATGTGAGTAATACTACTGTCATTGAGCTGATATATTTCAATGTCTTCTTTTAAAATTCTGCTTTCTTTTTGGCACATATTGGATGCAGACGCCCTATGATTTTTCATCCATTTCCAAAAAATGGAGATAATGGATAGCTCTCATTTGGAGCCACAATACTTTCATTAAAAGCATTTCAGCAGTAGATGGATCATAGCTATCTGTTTTCATTTGGTTTCTTTGTGGTGAATTGCTTAGGGAAACAGTAACAGTGACAGAGAGAAATTTCTGAACAAGGTAATGTACAGAAGCTTGGGGGTAAGTCAAGCGCTCAACCCCTTCCCTTTCAACTACTCCGAATCAGATCCCTATATTCCTTTTTCAGTAGCAAAAGCATCATAACAATAAGTGAAGCATACATGCTTATTTCTCAATAGCTGCATAAGCTATCAAGAAAGCTTTTGACAAAAAGGTTCAGCTGCAGTGAATTGGTTGCTTTAAAGAAAGTGTAACTGTTGGCATTTCAACAGCTTGATTCAAGGTTCCTTAAATTACAATACCTTATTAGTTTGGGAATAGGACAGTTATGAATGGTTTAAACCTGGTGTAGTTTAACACCTTGCCTAAATATGTATATGTTAAACATATTATGTTTACCTTAAGCTATTTGTGGAATACCTTAACACAATTTCAGATGTGTTTCAGTGAGGAACATAAACCCATATATCCGGGTTAACATAAACCCACATTTCAGATCCCACATAAATCAGCACAATGTTATCATTATATGTTGGAATAATCATGTCACCCCCAAAATCAACCTCCTTCCATGCTATGCACCATGCTGGGGCACCATCCCCCTACCCTGCTGGGTTTTTCTGGCTGTACCTTTAGATAGAATAGAGATATTTCAACACAGTTTTTTCCATTGCATTCTGCATGAAATTACTCATTAAATGATATACTACAGGTGATGGTCTTCAAAAGTACCAAAACCTTGGCTAGTAATGGTGTCACAACCCCAGCTATGCTACTGTTGCTCTTGAACCCACAAAGGCAGCATGGGATTCATTGCCCGCTGTGCCATCTGTCCTCTAATTTTAACACACTGGGGAAGGTCTGGCAGAAAACACTGTTGGTTGCTTGGCACCCCCCACCCCCCCCCCCCCCCAAAAAAAAACGGAAAAAGGCAGAAAGGAGGCAATCTCTGGAATGCTAAGTTGCTGTATGTATATGCACTGCCACAGATGATCCCCACAGCAACCCTGGGAAGGAAATAATTGTCCTTTTGGTAGCTCCTATAACTTTTCTCTTGCAGGTGGAATCCTTCAGAGCATGGTTTACATCACATCTTGTATCAGGGAATGTCTTCAAAACTTCCAGTAGGAGTTTTCATATCAGCCAAGTTAGATGCAGTGACACCTCTTATCAGCTTTCCGGGCCCTCTTCTAATATTTATTCGGATATGTTCCTGCTTAACTTTCTTTGGCAGCTCCTCACTCAACCACCAGGCCATGCCTGCTGCATTTTGTTGCTCTTGTTTGTTCAGATGTTTACTCAGACTGGATTCATCTGGTCTTCAAGGACTATGACAGTGGGAGAACTGGGCATTGAGTGTAGACATGAAGCTATAGACCTCATGCACACTTTAAGTTTTATTCTAGCTTCCAGGCAAGGAATCACTATAAATAAAGCATACAGTTCCCACTCTCGGGATGTTTTATGTCCTGACCTGGACTTACAGGGGAGATTCTGGCATCTCTACTGATAGGATGGTGCTTTTAACATGTCGATAGACTTCTAGAGATGATGATAGAATAAAATCCCTTGAAGGACAGTCTGACAATAGTAGGCAGAAGTTAGGCACTAACCTTCCTTGGAGATGCTTTGCCGTTTGCAGAAGGCCAATGAGAAAGTGCTGAACGAAGGCCCCCAACAGGCAACAAGAAACAGGGAAAAGTAAGTTAAGAACCAAGAAAGACTTCAACAAAAAGGAAACAATAAAAATGAAAAAGAAACTATTGGCGAAAGACAGAGTGCTAAGCTGGATAGCCTTGCTTACAAGAGCCTCTGTAAGTTAAAGTTCTGCTTGTTTCCTCTCTGGGGGGAGCAAACAATCCCTTATTTGATGGTTGGCTCTTTTTTTAGGCCAAGCAGCAGTCCTGACCCTGGGGTGAAGAGAAAATTGCTCAGTGCCAAAATGTGATCTCTGCAAAGGGCCAGGAGGCAGCTGTTTTACCTCCTCTCTCTCTTCTCCTTTCTCTTTCTTCTGTCACTTTGCCTGCAGCAATAGCCCTCGGCAACAAGCACGCTGGGTACAATCGGAGGAGAGTATCATCTCGTATATTATACTGCTGACACTTAGCAGCACTATAGTTATCCATTATAATCCCCTTTAATTCTCACAGAGGTAGGATAATGTCTCCTAGTGCAGCCCGAGCAAAGCTGTGATTGATGAGAATTCAGCCTCACGTTTATTTTATTGAACCTATTCTTTCCCTACTCGGGATTCATCTCTCATTCTCCCAAAGCCCAAGTATTGCTTTCTTTTAGTTTCCTATATTTCTTTTTGGTTTGTCTCTTTCTCCAGCCTGCAGGTCCCTGTTGTTTGGGGATGTGTATGCATATCTGATGTTTAGCAAGAGGAAACATTTCATATTTTGGCCACGTAAAATGCAGAACAACAAAGATTGGGGAACTGGGATGTCACCAACCTCATCCTGAAAAATATTGCTATGCTTATCAGCACATTTTGGTTTAATATCAGGGCAAAATTATTCAAAATGTGGGTCCAGACCCACTTCGTAGGTCATCATCTGATTTCTGGTGGGTCCCACAGAGCCTCAAATGAAAGCATGGGTGATGTAAGATCAGGGATTGAAGTGCCCCAAGTTCAGAGGCTGTTCAAAAATTTGATAGCTGCTAAGTGCCATGCAAAGAGTTGAGCTTGCAAGGAGCTAGGTCTCTGCAATTTGAATGCTTACAATCCTAAAGACACTTTCCTGGGAGTAAGACCCATTATACACAGTGGGGCTTACTTTTGAGTAGACGATGGTTAGGATTGTGCTCATAGGGAGATAAATGATTGAGCACTTTTTTGTGTGTATGTTTTTCTTTCCCTAATGTCAATGACGGATGAAATCTGGGACATATTCAGTGGTGGGCTTCACAGGGTTCTAGAACCTGTTGTTAATTAAGGTTATTAGGACATAGAATCTGTTGTTAATTTATTTGAATCCCACCACTAGACATATTACTAAGCCCATCAAGCCTTAAGGCTATTCACTAGTGCTTTCTAGTTATGAGAAACTGATCAAGGTTTTTTTAAAAAAATAAAATAAATAAGTTATTACTTCTTTCTTTTAGATTACCTTTCTTTTAAAGCTGCGTGTGTTGTTTTAGAGTGTCATTTTAAACAAGGGTCCTGGTGCTAAAAAATTTGAGAACTACAAGAATAGTGCGGTGGGAGTTTGAATTAGGCTGCAATCCTAAAGACACATTTCTGGGAGTAAGACCCATTGAACACAATGGTGCTTACTTTTGAGTAGACATGGTCAGAATTGTACTCTTAGGTGAAATCCAGAGTAACTACAGGGAGTCCTTGCTCTGGAGTAAGAACATGTTATTCTGGATTGCAATATGAATTTCCTATAGGTTTTCACTAGGTGGTGCAGTTACTACGGGTGCACATAATGTCTCTTATGTGCTCCCATAGTTACTCCGGATTATGCCCTTAGGGTACAATCCAGAGTAACTATGGGAACTTTTACAACAATGTAGTTATGATGCCACCTATGAAAAACCTATGGGAAATGAATAGAGCAATCCAGAGTAAGTACCTCTTATGTCTTCCCATAGTTACTCTGGATTGTAGGGTTAGACTTGGAAGATCCAGGTTCAAATCTCTACTGAACAATAAAGCATTCTTGGTGACCTTGGGTCAATCATTCTCTCTCAGCCTTGCCTACCTTGCAGAGTTGTTGTGAGGATGAAAAGAGGAAAGGTAACATGGTCACCACTCTGATCTCCTTGGAGTATGGGTGCTATAAAAATGTGGAAAAAATGTGAAAGTAAAATGAATTAGATATGTTACATTCTACTAAGGTAAAGGTGTCTCCTGCAGGTTGTACTGCTAGTTGTGACTGGCTACGCAGTGCGGTGCTCATCCCCATTTCTAGGCTGAAGAGCCAGCGTTGTCCAAAGATGTCTCCGTGGTTATGTGGCCAGCATGATGACTATATGCTGAGGCACACGGGACATTGTTACCTTTCCACCAAAGTGGGACCCATTTATTTACTTGCATTTCCATGTGTCTTGAAAGTATGATATATGATACATTTAGTGACTCTTCAATTTTCACCATTAGTCCAAATGAGTTGATGCAGCTCTCAGACCTTAATAATATAAACCACATCCTCTTGAAATCAAATGTCTGGTTTACAACGAACTGTGAATCCACAATACATTTTAAAGTGTGAAAATAGAGCTAATGCTCAGGAAGCAAGATGGTATATAAAGTTCTTCTTAACTTCTCTTCTGAGGAGCGAAGAAGGAAATTCTGATTTTTAAATGGTAGTTACTAGTGGAACACTCAGATCGTATACACATAGAGCAAACAAAAGAAATCGGGCAATAAATCTGATTGTGGGTTATTCATTTTCTATGGCTACCTAAGATTAGTCAATGGTAACTTGCTGTGTGCTTCATCTTCAAGATTCAGTGCGCGATTATCTGGGGGTGGAAAGCAAAAAAATCTCCCAAAGCCTCAGGAATAAATGGTTTTGCAGTTAGAACAGAATCAGGTAAGAATGGATTTTTGTCCCAATCAAATTCCCATCCCTAGGGGGATGAAAATACTGTCCAAGCTGCCTTTCAAATGGAGAAAGGCATTCAAGGATAGTTGAACAAATCTTCTATATCTTTGGGACAATTTTGACTGTCAGTGGAAACATATCCAGCTGTTTTGATTTTAGATGTTAGCTTCAGAGAATTAATTTCACTTTAAGATCTTCAGCCTTGCCTCCCAGTTTGACATTAGCCAACATTTGCCCTCTTCAGCGTCTAAAAATATGTATGATGGAAGGCAACGTAGTGATGATCCACACATGACTGAAGGCAAGCTGATGAACCCACACTTTTTATTTAGGGCGCAATCCAGAGTAACTACGGGAAGTCCTTGCTCCAGTGTAAGAACAATTTGCTTTGGATTGCAATATGAATTTCCCATAGGTTTTCACTAGGTGGTGCAGTTATTATGGGTATACGTAATATCTCTTACGTGCTCCCGTGGTTACTCTGAACTGTAGGGTTACACTTTGATCCCTGATACATCCCTCTTAAGGCTGTTATGCATACTAGTAATTCTTCACTTACAGCACAATCCTAACCATGACTACTCAAATGTAAGCCCCATTGTGTCCCTGGTCTTACTTCCAGGAAATACTGAAGCATGATGTAATGATTTGCATCTGTAGATTGTCCATGATAAATGTTAGCAACTCAACTCACCTACAATGCTTTCCAATTCTGTGGTCACACTTCGATGCATTGCTTTTTTCTGTGGTCATCACTATATTGATAATTATTAATTAGCTGTGGTGGGGGGTGGGAGGGCAGAAGTGGAAAAGGGTGTCAGTACTGAGTACCAATGAGTACTCCAGAAAAAAGGCTCTGCTTTCATGTACTGTATACAGGGGCGCCTCACGTAACAAATTTAATTCGTTCCGGAGGCATGTTTATTACATGAAACATTCTTTACGTGAAGCGGATTTTCCGATAGCAAATAACGGAAACTCAGGCAATTGGTTCCAGAAACCCCCAAAAATATTCACAGAAAAATATTAACTGGATGTAAAAATGATGACAAAACACTGGAATTGAATTCAAAGCATGCATTCAATGTGCATGATCCTATGAAGTCTACTTTGTGTCTCAGTCCTAAAGACTGCAATCCTAAAGACACTTTCCTGGGAGTAAGACCTATTAGACACAATGGGGCTTACATCTTAGCTTACATCTCTTTCACTACACTAATGGAGTCTCTGCTATCCATTGGCTCAGAGGAATCTTTGTTTTTTTGTGCAACTTTAACATTCCCAAGCTGCTGATGGAGAGCAGCATTAAAACATTGATAAGGCACACCTTCCACGCTGCCACACACAGATCCCACATACAAACCTGGCTTGGGCTGTTCCCCCCCCCCCGGGGCCCCCCACATGAGTTCCCTGGCCATGGAAGCCTATTCAAAACTTTGCCCAGGGCCCCACTATAGCTCAAGCTAGTCCCCTTGTCCCTTTGTCCCCCCTGTGGGTTCCCTGGCCATGGAAGCCTGTTCCAAACATCCTCAGAAGTGTTCTTTACCCAAGACAATGTTCTTTACGCAAGTCAAAATTTCTGAGAAAATTTTGTTCTTTACCCAAAACGCCCTTTACCCAAGTCGTTCTTTACCCAAGGTACCACTGTACTTTCATGTGCCACCTTAAGGCATATTTGCAACAGTACCAGCCTGGTGTAGGGTACTTGTCCTAGACCAAATTCTTGTTAGGATTGAGCCATTAAGGAAGCAAGTAATTATGGTAGCCAAAGTTATGTGCAGGATTATGATAGGCAAAGGTTTTATGTGGGGTTATATCAGGACCTGAAGATAAAAGAAGAGGGATCCAAGAATGAAAAGTGAGCCATTTTGTTATTATTGTTAATTTCTTTGTTATTAAGTGTTTATTATGATCTCATCATGTGTGATGAGACATATCCTGCAATTGCTAGTTAGCAGCTACCTTTGCATCGACACAGTTATGGCACCCTCTAGTGGAAACCTATGGGAAATTCATTGATCAATCCACCGTAAATTTTACATGCATCGACGCAAGAGCTGACGTAGCTTGCTCTGGATTGTGGCCAAAGTGGTTTATTAAACCCGCAGCTTTTGCTGCCTGCTTAGGCCTGGAAAATGGGGGCTTGCCAAAGAAATGCATGTGGTTTGATGGCCACAACTCACACAAGCCTGAACAGTATTTTCTGAGGAGAGGTGAGAAGGAACACAGAGTCCCAGGTGAGTGGAGGAGGGGGACTGCTTAGCTGAGTGCTTAATTGCTGCTAGGTGTTCATTGGCTGGTTGCCTGGTGGGAGGAGCTTTCAAGGGCTTTATTAGGGCCTGAGGCGTGATCCTGTGGACCGGAGCCTGTGAACAAGGAGGACTTGTGAAGTTGACAGGAGATGGAAGGGAAGGGCGCAGTTGTCGTGACATGCACCATGTGTGCCATGTTTGTCTTCTTGCCCAAGGACCCCGGGGATTATTGATGCTGCAAGTGCAAACTGGTTGCACTGTTGGAGGAGAAGGTGGCAGCATTGGAGGGTGAAGTTTCCACCCTTCGTCAAATTAAGGCATCTGAGGAGTTCCTTGACACAACACACATGGAACTTCTCCAGAGGGATGACACCAGTGGGGACCCCAGCAATGATGTCTCTTCATGGAGACATGTGACAGTCAGGAGAAAAAGGGGCAGGAGTAGTCGAGAACCACTGGAGCTATACAACCGTTTCCAGAGTCTCTCAGTTTCCACCATGCTGGCAGAAGTTCCTCTTGCTAGCACACCTACACCGGATCCTGGCATTGCCCATACTGGCATGCCTACAGATCCCCCTCATAGACAGCAGCCACAACCAGTTAGTGTGGGGGAAGCTAGACACAGAAGGAGAACACGGAGGAGGGTGGTGGTGATTGGAGATTCTCTCCTGAGGGGCATGGAAGCTGTATGCCGACCAGACCCGTTTTCCCGTGAGGTGTGCTGCCTCCCTGGTGCTAGGATACGGGATATCACGGAGAGGCTACTGAGGATGATCACACTTGCTGATCGTCACCCGTTCCTACTCATCCACGTAGGAACAAACAATACTGCTCGGGAAACTTTCCAAAAGATAGTTGGGGATTATGAAGCTCTGGGGAGGAAGATTAAGGACCTGGGGGATACCCAGGTGGTATTCTCATCCATCCTCCCAGTAATTGGCAAAGGTCCTCAGAGAGATAGCAAGATTTTTCAGGTCAATAGCTGGCTTCGAAAATGGTGTCATCGGGAAGGATATGGATTCTGGGATCACAGGATGAACTTCCTTGAGGAAGGACTCCTAGCAAAGGATGGACTACATCTTACGGGTTGGGGGAAGAGTGTCTTCAGACGGGAGATGGCCAACCTTATCAGGAGGGCTTTAAACTAAATAAGAAGGGGGTGGGTTACGTCCAAAGGGAACCTAGGAATAAGGAAAATGCTCTGGATGGAAATTGCCAGGGCACAGCTGTAACTCAAAAATCTTTAGAGGGGCCTGGCCTTACAAAAAAGGAGGGAAGTGCATTGAGTTGCAACCTCCAGGGCTTAAGTTGCATTTACACAAATGCACAGAGCCTGGGAAATAAACAAGATGAGCTGGAGCTTTTAGCAAGTGAAGGGAAATTTGATTTGATAGGAATAACTGAAACTTGGTGGGACGACTCCCATGACTGGAATGCAGATTTGGAAGGCTATCAGCTGTTCCGGAAGAACAGAAGTGGCAAAAGGGGAGGTGGAGTAGCATTATATGTCAAGAACATATATACCTGCTCTGAAATCCAGGAAACTGGTCTGGATATCCCTGTGGAGTGCGTTTGGGTAAAGGTTAGGGGGAAAAACAAGAAACAAAACATTGTGGTGGGCGTCTACTATAGACCGCCAGGCCAAGGAGAAGGAGTAGACAATGTCTTCTTGGAGCAACTGGCAGGCATTGCAAGGAAATATGAGGTAGTAGTAATGGGGGACTTTAACTACCCAGACATTTGCTGGGAGACAAACTCAGCCAAACATGGAAGCTCCAGTAGATTTCTGATGGGCCTGGAAGATAACTTCATGGTCCAGAAAGTGGAGGAAACGACAAGGGGAGGGGCCATCCTTGACCTGATCTTAACAAATTGTGAAGAACTGGTTGATCAGGTCAACATAGTGGGAACTTTTGGGGAAAGCGATCATGAGCTGCTGGAATTTAGAATAATGTGGGAAATAAAAAGAGTGCAGAGTGAAACTTATATGTTGGATTTCAGGAAAGCTGATTTCAACAGGCTTAGAGGAGTCATAGGTGGGATCCCATGGGTTGATGATCTATTGGGGAAAGGGGCCCAAGATGGGTGGGAGCTCCTTAAGAGGCAGCTTCTACAAGCACAGTCAGAAACAATTCCAATAAAAAAGAAAGGGGGGGAAATGCTGAAAAAACCAGGTTGGCTCCACAGGCAACTTGGGGATCATCTGAAGTTAAAGAAAGAGAAGTATAGGGAGTGGAAGACTGGAAAGATCACCAGGGAGGAGTACAGGCAGGTAGCCCAGTCCTGTAGGGAGGGGGTCAGGGATGCTAAAGCTCAGTATGAGCTGAGGCTGGCCAGGGGAGTCAAAGATAACAAAAAGAGCTTCTTTAGATATGCCCAGAGGAACAGGAGGAGAGACGAGGGGCTGGGGCTGCTCTTGGACAAGGATGGACAACAGGTGTCTGGAAACCAGCAGAAGGCAGTGCTGCTCAACTCCTACTTTGCATCTGTCTATTCACAGAAGGAGGGCTGTGCTAATGGAGGTGCGGGATCATTGACTGATTCGGGGATGTGTTTACATCCCCTAAGAGGTAATGAAAACATGGATGGTGCAAACCAGCAGATTAAGATTGACAGAGAACTGGTTCGAAACCACTTAACTGGCCTAAATGAATTCAAGTCATTTGGACCGGATGAGCTGCATCCTCGAGTTCTTAAGGAACTGGCAGATGTCCGTGCAGAGCCTCTGTCGATCATCTTTGAGAAATCCTTGAGGAGTGGAGAAGTGCCACTGGACTGGAAGAGGGCAAATATAGTCCCAATTTTTAAGAAGGGGAAAAAAGAAGACCCGGGAAATTATAGACCAGTCAGTTTGACTTCAATCCCAGGCAAGATATTAGAGCAAATCATAAAACACACAATTTGTGCACATCTAGACAAGTACTCGGTGATCAGAATAACCCAGCATGGATTTACCAAGAATAAATCTTGCCAGACAAATCTGATCTCCTTTTTTGATCGGGTTACGAGCTTACTGGACATGGCAATGCTGTGGATGTCATTTATCTTGACTTCAGCAAAGCATTTGACAAAGTCCCACATGACATTTTAATTAGGAAGTTGGAAAAATACGGGCTAGACAGGGCACTTGTTAGGTGGATCTGCAACTGGCTCAATGGCTGCACTTAAAGGGTTTTAGTAAATGGTTCTGTGTTAACCTGGAGGTCAGTTTCTAGTGGGGTACCCCAAGGCTCTGTCTTGGGACCGGTTCTCTTTAACATTTTCATCAATGACTTGGAGGAAGGGATACGGGGGAGCCTGATCAAATTTGCAGATGACACCAAACTGGGAGGAGTAGCAAACACATCAGAAGACAGGAGAAACCTCCAGGAGGATCTGGATAAACTGGAATCCTGGGCTGTAACAAACAGAATGAATTTCAACAGGGAGAAGTGCAAGGTTCTGCACTTAGGCAGTAAAAACCAAAAACACAGGTATAAAATGGGGGATACTTGGCTTGGCAGCACAACATGTGAGCGGGATCTTGGACTCGCCGTGGATCACAAGCTGAACATGAGTCAGCAGTGTGATGCGTCTGCAAAGAAGGCAAATGCCATCTTAGGCTGCATTAAGAGGTCTGTAGCTTCCAAGTCACAAGAAGTTCTAGTTCCTCTTTATTCTGCTTTGGTGAGATCTCACCTTGAGTACTGTGTTCAGTTCTGGGCACCTCACTTGAAGAAAGATGCAGCCAAACTGGAGCAAGTCCAGAGGAGAGCGACAAGAATGATCAGTGGGATGGAAGGGAAGCCCTACGAGGAAAGGTTGGGGGAACTTGGGATGTTCAGCCTGGAGAAGAGGAGGCTGAGGGGGAGACATGATTGCCCTCTTCAGATACCTGAAGGGCTGTCATAGGGAGGAAGGGGCCAATTTGTTCATAGCTGCTTCTGAAAGCAGAACTAGAACCAATGGGTACAAACTGCAAGAAAGGAGATTCTGGCTGGAAATCCGGAAAAAATTCCTGACGGTGAGGGCGGTTCGGCAGTGGAACAGATTGCCAAGGGAGGTGGTGGACTCTCCCTCACTGGGGATCTTCAAGCAGAGGCTCGATGAGCACCTGTTGGAGATGCTCTAGGGGGAATTCCTGCTGCAGGCAGGGGGTTGGACTAGATGACCTACTAGGTCCCTTCCAACTCTATGTTTCTATGATTCTATGATTCTATGAATATATACACTATGCACCTCATGTACAATATATTCACCAAGTCATTTGTTGTTTCTTTTTTGCATGTCAGTTTCCAGCAGGACTTTCCCATTTTTTCTGCCTCACAATTTGAGGCCAAGACTGACTGCAAGGGAAAAAAACAGCAAGCATAGCAACAGACAATCTTCTGGAATACAGATCATTGTAATAAATCTAATTAGCATCCAAATTAAATTCTGGGAATTATTATTATATAGTCCCATCGTACACCATGCTTGGGAATAATTTATTTTTGAAACTGATCAGGAAATGAATCTCTCGTGTCCATTTATATATATTTGTCTGAACTCTAATTGTGCACAGAAAAAATAACAAGTTTCAGTAAAAGAAGGCTGGAGACAGAAATGTTAAGAAAAGGCATTCTTCATTAAGATAGAAAAGGCTCTCAGCTGCTTAGAACTGTAGAAGCCAGACCATTGTGGTCATTTATCTTTTTGTTGAATGCAGCCGTTTATCAGCCTCTTTTTGCCCTCTGTTATTTTTTCGTTCTTTTTGCTTTTTCTTTTTTTCTTTTTCCATCTCATCAAGCAAGTCAACCTCCCTAAGGTATTTGGCCAGCGAGTGATCAAATAACTTTTGTTCTACTATCTATCTTTAGGGGGAACATTTTCTCTAGATCAACTTTACTGCTCTTCTTCACCTGCCCTATTTCTTTCTTTTTTTCTTTTTTCTTTTCTTGCTCTCTGGCCACTTAGATTTCTGCTAAAAGACATGGCCAGCAAGTGAACCTCAACAGATTGTTCCATGAGCAAATTTTTGTACTTCCATTTGGTTGCAGTTACTTTGGATGGTCCTAGGGAAGTGAAGAGTGCAGAGATTTCAGGTCATGGGGGGGAACTGAACTATATGGGTGAAATCTAGAGTAACTTTGTGGAGTCCTTACTCCGGTGTAAGAACAATTTACTCTGGATTGCAATATGAATTTCCCATAGGTTTTCACTAGGTGGTGCAGTAACTACAGGTGCATGTAATGTCTCTTACGTGCTCACGTACTTACTCTAGTTTGTAAGGCTAGTTACAGAAGAGGATGGGAAAACTTGACACAGATTTGCTATGATTATTGCCAGTTCAAGCCCCTTTTATAATCCAAGGACCTAAACTGCCCAGAGGTCCTGTCTCCATTTTTATAAATGTTTTTTTCAGAAAAGTGATGTACGAAGCAGTCAGTGGTGGGCCCAGCCTGCCCCAACAACCGGTTCTCCGGAATTGGGCAGGGCCAGGCTGGGTCAGGGAGTGGGGCCAGGGTCAGGGGGTGGGGCGGGGAGGGCACGCCACCTTAACCCTTAGTTTACAAAAAAATTGTATCACTTGTGACCGCATCAATCAGTATTAAGCCCCTGAGTTCAGTGTAATTTATTCCGATGCATTACACTTTGTTATGCTCTCAGGGGGAATATGTGCCACAAATAAGAACATAAATGCATAAGCAAAGCCTCCACTGGATCACACCAAAGACCCATCTAGTCCAGTTCCTGAATCACACAGCAGCCCACCAGCTGCCTCAGGGAGCACATATGACACTTGCATCTAGGTGCCTAATACAGCAGACACTACCTGAAGTTCCACAGGTGGTGCTCATACCACTGGTTGAGAAACACTGATCTACAGTTTAGGACCAGAGTCTGTGGTATCCCCTCTACAGGCTTTTTGCTTCTGAGCCACTACTTAAGGCTACAATCCTGTCCACACTTTCCTGTAAGTAAGCTCCATTGAATATAATAGGACTTCTGAGTAGTCAAGCAAAGGACTGAGCTCTTAGTAACCAGCCTCTGGCTGCAATCCTGTTCACTTTCCTGAGAGTAAGCTCCACACACTCTAATGGGACTTACTTCTGAGTAGCCAAGAATAGGATTGGGCTCTAATGCTGCACTCCTCTGCACACTTTCCTGGGAGTAAGCTTCATAGATTGAAATGGGATTAACTTTTGAGTAGTCAGGCATAGGATTACAAGCTCTTAGAAACCAGCTTCTTTCCAGGGAGTAAGCTTCACTATTATAATGGAACTTACTTCTGAGTAGACATATGATTGGGCTTTGAGGCTACACTCCTATCCTCACAGGGAAGTAAAACCTGCTGACTTTAGTAGGATTTACTTCAGAGTAGACAGTGGACTGGGCTCCTGGGGGGCAGGATGGGAACTGGGGCTATTTCTTCAGGTGCCCCCCATACTGCCTCCTGACAATCTCAGGTGGAGAGATTTCTCAGAGGGGCAGGATGAGGTGGGGAGATCTGGGGGGGGGGCAAAAGAACTACAGTGTGGATAGGATTGCAGCTTGAGTCCAATCCTAACCGTTTCTACTCAGAAGTAAGTACCATTCAAGTCAATGGGGCTTACTCCCAAAACTGCGTGGTCAGGATTTTAGCCTTACAGTCCAATCCTATGCAGGCTTACTTTGAAGTAAGTCTCATTCTAGTAAGTGGGGCTTACTCCCATGTAAGTGTGGATAGGATTGCAGCCTCAGAGCCCAGTCCTAACCATTTCTACTCAGTAGAAAGTCCCATTATAGACAGTGGGCTTACTCTCAGGAAAGTAGACAGGGCTGGAGGAACAGGGCTGGAGGGAGAGATCCAATCCTCTGCCAATCTCCTCAGAAGTAAGTCCCATTATAGTCAGTGGGCTTACTCTCAGGAAAGTGTGGATGGGAAAGAAGCCTCAAATCCTATGCTACTCAGAAGGAAATTCCATGATAGTCAATGGGAATTGCTCCCAGGAAAGTGTGGCTAGGATTGTGGAAACAGGCTGCAGTCCTCTACTATACAGTGTGGCTTACTCCTGAGTAGTACTGGGTAGTACTGAGTAGTTCTCCATGCCTAGTACTGGGCTGCAAAGGCACCTGGGGAGGCAGGAAGGCAGGCAGGCATGGCCCCCACCAAAAGCTCTGGAGGAGCTCATTCTCACAACACTCAGAAGGGGAGGGAGGTTCAGAAGGGGAGGAGGGAGTGGAAGACAGACCCAGAGGCCCTTTAAGAGAAATTCAAACACACTTGCATGCAATTCCAAGATGATGCCCCCTCTTTAACAACCGGTTTGCTAACATCAGCCCCAAATTAACAACCGGTTCTACAAATCCGGTGAGAACCGGCTTCAGCCCACCTGTGGAAGCAGTGCTGACTAGTATTGAGCATTACCCAGAAAAAATTGAGCATGCAAGCTGTAACTTACAGGGTCAACTGGTGAATTTGTCTATATGCAATGGTGCAAAAATCAACTACCTATGATTTTAACTTAGCTTTCGTTTTCAGGTCCAAAGTGAACATGGCAGTACCTCTAGAAAAGTTCATTGTGGAAGAGCATAAGACCATAATCAAGTTCCTATTTCTCCAGGGCAAAGGTGCGGAACAGATCCATGATGAAATGTCACAAGCTTTGGGTGACAGTGGCCCTTCATATGCAACAGTTAAATGTTGTATTGTCAATTTTAAAACTGGCCATTTCAGTGTTGAAAGTGAGAAACCCAGTGGAAGGCCTTTTTCTGTATCTGTGCCTGCAAATGTGAAAGCCATCCATGACATGATCATGAAGGACCACTGGGATATCAGCCAAAAGGATTGCTACATATCTGGGAATATCATGTGAGAGAGTTGGTGCCAGTAACCACAACGACTTGGAAATGTGAATGCTTGCAGCAAAGTGGATCCCAAAACTTTTGTCAACCAAACAAAAGAGGAAACATGTGGAGACATCAGTGGCTGTTTTGGAACATTGAGCTTCATAGCTCAATTTTTTCTGGGTAATGCTCACTACATCATCTTCTTGTAGGGAGGGCCACGAGGGGTGTGGCCAGAATAAGAGCAATTAGTTAATGTCAGGATTTAAGTAATCCATGTTGGCAGATCAGGTCCAAGAAGGGGGAGATGTCCCAGTGCACACCATAACCACCAATCTCACCCTAATCCTAGAACATATCTGTAGCTACTATCACTGCCCTCTTCTGCACTCCTCTACTTTCTTTTTATGGCCTTCATATATATGTAAACTGACCTGATTCCTTATTCCTTTTCTATTGTTATTGTGGGTATTGTGGCCAAACTCTCACTTTCCCACATATTTTAACATCTTTTACTTCTCTAATTGCTAACAGCATGTTACAGCAAGAGGGTAGAGGAAAGAGTCTTTCCAATCACTAAATCTAGCAATCAAAACCATGAAACACTATTAATTAATATTAATATAGAGGTCCTATATTTTTATCCTAACCAATCCTAACCAATTTAACTCATTTGACATAACTTTCCATGGTGGTGTGGAAACCTGGCACATTCCTCTGCCCTGGCCTAACTCCCACAGGAGTGGGGCAGGAATGCCTTGCAGTACTTTTGTGACACCTCCATGCGACTTTTGCGGCCCTAACTGGGGCTTAGGATTGCAGGCTTACTGAAACATCATTAACAAACCCCAACATTTCTTCCTGACATTGTAGTAGCTGTCAAATGTCCTAATTCCCTTTCCTGTTGGAATTGGGTAACATGAAAAATTTGGACCTTTTGTTCTGTTGGTATCTGCAAGATTAGCTCTTTAAGGTCACTCTGTATTTTTCTGTCTCCAGACCTCTGCTCTACTGGGGAAGTGTTTCATGTTTGACATTTGCTATCTAAGAACCCGTAAGCCTCTGACTCTGTGGAAAACTAATTGGCTTTAAATTAATGTCTGCTTTGGAAGGAAGTATCCATGATTAACAGAAGCAGAAAATGTTCCATTCTCAGATTAGGCATATTGTTCAGAAGACACTAAAATCCAAATTATGCCTATGTGTTGAGTTGGGCATAAGTATGCCTATGTCTGATTACCATATTTAAGATGTTAAGTGCTAAATAGATATTTTTTGGAGTAAAACCTGGCTTTGGACCCACTACCACTACCATGACCAACACTGCCACTGGAGTTTCAGAAATCATCTGAGTAGGCACTCAAATGTGTGTGATAAATTCTTAGTACCCATACTGTTGGAGCCATCTCAATACCTTTTGTAGTGCTGCATCCAAACTTCATTATTGAAACCACTACTTTCAAAAGTGGCAACTTGTTAACAGTCAAGTCCATAGACTGATCAACCTATGGTTCTAATAAGGGACAGAAAAAGGTGTCTTGGGGCCCAATAGGACTGGGCTGTTAGCGAGCAATTCTTACAGGTACTTTGGCTAAAGCAAATCCTCTGCACTGGACTAGGAGTGCTGTGAACAAACCATAAAGCACAAGCCAATCTCACTTCCCCCTATGCTGGTACTGGGTCCCTCTGTCCAATTTGCAAACCTGCCTTTTCAGAACAGACTCTTCAGGCCACCTCATTTCTGGGTAACACCAGGCTACTACACAGGAGTTTCTATTCAACAAATTTAGAAAGCAATCTTTTAGTATATATCAATTCAGTATATATCAAATCTATCAAAATAAAAAAATTACAGAATGCCAAATAAAGGAAAACATGAAACACTCCAATAAAACTGGCTAATATATAATATAAACATAGGGAAATTATCATCCCACGCTTCAGTACAAACTCAGAAAATCAAGTTGGTTGCAAGTGAAGACAAATGTATGGAAAAGCTGAAATAAATGAAATAGCATTCATTTGCTCTATGCAAATTCAGAAAAGAAGAGTTTGGATGAAAAATGGAAGCAACATTAGGTGTTTCCTTGTTTGTTGTTTCCAAACAAGTGTTTTCTGCTTCTCAGGGTGGGTCATACCCTCAGTTTGGGAAACACTGTTCAATTATTAGACATACACAAGGGCATAAAGAGTCCTTCCTTTTAACAAGTCCACATACAAAGTTAGCATGGAGATGGGCCATAACTCATTGGCAAAACCATAATTTCCATGCAGAAATCTCAGGTCTAATTCCTGCTTTTTCCAGTTACATACATGAAATCCAGTTATTGATATTGTGGGGCATGCAAGTCCTTTGATATTTTACACCATATGTGGTGTTTGTTACAACTTCTTAAATAGTAAAATATAGTTTTTCCAATTGTTCGGGAAAAAAAAAACAATTTTTCAACTGGAAGGAAAGCTTGATTGAACTGAGAGCTGCGTCAACAAAGAATCAGCCTTCTTAACTTTAGCTCCACTAATCATATTATAAGATCTGACTGTTTTTAGAAACATTATGGAAAATTATAATATAGATCATCATAGATTACCCTATGACTGTACATTTCAGCTTTTCTCCTTATGAAGAATATGTCTTTCACACCAGGATTTAATTATCTCCTTCATGGACTACTAAACCTGGAGAGATGGGCACGTGCAAGTACTTAGCAACCCAAAGTGCATTTCTTGCAGTTGTCCCCACTATCTAGAATGGTTCCAACAGTGAGTGGAAGGGGTGCTTACAAGGCATTTTGTGGTGCCTATATTTCTTACTGTTTGGCCCTCCCCTCTACTCATACTATTTTTCTAGTGACCTCAGTATGATAAACACTAATCCCCAGTATCTCCCCCCAAAGATTAACTATTTATACAGTTTCAATCATTTCAAACCATGTTATTAAACTACTAAAACATTTATTAGTTTAAAATATCTCCAGACTTTAGAAATGCACTGGATCCATATATTACCAACAACAATAACAGTGGTTTTGACAAGTAGAGATTTAAATGGAATTAATTTCCCCTTAGGGTTTCAGTGAAACCATAAACCAATCAAGCCCTCTACTTGTGTTATATGATATCGCCAAATCCCAAAAACCCCTCTGTGAAATTATTTCCTTGTAAATCACTGCGGCTCATCCATTATGCCAAAAAAATATGATTTGTAAAAGGGAGAGCTACAAAAGGCCACGGACTTTTCTTGCTCAGTGGATTTCTGTCAGAAGTTCTTTGGTGGCCTGAAGGACCCAGAATTGGATCAATCAGATCCTGATCAATCAGATCCTTGAAATGGAGTGACTGAATCTGACAGTGTGGAACAACACAAACAAGCATCTCATGAGAAAATCATTTGGTGGGGACACAGACAGGATACGTGGATTCTTGTGTACCACCCTGCTTTCTAATGGTCACCCTCTCCCTCTTCGAGATTCCTTCTGGCTGCAGGACCCATGAGAAGGGGGTGCATGGGGTAAATTGTATAGGTGGGGTTGGATCAAAAAAGGAGTAAAAAGAAAGCATGCAGATATTTCATGGACTCTTACATTTTTCTATTTCACTTGGATCCATTGACTGCTGCTCCATCTGCTGCAGAACTGAGTTTGGATACTTTGAAATTTTCTGGGATGTCATCTGACCTCACGGAGAGTGAAAGATAGAAATAGAGCCAACCATTAAGCTAAGTGTACTGGGCAGGTACAGGGTAACCATATGCCATAACTTTAAAAAAGAGGATAAGTTTCCCCCAAAATGTAGGACACACAAGAAAAATTTAGGACATGACAAAATAAAAGCTAAAAACACTCACATATATTGTTTTCATTTGCTTATTTTAAACATTATATTACTTATTAAATTTAAAACTCACATATAATTTATTACATCTAATTTATTAATTACAAGAAGGCTACATGCTTTCCCCTTGCAAGGAAAAGGAGGACACTAAAGAATTTTCCAGGACACAAGTCTAAAATCCAGGACATCCTGGAAAAGGAGGGCATATGGCCACCCTGAGCAGGCAGATCTGGACTACCAAAATTTTTCCAGCTGTTGCTTCCATTTTATTTTGATTCCTCCCTGTCCTTGTTCCCCTTCACCCCACTATTTTTCATCCTTCTAGGCTACTAAGACACACAGATATTACACAGTTAACACAAGTTAAAGTGAGGAATTTCAGTCCACGTTGCAAAGCTTCCAGCATGGCCCTGATCCCAGGCACCTGGAGCGTACAAGTGTCCCAGAAGGCAGACCTCCCCCCGCCACAACACTGAAAAAATGTTCAAAATGATAAAAACTGGCAACAATGATGAAAACTGGCTCCGCAGGTAATGTGAATTTTTTTTAAAAAATAATGTATAGTATTTGTAAAAATAGTCCAAACTCCTCTTCCCCCTCTCTCCAAGCTTACTGTCCTATCCTTATCCCTCCAGGGTTTTAATGTTTTGGGGGAATGGTTAAGGCTGTTTTAATTTTATTTTTATTAATTTTATTTTTATCAGATGTCCTCTTTCGCCAAGACATGTCCTCTTTTTTATCCTTGTATCCTGAAAAAAACTTCGTTGTCATCCTTTTCCTTGTGAAGAGGCAGCCTATAGCCTGTTTGGAATTTATAAATTATGACTGCAAGCCTAAATACACTTTCCTGTGAATAGGCCCCATTGAAAAGTCAGGGGGCTTGGGGGGAATTGGGGGTAAGAGAGGACCTGTGAGGTTGAGAACATGGGAGGGTGGGAGAGAGCATGGGGACTTGGGAGGCAGAGTGACTATATGGCTTCTTTTTCCAGGACAGGTCCTCTTTTTTAAAACTTTGTGTCCCGGATTGGGGGTAGCAAGTTTGACATGGGGGTCCTGGACAGATTCCAAAGATTGAAAGGGAGCCTGGGCTGAAATGGCTGAAGACCACTGGTCTAAGGAGTGTTGAGGACCACTGATTTAAAGCATGATGAGCAGTGTCCTTTGAGACTCCAGTTTTAGGCAAAATTTGCCTTGTAGCATGTTTTTTTTCTTTTCTCTTAATAAATTTATTAGTTTTTTTTAAATATTAAGGCAGTAGTTTTTCAAACATTTAGCAGTGAAACCCACTTTTTAGAATGAGAATCTGTCAGGACTCACTGAAATTGATGTCATGACCGGACATGGCATCACAAAGCAGGAAAATTTATAAACAATTCTAGGCTGCAATCCTACCCATGTCTATGCTTGCCCAGGAGTAAGTCCCATTGACTCTCATTGTTAAATACTCTTACATAATAGCCTGTTCAAAGTACAATTCCCCAAATGCGGTCATATAACCATCAAGTCAAAATATTGACATGAATTGGTACCCACCTGAAACTGACTCTCATACCCTCAAGTCTAATATATTAAAAATAAAATATTTCATATGAATGGGGACATACTTGAAACAGCTCACGACCCACCTACTGGGTCCTGACTCACAGTTTGAGAAATGTTTGAAACATTTGAAAGCTTTTTGTTATAAGCTGTCTTTTCGAACCTGTTCTTGGCTCTGCACTCCAGCCTCGTTTCCAGAATTTTTCAATTCCATCTTCTAGCATCCACAGATGATGCGATACCCACATTTTAGTAGGCCTCTCTTCCACACAATGCGTAGAGCAACGAGTGATCCAATGCGGAGATTTCTATCCGAGAAAAGCATCTAGACTGGAAGCAATTTATTTTGCTGTGCACAGTGACACACATGCCGGACCAAATAAAAGGATGTAATAATCCTTCAAATGTCGATAAGAATTATTGAAAGGTAAAGGGTTTTGCTATCTGCTATCTGCTCTCTGATATTTTGGGTGTCTTTTTTATTAAATTCATGAGTGATAATATTGTCTTCTCGATAACCTGCTTTGTTAGCATTTGTTCCCAAGTTTAATTTTCTAAACTTTTCTTTTTCCTGACAATGGTGAGAAAAGTTTGGAGTCACAAAACTCCCCCTCGGTTTCATTGCCTACCTTCATCTTAACCAGGCAGTGGATTATGCCCACCCCAAGTATTTCCCACGGAAAATGTCATGCCCATGGCTCACTTCTCCTGTCTTGCTGATTACCGGTAATTTAGAATTACTGGATTCTTTGCTGTAATCATTTCATTCCAGTGCACCTTTATGTGGGCGAAACAGCAGGAATTTTTTGTTCCAGGGTGGAATATCATTTGGAGAGGTCCCCCTTTCTGATTATAAACCCTCCCTAAAAGAAACTAGCTCTTGCCATATTAGGCCAGTATTTAACTGAAATTTAAATCTAGAAATCTCTGGAGATTCTGAAATCTATTCTATCTGGTCAGTGGCATAACTAAAGAGTGCAAGGGGTACATTGACCTGGATTCCCCACCTTGAGGGGACACCAATCCTTACCTCTGGGAGATTCCAAGGCAGGTGCAGGACATCTCTACCACTGCAATACCTTCTGCACTGCTAATGGACACTAACAGCAGTTGTGAGATGCCCTCACCAAGGTTTTGCCGAAAAAGCAGCTAACCACTCAGAGCAACTTACACCCACTCTGAACTCAATAACCCAGAACTAATTTGCAGCTAAGCTCCAAAATGTTGCTTCCACAGAAGCGTTGCCTGTTATTGATATCTTCATGACGCTACACAGCTAAACATGACAGTTACATTTAGCCAGGTTTTAGGTCAACACCTGGAAGAGAGACTGCTCATTTAGGCACATCTATCTATCTACATTATTTATATACCGCTTTTCAACTAAAAAGTTCACAAAGCAGTTTACACTGAAAATGAAAAAATAATAGCTAATTAATAGCTAGTGGATCCCTGTCCCAAAAGGGCTCACAATGTAAAATGCAATAAGAAAGCCAGCAGAAGCCACTTGAACAGACATTGCTGGGATGTGTAGGGCCAGTTACTCTCCTCCTGCTAAATAAAGGAGGAACACCCACTTGAAAGAGTGCCTCTTGTTAGCAAGAGTCTCTGGTCCGCAATTAGAAGTAAAGTCATGCTATAACTCTTTTTCACACTAAATGCCATTATCCTTTTCTTCATCTATATATCTCTCTGCACAGAACACAGCTAAATGGATGTGAAGTATCATTCCCAATGGCAGATTATAATGAGATGTAGATGGGAATATTTCCTCCATTTATAAAATGTCAGCAGAATCCCGTGCAGCTTATTTTTAAATAAATAAATAAGGAAACTGCAAGAAGGGAACATTTATGAGTCCCCAAGAGACTCATAGGTCACCCCAAGGTCACCTCTCCGCTCCCCCCACTTCAGTGTCATAATCTTGTCCATTGACAATATTTGATGCCCAGATGTATGATTGTGTTTTTTTGTGTGTGTGCATGTGTGTAATATAGATACTGTACAGTAAAATTATATTTCAAATATTTGGTGTGCTAAATTTAGAGGTGGGAAGTTCTCAACTTATGGAGCTAGAATTGGATTGCTCTTTTTTCTAACAAGGTATAATGTTTGAAATTCCCAGGCAACCTATTAGAATCTCTAACAGGATCTACCATTCAGGAGGTGTTGATGATTATTCTTGGAGATGCTAGATATGTTCATTAATTTTGGTATTCAAAAGGAATTGGCATGGATACCTATGGTATGACAAATTCAAAGCATCTTGACCAAGGCTTCTAGCGAGGATGGATTTCAAGTGAAATTTGAACGAAGAAATTCACAGACTAATCACAATTAATGCATTTTCATTCAAATTGCCTTTTGTGCCCTTGCTGTTTGTTGATGTTTCCTTAATTATTAGCAATATCTGGAAGATAGTTCAATGCATCATTAGGGTGCATGGTTACTATCAGTCAGTCTATAGAAGCAGTGCAGTCCAACAGGGAAACAGATCTGAGTGTTGCTTTTGGGGAAATTGCCATTCTTCAATGTGTTGTGCCAAGCCCTACAATCCAGAGGAACTACGGGAGCACGTAAAAGATGTTATGTGCACCCATAGTTACTGCACCACCTGGTGAAAACCTATGGGAAATTCATATTGCAATCCAGAGCAAATTGTTCTTACACCGGAGCAAGGACTTCCCGTAGTTACTCTGGATTGCGCCCTTAATCAAGACCTAACCCCCTCAACAGAGTTCCCTTATGGTTCTTCCATTAATATTATTGTATTACTGAAAGGCAACACTTTGTACAGGATTCATACAATGTATGTATGGGATACATACATAGGATTGGTCTTTCCTATGGGACTGTTCCAATATTAAAATGCTCTCTGTGTGTTGAATAACATACTACAGTGCTCTATAGTCTATGTGAACTGCTCTGGCTTTTCTTGCAAGGATGAGTTAAGAGGCCCTCTACTGGCACTAATGGAATTTTTAATTTTCTTTGATCACGGTTTGAGCTAAAAAAAAAAAGGGGGGGGGGGTAGAATGATGATTTATGGTTTTTAGTTGCATTGATGTGTTGCAAACCAGGATCTGTTACATCAGCATTTTTGCCTAAATAGCCCTAAATGAGCTTGGATTTTTCTCCCTAGCATGAAATATAAACTTCCTACATACAATATTTGATTGAAAAGAAACTATAACAAAAGCATGCCACTGAGCTGTCTATGATCTACATAAATATAGGGATCTTAATGATGAAATTATCAGTTTGTCAGCTACATTATAAAAGAATGAATGGATGAAGCCTCTCAAAAGATGCTTTTAATTTGGATGGGAAGCAAATATAATACAGAATCTTAAATGTGCACCATAAGCTGACATTATCTGCCATGGAACCAGTGAGCTGACAAAATTAGTATGTGATTAGAGAAAAGCTCTTGAATATTTTTTTCCTTCAAAGTGGAAAAAATAAAAGCATTTCAGGGCCAATTCATAAGCTATTGTGGCAGTACGATTGATGGGTGCCCTACACTTGCAGAGATTCAGTTCTACGTGGTGAGTTGCTTGTGTGAAACTGAGCATCGACTGGGCCATTCATAACTAGGTAATTAAAGCCAACCTAACTAGAATGCTTTGAGCTGAAATATTATACCTATGTGAGTGGAGCTTCCCACTGGACTATACATAGGCAGACAATTCTGGAAGTGATGACATAGCCAAAAGTGACATAATTTTAAAATCATTTTAAAATTTGTTTAAAATAAACAAGAACCCTTCTAACACTGTTAAAAAAAAATATGTTTAAAAATATTCCCCAAAGTTGTAATCCTATTCCCACTTACCCAATGACTATCATTGTTAAAAGCATATACATAGTATCTATTTAAATGCTATTCCATAACATTTCCCCAAATGCAGTCACATACCATGATAGTATCAAGTCTAATGCATTAAAAATTAAATGCACATTGAAATGAATGGGGACCCACCTAAATTGTCTTGCAACCTTCCTAGTGGGTCTTGACTCACAGTTTGAGAAACAGTGATCTAGTTAATGGGTCTCCAATATTTTCATGTCCATAAGCCATAAAGGTTTTGCCCTGAGACTCTGAGATCCACATTTGGTGCATTTTTTCAACAAATCTCATTCGATTCACAGCATGAGAATACCAAAGGGAGCGCAACAGAAAATTATTATCTGGCTTTATTGGAGATGTATGACTTCCATGTTCTTTGTTAACCAAAGATGGGACTAGTGATAAAAAAAAACATATTTTCTAACCACCACTTCATGTTTGATTCAGTAGACTTGTTACATGATTCCACATATTTTCATTTGAGTTTTTTTCCTTTTTTGGGGAAAGAGTAAGATTTGGTTTTATTTATAGGTATGTCAAAAATGCTGCTTCCTGTTGTATTAGGAAAATATATCTGACCTAAGGGATATCAGGAGGGTTCTGCATGAACTCAGTACAAGAAGTTTCAGCAGTGAAATATAGGCAATAAGGAATGAACGGTTTCTCTGATGAACCTGGTCTCTCACTTCCTGTGACTCAAAGAACAGAAATTTGGTGCCTAATAGATTTCTGGCTGAATTATGCTTTTCCTAGGAGTAACTAGAGACTTGCATTCCTCCATCTACTGTGCCATGAAAAGTGAGACTAGCATATCTCATATATGATCAGATATCTCGGAAGTTCAGATATCTTGGCTTCATAACATGCTTGGATGAGATCCTCACATATAATGGGAGAAGATGGCCACCTGAATTTGTCTCACAATGGTTTGATTATCAAAGTTTGATCTTTCAAACTTTGATCTAGAGCAGAGATTTTCAACCATTTTTATCTCATAGCACACTGACTTGGCGCAAAAATGATCAAGGCACACCATCAGTTGTTTGACCATTGACAAGGCTCACCATGCTGCTGGTTGGGGGCTCAAATATTTGGGGATGATCATCCTCAAAGTCTTATGGCACACCTACAAACCATATGTGCCACAGCACTGGTTGAAAATCACTTATCTAAACCAGTGATTTTCAATCTTTTTTCATCTCATGGCACACCATCAATGGTTTTTACCATTGACAAGGCACACCACGCCGTTCAAATCCCCAGGTTTTCCTATTAATAAATGTCTCTCCCCAAATTCTGATGGCATACCAGAGGACTATCTGTGGCACACTAGTGCAGTGGCACACTGGTTGAAAATCACAGATCCAGACAGTGTTTGCTCTTTCTAAAGATCAATTTAGACAATCCAATTGTGTTTGTGGAATGCAATTCCACAATCCTTTTCTCTCATTGCTTTTAAATGCTAAAGAATTGTGCGTCATTTCATGGTTGGTGATGGGGTCAGTGGCATCACTACAGGGGAATACATGTACTGCAACTATGTACTGCAGATAAAGTGCTGGTGCTGCAGTGTGCCATATAAGTGGCCCTCCCATGTGCTGTTGGAGATATTCCAGGCAGTGCTTGCAATGTGCAGAAGTTCAGGCTAAGGAGGAGGTGGGGATGTTGACAGATCCTGACAAGAAAACCTCAGTTCTGCAGCAGCAAAATAGCTAATTGAGGTCACAAAAGCTCTTAATGGGGTTCCCTTACCAATGTTCCCTTATCCCATGGTGACTGCTGCTGTGCCCTCCTAGGTGATTATTTTGATGCTGCTGTACAATGTGATGCCAGCAGACCATAGAATTGGACCCTGAGACAACTTATGGCTGTTTGGAGGTATGTACCGATCCCACAGAGACAGAAACACTTGTTTCTATCAAGTGTTTCACAAGATCCCACTTGTCTGATAGAAACACCTTTGGCTTTAAAAAAAAATTTACATTTCTCCTTAAATTCACCACCAAATATCATTTTTAAAAATTTTCAGTGTCAGTCCTAATGCCAAGTCATTTGAGCACTTGAGAAAGTGTTGTATGTTGAGACATAGTTGATGTATTCAAAGTAGGAAAGTGTAAGAGAGGAAAAAAATAGTTAGTCCTTTATATTTTTCTGGCTCTTTTTGTACAGATGAGCTCTAAACTGTCCCAGCCAATCAACATTTGGCCCCCATCATACCCTCAATTGCTTTAGGCAAACCCTTTGTGTTAGATCTGCCATAGGATTGCCTATGGCAAAATTCAAATAAAATTCTGAAGACCCTCTCCAGATGAACATCTTTAAGAATTTCAAGGGAAATGCAGAAAAACTTTGATCAGATTAGAGCAATGTTTCAGCACATGTGTGAGCAGCATGTATCTCTCAGGATGCTAAACTGCTGCTGAATTTTGCCTCAAGCAATTTTTGAGGCCAGTATGGAGGGTCCTCTCCAGATGAAACATCTCTTCAGGAGTTTTGAAGGAAAGAGGTGGGCACCTTGTCTCAAAGGGCTTTAGCACATCTCTGCACTGATTAAACTCACAGTGATGCTTAAAAAGAAATGTGTTTTAAAAAAAGAAATGCATATGGCATAAAAAATATGGTGTGGGCATAACAGCCAAGCTGTATTATTTCCTCCCCCAATTTTGGTTTATAAATGGGTGTTATCTGTCAGGTCTCATCTTCTGGTTTGCATTAACTGTAATTGTAGTATTCTGTTGTGGGAGGTTCAACAAATCTCTTTATAACTAGTGGCAAAGCTCCACTCCACCCAGTTAGGAGTTAGAAGACAGTTTATACTACTGTAAATCTTAGCTTCGCCATCTACCAGCTTCTTGGCACAATTCTATTCTTTCCAAGTGCTGCCACAATAACAACTGCACCAGACTTGGGTGTTGAAAATGTGCCATAAGGCATTTTTGTAGAGCCAAGTGTTTGGACCTGTGCAGGGTGACCAGATGCCCAAACCTCAAAAGGAGGACAAGGTCTTGGATTCCTCTCAGCCTGGCCTTTCTGGCAGACAATGGCACGTTTGCCTACTCAAGAGTAAAGCCACAATATTGGGAACTTTCACTTTCTCATAGAGCTCAATGCATATTTTCTTATTTTTAGATTTTTGGTCTTAACGTTTGAGAGGAAGGAGATATTTCAAAACCGATTTTTGCATTGGATTCTGCCCTTCAATACAAATCCAATGACAGATGACATGATGGGGTACTGCACACCATTGCAAAGTTCAAAAATGCAAGTCAGAATGGAGAACAATGAAGCTCTTTTGGAGGACACGCAGACAGGAGACTAAAAAAGAGGACAAATCTGGAAATTTCTGGTAATATGGTCACCGTGGACCTGTGCTATCCTTCCAACACTGCATTAAGGAATGTCACTTTATGTAAGCTCCCACCAAGTGGTGCAAAGGTGAGAAGAGGGTGGAATTTGGTGGTTTAGGCTTGGGGGAAGCATGGGCTTTGCTACATCCTATTCCCCCTCCTGGGCAGAGCCCTACAGGAAGCTTCTCAGACTAGCGCTAGCAATTTTGCTGGTTTATATCCAATAGCCTTATTGAGCTGACTGGGATTCAGTATCAAGTAAGAGAAAAAAATGTTGCTTTTCCCAATGAGCTCTCCAGCCTACTTAGTCCCAGTGCTGGATATGCATGGGACATCTAACCCTGCTGCACTCGCACTGGTTCGGATTGGTCTGCCCATAAGGTAGGCTCTGATTTTTGGCCAGATATTTAGCTGCCCTACAGTTGCATTTTGTAAACAGAGTTTCTTTTCATGCAAATGTCCTCTTATAGACTATGGGCACAATCCAGAGTAACTAAGGGGAGTCCTTGCTCCGGTGTAAGAACAATTTGCTCTGGATTGCAATGTGAATTTCCCATAGGCTTTCACTAGGTGGTGCAGTAACTATGGGTACACATACCCTACAATCCAGAGTAACTACGGGAGCATGTAAGAGACATTACATATACCCATAGTTACTACACTACCAAGTGAAAACCTATGTGAAACTCATATTGCAATCCAGAGCAAATTGTTCTTACACCGGTGCAAGGACTCCCTGTAGTTACTCTGGATTGCACCCATTATGTCTCTTACGTGCTCCAGTAGTTACTCTGGATTGTAGGGTATGTGAATGTTTCCAGTTCTGAGAAAGGAAGCTATTTGTGTATATGCGTTGGAGGAAAGGAAACTGATTTCAATTTAAATTCCGCATAGACCACATCGTGTTCACAAACCATCTGAAACATTGCCTTAAATCCCAACTGAACATTTTTACTAAATAAACAAAGAATCTCTTATGCTGGTGAGGTATAGAGGCATGCATGCCTGTAGCAGAAAAAAGTGATATGTGTAGTATTAAGAAAAAGAGGGTTTTCTTAAAAGTTAAAATAATCCGTATATATATGGTGCAATCCTATGCCTATCTACCCATAAGTAAATCCCATTATATTCAACGGGGCTTACTCCTGGCAAAGTGTGTTTAGGGTTGCAGCCTATTTCTGATTTATTACAAATTCTAAAACATTTTGCATAGAATCAAAAATACTATAATTCATGTGATTCCATTAGTACTGATATTCCTGCTAATTCCCTGAAAAGTCAATGATATTTTGTTCATCCACAACTCTGAAAAAGATTAAAACTTTCTCTTCCCTCTAATGCTTTCCCCAAGCATTAATTTGCCTCTTTGACTGATTTTCTAAAGCTTATAATTGGGGCATCCACAGGAGCTAATCAGCTATGATGGAAATCCAAGCAGATGAAGATCAGGGAGACAAGTTTGTGGGCTCAGAAGCACGTCTCTCTTTCTTCCTTTAAAAAGAAAAGAATCTGCCTTCTTTACAGGAAAAAAAAGCAAAGTGGTAATGGTAAAGATAGCAATTAAAATTATCACAGCTTTTTAAGTTTATCTTTTTCAAACAGCACAATATTCTGCATTGCTAAAGAAAAAAAAAATATACTTACCAAAATCTCACCAGAGAAGATAAGCTTGTTTAATCCCCTGTTGATCTTTAGGAGGCAGTACAGTACTGTTAAGTATGGACTTTTTCCTGCATTAATATAGCTGTCTGCAACTACAGAATTAGTTGCTACTGTTAAACATATAATACAGTCCATCTAGGAATGATATTCCACATTGTTACAGCGCAGAAAGGAAAACCATTAAACTATAATCAGGACAATGGTGGCCATTTATATACACACATAAAAATCTTGATTTATGGATGGATGGACTTGTGGCTAAAGAAATAGCATGATGTTGTCAAGAACATCAAACTGTCCTCAATTCCATGTTTCTCTGGGCCTGATCCTGAAGAAGCAGCACTGGCCCTTCACTGGGACTAAATGTCACAAATGTGCAAAAATTAAGGTTACCATAATTTCCTTCCACAAAATCAGGACAGGACCCTCTGTCCCATTTTCCAGTATGTAAACATGTGTCCCTGATTTTCGGAACATATGGCAACTCTAGCAAAAGTATACTATCATGAATCAGCACTGGCTGAAGCACTGCACAGAGTAAGAGCCAACCTCCAGGTGGTGGACAGGTGAGTCAGGATAGGGGGATATTCCAGAGTGGGGAAAGTAGGGTGTGGGAGGGTTTGGGATTTCAATGGATTCAGAACCCCGCAATGAGCTTCCCGGCCTTATGAGGACACTCAATAGCCAGTGCAGACTTGAATTGTTCCATTGTGGTGCTTGGACCTCATCCTGAGGAGCTGCTGGAAAGCCCTTAGGATGCAGGAGTCACTATTTTTGCACTGTTGCTCCTATGGACACCTAGCAGCTCAAGATCAGGCTATATTGTGTTGCATGTTTTCTTATCCCTACAAAACATTGTTGCCTGACAGGATAAATGTTGTACAGCTAGACTTCAAGAAGGTTATTGTAGAGCTGGAAAAAAGGGCAATCAAAATGGCCAGGGGACTTGGAACCTCTTCCTTATAATGCTACAGCAGTCCACAAATTTTTCAGCTCCACAACCCCTTTCATTCTCTGCAGAAGCAACTTCTGTCAAACTGGAAGTGGTATCCTTAAACTGGAAGTTGTTTCCAAACACTTCTGTGGGCCTTTCTGAGGAGGAAGTGTTTGGGGTCTCCCTATAAGGCACAGTGGCACTATGAGGGGCATTGCATCAGGCCCTGCACACATGGGAGTAATGACGGCCCCAATACATAATTTGCCACTGAACCAGGGTTGCCATAACTCTCTTCCACAAAATCAAGACTGGACCCTCTGTCCTATTTGTCAGTATGTGAACACAATCCCCCCAAAATTGTCCCTGTTTTTCAGGACATATGGCAGCCCAACCACTGACACATACCCTACAATCCAGAGTAACTACGGGAGCACGTAAGAGACATTACCTGCAGTGATGGGCTTCAAACAAATTAAGAACCAGTTCTCTGCCCATCTTGCAGCCACTTTTAAATGGCTATTTTTAAACTTTATATGTCCTATCCCTTGTTAACAACCGGTTCTATAGAGTAGGTGCGAACCTGCTGGAGCCCACCACTGATTACATGTACCCGTAGTTACTGCACCACCTAGTGAAAACCTATGGGAAATTCATATTGCAATCCAGAGCAAATTGTTCTTACACTGGAGCAAGGACTCCTCGTAGTTACTATGGATTGCACCCATAGTTTGGGAAATGCTGCGATATGCAATTTGAAAATCTTTAGTTTTTTAAAAAAATGGGGATTGACTTTTTTGGAGAAATGTTTGGGACACAGTTTGGGAAATGCTATGATATGGAATTTGAAAATTTTTAGTTTAAAAAAAGGGAGGGTTGAGGTTTGAGGTCATTGAAACATCCAATTATGCATGATGTGGGAAGGAGGGCACAATCCAGAGCAAGTTCAGCCTGCTCTGTCCTAACTGCTCTCTTCTAACTATTCTGTATCCAGAGCAGAAAGTTATGCTGCATCCAGAGAGTCAGGAAGCCTGGGCTGCCCTAACTGCTCCATAGCATACTAAGTAATTGACACATGGGGAGGACTTGCTCCTGAGGAGTCGCCCCTCAGATCACACTGAACAAGGAACAGCTGTGGTGCCTACAGTGGTGACACGACTCTGCGCATCACCCGGTGCGGAAGTCTATGTGTCACCCCTGGGATGCGTGCACCCCCCCACCTGGACTGCACAGTCGCCAAAGTTGGTGCCTGCGCAATACTCTTTCTGAAGCCAGTTGGTTTCAGAAAGAGTACTGCGCAGGCACCATCTCTGATGCCTGTGCAGTACTTTTCTGAAGTCTTTTGGTTCAGAGGAGACTGTGCAGGAGTCAGAGTTGGTGCCTTGCAGTACTCTTTCTGAAGCCATTCGGTTGCCACTGCACCTCCTGAGTGAGGCCGAATGGCCGTGCAGAGGTGCAGACTTCCTCCGCTCTAAGGAAGTCTCCTCTGAAGCTTTTCACACATGCTCAGTGTGTTTTTGCGCAGTGCACCTCAGCTGGCCGTTCAGACCAGCTCCGCAGACAAGTGGCAGCTTCTGGCTGCTGCTCCGCCTTGGGCGTGCTGACACCTGGGGCCTGCCAAAGGACAGTCAAACTCCTCCAGCACATCACCCCATATGGAGCGTACCACCCAGTGCAGCCCACACCAGCTGCTGCAACAATCTGGTGACACCACTGGGTGCCTGCCTTATAAGGAATCCCTGATGAGATGCCAGTACATTCTACAGTGAATACAAGGGGCTTCTTGGAGTGGCCTGCTGTATCCTGAGGTTTGTGGGCAGCCGTAGTTTATTCCATATCCTGAGGTTGAGAGGCAGGGTTGCAGCTAGGCTGGCCAAGAACTCAGATTTTTGGTCAATACTGCCATTCTTACTCAGGCCTTATCATGGACCCCTATGGGTCTACTCATTACTATACCTGCTCCTGAGGTGGTATATCTCTGAGGAGCTGGAAGAGGGCATTTCTGCCTTGAAACAGGCTTTGGATACAGAGTAACTGCTCTGCCCTAGGCAATGCTAAACATGCCCTCAACCTGCCTCTCCTGAGCTGCTTAGGCTGCCCCAGTTAGGGCAGAGCAGGTCCACCTCTCTTAGGGCACCCTATGTTGCCTTGCTCTGCCCTAAGCCTCTTCCAGAGTAACTGGGCTGGAGCATCTTGCAGTTGCTCCACCCTAGTGATAGATAGGGCAACCCAAGGGCTCTTATGTGGACAGATTAGTTGCTCTGGATTGTGCTGGGAGAGAGTTTTCCTCCATGAGAACCAAAGGTCCAATGAAATTAATAGGTGAAGAGAGACAAAAAGAATTACCTACCTTTTTCACCCAGCAGTTAATTAGTCTCTGGAACTCATTGCCATATGATGGGGATAATAACCGATGTTTTGGTGGATTGTGATGTGCTACTGCAATTAATGATGATGTGCTATTTCCAAGTTGAGCAGTAGTGTGTGTAGATGCCCAGTTGTAGGGAAACAATGTCATAAGAGAAGCCGGCCTTTCTTTCCTGCTCAAGGACTTCAAGTTGGCGCAACACTGTGAGTAATATGCAGTGATGAACTTAGGCACATACAAAAAAAGGCTGTGTAGATGATGTAAAGATCTACTATAAAGCTGAGGTTTTGTACAGTAGAAAGACTGCTATTCTTTTATGAATATGGGCCAAATTAATCCCTTTTTAATCTCTTTTTGGTTGCTGTAATGTGCAGCAATGGGTCTGCAACACTGTGCTTTCCTCAAATAAAAGCATTTTATTATAGGACGTGGCAAAGATTGGCCAAAGAATTTCATCAACCTGTTAATGAGAGCCGTGTTTTGAAGTAAATTAAAACAGCATTGGCAAAATGATCTGCGGTAATTGACATTCTGCATCAAGTATAAATTAAGCAATGACTTTTTGCATATTTGAGTTTATAGAATCCATTAAAATCCATCTTTAACAGCAAACAACTGTCTAATTGTACGCCAACCATTTACGAATGGCCTTCTGCTATGGGTTTCAGATCAGCAACTGAATAAACACCAAGGGAACTCACCAGTATATTGATAGCTTATTTGCACATGCATGTTCACGATGGCAACATCTAGAGCAGTGGCAAACCTGGGATAGGAAAGCAAGAGGCAAAAGCCCTGATTGGAAGTTGGGAAATCAGAAATATGTTATAAAACTATGTTAGAAGCTTCAGAAGGTGTGAAAAAATGTGCTATGTGCCACATGAGTATTCAAGCAGGCTGGCAAGATTGGAGGTGGCATGTCATAGACGTACCCTGCCCGGCACAAGGCAGGTGGTGCATTATTTATCAAGGGATAAGGAATGTCACAGATGTGATTTTCTGCTCCCAGCACAAACATTTCATGTTCACTTCTGTGGATGTCATCCTGTGTAAGCCACAAATGTATAAGTAACTGTTGGCTTGTTTCAGTGTTGTGAAGTATTGTTGGGTCCACCAAGATCCATGCATTCATTCACAAACTGAGAACATAATAATTATTCACAACAGCTGACTTCCTCTGTGCTGTGATGGGAGCACCGAAGGTTGACAACCATGTTATCTTCTAGCACTCAGTTCAAGTGTTGAAGGGCAAAATCCAGAGTAACTATGGGGAGTCCTTGCTCCGGTGTAAGAACAACTTACTCTGGATTGCAATATGAATTTCCCATAGGTTTTCAGTAGGTGGTGCAGTAACTACGGGTGCATGTAAAGTCTCTTACGTGCTCCTGTAGTTACTCTGGATTGTAGGGGAAATGATACCAGAGGTAAGTAGAGGTCATGTTGTGTGGTAAGTGAAGGGTTGATACAGTGGATAGTGTGCATGGTGGACACCACACTGGCACACTGAGAAAATGTTTGTTACATGTTCTAAATATTGATTATTTGTTTAAGTGGATCTTTTAGTTATATTTTGGGGGAGTGGCATCTTCTGGTCCTACTCAGATGCATGACCTGGATTGGCTCCAATTATAACCTATTTCCCTGTTCAGCTTGGGAAATTTCATTCATTCATGGCTAGTTGAATTTATTTAATTTATTTAAATGATTTATATCCCACCTTTCCTTTGTAACCAGCGGATGCCCAAGGTGACTGTATATCACAAGATACTGCAGTATATCACAGTATGCTGCAAGCCTGCTCCTTGGGGTGGGGGGGGGGGTGAAGAATAAAATATTCTTAAAAGTATACAAGTGAATACAATCTTCCGTCAATGAGTTGAACAGCTTATATATGAGACAGGTAAGGCTTGCTAGGTGGTAACATGGTTTCTTTCATCAAAAGGTTGTCCAAGGAATCCTAGAAGCCACCATTTTTGACATGAAATGATAGGCTATTTGGGTACAACTGAAAAGAACATAGAAATAAGAATTCTGGACCCCATAAAACATCTTCCTCTCACTTTTTTAAATTTATACTTCATATTTATTTATAAGGGAATTCGTTATATTTATTTAGGATTTATACTCCACCTTTCTCATGCCAAAGCAAATGTCCAAGAGAATTCTGAAGATTGTAAACAATTTTTTTCCCTAAAACTGGAAATCTTTTTTTGAAATCTTCCAAGGAAGAAGATTCCAGAATTTGGTGCCCCCGCCTTTATGAAGAGTTTGCTGGAGCTTGGAAAACAGCAAGGTTGTTAGCTTGTTGATTCCAATTCAAGTCAGTGTTCTGGCAATGGGTTGACTCCAACCACCAGATCAAACTGCAGGTTTCCAGTGCCTTCCCAGCTGTAGGCTTCAAGTGCCAGTTTTTGGTCCAAATAGCTTTTTCTGACTTGGCAGTCTCTCGGTGCTAAGCTCTCTTTCAGCAGATGCCTTCTTCCATAGGCTGTACTCCAGAAAAATTACTGCCAAATGTGCAGAGGGTCTTTTTTAAAAGGGATTTTGAATTTCACAATTTCATCTTCAACCTAGACTGATGCAATCCTGTGCTAATTTAAACAGTGCATGGAAGAGTGCTTTCAGCCCAATCTTATTCAGCACTGGTGCAAAACAGCAACATGGCCCTTTGTATATCCAGTGTTGAAATTTTGCAGACTGGAGAGACTTCTTCAGTCTTCAGCTTCAACGGGTCTACTTGGATCTGCACCAGCAATATTATTGGTGCACATCCGAGAAGTTGCATATAGGACATTCAGGAAGACAGTTAGGATATGGCTCAGGTCTTTTGTAGTATCTTTGCAGAAATGGTGAGCTGTGGCCCAGGATGGGAAGTCACAGGGTTTGTTGGATCTTATCACAATTTTCTGCCCAGCCTGTCCTCTGGATCTCCTTAGGCCTGCTATTTTCAAATTTTTCATCTTACAGCACACTGACAAGGCACTAAAATTGTCACAGCACGCCACTAGGTTTTTGACAATTGGCAAGGCGCACCATACTGCCAGTGGGGGAGAGGGGCTCACATCCTCCACTGGCCTTATCAATAAATGTCTTTCTTCCAAATTCTTATGGCTTACCTGAGAACCATACGGGGCACATCAATGTCCCACACCACAGTGCTTGTGGCTGAAAATGGCTGCCTTAGACATATGCCAGCAAAATATTTATTTATTTATTTACTTACTTACTTACTTACTTACTTACTTACTTACTTACTTACATAGTTATTTACTTATTTACTTACTTACTTACTTATAGCACATCTTACTACCTAAAATAGGTGGCATATGTCTGAGGGTTGATGGCCTTACAGCTTACCTTTCACTTTTGGGTCATCACTCAACTGTAGGATGCCACATGTAACTTGTTTGATGCAGCTGCATTAATGCTGGAGGCCGGGAATCAGGTTGGGCTGCATAATGCCTATTTCCAATTTTTTCTCTCTCTTTAAAAAAAATAACAACAATAATAATGGGGTCTTTTTTCAGCTTTTCAAATTCACGCTTGTTATTGCACAATTGAGGCAGCTCAAGCATGATGAGACGAGCTTGGCCTATCCCCGAAATTACTGCCTCATCAGAAGGGATACAGAATGTTTTTAACATCATCACCATGTAAAATATTAGGCTAGAAGAACGAGTATTAAATGCAAACATGAATCTTGTTGCCAATTCCCCATGGCTGGCCTGCTCATGATACATTCTGTTTACAATCATTGCTCACAAGCCAGGGAAAGAGATGTCTTCTTTTTTTCTTTCTCACAGATGTGCATGTTTTCCAATCAGCTTCCCATTGTGTATTTCTGTGTTTCCTTAAATCTTTTCCCTGTTCACAGTCTCCTTGGGATAAGTACTGAATGGCCAAGATCATTCCCAGTGTGTTAAATCACAGAATATAATTGAATATAATGGGACTTGCTTCTGAGTAGACATTGTGCTGTTAGCCATCAACAAATTCTCTGCTATCTGTGCTTGTTATCTCAAGATTAGTATTATCTTGTTATCTCAGGAATTATCTTGTTATTTCAGGATCAGGACTTGTTGTTATCCCAGGATTGTTATCTTGTTATCGCAAGTATTGTTTTCTTGTTATCTCAAGAATTGTTTTGTTATCTCAGGATCAGGACTTGTTAGCTCAGGATTCTCAAAGGGTTGCTGTGAGTTAACAACTGCTTGAGAAACTTAAGAACATAATGAGAGGTTGAATATTAATTAAACCAGAGTGTGAATGGCAATTAAGCAAAATTTGAATTAATAATCTCTGGAATGTTTCAGCGGCATAACAGCTGCATGTGGCACCTGGGACATACGGTTTTAACACCACAAGTTCCCATAACACCTCCAAAATTTTAACATTCTCCTACCTCTTACATTGGGTACCTTCTGAGGCTCTGGGTAACACATCTTGATACCCTAGCTCATCAATGCCAACCTCTGGAAAGTGGTTTAATTCCCCCCGGCAGCTGCTATCTGATTTCCGTCAAAGCCATTCCGGGCATCAGTGACAACAAGCAGCACATTGCTGTTGCTGTATATAATGGTTCCAACAACAAGGGTTGGGGCTGGATACGTGTGCACTGCAGCACCGGCAGTACTAACCGTGTGGCCCCCCTATAGCTATGCCACTAGCTCCACTGAAGGCAGTGGGACTTACTTTTGTGTGGACAAGCCTATGCTTGTGCCATTCAAAATAGCTCACCACATATGAGTGATGTACTTAACAGTTACGAGTAGGTGATATCCCTAGGTGTAAGAGATAGGGAAGAAATGCATAGAGAGATAATAATTGTTTCTAAGAAAAGATTCAGGTCTTGTAGTGTCTGTTCTGTTTCTCCCACTGTCAAATTCAAAGACCTCATCGAATCAGTTATTTGTAATCTTCTCAAGTTTTTCACTCAAGGTGAAACTTGCAGGTAATAAATCTCTTCAAAAAGGAGTTTATAATAGAAGCAATGGCAGGTGTTTAACTGTGGAGGAGTGAATGGTTCTGCCATGATAAAAGATTTTTCTGGCAGGTAATCTAGCGTGTGTGTGCGTGTGTGTTCATATGTCTAAAGAAAGCATGTTCTATACTCCCAAATCCAGTATTTAATTAAGCAGAACAATTTAACATCAATTCTGGCTGTAATTTGACCAGTTCGTCAATGTAGGTAAATGACCAGCCTGTTCAACACATTTCCAGCCCATAATTCTTCTTTTTAGTATTTGTCATAGGGTGCATCCTAACCAATTTAGGCTGGCCTAACTCACCTTGCATATCTTACTGTGGTGCAGTGGGAAGGTTGGTGTATGCTTGTGCAGAGGCCTACCCCCTCCCCAGGAGTAAGGCAATACTTGACTTGGCATCCATCAGTATTGAAAGACTATGGTATCTTGCTCGACGCTGCATGGGAAGCACGAAAGCCTGGATAGAGTGTTATGGAGGATAGGCTGTTACTGAAGCAGCAAATCCCCCCTTTCCACACCACTGAAATAGTCCAAAGGAATGGCAGAGCCAATACAATTGGTTCCAGCTGTGTTGCAGAGCTGGGCTAAGGATAGGGGCTCACCCTGTCTTGTAGGGACTCGGGTCTTGAACCCTGGCCTGCTGGTTAAAATGCACAGTGTCTTAACCACCTGCACCACCCACAACCTAAGTAAGGCAATAGTGGCAAAACTTATGGAACTTTTGTGACACCCTGAGGCCATTACAGGTTTGGTTGCCATATTTCCCTCAAAACAGGGACAACCCCGATTTTTTGGGATGGTGTTCACGTACTGGCAAATGGGACAGAAATCCTGTCTCAATTTTGTGGAAGAGTATCATGCTAAGTACAGTAATTGTGCCAGGGTTTATGCCAGACTGGAAGTTACTGGAAGTTAGGATTGCAGCCTTAGATTTTAATATTGGAATATCCTATAAATAATTCCTTTCATTTTTGTTGAATTAGTCTTCACTTCTATCCCATTATGTGATTGAAAGTCTCACAAAGCCCATCATTAACTTTATAAGAGGATCTGACAGCTAGGGATGACATTGTAGTGGGTGCAATTGATTCTGTTTGAAACATTTGTGTGTTTGCGTGTGTGTGTTCAATGTGGATCTTTGAATCCCCATTGCTGCTTTTTCCACTTGCAAAATAATGTGTTTGCCCAGGCAATATTATGAACTTGATTTGCCACAGTTTCCATTCCTATGTATGGAGACTATGCTAAATGGCCATACAGTATATCCTGCCATCATTTCCATTCATCAAAGCCTCCCATTTAATATATTTCTTGCATAATACAGAGTTGCTTTAATCAGCAAAATAAGACCTCATCACCTCCCATTTTTTTCCACGATTTAATCACTTTGGTTTAATCAGTAACCATCCACAAAAAAATAGCCTAAGTACATGTAATTTTACTTTTTTACATTCACTTCTACTGCAATCCTCTATCATCTCCTGAAAGATCTCTGTTAGGCAATGCCTTGAAGGGTGGGCCTGCTGGTGCACCAGCATCCCATCCCCATTTTGGGGGTATAACATTTGATAGAGTAGAAATATTTCACCATGGCTTGTTTCACTGCTTGTTTCAGTTCAGGACACTTCACTTCAACTTCAGGACATGACACAACAATGGCAGCCACTAACCTGTGGCTACAGCAGGTCACTCCAACAAGCCCCTTGAATCAACTGTGAACTATACTGCAGTTTCATGCTGCAGCTGTTACTAGCTGTCAGGTACTCCTTATAAGCCAGGCACCATTGATGTTGCTTGTTCAGTGTGATCTGAGGGGGGGCTCCTTGGGAGCAAGCTCTCACCAGGTGCCACTGACTTGGTGCCTACTGAGCATGCTCTGGATCAGTTAGGGCAGCCTGACTCTCTGGATTCAGCCCAACTTTTTACTCTGGATACATCCTATATGGGGCAGCCCAGCTGGGCCATTCTCACTCCCCTAACTCTGGATTGTGTCCTATTATTCTCTCAAGTCTCTCAAGATGCAATTTGCCCCCTTACACAGGAGTGAGCCCCACTTATTATAATACTCTAGACATGCAATGCTAGGTCTCTCAGGCTCCTTTCCATTGCACCCCTTACACAGGAGTGAGCCCCTCTGAATATAATAGATCTTACTTTAGAGTAGACATACAAGGCTAACCCTACAATCCAGAGTAACTACGGGAGCACGTAAGAGACTCATGTACCCATAGTTATTGCACCACCTAGTGAAAACCTATGGGAAATTCATATTGCAATCCAGAGCAAGTTGTTCTTACACCGGAGCAAGGACTCCCTGTAGTTACACTGGATTGCGTCCTTAGGTCTCTCAGGCTTCTTTCCATTGCCCCTCTTACATAGAATTGCCATAATTCTCTTCCACGAAATCAGGACAGGACTCTGTCACACTTACCAGTATGCAAAACATTCTCAATCCAAAACACTCTGTATCAAAGTTTTTACTGTATCAAAATAAAATTCACAGGAAGTACGTTTTGAGGATAGATGGCATTCATGATCAAATATCTTTTTTTTCTGATATGTATTTGTAAGTTAACATCTGATTAATGCCATCAACTTGGTTCCCAGAAGTGATATATGTGCGAGAAACAGCTTTCGTTACCTTAATCAGATCAGAACAGTATGAGCGAATGACCCTGCTAACGAAAGTGAGTGCGCAACCTTCTGCAAATTGCTACTATTTCGGTTCTTTGAACAATGCTCTTGCCTTTAATGAAGTCTACCTTTTCCCACATTCCTCACTGTAAAAGCCTTATATATTGGCCTGAAACAAGTGGTGGGAAAAGTTTCAAAGACAGTTGATATGGATTTAGCTGTGCGACCTCATCTAATGCCTATACTGACCACAGCGCTAAATCCCAGTGTACGGCTTTGAAATTAGGCTCTCTGGGCTCACACTGATTAGCTTGATTATGTATGTGATGCCAAATGGCAAAGATAATCAGATCTCCTGTAAAAATGTTGTATTTTTAAATAGAAGGACCAGTAGTTTTTTTTAATGATGGTTGGAGCAGCTGACCAGGTGCATGTCCCTGCTCAGACATAACATGACCCCTGAGAAGGAACTACAGTGGCACCTCATGTAACAAATTTAATTCATTGCATGGGCATGTTTGTTACATGAAATGTTCTTTACATGAAGCAGATTTTCCCATTCAAAATAATGAAAACACAGATGATTGGTTCCAGATCCTCCAAAATATTCATATAAAAATATTAACTGGATGTAAAAATAATGACAAAACACTGGAATTGAATTAAAAACATGCATTCAATGTGCGTGATCCTATGACGTCTATTTAGGCTGCAATCCTAAAGACACTTTCCTGGGAGTAAGCCCCATTTAACACAATGGGGCTTACTTCTGGGTAGACCTGGTTAGGAGGCTGCAATCAAAGACACTTTCTTCTGCAATCTAAGACACTTTCCAAGTGTCTTCCCACTTTCTCCTTCATCCTGAGCCTCTCTCTCCCCTGCCCCCTTTTGGCCAGCCCTGAGCTGCTTCCCTCTTCCCCACTGCTCTTATCTCCCTCTGCCCAGCGGATGCCCGTCCACAGGAGGAACAGCGCAGAAGTGTTGCTTTCGCCATGGGCAGGTGCGGAAGGCAGTCCTGACGCTTTTTAAAAGGGCTGCTGGCCAGCACGTCTTCCCCAACTGCCAACAAATGTGCTTGTTAAGTGAAGCAACACTTGTTACGTGAAGCAGAATACTAGAGAAATTTTTGTTTGTTACATGAAACATACTTTACGTGAAGTGCCACTGTGCATGATTTCTTGATGACTGAGCATTACATCCATCATAACAACAACCACAGCGTGCAGATCAAGGGCCTGTCCGATGTGAGTGTGATGTATGATTTATCCTCACAAGACTGTTAATCGAAGCAAAACTATACCACCCAGTATTTGGGTAGATGTAGACTGTTTTAGAAAAACAGTTTTATTTACTCTTTATTTTAATTTCTAATTTTATTTAATTAGAATTAGAAATACAGAAAAAACTAATTTTTTCTTCCACCCAAGGAAGAAGGCAACAAGGGAGCCAGTTCACCTAATTTTTGCTTGTTCCTTTTTGCTGTTTTTGACACCCATTTTAAGGGAATCAAAGGTGTACCTAAGCTGGGGCAAGAACGTACATTGTCTCCCATGTCAGGAAAGCAGTTTTATGCTTTCTCCCCTGGAAGATACAAAATGTATTGGAGGCACATGGCAAATACTGGTAAATCAATGGAGTCATTGCTGGGGCAAAGACCACACATACATAAATGTGACATCACAACTTAGCCTGAACTTTATGATCAGGGTCATCTAACATGCCCATTCATTCCCCTCACCCAATCTGGTGTAATTGATGCCTGATGCACTCCAACACATTCGGGTTCCCTGCCAAAGACTAATGCAGCCACCATTGCGTGGGTCCACCATTATTGTTTGACCATTTCCAATCATCTGGATGATGCTATCACTTTTGCAGGCCACAACTTGTGGAGCCTGTGCCACTTTGAATGCATCAGTCTTGCTGCTAATTGGAACCCTGAATCATCATCATCATCATCGTCGTCGTCGTCATCATCATCGTCATCATCCAATGTTGGTTGGGAATCACACCAATCATGGTGAAATTACAAGAAGGAAGGTTAGGATGGTATGGACATGTAGCAAAGAAAACTCAGTGATAAGAAGAGCCATGAAGGCTGGCAACACCGTGAGAGACCTAAGAAGTGGTGGATGGACTACATTAGGGAAGATAATGAAATGTATGAATGCTACTTCTGAGGATGCCTTAGACAAATCTAGAGAGAGGCAGATGTGCTGATGGTATGTGTAGATATCAGGGTGACCATATGACTGGATTTTTCTATATTTGCCCTTTTTAGCCTTCTGTCTGGGTGTCCTCCAAAAGGGCTTCATTGCCCTCCATTTTGGCTTCATTGCCCTCCATTTTGTCTTCATTTTGGAACTTTGCAAGGGTGTGCAGTACCCCATCATGTCATCTGTCATTGGATTTGTATTGAAGAGCAGAATCCAATGCAAAAATCGGTTTTGAAATATCTCCTTCCTATCCAAAGTTATGGCCAAAATACTAAAAAACTTAAATATGCATTGAGTTCTATGGGAAAGTGAAAGTGCCCAATATCGCAGCTTTACTCGTAAATAGGCAAATGTCCCATTGTCTGCCGGAAAGACCAGGCTGAGAGGAATCCATGACCTTGTCCTCCTTTTGAGGTTTGGGCATCTGGTCACCCTGGTAGATGTGGACAACTTCGAAATGCCAGATGCATGTGAAGACACTTGGATACAGGTGTCTTGTGTGCTCTGTGATATAGTGTTGTGTGATATAGGAAGCTGGACTAGATAGGCTTTGGCCTGATCCAGTGGCACCTCTTCTTACGTGGTGGTGGTGGTGGTGGTGATGATGATGATGATGATGATGATGATGATGATGATGATGATGATGATGATGATGGAACCCTGAATATGTTCAGAGAAAAGGTACTGAGCTATTCAAGCAGCTCAGCATCACTTGGCTAAAACCTGCCTTTTTTACTTGCCATTTTTTTCTAGTGCAGCTTTACTGCCCTACCTCTCGCACTTACGCGTTTGGCTAGAAGACCAAATCAATGTGCTTAATTGTGCTTCGTTCTGTGTTTTTGCTTGTGAGCTATATTCTGGTGCCAAAAGCATCGCATCATCTGTTGTTAGTGATACAAAATGGCTTTTTTCCTCCTTTTGGTACTCTAAAATGTTACAATGGGCGTACTCATGATGGTGCTTTTCAAGTAATTTATTTTTAATAATGGAAAGAACTGCTCCCTTTCGTCCCTCTGACGCAGATTTTCCGAGGGCAGGAAGGAAAGGTAATTTGAGCACATCTGCACCATCAAACATAATTGCTTTGTAGCACACTTGCATGCCGATTTGCTGCATCATCCTGTCATCTGGTTCGCATGAAATAGGCTGTGACACATTATGAACTACTAACGGCAAGGAAAGTGTGTGGCATGGACCAAAACAACCGGCTGACAGTCAGATCTGATCAACAAAAGGAGGTGTGAAATGTGTTCTTTTTCTTTCCACAGATATTTCTGCCTTCCTGCACGTTCATACCCAATGTTCAAAACACGTATCCACACAAGCGGACATGCTGTTTTTGAAATGCAGACCTAACTAATGCACATATTATTACCTGCAGTGGGTTTAAAATGCACATCATGTGCGCCATGTAAAAGCACAGGCATTTCTCCAAGCAGGATCATGCGGATCTAAGATGCTGTCGTTTATCATTAGTGCACTTGGCACAATGATAGTGAACCTGACGCATTTAGGTATTGTGTTGTCGCAAATCACATGTTCACTGATCTGCAACAGTGAGAATTTAAACACACACACTATAGATAGCCAAGGGATTCCTCAATGGGCTTAATCTACAAAAGTGATGAGGCTTAAGAGGAAGGAATGGTATTTAACAGACAGGAAGGTGCTATTGCAGATAGGAGAACATGTGGTAAGATGGCAGAGAAGGTGGGATGGGGCAGGGGATGACCAAAAAAAATGAAAATAGAGGCTGGGAGAAGAGTGGCTCAGATCCAGGAAAGGGATGTGATCACTTGGCCGCAAATACAAACCCTATTCCTGGACCCGACCCTGTAGCCCAGGTTCACACAAACCTGAGCCAGTGATTTCACTTGGGCAGGCTTGAGTTGACCCCTCCGTTCCTTGGAAGATTATCCCCAGGGAACAAATGTGGGAACTACCCCAGTGGAACTGGGGCAGGATGCAATGCAAGCTGGTTTGGTGCATTTGTAGGGGAAAGCTTACAAATTGGGCTGTCTTATTGTTGTCTGTGAAAAAGTGGAAACTCACCTTGGTCAGTAAATTCTGCCTCACAAGGTGCTTCAACCCAGAGGAAAGGTTTCTGATCAGTCAGCATTTGCTGTTGTATTTTACAAAAAGCCAGTAAATTACTACTTGAAACAAGTGTTCTTAGATAAACGTCAATCCAAATGTCTGGAGGATGAGACTGAAAAAATGAAGCCAAAGCATTTTTGACACCTGCATGTGTATCTTCTTGGTTTTGAGGCTCTGGACTCTAATCCTCATCTCTCAGACTGCAAGTTATGAAATGTCAAATGAAATTTGAAAACACAAGCAACTTTGGGACAAGGCACCATGAATTTCCAAATAGATTTGTATAAGACAATTTCTGGTAATTGCCACGTTGGGATTTGTCTTGCCTATATTGGACAAAAATATATCAAAGTGGTTCGATAAGGCAGCTTCAGAATGATTATGAATTTAGGTCTCAGTAAAGTCTTCTAGTGCCTAGATCCAACTAGGCAGAGCCTATCTAGTTAGTTCTAGCTAGAGCCTGTGGGAGAAGTTCAACTAAGCAACATTACAAAATTTTTAGTGAATAAATTTTAGCTGATGATTTCATTCATAAGCAATATGGAGAAAATGTGTCAAATCACCTGCTGTGGTTATCCTGATAGAGAAGCCATCTTAAATTGGGTTAATAAAAGTCAGAATTGGTGCAGAGGAATCTGGAAAATAGGCCCAGTCAATTGACAACTCTTTAACCCCAAATCCAGAGTAACTACGGGAGCACGTAAGAGACTTTATGTGTACCCATAGTTACTGCACCACCTCGTGAAAACCTATGGGAAATTCATATTGCAGTTCAGAGTAAGTTGTTCTTACACTGGACTCCCCGTAGTTACACTGGACTCCCCATAGTTACTCTGGATTTTGCCCTTAGTCGGCTTGAATCCTGTGATAATGTAATAACATTCAGCTGTGAGACATAGAGCCCAATCCTATACATGCCAACTCAGAAGTAAATCCTATTATAGTCAATGGGACTTAAAGCACAATCCTGCATTCCTAATGACATTTTCCTGGGAGAAAGACCCATTGAATACAATGGGGCTTCCTTTTGAGTTGACCGGGTTAGGACTGTCTTTATTGCTTTACTTTGGGATTGATCATGCAAATCTGTTATTTGGTGCCTTAACCTATTTCTGCTTTAATGATTAATTAATCTTTCAGTCTCTATTTTAAAGATTTTAATGCTCTGTTCTTTACAATCTTTTATGGGCCCTGGGGGAAGCAGGTGTGCTACTGGCTATTTGGCATTTCTTTTCCTATTTAAGGCTTGTCTGGTGGGTCAGAAGTTCACTTTATGCGAAAGCGGCTCAATTAAGAGCTAAGGGATAGGAATCCTGTTCAGGCAAGCAATTTTCACTGAATAAACCTTTTGTAAAAGGGGCACAGCTGTACATAGTATATTTGATGCTTTTGACTTTGTGATTCAATACTGAGATATGTTTTATTAATGATTTGTGCAAGTTTATTCATGAATTGAGATGTCTTGGAAGTGTGAAATTCCTTACAGTGAGGGCAGTTTGGCAGTGGAATAGATTGTCAAGCATAGGCTCGAACAGCACCTGTCAGAGATGCTCTAGGAAGATTTCCTGCTACAGGCAGAAGGTTGGACTAGATGACCTATCAGTTCGCTTCTGCCTCTATAATTCTATGTGTTATAAGCAATGCATAAGTTTATAATAATACTAGCGAAAAGTGTACCCGCGTTGCGGGAGTAACATTTCCCCATAAGCCATCCCCCATGGTGCATCAACACCCCATGCGCAACTTCCTCCATGCGCAACTTCCCCATGCGCAACTTCCCCCATGCGCAACATCCCCCCATGAGCAACATCCCCCATGAGCAACATCCCCCCATGGGCAACTTCCCCCATGCGCATCTTTCCCCCATACACAACGTCCCCCATGCGCAACCTCCCCCATGCACAACTTCCCCATGTGCAACTTCCCCCATGCGCAACATCCCCCAGGAGAAACATCTCCCCATGAGCAACATTCCCCATGTGCAACTTTCCCCCATGCGCAACATCGCCCCTTGCGCAACTTCCCCCATGCGCATCTTTCTCCATGCACAACTTCCCCCATGCTCAACTTCCCCCATGAGCAACTTCCCCCTTGAGCATCATCCCCCATGCGCAACATCCCCCATGCGCAACTTTCCCCCATGCGCATCAGTCCCCCATGCTCAACTTCCCCCCCCAAGTGCAGCATCCTCACCAGTGCAACCTCTTCCTCCGAACAACATCCCCCAGTGCACCAGGCACCGAGCACCAAATTGGCTGGAAGTTGGTCAGTCTCCCATGTTAAGTATAGGACAAAAACACGTTGACCCCTTTTCAGCCCCTGAAGGGTTAAATTTCTCCACATGGTTCTTGGTGGGTGTTCAGGTGACAGAAGGATCCCTCCCAGAATTCCATGCTTCAGGCCCAGCAGTTGGGGCGGAAGGTTGATGAGTCATGAATTCTCCAATGCAAAGTATAGGGAGGAAAACGCGTTGCACCCCTTTTCACCCCTTCCGGTTGGAATTTCCAAAAACTGGTTCTTAGTGCATCCCTCCGTCATGAAAGGAACACCCACACCAAATTTCACGCTTCTAGGGTCGGCGGTTTTGGCAGGGCAGTGATGAGTCAGTCAGTCAGTGACTTTTCTCTTTTATATATATAGATTTAAAAGTGGCAAGCTATCCAGCTTGTTGTGGGTCTGTGGAACTCCTTGCCACAGGATGAGGTGATGGCGTCTAGCTTCAATGCCTTTAAGAAGGAATTGGACAAATTCCTAGAGGAAAGACCATCACAGGTTATACACCATGAGGGGTGTGTGTGAGTGCATAGATAGATTTAGAAGTGGGCAACCTTAAAATGCCAGATGCAAGGGAGGGCATCTGGATGCAGGTGTCTCATGTGCTCCCTGAGGTGGGCCGCTGTGAGATACGGGAAGCTGGATAGATGGGCTGTTGGCATGACCCAGTGGAGGCTTTTCTTATGTTCTTATGCTGAAACAAGTTCCTGTCTGGAAGGAGCCATGTACCACATGATCTTGCAGGCACCCAGCAAGGGACTGGAAATAAATGTACAAGGTTGATCCAGATAGCAGATATACAGTCCTCTTTGTGTCACAAGAGAGATGGGAATGACACACAAACAATGGGATTTACATTGACTGAATTGAATTCAAAGTTCACAGAAAACCTCTTAGATTCCACATTCCTGCCAAGTTGTATCTTTGACATGCACTGTGGTTGATCTATTCATGTATAAGCATCAGTGAGACCAAGGAATTATTAAAGACACTTTTTAGGATCTACCCTAAAAAGTGAATGGGGGATCAGATCAGATTCCCCATTGACTCCATGCATATTAGGTTCCTGTGCAAGGGTGCTGAACAGCACATCAAGACATTTACTGTGACATCTAGAAGATGATTTTGATTAGGTGATTTTTGGAGAATCTTATCAAGAGGGAAATCTTAGACTCTCAGGGCTTGGCCATGCCAGTTTTCCAGGTTTCATTTGACTGCATTCTTTTTGCATTCAATGACTTTACTCAGGAGTAGAGACATAGCAAGCGGGGGAGTGGGTGCCAGCCTTCCCTCCTCTTGCTGTAATATAGCCTAAGGGCGCAATCCAGAGTAAGTCTGGGGAGACCTTGCTCCAACGTAGGAACAATTTACTCTGGATTGCAATATGAATTTCCCATAGGTTTTCACTAGGTGGTGCCATAACTACTCCAACATAAATGTCTCTTATGTGCTCTTGTAGTTACTCTGGATTGTAGGGTTAGCTCACTGTAATACATATAGTATATAACTTTATATAACTTTAGTGGTTCTTTGGATTGCATGGGGAAATATAGTGTGTTCTGTGTACACACACACGCACACACATAGAGAGAGAGAGAGAGAGCGAGAGCTCATACAGCTGTATTTTTGTGTGTTTTAGGCTGTATTTAAAATTATGTTCAGAACAGATGGTAAAAGCAGTGTCAAAATTAATATGTGCAGTGGTGTGAAGTGAGATTGGCTGCCCATAATTCCTCCCACGTTTTGCATTTCTATAGAAAGTCATGCAATCTGATTTAATTGACTGTAACTAAATCTGAGCAATATGAAGAACAGGGGGAAAATCCAGACTCTGGAGGCTATTAGCACAAGCCTCTTGCAAAACATAAGTTTAACATGTGTTTGTGTGTTTAATTTCTTTTCAAACACTTTTTTTTGTTGCTAAATTATGTTGTTAGTTGGAGTTGGGGACCTGCGTGTCCACTGTAGTTGCCCAATCAATATCTCTTGTCCACTTTAAATTAGAATAGGACTTTCAGTTGCTAACAGACTATGTTTTGAAGTGCATATGACTAAAGGGAATGAGTAATTCTGTTAATTTATGTATATATATAAAAATTTTCTGATCTCAGTTGTTACCATGACATGTTTTATGCATATAAGGCAGTGGTTTCTAAGGGTTTCTAGCTCGGTGGAAAGTTTTCCACAATGAATTAAATACTGAAGGAGACCTATTTCAACTACCAGCAGTTTGTGCAGGATTGGGGGCAGGAGGGCTACTTTAGAGTTTGTTCAGGTTTAAGAGATACTTTCCAGACCTTGTGAGTTTTGCCATCACCCTGTGTGAACTGAGCCCTCATTATCTGTAGGTTTGTTACCTGCAGATTTCTTCATCCAAGGGTCTCTGAACCTGCGGATGGGTAACCTGCGGGATGGGGAACAGGGCAGATTAATTAAGGTTAAGGAGTAGGGAAAGTGGTACCAGCAGCAGTGGCATTGCCAATATCGCATTCTCCTTCCCAGCCTCAACCCATCTTTCCTCCCCTTATCCTCAAAACTATTCTGTAATGTAGGTAAGGATGAGGAAGAGTGACTGATCTAAAGTTACCAGGAAATTTCATGGCTGAGTGGAGATTTTAGGTGGAAGATAGAGGTTTTTCCACCTCTAAATCCAATTCTCAGATGGCTACACTAGCCTGGTTCTCTTAACAGCAGTTGTATCCTTTTTGGTGACTGTTGCACATGCTAGCCTTCACCCAATGCTGCAACCATGGAATATTTGTTCACACAAGTGTGTTATCACCCATCAAACTGAAATTCAAAGGGCACAATCCAACTCAGACGAATTCTTATTGATTTCAATGGAGAAATGAAAGAAAAAGAACAAGGAATGAGTCACTCTCTTCCATTGACATGAATGCAGTTTTAAAATGATCCACATTGTGCCCAGTCATTTGCTGCTGGGGTGCTATTCCTATGCATATTCCTAATCCCCACCCTGATTTGGGTTTCAGTTAACAAGCAAAACAGATGGTAAAGGGGTACCGAAGGGTGAAGGGTGCCGCCTTGAGTTGGGCTAGACAGCCTGAGAAAGGCGGGATAAAATTTTTTTAAATAAATAAAATAAATAAGGTTAACCAATCGAGGAATGGGAGCAAATATTAAGTACACACTAGCAACATTCAAGAAATACATTCAGTCATAGGCTAATATGCTCACCCATCTCTGGGTACCTTTTTTCCTAGTTGCATGTATGTGTGTGTGTGTGTGTGTGTGTGTGTGTGTGTGTGTGTGAGAGAGAGAGAGAGAGAGAGAGAGAAGTGGGGGTACCCCAACCCTGCAGATAGTTCTCTGGATTGGTGTATGGAGTTTTTTAAAAAGTCAGATTCCTTCGTTTCATGTTGCCAGTGCAATCCCCTAGGCTTTCATTAATTCTACTCTTATATAGATAATGATGTCGGTCTTAGGGGAAATTGCCGCTGTGACTTTTCAAATCACAGGACTCGAAGTTCTGTAACTGATGACTCTCTCTGAACTGACAATTTTAATTTGTTATCTCAGACAGGCAGGGGACCTCTTGAGATATTTTAATCAAATAGGAACTCTGCTATCACTTGATGGGAACATTTGGCAAGAAATTAGTTGTGATTTTGCGCAAATAGCCTTTCAAGAGATCACCCTTGTTCAAATTATTGTAATGTACAAAGAGGAATCGAGGGCAACTCAGTTGATCATTTTCAAATATGCATCAATGGATTCATCTTGAGATTTATGCCCTCTGTGCTCATTGCTTTATAATTCTTTTCATCTTGCTGTGTTTGATTGCATAGGTTAGTGTGCATTTATATTTGAATATACTCACCTCACATACTCCAGATAGTCAAGATAGATAGCAACAGAAAACAAGGTTGGCAACAGATTTTTCTGGGTTTATATGAATTTTGTACTCCCTGTGAGTGACATTCTGATCACTAGGAAGAACAGAATGAAAACGCAATAAGGTAGTATATAAATGTGTGGAGTGGACGAATATATCTCACCCTGATGAGGGTATGCCAAAAAAGGATTTTTTAAATAATCACACATTAAACAAACTGGTAAAAAGGATTTTTTAAATAATCACATACTAAACACACTGGTACCTGCCTCAAGTGGAATGACGGTGTCCCTTGGAATGCCTAACGATCAGGGATGTTGCAAATTTTGTTGATTCTCATCCATTTGACTTTCATTACTTTGCTCTTTCAGCCATTTTAAATTAAATCAGGAAGAGTTAAATCTTCTGTAAAACTACTCACATTTTTCAGCAGCCTACAAAGAAAGGATTCAAAGAGGTAACTGGAGGTTAGGATTGCAAGGACTCCCCATAGTTACTCTTGATTTCACCCTTACCCTAAAATCCAGAGTAACTATGGGAGCACGTAAGAGGCATTATGTGTACCCGCAGTTACTGTACCACTTAGTGAAAACCTATGGAAAATTCATATTGCAATCCAGAGCGAATTGTTCTTACACTGGAGCAAGGACTCCCTGTAGTTACTTTGGATTGCGCCCTTAGTTATGCTCAAGTACATGAATTGTTACACATTGTTATTTTTAATAGCCATACTTAGGACTGTCATTTTTTTGTATGGGTTGTATTAAAGGTGTCCTCCACTAGTTGTGTCCACATCTAAGGGCAGTGCTCATCCCCATTACAAGGCCAAAGACCCAGCATTGTCAATTCAGGCACATAGGGATGCCTGCATCCATGGATACCTGAAACTTCAGATTCATGTTCAATAAATACAGGGTCCCACGTAGAATGATCCATAAATTCATGATCCATAAATACAGGGTCTGATGTATAATGACCCATAAATTCATGATCCATAAATACAGGGTCCACCTGTATATTTGGTAAGCAAGACAGAGGAAAACCAACAAGAAGTGTTGATCTTTTTTCGGAGAATCGTGTGTCATTGTATAAATACGGAAAAATAGCCAATTATATGGGCCTTTGAAATATTGCTTCTTTATATTCTGAACCTAGTGGTTTCATTGTGAGGGAAGTATTATTTAGTATGAAACATTTCTTAATCTTGCTTTTCAGCAGGAAATTGTCCATTTTAAAAACAATAATGTAATAACAACACACATCTATAACTATGAGGGGTAAATACATTGGGAGTGAGAACTTCATAGAAAAAGACCGAAGAGGAAAGGGTTCTTCTGAGACCCTACTCAGCATTACACCCTGCCAACACAAATTAAAAGGAAAAAAAGCAATCAGGTCTTCATTCACCCATGAGCTGATAGTATAAGTAGAACATTTAGAAACTTTTAAGCAAATAGCAAATGGGGTCATTAGAGACAATCCCGAAGGTGGTCATTTGTAATGAAGTGGCCCATTAGATGTGGGTCATGCAGACACTCCAGGTAAATATGGTTAAATGAGCTGTGAGACAGAGGAAAGATAATACAACAGACAATGAGGCATAAAGCTTGTTAAGAAACCCAAGTATTAGCCACCAGAATTAATAGCCTCTAGGAAGGGACATATTCCTTCCTCTTCATATGTTACATGAGATCAATCCTCAGTTGTGAAATTTCTTGAATGAGAAATAAAATGGCACAGTAAAAATTGCTACAGACAAGAACATCTCATTATATATCAGATCCAAGGCATAAGAAGGACTACTGGGTATGTGGGTTCATGCAAAGTATTCAATAGTATTGAATGATTAGTATCCTTTATTTTCCTCCACTTCTTTTTTGTGAACAGATACATCTTAGAGCAGTGTTTCTCAAAGTGGGGGTCGCCTAGAGGTTTCCTGGGGGTCGCCTAAAGACACCTGGTGCAGGGGGCCAGGTCAGGTTTGCCAGACCTCCAGCTGTAGCTGTGCGCACACTGGGGCTGGCTGACAGCCTCAGGGCCCAATCCTATGCATGCCTACTCTGAAATAAATCCCAAAAATGTGGATAGGATTGCAGCCTCAGGGCCCAATCCTTTGCATGCCTACTCTGAAATAAATCCCATTATAGTAAGGAGGGCCTTTACTCCTATGTAAATGTGGATAGGATTTCAGTCTCAGGGCCCAGTCCTATGCATGCCTACTCTAAAATAAATCCCATTGTGTTCAGTGTGTGCATAGAACACACATTTCATTTGTAACAATGAAAATACATCCTACATATTGGATATTTACATTACGATTCATAACAGTAGCAAAATTACAGTTATAAAGTAGCAACGAAAATAATTTTGTGGTTGGGGGTCCCCACAACATGAGGAACTTATAAAAAGGTCATGGCATTAGGAAGAGTGAGAACCACTGTAGAGCATAATCTTAAGGTGCTGGTGGTTTAAGATTAAAGCCTTAATCTTAAGGCTCAGCATCAGTGTGGTACTGTGGTTAGACACTTAGGTAGGCCTGGGTTTAAATCTTTGCAGAATCATAAAGGATGACTTGCTGCCTATCACTAGCTCCCTGCCTCATAGGGTTATTAAGAACTCAATCCTATGCCTTTCTGCTCAGAAGTAAGTTCCTTTATAGTAAATGAAACTAAAAAAATAGCATTCATCTATATCTATATCTCTACTGTATTTATAAAAGAGAAAAGTCACTGACTCACTCACTGACTCACTCATCAATGCCCAGCCAAGACAGCTGGGCCCAGAAGTGTGAAACTTGGGGTGGGTGTTCCTTCCATGACTGAGGGGTGCACTAAGAACCAGTTTTTGGAAATTCCAGCCGGAAGGGAATGAAAAGGGGCGCAACGCATTTTCCTCCCTATACTTTGCATTGAAGAATTGGTGACTGTGGGATGCTCTGCCCCAACCCCCGAACCTAGAAGTGTGAAATTCGGGGAGGGAGTTCCTTCTGTCACATGAACACCCACCATGAATTGATTTTGAGAAATTTAGCCCTTAAGGGGCTGAAAAGGGGCAACTTGTTTTCGTCCTATACTTACCATGGAAGACTGACCAACATCCAGCCAATTTGGCACTCAGTGCCTGGTGCAGTGGGGGGATGTTGTTTGGAGGGAGGGGTTGAACTGGGGAGGATGCTGTGCATTGGGAGATGATGTGCATGGGGGTTGATGCACATTGTGGGGTTGATGCTCATGGGTGAGATGATGCGCATGAGGGAGATGATGTGCATGGGGAGATGATGCGCATGGCGGGATGTTGTGGATGGCGGGATGTTGCACATGGGGAGTTGATGTGCATGGGAAGTTGATGCACATGGGGTTGTTGCACGTGGGGAGATGATGAGCATGGGGAGATGATGTGCATAGGGGACTTATGTGCATGGGGGATGTTGCACATGGGGTGTTGATGCACATGGGGGATGTTACATATGGGGAATGTTGCGCCTGAGGAGATGTTGCGCATGGGGGTTGATGCGCATTGGGGTTGATGCACATGGGGGGGTTGATGCACATGGGGGGATTGATGTGCATGGGGGTTGATAAGCATGGGGGGATGATGTGCATAAGGGAGATGGTGCGCATAGGGGAGATGATGCGCATAGGGTACTTATGTGCATGGGGGGATGTTGTGCGTGAGGGGATGTTGCTCATGGGGTATTGATGCTCATGTGGGGTTGAAGCATATGTGGGAATGTTGCTCATGGGGGGACTGATGCGCACGGGTGACTGATGTTCATGGGGGATGGTACATCATGGGGGGATGATGTACAGGGGAATTTTACTTTGGCAAAGTGGGTATACTTTTTGCTGGTGGAGCATAATAGGAAAGCTATATACACCATTGTGAACGCCTTGGAGGAACGGTATGATATAAATCACAAACCAGGGGTTCTTTTAAGAACCTTGTTTCATATGTGCATTCATCAAACTATTTTGCACATAGTTCACACATTCCACTACAATTTTTAATACTTCTGCCAGTTTTAGAAGCAAGGTGAGACTGACTCACTGAACCCCTGGGTTTCAATTGAACCCTAGTTAAGAACCATGGGAATAACTGTTTTTTCCAACAAATCCTTGATTTGGAATGATTAAATGGATGTGTACAATGGAAAATAAGACTGAAACTTTGAGTCACTAGCAAGTAAAAAGATTGTGGCATTTTATCTGCAAATGAGCAGATCAAATAAAAGTGTTGATGACTGTAAAAAATGTACTGAACCATGACATTGCAGTCATGATGAGCATATATTGTTTGCCCTTTCCACCAGATCAGCTTCAGGAAAGCCAGGCTCTGTTTGTGACAATATGTTGTTGCTTCAATGCAACTGTGCAATAACTAACTCAAAGATCCTTGAAGGAATCTGGATGACTGATTTTCTTACTGCAGAACACAGGAGTGAGATTGCGTTGTTTTAGAGAACTGTGTGCCAGAATTTGATTAATAGCCTGTGAGTAGCTGAATGTGTTCCTGCCGTCCTACAGCAAGTGCCATATGGTCCATTATCACTTTCATTATAAACTGCATCTTAGCACAGTGACAAGTACAATTCTTGACAAGCAGAGAAATCATCTAATAGGAAAGAGACCGTAATTTGCAGCAGTAGAATTTACTTGATGTCCTAGGGTGTGAGGGCTTGTGGGCAGAGAGTGGAGCTTTCTGCAGTCAGGCTAACATATGCCACAATAAAAAAATAAAATAAAATAAATTTTGAGGTTGTTCAACAGCTGTCCTTCAGGGGCACATAGACAGATAATTTTTTTTAAACACTAGGGAAAGGTTAATGGAAAATCTTGGCTATATCAGTGAAACACCAAGAAAAAAATAGTTTAAAGAACAAACCATTTTAGATACAGAATATTCAGAGGAAGCAATAAACACAGGATTCCAAAGGATACTGTTTGAATGTTCTATATCATTACAGATCCAAATTTGTTATACAGGACAGTGATTTTTTTATATGTGGATTTAAGTCAACACGAATGGCAGTAGAAAAACTGCTTTTCTTCTGTTGTATAGAGGTAATCATGCAAAGAATCATTCCATTTTTCAGACCCAGAATCAAATATTAAGATACTACCTTATTTTATTAGGCACAATAGAGAAGCAAGAAACATGGAATTAGGTCTTTAAACCTATTTTTCCATTTCTACATAAATGTTTTTTATCCAGAGGAGATACTGGAACAGAACTCTAGTAGATAACAAGGGACACCTGTAGTTTCATGTATCTCAGGTTAGGAGTGTCAAACATAAGGCCCATGGGCTGGATATAGCCCCCAGAAGCCATTTTTCTGGCCCCTGTTATGATTGGGCTCTCCCAGCATAGCATTGGGCTCTCTCAAGTCTTGAAATTATGAACAAGATTTGCTCATTTTCTCTTCTGTCGTTTCCAGTTTATGAATTTCTAGGTGAGAATAAAGTGGTTATTTCTGGCAATAATCTGCTTAACAGTATCACTTCCCACTCAATGATCTTGCTTCTGGCTCTCAGCACATACCATGAATGCTATATGGCCCTCAACATAAGTAGAGTGAATGTGAGTTTTGACCCATCTGTCTTAAGGTGTGTTTCAGTGATGGGCCCAGCCTCCCTGAAGATCCAGTTCGCCGGAAGTTCGGGGGCTGGGCCGGGGTCAGGGGTCAGGGGGCGGGGCGGGGGGCGGGCGGGCGGCTTCACTAACCAGGCTGCACTGCACATGTGCCAGGCTTGGCGCATGCACAGTGCGTCTCCTGAAGCCGAGCTTGGCTTCAGGAGAGTCAGTGTGCCTGCGTCCACCTGGACGCACGTGCACTAAGTCTCCTGGGGCTGAGCCCTAAAAGACTCAGTGCACGTGCGTCCAGCTGGACGCAGGCGCACAGAGTGTCCTGGGGCTCGCGCCAGGATGCTACGCAGGCGCACTAAACTTCCTGGCGCTGAGCCCTAGGAGACGCAGCGCCAGCAGACACTGGCGAACCAGTCCCCGCGGCTCTTGCAGCCGCAGCTCTGACCGGATCGCCAGCGTCAACCGAGGGGGAAGATCCGGTTCGGGCGAGTAGGCCCGAACCGGCATCTGCCCACCAGTGGTGTGTTTACAAGGTAACTCTTGATGGGCAGTTGGGATCTGTTTCCTTGACCTGATTCTTTCACTGATTGACCTGATTCTTGACCTGACCTGATTCTTTCCCAAAGGCATGAATGACAGTTCATTTGCAAAAATCTTTGTGCATCAGCAGGAATTTGCAAGATAGGATATAATCCTAACCTAGGCAGGCACAACTATTGGTTTTTTGTTCCCTGGTGATATAGGGAGGTAAAAACATGTCTGTGCACTGGCCTAACCCTCCCCCAGAAGTGGTGCAGAAGTGTCTTACAGCACTTTGGTCAAGTCACATCCCCAAGTCAGCATAGAACTTATGCTGAGACTTACCCTCAAATCTAGAGTAACTTCGGGAGCATGTAAGAGACATTACGTGCACCCATAGTTACTGCATCACCTAGTGAAAACCTATGGGATATTCATATTGGAATCAAGAGTAAGTTGTTCTTACACCGAAGCAAGGACTCCCCATAGTTACTCTGGATTTTGCCCTTAGGCAGGCCTAACTATAGGTTAGAATTGCAGCTAAAAAGTTTGCACTTTGCTAGCTAAAAATTCATTGGAAGCAACTTTTATAAAATAAATGTAAAATAAATAAATTTGAGTCTTTCCAATCAATATTTTCCATATTGTCTTAGTAATTTTTTTCAAGTCTCCAATGGAAGAGACTTGAGACTGTCTTATCTTTGGGGCTATAGAACTAAGAGCATCCAGAATTGTATGAGGGTTAGAAACAACAGCAAGAGCCTTTTTAATATTTCCACATATTATTTCTTTGAGGTGACTATGGATAATTTTGAGCCAAACTGTGACTGCATTTCACCTGCAGGAGCAATGTGTTGGTTCCCTAAGTTATCAGTTACACAATAGACCTTCTGTTTTCAGCTGGAAACATCAGTGAGCTTCATTTGGGGGAAGCAATGGAGCAATATGTTTTCCATATTTAAGATGTATCACTGAATGCAGCTCTCTCTTTGCACTTGAAAGGAAGAATAAGAGCAGACTAAACTCCATGAGTAATAAAAATACAACCCAAATCAGCAAGAGCGATGATAGTGGAGCTGGAATTTGAGTGTTTTTCTTGAATGTCTTTCCTACAGCACTTTCTTGCGGAACAAGTTGTACATTGCAGTCCTTTTTTGCCTTTAGCCGTACCTCTAAATGTCACTTAACGTGATCTCTGGAGTTGTGGATTTACAGGCAGAACATCTGAGAAGTTTTGGAGGAAGTCCAAAAATAAGGCTATACCTCTACGTTGTCAACGGACTTTGATTAAAGCGAAACATGAAGCAAATTTGGAAGTTCTTCCTCAGGCAGAACAGACTAAGGAAAAACTGCTGAAATTTCTCCCGGGGGGTTTCACACATGCAGGGGAGAAGCTAAAAGTGCGGGGAAAACATTTTCTAGAAGAAAACATTTTCTCAGACTGCTAAATACCCATGTAATGTGGCCCATCCCTCTTCACCTTCAGAATCATTGGGTACAACAAGAGCAATGTGGAGGAGATGCCTCCGTGTTGCTCCCACAACCCAATGTGGCTCCAGCAGTGAGGGGAAGGGGCCACTTTACATGGACATTCAGACCCCTGAAAAACTTTCAGCCCAAACCAGAGTAGCCCTTGCATCGACGCAAGCCCCGTTGTGTCGACGCAAGAGTCAGTTGCATCGGTGCAGTAGCACAATAGAGCCTCTGCATCGATGCAAGAACACAAAAAAGTCAGCAAAGTCAGCAAAGGGGGGCCTCTTAGCTGTGCCTGCTGTCTTGAGAACATGAGAGCATAAGCGCCATAGCAGCATGAGAGACTCCGTCGATGCTACTGTGGTGCCATTAGCAATTAGGAGTGGGCGTAACAGGGGAGTGACGGAGGCATGGTCCTCACTAATGTAGCTATTGTGTATCCTGAGCAGGGTGACCAGATGCTAGAACCCAAAATGTAGGACAAGGACCTTGAAAAGTCTGGATTTTCAACTGAAAATCCAAATATTTTTTTTTAAAAGGTATAGAACAAAATGTAGGACATGGTTATATTTCCCCTTTACTCCGGAGTAAACTCCATTGATTTAATGGGCTTACTTCTGAGTAAATATGATATGGGCTGGGGAGACTGCTGGAGGTGGATGAAGAGGGGGGACTTAACAGGGCTGACCTGGATGGCGGGGCTGGAAGGCTGGAGGGCTTCTCTCTGGAAGGCGTGGGTGGAGCAATGGGACCTGGCTGTCGCCTGCCTCCAGTAAGAGCTGCCTGGCTGAGTTGCTGGACAGAGGTCCCTTCCTTTCCCTGTGCTCTCCAAGTAACTGCTGCTGCGCTCCAGTACAGCGAGGAGGGGACGCAGCAATAAGTCGGGGGCTTCTCCCTGTCTGGAAAAGGGTGTGAGAGATAGTCTGGCCAGTGTGTTATCGGCTAGGATGGCTGTGCTGGAGGATCCTCTGCTATCCTTCCTCTGTGTGCTCTGGAGAGGAGGCAGGAGGATTGCAGCACAGCCATCCCAGACTGGAGAGGAGACTCAAGGAGAGGAGTCTGGGTGGGTTGAATGCTCCACCCCCTCTAGCTACACCATTGGGCAGCCCCTCTGTCGCCAGCTGAGAATCCTCTTCCCCTCTCCTTCCCTCCCCCTTTCTGAGTCAGCAAAGTTACCTGCACCTGATGCTCCCTGGATGGGGTCGTTCCTCTCCTCCTGGCTCTTGTGAGTGGGGACCCTGGGTCTGCTGTGCTGTCACTTTAGTTCTGGGGTTCTCTCCTGACTGCTGTTGTGTTGCCAAAGAGTACAGGACACTCATGACTCTCTTTTTATACTGTTTTTATTGACAATAAACATATATCTATCTTTGCACTCTTGTCTCTGCTGGTGTCTGAGTTTTCCTCGGCCACCTTGCATGCTTAGGGGGAGGGAGTGGGGGCCCCCTTCCCTTGGCATCTTCCCATTTCCGCCCCCGACAGCCTTGCCCTGTCCCTTCCCTGACAGCTTGACAGCTGGTTGCCCATGTCAGTAGGAGGGTGTGGACAGTGCAGGTGTTTGTGATTCAGGGTGATGTGAGGAGAGTCACCTCCTGAGCAACTCCAGCCCAGGTGCTACTTACTGGGTGTCTACTGAACATGCATGGCGGAGCAGCCTTGTGCTCTGGAGCACTTATGGAGCACTCTGGAGCACTTATGGTCACTGCTCTGGAGCATTTATGGAGCCCAGGCTTCCTGCTTCTCTGAAAGCAGCATAACCCACTGTTCTGGATACAGAATATTTGGGGCAGCATAGCCAGGGCTCTCCTCACTGCCCTTACTCTGGCTTGTGCCCTGAGTGTTTTTAACCTGCTCTAACTATTCCACTGGATGTGTGAAACCCTCAAAGAAATCTTAGCAATCTTTCCTCAAGATGCACCACTGCTAGGGTTGCCATAATTCTCTTCAAAATCAGGACAGGATCCTCTGTCCCATTTGCTACTACTTGAACACACTCCCCCAAGATTGGGATTGTCCCTGTTTTTCTTGACATATGGCAGCCCCAACCACGTCACACATCTCAACTTGGGCATGGTGGTGCTAAGAGTTGAAGGTGGTATTTACAAATAGTCATCTGGGAACATGGAGGTTTCGTTTTAGAGGTTTGTTGGCAGCCATTTTGTCACAAGCGAAAGATTGTCCATAGTTAACAAAATCACCGTCGCAGAGCCCAAGAGAGAAATAGTTGGAATATCTTCTTGATTCATCTTTCTATATATAGTTGATTCGAGGAGAACATTTGTCACCTTTATTTGGGTACTTTCATTGTGCAGTTATGCTTAGACTGCTCACATGCTGAGGATGTATTTGTGTAGCATTAAGAAAAGGTTAGATGTCCTTTGCTAAAGTTCTAAGTGGATAAGATCTGATTCTTCCTAGGTAGGCATAAACAGTCAAAGGTAATTAAACAGCACTGCTGACTCACTCATAGATTGATCTCTTACAAAAACAGCCATAATAGTTTAATTAACAGAGTTGTGCTGACTTGCCTCGCCGATCCATGACAGTCACAATGACTGTTTCCATTTTTATTTCAACAATATTGTTTTAGCAATCAGTGGCAACAACATCAAGGAGAACAGAGAAGCATGTCCGTCCTCAGCCATTATTTCAAATTACAAAAGCAAGACTGTAATTGGAGTGAATGCTTTGCAAGGTCTGTCACAACTTATACCAACTTATACCATCAACCTGCCACCAAGTAGACTCACTGTGGAATTTACTCCTTTGTAACTCATGTTCAGGCTCCTGCAAAGTTCAACTTCACCATGGGCTTCTACTATGTTTGGAACTTATTTGCAGTTGTACAGTGGTACCTTGCTTAACAAGTGCCTTGCTTAACAAGGGATCCACATAACAAGCAAAAATTTATCTAGGATTCCGCCTCACATAACAAGTGTTGCTTCACTTAACAAGCACATTTGTTGGCAGTTGGGGCAGACATGATGGCCGGCAGCCCTTTTAAAAAGCATCAGGGCTGCCTAGCGTGCCTGCCCATAGTGAAAGCAACACTTCCATGCTGTTCTTCCTGTGGCTGGGCATCTGCTGGGCAGGGGGAGAGAAGAGCAGTGGAGAAGAGGGAAGCTGCTCAGGGCTAGCCAGAAGGGAGCAGGGGAGAGAGAGAGACTCAGGATGGAGAGAAGGAGAAAGTGGGGAGACACCTGGAATTGCAGAAGAAAGTGTCTTTGATTGCAGCTTCCTAACCATGTCTTCCCAGAGGTAAGCCCCATTGTGTTAAATGGGGCTTACGCCCAGGAAATTGTCTTAGGATTTCAGTCTAAGTAGACTTCATAGGATCATGCACATTGAATGCATGTTTTGAATTAAATTCCAGTTTTTTGTCATCATTTTTACATCCAGTTAATATTTTTAAATGAATATTTTTTGGGTTCTGGAACCAATTGTCTGCGTTTCCATTATTTCTTATGGGAAAATCCACTTCACATAAAGAGTGTTTCATATAACAAGCATGCTTCCAGAACAAATTAAACTTGTTATGTAAGGCACCACTATATAATAAAGAATTCAGAGTAGTGGGATATCTACTGCAATACAGTATTACTTTAATGTTTTAAAACTAAAAATTTATTACTTTTCTGCATAAGGGAGCCTGCCATTTCTCGATGCCACAGCAAGTCTTTAACTCCTTAGCACTAGTAAATGAAAAGAAAAGAAAATTAAAACCTATAACGCTTTTTGAAAGCACCCATCAGTATTGCTCACCACGCATCTAATTTTATTGTTCACATGGATAGAAATTCAATTTTTAAAAACTGAACTTAACCTTAGGGTTTGTTTGATTTTTGAGGCATTAAGATTTGTTGTTGGTTTCAAAATATTTTGAAAGCTGTAAACACTAGTAATTCTTTGAGGGGGATGACCATATAATGGGTATTAGTGTAATAAGATTGTAAAAGCAATCTGTTTCTAATGCTGCAATCCTAAAGGCACTTTCCTGTGAGTAAGGCCCATTGCGCACGATGGAGCTTACTTTTGAGTAGACATGGTTAGGATTGCACTTTAAATAGAAAAGGATATTTGCACAAGATCAGCCAGAAGGAATAGTGTTTTGGGGGTCCCTTCCCAGTTGCTTTCAAGAGGAAGGGGAATTTTTAAAAAATAGTGAAAAATTGACTCAGATTAGGGGAGAACACATGCTGTATTTTTTACTGGGATTCTTCATTGCGGCTGTTTGTGGAAGTGGAGCCTATATAATTCTCACAATAGTGTTGATGATATCAATTGCGGGGGAGGAAAGGCGGGATATAAATTGATTAAATAAAAATAAATAAATTGCAAGGAATATAATATCATAGTTAAAGGAGCAAATACAGGCATGTCCCAGTATCCACATGGGTTCCTTTCTGGAACTGACCATGGTTACCTGAAACCGGGGATGTCATGTGCCCAGGAAATTATCTGTTTATGTTTTAGTTACAAATACAGGAATGAAAGAGGATTGGATGGATTACACCAGGATGACCAAACCCTGTATCCATTTGAGCTGTGGACATAGTTTGTCCATCACCATCCAAAGCCACATGAAAAATCACTTTTGAAACTACAGAACAATGGTTCCCAAATCTACCCTGGTAGATTTCACAGCCCCCTTCTTGCACAGTGCTCGGTTATGCTGGTGCCATGCCACAGGAGGATGAGATGGCCACCAACGCTTCCTGGAAATTGTGTGCCAGTCATGTGAGATCTTGTGATATTAGGCAAAATCTTGTAATATCTTTTGAGAATCATGTGGGGTCATGCAAAAAAAAAAAGGCATTAGATTTTGTGCAATCTTGGCCTGGCTAGGATGGAAGGTTTTAAGAGAGTCGAGAAGGAGCGGCCACCAGGGACATCCTATGGCACCCATGTAGGTTTGCTTTGGTACCCTGTGGTGTCGTGGCACTCAGTTTGGAAGCCACTGCTGATGGGTTTTAGTAGTTGTATGGCATAGTGGGCACTGGCCAGAGAGAGAGAGAGAGAGAGAGAGAGAGAGAGAGAGAGAGAGAGAGATTCTATCAGACACAATCAACTCCTCTATTCAATTAAGAGTTCAACAATTTAAACTTTCATTTTTAAGTGGAAGAATGACATAAAAGGGACTTTAACCTTGGGGTTTGTGTGATTTTGAGGCATTAAGATTTGTTGATATTTAAAAAAATTAAAAGGTGTAGAAACACTAGTAATTATTTTGCTCACTCTTCCCTCACTTTTTCCTTTAGCTTTTAAAAAAGCACTTTTCAACACCTGCGGGGTTCCAAGTGCATCCTGTTTGTTGTTGGAGGAATTATGTCAATCTACAGACTGGTAATCCTACCCTGATGATTTTACAAGAAGTTGGGCTCTCTCTCATCCACCAACATCTCACCCAGGACATTTATGATCCACCAACATCTGGCCCAGGACAAGGAAACTTCTCCCCCAGGACATTTATGATTCACCAACATCTGGCTCAGGAGAAGGAAAACTCCCACCTCAAACCTCCACTGCCTTGTGGCTATACCCATCTATGGGAAAGGCTTCAGGAGTCAACCTCGAGGAAAAATCCGGAGCTGGAGTCCTGGAAGCAGTTTTGTAACTGTATACAATCACCTTCTGGCAACTCCTGCAACGCAGCTGGAACCAATCATATTGGCATGGAGAGGGAGGATTTGCTGCTTGGGTAACAGCCTATCCTCCATATCAATCTACCCAGGCTTTCGTGCCCTGGAGGGTAAACTTTTCCCATTTGGAGCATGATACCATGGTTTTTCGAGACTGACAGATGCCAATGATGATGATGAATCTCTGGATGCTTCCCTTTTACCCATGCACAATGTATGTATAATGCATTCCACTTATAGCTTAGTTATGAGATCCCATAAGGTAATAATCCACCAATAATCAGGATAAAATATGACTGCTATTGTTGTGCAGACTTTCTTTTTTCATTACAAGAAAGTGGATTATTGCCTTGTAAAAAAGCACAATAGCTGTTCTACAATATATGATTCCCCACTTTCTGAAGAAATATGGCGTAAAATAAATTATTTAAAGATTACCATGATCAAAGTTATTATGATTCATGAGTTCAGTGCAAAAGTTGAGTGCATGCTTAAATCCTCCCATCATCAGGGGGAAAAACTATTTAAATATTGCTAAAATCGTTACTGGGGAGCACAATCCAAGCACTTGCCTACGATGTTGTAAATGTGCCATAATGCATGCCTGTGACACCATAGATGTAGGATAAGGTGGTGCAGGGAGTTGTATCAGCCTCCCTGAATGGTGCTGGGTCCTACAGTATAGTCTGATGAGTTGCACTGGCTGATTTGGAGCAGGGATTAGGACTTGGCATGTTAGGAAAAGGCAGGGGACAGTTTTTGGTACCAATGGCACTGTAAATATCCGATGTTCCCTGCCCAATTTTGGTAGTATGGCTTCTGGAATGGCTTTTATAAAGAGCCAACCCAGTACAAGGGTGGGCAGGAGGGCCCAGATTACTGAATACAACACATTTTGCTATGGGTAGTAGTTCAACAAATCAGCCCTGACATGTAGAGGACAAGAAACACACAATGTATAGACTGCAATCCTAAAGACAGTTTACTGGGAGTAAGACCCATTGGGCCTTACTTTTGAGTAGACATGTTTAGGATTGTGCTCATAGTCTATTTTTAAAGGCACAATACAGACTGACTTTTGGGATCTTAATTAAATTCAGCTTCTGGGTACTAAATGTTACAAGAGCACACCAGGCCTATTTTTTTCAAGCAGCGAATAAAAGATGGTGAATGTTCATATTTAAAAGGACTTTTTGTTGTTGTTTACTAATATTTTGATGTTCAGATTGCATAGATAAATAGAGAGTAAACAATAATAAATCCATTCTTCCCCACAGCAGTACTGAGCTTTGGGGCAGAGGAATTGGCATCAATTAATACTCAAACCCACTGTAATAAAATGTTCATGGAGTCGAGAATCATTGCTTCCCTTATCAACTAATTAAAAACAACTTGGGGCTAAACTATCCAATAAATAGGTTGAAGAAACAAACAGTGTGAACATAAATATATTCTCATCTCTTGGAATGCAGAGAGAAATGGCACAGAGCACATTATTCTGTATTATAGGAAAGAACACCAACAAATTGTGCAGGTACACAAATATTTAACCTTTTGCTGGCATCTCCCTCTGGGCAGTTTTCAGCATATCTGTTTATTTATTTATTCCGAAGTAGATAACAGAAGGTCCAGTAGTGGAACACAAAAAACTAGAAGCGGTATTCTAGTTCTGCGGAACAGAAGTGTTGGAGAGTGTGGAAAAGTATTGGAGAGTATTAAAGAGAGGAACATTAACACCAGTGTCTCCTAGTTTGCCTGACGTCAAACCTTCTTAGGGATCAAATAGTGCCTCCTAACCTATTGTTTCCAAGACTCACTCTATCTGATGAATCAGATTCTCCTATGTCATTCATTATTGGCAGCCCAGTTGTAATGCGTGCTGGCACATCTGGGCTCTACCATATCTAGTGCATCCCCTAGTAGTGAGTGCCCTATACCTATGCCACATCTAGCAAATGCCCCATGCTGTCTCTGGTGTAGATTAGGAGCATGCTGAATGTTTATTCCCTTACCCCTTATAAGGTGCCAACCTGCCCAATGGACCTTCTCAGATCTGCACCAGTGATATCAGTGGTTCAAGACCATGTAAGGGCTCCAGGTCCAGTAGACAATATAGGATATGACAGAGACTATTCTGAGCCTAATCTACACCCCATTCTGCCCTCCCTCCACCAGAAAGTCTCCCACGCTGTCTTTCTTCCACCCTTCCTCAGCTTAATGTTTCAATCACCTGTGCCAATCACCTCACTGGGAACAGAGTAGCAGTGGGATGGAGCAGGGCTTTCTGCCAGAACTGCCTGCTCATGAGACATTGCAAATATGTTTTATGAAACCTTATGGCATGTTTGCATTAGCTACAACTTGCAAAGCAGTTGCTGTACTAGAGTTTGCAATAGATGTGTATGCACTTTGTGTCAGGTACTACCATGCAGTCTGTCCAACGTACATCTTACGAAAGAATGAAGCTGCTTTACAGATGAGCCTGTATTTTCAAATAGGACATTTTTTCCTTGCGCTACCTGGAAATTATACCTGCGCTACTTGGAAATGTTATTGAACAGAGGACCTTCTGGAGGTATAGTGTATACAACATCATAAGCCACAGCCCCTTAGAATTAACTTTTCAGGTCCTACTTTGTGCAGGCTCCAGTCCTGATGTTCAAAAGAAGGGGATAATTAACTTCACTTTCGGCTGGGTAGAGGCAACAGAGCAGATGGGTGGTGAGCTGCTGGAGAGAGGATGCACATATTCTCCGATAATAACTTTTTTACAAAGCCTGGGCCTCGCTTCCAGTTTTGAGAACATCATAACCTGGACATCATTTTCAACGTGGAACCGGGTTCATCAGGGGTCTCTAAGCGTTTTGGTCAAAGGGCCTAAATAAATAAATATATAAAAATTTATTTATTTATTTAATTAATTATTTATTTAGTTAGTTAATTAGTTATTTGCATCCCGCCTTTTTCCCCAAGAGGGAACTCAAGGCAGCCAACAGCAATTAAACAGAGAATAAGGTATAATTTAATTTAAAAAAATCAAGGCAATGAAATACCATTAAAACTATTTAAAACCAATTTTAAAAACCTCAGGTTAAAAGACCGTATTAAAAACTGGCAGACAGCAGTAAAATATCCTAAGAACAGCCATCATAATCCTGACTAAATAAAAGGATCTTTAGTCCTTGCCAAAAGAACAATAGTGATGAGGATTTCCTTAGTTCAGGGGGAGAGGGTTGCATAAGAGGGATGCCACCACCGAGAAGGCCGTAATCTGGCAAATTAGAGTTGGAATTTAGAGATTAACAGATAAATAAACAGATTAAAGATGGAATTTAGATTAATGAATAAATGAGCTCAAAATTCCAGGATTTCTGCAAGCACCAACTCACAGTGTAAAGCCCACTCTAAATGGACCCTCATTTCCCCCACCCAACCCCACCATCACAGTTCCATGTATGGTCAACTAGATCAGAGGTTCTTAGGGGATCGGAGGTTTTCCTTGGGCTAGTAAGAAGTTCAGCATGGGCCACATTTTGCCCATGGCCTAGAGTTTTGAGACTCCTGGGATACACAATCATTAGTTATAGTCGCTGATAATTTAACAGTCTTTCTATTAATATTTTATTATATTAAATGCATTTCATTTCATTTTATTAACAGTCTGAAAAAGTTTGTTTAAATTTTTATTTTTGCACAGGAAAATATGATCACCATTTCAGCACAAAGTTGATCAGGCTGAGCAATGTTTAATCCACATTCTTAGTTTTCAACTATCTTCTCATTTACCAAAGAGCAATTATCGTTTCTGAAAAAGACACACAATTTGATAATAAGATGAGATCCTGATTTCATAAATGAAGTAGCTTTGGGTTATATCATTCTCTTTGTGTGCATGAATAAGTCACATTAACATTAATGGATATTTAGTGCAAATGTTAAAGATAGACATATCCCTTTCAGTTCAGTAGTTATGAAGTCTGAGAAGCATCACAAATTACTGCGGAGTCTCACGCTGTGCAGAGGGAACTATGCCAATCAGCATATTTGTAGCATATATACTTACAGCCCAGTCCTATGTAACTTCTGCCTGTTGATGCAAGCACACACATGGAGCACACTGCATCCAAGGCTGGGGGGTAGTTGGGGGCAGTTTTGAGTAAGGAAACTTTGCCCCCCTCCTTCTGGGGAAATCCTCTGAAATCCTCTGTTGATGCAAGCACACACATGGAGCACACTGCATCCAAGGATGGGGGGTAGTTGGGGGCAGTTTTGAGTAAGGAAACTTTGCCCCCCTCCTTCTGGGGAAATCCTTTGAGGAGGGGAAGGGATGAGAGGTAATTTGGGCAGATCCGGGTAGCTAGACACTGTCCTGTTCCCTCTCCCTTGCTCTTCTAGGATCTGCACCATCTTCTTTCAGGGCAGGAAAAGGGTGCATTGGTAGGCAAGGTTGCGGCTTGGCAGATATGCCAGATCCAACCCTAATCTCTAGATGGAATGGAACACCCTCAGGGTTTTTTTTTTGTTTTGTTTGTTTTTGCCTCTGCTCAGCTCAGTGTCATGTCTGGAGGTGGCTCACATCCAAGTGGACCCTATGGGCCTTCTGTTGTTACCAGCTGCAGTGAGGAGGAGGTAAGCAACAATCTGTGCACCCTCTGGCTGGACAGCTCCTCAGAGGAGGAAGAGTAGAGGAAAGAGACACCCCCAAAGAAGGAAGACTCCCCAGTGCACCTCCTCTCTAAACCCATGCAGGAACTTACCTATGGGTCAAGCTCGGAGGCCTAACTGCTGACATGCCCGGCCCAGCACTTCCCCTGGAAGAGGGGAAGGAAGGGAGGGTCAAGGAATTTAAGGACAATCTTTTGGCAGGAGCTAGAAGCTGGCAGCAGAGTGGGGGTTCCTACTACTGAGAGAGTGTGTGGGACACCTCGCCAGGCCTTAAACAAGAAGGCCAACAGACTAGGGGACCTTGACTGGAACTGTGGAAGGGGAAGAAAAGTTTGGGGTTTCATGTTACCTGTTACTTACCTGTGTTGTGGATCTGTTGCTGTAACCGAGACTGTGCCTATAAAAAAAGTGAAAGCCAGTGCAGTAAAGAAGTTTTTGAAGGTACATACCTGCAGTCAGAGTCCTTTGTCCATGGCGAGGATGGAGAAATGGGAGCTGGAAGAAGAGGGAGAATATGCCCAGATCCCACCTAGCTGATAAGAGTCTGGGGAGAGGAGTCCTGTCACACCAAGGGAAAGGGGAAAAGTTTCCTTTTGCCCCCCCCCCCCACCGTAGCACCACAGCAGCCCCCTACTTGCATCAGATACAGCACAGTCACACTGGCCTGCCTGTTCCAGTACAAGTTAAGACTGCACTGTAAATGAAATAATATGAAAATAATATCTATTTCACAGTGCTATGTGGGTTTTACCACCCAAATGAAAAGTCTTTAATCAGTTCAAGACAAGTTTGTATATGTGTTTATAGCATACATGTTTTGTGTGTGGGTGTTCGCTTTCTTTATTTTGCTGCATCTTCAGTAAGACTTGTTTCTTGAAAAGACTCAAACTCAAGTCAAATATCTCAAAAAAGGGAAACAAAAACCAGACAAACAGTTCTGGATGAGTTACAAAGGCTGCTGTTATGACTTGTTTTGCAACCTGAGTCAAGTGTGGTGGCGATTCAGGAATTGTCGCAGGTCTTGAAAAAGTGGTTCCTCCACATCCCTGCTAATAGATCCACAAAAAGAAAATTCACATTTCTATAGCATATTTCTGGTCACAAAAACACCACCAAACTTCTAAACAAAGACCCAAACAATTCTGATTTTAAACACTGAAATATATGTGAGCTTTCTGGGCTAGAAAACACCCACGCTTATATGCAAAAAAGTGTGCAAACTCCACTCAGATAGTAAATCCAGCCAGGCATCAATTTTTTTTCCCCCATCAACTTTATTAAAAAAACCTTAAAACAACTGTAAGTACTATTTACTTAACAGACACTGCCTCAAAGTCACTTGCTAACTGCAACCCTTGCACAATTATTTGAAGACTGCACCGATATAAAAAGTATTATTGCTCACGTAAGTACAAATTCCATATTTGCATACGAGAAGTAGCACATTACTTCCAAAGTCCATTTTAGAAGGAGTAAAAATGATACAGTCCAGTAAACTCTATTAAATCACCATCAAGCACTAGCAATGATTCATGACGTCTTTCATTATCTTTTGACCAGATTTAGATCAAGAGATAAATGGAGACACATGAAATTTCAAAACAACCTCTGCTAACCTTTGAGAAATTTCAGTGATGAATTTTGGATGCAAAGACAAGGGATACAATGAATTCTTTCTGAAAGCTGCTTGACATGCTATGGCTTTGGAGTAAATGCTGCATGGTTAGAGCTGAAAGTATCCCTGTCCCTACAATCCAGAGTAACTACGGAAAGACGTAAATGGCACTTACTCTGGATTGCTCTATGCATTTCCCATAGGTTTGCCGTAGATGGCACCGTAACTACGTTGGTGTAAAAGGTCCCGTAGTTACTCTGGATTGTAGCCTCTGTCATTTACCTCCTTACACAACTGCTTCAGAGAGTGTAGATGTATGAGAGATAATGGTGGAGTGCCAATATTGGGCACTGGCTGAAGCCCGTATCGGTCAGAGGACCTTCAGGAGAGACTGACTCCCAGGTCTAATGGAGGGCAAATTCTCTGGAATCAGGATTTCCAGGAGCTCCGAGCCAATGAGAAAACAAACTATATCATCCAAACAAATTTTGCTATTTGCCCCAGATTTGCTCTCCAACCTAAGCTGCCCTCTCCAAACTTTACTTGCCCCAGGGGGGCATCCAGGAGTTACAGCTACACATTCTGGCCGCTAACCATTTAAGGCACATGAGAGCAATGGGCCTTTTAAAATGCTGCAGTGGCACTGATGAAAGTATACTATTTGTTGTACCACCAAAAGTGCCCTAAAGCAGCTCAGATTGTGAGCTGGAACCCACTAGATATATTGTAAGCCAATTTCAGATGGATACCCAATCATTTCAATTTGGTATTTTGTTTTTTAATATAAGTTAGACTTTAAGCTACCATGCTATGTGAGTGCATTTGGGATAATATTATGGATCTGTACTTTTAACAGTCTGTTACAGCTGCCTTCAGTTTCCTTCTTAGGAAGAAAAGTGGGTATAGGTAAATCGAATAAATCAAATATTATGTATAAACAGATCAGCAACTGTTTGGGAAGGTTAAAAAGTTATTCTTCATTTTAGATGAGTTTATACTTACAGTAACGTGTCGGCCCCACAAGACAGGGTGAGCTCCTGTCCTTAGCCCAGCTCTGCGACGCCAGCTGGATCCAATCGTAAGGCTCTGCCTTTCCATTGGACTAATTCAGTGGTGTGGAGAGGGGGGATTTGCTGCTTGGGTAACAGCCTATCCTCCATAACAATCCAACCCAGGCTTTCGTGCTTCACATGCAGCGTATGCAGCACCGAGCACAATACCATAGTCTTTCAAGACTGACGGAGGCCTGCTTTTAAACTTTTAATTGATTGATTTGATTTTGTGATTATGGTTGTGTTAAAAATTTTCCTGTGTGACTGTGTCACTTTTGGCCATGATATCACTTCCAGGGGGTCCCAAGGTATTGTCATTCTAAAAAGTGGGCCCGTGCTAAAAAGTTTAAGAACCACTGACCCATAGGATTGGGCCATAAGTCAACAAAACACCTTGCCCAGATTTCAGTGGTTGTTCCTTGGCACATGGAATCCAGAGGATGATTTTAGGCAGAGTGGCTTCCTAATGGGTGTATACATGATTGTTGGAACTGATTGTTGTATACATGAAACGTTGAAGGAACATTTCCTTGTAGAATGATGGTTTTGATTCCTTGTTTTCAGAGAAAACTCAGAGAAAATTGCAATTTCCAGACTTTCCTGTATGTTTCTTTTCAGATTACATCTGATCAAATTAATCTAGATCTAAATAATGTTAATGAATTAATCATATATTTCAATTAGTTTACTCACATTAATAATGACTTAGACTATGATATTATTTTATTTTAGTCGCAAGTCAACCATGCTACGAAAGATTATTCTGTGTATCTGCTTGCTTGCCAGAGCAGCCTGACTTTTATAATAATTCATGAGAAATTAATAAGCATTCATAATGAATAAACTTGGGGACAGTTTAATGACTATTCAACAGCAATTCATGCACAACAAATCCAAATGTTTATCAAAGATGTTCATAAACTTGTTATATGAGCCTCTTTAATGAACTGATAAAACCCTTTAATCAGCATTCATTATGAATTTCTCTCAGTAGCTTTCTCAGAGGAGGTCTTGTGGGCCAAATCTCCCCGGGGGAAAAAATAAGTGGCAAATATCTTTTAAAAATACATTTTGTCATACAAAATGATGCAGATAATTATTCAGATAAACTACAAATTATTCAGATAAACTATAAATTAGGGCCATTACAGGGATATTTCTGGACAATGACAGACTCCATACACAACAGCGTTCCCATAAAATTATACTGTGGTGGAGCTCAAAAGATCATCACCACTTAGAGTGCAATTCTAAGATTGTGATGGCCAGTGAAAGTCTCAAGCGTTATCCCGAGAAGATTGCACACAATGTAAAGTAGTACACAGAGGCTGTATCTGGTCTCCTCTGTGACATACCCAGCTAAGTTGCGCTGGCTAAGCTTGACCAGTGAAGGAGTCTGGGGAATGTGGGGAGGAGAAGGAGGAGACATTTTGGGATCCAGGGATCTGTTGGAGTCAGAGCCAGGATTTGGCACTTCTGCCAGGTTCTGATCCCATTCTTAGGTGGTGCAGGTCCCCAATCCCACTTTAGGTGGTAGAGATTTAGCCCCAAGTAGCCCTGGAATCAATTCCTCTTGCCCCAGGCTGAGCCAACTTTTGGTCCCAAATGTGCCGGATACCAGGCAGGCCAGCTAATCCCCCCATTCTAGCATAAATTAGGACTGAGCTGACATCCAACTGAGTAAAGAAATGCCTATTTTCAGATTATATGACATCAGTTCTGGGTTCTCCCCAGCGAAAGGGCTCTTGATACAATGGCTTTGTCTGCACTGCTTTGAAACTTTGTATTTTTATCAGAATTTAGGTTTGCCGAAAAGTACAACAACTTCCAAGGCAAGGTCTGAGGGTCTTCATTTTCATTGGGGGGCAATGCACAGATTATCTAGGCTCAGATGACATGGTGGAAGATCAAAGATATGATGGAGCTGAACATATCCAAGATTCCCAAATGAGATAGGAATTATTAGCAGAATTCATTCCTTAGCTGCCACCAATAAGAGCAGCCTTATTTCACATTCACAAGCCACAGTTCATCTCTACTCATGTGCTGATATAATTAAGGAATGAGGTAGCATGTTACTCTCTGAACCTGAATACTTACCATCTTCCATTTATTTTGGAACTTTGCCTCTTGACTCAAGTATAAACTCTGATTGTATAATTTTTCTGTGTGCCATTTTGATCTCCAATAAAACTTTTTCTTTGATTTGATTCAAGCCAACCTGAGCAATTGACTTCCTTTCTCGGATTGCTCAGCCTTGCATGTTGCCCTGAGAAAACTTGAGTATGCATGATCATATGGAGATGTATGGAGAAGTAGATGACGGCAGTCACTCAAAACATTCCTCATTTTTATTTCTCTTCAAGGACCTCTCTGTGAGGGTTTTGGTTTTAAGGTAGCTCCTGAGCTGGTTTCAGGGATGGAAATGTGACACATTATCTGCTGTTTCTTGGAAATACCACCCCCATATGCGGCTACAGTGGTAGGGAGAGTGGCTAGGGGGTCATAGGCTCCAAGTGACAAACCATAGGGTCTGGGGAGAGACTGATGAGACATGCTCCCCCTCTGTCATGCTTTAGGTGTTTCTGGGCTCACTGAGGGGGTATGCTTGGAGCAATCATACCTATAAACATTGAGTGCTGTGAGTTGGGCCCACTCACTTACTGTGAGGTCAGGTCAATCCAACAAGAGAGAGGTTCATGGTTAGCTAGGTAGACAGGCATCAACACAAGTTTGAGGGGCCAATTAGTCCCTGGGATGGTGGCACCATGAGTGGCTTCCAGCGTAGGAGGGAAGGAAAACATACATAATTCCATGACAATGCAGGTTAAGTGGAACAAGACACTGTGGAAGGAAAGGAGGAATGACACGAGACGGCTTTTATGTGTGAGAGCACTGTGCTCCTTGTAACATGTCACTAAAAGGACACCAGAAGTGACATCACTGTGGTGTCAGATCCCTCTCCATGTCTACTCAGAAGTAATTCCATTGAGTTCAATGAGGCTTAGAGCACAATCCTAACCATGTCTACTCAAAAGTAAGCTCCATTGTGTTCAATGGTCCTTACTCCCAGGAAAGTGTCTTTGGGATTGTAGCCTTACTCCCAGGAAAGTATGGATTGCAGCTTGTGCCCCATCTACTTGGAAGTAAGTCCTGTTGTATTCAATGAGACTTAATCCTAGGAATTGCATCCTGTGCCTATTCTCTGCATGTCTACTTGGAAGTAAGTCCCCTTGTGCTCAATGGGGCTTGCTCCCCGGACAGTGTGGATAGGATTGCACCTTTGGATCCCCATCTCCTGCATGTCTATTCAGAAGTCAGTCCCATTCTAGCCAATGGGAGATAATACAAGGGACTTTTGCTCAGGATTGAAACTTCCACTAACTTGTGTTCCCCGGGGGCTGAAGATGACAGCAGGAGGCACGCAATGATCTGAGCAGAGGGCAAAGGGAAGTACAGGAAGGGCGGGCACAGACACAAATGCCAGTCCTCCCCAACTACACTGTGATGCCACAAGCCACAAGTCTCTCCATGGGTTGGAATGCAGGAACTGCTGCAGTCTGCACTTGCAGCCAGCCCCATCAGCCCCACCAGTGCAGCAATAGGATGGGTCACTGCTGGATCAGTGTGGCCAACTCTCCCCAGCCTCACCCCTTTGGAGGATGTGGGTGGGTGGGGAAAGTCAAGCTCTGGTGACCCACCCGAGGAACAGTGGGGCTCTTCCCACACAGCACCAGGGATGATGCCAGCAAAGGGGACAGGGAGTGGTAAGACCCATGGCTGTTTCAGGATTGCCTGAGCCAGTCAGGGACACCAGCGAAAGGGTGCAGATGGTGGGGCAGCTGTGCAGAAGCACCTTGGAACAGTAGGTGGGTGCTTCGGACTGGCAGGAGGACAGCCTCACAGTCCCATTGGGTGCGCCATTGCCACGCTGGGCGCAACCATCTTGGATCTGGTACTGAGGTGCCCAGGGCCAGATTCCAAGATAGTGGAACTGACATCTTTGGGATTCCCCTGACATGGGTGTGCGCCCCCCGCTTTGAAGACTACTGGTTGGTCTATCTATGTTGGTCTAACCTATGACCAACCTGTGACCAACCTATGTTGGTCTAACCTATGACCAACCTGTGGTCCCCTTCTAACCCAGTTGACCAAACGTGACTGGACTTATGAGTGGGTGGCCATTTAAATGTGTGCTTTATTTCTGGGCTGTGGGTAGGTGCTTTGCAGAAATCCTGGAAATTTGAGTCCATTTATTCATTAATCTAAATCCCATCTTTAATGTGATTATTTAAATTTATATTTAGAATATTTTTCTTGTCTTTGATACTGTGTCAGATATTTGAAGTGGGTTTTTGGCCAAAAATTTTAGAGACCCTTGCTCTATGAAGAAGAAAGAATGCTTCCCTCCTGCAAACAGTTTAGTTAGACCTATATTTACTGGCAGTTAGGGGTGGGTAGAGAATATACTAGATATTCTGCCTATTTTTAGAAGCTAGCAACAGAGAATTCTTCCCCCCATACACCAAGTAAATGCATTTAATAAATAAATGTATTAATCAGGAGAACTTCAAAGGAGCATACAAAAATCTAAAGTTTCCTGACACCAGCTCATCAGTCTTCACACTCACTTTATTATTCCGGCGATGCATCCAGCTTAAATTAAAAGAATAAAAAGTCTTCGCAGATACAAATTACATATCATTCATAGTGATTATCGTATTGGCACCAAGAAGCAGTCCTCTGCAAGTCCTAAATTTTATTCAAATTATATTCATGACCTGCACAAGGAACTGTGTATTAAGTATTTATTATTTAAGATGAGGGCATTTTCATTGGCGCCGCAGTGAAAATTGCACTAATCTTAGTTCAAATTCATAAAATTCATGTTATACAGAGTGACTGACTTAACATTTCTCTGGAGCAGTAATGATGGCTCTAATGAAGAATGTTCTGTAGAACAATGCAGCTTTCTCAGGCAGCATTGAGGTGTGGGCAAAGCAAATTAATTAAACCGAGTGGTTAATTTGTATATTTGTCTTTACCTGCAGAAATGATTATGGCAATGTCAAGATCAAGCAGAAAACATGGACTAGACAAAATAGATGGATGAGCTTTCATAGTGTTGATCATTTTAACCAAGGCCAGTCTTAGCACAATTTGACCAAATTGGACCTGTAGGATCCCCACATTGGGGCCACAAGTGGGACACCAATAGCTGTTACCTCATTCTGTAGCTGATGTTCCAGCATGGAGTCTTCAGTACAAGTTGAGCACAGTAAGTAGGGTTGTCATATTGTCCAAAAAATGGGACAGTCCCAGTTTTGGGGATTGTGTGCATATACTGGCAAGTTTGACCTGGTTTTGTGGAAGAGAATGATGGCAACCCTAACTGTAAGTGAAACATTTCTATGTGGTTTTCCTAGCAGTGGAACAAGGATTGGGCAGGGATGATATGGCTCTTTGTGGCAGTGACACTTGCCATAGTGGAAACCCCAATGAAAACTGGCTCAGAAAAGAAGGGAATTTTGAAGTGGTGAGAGAGAGGGCAGGTGATTCCAGGGAGAAACAAGCAGATCCAGGCTGCAATCACTTTTTCCAGGATCCAATCCTCTTTTCCCTTGTTTGCCTTGCCCCTATCCTCTTCTTTCACTAACAGATCAGGTCCATAGCTATGGTTCCAAAGACAGCCATAGTTTTGACTTGCCTCAGTTTTGCCTTTTGGCTGCTACCCCTTGCCCAGGCTCCTTTGGTACCACTAAATGCTGTGGACTAGAGGGGCATAGAATGAGACTTAGAGCACAATCCTAACCATGTCTACTCAAACGTAAGCCCCATTGTGTTCAATGGATCTTACTCCCAGGAAAGTGTCTTTAGGATTGCAGCCTTAGGCTGCAACTCTAACTTCCTCTTAGGTTGGCCTAAGACCTAGCCCAAGTCGTGTGCTGACCTGTGGATATCACAAAAATGCCATAAGACACTTTTGTGCCACTCCTGGGGGCGGTCAGGCCATTGCACAGACATGTCCTTCCCTCCCTATGTGACCATGAGAATGGGAAGACCAATGCGTTATGGCGGCCTAGGTTAGGATTGCACCCTTAATTACATTTGATTCTGCATTTCTTCTATCATGACCATGAAATGCAAGATAATCCACATGTGATTCTCAGATAGTCACCAGAACAGGTATGGACTGGATCTAGCCCTACTTAGCGACAGCACAATTGTTGCATCTATTTCCTTCTAAAAATGCCTTGGGTTTCCTAATTAATACCTTGGACATCCCCGACATGCACAGACAATTAATTCAGACTCCAAAGTACATCCCGATCAGCCCTCTAGACTCTGACGCACAGTGGTGACATCGGTGCAATTTGACTGCAAACCCACTTGTGGGTTCCGAGGTGTTGACAACCACCATCAAGGAGGCTCTGACAGTCCTTTGAAGATTGATGGCGCTTCGTTATTCAAATAAGGCCTGTGCCTCCCAAGACTGAAAAATATATGAAGCATAGCATAATTAAAAAGCCTTTATACATTTCTCTGGATGGAAGTAAATATATTAATTACATTAATTAATAGGATGAAGTAATAAATCTGAAAGAGCCTTTCTCGTGGGGAATAGAAACAAATCAAAAAGGTAAAGATTCATCTTTTTCTGCAGGCGGAAGAAATTACACGCCGTTAAAAAGGCCCCGGGGCGGAATAAAAGAAATTAAAGGAAGCCATTTTCAGCTCTATAGATGATTAGCCATCCTCACAGGTGGGTTGGAGAAAATATGTGAAAAACAGGACAAAAATCCATGTATTGCTCTTTCAGAAGCATAACTTGATCTACCCTTGACACAAATTATTGGTGACTAGCACCAGAACCATTTGTAATGGTTTCACTTGTCCCTTGTGGACTCAGCTCTCTCTCTCTCCCTCCCTCCTCCAGACCTCAATTTCCCCACAAATTCCTCTAGCATAATCATATACAGTGGTGCCTCACATAAAGAGCTTAATTTGTTCAGGAAGCATGCTTGTTATATGAAACACTCTTTATGTGAAGTGGATTTTCCCATAGGAAATAATGGAAACTCAGACAACTGGTTCCAGAACCCCCAAAATATTCATACAAAAATATTAACTGAATGTAAAAATGGTGACAAAACACTGGAATTGAATTCAAAAAATGCATTCAATGTGCATGATCCCATGAAGTCTACTTAGGCTGCAATCCTAAAGACACTTTCCTGGGAGTAAGCCCCATTTTACACAATGTGGCTTACTTCTGGGTAGACATGCTTAAGAGGCTGCAATCAAAGACACTTTCTTGGGCTGCTGCTGGAGGTTCAAGGTGGTTGGTGGGAGCATTTGGGAGCAGTTAGGGGCACCTGCCTCTGGCACCCCCAGGAAACTGTCTCCAAGTTGGGGGCAGTGAGAGGCAGCAGCGCTGGCCAGCAGCCCTTTTAAAGAGCCTCCATGCGGAGCATCAGGGTTGCATAGCACGTGTGCCCATAGTGCACTTGCTTGTTAAGTGAAGTGGAACTTGTTATGTGAAGCAAGATTTCTTGGAAATTTTTGCTTGTTATGTGAAATGCTTGTTAAGCGAGGCACTTGTTAAGCGAGATATTACTGTATAGTGCAATCCTAATCCCTGGTTAGGCTGGCTAAAGTGTTGGCACAAGTCCTGTGATGTCCGGAGGCTGTTGCAAAAGTGTTCTAAAGTTCTTCTGCACCACTTCTTGAGTATATTTGGCCAGTGCACTGACATGCGCTGGCCTTCCCATGCCACTATAGAAACTAAATTGTGTAAATTGTGCTGGTCTAAATAGGTTAAGGGTGCAATCCTAAAGACACGTTCCTGGGAGTAAGTCCCATTAAACACAATGGGGCTTACTTTTGAGTAGACATACCCTACAATCCAGAGTAACTATGAGCACGTTAAGAGACATTACGTGCACCCACTGTTACTGCACCACCTAGTGAAAACCTGTGGGAAATTCATATTGCAATTCAGAGTAAATTGTTCTTACACCGGAGCAAGGACTCCCCATAGTTACTCTGGATTTTGCCCTTAGTTAGGATGGTGCTCTATGATTGCACCCTCAGTTCTCCCAGGCTGAAATGAACTTTAAATATGATTGACTGACTTTTCTGCATTTTTTTTGAGAGTTTGTGCTTCAGAATGAGGTTGTATATGGTACCCTGTGAAGAGGCTTGTATACTGCAAATGCTATATATACCACTCAAGGGAGGCAGGGGAGACAGACTGACAGCCCAATCCAGAGCAACTAATCTGTCCACGTAAGAGCCCTTAGGTTGCCCTTTCTAACACTAGGTTGGAGCAACTGCAAGATGCTCCAGCCCAGTTACTCTGAAGGAGGCTTAGGGCAGAGCAAGGCAAGATAGGGTGCCCTAAGAGAGGTGGATCTGCTCTGCCCTAACTGGGGCAGCCTAAGCAGCTCAGGAGAGGCAAGTTGAGGGCATGTTTAGCATTGCCTAGGGCAGAGCAGTTACTCTGTATCCAAAGCCTGTTTCCAAGGCAGAAATGCCCTCTTCCAGCCCTCAGAGTTATACCACCTCAGGAGCAGGTATAGTAATGAGTAGACCCAGAGGGGTCCATGATAAGGTCCGAGTAAGAATGGCAGTGCTGACCAAAAATCTGAGTTCTTGGCCAGCCTAGCTGCAACCCCTTCCTCTCAACCTCAGGATATGGAACAAACTACGGCTGCCCACAAACCTCAGGATACAGCAGGCCACTCCAAGAAGCCCCTTGTATTCACTGTAGAATGTACTGGCATCTCATCAGGGACTCCTTATAAGGCAGGCACCCAGTGGCGTCACCAGACTGGTGCGGCTGGTGTGGGCTGCATTGGGGATGCGCTCCGTATGGGGTGATGTGCCGGAGGAGTTTGACTGTCCTTTGGCAGGCCCCGGGCGTCAGCACCCCCATTCAGGCCTGCTCCAAGGTGGAGAATCAACCAGAAACTGCCATTTGTCTGAGGAGCTGGCCTGAACGGCCATCTGAGGTACACTGCGCAGAAACACACTGAGCATGCCGAACAGCTTCAGAGGAGACTTCCTTAGAGCAGAGAAAGTCTGCGCCTCTGCACAGCCATTCGGCCTCACTCAGGAGGCGGAGCGACTGCCAAATGGCTTCAGAAAGAGTACTGCACAGGCACCAACTCTGACGCTTGCACAGTCTCCCCCAAAGCCAAAAGGCTTCAGAAAAGTACTGCACAGGTGTCAGAGATGGTGCCTGCGCAGTACTCTTTCTGAAGCCAGTTGGCTTCAGAAACAACTGCGCAGGCGCCAACTTTGGTGACTGTGCAGTCCAGGTGGGGGGGTGCATGCATCCCAGGGATGACGCACAGACTTCTGCACCAGGTAATGTGCAGAGTCATGTCACCACTGTAGGCACCACAGCTGTTCCTTGTTCAGTGTGATCTGAGGGGTGTCTCCTCAGGAGCAAGTCTTCCCCTTGTGTCAATTACTTAGCATGCTCTGGAGCAGTTAGGGCAGCCCAGGCTTCCTGACTCTCTGAATTCAGCATAACTTTCTGCTCTGGATACAGAATAGTTAGGAGAGTGCAGTTAGGTCAGAGCAGGCTGAATTTGCTCTGGATTGCAGCCTGACTCTGTTGTAGTGAATGGAAAAAAATCAGTCTCTCCTATGGTTGTGCACACAAAAATCTGAATGTACACAAAGTCGGAAAGTAGGTCAAGTGTGTGCACAATTACAGTGGAACCTGTGGTTCTTTTATGTAGACTATTACAAGGGCAGTTCTGCCTCCTCTCACCCTGCCTCCTTTCATCATACACGTCTAATGAGTAAAACATTAATAGTCCAGCCTCTTTCTACAAAGTTAAGGCACTTCACCCAGGTTTACCCCTTTTTGTACTCCACACAGCCATGAATGGGTAATCATGACCAACAGACTGAATTTGAACCACATAGGCTGCAATCCTAACCAGCAGTTAGGTCAGCCTACACCCAGCACCAGTCCTGTGCTGACCTGAAGGTGTCACAAAAGTGCCATAAGACAGTGGTCCTCAACCTTTATGGCTCCAGGGACCAGTTCTATGGGGAAAAAATTTTCCAAGGACCAGCCCAGGGGTGGGGGGAGAGTCTGCCTCTGGCGACCTGGAGGGAGGGCTTCCCCACCTAGAGCACAGCACAGCTGCCTCCAGCTGTAAATCCCATTTTAACAAATTAATAAATTTATTTTATTTATTTTAAAAATTTATATCCCACCTTTCTCAGGCAAATTAGCCCGACTCAAGGCGGCTGACACAAAACATAATTAAAAACATAAATAGAACAATTTGATAAAAACAATTAAAACATAAAAGCTAAAAAACAACATAGATTAAAAACAATGAAACAAAAGCCCCCCAACCTCTACCCCCTAAAAAGCTTTTTTTAAATTAAAAGGTTTTAAGGCTCTGCCTGAAGCTCTGTGTTGAGAGAGCTTTCCTCAGTTCTAAGGGGAGGGAGTTCCAAAGTCGGGGTGCCACCACCGAGAAGGCCCTATCTCTGGCCGCCACACCTCTTACATCTCTTCGTGGTGGCAAAGTCAGTAGGGCCCCCTCAGTTGACCTTAGGTGACGGGTCAGATTGTACAGAAGAAGGCGGTCCCTCAGATACCCTGGATCTGAGCCGTTTAGGGCTTTAAAGGTCAGGACCAGCACTTTGAATTCAGCCTGGAAACGAATGGGCAGCCAGTGTAGTCGCTGAAGCAGTGGCCCGACAGAGTCGAACCGATGAGCCCCAGAAACCACACGGGCTGCTGCATTCTGGACTAGCTGAAGCTTCCAGACTGTCTTCAGAGGTAGCCCCACATAGAGTGCATTACAATAATCCATTCTTGATGCCACAAGGGCATGGGTCACCTTGGCCAGATCTGAGCGACTCAGGTATGGTTGCAGCTGGCGAATCAGCCAAAGCTGAGCAAAGGCTCTCCTGGCCACAGCCGCCACCTGGGACTCCAGGAGCAGCTGCGAATCCAGGAGAACCCCCAAGCTGTGGACCTGCTCCTTCAGAGGGAGTGCAACCCCATCCAGAACAGGATGATATTCCAATACCCGAGTCGAGACTTCCAGACCAGGAAAACCTCTATGTTATCAGGATTTAATCTCAGCTTGTTCACCCTCATCCAGTCCCCCACTGCCTCCAGACAATGATTCAGGACTTCAACTGCCTCCTCGGACTCAGGAGGAAAGGAGAGATACACTTCACTGAAAGGAGATGATGACATTTCACTCCAAACCTCTGGATGACCTCTCCCAGCAGCTTCATGTAGATGTTAAATAACATGGGGGATAGAATGGAACCTTGTGGCACCCTGCACCGAAGAGACCAGGGTGCCAAGCAAGCATCCCCCAGCACCACCTTCTGGGACCAGTCAGCCAGGAAGGAGCAGAACCACTGCAAAACAGTGCCTCCAATCCCCAACCCGGCCAACTGACCCAGACGGACACCATGGTCAATGGTGTCGAAGGCCGCTGAGAGGTCCAGCAGGACCAACAGGGACTCACTCCCCGTGTCCATTCCCCAGCATAGGTCATCCACCAAGGTGGCCAAGGCAGTCTCTGTCCCAAACCCTGGCCTGAAACCAGATTGGAAGGGATCCAGATAATCAGCTTCATCCAGGACCCTCTGAAGCTGGGACGCCACCACCTGCTCGACCACTTTGCCCAGAAACAGGATGTTTGAGACTGGCCGATAGTTGTTTAGATTATTAGGATCCAGGGAGGATTTCTTCAGGAGGGGGCGAACCACCGCCTGCTTTAATGCAGGCGGCAACACCCCCTCCCTCAGAGAGGAATTCACCACCCTCCCCGTCCATTTGGCCAGTCCATCCCGGGCCAAGCTGGGCAAGGGTCTAGCGGCCAAGTAGATGGTCTCACACTACAGAGAATCTTGTCAACATCCTCAGGTTCGACAAGCTGAAAAGAATCCCATAAGATGGATAGGACAGGTGCCCCAGGGACATCGCTGGATGTTGTTAAAGTGGCATCCAAGTCATGCCGGATCTGATCGACTTTGTCTGCAAAGTATTGAGCGAACACGATGCAGCAAGCCTCCGTGTGCCCTACCACGTCAAGGGGGGCAGATGGAGTAGGCCCCGGACCACACGGAAAAGCTCCTCTGGACGGTTTTCTGTGGATGCGATGGTGGCAGAGAAGTATACTTTGTAGCCGCCACCACCGCCACAGAGCTCTTAACTAGAGCTATTTCTAGGTTATTGTGAGATTACAGGTGAGAGCTTAATGTCTCAATGCATGTCTACTCAGAGCAGTGATTTTCAACCTTTTCCAGTGCATGATGCATTGAAAATGCACAAAGCCATCCTAGTCACCTTATTGGAAAGTAAGCCTCATTGACTATAATGGGACTTATTTGTGAGTAGACAGGCATAGGATTGGGCTCTGAGGTCGCAATCCTGTTTACACCTCCTGGGAGTAAGCTCCACTGAATAAATGGGACTTACTACTGAGTAGACAGGCATAGGATTGGGCTCTGAGATTGCAATCCTCCGACAAAGCCCTCCTGCTGTGAGGAGGGGAAGAGGCACTTAGAGGAGTCTTCTCGGGGATGGTCAGGCAGCTGTTACGGACCTCCAGTGGTCCGGAGAAACCCTGCTGTAAGACACTTCTGCACCACTCCTCGGGGAGGGTTAGGCCAGAACACATACATGTGCTTGCCTGCCTACATCACCTTGGGAATGGAAAGACCAATGAGTTGTGCCACTCCAGGTTTGGATAGAAAACATGCATTTTCCATAACTCATGGGAACATGCATAACTGACTTGGCACTGACTCGTGATCCAGAATTTTGAACCCCAAAAGGATGGTGACCACAGGTGGGCAGATGCTGGTTCGGGCCTATTCGCTCGAACCGGATCTTCCCACGAGGCGGACGCTAGCGAAACAGAAACAGCCACGGCTGCCAGAACTGCGGGGACCAGTTCGCTAGTGGCCACCGCGTCTCCTGAAGCTCGGCTTGGTGCATGAGACTCAGGAGACTCAGCAAGCACGCTGAGTCTCCTGAGGCGGAGCTGGACACAAGCACGTTGCGTCTTCTGAAGCTCGGCTTCAGGAGACTCAGCACGCATGCGCCTAGCCTGGCGCATGCGCACTAAGTCTCCTGAAGCCGAGCTTCAGGAGACGCACTGCGCATGTGCCTAGCCTGGCGCATGCACAATGCAGTGGGGTTGCACCCCCGCCCCCTGACCCCAGCCCTGACCCTGGCCCGCCCCCAACTTCTGGCGAACCGGATCTTGGGGTAGGTTGGGCCCACCCCTGGTTGTGACTATAGATACATGATTCACAAAGACATATTTAGGGCCTGTGACTGGTGTGTGGGAAACATTGAGCTAGGTTATTAGGCAGGCATCTGTCATCTGAGATAATGATGGAAATGTGGTGCCTATTATGATCATTAGTACCACTGCACCCTCAATGTACATGGTGCTTTTTGGACAAGATAAGTAAAAAAGAATACAGAACTTTCTGGAAAAATAAACAAACTATTATCTACTTAGAAGAGTTTGTTGGGCAAACAATGTGGTTTCTATGGGGCTAATACTTCTTCCTCTCTTTAAGTTTCTTTTAAAAAGTAAATCTTGTTATTTGTCTTTCAGAAATAATTTGTGGGTGAAACTAAGGATGTCCATGAATTTGATTCAGCCTCACATTTTGCCATTTCCCACAGCAAATGTGTAGATAAAGCTGTGATTTTTTTCCTCTTCTAGCTGCACTTTTTGACAGCTCTCTAGCAAAACATTCTGCGTATGAACAAGAAATAGCTTTTTCTCCATGCCTTTCAATTAAAAAGGGAACAGCAAATAACCTGTGGAGAAAATCTCAGTGTTTGCTGGTATCATATTTCTAAGGATGTACTGGGACTTACGCCGGCTTAACTGAAGGTTAGGATTGCAGCCTCAATGTCTTTGGGGCTGCTGACTGGGAAATTGACTTCTGTGACTGGCACAGGGGTTACAGAGGGGAGGAAATCATTCTTTTTTAAAAGCTTTGATCCATAGAAGTCCTACTGTTACATCTTTTATCTTTCCAGTACATTCTGATTTTTGCCTTTTGCTTTTAAATCTTAAAACTCTGAAATCTGAAAGCCCTTCAATTGCAAAAGAAATCTTTCAAACATCTGAAGCTCCCAATTTATGTTTTTATGTTCATTTTACTTCTCATATTCTTCTTTAAGGGATAATTTTTCTGCACTTGGCCTTTCAACTGATAATCAGCAGGCACCCATCAGTCTTGAGAGACTATGGTATCATGCTCTCTGCATACGCTATATGCGAAGCACGAAGTCCTGGGTTAGATAGATATGGAAGATATGCTGTTACCCAAGCAGCAAATCCCCCCTCTCCACGCCACTGAATTAGTCCAATGAAAAGGCAGAGCCAATACAATTGGATCCAGCTGGCGTCGCAGAGCTGGGCTAAGGACAGAAGCTCACCCTGTCTTGTGGGGCCGACCCGGGGTCTCGAACCCTGGCTTCTGGTTAACAGGCACAGTGTCTTAACCACTTGTGCCACCCACAGCCCTGCTAATCAGCAATAGTTAAAAAATTTATGTTGATGACATTGGAGTCTAACCTGGAGATACTAATCTTTATTTTGATAGCCATTATATTGGGAAAGGAAAACGTGAATAAATGCAGGCAGTGAAGTTGATCCCAACAGGACCACGAGTGGAATACTTCTTATTATGATTAATCTAATTAATACCTTTTATTAGGATTAATTTGCAAGCTTTTATTTACCCTGGGGGGTTGTCTCATTGTTACCTTGTCTTATGCAATTTGACAATTTTTACTTGAGAAGTTTTCAAGTCAGAAGGCTGTAGGGGTGAAAACACACTGTTTCTGCCTAACATTCCCTTTCCTCCAAAAGTATAAAAAGTACAAGTTCACAATAATCTTCTGATTCATCAGGTCATCCTATTTATCTCAGTTATTTATTAGTAAATCCTAGTCCAGATAGATGTTTTTCCCCTCCTTCCAACTGGAGAGCTTCACACAGCAGTTGGCTGATTAATATCCCATTTATAGGAGTGGAGGACAAGATGCAAAACCTGATTAATTTATTCCTGAGTTACAAATGCAATCTGATCAACTAAACAACAAGTATATAAGAGGCATTGTGGGTGGTCTTTAGCAGCACAGATAGGATGTGAAATCAAAAATGTTCATAAACAACTTTTTTTGCAAAACAAGAAGAACTTTTGGAAAACAATGCTGCACTCTATGCACACTTTCTTGGGAGAAAGCTATACTTAAGACTTCATGCTCAAATTTGCACTATTACAACCCAATCCTATCTAGAGCTGGCATAGCAGGGTCATATGGCCCATACTATATCCAGTCATATGGCCCACACTAGATCTATATTGGCTGGATATCTCCTTGGGGGGAGGGGAAAAATTGTTCTCCTACCCTGTGTAGAGCCCCATCCAGCCTACCCCATGGGTCTAGACCCATGTCAGGTAAATAACTGAGAAGGATACTGGTTTGAAATGGAAAAAGCACAGAGAAGGATACTGGAAGGATACTTCTCTGTGCTATTTTAAAATGCCATTGGCCACACATAAAAGTTGCTAATGATCTACTTCAGGCTTTCGGCTCTGCTTTTCATTAGCTGAGTCGAGAAAGAAGAAAAATTGCAACAATCATTTAATTTTTTCCTAAGTTCTCTAAAAAATCTGAAATATTTAAAGATGCAGAATGCTTTTACCAGGCACTTCAGTGGATGATTATTACATAACTAGGCTTGGTAATGAGTGTCTGAGTGGCTGGAATGCAACTTTTACAACTGACTGCCATCGACTCTATTGTCTCTTCTGAAATATTTGCCTTGTTTTCACATCGCTTACTGTATGCTGTTTTTCTTTTCTCAGAATCTTCATGTCAATGGCTGCAATCCTAACCACACATTCCTGGGAATAAGTACTATTTAACACAAAAGGGACTTACTTCTGAGTAGACATGGTTAGGATTGCACTTAATATCAGCTCAGAAGGGAAATAAATGTACTTGCATAGCTCTCTCTCTCTCTCTCTCTCTCTCTCTCTCTCTCTCTGTGTGTGTGTGTGTGTGTGTGTGTGTGTGTGTGTTGAGATTGTTACTTGTTGACCTAATATGTGATGGAATTGAAGAAAGCCTATTGCATGCTTAGGTTAATTTTTAAGAGGGACTGAACTTAAGCAGCCAGTGTTATGATCCCATTGTACAAATTGATGGTAAGGCATCACCTGAAATATTGCATACAGTTCTGTTTGACAGATCTAAAAAGGATATTTTTCTCATTAGATTACCATGCAATGATCATGGTACCTCTGTGTGCCAGCAGCATTGTCAGCATATGCCAATTATATGTATCAGGACTATAGAGATATTTTCCCAAAAACCTAACTGGAATTTGAACAGTTTGAATACAGTAGAGGTGTGTGTATGTGTGTGTGTGTGTGCGCGCGCGCATGCATGTGGTGGAGTGAAGCTAAACCCATTGTTCACTCATCCCAACAATTTCTTTAGAATTTATCCCATATGGTGGCAGGATTTTCTTATTCTGGTTTAGAGTCATCCAAACCATGGTTGACACAACATTAGGGGTTCCTGACAGGCCTCTCACCTGTGTTTACTCACCCCAACAATTTAGTAATTATTGTTCTTTGACTTTGCTGTGGGTGGCGCAAATGGTTAAAACACTGTGCCTGTTAACCAGAAGACCAGGGTTCGAGACCCAGGTCCCCACAAGACAGGGTGAGTTCCTGTCCTTAGCCCAGCTCTGCGATGCAGCTGGAACCAATCTTATTGGCTCTGCCGCTCCATTGGACTATTTCAGTGGCGTAGAGAGGGGGGATTTGCTGCTTGGGTAACAGCCTATCCTCCATATCAATCTACACAGGCCTTCATGCTTCGCATGTAGTATCGAGCACTATACCATAGTTTTTCAGTACTGATGGAAGCCAAATTTGTTTTTTTTACTCTGCTCAGTAACTTGTTTGCACAAATCTACTATTCTGTAAGAGCACACATACAGCTTTTAAAACCAAGTGTCAAAAGGGTGCAATCCTAACCTAGGTCAGCACAACTCATCAGTCTTCCCATTCCAGTGGGGATGCAGGGAGTCAAGTGCATGTCTGTGCACTGGTCTAACTCTCCCACAGGAATGGTGCAGAAGTGTCTTATAACACTTTTGTGACACCCCCAGGTCAGCCCAGGACATATGCCAGGGCTTAAGCCGGCCTAACTGAAAGTTAAGATTGCAACCAAAATTGACAACAGTGCTCTAAAAATATACTTTGTTGATTGCAACAGTCTTGAATATATCCAGGAACAGAATGTTGAACATTGCTATGCTCAGTCTTATGAAACCTGTCTGTGCATCTGACTACTGAAACTTAATATAGTACCCATTGACTAAGGCTGCAATCCTAAACATGTCTATTCAGAAGTAAGTTCAATTGTGTTTCATGGGACTTACTCTTAGGAAAGTGTGTTTAGAATTGCAGCCATACCCTACAATCCAGAGTAACTATGGGAGCATGTAAGAGACATTATGTGTACCAGTAGTTACTGCACCACCTGGTGAAAAACTATGGGAAATTCATTTTGAAATCCAGAGCAAATTGTTCTTACACCAGAGCAAGGACTCCCCGTAGTTACTCTGGATTGCACCGTAAGACTCTCTCCAATTAACTTAGCTGCAGTGAATGAGAAGCTTGAAAAAAAATTGTGTGTTATAGCCCAACGAGTTGCTCTTTATCAACCTCCCATCCTGATCTCTCATCTTTGCTTGGAGAATCATTGAGGTCTGTAAAAGAAAGCCAAGAAAAGAAAATTGAGAATCTGATTTCTGTAAAGAAGGTTAAAGTTCTAGAAGAAGAAATTAGAGAATATAATTTCTGCCAAATAATTGTGAAATTAGAGAACAGGCTGTGAAATAATTGTGAAGAACAGAAGAAGAAAAAAGAGAAAGGAGGAAAGAAAGAAGATGGAAAAAGAAGGGAAAAACAGCAATTAAACCAATAAATAATTTGAAGCAAAAGCAGATTTTATGATAGATATATAAGATTTGAGAAAGCAGATAAGCAAATTAAAGTTTAAAGGTTTATTCATACTGAGGTCTATTCATATTGACAAAAAAAATGAGATAAGAGAGATGAAAATAGTAAACTCCTGTCAGTGACAATGTGGTTGTAATTTGTACCAAAGAGATTAAAAAATATATACTGTGTTTTTTTCTTTTGTTTTAAATAAGATATAGTCTTTTGAAGATTAATAGTATTCATTAATGTGTTAGGTATGAACTAGAAGAGTAAAAAAATATAGATATTATGATGAGCTTAAACTGGGAAAGTGTAATTAATTGATTTATGTAAAATGTTTGAATGTTTATGTAAAACAAATAGAAGATAAGAAGGAAGGTACAACAATGGCCCTAATGTGTGTATCCTTACTTTTCCCCATCCTAAATGTGATACATACCCCCAAATCCAGAGTAACTATGGGAGCACATAAGAGACTTTACATGCACCCTTCGTTACTGTACCACCTAGTGAAAACCTATGGGAAATTCATATTGGAATCCAGAATAAGTTGTTCTTACACGGGAGCAAGGACTCCCCGTAGTTACTCTGGATTTTGCCCTTGTCCTTTACCTGTATCTGAAATTAATAACAACTTTATAAAAATTAAAAAGAGAGAATCATGGCATGCCATGTACAGTTTCAGCAATGAAAGCAATAAGGAATGCCATGGATTTTTTTTAAAAAACTAATTTTTATTCTGTCACATCAGCAAATAGGCCTATTCAGCAGCTTTAAAAAACATAAAAACAACTATTTAAAAACACATAAATTGCAGCACACTAATTAAAAGTGTGCAAATTAAAACTTGCCGTAAGGCCGTTCTACCTCACAGCAGGGGATTGGATAAGATGACTCTTTTGATCCCTTACCGCTTTACAGTTCTATAAATGTCAAACTATGCTTATGCTACAATAAACCAGGTAGCCTTTAAGGTGTGATGAGATTCTTTGATGCATTTGCCGCAACAGATGAACGAGGAGATCCATCCAGAAACTAGGACGGTTCTACAGCAAATCTTTCCAGGGCAAAAAAGAGGATTTGGGGAAATTAACAGCAAAATGTTTCCAAACCTATCAACTGTTGTTTAGAGCCTGCATCCGCTCCAACTTGGGCACCCTTTTTTACTTTGAAACCAAACACTAGTAATAGTGTCATCAGCAGATCTGGCAGCTGAAAGGCACTACTGAAAGCAAAGTAGGCTAATCGGAAACCAGGCAAGATCTATTCAAGAATTACTCCCCTTCCACAAAATTAGCACAGTTTGCACCCAAGGAAATAAATCACTTCTCCAGATCTGTTTACATCACAGTTCTTAAACATTGACATCCTTCAGTTTCAAAAGACTATGGTATCATGCTCTGAATAGAGGTCCTAAAACAGCATCTAGTATGGCTCAAAAGGCCTATTCCATAGCGACAATCCCTTCCACACTGAGGACAGATAAAGTCCGTCCCCTGTCCAGCCCCCAGATTTCGCTGGTTCCGGGTCTGTCTCTGTGCTTCAGCCTGCTGAGCAAGTGTCTCTTCGAACTGGAGAAGGCCATGCTGCATCTTTTGCCGCCAAGCTGAACGATCAGAGGTCAAGGTTTCCCAAGTTGATGTCCATTCCCAAGGCCTTTAGATCCCTCTTGCAGATGTCCTTATACATTACATTACATAACCTTTATTGGCATTTAAAATACAGATTGACTGGTAGCAAACAGTACAATCGGCAGGAATAATAAAATCTAAAATCTAAATCGGGTAGAAGAGGGATGGGAGTTACAGTTGCTCATGGATACTATTAACAGAAATTCCGCCACAAGATATGTGATGGAGGGGGAGAAATCGGTAAGAAGGATTGGGAGAGGGTCAGTAAGAGAAGAAGGAAGAGTTAGAAGAAAGGGGTCAAGAAGGGAAGATCTAAGAGCATGGTGGGCAGGGCATCGGAGTAAAATATGAGCTATAGTATCTGGTTCGCCAGAGCAAAATGGACATAGGACGCAATCCAGAGTAACTACGGGGAGTCCTTGCTCCGGTGTAAGAACAATTTGCTCTGGATTGAAATATGAATTTCCCATAGGTTTTCACTAGGTGGTGCAGTATAATGGGTTCATATAATGTCTCTTACGTGCTCCTATAGTTACTCTGGATTGTAGGGATAGTCTGTTTTGTCGAGCCATATTGGAGTATCTTCCAAGGTGGTAAGCTGATGGGAAGATGTTTAAGCATGCAAGGAGGAAGGTCCTCCTTTTCCTGGGATCAGTCAGATGGAGAAAGTAGTTTGTAGTGAGGGAGACAACCCAAAAAAGGAGGGAGAGCAAGTCAGGTTGAGGTTGGTTAAGAGAGTTCCAGTTTCTTACTCCCGTAGTTTGGTCTTAATAATGTGGTGAGCTTTTGGGAGGTCCAAGTCAGCCAAGATTTCAGGGGAGAGGCCAAGGACTGAGAGCTTGCTGTCAACTAGTTTGAACCAGTTGGATGTGTAAGCATCCTGAATAAGGTCATGTAATATGGAACTTGGGTGAAAATTGAGATGAAATTTTAGCCAAAATTTGAATGTGGAGACCCAGGCAGTAGTGGAGGGGAGATGTATACCTACTTCTAGCGTGATCGTGGACAGCCTAATTAGGTTAGGAATCCCAAGAATCCTTCTGAGAAATTTGGCGATTGACTGGTCTAATTCAGAGTTGACAGCTTCTATCCAAACAGGCGCTCCATACAGTAGTTGGGGGATGGATTTGAGTTGGAGCGCCTGAAGAACAGCAGGGATGTACTGATTGCCTTTATTGAAATAGAATCTGGCTATTGCGTTTTGGGATAGGAGGGCTGAGGAGATAGCAGATTTGCGTTGAAGTGTCCAAGAATGATGATGATGAAATATGACCCCTAGATACCTGAAGGATTGAACTTGCTGGAAATTAAGATTGTGTATTTTCCATAAGGATGGCACCCAGGATTTAGAGAAGACAAGAATTTTTGTTTTCTCGGGGTTGATAGTTAGATGGTTAATGAGACAATACTCTTGAAAGGTTAGAAGCAGCTTACGGAGACCACGTTTAGAGAGGGACAGCAAGACAGCATCATCAGCATATAAAAGAAGTGGGATAGGTGAATCATTCAGAGAAGGAAAGGGGGAATCCAGGGAAACAGATGTCCTTATATCGCAGGTGTGGACTCCCTCTTGGGTGCTTTCCCTGCACTAATTTTCCATATAGAAGATCTTTCAGAATCCAACCATCAGCCGTTCTCATGACATGCCCAAGCCTGCATAGACATCACTGTTTCAAAAGTGTATACATGCCAGAGAGATTCCAGCACGTTCCAAGACTGCGCCATTTGAAACTTTGTCATGCCAGGTGATGCCAGTTCTTAATAAGAAGGCTGATTTGGGGTGCAATCATAACCTAGGCCAGCACAACTCATGTGTTGATGTTGTAGGAAGGCAAGCACATGTCTGAACACTGGCCTAACCCTTCCCCAGGAGTAGTGCAGAAGTGACTGATGGCACTTTTGTGACTCCTTCAGGTCAGCACAAGACTTATGCTGTGGCTTAGGCTGGCCTAATTGGAGTTTGGATTGCTGCTGTGGAGTTAGTAGTGTACCTAGAGGAGTGCAAAATGGAAAGTGCTACTTGAATAGCTCTGATAGCTTTTGGAATGAGCTGTTTACATGCATGTTGGGGAGTTCTCATCTGCACCATATAATTCAGTGATTTTCAGCCTTTTTCATCTCAAGGCACATGTAACAAGACACTGAAATTGTCAAGGCTCAACATCAATTGTTCTTACCATTGACAAGGCACACCATACTGTTCAAATGCCCCAGTTTTCCTATTAATGAATGTCAATCCCCAAATTCCCGTGGCACACCTGAGGACAATCCGCAGCACACCAGTGTGCCAAGGGACACTGGTTGAAAATCACTGCTCTAGTTGTGCTGCTTCTTTGGAGTGGAAGAAATAGACCTGGAGCCAATCACTGTAGTGAAAAGAAGTACAATAGAAGGCTTGCCTGTGGTATCTGCCTAGTATTGCATATATGTGTAGGCTTCTTTAAAGTAACTAGGGCAAAATCCAGAGCAGTTATGGGTCCATGCAGTAACATCACCCTCTAGTGCTATTTTATGGAAAGTCACCTTAAATGCTCCAGAGCAAAGGGCATAAATTGACTTTAGGATATGGGCCTAAGTGTACTATCCTAACCATGTCTACTCAAAAGTAAGCCCCATTGTGTTCAATGGGTCTTACTCCCAGGAAAGTATCTTTGGGATTGCAGCCTAAGAGTCCTGTCTTATTCCTCATTATCTTCCATGATTCACAGGGATGTTTGAAAATGATGCAATTCACCTTACTCAGAAGTAAGCCCATTGTGTTTTGTAAGACTTGTGTTCAGTAAGTCCCATGCTGACCTGGCAGTGTCGCAAAAATGCTGTAAGACACTTCAGTGCCATTCCTGGGGAAGATTGGGCCAGTGCACAGACATGCATTGGCCTCTCCACACTATCATGGGAATGGGAATATGAGTGGGTTAGAACAGTTAAGATGGTACCCTTAGAATATAAAGTGGTCTTAAAATAAACAAACACCTCTGTTCCAGTATGGCATCTAGAAATCATTGAAGCGCATGCAGGACCTCTGGCTGTTTCTGTCAGTGGCCCTGCAGTACACAATAGTGGCAAACCTTAGATGACACTGCTGTGGTGCAATTGGCAGCAGAATGGGCATTATCATAGATGGTATGGGCAGCAGAATAGGCATCTACCATAGATGCCCTATAGGACTGAACTGTTAGCAAGAGGTTTCTGTGAATAACTGGCGCTTACACATTTACCAAAAAATGGATCTTTTACCCAAGAAAGAAATATTTTGCAAACACATCCCCCCACTCCTTTCCAATTTAGCCATGGGTCACACTGTGTTCAGACTGTTTTGCAATTTTTGGATAATATGAGAACCAGTATCTTAATGGAAATCCCTCTTATCAAAACAATGCACTTTTTAGAAGTTAAAAGGTTTTGTCAGCAAGAGAGATGCCGAGCCTGAGGCCGGGTATGGGGAGAAATGAGATGGATTATAAACCTTTGACATCGATCATGTTTTCCACTCATCAAATAATCCCTGAAAGAGATGCGATCTTGAGAATGATAGCTGGCTGCGCTATGGGAGGACTCAACCTCAAGGGCACAATCAGCTCAGAACAAGTGCATTAGCAGGAGATCAAAAGCGCCAATGAATTAGTTTGCATTTTTAACCTCTGCCCAAGCCACACAATATCTTGAATGCTGCTGCTCTTAATTGGGGAACGAAAAAGATAAAAGATAACAGAAGAGAGCCATTGCTGCTGGAAATGAACAGCTTATGATTAATTATAGCACAATCCCCTTGTCCAATACATTTATGCAAAACCTCTTTCTTTCTTTCTTTCTTTCTTTCTTTCTTTCTTTCTTTCTTTCTTTCTTTCTTTCAGTATTGACATATGGCACAAGGGAGAATGGTGTGTTTTAAAAGGCGTAGTCAATGGTTGGGCTCTGTCTTTGCAACTAGCATTCTGATCATGGAACATATTTTGTGATGTGCAAAAGGTGCTCCAGAAGTGTGCAGTGTTGCTCACTTCCAGTCCACCACTGGAGAGTCTCAGCAGGAACTGGTGGCTATACATGCGTCCACCAACAAGATAAGTTGGAGGCAGAGGTGGAACAGCACATTGGAAGTGCAAAATGAGAGGAGGGCATGAGGTATGTGGGAAGGTTTGACATAAATGGATCAATGAGGTGAATTTAAGGTATATGGGCTCATATGCTTCATATGGTCTTTTAGGCACAGATGTCACAAAAACAGGACAATTTGGTCAGCACAAGTCCCTTGCACCATCCTTGGTGCAAGGATGCATTTCTGTGCCACTCCTAGGGGGTTAGGCCCACGCACATACACCAGCCTCCCTTCACAACTGCAGGAATGGAAAGATAGGTGAGTTATGCTAGCCTAAATTCATTAAGATTGTGCCCAAAATATATCAGCCCAGTGCCTGAATATGTATGATGGAAGGCATCTTAATACTTAATGTTTGCTGCAGCCAACATTCTATTAATACTTAAAAACAAATCTTTATTCATTATATGCTATTCATTAGCTGAAATGCTAGTTTTTTTATGAGGAAGAATCCAATTACCATAATTAGCAATTAAAAGAATTATGTAAGGTATTCTGCCTTTTTCCCTCACAACACAAGGTCAAGGGGGAAAAGAGACAGCTTCATTAAAATGTACATATGACAACTGAAATTTTGATAGTGGAATGCTAATGATTTAATTGACAGAGGGAACTTTCTCACAAACCCACACTGCTTATGGGAGGCTCTGTCGACTTCAGTTTCCACCTTGAATAACAACTGATTTTAGTGTAGAACAAGGAAAAAAGAACTCCAAGATATTTTCGAAGGGAACATAAAAAAGCCGATTTTCTGCATATGGCATCACACTGACTCCTTCCACACACGAAAGCCATTTCATCAGAATTTCATCTTAGGTAATTTCAATTTAGTTTTGACAGCTTTTGACATTTTAATATTATACATGAACAACCAGTCAGGTACAGTCATTCAAACATGTTGCTGGATACTGTCCTAGATATTAAAGTGAAATATATTAAGATTTACAGGTCATAGGGCTGAGAGGTAAGTTGGAATACAGAGTAACTATGGGAGTCCTTGCTCTGGTGTAAGAACAATTTACTCTGGATTGCAATAGGTTTTCACTAGGTGGTGCCATGATATGGGTGCACGTAATGTCTTTTACATGCTCCCGTAGTTACTCTGGATTGTAGGGTTAGTATCTAAACTAAACAAGAACAAGAAAAGTTATTTAGAAATCTTTGAAATAAATAGATAAACTCCACCTTTGTGGCAGTTTCATTTCTGGAAACTGTGCCTGTTGGTTGTGCTAGACCAGTTATTTTCAGTCATTGGTCCACAGCACATCAGTGTGCCGAAAATGGCCTGCAAGAGTGCCACAGGAGTTTAGGCCATGGGGGATGTGAGCTCCCCTGTTAGCAACATGATGTGCTTTGCCAGTTGTTGAAAAACTGATGGTATGTCTTGACAGTTTTTGCACCTTGTCTGTGTGGTGTGAGAAGGAAAAAAATGAGTTGAATATTATTGTGCTAGACTCTCAGCAGCATTTGATACCATAGACCAGTGGCGGCCAAACCCACCAGTGCTGTGAAATGGAAAAGCGTCTTTGTTCAGATTGATGTTCCACCCATGAGGGGGACTTCATGAGGCAGAACAGGTTGTTCCTGTTTTCAACTGAATGCCACATCCTGTCCTTAGGCCAGGGTTAGACCAGCCCCACCATAGACCATGCCGTCCTTCTAGATTGGTTGACCTGGAAAGGACCTGGGGATAATCTCTTGGGCTTACCTGGAAACTGTTCAAACTATTAGCCTTCAGGGTCAAATAGAATAGGGTTCAGTTCTGTCTCTGATTTTATTTAAAATCTACATGAGAGTACTGGAAGATGTGTATTTATTTATTTATTTATTTATTTATTTATTTATCTATCTATCTATTTATTTATTTATTTATTTAGCGTATGGCAAATCCATATGGCAAATATAGCGTATGGCAAATATAGCATATGATTTATGGTAAATGAGATGGGAATGAGAAAGACAGAGTGGTCTATATTGAAAAAATCAGACACACAGCCAGTGTTAGCTCTTGATGGACTCTCGGACACAATGTGATGAATATTTTGTCAAGAAGCACCACAGTCACACTGAGGGATAGACACAAGACCCCACTTAAACAGTGAGCCCTGGCAGACACTACGTTGGGTACAGATCCTGTTCAGAGTTGACCAATGCTGGCAAGCTCTGGGGAAGGTACTGCATTTACTCAAATCTAATGTGCCATTGAATCTAATGTGCACCCTATACTTAGAATAAAAATAGTGCATTTACTCAAATCTAATTAGCCATCAAATCTAATGTTCACCCTGATTTTGGAGACTAAATTCAGTGGGAAAAGGTGAGTGTTAGATTCAGGTAAATTCAGCATTTTGGGGGGTAGGTGGTTGGCTGCCAAAAACATGAGACTGTAACATCTCTGACCTGATTTAAGGGTGCATTCCAGGGTCACCCATGGGCCAGTGCATGAAAGGTGTCATAGGGTAAGCTGCTGTAGGACACAAAGTAAAAAGTAAAAAAGAAAAAACTCCCCTTACTTGGAGTAGTGCTGCAATCTGCTCTAGCCCTGCTCTGGATGCAGCAACCAGATGGCCAGCCTGCTGAAGGGCATGTTAGAATTGGGGTGTATATGAATATTCTCAGTAATTTTGCCAATTTTTATATGCCTTATCATTTTTTATTTCTTTTTCTCCCTATATTTGCATTCCAAAATGCACATTAGCTATTACCACTACCAATTATGGACTGTGGATGTCTTTAAACATTCTGTGCACACAGATTTCTTTTTTGTTCTTTTTAAGGAGTAGACTGGTTCTCCTGAAGGATTTGGTGTGCCATCTCTAATAAACTGTAGCTGTTCCATCCTCTGCCTTGTGCATCATTTCTTGGTATGTTTTGCTTCATGGAGTATCTATTTCTCCATAAGCCTGCTTAAAGCGCTAATACACTTAAAAACCTGTTTGTAATGGAATATGTAGATGGCCCAAGAAGTAATCTAATGCATTCAAACTCAAGACTCTCATATTAATTTTCTCAAGACTCTTGAGCACTTTATAGTGCTAATTACATCTATTACTGTGCCATTTACTTTGAAATGATATGTATGTTCCCCTTCCGAAACAGAAATCCCCAATTTTGCTTCGTAATGAAGAAAAGTTCTATTTTCAGTAAGCTGCTCTGATCTAATGACTCTGATTTCATTTAGAAATAATAGGTTTATGCACACAAAGGAAAGTGACACATATGTTTAATGCCGATAACCGACTGCTTATCAAAATGTGCTCTAATTAGACAGTCTTGCATTATAAGGGATAATATAGGCTCTGTCTGGACACAGTATATGAAGCACTTTTATTTCCTAAGCGACACAGTATTGGTAGTGGGGATTTGGGGATGGGTGTTGATCAGACTTGAATGTTAAGTACATGCCAGAAAAGTGTTGCATCCCTTTTCAGCCCCTTAGGGTTTACATTTCTACAAATCTGTTGTTGGTGGGGCTCTTGTTATGAAGGAATATGCTCCCCGAATTTCATGCTTCTGTGTCTGAGGGTTGGGGCAGTGTGTCCCTCAGTCAGGGATTCTTCAAAGTATGTGTTCAATGGGTCTTATTCTGAGGAAAGTGTCTTTAGGATTGCAGCCCTCCTGTTCCTGCCTTGTTTTTCAACCTCACCCAATAATAAGTAAATGGTCAGATCTGCTTTACAACTCTTTTGGAACTGGTGTTGGCAGCTTATGACATCATCATACATTGTGGATGTCTGTTGAGTATGTGCATCAATCTCATGTGTGATTGGCAATAATATGCTAGATAATAAATATTATTATCAGTTTGTACAAACAATAGATATAAGGGAGTGGCAATAGGATACAGGTATCTTTTTGTCTGGTGGGCCATTGAGAGACCATAGCATACCTAAACTAGGACTAGGGTGTCCACTTCTCATACCAGAATAGTGGTTTTCTGCTATCTCCTCTGGGGTGATAGTTCTTACCATGTTTGTGTGGTAGACACTGAAAAATCAGCCTTCCTCTCTGTCCGTGTCTCTGTACATCTCCAAATGTAGCCATTTCCAGGGCTAAGGTTGCACATGCACAGAGGAAGGGGTGGTGCACAGATGTGTAGGTGACATGATGCTGTGGTGCCGTCATCAGGTCACTTGGCACCAAGTACTCACCTCCAGATATGTTACTTTTGTAATATTCAAGAAGAAGGACTAGATTGGCCTTTGGCCTAATCTGATAGGGTTTTTCTTATGATCTTACATTATGGGTATTCTTAAATGTGCAAGTTGGGTGTTTGTACCTTGTGGAAGTTCTTTACCATGTTCTCTTTGTATAATGAAATACTGGGGAAAATGCCATGGAAGATGTGGGTTTCCTTTGAACCTAGCAGGTAGTGGTCTTCCATGAACTCAGCCAAGTTTGTAATATGTTCATTTGCAGGCATGGAAAAAGTGAACACCTAAGGGAACTAAAGTAATATTTAAGTTGCACAGGCAGCAGAATAGAAGAATTGCTGAACAAAGTGAAACACATTCAGAGAAAGAATTGGGAATTACAAAATATCTTATTGACGGAGAAGGATTACACAATTTAATTAAAAAGAAGGGGAAATATTAATTCAAACAGCTTATATGTTATCTGGGCAATTGGAATCCCAGCAGGAGGTATATATTACAGATTATTATATTTTGGGGCCCATTTAAAAAAATATTCACAAGGAGAATAAAAATGCAAAGAATGCTTGTTACAAATGAGCATAAAGAGATCGATCACACCCCTGCTGGGCAGGTTTGACACTTATTTAACTTTGCTGATAGCTGTGGAAACAAGGCTAACAGACCTGACGTGCCTTTGAACGTCTCATTATGAAGGACCAGGTGGTGCCTCTGAAACATTCTGCAATCTCAGGGAATGACTATCCCTACAATCCAGAGTAACTATGGGAGCACGTAAGAGACATTACGTGGACCCATAGTTACTGCAACACCTAGTGAAAACCTATGGGAAATTCATATTGCAATCCAGAGCAAATTGTTCTTACACCGGAGCAAGGACTCCCCATAGTTACTCTGGAATGCACCCTTAAAGTTTCATATTTAGGTTCAGAAGTTCCAGGAGAAGGAGAGAACCATCAGGATGATAGAGGGAAGATTATTTTTTGTTTAGCTTATAATTCAGTCTGGACTACCATGTCTCAAGGGTTCCAGCCTGAGAAAAGAAGATGGGGACCAGAAGGAGGGTGAATTGGATCTGTGAAAAGTGCATGTTCAGATTTCATAGCAGTGGTATTCCTAACACACTTCCAGGTCTGATCTATGACCATGGGTCTTGACTTGAACATTGTACAGTACTGAATTTACACTGAATTTAACCACTGAAACCTCAGTGGCTTGGCCTGGGAGAAGGGAATAAATGTTCCTGTACCACCTGGAAGCCTACAAAGGCCAACCCCCTCATCCCCATGAGTCTGCAAATGTTGCATTGGTGGCCAGAGGGGTGCAGAGCACCAAGTTTTACAGGGAGTCTCCAACGCTCTCTGCAAGCGGCCCGTCCCTTTTGGAGCCAATCTTTAATCATTGCATAGACAGGTACTGCTTTTTAAACCCTTCTATGTTGACCAAAACCTGTCTAAATGCCCTCTTCAATGCAATGGTTAAAGGTACAGGCACTCTGTCCTCCATTTTATATGGTTACCCTGTGTAGGGAGGAAAGCACAGGAAAGTCAATGCACTGGCTTAATCCACCCCCAGTAGCAGTGCACAAGTGCACAATTTTGTGACACATCCAGGTGAGTGCAGGGTTTATGCCAGGGCGTAGACCACTCTAACAGGAGATTTGCACTGCAGTCTATGAGAGCAAATATTTTCTTTATTGCAGCTTATTAATAAAACCCAAAAAAGAAAAGTCAAAGTAATCTTGGAGAAGAAAATAACACGAAATACATTGGGTTATGCATTAAACAATCCAGCAAGTATGAACAAAATGAAGATGAATGGTGCCTCTGAAATCAAGTGCTACAATTATAAGATTCTCAGAGATATGCTATTGTTTTTCCATCAGCTACATTACAAAGTGTAGCTGACAAACTCCTCCCATGTTGAATTCTTTTCCATCTTTCAGAAGATGTTGACAATAAGGACAGGCATCCCTTAGGGCAGTTTGAAAGCACCATGACATCCCAAAATAGTTTTTCCGAATGTCACTGTGGAAATGAATGCAAATGTGTGTGAATTTTTGCTGACAAAAATGACAGACTGGTTTGTCATTTTAAAAAAATCAAACATCAAGGCTGTAAGACCAGCACAGATGTTCTCAATATGTTCAGAATAGTGGGGAGTATAATCACAGTCATTGAACATGTGCCTGTATGAACATGCGCCTGTATTGAACATGCGCCTCATATCCTGTCCAACACCCATCCATTTGTCATTAGTATAGTAATACATGTCTATCACGACAGGTATTGGGTTGTTCTGTAGGATCTGTACTTATTATCTATATATTGTATTAGAAATTTAACTATAATTTCTAATTATAAATGTACCATTAAATGTTAACAGGCAGAGCAACTAATCTGTCCACATAAGAGCCCTTAGGTTGCCCTATCTAACACTGGGTTGGAGCAACTGCAAGATGCTCCAGCCCAGTTACTCTGAAGGAGGCTTAGGGCAGAGCAAGGCAAGATAGGGTGCCCTAAGAGAGGTGGACCTGCTCTGCCCTAACTGGGGCAGCCTAAGCAGCTCAGGAGAGGCAAGTTGAGGGCATGTTTAGCATTGCCTAGGGCAGAGCAGTTACTCTGTATCCAAAGCCTGTTTCCAAGGCAGAAATGCCCTCTTCCAGCCCTCAGAGTTATACCACCTCAGGAGCAGGTATAGTAATGAGTAGACCCATAGGGGTCCATGATAAGGCCCGAGTAAGAATGGCAGTGCTGACCAAAAATCTGAGTTCTTGGCCAGCCTAGCTGCAACCCCTTCCTCTCAACCTCAGGATATGGAATAAACTACGGCTGCCCACAAACCTCAGGATACAGCAGGCCACTCCAAGAAGCCCCTTGTATTCACTGTAGAATGTACTGGCATCTCATCAGGGACTCCATATAAGGCAGGCACCCAGTGGCGTCACCAGACTGGTGCGGCTGGTGTGGGCTGCATTGGGGATGCGCTCCGCATGGGGTGATGTGCCGGAGGAGTTTGACTGTCCTTTGGCAGGCCCTGGGCGTCAGCACCCCCATTCAGGCCTGCTCCAAGGTGGAGAATCAGCCAGAAGCTGCCACTTGTCTGAGGAGCTGGCCTGAACGGCCATCTGAGGTGCACTGCGCAGAAACACACTGAGCATGCCGAACAGCTTCAGAGGAGACTTCCTTAGAGCAGAGAAAGTCCGCGCCTCTGCACAGCCATTCGGCCTCACTCAGGAGGCGGAGCGGCAGCCGAATGGCTTCAGAAAGAGTACTGCACAGGCACCAACTCTGACGCCTGCACAGTCTCCCCCGAAGCCAAAAGGCTTCAGAAAAGTACTGCGCAGGTGTCAGAGATGGTGCCTGCACAGTACTCTTTCTGAAGCCAGTTGGCTTCAGAAACAACTGCGCAGGTGCCAACTTTGGTGACTGCGCAGTCCAGGTAGGGGGGGTGCGCATCCCAGGGATGATGCACAGACTTCCGCACCAGGTGATGTGCAGAGTCATGTCACCACTGTAGGCACCACAGCTGTTCCTTGTTCAGTGTGATCTGAGGGGTGTCTTCTCAGGAGCAAGTCTTCCCCTTGTGTCAATTACTTAGCATGCTCTGGAGTAGTTAGGGCAGCCCAGGCTTCCTGACCCTCTAGATTCAGCATAACTTTCTGCTCTGGATACAGAATAGTTAGGAGAGTGCAGTTAGGTCAGAGCAGGCTGAATTTGCTCTGGATTGCAGCCTAAGTTAACTTTCAAATCAAGAAATATATTAACCCAAATAAAATAGAGATCTATGGTGCAAACTGTGGGACTGCAGTGGCTCCATGGTTAAGGACATGGCCTTAACCGTGTTTGTAGATATAAAGTTTCTGTTACTTGCACAGGTCCTTCCAATTTAGCTGTTTGAAAGAATGTAAATATAAGTAAATTTATAGGTACCACTTTGGTGGGAAGGTGAGAGTGTTCTGTGTGCCTTTAGGGTTGATTTATGCACATGACATTGAGTTGTTTTTGGACCACAATGACTCTTTGGCTTTGTAATGGGTAGGAGCACCAATCCCTAGAGTTTGTCACAAATAGCAGGGCAATCTGTGGGGAACTACCTTTACCTTTTAATGGTTCAAACCTGTACACTGGCTTTTGTTGTTGTTGTTTAGTTGTTCAGATGTGTCCGACTCTTCGTGATCCCATGGAATGCAGCAAACCAGGCCCCCCCTTATCCTCCACCAGCTTACAAAGTCTGTCCAAATTCATGCTCATTGCCTCGGTGATACTATCTAACCATCTCATTCTCTCATCTCCTTCTCCTTTTTTCCATCAGTTTTTTTTCAAAGCATCAGGTCCTTTTCTAAGGAATCCTCCCTTCTCATGACGTGGTCAAAATATTTTAGCTTCAGCCTCAGTATCTGTCCTTCCAGTGAACAGTCAGGGTTGTTTTCCTGGAGGATGGACTGATTTGCTCTCCTTGCAGCCCAAGGGACTCTCAAGAGTCTTCTCCAGCACCATAATTCAAAGGCATCTATTCTTTGGTGGTCAGCCTTTGGATCTTTGTTGGCAAGGTGACATCTTGACTTTTAATTAAGTTGTCTAGACCTGCCATAGCTTTCCTCTGTAGAAGGAGGCATCTTTTGATTTCTTGGCTGCAGTCACCATCTGCAGTGATCTTAGAGCCCAGAAAAATGTCCTAACTGCCATTTTCCCCCTTCTATTTGCCACAAATTGATGGACCAGAAGCCTTGATCTTGGTTTTTTAATGTTCAGTTTTAAGGCACATTTTGCACTTTCTTCTTTTACCCTCATCAAGAGGTTCCTTAGTTCCTCTTCACTTTCTGCTATTAGACTGGTATCGTCTGCATATCTGAGGTTATTGATATTTCTCCCAGCGATCTTAATTCCTGCTTGTGATTCATCCAGCACAGCCTTTCTCGTAATGTACTCTCCATATAAATTAAATAAAAAGGTGACACTATACAGCCTTGTCGCACTTCGAGCACTGGTGAAAAGGAGATGCCAAGTCAGACTTATATAAATGGGGCTTACCATACTATCTTTAATCAGGTCTCATATGAAGTTCTGTTTAAATCAAAATGGACAAAATAAAATATTTCCAATCTACCTTTCAGATATTGTCTATACACACTTACATAGACACAAAGCGTGTGCTCCAGTAAATCTATTACTCTTTAAGTTGCCACAGGAGAAGAATTATTTTTGCTATAGCAAACAACGTTGCTACCTCTCTGGATTTTGAGAACTGAAAGGCAGTGTTGGATCATATAGCCTAAATTCATAGCCCCCCCCCAAAAAAAATAAATAAATTTGTAGCTCTGCATCAGATCGGATTGTAGCTGTACCTCTGATCACTGATACAAGCCTGCCGAGGTTTTTCTTGAAACTATCCAAGGACCTCATGCCTTTCAGGTAGAGTTGCTTAATGCCTCCCAGGTAGATTTAACCCAAAGTAATATTTGAAGTGAGTGTGGGTAGTCCCCAAGTAAACTATCTGAAGGATTTCAGGGAAGCCAAAAGGTCTGTAAAGGCCAGCAGTTTTCTCAAGCAGGTTCTGTGTATCCCTCAGGCAGAATTCTTCTTTTACAGGAATTTTGAAGACCAAAAAATAAAAATAAAAAATAAAAACCATTTCACTGAAAGTTAAATTTTTAGAGGGGTCACTAAGTGAGTCTGATGCAGCTGAAACAATGTTTCTGACACCTTCAAGATTTAGAACCCAATACTATCCTCAGACTGGTGCACAGTGCCAAAAATGCTATAGCTGCATCTCATAACATTGTGCGGCTATAGAATGCCTTCTACGGCACCTGCAAAGGGATAAAATGTGAAGCAGGGGAGGGGGTTGCAGTAGTACCCCTGCCTGGTGGTGTCTCAGGCATTTGTTCTTGACCACCCTTGGTATGCCAATGCATTGTATCCTGAATCATGGCAGTCTCTTCCGTGGCATGGGAAAAACTATTCAGACCTGTGCCAGTGAAGTTGCTCGCCAAAGTCTGTATAGACCTAAGATGGTGGATCTGTCCCAGGAACGGGATTAGAATTTGGCAGCTGCCATTGCTGCCAAACTGCCTCCTTCTCAAGCCCATGCTTCTTCCCCCCTTACATGTCCTAATACCCCTAGGCCATAAGAAACATAATTGCGCCAAAGTCACCCTGTGAACCTCACTGCTAAGAGTAGATTTTGAAGGTTAGACAAATGGGATTGCAAAAATGATTCCCATCTGATGAAGGTGGAACACAACAAACACTCCTGAAGTATATCCCAGTTCTGAAAATTTAAGGAACCAATGAATCTATTCTGTTCCCCTTTAATTCTTGTCATTCTCTGTGAGTTGAGTTTTATTTTCATCACGCAGCAGGAGCGGCTGGTGCTTACAGTTGCATGAGAGAATGCACTAATGGAGCAGAAAGGAGTATCCAAGTCTAAGAAATCGCTGCTATGTCATTATATCAAGCTGCAGACACTCTAGATACACTCATTCCCAATATTACTACTGCTAATTTTCAACAGACTTTTTTTTACTCATGCATCACTTCGGATTAAGACTGGGAAATCATCTGGACATACAGACCATTTCTACTTTTTTTCCCTTTCCCTGTCTGTCGGAAAGAAAGTATGATGTTAATCCATTGAGAGTAGGACCCCATGCTGCTTCAAATAAGATTAAAGGGGCTCCCATGAGGGTGAAGTTCTATTAAGTTTATAAATATTCATTGCTTATGTCAAAATGCTTAAAGCAGACTGAATTTCACTTAATGGCACATGGAAAGTAATCTTCTTTTTAAAGTAATATTGTTAATTAGATTTAAAAGCAGGAGGAGAGAAATTTTGAATTTTTACTACAAAAAAGAGGTCTCCTGGTGGTTAGAACATTTACTTTGGGTTAATGTGGTTGTAAGTGACAGCTAGTATTGCTTGCATGTTTCAGATTTAATACTATTTTTTATGTTAATTGAAAACTGTCTTACACAACTGGCACATGGCTGCAATCCTAAAGACACTTTCCTGGGAGTAAGATCCACTGAACACAATGGGTACTTGTGAATTGATCAGAATTACCTGAGTACTTCTGAGTAGACATGTTTAGGATCGTGCTGTATTGTCACAACTGATCATGTAGATCATGCTATCTACAACATAAAGATTCTAGGGTTTCTATCCCATGACTTTTAGCCTGAGATAAGAAATCTCTGTGTATGCTAACAAGGAATTCAGTGGCTGTGTCTCCCAAACTTTTTCGCAGTTTCCTACACTACCCTTCCCTCCTTTCCAGATGTGGAAGATGCACTTTATGGAACATCTGCAACACCCTGGGCCAACACAAGTGGTTTCCACTGGCACAAATAGGTGCTCCAGATTGTACCTTTTATCTCTGGATATATTCTGAGTGATTGCCTAAAATACCGAAATGTCCTAAACAAATATCCATATCTTGTCAGCATCTCTGCAGGACAAAATGAAGAAAAGAACAATTATCCTCACTGACAACCTGTGTGGTGTTAATTCAAAGCAATCAGCATTGGGAATAAGCATCAACAGCATGTTTGATTTGCTACTATTTGTGTAAGATTTGGGGACCACAAGGGAAAATTTTTTGTTGTTGCCATTTATTTAATTATTCCATGTATACTAGCTGTTGGAGTATCCTTCAAGCAACGCTCTGTAAATAACCCTTGTATTTAATCTTGAAAAGGAAAAAAAGAAGAAAAGGGGATTGAATGGACCCGTAAGAAAATCAGGTTTTTTTAATTTCAAAAGCCAGATCACAATCTACTGCATTTTTTACTTCTCTTAAATTAAATACTGTCATATGTCAAAACACATTACTTCACTCCCGAAATTTTGCATTGGAATGAATGATGAATAATAGATCCAACAGGAATGTGATAACAGATGGTTGATGAAGTCTTGAAATCAGTTGAAGTCAAATTTAAACACCATTAATAAATGCAAAAGTAGTAATGAATTCTTGCCAATGGCTAAGGGGGTTCAGACCACACTGTGTGATGCTCAGATAGGGTTGCCATAATTCTCTTCCACAAAATCAGGACAGGACCCAATTTGTCAGTATGTGAACACAATCCCCCCAAATTGGGATTGTCCCTGTTTTCGGGGACATGTCAACCCTATGCTCATGGGGAGGGGGTGACACCACTACTGGCCTAAATTTTCAAAATCTTGGTATTTTAAAATAATACCATCATGTTCCATCAGAATAAAATGAAATGAGCTACACAGAAATATTGTTATTCACTCAAAAGCCATAGCCAAAGAAACAGCAGGGGAGATGGTGTTTCACCATGTACAACATCTGAGGGGTTTTCCATCCCCAGCACATTGGTTGGCATAAGTCCCAGCACAAGTCCCATGTTGGCCTGAGGCAGTGGTGGGCTCCAGCAGGTTTGCACCTACTCTATAGAACCGGTTGTTAAAGAGAGATAGGACATATAAAGTTTAAAAATTGCCATTTAAAAGTGGCTTCCAGGTGGGCACAGAACCGGTTGTTAATTTCTTTGAATCCAATCACTGGCCTGAGGGTGTCACAAAAAAGCTGTCCTAAAATGACAGAAATGGGAGTGTCTAGAACATGCACTAGTCTCCCCACACCACCATGGGAACAGGGAGATGTGTGAGGTGTGCTGGCCTAAATTGGTTAGGATTGGACCCTCACAAGTCACAGAACACAGAAAACTCCAAGTAGCTAGAAGCGGCATCATAAAAGACCATAGAGAAATACCATGAGAAGAAAAACTGTAGACAAAATGCATATAAGTCCAGTGTGTCTTGGTCACACTCCAAAAAGACAGCCAAAAGATAAGTAAATGAATGCAATGGGAAAGGGGAGCATATTTGTCCACAGCTCTGTTTTGAAATTCAGTGCTATGACACCAAAGGAAAGAAGTGAGCACAACCTTGTCCCAGGCTTGCCTTGGTCATATTGGATTTAGCAGCAACACACCTATGAACTCCTTACTGAGACTAGAAAAAGAGGCACTGAGACTAAAAAAGATGAAGACCCACATTTGGAAATAGCCAAATATAAAGAGTCCTACAGCACAATCCAGAGTAACTACAGGAGCTCTTGTGTCGATGCAAGAAAAATTTACTCTGGATTGCTCTATGAATTTCCCATAGGTTTACCATACGTGGTGCTGTACCTACATAAATGTCTCTTACGTCGACACAAGAGCTCCCGTAGTTACTCTGGATTTTGCTGCAAGTTAGGGTGGAGCTCTCAGAGCCAAAGCATAACCCAAGGGGCACATTATGTTCAATGCACAGTTTCACAACTGAAATCAGAATATCAGTGGGTCAAGGGGAGCAGTCAGAATTGGGTCGCTTTGCACCATGGTCAACAGAAGCTTTTCTTCAGGTGCTAATGGCAACTCAAGGGAAAAGGGCTATATTTATATAAGAATACGTTTGTGTGTGTGCATGCATGTGTGTGTGGTACTGCAAATCTATGCACTCAACCTTCATTTGTGCATCTGTTTTTCTCAGTGGGGAACTGAGAGGAAGAGAACACTTTGGTACTGTTGCCATGTTTGAGAGTTTGAAGTACACCTTAGTGTACTTCAGTTTGAAGTACACCATATTGCTGCAAAGTTTTTAGATGAAAATATAGATTGCACATGGCATATGAACTTTATCCATCCATTTATATTCTGACCGCAAGGCAGCAGCCAGCAATAAATATGAAACCCAGAAAATGAAATAAAACACAGTAAATCATGAAAACCACAGTGAAATCAAAAACAGTTGATCTTATGGCAGTAGCAATATCCCACCCCTCCCCAACTGTCTGTGAGAGCAAATATGTTTTCAACACCCTCAGTTGGGGAGATGAGAGTGTCAGGTGTCTTGTGGAGTCAGTGGAAACCCACAGGTATGGGACACTCATTTTGTACATCACTTTAAAAAAGGCAAACCTGATCTAGGACTATAAAACAAAGGACGAAACTGAAACAAAGGCACAATCCTAAGAAATTAAGGCCAGCCTAATTCACCTGGCACATCTTTCCACAATGGTATAGGGAGGTCGGCGTATGCCTGTGCATTGGCCAAAACCTCCTAGGAGTGGGGCAGAAGTGTTTAATGCACTTTTGTGACACCCCCAGGTAACCACAGGACTTATGCTGGGACTTAGGACAGCCTAAGTGGAGCTTAGGATTTCAGCCCAAGTTAAAACACTTTCATACTTTTAGATTTCAGTAGGAGAGATTTAAGCTACAATCCAGAGTAATTATGGGAGCACGTAAGAGACATGATGTGTGCTCGTAGTTACTGCACCACCTAGTGAAAACCTGTGGGAAATCAATATTGCAATCCAGAGCAAATTGTTCTTACACCAGAGCAAAAACTCCCTGTAGTTACTCTGGATTGTGCCCTTAGGGACTTAAGATTTCTACTGAGAAAAAAGGGATATCTTTGGTAAACCCTACTTTCTGCACCAACAGTGACCTTGGTCAACCATCCAGTTTGGCTCTGAAAATAGCAGGTAATATTGAGTCAACCTCAATTTAAACACAAAACACAGACACCATGAGACACCAAAACCATTTATTTGAGAAAGGTCCCATTGGTTCTAAGAGAACCTTTCCCACCTAAATTTGCTTAGGATTGTAGCCTGGGCTGTACTCCTACAGAGTTACTCAAAGTACAATGCTGTTGAAATGAATAGCTCAATAAATACTGCTAGGATCTGGCTGCAAGTCTGTCTGTCTGTCTGAAATCCGACTGTTTTTCTTTTTTTGGAGCATTGTCAAGACAATTAAATGGAAATATTGAAGACCAGCCAGTGGGTGAAATTGCCCTGTTGCTAGAAATAGTTCATATGAAAGCTCTTTCCTCCAGGCATAATGCAGATTTATTATCCTTTGCTCCATGGGGTAAAAGGAAATGCTGACACAACAGCTCAGAAATCAGCAAGTTACAAAGCCACAAAGAGAAAATGCTTCAAATATGTTCTGGTATTATAAAAGTGATTTCTAAAGAGGCTGTTGTGCTTGTTGTTGTCATTTAAACTATTTTCATGATGCAGAGAAGAAGTGGGACACGGAATAAAACAATTCTCTCCTTTAGTTTTCCAAACAACTAGCCCTACAATCCAGAGTAACTATGGGGACATGTAAGAGACATTTACATTGACGTAGTGAAAACCTATGGGAAATTCATATTGCAATCCAGAGTAAATTATTCTTATGTCGAAGCAAGGGCTCCCCGTAGTTACTCTGGATTACACCCTAGGTCTGATTCACATTAATACATATATCTTTTAGGGGCCCTATTCCTAAATGGTGCACATGCATTGCTGTACGTCAGTGTTTCTCAGCCAGTGGTACTTGTGGTGGTAACTGGTGGTACTTGTAGGACCCATGAATACTGCCACCCAACAGTAAGAACACTAGTAGGAGGCTCAGCTTGGCAGGCATAGTCCAAAGCTTGGGGATTGATGTGCAACGCTCCATAAGTAAACTTTATGAAAAGTATCTCTCCCCCACTTAGTGATGCAAACCCAGGATTGTGTTGCTGCTCTTGCCCCTTTCCCTTAAGGGGCTGGGGGACCTTTCCACAAACCAGGGGGTCATGACTCCTTTAGTATGATTATTTACATTTTAAATTATATACATTACTATTAACCTTACTATTTACATTATTCTGCTTTACTCTTCAAAGGATACATTTTCTGCCTTTCTCTTTAAATTCTCCGTTCTCAAAACCTTCCTTTATGTTTATAGCAGCTTTCAATTGCTAGGTCTTTTTCTCCCCCTCTTCACATTGTGTTTATGAATTAAAGTTCAAAAGACAGACACATTAGTGCCCATTAGACTGTAGTTCAGATGATAATGATATTATTAGAAAAGCACATTTGGAACTAAATTGCTGTAGTTTCTGATTCAGTGGCTATTATAACCCTCATTGATAATGCAAGCCCTTTATTTTCTCTTTGCTTTCACTTTGCTCTAGATTATTTCAGACTCCTGTTGCAAAAGTGTTTTTGTTTCATTAAGGATATAATTTTGTGCAGAGGTCATTTGCTTTCAATATTTTCTGTAACACACACACACAGACACACACACACACACACACACAGCGGTTTGAAAATATGAGTACCTACATACTGCAAAAGGGATTCAATTCTATCAAAGATTGGATACTCTGTACTAGCTGTGTAAGGCCTAAAATATTCAACTGGAAAATTCTCCCATCGCAGTGGTTCAACTGCAGTAGTAGCAATTTATTTATTGTAGAAATTATCGATTTTTAGCCGCCTTAGGTGCCTTCTGAGATGAAAGGTGGAGTACAAGTCGAATGAATGAATGAATGAATGAATGAACGAACAAACGAATGATAGATAGATAGATAGATAGATAGATAGATAGATAGATAGATAGGGCTGGCATTATTAGCCATCAGACCAAGGCATAACTTTTGGTCAGCTCCCCCCCACCTCCGCATCAGGATGAGTGCCAGAAGCAATACACATTTTAGCAGCATCACTACCTCTGGGGCATGCCATTTCAAGACAATTGGACCCAGAAATGGGAAGCATGACCATCAGTGGTGGGCTCCAGCAGGTTCGCACCTACTCTATAGAACCGGTTGTTAACAAGAGATAGGACATACAAAGTTTAAAAATAGCCATTTAAAAGTGGCTGCCAGATGGGCATAGAACCAGTTCTATGAAGCCCATCACTGATGACCATCCAGTAGCAATGGAATTTTCATCCATGTGGGTTACCCTCTCCACATCCATTGAATGGATGGAAGGAGGACCAGACCACTGGGTATACTTTCCAAGCAACTACTAAGCAACTGGGTATAATTTTCAAGCATCTCTGTGTTTAGAACTGAATGCAGGGAGGGACTTGCTACATATTTTGGAAACTTCTCCATATTCAGCTCTGCCCTGTATAGAGAAAGGCTGGAGTTTGCTGCCTTGGGCCATGATGGTCACCAGTTGAGACCATTGCAGATTAGACCAGTGATTTTCAACCAGTGTGCCGTGGCCACAGATAGTCCTCAGGTGTGCCATGGGAATTTGGGGATTGACATTTGTTAATTGAAAAATTGGGGGATTTGAACAGTCTGGTGTGCCTTGTCAATGGTAAAAGCAATTGATGGTGTGCCTTGACAATTTCAGTGCCTTGTTAAGTGTGCTGTGAGATGAAAAAGATTGAAAATCACTGACAGTAGACAATCCAAGGATACAACCAGTTTATACCGTTATAGCTTAGACAAATCAAGCATACGCACACACTGTTGCAAACATAAACCGATGTAATTCATACATTGTTTGGTTAATATTTACCTTGTTCAGCTACAAAATAATACTCTTCTACTGCATCAGTAGAAGCAGGCATATATTGATTGGTACCTTGTCTCCTCAAGGCAAATTATTGATGATTTAATTCAATTCAGTGAAGTTGTCTCCTTTTCTAAATTTAATTCCTTGCTCCATTCTTTTCGGATGTCACAGTCTTCTGCAATTTTTTTTAAAATGTAGTTGCAATCCTAATCTCCAATTAGGCTGGCCTAATCCCCTCCATGCATCCTGTGCTGACCTGGGGGTATCACAAAAATGCCAGAAGACACACTGGGGGTTAGGCCAGTGCATAGGCATAGACATGCAGTTGCCTCTCTAAATCACAATAAGATCGGGAACACTGATGGGTTGTGCCAGCTTAGGTTAGGATTGCACCCAAAATTTGCTAACACTCCGACTTCCTTCCCTTCCCTTCTTCTACAGTATTTATCAGTGATGCAGTACCCAGAGTGTTCATTTTGGCACACTTAGAGGTGCACCATGTGATCACCCCAGTGTTGCGTCCTTCAGTGCTACCATCTTGAATCTTACAAAATCTCTAGAGATCAAGATAGTAGCACTCAAATATTATGAGATTTGGGTGTTGCAGTCTTGGATTTTACAAAATTTTGGCCTATATCCTAAAGTAAAATTAAGCCCCTTGCTCCGGAGCAGTTAAATTAACACTAAATTAACACTATAAATTAACACTATAAATTAACACTAGAGAGTACCATAAATTAACACTAGAGAGTGACGTAACTGTGTGGACCCGTAACTGCACTGGATTTAGCCCTTTGTGAGCTTTGGGCACCACAAAATGGCAGTGTCTGCCTGAGCCAGGAAGAAGAGGCTGCAGGGGTGCCCTGACCCAAGATTGGAAACCAATTCAGTACCTTCTAGTCCCTCCATTCTCTTTCTGCCATTTCTTACTCGAACTTCTATATCTTACTCTTTACCATATCAACAATCTGTTTGTTGCCAGTCATTAGGAAATAATAATTCCTAATATTAGGAAATAATAAAATATTAGGAAATAATAATTCCTAATAATAATTCCTACTTTTAGCCTCTTGAGACCATGAATATATAGCAAGAGCGGGTCTTTGGACCATTTGAAATGCCACCTGTCTGCCCTGATGTAGGAAATAGTTCCCCCAATGCTTGGAGAATGTTCTCTGTGACAGTCTAGATAATTTACAAAGATGAATGCAGCTAATGCAGCATTTGCTCTTTGACTGCTTGTAGCCATCATTTGATAGCATGTCAGGCATACTTTAGTTTTACAAATTTCCCATGTGACTGTAATTGTGAGGAGCCATTTGCCCTGCTTGATTGGATCTTTAAAGAAGTCCATTTCCTCTCTTCCGTCTGCTCATGACAACATGCGGTTTCTTTCAGTTCAGTAGCAAAGGAGCACAAAATAGATTTGACAGGGCACCTCAACTGGCATAAATGGAATATATTCATACATGATTATAGCAAATCCCAGTTAGTTTCTTTGCCTGAAGAATGGAAGGTTTAATTTATTTGAGATTGATTCTTATGACTTAATCATGTATTCTGTGTATGTGACATTGCACACAAAGCTATTCAGTTCGAAGACCATATTTTGCAACGACCTCCATTATATTTCCACATTAAATGCTTTTACCTTGATAACTACCCAGAAAACCATAGAGCAATTTTTAAGCAATAGGGAATAACTTTTGGATTTGGTGATAAAATTAAAAAAAATTGTTAGCGTTATTGAAACACTTTATTCTCTCCTGGAATTATCTGAGAAGTTAACTAAAGAAGAAATGGAAGGGGGAATCAACCAATTTTCCAGCTCTGGTATAAGGACAACACAACTCCAAGGTAAATCTACAACAGGTGAGCCCTGTTGAGTCTCAGACTGAATTTCTTCCTCCCTAAATTGTCCCCACCATTGCCTTGTATTTAGAGAGCCAGGAGTTCTACAATGATGTCTGGCTGCCAATTGTCACCAACTGCCAATTCTTCAATGTACAACACAATCCTAACCATGTCTACTAAAAAAAGGCCCATTGTATTCAATGAGTCTTACTCCCAGGAAAATGTTTTTAGGATTGCAGCTTTCGTCTGGATGCCAATTGTTATTAGTTGTTTGGTTCACACTTTTGTGCTATCTGGGGTACACCAGAAGGACACGAAATAATATCACTCTGTCCTTGAATGGCTGGGTGGACTGGACGTTAACATTTGATTTATCACAAGTCCATGTATTTGGCATACACTAAATAAATAAATGTCCTCACCCTGGTGAACTCCTTTTTCAAGCCACCCTGATTCTCAACACTGTGAACTTGCCAGTTCTGGAGGACAACAAAAAAGGTTCTACAAATCATGGTTGCCCATTTCATGGCCCACCAAATGATGGAATGACTCTTGTACCCTTGGACTGCAATCTATAGTGACAGATATGAGATTTATTACCATTAGGCCTAGATAGTGTTGGGCTGTTAACATTCACTGAACTGGGTCAACCATGGGACTAGTCATGAATGGTTACTAATTTTCTTGGAATGCAATCCAGTAGCTAGAATTCATTCATTTTTTTATTCACAGTTTTAAATATTCACAGAGTGCTTTAAAAGGCAATTACTTAAGATACTGCATAGGGTGAAGCCATAACTTTGCACCAGAGCAAGAATGGCAACAGGTAATTTTAATTGCCTCCCCACAAGGATGATATTATGTGCTGGAAAGGTTCAGCATGGACAACGACCTACACCTATCAGAAGGCCTGCCCTAAATTCTCACTATTGCTGACAATGGTCATGCTCCAAGCCCTTCCTTTATATCCTATAAATTGGTTGGAAGAGAGGCTGATCTTTAAGAAGTGATTCCATACTCCTGTCAGTTAAGAGGCACAGGGTGCAATCCTACTTAGATCAGCCCAGCTCACCCATCTACCAGTATCCATAGTGGCATAGGGAGGCTGGCACATGTTGGACCTAACTTCTCTACACAAGGAGTAGAAATGCCTTACAGAACTTTTGTGACACCCCATGCCACCATGGAAGTTGTGCCAATCAAACAAGGGGTTAGGATTGTGCTGACAAGGAATGCTAGCGCATAATACACTCATAAATCTGGCAAGCTTGAAAATCCTGCCTCTTGAAAATTAAGCATAAATGCCAAGTGTACTAGGACAAGGGTGCTTCAAACACAGAAATATTCATGAAAATACAAAAAAGAAGTTTTGTACATGTCTGCTTTTGAGTGAAGTTATTGAGAGATCTCAGATAGCTTCCAGCAAAGTCAGTAGTTTGATGTTCGGTTTGTGATGATTGTCCTTCCACTCCTCTCCTCTAAGGTTCAGTTTATACTGAGCTTTAGAAGAGTAGTTTCCAAATCTGCCCTGAGACAAAGAAAAACTCCTTCTCTGTGATCCATTCCTATGGATAGAAATTTCAAAAAAGTATGAGTTGCCTTGATATTGTCTCTGGAGGCAAAGATGCTGCATTGGATCAGTGGTATCACTCACTTTAACCACATCTGCAGTGACGATTGCCAGCCATTTAGCAGTGCTCCAATCATTGACATGATGAACGAAGCTCAGCTTCAGCATGTTCTGCGCACAAGTGATGACATGCTGGCACCGGAGGACATTCAGCTGGAAGTCAATGGCTAATGACCAAAGGTTTGACTGAAACAGCACTGGCTTGATACACTGTATAGTGACATGAAAATCACCTGCCTACACCCAGACCAAGCCCACAACTGAGAAAAATTGTGACTTTGACCCAAAATAGTGGATCCCTCCATCATCATTTGGAAAAACACTGAAGAGGAGGAGGAGGAGGAGGAGGAGTTGCCATGATATTGCTAACTGGAGAAGGAAATACTTTTTTAAAGTGGAGTTCTCTTAAATTTGTCAGGAAGAGAACATGTGTTCCTCGTCTCTAAGCAGTGGCTAATTGCCTGTGTCTTTAATACAAAAAGCACAGTTATTGATATTTGGGACCATGAACCTATTTTTCGTTCAGATTCTAGCTCAGGTGTGTTCTGCCTCTGCATTCTTGTTTGACATAATGAATAGTGAGTTATTTCTTCTGACTCGCCAGTCCCTGAAGTATGTCTTTTGAAATTCCATTTAAGTTTCATGTTCTGTTGGAATTAATCCTGAGCAAAAGCACATCTCTTTTGCCCCACATTTTTAGTGGTCACAATTCTTAGTGCTGATCTTGCCCCCAAACCCATGTGTCTGAGACACTGTCACAATAGTTCTGCCAGTGGCCCATCTGGAGGCCAGCCTTGCTCAGGAAACTTTTCTAAAGGGGTCACACTATCCTAGAATCATCCTCAAGACACAAATGCAAATATTTTGTATGCTTTACTCAAGCAAATGATCAGAGTGGCTAGAAATTGTGCAGCTCAGTCTTTGACGCAAATGTTTTGACCTGAGAATGTGTAACTTCATTTGGTTTGTTATGTCCACTGAACAGCTCTTTTACTTTCCTGTTTAATTCTTTTTACATTGGCTGTTGTTTTCCATCTCCATGAATCTCTGTCCTTCTCTTGGATGCCCTTAGTCTGTCAATCTAGTGTTATCTCTTCTTCCTCACTTGGATGGTTTGGTGATTCTCCAACTTGGCTGGACATCTCTTATCCACACTTGTCTCTGGTTGGTCTTGGCTTCATGAACTCCTGTATAACTGATAGCCAGGGAATGTGTGATGGTCTCTCCAAAAGACCGTGCACAAAGCCTGCTTGCATTTCTGGAGCCTCGATCTTTGCTTGTAGTCAGAAAATCTCAAATTAACTTCAGCCATGTCAGAAAATCGTAGCCTGTATCAGCCACATCTTTTGATGTTCCCTTGTTGCACAAGAATCCTTTACACCTAACATCCAACCAACATTTTAAAAATGAGTTATAATACACTCAAGAGCAGGCATGGGTATTGATGAACACTGAAGTCCTTGCATATTATGAATAGTGATTGTATATTATATAAAGAGATTGTCGAAATGTTGTACTTTAGGAATTACATTGTTCGCCTATTGCCTCTGGTGTTTGTCTCTTTTAAAAGGTCACATGAATTAAGATCTCTTCAGATAACTGCAAATAAGAATTTGTCTTTGCTTTTAATGGATTTCATTACAAAAAAAGGCAGATTAGGAAGCACACCAAAATGGCATAAATTTGCATTATGACAGAAAATGATATTGCAATAGCAGGGGTTTAGGCCAACCTAACTGGAGATTAGGATTGCAGCCTTAGGGACTGGAAAGTAGTTCAGATAAAAGTGGGGAGCATTTCTGGATAGGAGGAAGGGCAGAGTACAGGGGATCAGGTCCAGGAGAGAGATGAGATTGCTGGAGAAGGCTTCCACCCTATCCTATATTTCCTCCTCTGTACAAACATCCAACACAGAGATGCTTGGATTTGCTCCAGCAATCCATGTAACCCCATAGGACAGTCTGGAGCATTATTTATTTATTTATTTATTTATTTATTTATTTATTTATTTATTTATTTATTTATTTATACATACCCCACTTTTTCCATGCCAACATAGATGCCTAATGTGGTTTCCAAAGCTTTAATACATTTGTCCTCACAACAACCCTGTAAGGTAGGTAAGGCTAAGAGTGAATGGCTGGCCTAGCACAGGGTGATAATATGTCCTCTTTTCCCCAGGACATATCCTGGATTTTAGCTTGTGTCCTGGAAAAAATCCTTATTGTCCTCCATTTCTTTGTAAGCAGACAGCATGTAGACTTCTTGTAATTAATAAATTTTATGCAATATATTTAAATTTAATAGTAAGTAAGATAGTGCTTATATTAATCACATGAAAGCAATAGATATGAATGTTTTTAGCTTTTATTTTGTCATGTCATACATTTCTCTTGGGTGTCCTTCATTTAGGGGGTGCCTTGTTCTCTTTTTGGGGATTATGACATATGGTCACCCTGGTCCAAGTTCACCCATGAAGCTTCATGGCTTCTGGAACTGGATCTTCCAGGTCTGAGTCCAACTCTCCAACCACTATATTTGGTGAAAAATATCTCCAAGAAACCGAGGCTGGCTTTTATCTAGCACAGTGAAAGCCATGCACTAGTGTTAGATAGGCCTACCTATGAGTTAATGACACAGGATGACATTTTAAAGCAAAGGTATTTTGAATATTCATAATTTGAACACTCCAAACTAGAATGTACCAGTCCAGGCAAGCCCATAAATAAATCTCATGAATAATTTCCTCCCCTTCTTCAAGTTATTGGATCCACTTTCTTGAAGTCATGCCCCTGGACTGGTAGTTTCTGTTTCAAATCATATGGAGTTAAAACAAACAACTGATCACATGGGAGAGATGGAAACGCACACAGAACTGAATGGCAGTTGAGCGGACGGATTAGGTTTCCATGCAAATCTATTGATCAGGGAACCAAAAAATGGATTTAAAACTGAATTACTGCTGTGGGTTTCTCTCAAGCCTCGTTTATTTCTCTGAATCTTGCTGTATACAAATATGCATACAGCTATGCATATGTAATACACACTGACAAAAACTAACGGTATATGATTTGTTTCTAGTTTTCCCTGTAAAATTTGAAATCACCTCTGTCTAAGACATAAAGGGAGAGTTTAAAGAGATGAGCCCCATTATTTCAGTTTAACCAACAGGGTACAGACGTGCTTAGAAATCCAACTTTTGTACCATCAGGGAGATGTTTTGCATTGTGGGATGAAAATTATTTTCACACTTTCAATCCTTTCCTTTTCCTTGATATTGAAGACGCACTCCCGAGGATCAGATAATTCTGATTATTTTACTCTTCGCTACACTCGGAGGTCTCCAAAGACGACACTTATTACCTCAAATGTGAGACACTGCTGCGCGGATGAAATAAGTTTGCAAAGTAATAAGAGCAAATTTTCGGTGGCAGTGCAATTCTTCTCTGAAATATCCTCCACACTGTTTGGTTGTCTTTTCTACATATAAAAACACATATAGCAGACCCTAAGAGAAAGGCCAATATCCGATGAATTTGTCGGTAAATCAATTGGCAATTCTTTTCTTTTCTAAAGGAAATGAAACCCTAGAAAAATATGCACTGAACTTCCACAGAATAGAAACATGGAGTGAGGCAGACGGATACTGTCATGGATGTGGATATCTTGGTAATTGAGAACAGGCCAGCTACTCTCCTGATGGTAGGGAAGATAGTTTAATCAAATAGGCCTTAATGGCTGGGCTCCTCTGGTCATCATTTGGAGAGTTGGGAATTGGTTTAGCCAGTCTTTTAACCCCTAGGTGACCAACTGGATCCATTAGACCTGGTCATTAGTGATGTTACCTGCTCCTGAGTGTATCAGCTGGTGCAATCTGAACTCCCTAGTGATGCCACTGCTAAAATAATATATTATTGTTTATTATCTTTATTTTGCAGGTAGTACCAGGGCTTTTTTTGAGGGGTTACTCCCCAAGTAATGACTACCGGCACCCTGTGGTCAATACTGGAACTACTGTGGCTTCTAAGCAGACATGTCTATGATTACAAATAACATTTTCATGGTGTGTAACCAGTGGTGGGCTCCAGCAGGTTCACATCTACTCTATAGAACCGGTTCTTAACAAGGGATAGGACATATAAAGTTTAAAAATAGCCATTTAAAAGTGGCTGCCAGATGGGCAGAGAACCGGTTCTTAATTTCTTTGAAGCCCCATCACTGTGTGTAACCCCACTTTTCTAACATCTTCATGGTGAGTACCCCATCTTTATTTCTAGAAAAAAGCACTGGTTATAACAATAGTTGATATATATCTAGCAGAAGAACTTAAAAACCATCAAAAATTATTTAATTTTACGAGCTATTTCATTTGCACTGGGAAAACCTACTGAAAAAGTATTATATTTTTCACATAAAATGTCATTCTTAATAAATGTTTCCCCATCTGAAACTAGTTGTTAGCAGATTGAATTATTTTAGATGTCTACAATTTAAAAACAAAATAAAAAATGGTTAGGATAAAAAAGGGTTTTTAAAAATCATTTGAAGTTAATTTCTCCAGAGAAAAGATTGTAATAATTGTGAAATGAAGTTGTGATAAACTAAAAGAAATACAGTACTCTCTAGACTTTTAATCCCAAACCACAGTTTAATTAAACATCAAAATATTATGCAAGAAGTCGTAGTATAGGGTCTATCCTGCCTGTTGCCTTCAATTCAATTAATGCCAATAGGAAAAAAAATCCATGCGACTGTTATGGGTTGGGTGCTTCAAATTATGTTCTTAAAAATTGCTTGAAATAATTATAACAATAAAGTCTTCACAGCATGTATAGCTATAGAACTATTACACTAGAGTGTACCCAAAGGTCAATGGACTCAGCCTTCATCACATAAAACTATAGGACAGAAGACAACAGCCTGTAAAACAACCAATTATATGCTTTGTAAGAAAATCTGGATAACTTACCAGGGCATAGGGCCTAATGGTTACAACAAGCATGCAATCCCTTGCTTTCTTCTAACATTTCTTGACTTGACAGCAAGTAGGCAGAAGTCAGTAAATATAAATAAAAGATAAGTTATATGAAGTTTGCAATCCTAAACACACTTTCCTGGGAGTAGGCCACATTGAATACAATAGGACTGAGCAGACCTGTGTAGGCTTACACTGAAAGTAAAATAAAAAGTAAATTAAATTAAAGTTTAAGTTTCTCAAAATGGGCTATAGTTCTTAGAAAGACAGAGGAGATAAAGATGGGATCTTGGCATCCACCGATTTAACTCACCACTGATTTGATTGTAAGGTCCACCTTTAAATGTCTTGTCGCAAGGGAAAAATAAACACCAATTTCCTACCTTCTAGCTGTTATATAATAATTTCCTTCCAATGGATTCCATTTGTCACCCCATCTGGTGATTGAATGTGATATAGCATATATACCAATACATTTTGAGGTTACAATTCTGAGCAACAAACCTAGGTCTTTAATGATATTTTTAAACCTGATTTAGTATCCAGATTTTTTTTAAATTTATTGAGGATTCCAGAACAGAACTCCAACAGATAAGACACAACCTGTAATTGCAGATAAGAAAAGAGGCATGGATCATTTGCAAAACAAAAAAAAAAAAGGTTTGGGGATGCACAGGTTGGCACAGAGATTTGCACAGCAAACTGGAAATAACAAAACCAGACACAGCTAGGTTTCTGATTCCAGATTTCCAGTCTTCTAGAAAGTGGAAATCTCTTTCCAGAGGCACAACCCATCTGAAGCACAATCAAGAGAGTGGTGGCATGGTAGGTACAACAGGTGCTGCAACTCTCCCACACCATTGGAGTAATTCTGGTCCATTCAGAGCCTTGCTATGCAGCTTCCTATGGGACCGTGGACCAGTCACACACCTCACGGGTTGTCATGAGGACAAAAACCATGTACACCATCCCAAAGCAACCTGGAGGAGCAACATCCCAAGCACCACCATGGAACTATGTACACCATTCCAAGCAAACTGGGGGAAGGACAGTATAAAAATCAAATGATGGCAATTGAATTGCATGCTAGAGACCCAACTGCATGAGAAAAGGATACATTCCCAAATCATACTTGTAAATCAAGAAAAGCATACTTTGGAGCTCTACCTGCTGAACTGCGCTCCTTCCACTGTTTTTGGCATCACATTCCTGATCTCGTTGCTGGGCAGCAGGTGTCCAAGGGTCTCATGAGTACCACCAAGAATCTCTTCAAGGACCACTGGTGGAACCTATACCACCAACTGAAAAACACTAATCTATCACGCTCATTTCCTTCATTGGAGAATCCCTTCCATTTTCACACTGTTCTACAGCATGTGGTAGAGGCTTTTGGTCTGTGGGCACCTGAGGTGGAGTACAGCTTAGAGTTGGTGGTTTGCTGACAGCAGATAAATTAGGGTGCAAACCTAACCTAAGCAGGAACAACTCATTGGTTTTCCCATTCCACGGTGATGTACGAGGAGGCAAGTGTATGTTACTGCACCAGCCTAACCCTCCCCCCAGGAGTGGCGCACAAGTGTCTTATGGCACTTTGGTGACAGCCCCAGGTCAGCACAGGACTTGTGCCAGGGCTTAAGCCGGCCTAACTGGAAGTTAGGATTGCAGCCTAAGTTATTTATATTTCCTGATGCCCAAACTGGATAGATTGCTAATCTTTGTTGCATTTCTAGTCTTGGTTTGTCCTTACATAAGCTTTGGGTTATGCATTTGGCTGGCTTTTATTGCTCTTCTAGTACTTCAATTTGGGCAATGTTATTGTGAAAGCGTCCTATTAAGGACCCAAATGCGTCCTTCTTACATATCTCATTTTACTTCAACCCCACAGGGATTTTTGCTTATAAACCATATTTATAAGAAAGGAAGAAGAGAGAAACTGAAAGAATTTTTCAAGAAAATGAACTCTCTTGAAACATTTAAGAGCAAAATGAAGTGATAAAAAATCTCACTGCGTTGTTTCTCATCTTGGTATTCCATGGGATTCTATGATCTTTTGTCCATGTATTTAGGGTTGCCATAATTCTCTTCCACTAAAATGGGACAGGACGACCTGTCAAACTTGCCAGCATGTGAATGCAATCCCCAAAATCAGGGATTGTCCCAGTTTTCCAGGACATATGGCAACCCTAAATATATTCCCCAATGATCATGTAAGGTAGATATATGGATGAATGGGCCAATTTATTAATTGTCATAACAGAGTGGGAAAGCTTGAGAACTTCAAGATAAAGTTGGTGTAAAAGGCGGTTTTCTGAAAGTGCATCAGATAATACCACAAGTTCGGGTAGGTGTTCCCTCTCAAACCCCATGCCTCTTTATTCAGGACATACAAACTTATCTATCTATCTATCTATCTATCTATCTATCTATCTATCTATCTATCTATCCATCCATCCATCTACAGTATTTATATACCGCTTTTTAACTAACAAGTTCACAAAGCGGTTTACAAAGAAAATGGAAAAATAATAATAGCTAATTAATAGCTAATTGCTCCCTGATTGTGGGGCTCACAATCTAAAATGCAAAAAAGAACACCAGCAGAAGCCACTTGAACAGGCACTGCTGGGGTGTGTAGGGCCAGTTACTCTCTCCCTGCTAAATACGTAAAAGAGGAACACCCACTTGAAAGAGTGCCTCTCCACCCTATAAAGGAAGGGGGAATGCATCTGAATCATAGAAACTTGTCCCAAGATGGTGAGCATATGAAGTGGACAAGGAGATCCAGAGAGAAACTAGTTTTATTGACAGCAGAAATAAATGAACTATTGTGAAACATTCAAGAGCAAAATGAAATTATTAAAAAATCTCATTACTTTGTTTCTTTCCTCTGTATTCCATGGGATTCTCTGATCTTTTGCAATAAAATGAGCATGACTGAACCCCCTTGCTCCCCAGACCTATAACAATATGTGGTGAACCAGAACAAGTTTCATAATCAACAATATATATTTTGATATTGATGGGTAGCATATTTTACTGTAGAGCAAATATGGATCTACATTGATAGAGGGATAAAATAATAAAATTAAAAATAGGGGAAAGGTTTCCAGGTAACTAGTTCCTAAATCTCAAAGCAGATTCATACTGGCATTGCAAATCTCTTCATCTTGCTTCCAAAGCACAATTATCTCTATTGCTGGGAAGTCCATTAATGGTGTCAGCTAGGAATGGGAGAAATTTGGGGTTTTGATTGTTTCCTAATTGATATATTGAGTATTGTAGGGGTTTTATAATCCAATCACATTGGGGGTTTAGTTATCAGATGTCCTTTCAGGCAGGTATTCTAGCGCAAGGTGTTTAAACATAAAGATCTTTCTTCTTCTTTCCATGGCATTGAAGTATTTTAAACACCTTACTGCGGAAAGGATCAATTACTCTCCAGTGCCTCAATATGGCTGTGAAAAAAGTCTTGAAAGGCCCATACCTCCAACAAACAGTCTGATTATAATGAATTTTCCACCCTTTCTTCTTTCCAGCCTGCCCAAGGTGATGTGGTTTAGTTCAAAGTGGTTACAGCAGCACACACATGTAGGTGGCTCAGTGGGAATAGCTGAAATATTGTAACTGTGAATGATTATAAATGCTCATTCGGAATAGTTGAAATATTGTAAGCAGCCACTAGAGGAATATACATGTTCATTTATAAAATTACAGCCTCAGATAATGGATGGATCTTGGCAGTCAGGATTCAGAAGCAACCTACCTAAATGTACCATATCCACATACCTCAGAAAGCTTCCCTAATTATGCTAAAAATAATTTATGGGTTTTTCCCCCACAGAAAACCAGAAATGCCTTTTAGAGGCCTTCCTGAGATTTCTAAAAGGCATTCACGTCATGTCCAGAAAGTCTTCCAAGGCCTCAAGTATGGGCTTGGGACCCACACTGAATCAAAACCGTGGATGCCATGGATGAGGAGGGCTTGTGTTTTATTTTTACATGAACACTTTACATGGATGGATCAAGACTTGAGTAACCGACTGCAATCCTAACCCCCGAATAGGCCAGCAGAAGTCCCTGCACAAGTCCCTTGGGGGCCTGAGGGTGTTGTAAAATGCTATAGAGCACTTATGCAAAACTCCTGGGGTTGTCAGACCAGGTTTCAGCCGTGCACCAGCCTCCCCACATCACCACAGCAATGGGGAGCAGGTGAGTTGTGCTTGCCTAAGTTGATTAGGATTGCATCTGTCTCTCAAGTCCCCAAAACACATATTTTTATGACATATATGAATATATGTCTGTTTTTTTCAACCCAAAATCGACTTGTAATTTTCTCCCCTCAAAAATAAGTTTTGACTCTTGGACTTAATTTTTTAAATTAAGACTTGGACTTATTTTTGTCCACCCATCCATTGTGTGTGTCTTTGGGCTTGCTTACAAGGCTAGAGGAAGACAGGACATGGGGGGGGGGGGGAAGTGTGGTTGAAGTGAAGGATTTCAGCACACTACTGATGGCAAAGAGGATGAGAATACAGTAAGTCCTTAACCTAGGAGCATTCACGATGCAAACTTTCATACAAATGAACATCCCCTGTACTGACATCAATGCACTGACATCCAAGATTTTAGACTTAATGAACATGCATTGACAAATGAAACATACATTGAAACATACAATGAAACATACATCACTACAATGAAACATACATCAATAGTGTTGGACTTACAAACATATCAACTTATGAATGAAATTCCATACACACACATACAACACTACACTTCCATATTTTCTGTGGAGTCTTGGAACTGATTCCCTTTTTGAAAATACTCAGATCTGAGTCATACTGACTCTAAAATTGCCTCTGGATGAGTCTCAACAGCCTCTGTTATGACTCGTTTGCAATTCAAATCAAGGAGGACAAAGACCCAGGACTCAACTCAAAACTCAAGGAAGTGGCTCCGGGGTATCCTTTGTATGCTTTTAGTACTTTTAGGGAAACAGAAGTGTAGGATACAACTTTCAAAAACAGGTAAGGATATTTTCAGTGCCTCTTTCTCTCTTATCCCTCCAACTATGTACTAAATGTACTGAATCAACAAATCTTGAGAGATTGGTAGCAACCACTGTCATTTAAATGTGATGGAGAATTACTGTTTCCCCAAAACACAGCTCTGTTTCTTTACGATTTAGCTTTGTTAGGGAAATGTTAGGGAAATAACTTATTTGCATATGGAATATTATTATGCTTTGGGAGATTAAAGCAATTTAATTTGCATCCCTCTAGAAACCAGTCCATCAGAGCACTTAGTCATCTGTAGCATCTGTGAACAGTATCTCTCCGTAAACTGCACTCTGCTGTCGTTGTGTCTGTTTGCGTGAAGACTGAAGGGATGCTTTCTATAAAGGTGAGCTATTGAGACATTCATTGCAGAGAGTTTAGTGGGATGATATAAAATCATAAAAGATATAAGAAAAACTTGATACCAGTCCAGACAAGAAGATTATGGGCAGTCCAAGCTTACCTTGCACTGAATGAGGCAGGCCATCAGACTTGAACTTTACCCAGTGCACATTACAGGCCATTTTTGGGTTGGCCCAAAGCAAGGGGAAACTTTCCCCCTTTTCTTGGAGAGAGCCACTGCATTCCCAATGGGGTACTTGGATCTGTGCCACCTCCCCTCCTTTTGTCCTCACAACAACCCTGCGAGGTAGATGAGGCTAAGAGAGAGTGACAGGCCCATGGTCATAAGGAAGCATCATGGCTGAGTGTGGGTTTGAACCTGGATCTTCCAGTTCCAAGTCTAAATCCAAATCCTGAACCACTACACCATTCTGGCTCTCAGCATCCTCCACTCATCCATTTTGTTTCTTCCATTCTCCTATATGTGGCTACTTATTCAGTATTATTAAACCAGTACTAATTCAGGCAGCAGATTAATGACACTTGTACCCCAATAATATTACTGATTGAACAAATCCCTGTTCACTGGGTATATCAATCTCTCTGAGCCTCAGTTTCCCACAGTGGAGTCCAAATATTAATTACCTGTGTCACAAAGTTGGTGTGAGCATACATGAAAAAAGTAATTTAAAATACTATGGATATGAGAAAACAGTAAAAACAATCCAGGCAAAAATTAAGCACTTAAGTGGCTTGCTTGGTCCAGTGAAATATTCATTTCAATGACAAGCGCACACTTTGATTTGTGTCACTAAATGATGGTCTTCCATGTCTTATACAGGGTGGATTCTGGGCTGAATTTGTGAAGTTGGTTTTCTAGAGTTTCTGCAACATCCTAGTTTTATTTTTTTGACTATTTTCTGAAATCTTTTGGTCTGCTGAGATTTCTTGATCACTTTCGCAGTCCACACAGACCTCAACCAATCAACGCATGTTGCTTAATGGTTTTAATGGGAATTAATTTTCTCTCTCTAATTAAAGAAAGATGCAGATCTAAAATTTAAGAAAAGAGGAGAAGCTGAATTCCCATACCAAGCTCATAATTTCCGTTTTTTGTTCTTGTACGCTACAGGGTTGTTGACAGTACCCTGGAGCTTAACCACAGATGCACATTAATTACCCGTTCTCTAATTACTAGGGTACCAATATAACTGTTCAACCTTTCATTAAGCTTTCTTCTCAACTTCTCCAAAGCCCCAGAGATATATGCAAGAAGCATGCAAGTCAGCAACATTAATTGAACCCTATTAACTCACAAAATGAATTTAAAAAAGTATTGATAAAAAAAGTCTGCTTTCATTTACTAGTCCATTCAAGCCGTGATGCACAGATGAACATTTTCCTTCTGTGCCGGCATTCCAGTTGGTTATTGGGCAATGCAGCTGCTCACATACATTTGTTCAAGCTGGAATCTAGGGCATAAAATGTAGTAGATAGGCTAGTTTCTTATTTATTGAGTCATGTGTATAGTTAAATGTACTACAGGCAAGGCAAAAAGAAACCAAAGAAACTGAAGGCAGCTTATGTCTAAATGTTCATGTCTAAATTCTGTGAGGTTAAATTCTTGCTACAATTTTAGGGAAACAATATTCATTTTTTAAAATTATACCTTTCATACTTTTATGCCATTTTTATTTCAGGGAAAACATCTATATTGTGTGAACGCATCAAATTGCACATCGTGATGGAAATGTGATGACCTCACTGCATCCCATTATGTTATGAACTATTATCACTGAAGTTTTCTCTGAATGGGAGGAAGGCTTGATCTGAATGCCATTTTCTCTGAATGGGAGGAAGGGTTGATCTGTTCAGAAAACATATCCACATTTCAGATTAGTTCTAATTTGGGTAGTTTCAAACCCACCCCGACTGTCTGTCTGTCTGTCTGTCTGTCTGAGCTGAGTCAAGTTAATCTTTCACTGTCTAAATTGCTAGCTGGTATTTCCCACTTGGAAATATCAATTTTGGTAGCAAAATTTTTCTGAGCCAAGTTAATCTTTCACTAGCTAGTATTTCCCTCTTGATTAACCCTACAATCCAGAGTACAATCCAGATTAACCCTACAATCCAGAGGACAAACCTTACAATCCAGAGTAACTACAGGTGCATTACGTGAACTCGTAGTTACTGTACCACCTAGTGAAAACCTATGGGAAATTCATATTGCAATCCAGAGTAAATTATTCTTACACTGGAGCAAGGACTCCCTGTAGTTACTCTGGATTGCACCCTAAGACATCTTGTGAATCAATCGGTTTTTAAAGTTTTTTGCTGCCTGACAATGCCAACTAATATCACTCTCAAGAAGAATAAAAAAACACTGGAAAATTATGATTCTAATTGAATTCTGATGGATTTTGCCATGACTGCAATTTCCCTTCTGTCCCTTCAGATAGTGAAACTATTAGGAATAAAATATTTAGGCTACAATCCAGAGTAACTATGGGACCTTTTACACTGATGTAGATATGGTGCCACTTAGGGGAAATCTATGGGAAATGCATAGAGCAATCCAGAGTAAATGCCTCTTATGTCTTTCCGTAGTTACTCTGGATTGTAGGGTTAGGTTTTTTTTTTTCCTTTTTCTGATCTGTGTCCTTGTGGAAAGAAAGGTGAGGGCACAGCTATAGCTGTGAGTTAAGCTACTGAATAGGGACCCCATTTCAGATTTACAGGGGGTAAAGATTATGGGGTAGATGTTTGATTTATGGCCCAATCCTATTGAAGATTAGTGCTGGTGAAATATTTATTTTGGTGCAGGATGCTGCAAAGCAATCATAAAATGGTGGAAAGGCCAGAACCTTTCTTTGCATTATATAGGATCAAGCCTAGAAAGGATGATACTTCTTAGTAAATATCATAGGATTAGGATGTGATTTGTGATATCAAAGTAATAATTAGTGCTTTTCTGCAGGTATCATCCATACATTGTGGAGCTTTAGTGAAAGAACTGGACTGAGATAACTGGCTATTTGGGCTTCCATATGTTATCACATCTGGACATACCAACCAGGATGTAATTGGAGATCTTACAGCACAATCTTATGCATGTCTACTCAGAACTAAGGGTGCAATCCAGAGTAACTAGGGGAGTCCTTGCTCCGGTGTAAGAACAATTTACTCTGGATTGCAATATGAATTTCCCATGGGTTTTCACTAGGTGGTGCCGTAACTACAGGTGTGAGTAATGTCTCTTACGTGCGCCTGCAATTACTTTGGATTGTAGGGTTAGTCCTACTGTTTTCCACGCAAATTACTCCCAGGAAAGTGTGCCCAGAGTTGCAGCCTTTGGAGGGGGAAAAAGGACGTTGTATTTATTTTAGTGTAAATGGGGTGAATTTGACTGTATCATTCTTTTTCTCTGTTTTATATTATTTGTGTCAATGACCTCCTTTTATAGGTATCAATTTATCAACTTCCTTTTCATTGCAAAGAGGTCAGTGCTGGTTTTTTTAACAGCAGTATTTTGTTTAAGACAGATGGCAACTGACAGCTCTTAGAGTAGAGATAAAATAATAAGGTTCTATGAAACTGTTACCTCACAGGTTTGTTGTGAAGATCCAGAGAAGGGGAGAAATTGGGTGGCTTCATGGTGTGTTGCATTAGGGGCACTAAGTCCCTAATCCTATACATTGTCTGGGTCACAGCACAACAAAGGTTAAAGACCGCTGTTCTAATCTAATAGCAGAACTAGAACCAATAGGTACAAACTGCAAGAGAGGAGATTCCGGTTGGATATCTGGAAAAAATTCCTAACGGTTCGGGCGGTTCGGCAGTGGAACAGATTGCCAAGGGAGGTGGTGGACTCTCCCTCACTAGGGATCTTTAAGCAGAGGCTCGATGAGCACCTGTCGGGGATGCTCTAAGGGGATTTCCTGCTGCAGGCAGGGGGTTGGACTAGATGACCTACTAGGTCCCTTCCAACTCTTCTATGATTCTATGATTCCATCCTTTGTCATAACAACTATCATATTTTCTTCCTATAAAATGGGCGCATGTTTTTGATTTTACTATGAAGTCACATAATAGACAGGTGGATTAATGGAATCATTAGCAAATCATAACAATGAGTGAATAATTATCAAATTTAGAGGCCCGAATTTGATAATGTTCAAATTCTGCAATGAGTGGATTATTGTCAAATTCAATTTCTGGTAGTATAATAGTGATAGATCACTGCAGCCAGAATCTTTTGAAATGAAGATAATTAGCGTACTTGTGTGTGTGCATGTGCGTATGGGTTTCTTGGGTGCAAGTGTATACTTCACTGATGAGTAAATAGTAATCAGACATGTCCTGTACAGACCTGTCCAGGTTGAACAAAGACAATATAAGTGAATGGCTTCATACCCTTCAATTTTGTTAGATAGCTCAATATCTATGTTCTCCACTGGTTTATTTTCTAGACTTATACTAGACTCTTCTAGACGCAGTACTGCAGTGGTTCCTGAACTTACCTTGGGCATAGCATCCTTCTTGCATTGCACCCTGTCACAGTGGTGTCACGCCACACTCCCTGGCATCATAAGAGAATAGCAAGATTACATTGGAAACAAGACCAGTGATGGGCTTCAAAGAAATTAAGAACCGGTTCTCTGTCCATCTGGCAGCCACTTTTAAATGGCTATTTTTAAACTTTATATGTACTATCTCTTGTTAAGAACCGGTTCTATAGAGTAGGTGCGAACCTGCTGGTGCCCACCACTGAACAAGACCACATCTCTTAGGTGTCCAGAATCCAAGCACTAATATAGATGAAAAATTTGGACGCTGCTCAAAAATAAAGGAATATAATACTGTTCAAAGTAAAGGAATATTGGGAAGTGCTTCCTTTAAAAGCTTCTCAACAGAAGAATTTGATAGAGTCATCACTTCCTCTACCAGATGGCTATCACCTCAGAAATGTCAAACACAATAATTAAAATCTTTATTTTGGAATGCATTTCACAGTTTGTGCCTTGTGATAAATGTGTTTCACACTATGTGAACCTTAAGAGAACACTGCTGAATCTAATGTGTGGTTTTATTTTCAGTAAACTCTTGTAGATCCTTCATCCAACCTGGTAGCATCCCAGGGTAAAACTGCAAACATTATCACAAGCAAGGCTCTTTAAAATGCATTGCCGAGGCCCAAGGATTTTCCTGTGGCCACCCAAAAAATCATGCTCTATCTGGTCAGTAGTGTACCTAAGTGTACTAGCATCAAAATCAAGGTCTTCCCCATGCCCCACACCTGCAAAATACTTATTGCAGGCTTAAAGACTGAGGCTGCAATCCTAATCTACAATTAGGCCAGCATAAATCCTATGCTGATCGTAAGGCACTTTTGCCCCACTCAAGTGGGGGATGGGATTTGTAGGCCAGTGCATAGACATACACCGACATCCCCACACCACCATGGGAAGATATGCCAGATGATTTATGCAAAATAGGTAAGATTGTGCACTAAGGTTGCAATTCCAATCTCCATTTAGGCTGGCATAAGTCCCAGCATATGTCCTATGCTGACCTAGGGTGCCACAAAAGTGCCATAAGGCACTTCTGCTCCACTCCTGGGGGAGTTAAGCCAGTGCACTGGTATACATTGACCTTCCTACACCATCACGGGAAGACATACCAGGTGAGTTAACCTGGCCTAAACTGGTTAGGATTGCACCCTGAATAGAACACCTGCCAAACTACTACTTTGGGAATTTCATTGTTCCCAAAACAGTGGTGCAATGTTAATTTCATCAGGCAAAACTCAGTTGCTGTGCAGTGAGACTCTCCTTTCACCTTGTAGATTATAACATGGCAAATAAGGCAGATCAGGCCCAGGATGGGGCATTATTAGAGGCAGTGACATGCACCCAGGGTGGCACAAGCCATTAAGACGCTGTGCCTGTTAACCACAAGACAGGGTGAGCTCCTGTCCTTAGCCCAGCTCTGCGATGCCAGCTGGATCCAATCATATTGGCTCTGCCTTTCCATTGGACTAATTCAGTGGCATGGAGAGGGGGGATTTGCTGCTTGGGATACAGCAGGATACAGCATATCCTCCATAACAATCTAACCCAGGCTTTAGTGCTTCGCATGCAGCGTATGCAGCGCTGAGCATGATACCATAGTCTTTCAAGACTGATGGAGGCCTGCTTTATTCTCCTTCCCAAACCTGATCCACCAACACAGATATACATGGACTTGTGCCAGCAGTATAGCCTAGATAGGTCTGAGCATAGGTTGGGGCTTTCCCTGGGGGAATTGTCCCTTTACCTTGTGGAGACCACCTTTACCTTGTGCAAAATTCTCCTCCAGGGTGCAAAACCTTCTGCGCTGGCATCCCTCCATCAATGTGGGGAAATTTGTGCCAGATCAAGATGTCCATGTATATGGTATGAGTAAAAGAATGCTTTATTTTGCAGCTTAGGATATTCAAGAATGTCTAATAAATACAGTGATACCTCGCTTAACAAGCACCTCGCTTAACAAGCATTTCACATAACAAGCAAAAATTTCCAAGAAATCTTGCTTCACATAACAAGTTCCACTTCACTTAACAAACAAGTGCACTATGGGCACGCGTGCTATGCAGCCCTGACGCTCCGCACGGAGGCTCTATAAAAGGGCTACCAGCCAGTGCTGCTGCCTCTAACTGCATCTAACTTGGGGCAGTTGCCTGGAGGTGCCAGAGGCAGCTGTCCCTAACTGCCCCCAAGTGCCCCCACCAGCCACCTTGAACCTCCAGCAGCAGCCCAGGTAAGCCTCCCAGGAAAGTGTCTTTGATTGCAGTCTCCTAACTAGGTCTATTCTGAAGTAAGTCCCATTGTGTTAAATAGGGCTTACTCCCAGGAAAGTGTCTTTAGGATTGCAGCCTAAGTAGACTTCATAGGATCATGCACATTGAATGCATGTTTTGAATTCAATTCCAGTGTTTTGTCATCATTTTTCCATCCAGTTAATATTTTTATATGAATATTTTGGGGGTTGTGGAACCAATCGTCTGAGTTTCCATTATTTCTTACGGGAAAATCTGCTTCACTTAAAGAGCATTTCACTTAAAGAGCATGCCTCCGGAACGAATTAAGCTCTTTATGTGAGGCACCACTGCATCAGCAAATGGTATGATTTGACAGATATAGAATGCGCATAGATAGCCAAATATGGTTTGTTTCCATCGATATAGCCAACAACAGAATGAAGTGAAATTATGGCGGAGTTTCTACCTTGGGGAATGGTGCATTTGCATACAGACAGCTGCAGGCAGATGGCCAGTTGGTTTTCCTGGCTCCAAGAGGGCTGCCAGACTCCAAGTGGGAAGTTTTGACTCTAAACAGATAAGACCCAACACATGGAGTGTCAGAACACTGTGAGGCTTTAATTTCAATCTGTTAATGTGTTCTGCTGACATGAAATTTTTGGAGGCTTTTCTTTCTTTTCCAGGAGGCCAGGCTGAGTAATGGCAAAACGTGCACTTGCTGACGATTCCAAAAATGTTATTTCCAAACATAAGAATCTCAATCCAGCCAGAGAGATGTGTGTGAGCAGCTGACAGAGCTCTGAATTCGGCACACTGATGGTCACTTGGGCTTAATTAAATGTGATGGATGTGCCCGTTGACACCAGACATCCAGAGACTTTGCCTTAAAGCAGGATGCCTGGGTTTGATACTATGTCTCTTTCAGTGGCTGTGCTGGTCGCGGCTCATTTCTGAGATAAATTTAATGTGCTGGTTTTCACCTTAAAAGCCCTTTATGGCTTGACACCTATGTATTTGAGAGACTATCTTCTTCCATACAATCTAGTCCACACTCTTCAGTCATCTGAGAGAGTCCTGTTGGTTGTGCAACCACAAAAAGTGGTTATGAGGATGGGGTAAAAGGACATTACTCCAAGCTTATGGGGAAAACATCCCCTTACTCCAAGAAGAATGTCAGTAGACAAAATTCCCTTGCAAGATGGAGGGTAGACTGTGCTGGCACCATTGCATTGACTTTGGAGAATTAAATTAGGGCTGCAATCCTCAGCACACTTACTAGGGAGTAAATCCCATTGAATTCAGTGGCACTTTCTTCTGAGTAACCTGTTTTGGTTCTGACTAACCTGTGACTCTGTTCTCATTACCCATGAAGATGAAAGGCTGATGATGATGGTGGTGGTGATCAGTGATGGGATTCAAAGAAATTAACAACAGGTTCTATGCCCATCTGGCAGTCACTTTTAAATGGCTATTTTTAAACTTTATATGTCCTATCTCTCATTTACAACCAGTTCTATAGAGTAGGTGCGAACCTGCTGGAGCCCACCACTGGCTGGTGATGATGATGATAAGTCTCTGGGGGCTATTCCAGGGCTGGGGCAAGTTTAGAGAAGGCATCAAGAAACAGGTAGAAGAGGAGGAAGGGTGAAGTCAGCCTCTGCACTGCTGAATTCTGAGGTCTTGTTGCTGGGCCAGCAACCTTCAACAAGTTGAAAGACAGCAAGTAAAGAAAATTTTTTATTGCTGCAGCCTTCAAAACTAGATATTCAACGTGGAGGAGGAAGAAGCAGATGTTATAATCCCTCATTGGTATCCTGCCCCAAAGACTTTAAGATTCAGGTTCAGAAAGTTTATATATTGCATTGTTAAGAGGGTCCCATGGAACGTAAGCCATTTTCCCCCATAGGTTCAATGATTTCAGGATTCACAAATTTGGAATTCATTAGGTTTTCCCATAATCTTTCCCTAGTGGAGAACAAGAAATGATAGTTCCACCACTAGGAAAACTGGTGACTTCTCTTCTTGGATGTTGTTTGCAGACTTGGACAAATCATTCCTATAGAGCTGTTCTGGTTGGCAGACTCTTGAATTAGAAAAACCTGCCTCAGCATGTGTACTAAGGCATGAAGCTGTAAAGGCTTTATTAAGACTTGATGTGGCAATAAGCAGAAAGTTGGCCTCCTGGGACTGCGGAGGAGATGGATTCAATGGGCTTCTTAGTAACAACATTACAACATCCTACCCATTGAGACTAAGGCATCCAGGAATGGGTAATAATGGCACAAAAGTCCTTTATCAACTACCATTGTTCTCACTTGCATTGTGCTAATTGTAATCATATTTAAAAGATGGGAAATATCTGTTTGGTATTCTAATTCGAACAAAGGCAAAGCCACAGCCATTTAACAAGGCTCCCAAAACGAAAGGGAAATAATGTAAAAAAGAGATTCAATGGAGTTTGACCCTACAATCCAGAGTAACTATAGAAAGACATAAGAGGCACTTACTCTGGATCGCTCTATGCATTTCCCATTGGTTTCCCATACGTGGCACCGTAACTACATCGGTGTAAAAGGTCCTGTAGTTACTCTGGATTGTAGCCATATATGTGTCACCTCGAGGTAAGTCTTCGCAATGCACAAGCTCAGGGGTCTCCAAACCTTGGCCAGGGGGCCAAATGTGGCCTGTTGAGAGCCTCCAACTGGTCCATGGCCAGCCTACAGTCCCTTAAGAGTCTTTGACCCAACTGAACAAGCACAGCCGGAGCTGTGATAGTGAAATGGAGGAATGTGGATAAATGTGTGAGCATTATTTCTGAGCTGTTTTGGTGCTTGCAGAAATCCTCAAAATATTTATTTTGTTCAATTATCTATTCATTAACCTAAGTTTGATTTTCAATCTGTTTATTAAAATTTTCTATTTTAATAAGCAGTGCCATCAACCCTGTGTGAGGAATTTGATATGATCCTTTACTGAAATTGTCTCAAAATCCCTGCACTAGCTGGTGCAAGTCTGCATGAATCCAAGCTACAGATTTCTGTCCAGGAAGGGTGATAGGATTTGCCATTTCTGGATCCTCCATCCCACCCCATCCCAGGCCTCTGTGGCCACGCTCACCTATCACTTTTTGCCCTCTGGCTCTCCTGCCTCTCCCACTGATTTACCTGTCCTGTCGAGTGGCAGCAAAGGTAACTGAATGGGCAGGACGACACTGGCATGAAGTGATATGCTGTTGGACCATCTTTTATGATTAGTGCTGTTAGCTGTAGGTGCACTGCCCGCATATGGCACATGTACATTGGGAGCAGAAGCTGGGCTCAACAGAAACAGTTGCTTTTCCCTTCCTAAATGTTTGCATGATTTATGTCCAGCCATTCCCTCCAAATAAACAGGCTCACAAGGTAGGGAATATAGGAGAACCAGCATTCAAAAGATATCTGTTGTGTTACTTGTCCAGTAACTGAGATCCATGATCTGATGCTGATCGGACTCCTCATGGAAGTTATTTTAAAAAATGAAAACAGTAATCAAAACTCTAATTGTGAATCTAGCATCATATGTGTCAGTGACCCTAACACTGGGGCTTTTAACCTACATAGAAATATTTTCAAGTCAAATGGTTCTGCAAGCTTCAAGCCAGTCTGAAAGTTATCGATGTGCAACATTATATATGCACTGACGTGAAATCAATAGGGGTGCCATTCCAAATGATTGAGCTAGATGACCTTATCTAGTGGTGTCTAAATACAAAATGAAGACTTTGGGTTAAAGCAAGCTGTCATTAAGCACAGGGGTAAGCAGGCAGAGGCATAACTTTAGTGGAACTTCAGGGTCATAGTTATGAGCACTATGGATGGCGCAAGTGGTTAAGACACTGTGCCTGTTAACCAGTAGGCCAGGGTTCGAGGCCTCGGTCGACCCCACAAGACAGGGTGAGCTCCTGTCCTTAGCCCAGCTCTGCAACGCCAGCTGGATCCAATTGTATTGGCTCTGCCTTTCCATTGGACTAATTCAGTGGCGTGGAGAGGGGGATTTGCTGCTTGGGTAACAGCTTATCCTCCATAACAATCCAACCCAGGCTTTTGTGCTTCGCATGCAGCGTATGCAGCGCCGAGCACAATACCATAGTCTTTCAAGACTGACTGAGGCCTGCTTTTTTTAGTTACAAGGATCCCTGCAGATACAAAAACTGTGAACATGGGGGACATCTGTATTAATAGCATACACATGTGCAACCTTCTTTGCCCCCGTGTGCCCATTTTTCATGCTTCCAGCATAATGAGAGCAGGCTGCTGGAAGCCTGAATGTAGGCTGCAATCCTAACCTCCTGTTAGGCTGGCCTAAGCCCCCGCCTAAGTCCTGTGCTGAACTGGGGGTGTCACAAAAATGCCATAAAACACTTCTGTGCCACACCAGGGGGAAGGTTGGGCCAGTGCACAGACATTCACTTGCCTCCGTACATCACCATTGGAATGGGAGGACCAATGAGTTGTGCTGGCCTGTTAGGATTTCACCCTAAATTAACTAGGACTGCAATCCTAAAGACACTTTCCTTGGAGTAAGACCCACTGAATACAATGGGGCTTACTTTTGAGTAAACATGGTTAGGATTGTGCATATGGGGGTTGTGTGGGTGGGCAGGTCCATAGGTAATTGAAAAAGTGGATTAAAAAGCACACCTACAGTCATTCATGACCCTATTGGAAACTACATCAAATTAAGCAATGGTTTAAAATTATTATTTTTTTAAGAACACAACTTGATAAATTTTCTTTCAAAACTTGAAAAGAACATACCTTAAAAAAACACAATCCTGAATTTTTGAGAAGGAAAAAAGGTTTAGGCAGATGAATCGTAAAGGAGAAATTTTAACCTTGATGAGAAATTGGTTACAAATTGTGTACATAGTCACAGACCTTCAACGACTTATGGACCGTTTTAGCAAAGCCTGCCAAGACTTTGGACTAACAATCAGCCTGAAGAAAACACAAGTCATGGGTCAGGGTGTGGATCCACCTCCCTGTATCACAATCTCTGAACATGAACTGGAGGTTGTGCATGACTTTGTGTACCTTGGCTCAACTATCTCTGACACTCTCTCCTTAGACTCTGAGCTGAATAAACGCATTGGTAAAGCGGCTACTACATTCTCCAGGCTTACAAAGAGAGTATGGCTTAATAAGAAGCTGACGGAACATACAAAGATCCAGGTCTATAGAGCTTGCGTCCTGAGCACACTCTTGTACTGCAGTGAGTCTTGGACCCTTTATGCATGGCAGGAGAGGAAGCTGAACACCTTCTATATGCGCTGTCTCCGACGTATTCTTGGAATCACCTGGCATGACAAAGTCTCAAATGACACAGTATTGGAACATGCTGGAATCTCTAGCATGTTCACACTTCTGAAACAGCGGCGTCTACGCTGGCTTGGGCATGTCGTGAGAATGGCTGATGGTCGGATTCCAAAAGATCTCTTATATGGAGAATTAGTGCAGGGAAAGCGCCCAAGAAGGAGACCACAGCTGCGATACAAGGACATCTGCAAGAGGGAGCTACAGGCCTTGGGAATGGACATCAACAGCTGGGAAACCTTGACCTCTGACCGTTCAGCATGGAGGCAAAAGACCCAGCATGGCCTTCTCCAACTGGAAGAGACACTTGTTCGGCAGGCTGAAGCAAAGAGACAGACCCAAAAGCAGCAAAACCTGGGACCTGGGCAGGGGATGGAATTTATTTGTCCTCAGTGTGGAAGGGATGGACACTCTCGAATTGGCCTCTTTAGTCACACTAGATGTTGTTTCAGGACCTCCAGTCAGAGCACGATACCATAGTCTTTCGAGACTGAAGGATGCCAATAATAATAATAAGTCAGGAAACCAGTTGAGTTTCTACACTAAGAGCACAATCCTAACCATTTCTACTTAAAAGTAAGCCCCATTTTGTTCAGAGTCTTACGCCCATAAAATTGCAAATTAGGATTGCAGCCTAATTTGTACCAAATTTGGTAATTTGATGCCAGCTGTAAGCCAGTTTTCTTATGTCAAATGTGAAGGAGATAGGATGGAAAGTATCAAATTATGAGCAATCAAATATGCAAGTTTTGTATTAGTAGATTGCTATTTTTTTAAGTTGCTTTCATAATGAGAGAGACGGTGTATTATAGTGGTTTAGGAGTTGATTATAGACCTGGAACAGCTGGGTTCAAATCTCTGCTCAGCCAAGAAACTTCCTGGGTGATGTTGTGCCAGTCACCATCTCGCAGACTCACCTACCTCTTAGGGTTGTTGTAGGATGAAAAGAAGGGACTACAGGTGTCCTGTACTGAATAAAACTAGTGTTTTATTACCAAAACCGCCTGTGAATAAAAAAATCCATGTATAAAGAAAACAATGGAAAAATGTGTTTAAAGAACCACTTTCAGATTTCTTGCTCTTCTATTGCACCTAATTGAATTGCCTCAATTTCTGCAGGGGTTGAGTTCTGAGACTGAAAAATGGAATGATTGCTTGCATGACCACCTCTCTACAACAGTAGAAAAGCAGTTTTATAAACTGTGATGTGCATTGCAATCAGATTTGCCTTTGTGTTGTGTCAAATCAATGTATAAAATAATCAGTGTACAACATGGTTGTACGCTGCTTTGAGGAAGGGTAGTATACACGTGAAAAATACAGTAAATGAAAAATTATAAATGCAGACACTATCACACTTGTGAAATGATGTATGTTGCTGAATCAGACCAATAGTCAGTCTAGCTTGGTACTAGGACTCTGATGAGAAACAGAATTATTTGAGTTCTATTTGGAAAAGCCTCAGGTAAGTGTGGCAAGCTGCCATAGGATCTTCTTTGTGCAAAACATGTGTTATACCTGTGGAGGCCCCCTGATGTGTTATTCCTGGTACAGAACAATATTAGTTCAGAACTGCTAAGTGACACATTATATTAAAATTTCAGAACGCATAATTACATTCACTGTTGGAAACGCTTTTTGTTTTGTTTGAAAAACAGCCATTGGAAACTCAGTGTATACAAAATGTACTCAGTGTGTGACTCAGCAATCTGCTGTATAATAAAATCAATAAGGACAATACTGCTACCCTTCTTCAACTTAACACTAGCTCAGTAAATAATTTCCCGAGTTGGAATCTATAGGCTGATTCCATAACCTTGACCATGGGATTTTACATTTGTACATCAGACAATTTGTAAGACAGCATTATCTACCTTAAATACTCAATAGCCAATTAACATTGTGACCTTACAGTCGGGACATGCTCAGCTTCTGTGAAGAGACACCAGACTTAACGCTGCTCATTGGCTCTGGGATTAAAGAAGAATCTGATGATGAGTACAATATGAGGAATTCCATTAGCGCGTAACACTGAAATGTATTTGATTCTTGCCATTTAATTGACTGGAATAATTACTAGGTTTTCTTTTTACTCCAAGAAACTTTTCTGCGTTCCTTAAGGATGAAAGTTCACATTCAGAAGGCTTTCATTTTTCCTAAAGGATGGTGAGGCTATTCAGTTGGGCTTAATTAGAGACTGGAGGTAATTTAGCTAGGCTTGTTCTCAAGGACATCCTTTGATTTTTAACAGCTTCGTGTTTTCTTTATCTAAATTTGAAAATTGAATTAAATGTATATTGATTTTTTAATGGGGGTGTCAGGAAGAGGAAGAAGAAATCTCTCTCCTTGAAATGATGCAAGGCTCGCTTTGCTTGGATCCCTGGGGAGAGGGAGCTCAGCATCGGAGAGACCACAATCTTGTGAGATGAGCCAGTGGGGGGAAGCAAGGTGGTTGGTGCTGGAGGAGTCCCTCATGGCTCCTCCACGGGAGAGCCCATCAAGGGAAGAGCAAAGGGAGATCCCTATAAAAGAGGAGGTCAGGCAGGGAAAAGCCAGAGTGGGACAGAGGTCCTTAGAGGGCTAAGAGGCCTCGGCATCCTGCCTCTTACACATGTGGTGAAGGCAGAGCAGTTCTGAGTTCTTCTGTTTGTACTTATGACTCATGGACTCTTAACGCACCACCTGTTACTCCTGAAACGGAATCTCATACGTTGCTATGTGTTTTGTGCTTATGACAGTCCAGATACTTTCAATGTATGCAACCGTGTTTCAGGACTTTATATTTTCTACCTTGATGTGCTTTGTTTGTAAATGTGAAACATTCTCTGAATAAAATGAATCTGATGTTCCTGTAACCTAAACTTGTGGAAGAAAGTAAAGCAACTTACCTTGAATCAAGAACCTGTTGCCTCTTGCAATTTCAGTACATCCCAAAGGTATGTCAGAGTCCAGGACCCCAGGAACCCCCACTGTGGAACCCCCTCCCCACTCCCTAGGAAGATCAGAAGGCATGACAGGGGGGGGGGGGGAATGCTGAGAAATTTATTCATAGCTATGGCAACAAAACCCTTGACGTAATAACAAAAAAGATACTGTATTATTTAAAGTATGACTTAAGTCTATAAGTGGGTCTTAAGGTTACTACCTGTGGGACAGCAGAGAGAGGTTTTCCACCTATGTTCCACTTGTGGCCAGAAATAGGACTCAACTGGAAACATTTAGAGGCACCAGGTTCTCAGCCAAGATTTGTAGAATCTTAAAGATATGAATAAAATTTCTTTCTATGGTAGAACGGGAAGTAATAAGTCTACAGAAAGATTCATACAGAAAGATCTCTAATTGGCTAAACTATTTCATTTGGCCGAAATAGGAATCAATAAGAACATAAGAAGAGCCTCCAATGGATCAGGCCCAAGGCCCATCAATTCCAGCCTCCTGTATCACACATTGGCCCACTAGAAGCCTCAGGGAGGTTGTATCAGAGGTGGGCTTCAGGTGGTTCTCACAGGTTCTATAGAACCCTTTGCCAAAGAGCACCTGGTTCTGAGAACGGGTTACTAATGGGACAGAGAACCTGTTGTTAATTTTTATTCGTAGTATATAGAACCTGTTGTTAATTTATTTGAACCACACCACTGGTCCACAAGTACAGACACCTCTCATGACTTTTAGCCTATGATGGTCCTTTCCTCTTGGACTTTGTCCAATCCCTTCTTAAAGACATTGAGGCTAGATGCCATCACCACTTCCTATGGCTGAGAGTTCCAAAGACCAGCTAAACACTGGGTGAAGAAATACTTTCTCTTGTCTGTCCTAACCCTCCTGACATTCAATTTGGTGGATGTCCTCTAGTTCTGGTGTTATGTGAAAGGGAAAAGAGCATCTCGCTACCCATTCTGTCTATTCATTGCATAATTGTGTTTGGCCCATATCCTAAAGTCAAATTAAGTGATGGAGCAGTTAAGGTGACTTTCTTAGAAGGTGACGTAACTGCGTGGACCCGTAACTGCTCTGGATTTTAACCCATGTCTCAATCACATCTCCCCTCAAGCACCTCTTCTCCAGACCTCTTCTTAAACAGGCTTCATTTGCTTTTAGTAACTTTACCAAATCACCAGAACTAGCTGGTTGCAGAGTGTAGTGATGTCAACATGCTCAATCCACAATCCTCTACATAATTGGGAACACTGGCAGAGCAATATGCAATAAAAAAATATGCAGTAGCAAGAAAGGACTGCAAACAATAGGATTTAGATATAAAGATGCCTCAAACATGTCAAAGTAAGGTGAATTCAATCAGCAGATCCTCTTTGGTCACATCCTGCTGTGAAAAACATTGTCATAGTTATATCGTAAGCTCCTGAAATCCTGAGACTGTTGATGTGGTGAATATGTTCACATCAGGTTACGTTCACTGGTGAATATGAACCAGCTCTCCATATAATATGCAGTGTGTTCATTAAGGATATTCAGAACTGTCTAAAATAATTCACATACACATGCTGCAATCCTAACCACAACTTTCCTGAGAGTAAGTACTATTGAACACAGTGGGACCTACTTCAAGTAGACATGCTTAGCATAGCACTGACACACACGCAAATATGAAATTGCAGACAAGAATTGATGAGGAGCTAAGGGGAAGAAAAATAGAGACTATTTACAAGCAAAAAGGAATAAAGCATCATTCTTGCCTCCAAAGAATTTGACTGTCTGTCATTTGGACACAGAAACAATATCTGTGATTCTCCATACAAAGCAAGATTGTTTTTGAACTCTGTATTTTCTGCCATTCTGCCAATTAAAGTTATACCGAGATCTGCCATTGTGTAGGTATGCATTTCCGTTCTAATGAGCTCCTAATACTGTTTGTATTACTGTTTGGTAACTTTAATTTCCGGGCAAAAGCATCAGATCATGATGACAAGGAAAAGAATTCTTGTTAGCAAAAACTTTGCAGGGACTCAGGTTCTGTTCTGAGATCTTCCGAAACCGAAGTGGTTTTACTCAACGATAATTGCCGAAGCTCAATATATCTTTGTCGGGTATTTTAAAGGCAAGTTGTGTCTCTCCAACTACCTCCTCTAAAGAAAGCAATGTAAACTAGATTTTCTTTTGCAAGCTGCACACAAAAAGAATTGACAGAACCAAAGCTTTTCACAATGTCTGATCCAAACTAGGATTGTTCACAGTTTTTTGTTGGTGTTGTTTAAGAGACAATGTGTTGGGAAAGAAAACTCTATATTATGACAGTGTGATAGCTGATTATGTGAAAACAAACTCTGGAGAATTGTTTTTTACATTGGTGTGTGTCTCGCTATGCACACGCACAAAGAGAGAGAGAGAGAGAGAGAGAGAATAGCTATGTCACATATATTGTTTTTCCATCTTCATTTTCTTCATCATGACATTAGAATATTACTGGTAAATCTGAACCCAGGCTTGGGACCTGATCCTATTAACCCTCAGTGCTAATCTCAGGCTGAGGTTAGTTCAGCACAGATCCTGGCACGTCTCATGATGGCCTGGGAGTGTTGCAAAAGTGCCATAAGGCATTTCTGTGCCACTCTGTGCGGGGTGGGTTTAGACCAGGGCACAGACATGCACCAGTCTCCCCATGCTACCATGGGAATGGGAATATGGGTGAGTTGTACCAACCTAAATTGTTTAACATTGCACTATTAGAGTACAATTCTCTGTATGCTTACTCAAAGGTAACTCCAATAGTGTAAAATGGGACTGAGGCTGCAATCCAGAAGTGCACTTGGGCTGCCCTATCTATCCGTGGAGTGGCCCAAGATGGGGCAGCCCAGTTATGCTAGAGAAGGCTTGGGGCAGCCGAAGGCAACATAGACTGCCCCAAGACAGGTGGACCTGGGCTGCTGAAGCTGGGCCAGCCTAGGCAGCTCAGGAGAGGCATGTAGAAGACATGTTCAGTAATGCCTAGGGCAGAGCAGTTATGCTGTATCCAGAGGCTGTTTCCAGGGCAGGAATGCCCTCTTCCAGCACCTCAAGGGTTATACGACCTCAGGAGCAGTTATAACAATAAGTAGACCTACAGGGGTCCATGACAAAGCAGGGTAAGAATTGTAGTGTTGACCAAAAATTTAAGTTCTTGGCCAGTGTAGCTGCAACCCCTGCCTCTCAACTTCAGGATATGGCACAACAATGGCAGCCTACTAACCTGTGGATGCAGCAGGCCTCTCCAACAAGCCCCTTCCATCCACTGTAAACTGTACTGCCAGGGTTAGCATGTGTGTCCCTCCCCCCAGTACATGTCCTGGATTTTAGCTTTGTGTCCTGGAAAAAATTCTCTTTAATTTCGTTGTGAGCAGACAGCATGTAGAGCTCATGTAATTAATAAATTGTATGTAATAGTATTAAATTTAATAATAAGTAATACAGTGCTATTACTGTTTTTAGCTTTTATTTTGTCATGTCCTAAATTTTTCTTTGGTGTCTTACATTTTGGGGTGCCTTTGTCTGGTTAACACATATGGTCACCTGGTGTACTGCAGTCTCATGCTGCAGCTGTTATTGCTTACCAGGGACTTTTGTAGTGCATTGTGTTCAATAAGGCAGGCAACCAGATATCAGAATTAGAATCTTTTATTCGATAATTATCGGGCCACCTGCTGGGACTCAAGTCCAAATCAGAAGGCGACCAAGATGGCTTCTAGCCTTAAGGTTAAAGTGCAAGCAAGTGCAAGCAAGGTACAGAAATGAGAAGAAGGCACTTATTCTCATTCAATAGACTATTTCATACAACATGATCATTACGTATAATTTAATTGGTTTACAAGTAAGCATGCTCAGTAAGCTCTGGGTACATTTCCATTCTCTCAGAATGTTCTTACAGACCTCCTTTTTTCTAGGGGATTATCTTTTGGCAAGTGTTCTAGAAATAGTGTCCCAGGCTCATCTTTGCCTTATGTTGCTATTTGTTAGCATGGACATTTGATTAGCTCAGTTATATCTTGCTATGCTCTAAGTTATCTTGCTATATCTGTTATGTCTTGCTATGCTCTAAGGAATGTTTGCAGCGTAAGCGTCTCACACTTTTATAAGGCAGGCACCACAGCTCTTCCTTGTTCAGTGTGATATGAGGCAGGTTTCCTCGAGAGCAAGCCTTTCCCAGGTGCCACTGACTTGGTGCCTACTGAACTTGCTCTGGAGCAGTTAGAACAGCCCAGGCTTCCAGACTTTCTGGATTCACCATAGCTTCCTGCTGTGGATACAGAATTGGGGCAGCCCAGCTAGGGCACCCCTCATCACCCTAACTCTGGATTGCACTGCCTGGATTGCAGTGGCTGCAATCCTGACAGACCAGAAAAATGGCCCAGCTAAGTTGGCCTAATTAGGCCAGTGTTGGGATTCAAAGAAATTAACAATCGGTTCTGTGCCCATCTGGCAGCTACTTTTAAATGGCTATTTTTAAACTTTGTCCTATCTCTCGTTAACAACCATTTCTTTAGAGTAGGTGCGAACCTGCTGGAGCCCACCACTGAATTAGGCCATATCCTGAGTTAGGCCAAATTTACAGGGCTGAAGGTCTTTGGCTGGCCCAACTGCTGCTGAAGAGGCAGCAATACAAGGGCAGCCTGATCATTGGGCTGGTGCAGTTGTGTTGTATCTTGAGGTGGGCTGGTGCCGTATCCTGAGATTGAGAGACAGGGGTTGCATTTAGGCTGGCAAAGAACTCAAAATTTTTGCCAACATTTCCATTTCTACTCTGGCTTATCTTGGGACCCCTATGGATCTACTCAGATTTATTTCTGCTCCTGACGTGGTCGATCTTTGGGGAGCTGGAAGAGGGCATTTCTGCCCTGGAAACAGGCTCTGGATACAGCCTGACTGCACTTTTCTGGGCCATGCTGAACATGCCCTCAACATGCCTCTCCTGGACTGCCTAGGCTGGCACAGCTAGGCTGGTCCAAGTCTTGGGTAGGGTTGCCATAATTCTCTCCCACAAAATCAGGACAGGACACTCTGTCCCATTTGTGAACACAATCCTCCAATATCAGGATTGCAGTGGTGACATTCAAAAAAGTTCTATGTCCTAATAACCTAAATTAACAACAGGTTCTATGTCCCATTAGTAAGCGGTTCTCAGAACCAGGCACTCATTAGCAAAGGGTTCTATAGAACCTGTGAGAATCCCCTGAAGCCCACCACTGAGGGCTGTATAGGCAAGGACCCCGTCCTTAACTCAGGTGTAAGCTCCACTGACTTAGGGCAAAATCCAGAGTAAATATGGGGAGTCCTTGCTCTGGTGTAAGAAAAACTTACTCTGGATTCCAATATGAATTTCCCATAGGTTTTCATTAGGTGGTGCAGTAACTAAGGGGGCACATAAAGTCTCTTACGTGCTCTCGTAGTTACTCTGGATTTGGGGGTAAATTAGTGGGCTTTCTTCTGAGTAAACATGGCTGGGATTGAGCTTACCTGGGGAAGCTGCTGGTGCCTGGGAGGGCGCTCTAGGGGGATTAGGGGCTGCCCCAGAAGTGTGTGCAGGCAGGACCCGTGGAGCTGCTTCTAGGAGTGTGAAAGTGGAGGTGCGCACAGCCTGATCTCAGGGGCGGATGCTCCACCCATGCCTGGATCGCGCCTTAAGGAAGCATTGCTTCCTGATTAGAACTGCAGGCGCCTGCACAATCAAACTATTGAGCAATGCAGCTGCCCGGTTGGCATTACTAAGCCTTGCCAACCTGGTGCAGCCCCTAACCCCCCAGAGCACCCTCCCACCACTCCACTTCCCAAAGAAGTAGGATCCCTTCCCTGTCCCTTGGCTAAGGGGCCCAATTTCCTGGGGCCTCCAGAAAAAAAACAGAGGTCTGGGAACCCTGAACACATCATCAGTTTGTCACCTGCAAGAAAAATAAAGAAAAATGAAAATATAGTAACTGTTTGCCAATCCTTCAATCACCAACTTTTTCAGTGTTTCTCCAAAAAGGCAGTTATTGTACATTATACCAATTTAAATATTAGTATAATTGAGGGAGGCATTAGAAGGATTTGATGTAGGATTTCATTATAACACACATAGTTGTGATGTGAGTGACCTTTACATAGCTAAGATTTTAATGGCATGACATAGACCCCTATTTAATTAATTAACTGTGGTTTCACTTGGGGGGGGGGGGAGAATGCTCACCTTTTACAAGAACATGGACTAAAAAAATATAGAGATGGAGTTTCCCATAATCCTTTTGGATTATGTTTAGCCAGCCCCAGCGAAGAATTTCTGAAGTATTAAGGCTCGGGAGAGTAAAAAGTAAATGAGCAGCTTCTCAGCATAACCTACCAACCTGTCAGAACAGTGGCTGGAGTAGAGAATTCTTTATCCATGAATAGCTGCCCTTGAAACCTTTTCTGAACTATTAGAGAGAACACAGACGAGTATCCATGGGAATTATTGAAGTGGAGGATTAAAAAAAAAAAGAATAAACAGTGGTGGATAAAAAAAAAAGTTTTCCTCTACACCCTCTAAGAGGTCCATTGGGGTAAATTTAAAGTTCTCTTTAACAAGATTCAACACTCAGGAAAAAAAAGAGAGAGAAATGCTGACTTTTCTTCAAAAAGGTTTCTAATGTTTTCCCCAAGTTATCACTTAAAAGTGCTTCTACAAAAACTTGACGGGAATTTTAAAAAGTAGTTCTACCGTATCTTTTTTGCAGGATCCTGAAGTATAATCTTGTGTACAAACTACACTGTTTGTTCTTCATGCCTTTTGTAAAAATGATCATAACTAAGAATGTCTTCTGGTATGTTGTTCTCAGTGGTGTTAGTAGAGAAATGCGGGATGTGTGGGACTCACTGGGTGATGTGCATGGGTGTGACTCTACTTCTGCCAAAATTGGTAGGATACAGGTTGAGACTCCCCAATTTGGGCTGCAATCCTAAAGATACTTTCCTGTGAGCAAGACCCCTTGAACACAATGGGGCTTACTTCTGAGTAGATATGGTTAGGATTGTGCTCTTGGTTCTGAGAATCCTCATGAAAAGCTATTTTCACGTTATATAAAAGCAATTATTTACCGTGTTAACTAATGAACCAATGAATTAGGAGGAATCAGTTTCCTTTTCCCTGGTTTAAAACAACTCCATTTCAGGCTTTTCTTTTCTTTTCTTCACATGCAAATGGAAGGTGATTATCACTCTTGGAAAGGAGTAACATCAAGATTGTAACCCAAGATCCTTATTGCAGCCTCAGAGTGTAAGATTTATTGCCTGCCACATTACCATGGCAAGCAGGCTATTATTGAGCCTTTAACTTTTAAAGAGACATTATTTAAAGCACCAACCTCATTCACTTTGAGACAAAATTGCATGTAAGTAATTCACATATAAATAGGTTTCACCTGTAATACCACCATGTGGTATATCATACAATGCATAATTTCATGCAGAATTAAATGAAACAAACGATGTTGAAATGTTTTTATTTTATCAGCAGAAATAATAACACACCAGGGGAAGAGTAATGGTACATCACCGCACCCACCACCTGTATGGTGAGGAATATTACCTCTATAAATGTAAAAGACAAAAGTCGGACATAGAAGCATGAAATTTGTGGTGGGTGTTGCTTGGGATACACTAAGAACCGGTTTTCAGACATTCCAACCAGCAGAGAGTGAAAAGGGGCGCAATGCATTTCCTCCCTACACTTTGTATTGAAGAATTTTGACTGAGGGATGCTCTGCCCCAACCCCTGGACCTAGAAGTATGGAATTCTGGGAGGGAGTTCCTTCTGTCACAAGAACACCCACCAAGAACAAATGTGGAGAAATTTAACCCTCATGGGGCTGAAAAGGGGTGCAATGTGTTTTAGTCCTATACTTCACATGGAAGACTGACCAACATCCAGCCAATCTGGTGCTCGGTGCCCGGTGCAGTGGGGAGATGTTGTTTGGAGGGATAGGTAGCACTGGGATGGATACCACGCATGAGGGCTGTTGCGCATGGGGAGATGATGTGCATGGTGGGTGATGCACATGTGAGGAAGACATGTGGGGTTGATGTGCATGGGGGTTGATGTGCATGGGGGATGATGTGCATGGTGGGATGATGTGCATGGGGAGATGATGCGCATGGGGGAATGATGGACATGGGGCATGATGCACATGGACTGATGCGCATGGGGGTTGATGCACATAGGGGTTGATGCGCATGGGGACTGATGCTCATGGGGAACTGATAAACATGGGGGACTGTTACGCATAGGGGATGTTGTGCATTGGGGTTGTTGCACATTGGGGTTGATGCACATGGTGTGGATGATGTACATGGGGTGAATGTTGCACATGGGGTGAATGGAACATGGGGGATACTGCACATGTGGGATGTTGCACATGGGAGGGTTAATGAGCAAGGGGGTGGATGTGTATTGGGGGATGATGCACATGGGGTGGATGAACATGGGGATGTTACACATGGGGTGGATGTGCATGGACTGTTGATGTGCATGTGGGATTGATGGTGTATGGGAGAATTTTACTCCTGCAACGCAAGTACATTTTCACTTTTTTAATATAAGACACTAAGGGTGTAATCATAACTCAAGTTAGGTTGACCTAAGCCATGGCATAAGTGCTGACCTTTGGGTGTCACAAAAGTGCAGTAAGACATTTCTGTGCCACTCCTGGGGGTGAGGGTGGGTTAGGCCAATACACAGACATGTATGTGGGACTGGGAAGACCAATGAGATGTGCCAGCCTAGGTTAAGAATGAACCCTAAATTGATCTGGTGCTCAGATGCCACCTCCTTATAGAGGCTGGTGTAAAGTTGTGCAACCATCTTCCACTTTGTGTGTCTGTCACAAAAATATCTTTCAACCCCTTTTGTCTCTTTCCTAATGAATTATTCTCATGAGATGTTGGGCTCAAAATAATGACCTAAATGGCAGCTGGTATGGGGTTAAACAACCTGCATGGACTGAGAGCAAAGCAGTGGTACCCAATATCCATTATGTTTACACCCCTTGGCATTTATTATCAGGCTAATGTCTTTAGGGCAGCCATTTTAAACCAGTTTGTCATGGCACATTGGTGTGCCGAGAGTGGTCCACAGGTGTGCCATGGGAATTTGGGGGGAAAGTCATTCATATTTGTAGGGCTAATGGGGGGATGATGCACTTGGGGGGATGATAGGGTCCCTTAGGGTCCTTTGTCAATTGTCAAAAACTTGATGGTGTTCCTGGACAATTATAGTGTCTTCTCATTATGCTATGGGGTGAAATGGTTTAAAAATCCATGCCCAAGGGTCTCTAAAAAGGTTGGAAACCACCAGTTACATCACTAACAAAGTGTGGTAAAAACTGGGTATTTGAGATCCCAATCCCATCTAACTTTCTATTACCAAAGGCACCCCCAAGGCATCCCCAGTGCACCCCCAAGGCAAGAGAGCAAATGTTCCCTTAACTTGAGGAGGCCTCCATTACTTAATCCCATTGTATGATGCTGTGTGTGCCCCACTGGCACTGGAAAGTTGTATAGAATTGAGTCTTGAAGCCCATTGTCTTAAATTCTATAAAACAGTAGGTGAATCCATTTCTCCAAAATCCATTTGTGTATTTTTTATGGTTAGGGGTTATGAGTGAATACTCGTAAATGGTCAGCATATGTTCCAAAATAAAGATCAGAAACAGAATCAATCCACAGATTTTTATTCTCTTTCTGTCCTTCATGGCTGGAAGGGAAGGCATGGAAAAATGCAGTCACCTTATTTCAAAATATATATACTCTCTCTTCACACACACACACACACACACACACATATACATTCAAAACAGGTGTCAGGGTCTGCTTTTTCATGCCAAGAGTGATAAATGTGTGAAACAAGCTGTCAGGCAAAGTTGCTGAGGCAAAAACACAGGGGTCGTCTGAGAAAAACGAGACGCTTTCCATAGGGAAGCAGAGTACTAAGAATGGATGAACTTGGAAGGAACGGATGGCCTCCTGCACTCCCCGATGAGTTCTTCTGTTCTCTTCTCAGTTGTCTCTCCAACAATCATTTAATTGAAAAATTCAGTCTGGTTACATCTTACAGCCTCTCGGCAATCCAGTCATCATCCAAACTATTTCATTCTAGACAACAACTGCTGTCCCTCGCTGGACATTAGTATAACATTCCACTTTTTTTACAGGCACTCATGATATTTTTATTTTGGCTAAATTGGCTGTCAGATTTGTATACATGTTGGGGCATCTTCTATTACCCTCCAGTCTCATTGAAGTCCGGTTTTTTGTGGTGTCATTACAATGTCGGTTTGATGTAAACATTAGGCCTCCAAATGCAGGGCTCTGCGCTGAACGGCGACAGGGAAAATATTGTGATAGATATTGGTTGTCCACTTTCGTATCATCCTTCCTCACTTGTTGGCACTGTTCATATATATAGTTCAAATGCAAGCAGTTGGTAACCCAAGCGTCAAATGGAATTTGAAGTTCCTTGCATTTATACGGGGAATGTTGTCAGGGCTGTTTATGATTTTACATGCACATTTCTTTGGCCAATGGAGCATAGTGAAGATTGTTAGGTTTGGATATAGGGAAATTCAGACCATGGGTGCAATCCTAACCTAGGTGGCCCAGTTCATCTGTCTTCCCATTCCCATGGTGATGTAGGGAGAAAGGCGCATGTCTGTGCACTGGCCTAATCCTCCCCCAGGAGTGGCACAGAAGTGCCTTATGGCACTTTTTGACACAAAGGACTTATGCTGGGGCTTAGGCCGGCCTAACTGGAGTTTAGGATTGCAGCCCCAAATACCCAGTATAACATAGGTAATTAACCTGTGTCTGGATTATACCATTTCAAGCTGTAATTCTAGAGTGCCCTTGGGTGGAAGCAAGTTCCTTAAGCCAGCCCAGGAATGTAGCAAAAGTGCTTTAAAGCATTTTTGGGCCACTCATCTGGGATATTAGCCAGTGCACTTGCAAGAGGTGCACTTGCATTCCCATGCCATTGCAGGCTGCACTGCATGGTGGTACATACCCATGGGGGTTGATGCGCATGGGGAGATGATGCACATGGGGGAGTGATGTGCATGGGGGTTGTTGTACATGGGAGGTTGATGGGCAGGGGGGACTGATGTGCATGGGGGGATGTTGCACATGGGGGATGATGTGTGTGAGGGATTGATGTGCTGTGGGGGGATGGTGTACAGGAAATTTTACTCCCACAATGCGGGTATGCTTTTCGCTAGTATTATTTTAAATTTAATTCACACTGAACCCATTTCACCTGACTGCATTAATCGGCTGGGCGGGGGCGGGGGGTGTGATCTTCCCTTGTACAGTTTAATATATCAAACATGAACTTCCTGACCTGATTAAATGTTCATTTGATGCAGCTAAAATGCATCTGCCTAAAATGAACTGCCTATTTCACAGTGTTTTGCTTTTAAAATTCTTCATATGGAGTTTCTTCCTGGCATCGCAGTTGTGTTAAACAGGTATTCACAAACATTATGCTGTAGCCAGTCTCAGTGATGGGCTGGGGTTACGGTCTCTTGACTGACTCAAATTTTATATATTGATTTTTCCCTGTGCTTCTGAACCAGAGTAACAAGGTAATAAGTGAATAACAGGAATGAAAATACCAGGTCATACTCCCAATTAAAATGAAGGGTACAATTCAGACAAAGTTGAGTATGTTCTAGGGAAACTGGACAGAACCCTTGATTCAGCTCTGAAAAGCTTTGATAAAAGAGGATAATGAATACATGCCCAGCCAACCCTCAGGAAAAGCCTGAATGAAAAAGCTAGCAATTCATGCTAAAAGATCCTGGGAGTACCTGGTAGATGTTGTGACACTGTATGCTCTCAGGTTATTTTTGAACCTACTTTCATTACAAAAATGTTTCTGATTTCTCCCACAGTAAACATAAATTGGATTTGGAATGAATGACTTTGCTTCATTTTTTCCCCTTTTATGTCAAATGAACAGAAATACTTGATGGTAATGGAGAAGTCAGGGCCAGCTTTTATCCAACTGGACCAATGCTCCAAAAATGTTGCCCAATGCCTGCGATGCCTGCCTGGTTCCCACTGGTGCTCACTCTTTGTGGTGCCTACCGCCTGCTGGTGTCCGCTGTTCTCTGCACTGTGGTGCCCAATGGTGTCCAATGGTGCCTGGTAAGGATGCCCGGTGCTCAGTAGGGATGTCCGGTGGTACCCACTGCCGGCCACCCACTGCTGCCTGCTGCCCACTGCATGATGGTGCCAGCTGCCCAATGGTGCCCAGTGGTTCTTGTTAGGGATGCCCAGTGCCATCTGGAATCCACTGCCTGGTAGTGCCCAATGGTGCCTGATGCCTTTCTGTGCCCAGCTGTTCCCAGTGCCCACTGGTGCCTGCAACTGAATGCTACCAGTGCAAGGTGCCCACCCAACTTTGCCCAGAGCCCACAAATATTCTGGAAATTTTCTCCTGAAACAGTGGGTTCAATCTGCTGGGGTGTAATAAATTTCATTTATAGGCCTAAGACTCTGCAGAGCTTGGTTGTGAACCTGGTATTTGTGGGGTTGGACTGAGGGGCCCAAATGTTTCAGTTTGGGCCCCACAGCTCCTGAGGAAAAAGAATGACTCATTTACTTTTCTCTTTTTAGTTTTTGTATTTCCCCCAATTTTTTTACCATGCTTCTTTAGTGGCAGACTGCAGCTATTGTGCCAGCCGATCACATCTAGTAGGCAGATAATGTTGTGGAATTGAATATCACCCACCATTTCGAACTCACCAGCCATATTTCAGGACAATGGAATGTAGTTCAGGAAGTTGGAGAAATTTTCTCCCTCATCCATGGCATCACTAAGATTTGTCACCTGGTATGGAAAGATAGCACACCACCACATCCATGGTGGACCTCTTCTCATGGAGTGAGGAGAGCAACACCCCAGGCAACGGACAGGATGACCACCCTCATTTAGGGGGCAATAACCTTTCATAGAATTGAGATATTTCAACAGGATTTGTTTTATTACATTCTGCATGAAATTGCACATCATATATGCACATGAAATTGCATATATAAAAGAGAAAAGTCACTGACTGACTGACTGACTCATCACTGCCCTGCCAAAACCGCTGGGCCTATAAGCGTGAAATTTGGGGTGGGTGTTCCTTCCGTGAGGGAGGGGTGCACTAAGAACCGGTTTTCAGAAATTCCAACCGGAAGGGGGTGAAAAGGGGCGCAACACGTTTTCCTCCCTATACTTTGCATTGGAGAATTGCTGACTCATCAACATTCCACCCCAACTGCTGGGCCTGAAGCATGGAATTCTGGGAGGGATTCCTTCTGTCACCTGAACACCCACCAAGAACCCATGTGGTGAAATTTAACCCTTAAGGGGCTGAAAAGGGGTGCAATGAGTTTTTGTCCTAGACTTAACATGGAAGACAGACCAACATTCACCCAAAGGCCCCAAATAAAACACCCCCTCACCCTCCAATTCATTGCCCCACACACTGCCAAAGGGCTGGTTCCTCAGGGCCATTTTCTGGAAGTTTGAAGCACCCTCCCCACCCTCCAATTCACTGCCCCACACACTGCCAAACGCCTGCTTCCTCAGGCCCACTTTCTGGAAGTCTCCAGCACCCCACACTCTCCAATTCTCTGGCCACATGACATAACAAGCCCCATTTCTGGATGTTTGCAACACCTCACACTTCCAACTCACCGCCCCATAACCTCAGGCCCCATTTCTGAATGTCGGCAACACCCCACCCTTCAAACTCAGTGCCCCGTGACATAACAGGCCCTTTTTTGTGTGTCTGCAACACCCCACCCTTCCAACTCACTGCCCCATAACTGAATGTCTGCCCCATTTCTCACTGTCTGCAACACCCACCCTTCCAACTCACAACCCCATTTCTGGATGCCTGCAAGAACCTCACCCTTCAAACTCACTGCCCCATAACCTCAGGCCCCATTTCTGGATGTCTGCAATACCCACCCTTCAAACTCACTGCCCCATAACATAAGGCCCCATTTCTGGACATCTGCAACACCCTACCCTTCAAACACACTGCTCCATAACCTCAGGCCCCATTTCTGGATGTTTGCAACACCTCACACTTCCAACTCACTGCCCCATAACCTCAGGCCCCATTTCTGAATGTCAGCAACACCCCACCCTTCAAACTCAGTGCCCCGTGACATAACAGGCCCTTTTCTGTGTGTCTGCAACACCCCACCCTTCCAACTCACTGCCCCATAACTGAATGTCTGCCCCATTTCTCAATGTCTGCAACACCCCACCCTTCCAACTCACAACCCCATTTCTGGATGCCTGCAAGAACCTCACCCTTCAAACTCACTGCCCCATAACCTCAGGCCCCATTTCTGGACATCTGCAACACCCTACCCTTCAAACACACTGCCCCATAACCTCAGGCCTCATTTCTGGATGTTTGCAACACCCCACCCTTCCAACTCACTGCCTTTCTATGACACAAACACAACATATAGATTTCTGAAATCATTATGTTACATTCAGAGCATAATCCTAATCATGGGAGCTCAAAAGTAAGCCCCATTATGTTCAGTGTCTTACTCCTAGGAAAATATCTTTAGGTTTACATCCATAATTAAAGAATATTTACTTAAAGAGATTTATGTAAAATTTACATGTTACTTTACATATTTACATATGTACTTTATATATTTACTTTACTACTTTACATATTTTTCACTTATAAACCAGGGTGACCAGATGCCAAACCCAAAATTCCTGAACCCCAAGGCCAAAATTCCTACCCCCAGGCCAAAATTCCTAACCCCCCCCAAGCCAAAATTCCTACCCACTTAAAAAAATTGCAAAAAAATGTAATTTTTTTGTTTTTATTCGAGGTATTTTTTTGTTTTTCAGTTTTTTTGGCCATAACTTTTGATAGGAAGGAGATCTCTCAAAACTGATTTTTGCATTGGATTCTGCTCTTCAATATGAATCCAACGACATATGACACGATGGGGTACTGTGCACCATCGTGAAGTTCAAAACCAAAGCCAAAATGTAGGAGAATAAAGCCAAAATGTAGGACACCTGGACAGGCGGCTAAAAATCCAGACAAATCCGGGTTTTTCTGGTCATATGGTCACCCTGCTTATAAACACCAACTTTACACATATTCTTTCAATTTTGCTCCCACAATGGCCATCCCCCCATGCACATCAACACCCCCATGTACAACATTTCCCATGCTCATCAACCCCATGCGCATCATTCCCACTATGCACATTATCCCCCCTATGCCCATCAACCCCCATGCACATCAGTCCCCCATGCGCATCATCCCCATATGCAATATCCCCCATGTGCAACATCCGCCATGCATATCATCCCCCCATTTGCATCAACCCCCCATGCAGGGGAATTTTACTCCCGCAACGCGGGTACACTTTTTGCTAATCAGATGATAAATAACATGCTGGTATTATTTGAAAATACCAAATTTTAAAATTTTTAGCCACTTATGATTTCACACAGTGGTGGGCTCCAGCAGATTTGCACCTACTCTATAGAACCGGTTGTTAACGAGAAATAGGACATATAGAGTTTAAAAATAGCCATTTAAAAGTGGCTGCCAGATGGGCATAGAACCGGTTGTTAATTTCTTTGAATCCCATGACTGGTTTCACCTCCCATGTGCATCATGCAGTGTGGCCTGCAACTCCTTACCCTCCTAGGAACACCACAGTACTTTATAAATCAGATTACACTGAGAAGCCATGTCACAGGCATCCAATTTGAAAATCCATAGAGATGCAGAAGGAAGAGAGTTCATTTGGATCTCCAGATTTCCTAACTAGCTTTTGTCCGTTTTGAGCGGTCAGCCGAAAACCTGAAATGTGAAGCCAACTGCATAATTTTTTTGTCTCTGGACTTTGCAGAGAAGATTTTTTTTGCACAGAGGATTACTATATTTCATCTTTGTCAAGCAAAGAACTCTGTTTTGCAGTTGATGAGCGGTAGTGATTAGCAGCTTCCAAATATCCGACCGAGGGGAGAGAGAGATGGTGTTTCTCTGGGACAGATGCAAATGGAAAGGCATAAAATCAGGCTTGGCAGTTACTATTAGCCTGCAGCTATAGCAACACCTTTTCCCCAGCAGGAACTCTTGTAGAGCAAGGAGTCTTAGTAATGACAGGAATGTACCTGGAGAGAATATTAACAAATATCTGTATGCAGTGTTGTCATTTGATGCCCTTCGCTGAAATGCAGAATGATTTCTTCGGCATAAAAATCTATTAAAATTAATTCAGAAATACCTCAGGGATAGATTTGGTGTTGAGGAATGTTACAAGATGTGCAAATACTTTCAACTTTGATAAGGGAATTTATTAAAAACTAAGGAGAAGGAGTAGCTAGGAAATTTAAAGTGGCACAAGTGTCTACCATAGTTCAAGGCAGAAGGGAAAATGCATTTCTTTCATCAGTTTCACAAACAGGACACATTGGCCTAGTTCTCATGAAGGGGGTGATCTTGTGCCCATGAAGGTGGAAAACGCACATGCCTGAATTCTTCGTCATACCCAAAAACAGAAAAAGCAAAAAAAGATCCTTGCATAGAGAAGACTAACCTATCAGAACAAGAATCTTTCTCCCTATTATCCAATTTTTGTTGAGGGAAATACGTGTTTCCTTATTAAATCTCACACTTGATGATCAACGTCCTAGACACAATAAAGCAGGACTCCGTCAGTCTTGGAAGACTTTGGTATCGTGCTCTGCGCTGCATACACTGCATGCGAAGCACGAAAGCCTGGGTTAGATTGTTATGGAGGATAGGCTGTCACCCAAGCAGCAAATCCCCCCTCTCCACGCCACTGAATTAGTCCAATGGAAAGGCAGAGCTGATACGATTGGATCCATCTGGCATCGCAGAGCTGGGCTTAGGACAGGAGCTCACCCTGTCTTGAGCCGACCCGGGTCTCGAACTCTGGCATGATGGTTAACAGGCACAGTGTCTTAACCAACTGCGCCACCCACAGCTAAGAACCAATAATATTTGTTTAGCATACTTTCTTAACCCATGGTACAGGTACCATCAGTGGTACTTGAGGTGGTATCTAGTGGTACTCCTGGAACCTGTGAAAAACGGCCACCAGCAGCAAGACAAGGAATGCTACACAACAAATTGTAACAAGTGCAGCAGGCAGAGCTCCAAAGACTGTTTTTTCTACACTCAAAATAGCCCTCTTGCCCATTTGGAGCCTCTTTCTGGTGTTGGTTACATTACATCAGAAGTAACTGGCTATGATGCCATTACTAATTACTTCCAGTGGTACTTCAGGTGGACCATGTGAAGTGGTACAATAGATGACAAATGTTGAGAAATACTGGTATAGAACTTTCTGACCTTGCAGAGCATCACATATATGTTTTTCAATGCAGTCCTTTCAACAACCCAGTAACTCAGTCCTAGTCAGATTTTGGGAATTAGCCAAGGCTTGACAGTGTGGGGCATCGTGGTTCTAAGCCCTATGGATCTGTGAGGAGGCTCACAGAGGAGGTTTAGAGCATGCTGGAGATCAGTGAGATCCTCTGATTGTGGTTGCCACCGTTGTCTGGCATCATTGGAGCACCCATTCTTGGGCCACTCTCCTTAAAGGAGAAAGTCCCATTGCTGATTTTCCTGGTGGGTCATGTCCCACCATCACAGCAAATAAGAAATCACTTACCTGCTACCTTTCACTTGGACCCTCTCTCTTTATTCTCCTGGGGCTTATGCCAGCTATATAGTTCTGAGGAGACTCATAGCGTCTGAGTCATCAGCCATCATGTCGTCTCCAAAGAGGTAAGGAGGAAATATTTTCCCTTATCTCTTACAGGCATCCTGATCCCTTCGTCCACCCAACCACACCATGCAGTGCTCACCTCCATGGGATTGTGCTGCTAGTGTGTGCAGAGGCAAGAATCAAACCAGGAAAATATAGACTGCAATCCTAAAGACACTTTCCTGGGAGTAAGACCCACTGAACACAATGGGGCTTACTTTTGAGTTGACATGGTTAGGATTGTGCTCTTCGATTCACAACTGTCTCTTAGAGATCATACTACATCAGCTCATAGTACTGATTGATTGGTTGACATTAAAAAAAAAGTTGATTGCGATGTTTTCAAGCCAGCTCTACTGGTACAAAATAAAGTTACTTTTTTAAAATGAGCATTTTAACAGAATAATGAAGGTGCAGAGAACTCATACCACATCACTGCTTTATTTCCATGTACTGGCAAAATCATGCAGCAATTTTCCTCCTTTTGAAAGAGAAAGTGTGGTCTCATGTGAGTTCATGACTCCACAATTACGCCACTTTAGCAAGGAGTCACTTGTGCAATCAGCTCTTTGAGCAGATAGCTTTGACTATCAGAACCAAATTGCGGGTTCACAAACAAGTGCGTTTTCCATGTCACGTTGATTTGGAATTTTTTTAAAAAAAAACAGCATTGATGGTGTGCTCGAATTTAATTTCTCTGTACTCATTAACACTCTTTTCTAAAAGCACATGTTGTTAAAAATGATGCTTACTCTTTGTTGAATTAATCCATTTTAGATGGACAACTTGACATTGCTGAACAATATTTGTCATGATTTGGATTGACTGAAAACAAAAAGCAAAACAGGATATATCCAAAAGGCAAAACTTTAAAAAATGTTTTTTTTCTCATAGTTAACTTAAGACTCATGGATTGCCTCAATAATTCCTCATTTAAGGCTTCTAAACTTTTCACCACTCCATTCTGGGTGGCATAATGGGTGAAGTGATTGGTATGGAAGGGAGGTGTTTTGGGGTGGGTGTTGGGTGGTGGACAGGCTATGGGTGAATATGTGGGGAAAGGTGTTGCTTATGCTCAGCAGTTATGCTGGATCAAAGTCCCATTCTGGGGTAGCCTACAGCAATCCGGAGCTGTTCAGAGTTGTGTAACAGAAATCAGTGCAATTCCAAGTCATCCCATTGGGACTGCTGCTGCACTACCTGGGGTAAGGGAAAAGTCTCCCTTCCCGCAGTAGCCCAGCAGCAGCCCCAAACTTGCACTGGATAAAATATTCTCCTGTGTAGGATTGTGCTGTTAATAACCATTTATTTATAGCAGTTTATTTATTTATGCCAGTTTATTTATTTATAGCCATTTTTTATACCGGTGATTTTCAATCACAGTGCCATGGCACACTGGATGTCAGAAGCGGTCTACAGATGTGCAATGGGAGTATTGGGGAAGATCTTCTATTAATGCAGCAATTGTCAATGGTAAAAATAGCTGGGGGGGACCTAGACAATTTTATAATGGTGGTGGTGAAAACGTGCCAACTATGATTACTACTACATTTATACAGCTTTTTAAAGTTTTCCAAGCAATTCATGTATATGACCTTTTTGTGTTGTGGGGATGGGGTGGACTAAGATTGGGAAAGTGGTATGTTTAAGGATATCCATGGTAGGCTACTTCTAGAACTGGAATGGTAGCTTTCATAACAGAATATTACAACATTATTGGTATATGTGCAGGATGTCAGTTATGTAAGTTTCAGTGCAATCCTATCTAAGTTTCCAGTGAATAAGTTCCACTATTACTTTTATTGCCTTTCCACACATATTACTCTAAGATCAATGTGTCTGACTTGAACAGGGCTTCCCTGCAGAAAAATATACTTGGATTGACTGGAGTCTAAAACCTTGTTTTCCTAGAAGACAAATGTGGTAAGAATATACACCAATCAGCATAAATATATTATAACTCTAAAAAACTGCAATCCAACAGAAGACTTTGTAATCAGTTTCATTCTTGATGTTCCCGGCCATCATATAAGGGCAGCTAATTCTACTGCATGATGTGGATGAGAGTGAAAAGTAAACAACTTTTTGAATTTACTCCCCATAGGTCACCTGGTTTCCACTGGATCCCCTCAGATTTACACCAGTTATTTAGCTGGTGTTGAATACAAGATTTCTGGGGGCATTTTGGATTGTGAAAAGGATAGGATCTTAGCATGTGCTGCTGCCACCTACATCCTGCCCTTCATCCCCTGTCTTGCCCAATTCTCTATCCAGTCCTTTCCCGAATCCCCCTGAATTCTTCCCTTTGCCACCTTACATGCTCTGGCATTGTATCCTGAAGTTATGGTCACACTCATGGGGCCTCTGACCATTTGCACCATGGCTGACACACAGTGGCATAACTTTCACACCACCATAGCTGGACTTAACAGTAGTGGATTAAGGGATCAATTGCTGAAAGCCCTGGGTAGGATTGGGGCCTATGTGTGCAATCCTAACCTAGGCTGTCAGAACTCATCAGTCTTCCCATTCCTCAGGTGATGTAGGGAGGTCAAGCACATGTCTGTGCACCAGTCTCCCCCAGGAGTGGCACAGAAGTGTCTTTTGTGAAACTTCTAGGTCAGCACAGGACTTATGCTGGGGCTTAGGCCAGCCTAATTGGGGATTAGGATTGCAGCCTTGAGAATCAAGGGATATCATTTGGTATTCCAGATAAGAAGTAACCATCAATATTATTTTAATGGGGGTACAAATTTATTTTCTGTTATCTACCGTGACAGCATCAGATAAGCCTAAAATATACAAGTTGCAAAAGAATGGAAAAATATTTTACAAAGGCACTTGTCACCAAAACCTCTGATTATCGTGAACTACCTTTTCTTCTAAAACTATGCTCAACAAGGGGGAACAAAATAAAACCTCAAGTAATTGCTTTGCAGGGTCATGTAAAGTGCTGAACTAGCATTGTAGATTCAGTAAAAAGCTGAATGATATTCTGTGGAAGGACACAGTGCACTTAACAAACTGTCTTTGGAGCTGACAAAGCAGAGGAATTTTCTCTACTCCAATCACGCTAGCATACCTTAAGAAGAGAAATAAGTTCTTTGGAAGAACAGTGGTATTGTAACAATATAGATCCTGCAGGAAAATCAGTTCTGCAAATATTCATTCCAATCCCTCCCTAGAGGTGCCTGGAACTAGATATGATAGTAGATCATATCCGTCTGTGCCGTACATTGCAGGATTGCAACTTACTATCTGGTCTACCCAGTTGGTTTTAGTACTAGAAACTATATAAAGCTAGGATGGTGTACCACAGTGATTTTCATTTTTTTTCCATCTCAAGGCACACTGACATGCTACTAACATTTTCAAGGCACACCATTAATTTTTTGAGCATTGACAAGGCACACCATGGGTCTGGTTGGGGTGAGGGTTGAGATCAATTCCCCTATTGCCATACTAATAAAAGACAGTTGTGGCACATCTGTGGACCATCCATGGTACTGGTTTGTACATGGCACTGTACTAGTTTGGGTGTTGAATTTAGACCTGGAAGATCCAGGTTCAAATCTTGGACCAATCATGCTCTCCCAAAGCACAATCCTATGCGTGTCTACTCAGAAATGAGTTTCTTTATGTCTACTGGGAGGTTACACTCAGGAAAGTGTGCATAGGATTGCAGCGTCATTTTCACCTACATCACAGGGTTGTTGCGAGGACAAAAGAAAGGGAGCAAGTATGGACAGCACTTACAGTTCCTTGGAGGAGAAGCAGTATAAAAAATAGGATTAGATAGATAGAGAGAGAGAGAGAGAGAGAGAGAGAGAGAGATTGACTGATTGATTGTGAATAAGGCAACAGCACATGATCCTATATATTCTCATGGAGCCTTTATTCCACAGCGCCTTGATGAGGAGGTGCCATATTGTACTCCTGTGAAGGGCACAGCACCATTTGTAGTTGTGGCAAGTCACAATACCATAGACCAGTGGCATCACTAGAGGTTGCCTCACCCGGTGCAGGAGCCAACCTCCATGACAGACCAACTCCTATGTAATGCAATGACCAGAGAAGCAGGCATGGTGATGTACCATCACTGCTGGTTTTTTGGCTATAACTTTTGATAGCATAAAGATGTTTAAACATGGTTTGTTTTATTGCATTCAGCATGACATTCCACATCAAATATTAAAGTATTATTCAACATTTCTGAGTTTTTTTTTTTAATTTGGCCAATAGAGATGTCACCACTTCTTGAAATCATCACCCGTGTGGCCTGCGACCCCTACACCCTCTTAGCAAAGCTACTCCCACAGATAAGATTTCAGGTAAGTTAAAAGAAGCTTTCTGAGTTTCCTTGCATCCATTTCAAACACATCTCCTCCCATTCTTTTCTGTCTTAACATTCATTCTAACAATTTCATTGTGATATTATGTCTAACTAAAATGGCAGGAGATCTCACTGAAGGTCATCACAGATGAAAGATGCCACATTTCACTTTATCGGGGTTATTTGCGTAAATCTATTCCATGGCACATGACTAAATAAGTGGCCATTCTGAGTCAAATTACCTATCCAAATGAGACAAACAAATGCTACCTCCATTTACAGACATGCTTTGAAATATGTACTTTGAGTTATTCATTTCCATAAATAGTTTGCAGAAGACTTGCGTTCAAGCATGTGCCCATTATCTCGTTAATAGGTCTTACTGCTTTAAATCTACCAGGAATGCAAATAACTGATAATTCTAGACTCATTAAGTAAATCCCCAGAGATTTACTTGCTTAAATGTTCCAACAGGCATGTTTAGCACTTCGGTTGGGATTGGTAAAATTCCCCCCAAAATCTGTAAATTAAAGTTCTGCAGAGTGCCATACAATATGCATAATGGATGTAAATTAAGAAGATTTATACCGCTGCATTCTGCTTAGGTTATTCAATCTGAATGCTTCACAGGTTTTTATGAAGCAAATAAAGTGCTGTTTTGCCTGGAATTTCCTTCTAAATGGTCACCACGGATTCATTCTTACATCGCCTCCTTCATATATTAAAGACAGAATTGTTCTTTCTAGAAATCGATCATTTTAAAGTCGTAAAAGCCAGCTTCCGCAGCGGACTCCAATTGTCATTTGGGTTGCAGTCAGTAGAACTGCCAGTTTTTTTAAGGTCTTAATCAGTAAATTAATCAACTTAAAGCACAACTGATAGCAATCCTTTTTACACAGTGGGGCAGAAAAAGCGCATATTTATTTTTGAAGCTGTTTGTGGTTTACCTGTAATGGGAATGAGAAATAAATGAAACAGGGCCTTTTAATCAATCCTATATATGCATCCTTAGGTTCCATTGAATTTCATAAGCTTACTTCCAAGAGGACATGCCTAGGATTGCAATTTATGCATGCAACACATAAACACAGCTCATTTTTTTTTCTTTTTTAGATATTAAATTAAACCTATTTTCCCATATCCCCTGCATTGTAAAACTCGACCATCACATAACTTTGCCACCGGGACTGAGCCAGGGTGATTCCACGGTGACCATATAGAATGGAGGACAGACTGCCTGTACCTTTAACCATTGCATAGAAGAGGGAATTTAGGCAGATGCAGCATTTTAATCCTTGTTGACCCAAACCTGCCTAAATTCCATGCAATGGCATTCTGTGCTCCATTCTATATGGTCATCCTGGACTGGGCTGGCACAAGGAACTTGCACCAACCCAAGAGCTGGTTTGGGTTGCATCCTAATTGATTTTGAACTAATTTTTCTTGTTTCCTTCCTCCTCTGTGCTCTTTCTCTCTTACTCTTTACTAGAGGGAAATGTTGTTTTCCCCTCACAACTGTTGCAAGCCAGGATGCTTTGAAGATTTAACAGCAAGATAATGAAAACAGGAGATTGTGATTAAGGGACCAAGGGCAGATGTTGTCTGAGTAATGGGATTTGTCACAACTCTGTGAGAAAAGTAACTCCACCAGTAACATATGACTTGTGTCATTAACATCTTTAATGAAACTACAGTAGGTGGCTATGCACACAAATCCTGCTAAGTAAACTCGGGAGAATCAAATCACTTAAATTATAATTACTTTTGGAGAACTGCAAAGCAAAAGACCCCAGGAGATGCCACCTAAAAGTATGAATGTTTCAAAGCAGAAAAATTTCATTGGTATTTCTTTATCACATCACTTTGTCATTTAATTTAAGCTTTCATTGCAGGGCACTTGTGAAGGGGAGCCCTGGGGCAGAGTAACTGCCTAGAAAACTATGCTGAAAGGAATTTAAGGTTGAAAATTAAGATTATGTGAAAGGGCATAAAGGTTGAACCTCCCCATTTGTGTCTTGGTGTATACACACATACACAGTATAATGATCAAGTTCCCTCTGAAGTGGCTGCTAACTGCTCAGAGCTCTTGGAAAAATCTTGCAAGCACATGTGTGCAGTTTGCAAACATCAGCTCAGAGCAATGGGGAAAGAAAGGGGCTCCCCCTCCAGTTGAACAGAAAGAAACAAAAAGGTCACAAACTTTTAAGATAAGCTGCCAGTGTAAGCGGGCTGCCTTTAAGCCATTAAGGAGGGAAGCTTATCTTTCAGTCTAAAGAGCCAACCTCAGTTGCTTTGAGACAAAATTGCATATAAATGATTCACGTATAATTAGGCTACATCTGTATCAGATTCCCTTAGGTTCAGCATTCATATGGCTCATAAAGAGAAAGAGTATGGTGCAGACCAAGTTCTAGACGAGAGCAAGGGCCTCTAAATTTTTCAGCCAGAATATCTTGCATGGTACTGAGAGCTGAGAAAATGAATGAATGAATGAATGAATGGATGGATGGATGGATGGATGGATGAAGCAAGCATTCTGGGGTGGGGGAGAGCAATCTCTAGAGTAGGCAAGTAGGGAGTAGTAGGCAGGACTCAGATCTGGCAGTTATACCGGTTGTGAGTCTCAGTCCCTGGGCATCTGGAAGCAACCCCTGGCTTGCTTCAATCTGTGCCACCTCCAGAGGTGGCTTAGATCCAAGTAAACCCGTTGGGCTCTTATTGCCTTACCCCGGAGAATTGAAAAAGCTTCCCCTTCCCTGTGATAGTGCTGCAGTAGCAGCCCTGATCCTTGCTCTCCATACAGTGAAGGCTGAGTCAGCCTGCCTATTTTAAGGCATGAGAGGAATGCACTTTCAGTCTCTTAAGGTATTTCATAACTTTTTTTAAAAAACACCTCTTGTGTCCCAAAGTTTCCCATTGACTTCAACTGAAGTAGTAAACACCAAGTGTTTTGAAATGCCCTTAGATGCCACTTAATAGCTCCAAGCAGACATTCTGAAGGGGCTCCATGAAATAGTGTGATTCCTATCCTTTTTGTTCAATTGTTTGTAACAATCACTTGACTAGATAATTGTGCTGACAAATGTAAGGTTTGGACAGTATTTACTGAAAATGTTGCTCATGACAACATAACTGATGAAATACTGACAATATTATTCCTTAAGCTGAACTGAGATGTTAAATATAAGATCAAGAAAATATTATGCTCTTTGAGGTTTCGAGGCCTCCTCTTTCCATCCAGTCATGTCAGCATTTTCATCCAGTGCAAGAGTGTGAGGTCCTAATTCGGGGGAAATGGACCTAGCCATTTACCTTCTTCATGGGCTCTAGGGCAAACTATCCAGTTTGAGGATATTACCAGTTTATTGCCTGGGACATCTATTATTTTTCCCCCAGAGGATCAAGACAACTGGATCACATAGCAAGGATCACATAGCATAGGATCACATAGCAAGATAAGACTTACCATGTGTTGCTCGTCCAGTCAAAGGGCATGTTAACCCGCCTTGTTGAGCCGATCAGACATCATTCGAGAAGTCCTGGCTCACCCCTTGACTTGCTGAATTGGATGGACCCTGAGCTGTACTTATTACTCTGTACTTACTACCTCACATGCCTCATGCTTAATTGACCAATGAATAAACTTGCAATTTTCAACGCAATCCTTCATTAGTGCTGATATAACTAGCGGTCCTTTACCACGGTCATGGAGCACTGTTGTGGCAGCATCATCACGCAACTCTCCTAGACACTGCCATCTTGAATCACATGAGATCACATGAGATCTGAGAAAGCCGGTAAAAAGAGAATGCTTGGGATATCCCATGACACCCCCATGAATTTGGATAGTTAGGGAACCTCTAGTTCCCATTTAAAGAGATGAAGCTGCAAATGCAGTATGTACTCTTAAGAAATTATGCACTATTTTTTGCCATTTTAAACAGAAGGGACTTCCAAACCGAATAATACATTATTACTCAAGCTTTGGAATAGTATGTAAGCTTCAGCATTACCTTGAGTAGAAGGGAAAAAATTTTTAAAACCAAAATATTCAGAAATTATGAATAGTCCAATAATAAAATTAATATATTCTCACTTTCCATTTTGAAGGAGAGCAGATTTCCAAAAGTTTTTTCTTCTCCAAATTCTTCCATCAGTCATCAGAAAAGCAGGTTTTTCCTACTTGTGCAAAACGCTTTATGTATATCCTTTATAGGCTTGCCAAATTTCATTTGAGGGTTGTCATCCCAACTCAAACATCAGTCTGCCTTCTAAATGCTGCTGTAGCCTGTAACAAGCCCATGTCACTTCCTCCACCCCAGAGATCAGGAAGTCTTATATATCTCTCTTTGGCCATCGTGTGATATGGGAACAAGGAAATATATACTTGCCAGTAACAGGAAATTTTCATGGTCTGATATGAGTGGCCTTTTTAAACCCACAAACCAGACCCTGGAAGAAAAGATAGCACACCTATAAACATAGCATCACCACTTTCTAGTTCCTTATTTCTTAGAAACTAAGGGTCCCCGTGGCAAGGACTTGTGAGGCCTCCAAGGAAACATGAATGTTCACCATCATCATCAGTTGTTATTGTTATATTATTAGCTTGCTCCTGATACTAGCCAAGATCAGGCTTTTAGCCCACAATGAGCAAGTCAAAATATATACATACCCTACAATCCAGAGCAACTACAGGAGCCCATAAGAGACATTTATGTCGACATCGTTACGGCACCCCCTAGTGAAAACCTATGGAAAATTCATATTGGTATCCAGAGTAAATTGTTCTTACACTGGAGCAAGGACTCCCCATAGTTACTCTGGATTGCGCCCTAACTATATATAACTAACTAATCCTATACTTCTCTCATTATACCATGCAGGCACACCAAAATAAACAGCGTTGAACACTATAGTAGTGGGGGTGATCAAGCTTGAAAGAGGAAAGGGAAAATATTTTCTCTTGCTCCTCCATAAACCTCTTCCTCAGTTGCCAGTGGGTTGTCTCAGACCTGCACCAGCTGAGAAAGGAGGCATGTCAGGAGGGTCTATGGGGTGATAACATCCCAGTGCACATGGCATGACTGGGATAATTCCCTCCTGTATTTGACATACCTCCCATCCTTCTTCAGTTTACTTCAGATTCCAGTATGGAGACACAGATTATCCTCCTGCAACATTCTGGGACATGCTCAGCCTCCTTCCAGTTAATGATGGATTGCAGTCAGATGAGCCAGCATTCCCACTCTCTGTAAAACAGCTTCATATGTTAATTACTGACAGGACTGCCTTAGGGAAGTTATATATTCTTCAACAACTAGGGATTACTACCTTGGATTCTGTTTACCTACAGCACCATAAACATAACTATATTTTTTCCTGTAGTTCTGCTTTCTATCCTACAATAGAATTGTGTGTTTTTAATAGTGATGATGAATCCAAATCACTTTTGGCTTTTATATTTTCAAAGAGAAAATGGACATTGTTTCTGTCTTTCCCACTGCAGCTTGAAATCTGTTTACTGTTCGCCTGGTCTAACCTAATTAGGTCTGTTTTTATGACCTTCTTCCTTCCATCTTCAAGCTATTACAAACTTGCCACAAAACATCTTTTTTTTTCTCCTCCCCCTACTCCTTTTAATGGTATTTTTATTCATCATCTAGCCTGAAGGAGAGTTCCAGGAAGCTAAAAACTTGCTCACAACTTTATGATGTTGTAGTTGATCTTAATAAAACGTCTTGTACCACTTTTGTCTCTTTTAATGGAACCTGCATTAAAATAGTGTTAAAAATCCTGATAAAGTAATTAAACTTCTTACCAAGGAGGGAAAGGTTTAGGGTTAGAATGGACTGATCAGTAGCCAGAGTAGGTGGTTTCAAGTGATGCACTTCAGGAAGGCTGTGCGTATTGAGCCCTGGTGAGTGGAGGTTCATTGCGCAATTTGGTGTCGTATAAGCCATATAGCCCAGTGTAGGCTGCATTGAGTGACTTACACAGAGTGGTGACACCACTCTGGGGAAAATTTTTAAAAAGTTGGTATTTTGAAATGTGCAATTTCATGTAAAATTTAATAAAAACCAACTGTTGAAATACCTATATTCTATCAAAAGTTATAGTAAAAAATGCAAAGGTGGGGTAGGGTTGCATCATCATGCCCAATGGCGGGCGCATTGCCCTTTGTATGCTAGGAGGTCATCATGGTGGTGAAATGCTGGCCTCCAGCACCATGTAATGCAAACTCTAGTGATGTTAGATTAGATTTATATTGGCCAAGTATGAATGCCTTACCTGGAATTTGGCTTCAGCAACGGCTACATACATACCAGCACCAACTCACAAACAACAAGCAATGAATACAATCCATGTTACTGCTCCCTGACAGATCCAGGATGACAGGATACCCAAACCTCAAAAGGAGGACAAGGTCTTGGATTCCTCTCAGCCTGGCCTTTCTGGCAGACAATGGCACATTTGCCTACTCACAAGTAAAGCTGCAATAATGGGCACTTTCACTTTCCCATAGAGCTCAATGCATATTTTTTATTTTCAGGTTTTTTTGGCCATAACTTTTGATAGGAAGGAGAAATTTCAAAACCGAGTTTTGCATTTGATTCAGTTCTTCAATAAGAATCCAACGACATATGACATGATGGGGTACTGTACACAGTGGTGGGCTCCAGCAGGTTCGCACCTACTCTATAGAACCGGTTGTTAACGAGAGATAGGACACATAAAGTTTAAAAATAGCCATTTAAAAGTGGCTGCCAGGTGGGCAGAGAACCGCTTGTTAATTTCTTTGAAGCCCATCACTGACTGTACACCATTGCAAAGTTCCAAAATGAAGGCAAAATGGAGGACAATGAAGCCGTTTTGGAGGACAGGAGACTAAAAAAGAGGACAAATCTGGAAATTTACGGTTATTTGATCACCCTGGACAGATCCCAAACAGCTAAACCAGCCATCCCAGAAAGTGATTCTGAAATATCATCATTGTGTCAATGCTGAATCACTTCCAACTGCTGCACCAATGCTTGGTAGGTATGGGGTTGTGGCACAGCATGGGCCCTGGAAGCATACATGCTCTGGATGTCAACACACTTGCATAATGATCTAATCTGCCCCCTTCCATGACACAAACTCCAGATTCTATCATATGTATTTTTGTTGAATCTGTTTGTGACTCCTTCAGTATATAAAGCCATAAAAAAGTGTGTTTTAAACAGTTTCCTCAATCAATAGTTTCTGTTACGCCAGGTGTAATGAGAGAAATTCCTTTAAATGGGAAAATTGTGCATCAATTACATTGAATGTGTACTGCGGTGCAAACGCTTGCTTGCAGTCCAAGTTAATGATCCAGTGAATTACTAGCAAAGACAGATTTGATTTTAATGTAAAATGTTTGCAACAATTTAAGCCCTACTCATCATATTATGTCTGAATACCTCCAGGCAATCCCAGGGCCATTATTTTAATAGGGTGCCATTGCTGAGTGTCCATTAACTGTCAGAGTTTAAGTAATTTCCAGGTGTCTTAATTTGAATGCAGCACTAAATTACATTGTTGTTAATGGATCTACAATACAGAAGTATAAAGCTATGTCATGCATAGCTTAATTGATATGCGTTTCAGTCGTAGACTGAATATGATAGAAATCTAGTGTTTTCAACTGTAAAATGTACTATGTACTTTTTTTGCAAATCTTCGGCTCATGAAGGGTGTGAATATTGGCATCTTTTTGGCCCAGTCCTATCTGGGCCAAGTGTTGCTGGAACTCGAATGCCCTTGAATGGAGGGGGAGTTGTGATTATAAGGATAGGGGTGGGTGGAATGGAGCAGGGAAGAGATGGGATCAGTGGTAGAAGTGAACACCATACACTGTGCACATTTCCTGGATCAAGTCTGCCAACACAGGTCAATGGGGATTTGCACCACTCCAAGGTGCACCATTTTGGCAGCTGAGGCTTTCCCTGGATCAGAGATTAATTTCCCCTAACTTTGTGGAGTCCAACTACACCCATAGGATGCAACATGACATCCTACAAGGACTGCTGCATTGATGTGGGGGTGGTTGGAAATGTTTGGGGCTGTTACTCTGAAGATAAGCATTTATTTGCTGGGAAGTCCATTATGACACACCAGCTCCCACCCAGAAAAGCTCTCTCTCATCAAAATTTCCTCGAAATACCATTTGTTTCACCTCCACATCACTTGGCAATGTTGCTTTAAGTAAAATCCAGTGGCAACGTTCCTGAAAAAAATCTCCGTTTCTCAGTCAACTGATTAAGCTGCATAACAACCATGGCCAACAGTCCGACCTTATCTCATACATTCTTATTATTACAAGTCAGGTTGGCCTTTAAGAATGATGTATGAGGAAGGGGACTTTGTAAGCTACTATATTGGCATTCGTGGAAAACACCTGATTCGAGCGCGTCAGAGGTTTCAGCCATTACTCTAATAACCTTTAGATAGAAAATCAATTCATGTTGTACATTTTCTGCAAGTGCTCCAAATTAAATCGCTCCTAATGAATGCCAATGACTCAGGAGAACTGTGATTTCCAACCATGTCAATGGATGTCAGTTGCTGGAACATGCAAGGGTTATACCAGGAGTGTAACTGTAAAGTAATCAAATTGTACATTTATACTAGCACTACAATGTCTAGTCAATGAATTGAACTAATTCATAAGAACATACAGTAAGAAGAGCCCCACTGGAAAAGCCAAAGGCTTATGTAGTCCAGTTTCCTGTATCATACAGTGGCCCATCAGATGCCTCAGAAAACACATACGACCACAAGAAACCTACATTGTGATCCCACTCCCTTATAAGTGGCCTTCTGAGGTAGCCCACATCTAAAATCAGGAGTTTGCATACTCATCAGGGCTTGTAACCTGTGATGGACATCCTCCAGAAATTTGTCCAATCCCCTTTTACAGTCATGTAGCCCAGATACCATCACTACAGCCTGAGGCAAGAAGTTTATTTAAAAGATTTATATCCTGACTTTCCTCTGTTAACGACAGATGCCCAAGGCAGCTTACCATAATTAAATAAAAACATACAATAAAAATTACTGCATCTAAAAATTAACAGAATAAAAACTATCTGGAGGAGGGCAAAACCTTGAAGTGACTTAAAAGTATAGGAGGAACAAGTTAAAAACTTAAGAGATATAGGAAGTTTCACAGACTAATTACATGGTGGATACAGGTATACAGGGTGATTCAAAATGAATGGGACAAAAAGGCTAGCAATCTTTTGTCTTTTTGTTCCATTCATTTTGAATCACCCTGTATTTTCTTTTGTATGTCGTTACTCTCCCCATTTTAGATATTTCACCCGGCTCTGGTTGATAAATTAATGTATGTAATACTGATAATCATGGACTGTTTGATAATCTTTCCCTTGGGAATCTGCCAGGAGAAATTTCTCTCTCTCTCTCTCTCTCTCTCTCTCTCTCTCTCTCTCTCTCTCTCTCTCTCAGATGGTATTTACAATCCTCAGGCTTACAGACAGAAGGGTTGCAGAATGTGCATATATTATGTGCAGTCATGCACATAATATTACGTGCAGTCATGCTTATGGAGCTTGCCCTCAGCTTCAGCATGGAGTAACTGGAATGATGGAAGGAGATTTGCTTTCTCCTGCCTTCAGCTTGACCAGTTTTAAGAAGAAAGACAGATACTTTGGAAAGAGAAGCTTAGAAATTGGTACGGAGCTATTTTTCAAACTCACTTTCTGAAGACCGGTATCGATGGATAAAGCACTCTATATCCAGGTCCATAATAGAAAATCACATCCTAGCTCAAAGTTCCTAGTTTCTGCCTTCATTTTCAGTTGCAGCAAGTTTCTGGCCATACAACAAAATATTTTCCATCAGTATGATGTACGCTTTAGGTGTAACCTCCTTCTTTCCGAAGAAATTTGTTTTTGTTCAGTTCTTGCAATTTGCATTAAAATGTACACTGTGCAAAGGCTTTTATTTTGGCATTTCAGTACATCAAAATTAGCATTACAATTAGTTCCACCGTGAGTATCTTTCCTTAGAAGAAAAGCCAATGAATCATTGTAAACAAGCTTTGTTTAATTCTCTGCCCATAAATTTTTCAAGTCTGATTTATTGACTATAAACTCCTTTAAGGATGATATATGGAGAGAATACCACTGTACCTTTTCATTTGCAAGATTTTGAAAAATAAATAGGAAGTTCTCATAAATAAACATATATGCACCACCAATTAAATCTTTCTCTTGGTCCTACTAGGCTTCATGAGCTATAGATTGCACATGCCCTGTCAATCCAGGATGACTTAAGATCAGGTAGTGGGAGATAATTGTTAGTGATTGTACTCAACAGATTGTACTCAACAGATCATAACACTCAGATGTCTTATCAATTTCAGAACATGTTGCCTTCTGTACATGGAGACAACCAGGTTTTCACGTATAGAAGGTCTCAGATTCATTCCCTTTTACCTGGAGTAGCACAGGGAAGTCCTTTGACAGTCCATACTATTCTATATGGACCAATAGATTAATAGTTTAATCCTAATTTATATAGAGTGCAATCACACTCAGCATGACTCATCAGTCTTCCCATTTCCGTGGTTATATAGGGCAGCACATGCATGTCTGTGCACTGGCCTAATCCTTAACCAGGAGTGGTGCAGAACTGCCTTACAGCACATTGTGACACCTCTTAGTCAGCAAAGGATTTATGTCAGTGCTTAAGACAGCCTAACTCTAGGTTAGGATTGCAGCCTTATTTAATTTTTTTGTTGGATTTATGTTGTGCTTTTCTCAAGGCGGCTAACAAAACAAACACATAAATATTTAATACATATTAAAAAAAAACATTTATGAACATTTAAAAACATCCCACACCCGGAATTACAATAAAAACCAACCAAAAACACAACAAACCATCAGTCTCCATGTTGGTTATAAGTTCTTGAAATGCACCACTGGGCTTATGCTATTCCCTGTGCTCTGTTTCAGGGTTGTTCCAAGCATGCCATAGGCAATTCTCCACCATCCAGAGTGGAGAGGAGCCCAGTGCATGGAGTTGCATTGGCTTCCTTGGCACTGCCACTGTTCCCAGCAGCACATGAATTTTGCTGGCCAAGTTTGGCCAGTGCAGCAGTCTGGGGGAACCAAGCCCCATTCCCAGACTGCAGTTCAGGGCTTCTTGAATTTGCACTACCAAAATCAATTTGCTTCTTGGATTTGCACTGCCAAAATTGTGTCTGCTGGTATATTATCCAGGGTAAGGGGAAAAATTTCCATTTGCCCCAGGATAGTGCCCCAGGGTAGGAAACTGAAACTTAAACTAAATGCAGTACAGGCATGCCAGCCTACCTGCTCCAGCGCATGTTAGGATGCATTGAACTGGCTGAATCCAACCCAAATTCCCTGTGTCGATGAAGCTGTGCCGATGAGGAGTATGGTTCATCCTTTGATGGGGGATGATCTCAGAGGTCACCTCAAGTAAGGAAATGTTATTCTCTTATATTGCAGCTGCATTGAGTCTGCATCAGGCCTGGAAAATTGGATAGGATTGTCTCCTAAAATTGCTTCCTGTGTCTATATTTTAAGAAGGCTTTGAGACACAAATGAACATACTTACTTTGGGTTTCATCAGGGAGAAAGGTAGATATATTGTAAATAAATACATAAATTCTGGTAAGCTCACAGGGGTGAGGTCCAGCTGCAGGACATGATGTTTCTGATTTCATACAAAGGTATGAAACAAATTAGCCTTTTGACAGAAGGTGATCTTCATATCCATATTTACTTCTTCCATTACAAAGTATTCAAGAATTTTTTTTTAAGTTGGAATAAAAGTTTTTAGAAAAGAAATGAGATCTTCAATGCCAGATGGTCATGCTGCCTAAAGAGAGAGGGCTGATAATAAAGTTTGTCACAGAACAACATTTCTTGCCCGGCGCACCCCAGGTGGCTTCACAAGTACAAATTATGCCTTGGATAATGAGCACCAGCATGATTTCAAAATCAGAATCCGGATCATCATTCTAATTTTTTTTAAAGAAAAGATTAATTTGCTGCATGGTGAAGAGGCTTTTAAATGATTGCTTTCAGGTGACTTTGATTAACCTTAACAAGAGCTTTAAAACTAAGAATAGCATCTAAAGTACCACTTCCATTCATGGGAATGCATTCTGCGAACACAAGCTCTGCTCCAGAATGGATAAAAAGCATTTTTGCACATGTGAAAGGGATACTTTGGAACTAAACATTCCTTTCGGGGAATATTTGGAGGGTGGGGGGATTTGCACTCATAGAATGTATTTTCTGTTCCCAGAAGGGATATTCCAGATGCTACCCCAGTAGTGTAACTGGCATGGTCCAAGTCATTAAGTATTGGCGCTACAATGCTCTCTGTCCTGCTCTTTGATTGAACCATTCCAGATAGCAACAAGAATGCATAGAAGATGTACTGGAGACAGCATTTGGTTCAGCAAGTGTCTCCTTGTTACAATTTCTGCCTAGAATGGCTCTGACAGAGAGTGGGAAAGACTGCTTATAATGTACGTTGTACATATATACTTGCTATTTTGCTGTGCTTGCCATTTTGCCCTACACTCTCATTTTTAATCAGAACTCTTCCACTGCATAGCCAGAGGGCCCCATTTCCATTTTTCTTCAGAGTAACTATAGGGAGTCCTTGCTCCGGTGTAAGAACAATTTGCTCTGGACTGCAATATGAATTTCCCTTTGAGAAATGGGAAATTTCACTAGGGTTTTCACTAAGTGGTGCAGTAACTATGGGTGCACGTCAATGTCTCTTGTGTGGTCCCATAGTTACTCTGGATTGTACTCTATGGCTGCAATCCTATACACACTTACTTGGGAGTAAGTCCCACTGAAGTCAATGGGACATACTTCTGAGTAGACCTGCTTAGGATTATGCTGTTAGTGGCCCAGAACGGTTCTGAACGGGGGCACAGTTTGCATGCCATGATGAGGCACCATGCAAAAGTTTGTATGTACTTTGCTCCCCCTTGAACCACACTACTGCTTCTAGGAATGTTTTGCATTTCCATAAAATGATTCAAGAAATAATCTGCACCACAATGCTGAGGGGGTGATAGTGTAAGTTAAAAGAACCATAAACTTATAATTAAGCAAATTATCACCTGCTAAAGAATTCTCATAGAATGACAATCATAATTATATGCTTTTAATCCTTTTGGAGGAAAATGGTTCATTAGTTAAAAAAAAGGAAGTAAAGGAGAAAAAAAGTAATATAATTTTTGAACTTGTGATAGGACTTCAAAAAAAAAAGAAGAATTAATGAAGACACAGTGATGTATGTAAAGTTCATTGGATGTCAAATTGTGTTATTCTGAAAATGTTAAAATAGCACTTAATAGACTTTGATGCAGTAAAAGAAAATAGGTGTTTTCCTTTGATATGCATGTAAAGAACAAAGAGAGCTTTGAAGTCATTTTTTTGTGTACTCCTGTGGCTGGGAAGAAAACTGACATGATGATGGTAAATTTGGATTATTTGAAAGTATAAATCCACATGAGATTTAAAAAAGGAAACTAGGACAATAATTTCAGAGGGGAAAGGGGGGTACATTACGAATGTCAGAATGTTAATTGCCCACACTTTAGCAAGATTTTAGGTAATCCAAACTTAAGCTAACAAGACATTATAGCAAAAAAATGCTTGAAATTGTAATTTATTTAAACTGAAAGGCTGAAAATATTATAGGATATGTTCTTTGAATTGACAACAAAAGTTCTGAGTTTACCTGCCTGGTAGACCTTGCCACCTGTCACACTTTCCTTCCACACATCCAGGCCTACTGGGCTTCTCAAGATGGCCCTAGGCATAGACTATCCCTACAATCCAGAGTAACTACGGGAGCATGTAAGAGACATTACGTGTACCCGTAGTTACTGCACCATCTAATGAAAACCTATGGGAAATTCATTCTGCAATCCACAGCAAATTGTTCTTACACCAGAGCAAGGACTCCCCATAGTTACTCTGGATTGTGCTCTTATCCTCCCTGTTGGCCAGTCTCCTTCTTTTGCTCCTGGTGAGGCTAGGTCTGCAATCCTAACCTCCACTTAGGCTGGCCTAAGCCCTGGCGTCAGTTCTGGGCTGACCTTGGAGTGTCACAAAAGTGCAGTAAGATACTTCTGCCCCTCTCCTGAAGGGGTTTGGCAAACATACATGCATACGCTGAACTCCCCACACCATCATGGCAAACTCAATGGGACTTGTCCATAGGCCATGTACATAGGCCTAACGATAGGCCAGGTGAGTTAGGCCAACCTAAATTTCTTAGGTTTGTGCCCTAGGTCTATCTCACAGGATGGTGGGAGATGGCTGTCTAGGCAGCGTGGGCATACTCAAAGGTCCAGGGTGGTTGTAGTCCATGGATTGACACCATGAGTTACCATACCAAACCTTGTGACGCCACTGACTCTGCTATATATTTATCGGTTTCTAATGAGTGGTTAGTTTCTTCATTATCACACCACATTTTCTTCAGCCTTTTTTCAGAGGGTGTTTCATGTTAGAATGTTAGAAGTAGGAAACATATCTTTGTTTGAGAGACATTATACAAAACATGTCAAAATTCATCATTAAAAGGTTTTGGTTCCCTCCCTTTTCTCATGGTGCCTCTTCTTTCTGTTCGGAAACCTTTTTTTGTTCAATGACAGAGCTGGTGCCCTCCCAGAAATATTTTCTGAAAATAGTAATTAATCTAAAAAGCATATAAAACGACTCTTGTAACAATCATTGTAATGAGAACAGGGAGATTGTTTTAATTTATGCTCAGTAGAATCAAGTCTGGCATAGAAATTATAATGGTATAGTTTCCCTCAGAGTGCATTCACAAACGAGCTTGGATGTTAACGGTAGCTATTAACAATGCAAAATTAAATGACACGAACTGTGCATCGTTCTTTCAGGTCGAAATGAAGAAAAAGAAACTTGGAACAATAAATAATTGAACTATAAAGACACATGTACATGAAGCAAAGCCTTTCACCCCCCCTCCCACCTGCTAACTGAGCAAGAGGCACTCTTTCAAGTGAGTGCTCCTCTTTTATTTAGCAGGGGGAGAGTAACTGGCCCTCCACACCCCAGCAGTGTCTGTTCAAGTGGCTCCTGCTGGTGTTCTTTTTTGCATTTTAGATTGTGAGCCCTTTTGGGACAGGGACCCATTAGCTTTAATTAGCTATTATTATTTTTCCATTTTCTTTATGAACTTTTCTTTAAATCACATTTTCTTTGTGAACTTGTTAGTTGAAAAGCGGTATATAAATACTGTAGATAGATAATTTCACTCCATTTTGGATACACCAAAAGTAAATATGTAGGTTAGCAAAAGTATACCAAGGAATTCAGTTCTCTACAGTTGTATTTCAGATTCACCCAATAAGAGCTCTTATTAATTAGCAATCTGTGGGTGGGTTTATTAATTAGCTATTAATTTATTATTTTTTCATTTTCTTTGTAAACTGCTTTGTAAACTTTTTAGTTGTATATAAATACAACTTTTTAGCAGTATATAAATACTGTAGATAGATTTTTTTCACATGTTTTTATACTGCCCTTCCTCCAAGGAGTTCAAGGCCATGTACATGTGCCTTCCTCTCCTTTTATCATCACAACAACCCTGTGACGTAGGTGAGGCTGAGAGATAGTGACTGCCCAAGGTCACTCTGGAAGCGTTGCAGCTAGGTGGGGATTTCAACTGGGATCTAACAAGTTTGTGTTCAACCCTCACTGACTACACCATTAAAGTAATCATATGACAACTACAATTCTGTATTGGTTTACACTGCAAAAAAAAATATCAAATGTGATCTGGTGAAGATGCTTGATTTTTTGACACCAATTTTTTTTGAGAAATACTGTGAGTCTGTGATGTTTCTAGGAGGGTCTTGGCCTCGCTGGAGGGGGGGGGAGGCACTCATGAGGGTGGCAGTACTACTGGCCAAATTTTTAAAAAAATCTTGGTATTTTTGAATAAGTGCCATGAGTCACTTATGTGTCACTCCTTTTGGAGGGTTAGGCCAGTGCACACACACACACACACACACACACACACACACACACACACTTGCCTTCCCTACAGCACCATATGAACAGAAAGACCAATGAATTCTTATGACCGATGAGTTCTTATGTTCTTATGTGTTGTGCCGATCTAGGTTAGGATTGCACCCTAAATCACCTTTTACCTTAAAATGCATCCTAATCATCCTCCCTACCTGTTACAACATTCCCATTTTTGTCCCAGCTGCATCAGCTTTGAGGAAGGTTAGAACTGGGCTGTATGTTTCTTTTTCGCTTGCCCTATTTTTAATGCAGATACATTACCATACTACAAGGAGGCAGCTGCTTGTAGTACTCCACTTCCTCCATCCCATCACATCAAGAATCCTTCCTGTGAATAGAATCACAGCTGTCCTGCGACGTTAAGGATTGCTATCATAAGCAAACACCGGCAATATGAATTGTTTGATCTCTTCAAAAATATATATTTTTTTATGTGGAGGAAAGAGGTAATGAGGACGAATAAATCAGACAGAATGTCATTACTACCTTGCTCTCTCCAGCATCTCTGTCAGAATGGCTTTTCCTAGGAAACTAAGCCAAACAGGGCACCGTATCCAATGGCTTTGACATAAATGGTGTGACCATAATCCTAAGCGGACACACTGGGAACGTAACCAAGGAGTGAAAAAAATGAGACTGCTTCAAAATATTCATCAAGGAGCTGAAAATTTCAGCTTAAGTCCGGTTTAGAGGAATGACAGGAGACTAATTAGGGGCCTGTGGCCAGGGATTAGGATGAATATTTCAAAGCAATCCAATTCCTTACCCACTGATGTATCTGGAACATTCACCTCTCCCTTCTGCCCATTCCAAATTTTCCTTTCTAGGATTGGTAGCACAATCCCTGTGAGTACATGCATGAACATCACCCACCACACTGTCTAGAAATTGGGGAGGAGATGAAACAAATCATCTTATACACCACCACCAGCATCACTGGGAATACAGAAATGGGCAATCTGAAAATAATGTATAGCACAATCCTAACCATGTCTACTCAAAAGTAAGCCCTATTTTGTTCAATGGGTCTTTCTCCCAGGAAAGTGTCTTTAGGATTGCAGCTGTAATAACATGATGATGACCTAGGATATAGAGCCTCTGGGCTGCTGGAGAGAGGAGGATATGCATGCGGATGGAGGGAGCTCCCAGATAGGGTTGCCATATGAGCTGAAAAACAGGGCAATCCCAATTTGGGGGGATTGTGGTCACATACTGGCAAATGGGAGAAAGGGTCCTGGCCCGATTTTGTAGAAGAGAATTATGACAACCCTACTCCCAGATACACTGACACAGGAAGAGCGGACACGCAAGGATCTAGCATGGCTTTTCTTACGTTCTTATGCTTCAATCTTGTATTTTGTCACATAATGTTAAGACATCTCAAATTTGAGCAGCTGTATAGACCCAATAAATTGTTTTTGGATCAAACCCTTTTTTTGTTCTCCAGAGAGCTGACCTCCAAGGAATTGGGCATGTGCTGTGATATACTGTAGCAGAGGATAAGAATAGCATTAATGCCATGGTTATTTTTGCTATAATGACCTAGACCCAAAATGCTGGGGAGAAATTCAACAGATGCTTTCAGAACAGCAAGCCACACTGTATGTGGGGAAACAAGCATGATCGCTGACCAGTATATTTGCCTTATTTATTTTATGTTTGCAGAAAGAGGATCTGAAGTGAACCATGAGGCATGGTCTCCTGTGGGAGTTGGATTTAGCAAATGCTTCAGAGTTATTCACATTGCTGAGATCCCAGCAAGCATCTTGCCAACAGAGAGGAATAGGAGAACATGACCATTGTAGCAATTTGCAAGGGTCCATTATTTTATCTGCACATTCTATATTTTTAAAAAAATTGGGTTCAGTATCATGTGTTTTCTGGATTAACCAGACATCTTGTGCTTAGCTTTAATTTTCTCCCCAATTAACCCCATAGCCTGAGGCATCAAGCCCTGGTCTGTTGTGTGCCAGGATGTGCCATCTGCCATCCTGCACCCCTTGATCCCCCAAACCCCAGGAAATTTCTCTTCCATCCTCAGCAAATATTTGGCAATTTCAGTGCTGTGACTTAGCCTAACTTCTGCCAACTGACTAGCCATTTTTAAAAACTGAAACTGACAAACCTCCCAGTAATAAGAACACTTTTCTGGTCTATTCCCCTGATCTTAAATCTTTTCTTATTTTTGGCAGCAGGGTCGGAAGCAACAACCCCAATAAATAAATAATGAGACTGGGGATCAAATCCTGTCCATCCTCTTGGTAACCTACTCCATTTACCCCATTCCCTCTGTCTCTTGGTTCTTCACAATAGCCCTGAAAAGTAGTATGTCAAGTGAGCAGTAGGACAGCTTTGGAGCTGTAGGAAAGCAAAAAGAGACTGTATAGGGTTATACCAGTTTAGATAAGGTAGTATCACGATTGGATCGGATCCAAGCCCTATCATGCACAGATCTTGAAGGGTTGCCACAACCCTCCAAATGTTGCACAGGTTGATGCACAGGTTGAAGAACACTGTTCCATTTAGTTGATAAAAGATTTTTCCTGTTTGTTTTACCTTGTATTCTTCATGTGTTTCTGCAATTAAAAAAGTATTCCCAAATGGGATGCGCACATGTTTCATTTCCGTAGAGTGATAAAAAAACTGAAGAACGGGGAAGAGTTGAACCAAGAACACTCTAATTAGCAGGTCAGTGTCTTAAGGGTGAAATCCAGAGTAACTATAGGGAGTCCTTGCTCTGGAGTAAGAACAAGGGAAATATGAATTTCCCATAGGTTTTCATTAGGTGGTGCGGTAACTATTCGTACACGTAATGTCTCTTATGTGCTCCTATAGTTACTCTGGATTGTGTCCTTAGCCACTATGCAACAGAAGCTGTCTTTGTTCAGGAGTCAATTAGCTGATAAACTGTATTATAGTATGTATTGTTGAACAGTGCTTAGCAGTGCTGCGCACATAACCTGTGTTAAGATCTTGGATAATAGTGCTGGATTTCTTTACACTGTTTTATTACATGTTCCAATGCTCGTGATGTTAAAACACACACACACAAACTAGACAATATTTCTTTGCCAAGGTTAGGGTTGTTTAAAATTGACAGACAGTGCAATCCTAACTTGCATTGGAACAGGTTTAGAATGCAATCCTAAATTCCACTTAGGCTGGCCTAAGCCCAGGGATAAGTCCTGTGCTGACATAGGAGTGTCACAAAAGTGCCATAAGACACTTCTGCGCTACTCCTTGGAGAGGGTTAGGCAGGTGCACAGACATGAACTTGCCTCCTTACATCACTACAGGAACGGAAAGACCAATTATTTGTGCTGGCTAGGTTAGGATTGCACCATTTGGGATTGTTACTTTGCTATTGCTGGGAAAGGGAGGCTAATCCCCTTCCCCATGGTAAGGGGTTAACTTAACACGTGCCACCACTGGTACTGCTTACCAGATCCAATGTGTCTACTCAGGTCACTTTTGAAGTACTAACTGTTCCCTGGCCGGCACAAAAGTGCCTTATGGACACCCCTGAGCTGACACAAGAAACACTAGGGCACAATCCTATTCACTTTTCCAGTGCCGCTGCAGCCACAAAACAGCCCAAAGGGAAGGGATTAAGCATTCCCTGTACCATGAAGCCTTCACTATCCATATGTGTGCAAGGCTTGAGGGGTTAAACCAGGATCTATCACTTAGGCTAGATCCCAACCCCATTCCTCGGCAATCTGATGCAGTGCAAGACTACCCAAATCTGTGCTACTTCTTTAGGTGGTGCAGATATAAGTAACCCCATTGGGATTGAGGCTGCATTGCCCAGAGGAAGAGGAACATTGCCCAGTTCTCCTTGCCTCAGGTGAGGCTTTAGCCCCCCTCAACTCCATACTGGATACTGGGCAGTCCTTTTGGCCAGCCTTTTCCAACACAAGTTAGGTTTGGTCTGCCCATGTACCATTTCAAAATTGCATTGAAAACCCAAAAAACAAACAATCTTATTAGATCTCTGTTTTGTCCCTTGTATTTAGTGTTCAGCTGAAGCCAGCACTCATATTTGCTATTGTTCTTTGTTGCTTTTTTCCCCTTGTCATTTGTGTAAGGTACGATTTTAATAAATAGACCCAAAAGAAAATCATGCACCCAATTATATAAATTATAATTTTGTAATAATAAAATTGTTTTGTGGTTCAGATGAATGGCCTTGACATTTTGTGCAATAACAAGAATAGGTACAAATAACAACACAAAAAAGCAACAACTATAAATTCTTTAAGCTATGCAAATGTATGTAAATCAGCAAAAAAAAAAATCAAACCCACAAGTTTTTTTACCAAAGTAATTCTCTAACTAGAGCACCCACGTTATTATGGCACAATTAGGTTTCTATATAATCCCCTGTAAAAATGGGCTGCAAGATAATTAGAAATGCAAATGTTAAGAAAGTTTAGCCTTCACTTGTAATTTTTAAACATTATCTGCAGCAATTAAAAGTGAAGAATTCATTTTCATTTTCTTAACAAAGTGTTCTATATTATAATGCCTTTTGAAGATATTGGTTTTTTCCTCCTGTAAATGATGCTGAATCATAAGCTTGTGTTCTGATGACTTTATTAAAATACTTTTAAAAGTTGTGTTCATAATTGCTTCTATGGAAATAATGATGATGTTTTTAAAAATTAAGACAGCAAAATTAAGTAACTTTTCCAGTATTGCTTCTTCACAAAACAATTAATCCACTCAGGACTAGCTACAAGTTTGGAGACCCTCTGTAAATACCCCACATATGTGGATATTTGCCTAGATCAGCCATTTTCAATCAGTGTGCCACAAAATATTGGTGTGTCACAAATGGTCCACAGGTAACCCACAGGAGTTTGGGGATAGCACTTCCTGCACAGTGTGCCTTATCAACTGTAAAAAAGAAACCCTGATGTTGTGCCAAGAAAATGTTTTAATATCTTTGTATTATTGATAATATTCTATTTATTTCTATTTTTTGAGGATTTTGTTTGTTTGTTTTTCATTTTTTGCAGCAGAGTCCTTGGCATTTCTTCAGGGTTTACAAAATGTGTGTGCCTACATGTTGTGTGGACATTCTGGAAAATATCCTGAGATGGGCAAATCCAACATGCCTTGACTCGAGTTGATTCACAGTTCTCTGGCCCGAAAACTGGACCTGAAAACAAGTCCTAACGCATGAGCTTTCCAAGTCATCTAAAGCATTTTGGGGACTTTGAAGACTTCATTAGGTAAAGGCAGAGGTATAACGAGGATATAGTGCAGGAAGCAATCTACCACGGGCGACAGGCCCCATCTCTCCTGCTACAAGCTGGGGGTTGGACTAGATGACCTCCTAGGATCCCTTCTAACTGTTTTGATGGGGTGAAATTTCAGTCCTTGCCATGGGTGAAATTTTGTCTAGGTACACCTCTGGGTAAAGGTGTCCCCTGCAGGTTGCCCTGCTTGTTGTGACCAACTCCAGAGTAGGCAATTGATGGGTGCTCACTCTGACTCAGGTCTCAAACCACTGACCTGCTGATCTTCAGGTACAATACCTTTAACCACTACATCACTGCAGCCTACAAATTCACTGGTGTGCAGTAATTTAATTAGGATTGGATTGTTACTTTGAATAAGTGATCAACCAACACAGACATGCTAACTCTTGCTCTCGTTCTCCTAACTAGCCATTAGATGATCAGGATTCAGGATTTCCTACTTTGCCTTAGGAAATGTGGAATGCGGCATGGCCTTCCATTTGGAATAAGTTGTGGCACATTTTATGAGCTACTTTGGCTTTCCTCACCAATTTTATGTTCAGGCTCATTCTCTGACGAGTTTTCATGCCTAATAAATTTAGGTAGATCAACAGTCTCCAAACTGGAGACTTCAGCACAAGAGGAAATACATCCCCAATGCAACTGTCTCTTACCATTATGCCGAGGAGTTGTCCTTCCCTATTGCCGATCTCCCCATAACCCCAGAAATTCAGGCACCATGGCTGCTGGAGTGATGGAACCAAAAAGCAATGGACTGGAACTCAGTTTGGGGGAGATCTCCCAACAGAGAACGGTGGCTCACCTTTGGAATGGTAAGGACTGTTCACATGGGGAAGGGATCCAGACAGACAGACAGGATTTGGTGAACCTTGCTGGAGATTGCAACAAACCTTTTTGTTCTGAACCGTACCTAGGTCTAAATTCCTGAACATTAAGGAGACAATCCAGGGCAATGATCCGCCAGTATATCACGGTGGAATCCGTGGGACTTGCTGTCTGATAAGCATGCTTCTCATTGTTCTGCATGATTGCAGTTCTAAGCATACTTGCTCAAGATAGTCCTCACTAAAATGCTTATCACACAGTTCCATGTCATCATAGACTGGAGTTGCCTGACATTTACATTTTTTAGTGTCTCTTCCTTTCTTCTTTCCAAACTATATGAACTTTGATTTAATACCACTATCTTTCTGTCTCTCTCCTCCTTACCAGTTTTAAACTTAGGACCTGGAATAACAAAAGTATAGCTCCCGTGAATGGTCACCCCCTCATTGTCCTTCTCCTTATTCTTCCTGCACAGAAAATACACACTGGAAACATTTATCCACCACAAGATCGGTATACTCACACTTTGTTGTGGTTGATTGATGCCGCTTGCTGTATTTTTATTGAACCACTGATAAAAGGGGTCTTCAGTGAATACTGTTTTTGACATTGGTACTTCCACAATAAATCTTTAAACTTTTAAATTGGAAGCTCTGAACATAAGAACATAAGAACATAAGAAGAGCCCTGCTGGATTAAGCCAGGGGCAAATCCATTGTTTGTGCTTGGGAAGCCTTACCTCCAGAGTGCAGGTCAACCAGGCTGGTAGACCTGTGCTCCTGCTCAGATTTGTATCCCAGATCTACAAGCTAGGTAGATTATACCTGGGCTCCATTATACCTAGGTAGATTATTATACCTAGGTCTCCATTATATATACCTTATTATATATACATTATTATACCTCCATTATACCTAGGTCTCCATTATACCTAGGTATACCTAGGTAGATTATACCTGGGCTCCATTTATACCTCTTCAGGGGGGTAGACATGGGTTCCCCCTAGGATCTATCAGGCCAAACGCTGAAATTGTAAATTTCAGTAGCTTCTTCTTGTAAATCACAGTGGTTCACCAAATGCTTCAGGGAGCGCCCAAGAAAATAAAAAACTTGCTTCCTGGTACCACTCTCTTATGTCTGGCATTTTAAGGTACCCTATTTCTAAAATCAGGAGTTTGAACAAACTCTCCCAGATCCTTTTCAAAGGGTGGGGAGCCATTTTACTGCTTTCAGTTTGTAAAGGGACAACATTGGCTGTCCTGTTTTGTTCTCCAGGGAAGTCTATGAAATAATTCTGTGCTAAGCTCCCTGGGAAACATCACCTCCACCTCCTCCGCTGACTTTTAAAAATAACACATTTCTGCCTTCTCAATAATTAATAAGAGTAATTTGCTTTGCAGAAATATAAAACATATGCTACTGTTTGTCATCTAGATTCCAAGCATTGCGGTATTGGATAATTGTGCAATTAGAGCAACGGCATGCGCAGGTCATATGGCACCCAGGGCTCACAATTTTTGGCACCCCTAATTAATTAATTAATTAATTAATTAATTAATTAATTAATTATCTGTATTAACTATAATAATAAAATAATTAGATATTAATATTTTCATATTTTAAAAATCACTTTACCAACAGACAGCACAATCCAACAACGTCTATTCAGAAGGAAGCCCTATTGTATTCAATAGGTCTTGCTCCCAGGAAAGTGTGTTTAGTATTGTTGTGTAAGCTTCTCTTTTATTCTTTTTTGGGAGGGCGTGAGGCTGCCTTATGGATCATCTGTTGAGCTCCACTTTCCCTAGATTGGGACCATTCTTGTGGCCTTACCTTCCTCTGTGCCTGACCCGAACATGAACCAAGTAAATGCAGCTGTGTTTGAAATGTGTTGAAATGAGCCAAGTAAATGAGACTATGGAAAGACTCACTTTCCATAGATCTCAATCCAGTTATCAAAGACTTACTTCTGGGTTGATTTGTGGGAGTTGCATTCATTGGATCAGGACCATTCTTGGGACATTTGATTCCTCTAAGTCCGCCCTTCCCACTGGACTAAAGCACATTTGCTTACTCATAGAATCATAGAATCCTAGAGTTGGAAGGGTCGGATGTGAGGTCGATCTGGCTGCAACATCTGTCACCCCATTGATCGCCAGGGTTGATTCGGCTGATCTGGCTGGCTAGGCAGGTGTCCCCTTCCTCCCTCACTGCTCCATGTGCGTCCCTTCCGAAGCTGTGCGCTCGGTGGAAGAGGATGATCATCCCAGATAGAAGGAGTGTAGCGTTCTTCAGTCAAGAGTATACAGTAGTTGGAAGGGTCCTAGTAGGTCATCTAGTCCAACCCCCTACCTGTAGCAGGAAATTCTCCTAGAGCATCTCCAACAGGTGCTCATCGAGCCTCTGCTTGAAGATGCCCAATGAGGGAGAGACCACCACCTCTATTGGCAGTCTGTTCCACTGCTGAACTGCTGTCACCATCAGGAATTTTTTCCAGATATCCAACTGGAATCTCCTTTCTTGCAGTTTGTACCCATTGGTTCTAGTTCTGCTTTCAGAAGCAGCTAAGAACAAATGAGCCCCTTCCTCCCTATGACAGCCCATGAGGTATCTGAAGAGGGCAATCATGTCTCCTCTCAGCCTCCTCTTCTCCATGCTGAACATCCCAAGTTCCCCAATCTTTCCTCATAGAGCTTCCCTTCCATCCCACTGATCATTCTTGTTGCTCTCCTTTGGCTTGCTCCACTTTGGCTGCATCTATCTTCAAGTGAGGTGCCCAGAACTGAACACAGTCCTCAAGGTGAAATCTCACCCATGCAGAATAAAGAGGAACTAGAACTTCTCACAACCTGGAAGCTACAGTCTTCTTAATGCAGCCTAAAGTGGCATTTGCCTTCTTCGCAGACGCATCACATTACTGACTCATGTTCAGTCATGACTCTTCAGTCCAGGAAGTGATCCACAGCCACTCCAAGATCCTGTTCGCATGTTGTACCGCCAAGTCAATTACAGTGGTGCCTCACATAAAGGATGCCTCACATAAAGTATGTTTCATGTAACAAATAAAAATTTCTCTAGGATTCTGCTTCACGTAACAAACAAACTTGTTGGCAGTCGGGGCAAACGTGCTGGCCGGCGGCCTTTTTAAAAAGCATCTGGGCTGCCTAGCGCGCCTGCCCATAGCGAAAGCAACACTTCTGCACTATTCCTTCTGTGGCTGGGCATCTGCTGGGCAGAGTGAGAGAAGAGCAGTAGAGAAGAGGGAAGCAGCTCAGGGCCAGCCAGAAGGAAGTAGGGCAGAGAGAGACTCAGTATGAAGAGGAGGAGAAAGTGTGGAGACTTGGAAAGTGTCTTGGATTGCAGTTCCCTAACCATGTCTACCCAGAAGTTAGTTTGCTGAAAACCAGAGCCAAAATAGGTGCTATCAAAACAGTTTTCTTGGTTAGTCTACACTATCAGGTCTGGTACTTGTAAAAAAAGTATCCAGATCTTGCATGAACACAACTATAAACAACATAAATTAAGGCTGCAATCCAGAGTAACTACGGGACCTTTTACACTGATGTAGATATAGTGCCACCTATGGGAAACGTATGGGAAATGCATAGAGTACTCGCCTCTTACGTCTTTCCTTCAGCACTCTGGATTGTTGGGGAAGATAATGAATGCTGAGGGTATGGAAATCAATCAACAATCAACAGTAGTTATATACTGTACCACTTTTCCAAAAAAAGTTCACAAAGCAGTTGACAGAAAAAATAAAATGGGTTCTCAACATTTCTGGATGAGTGACCAGGAACCCTGGGGATACAGAAGAATATTGTCAATAGTACCTGGAAGGACTGGAGTCAAATAAATTCAGCAGATAGCAGCTTCTATGCTTCCCTGTAGAAAGGGAAGCAAAGAGGTTTTTTTCTGATACAATATTTAAAGCTTTATCAGTTTCTCTTCATTCTCACTTCCTACATGTTTCTAAACAGGCGAGTCTAAACTGCTATTTCTAAAGAATTACCATTTGCAAAATATGCATTTATTTATGCAGTTCCTTTTATCTTTCCCTATTGGAACTTGCTACATCTTACCGCAGTCTCAATTTTTGCTCATTGACAATGGACCGCAGCAGACTACCGTCCCTGGGAAATGGTTCATATTAATGCAGTTTAATAAGCAGTTCTCACAAGGACGCGGCATGCCTTGCTGCAATCCTTTGTTCAGAGAACGGCTGCATCAGTATGATCTGGGTGGGGACGGGGAAGTGAAAGAGATGTTGAATGTCATTGCTGATCGAAAGTATTTGTGATCTTCTATAAACCAGGAATGCTTATGTTTTTTGAAACAGCAGCGAAAGAATCTGGCCTTGAAATCCCTTTGATAAGCTGTGAAGATACACTGCGAAGTACTGCTGATTGATGTCAAATTAATGGGATCTTAGGGTTTTTTGCACATTTTAGAAAGTGATCTGCCAATACGGTGTGCAACTAGAGCAGCAATAAAGTGTGTGACCTCCTTTAATCTCTTCAGATGTATCCCCCTGATAAATCGACAAAAGTCATGGTGTTACCGCTGCTTAGTCTGATGTTTTCCTTTGTTAGGTCAATCTGTTGGATCAAGTCCAAGTTTGTTTTATAGGAAAGTAATTTGGGATTTATTTCTCTTGCCTTTCTGTTATATTTATGATGTTTCCCCCTTTTCTTTCCATCTAAATCAGGCTTAGCTACATTGATTGAGAATAGGGTTGCCATAATTCTGTTCCACAAAATCGGGACAGGACCCTGTGTCCCATTTGGGTCCCTCCGGGAAAAAGGAGGGGTATAAATGTTCATGTTGTTGTTGCTGTTGTTGTTGTTGTTGCTGTTGATGATGATGATGATGATGATGATGATGATGATGTACTATTTCACAGTTGCCAGGTGCTTGACTGGAATTGGCTCTATTGTGATTTGGTTCCTATCCAAGGAACTAGGAATTACCAAGGTATCATCTCAATAGGTGTGATGTTCCCAGGAATGTTGCTTTTTGTAACTGGGCAGTTGTGATCTTCTGGAGGCTCATTAACTTTAGATGTTCCTGGAGACTTAGGGCAAAATCCAGAGTAACAATGGGGAGTCCTTGCTCTGGTGTAAAAACAACTTACTCTGGATTCCAATATGAATTTCTCATAGGTTTCCCATAGTTTCACTGCATCACTAGGTGGTGCATTAATTAAGTGCTCCCACAGTTACTCTGGATTTGGGGGTTAATGGAATTGCTCCAAGAGCACCTATTGTTATTGGAATCACAATAGTTTTCTTTTCCCAGATTCTCTGAAATTCTATCTGTAGATTCTTATACCGCATGATCTTCACATGTTCTTTCGCTGCCAATGATCTCTGGGTTCTACAATGTCTTCTATTATTATTATTATTATTATTATTATTATTATTATTATTATTATTATTATTATCCATAAATACACAGAGAACAATTTAGTGCTGGTTTCATTCACATCACCAGTCGGACCCTTCCCAAGAGTCTAGGACTGTGTGATGTAGCGGCGTATAATTCATGCTGATCCTAGAAGAGCGGCTTTCTGCAGTTGGCAGAGTGATACTTTGTCAATGCCAATAGTTTTCAGGTGCCTGCCAAGGTCTTTGGGCACTGCACCCAGTGTGCCAATTACCACTGGAACCACCTGCACTGGTTTACACCAGATACACTGTCATTCGATTCTTAGGTCTTGGTAGCGGGAGATCTTTTCCAGTTGTTTCTCCTCAATTCTGCTGTCACCTGGTATGGCGATGTCAACAAGCCACACCTGACTGCTTTCTATGATGGTGATATCTGGAGTATTGTGTCCCAAGACCTTGTCTGTCTGTATTCTGAAGTCCCACAGAAGCTTGACCTGCTCATGTGCAACCAATTTTCAGGATTATTATTATTATTATTATTATTATTATTATTATTATTATTATTATTATTATTATTATTAATTTGCTGCTGTGTGAACACAAGCTCCCCCAAATCAGGATTGGCCCTGTTTCTTGGGACATATGGCAACCCTAAGTGAGAATGATTTCAAAGACTTCGGTTCAATCAGCGGCCATTATTAGCTGTCATGATTAATAGAACCTCCATGTTCAGAAATAGAATACCTTTGAGTAGGATCCTCACCCCTTGTGCAGTGATTGGTGGTGAGTTGGTGGGCGGGTGGGTGGGTGAGTCAGGGGAGCCACCTTTGCTATTTTGCAAAATTTGCACCCCTTTGCGAAATTACTGACCCACAGTCTCCCCCAGGTTCTTTCTTGCTATTCCCAGTAAGACTTCAGATCCCAATGTTGTGTACAAAGTTTGAACAAATGTAAGAAAAAGTGTAGGTCCCCTGATTTTAAATTATATAATTATACAAATTAGATGAGGGCTGTGGTGGCTCAGTAGTTAAAGATGCTGTGCTTGTCAACCTAAAGGTTAGCAGGTCAGCAGTTCAAGACCTGTGTACCACATGACAGAGTGAACTCCCATTACTTACCAGGCTTTTGCCAACCTAGCAGTGGAATTTAGCAGAGGAAAGGTAGGAAACTGGATTTTAGTGCTATCCCCCTTGTTTTAAAGTATGTAAAGATGGGCCCTCATATCTGTGGTGAGTCAAATCAGTGAATGCCAAAGCAGTGGACAGCAAGATCTCACCTGGGTTGCTATACCTTAGTACACTTTTAATAAACAGGCCAACTTTACTGCATTTTACCCCATATAAGTTTCTTGCACAGCAGCTTGCAAATGAACAGATGCCATATCCATAGAGCATCCATTACTGCTCCTATAACAATTTGTTCTCTACTGTGGCCCACAGGATTCAGTAGAAGCCATGGTAATCCTGGCACCATGAACAGCTCAGGATTGGACTGCAAATTACTCAGATATTAAATAAGATTATTATAGTAAATAAGCATGCTATTCTAACCAATTTGGGCAACTCACATGCTCCTTTCTCCCCTTGTAATATGGAGGGACCAGCACTTATTTGTGCAGTGGCTTAACCTCCCCAGAAGGTACACAGAAATGCCACTTTTGTGTCACCTGCAGGATAGCACAGGACACGTGCCAGGAATTATGCCAGCCTAACTGGGGGTTAAGGATTGAATGACTCTCTACTTCTAGTTCCATTAGGCTGCAATCCTAAAGACACTTTCCTGGGAGTAAGACCACAGGTGGGCAGATGCCGGTTCGGGCCTACTCACCCGAACCGGATCTTCCCCCTGGGCGGATGCTACCGAGCCGGTCAGAGCCGCGGCTGCCAGAACCGCGGGGACCAGTTCGCTAGCAACCGCATGCATCTCCTGAAGCTCGGCTTCAGGAAGCGGCGGGGTTGGGGCCTGTCCCTCGCCCCGCCCTCACCCTGCCCCCTGACCCCAGCCCCGCCCCCTGACCCTGGCCCGCCCCTGACCTCTGGCAAACCGGATCTTGGGGTTGGCTGGGCCCACCCCTGAGTAAAACCCATTGAACACAATGGGGCTTACTTCTGAGTAGACATGGTTAGGATTGTGTCATGTCTAATTACTGAGTGGAAGGAGTTACTTCTTGTTTTACACTGTTATGATTTTGAACATTCATGTTGTAAAAACTTATACCTTGGGATGGCTCTCTTTTGAAAGGTTTAATTTTAATTTTTTTTTTGCTCATTTAGATCTTGGCAAAGAGAGTCAGAAGACAAAGTGAAACTCAAGAACAGCTGTTATTTGGTTCAGAAGAATTAGAATCAAGTCTTTTATATTTATTCTGAAGAATTTGCTTTCATTATAGCTGATTGCTTTTGTCCGTTAACATGGCACAGAGACTTTGACTCTAGTCCTTGAAAGTTTTGTTCCAGAAAGAGAACACCTTTTTTCCCTTCAAGAAAAGTTTTTGGCAAAACTTTTTTGCCCTTCTGCTGTGAATGGAAAGAAGGTTGCTGATTGCAGAGATCTGTTGGGCAAACATTATAACTTTCTTTAAACATATTGATGCCCCAGGTTGAGCCAGGCAAACAGATGGGGGGAGCGATGGAGAAAGAGCTGTGCCAGCTCCATTGAGGCGAAAGAAAGAACTTCCATTTCTTTTTGTTTTCTTTGTCCAAAAATGGCACCCTGGGGAAGAGCCTGTCACAGAGTTTTATAGGCCAGGTGGTTTTCCGCTGAAGGAAAACAGCAGATAGATGTTTAAAATGCCTTTTCTTCTGTATTATGTGAATCCTTTCGCTGGGGAAATCAACAGGGGTCCCCAATATCAACTTTACAAGTGCCTTAATTGGCTTCAATATAGAAAGTTCTTAAAGATTTCTAAGGCATTTTCTATCTCATTCTTTTCCACCGCAGAGTTTGATGATTCTTGTGTATAAGAAAACTTTTTAATAGATTTTTTTCAAACTTTCTTATTTTATGGCATTCAGTCCATAATCCACAAACATGTCTACTCAAAAGTAAGCCACATTGTGTTCAATGTGGCCTAACTCCCAGGAAAGTGTATTTAGGATTGCAGCCTTAAAATCATAATTTCTGGTTAAATAATTGGGATATTTCTTTCTTTACACCCTTCCTTTAAGGGTCCATACAATGTAACCTTCATCTAATGTCATGGGGGGGGGGGGGGCTGCTGACTGTGCCACCACTAAAAGAAGTGGGGTGTGGCAACTTGAAGCACAAAAGCATGACCACAAAAGCTGAATTCTATATTGAAATGTATATCAGATATTCTATGTAGAAATACTGTCATATACACAAATAAATACATAATTGTAAATGTTTTTATTATAAATAATTTTATTATATTTTGTAGATCCATTATATTAAAACATCAAAGTACTAGTACAACAAATATTTGCACATAATCAAAATGCAGGTCCTTCCTCCGAAGTGGGGGCATAACAATGAGGATCTACATATGATTTACATTTAAATTGCTCTATGGAATTTTTGTTTGAAAAAACAACATATCGCCTGTCAAATTCACTTTGGACACAGTCTAAACCAATTAGGATTACTTCTGTTAATAGTTTTTTTTAAAAAAAATCCTTCAGAAGGCTGATACATTGTGGGGGGACTCAATTTGAAGTGGCAATTAGAATATTGTTGTGACATATTCTTAATATTAGTAAGAGATACATTTGGAGGAAAAAAATTCAGTCCTGAAGCTTTATTGAACAACTGCCAAAGGGTATGAAACCAAGAAGTTAGAAAAAGCTTTGTATCAGCCTTAGGCCATAACCAGTGGTTCCTAAACTGTGAGCTATGGCAATGGAAACCAGTCAGGGGAGCTGTGGGATCCTTATTAGAAACACGCCACCCTTTACAATATATGGGACTGCAACCCACATGAGGATCAGTAGCCAATGGCCTGGTAGATTAATTGAATCAAAGTAGATCAAGGTTAAAAGTTTGGGAACCACTACTCATACCCTACAATCTAGAGTAACTATGTGAGCACGTAAGAGACATTACGTGTACCCATAGTTATGGCACCACCTAGTGAAAACCTATGGGAAACTCATATTGCAATCCAGAGCAAATTGTTCTTACACCAGAGCAAGGACTCCCCGTAGTTACTCTGGACTGCACCCATAGTCAACGATTTACAAATATGGCAAACAAAAAAAAAATCTGTGTTAATAGGGTCAATCCTATGTTTTCCTCTTCTGATCCTCTTCTGATGCAGTAATGCCAACATGGCTACCATTGCATCCTGTGAGAAGCAGCAGTTGCAGAGGGCTCTTCTGGGTAAAGGAACATTTGTTCTTCTGTCATTTGCTCCTGAAAAGGAAGTGTTTATTTCTGGTTATAACCTGCACATTGACATTAAAGATATTTGGTGTCCCCCACAGGTTGAAATGCTGATGGTGACTGATTCTAAGGGCAGTGTCCTCCCTGTTATAAGGATAAAGAGCTAGCATTGTCTGAACACATCTCTGTGGTCACGTACCTGGCATACCTAAACACGAAGTGCTCGGAAGTGGAACCTATTTATCTACTTATATTTACGACATCTGCTTACTGCTAGAGTGGCATGTGCTTGGCAAATAATGGGAGCTCGCTTTGTCATGCAGTGTTCAGATTTCAAACCACCAACCTGCTGACCTTCAGATTGACAAGCACAGAGTCTTTAACCACTGAGCTTTTGCATACCTCTTGCTTAATTCCTTTCCAGCTTGAATGCTATTCAGCTCACTATATGAAACAGGTTTGTTTCATGTAGTGCTTTCAACCAGAGACTTTCAACCTTTTTTCATCTCACAACACACTGACAAGGCACGACGCTTGTCAGGGCACACTATCAATTGTTTGACCTTTAACAAGGCATGCCATGCTGCGCAAATCCTCAATTTCCTTATTCATAAATGAACCTCAAAGCCTTCTTCAGACCATCTGTGGCAGACCAGTGTGCCATGGCACAGTGGCTGAAAATCGACTTTGTAGCATGCCAATTTTTGGTTGCAAAAAATCCTCCAACATCATACCCAACATGATTTCTTTGGTTTGGGATATTATTTGTGCATTCACAGATTGATTGTGAACTGAAATTCTGTTCATAGATTGAATCAATAAGCCTATTATAACATATCTTAATAGTGATTCAAACCATGGGGGAAGCGAATAAGAGACGCCAATTTGCATTTAAATTGTAGAATGCCTTTGTTGAAAACAAGCATTTTCTGAAGTCAAAGGGGATCACAACTGCGTTGTTTTCACCTGAAACCACTGAATCAAGTGCAGAGAAATTCCCATATAGATTACTTTTCCGAAACTGAAACTTTTGTGACCTTCTTTCTTCATTGTGAAGTCAACCAACATTGGCCCATTAAGTCATAATCTCCCATTACAGTGCAGTGTTCTGTTACATTGACCCTGCAAGAAAGTCGGGGCGAGGCACCTAATTGGTCTGTTTTTTGAGCTCCTACTGAGAGCCATTTAATTGACAAGTGATTTTGCTGATTAATTTACTGGAACAAAAAGAACAACAGGAGATGAATGACTTTGCCGCAACTTGGTTTTCCGGTGGGGGAAAAGGCACTGCGGAACACCAGATCTATGGCTGGCTTGTATATGTATTTATTTGTCAATGAAAGCCCAAGAAGTGGGGGGAGAAGGTGAAGAAAGAAAGTAATTAGAACTCCTATTGTCTACAGTTGACACAGTATATAGAATTGCAAGACCGAATAAGAAACAAAAGCTTTTAGTTTGTTTTTAAATCCAATATTCTCCCTTAGGGTTATACTATATCAGTTTATTTTTGCCCTGCCCTGCAGCTTTTTATTATCACAGACCGTTTCGGGTGGTGTTATTCAGACATACCCCGCTGTAGGCATCTCTTGATGTTGGGCATCATTTACTGCTCATTGCACCTTTCCATCCCTCCAGCTTGAAACTCTTTGAGCAGCTGTTCTCAATGTATCTTTCCTGGTGGATTGTAATGCAGGGAAATGTATTTGTGTATTCCCCATCAAAGTATAATATATTCTTTGCATTTGGTTATTAGTTTATTTGAACTTGATTTCAGATGAAAATAATTGTTGGGATCCTTTTGACTTCTGATAATATTTTCTTTTTACCATTGATCAATGGATCGATAGATCGATAGAAAGATATTTCAGAACTGCTTAGTGTTTCCAGAATTAAATATGACCCCTGGCCAGGGTGACCATATATAATGGAGGACAGAGTGCTTGTACCTTAAAGCATTACATAGAAGAGGGAATGTTTAAACCTTTCTATGTTGAGCAAACCCTGCCTAACTTCCCTCTTCTATACAATGCTTAATGGTATAGACACTCTGTCCTCTATTCTATATGGTCACCCCACCCCTACACTCTCTCCCTCCCAGAAGTTATTCTGGTTCACTTCCAAATAATCTGTTGGTTTTTTAAAGTATATTTCCTTTAAAAAAAAACAGACATTGCTGCTCTTTTACCAGTTTTGATGTTCATTTATAACAAAATTTCCAGTGCTAGTGCAGCCACAATGCAGCCCCAAAGTATTAAAAGTATATAAAAGGTATACATTACAAATTTATTTAAAATAAAGAAGAATCCTTGCTGTCCCTCCAATGTGCTACTTATCTCTTTAAAAAAATCCCCAAACATCCCAAAGGCTGCAATATTATCCACACCCAGGTATACGTCCATTGACTATATTGTTAAAATCACCTCTATAGTAGCCTGTTAAAAATGCATATATGTAACATTTCTTCAAACACAGTAATATATTATGGTAGCATCAAGTGTATTAAAAAACAAAAACAAACAAAAGGTATCTTTGGCATATGGCAGGAGGGTGTTAATTTTTTTGGTGGGGGGTGTCAGATGCCTTAGCTACATCACTGCATCATGATTCTTATCCATATTTATTCAGAATTAAACCTCACTGTGCTCAACAAGGCTTACTCCAGGAAAGTGTATATCAGATTTCAGCCTAATGTCAAAGCATCAATAAGATCAGTCACCATAGCTGAAATCCTAACCTCCACTTAGGTCGGCCTAAGCCCCCTAAGTCCTGTGCTGACCTGTGGGTGTCACAAAAGTGCTGTAAGACAATTCTTCACTACTTGTGGGGGGTGGGGATAGGCACAGACTTACTTTGAGCTCCCCACACCATCATGGAAAGATAGGCCAATTGAGTTATGTGGACCTAAATTTTTTAGCATTACATATGGGTGCAATCCTAACCAATTTAGGATGGCACAACTCACTTGCTCTTTGGAGAGACTCTTCGGAGATAGGAGTTCTAGGCACCATTAAGGAAAGTTCTGTCCCAATTGAATGTGCATCCTCTATGAGAAGCCAATGTATAGGGCTTGTGAGGCTAAGTCCATAACTAAGGAAAACTGATATGAGCAAAGATGATCCATTTGTGGCAACATACTTTACATTGCCTTTCCTCTTTGAATTAAATACATATGTATTTAAATATGCCAAGATCCAATGACCCACGCAATAAATCTTGTCTGATGAAGACTTGGAGTTGATCTTGCCAAACAGTAGCCTTCAGGTTTCACAGCTAATTGCTTTTGAACCTGAAAAGAGTTTCTAAGCAGCTTTTGATAGGACACAGCACTCTTCTATTCAAGGAAAAGAGATCCTAAATTGCATTATGCATTCAGCATCCTGTGGGCCTGCTTAAGGTGGGTCTTTGAATCACAGCCATATCATTTTCTCCATAAATATGGAACAGGATGATTTTTATTCTCTCTAGTTTTTTTCCCCCTCCCATCTGCTGACCATATGCTTGTTGTTGAACTATTGTCTCAACCATCCCAGCTAGCATTCCCCCATTATCAGCATTCTCCAAGCATCTTTACAAAGTGAACTTCAGAAGATTCAGATCCCCCAGGAGAGACCCGCTAATAGAAAGAGATCAAGTGCTAAGCACAGCCTGCCGATAGACGCTAAGAAGATGTACGTTTGGAACAACAACCCAGAGGAGACACAATTTGGAGTGAGATCAAACAAACACCACATGTTATCAGGTGCCCAAGAGAGACATATTTTGTTAACAAAGTTCAAATTGTCCCCTAGCCAGTAAAATATTGGGGAATTGTGTTAAGAAATAAATAAAATATTATTATATAAGAAGACATTTACTGCCATGAAATGCAGGCAATTTGGACTGCAGATTTAATATAATTTATTGCGCTATTGCTAATGTATTGGAACCTGATGTGTGGTGTTATGTGTACATGTGCACATGGACACACAAACACATGCTCACACACACAAGTCACAATCCTACAAAGCCTTAAAACTAGGGACAGTAGTAAAACCTGCTAAAACAATGTTACTAAACCATGCTAGTAATCAAAGCAGTCATCACAAATTAGCATTTGTGAGTTTGCAAATCTGTGGTTAACCAAGGTACAAAATCCAAAACTGAGTTGACGCATATTTTACATTGCTTTCTGAAGGCCACGGGGAAGAGAACTGAATCTAATCCACATTCAGTGGACACACCACACAGTTCTACGCAATTTTATTCAAAAAGCAAGTCTAACCCTACAATCCAGACTAACTACGAGAGCACATATGAGACGTTACATGCACCTGTAGTTACTGCACCACCTACTGAAAACCTAATTCATATTGCAATCCTGAGCAAATTGTTCTTACACCAGAGAAAGGATTCCCCATAGTTACTCTGGATTGCGCCCTTAGACTGCAATCCTATGCATGTCTACTCTGAAGTAAATCCCCAGTTTGAAAGTGTTCTTCAGATTCCTGCCTTACTGGTTTAAATGAGAATTATTTTTTGTAAGTGTGCAAAGAATGGCAGATTTAAAAAATGCTTTTCCGTGCAATCCTAAGCATGTCTACTCAGATTTAAGTCCTGTTGTTTTCAATATTACTTACTCTCCAGAAAGTATGGTTAGGACTGAGCCAAAACTCCTAATATTAAAGAATTTATTTATTTGTTTTATTTATAAATAAGAATCAGTGCCTATAGCCATCTTTGTATTTTGGAAATGCTTGCTTACTTCTTGATGGCTGCAGTCTTAATACAGTGGGACTTACTTCTGAGTAGACATGGATAGGATTGTGAATTGGATCTAGCAAAATCTGAATGGCAGACTCAACTGTGCTTCAGTTTTTTTTGTCAGTGGCCTGCTCTTTAAGTCTACCACATCTGCCGCGAGCAAAGTTAACAACCACAAGCTGGCACCTTGTGAAATATAAAAGAGACATGAAATTAGTTAATATAAAGGCAACAAGATCCACATTTCTAGTTTCTCTAATATAAAAAGGCACTGCATTTCAAAAGTCCTTCAAAATGCTTCATTTTCTTATATAAGACAAAGTCTTACACATTCTTTCAGTGTGCCAGTCTGTACTCTGAAAGACACTGATGGCAATCAACATAGTATTCTGGGATGTTTGCCTATGGGCAGAAAAATTGCTGTCTCCCATTTGCAGGCCATTGTGACGCATCAAACTTGCTGAGGCACAGTTTGTGTGGAACACTGTGCTATGTGATAATAGTAAACATGATTTTAAAAAATTCCATCAATACAAAAAGAGGCTTGGATGTATGCTTCACCACTTGAACAAGTTCCATAAGTCTCTTCCAAAATATACTTTTGTTGGTTTGGATGTTCCAGAAGCTTCCAGAAGCAACCAGTTTTGGCACTCCCAATGAATTTTTTGGGTGCAAACCTAAGCCTGTCTACTCAGAAGTAAGTCCCATTATATTCAATGGTGCTTACTTCCAGGAAAGTGTGCTTAGGATTGCAGCCTTACGTAGAGCCCAATCCTGAGCTCCTAGCACCAGTGCTGAGTTCACAAATGTGTTGTAAGGCATGCCTGTGACACTCAGGCTGTCACAGTAAAACATAATCAATTTATACAAGCATCACTCATGCTCTGCCCATTCCAGAAGCTTATGCATGTCTGTGCACTGGCCTAACCTCCAAAAGAGTGACAAAGAAGTGCACTCCAGCACTTTTATGAAACTCCCAGGTCAGCTATTTTGACACTATTGTAGCTTTGGGTACTAAGGAAGCTTAGCACTGGGCTGTTGGCTATATTTCTAACAACCTTATGGGAATGAAAGAATAATCTGTCTCTTGGTTCTTAAATACAGATGGGAAAATGATGTGTCTTGTGAAAAGTATTTAAATTGTCATACTTTCAGTCACTTAGCATAAAATGTTCATGATTCATTGACCCATCGAAAAATATGATGACATGTTCCTCAGTCAATCAACCGACCAACCAACCGACTGACCGACGAACCAACCAACCAACTTAACCAATCAATCAACCAACCAACTTAACCAACCAACCAACCAACCAACCAACCAACCAACCAACCAACCAATCAGTCAATCAATCAATCAATCAATCAATCAATCAATCAATCAATCAATCAATCAATGGAATTAGTCATTAAAATTCTTCCATGACTAGTGACTTCATTGGAGGGAAAAGAGAGTAAAATGAAATGGTTTTACTGGAAGTATAATGTGGATTTCTCATAATATGTCTGACTCAGTTGCCAGTGCTTGGTATTAGCATACTTCCATCCTGGACAGTTGTATCCTGGTCATTTGCATCCTTCAACATTCATAATCATTTGGGGGGCATCCCATTTATTTTCAACCTCATTTAACAGGCCAACAAACCCAATTAAATATATCTGAAGCCTGTTAACTTAGTTCTGAACCTAACTTTTGCATTTTAAAAATTTGAAAAAGTACATCTAATATATATCTAATATAAAAGTACATCTTATATACATATATATAGCAGGCCTCCGTCAGTCATGGATGATTACGGTATCGTGCTCAGCACTGCATACGCTGCATGTGAAGCACGAAAGCCTGGGTTAGATTGTTATGGAGGATAGACTGTTACCCAAGCAGCAAATCCCCCCTCTCCACACCACTGAATTAGTCCAATGGAAAGGCAGTTAAGATGCTGTGCCTGTTAACCAGCAGGCCAGGGTTTGAGACCTGGGTTGGCCCCACAAGACAGGGTGAGTTCCTGTCCTTAGCCCAGCTCTGCGATGCCAGCTGGACACACACACACACACACACACACACACACACACACACACACACACACACACACACACACATATATATATATATATATATATATATATATATATATATATATATATATATATATATATATATATATATATATATGCCCCGGGTAAAGTATGTTACAGGTGAGGAACATACCACTAGGTGGTGCCTCTGCCTCGGGCAGCAAAGCTTATTCGGGTAACGAACGTAAAGTTTGTTTATTTGGGTAAAGTTTAAAGAGCTGCCAGCCTGCGCTTGTTACCTGAATAATTAGGTCATGCAAGGGCAGGTCCATCCCTCTGGGGGTGTGGGAGGGTGCTTAGGGAGGGTGCACCCTCAGAAGGCCACCCAGTCCTCCCCAATGGAGCTTACTCCCAGGAAAGTGTCTAGGATTGCAGATTCCTAATAATGCCTACTCTGAATGCCTACTCTGAATGCCTACTCTGATTGCTAATAATGCCTACTCTGAATGCCTACTCTGTCTAGGATTGCAGATTCCTAATAATGCCTACCCCATTGTGTTCAATTGGTCTTACTCCCAGGAAAGTGTCTTTAGGATTGCATCCTCCTAAGCATCTAGAATTATGCCTTAGGATTGCAGTCTCCTAAGTGTGTTTAGGATTGTAGCCTTCTAAAAGCACAATCCAGAGCAACTAATCTGTCCACATAAGAGCCCTAGGGTTGCCCTATCTATCACTAGGGTGGAGCAACTGCAAGATGCTCCATCCCAGTTACTCTGGAAGAGGCTTAGGGCAGAGCAAGGCAAGATAGGGTGCCCTAAGAGAGGTGGACCTGCTCTGCCCTAACTGGGGCAGCCTAAGCAGCTCAGGAGAGGCAAGTTGAGGGCATGTTTAGCATTGCCTAGGGCAGAGCAGTTACTCTGTATCCAAAGCCTGTTTCAAGGCAGAAATGCCCTCTTCCAGTTCCTCAGAGATATACCACCTCAGGAGCAGGTATAGTAATGAGTAGACCCATAGGGGACCATGATAAGGCCTGAGTAACAATGGGAGTGTTGACCAAAAATCTGAGTTCTTGGCCAGCCTAGCTGCAACCCCTGCCTCTCAACCTCAGGATATGGAACAAACTCCAGCTGCCCACAAACCTCAGGATACAGCAGGCCACTCCAAGAAGCCCCTTGTATTCACTGTAGAATGTACTGGCATCTCATCAGTGACTCCTTATAAGGCAGGCACCCAGTGGCGTCACCAGACTGGTGCGGCTGGTGTGGGCTGCATTGGGTGATGCGCTCTGTATGGGGTGATGCGCCGGAGGAGTTTGACTGTCCTTTGGCAGGCCCCAGGTGTCAGCACCCCCATTCAGGCCTGCTCCAAGGTGGAGCAGCAGCCAGAAGCTGCCACTTGTCCTCGGAGCTGACCCGAATGGCCAGCTGAGATGCACTGTGCAGAAACACTGAGCATGCTGAACAGCTTCAGAGGAGACTTCCTTAGAGCAGAGGAAGTCTGCGCCTCTTCGTAGCCATTTGGCCTCACTCCGGAGGCGGAGCGGCAGCCAAATGGCTTCAGAAAGAGTACTGCATAGGCAACAACTCTGATGCCTGCACAGTCTCCTCTGAAGCCGAAAGACTTCAGAAAAGTACCGCACAGGCATCAGAGATGGTGCCTGCGCAGTACTCTTTCTGAAGCCAGTTGGCTTCAGAAACAACTGCACAGGCGCCAACTTTGGCAACTGCACAGTCCAGGTGCGGGGGTGTGCGCATCCCAGGGGTGACGCACAGACTTCCGCACCGGATGATGCGCAGAGTCGTGTCACCACTGTAGGCACACAGCTGTTCCTTGTTCAGTGTGATCTGAGGGGTGTCTCCTCAGGAGCAAGTCCTCCCCATGTGTCAATTACTTAGCATGTTATGGAGCAGTTAGGGCAGCCCAGGCTTCCTGACTCTCTGGATTCAGCATAACTTTCTGCTCTGGATACAGAATAGTTAGGAGAGAGCAGTTAGGGCAGAGCAGGCTGAACTTGCTCTGGATTGTGCCCCATGTGTCTTTAGGATTGTGTCTTTAGGATTGCAGCCTCAGTAGATTTCATAGGATCATGCACATTTAATGCATGTTTTGCTTTCAATTCCAGTGTCTTGTCATCATTTTTACATACGGTTAATATTTTTATATGAATATTTTTGGGTTGTGGAACCAACTATCTGAGTTTCCATTATTTCCTATGGAAAAATATATATACTGGGATACAAACAGCAAGGGCAAAACGAAAAAAGGTGCATACTTCCAGGAATTCCAATCACTGGGACACATTTGGCTTGGACACAGTTGTGCAGGACATAATGGTTACCAGTTTATAGATGGAATATAAAATTCCATCAAGAATGGAAGAGGAATCACGATTGATAGAGTGATTTTCTTCCAGCACCATGGACAGCAATACATAAGTGTAGAAAATTTCAACTAGAGGTTGCTGCAGAGAAGATTTTTTTTGTTCCTTTTCTGTGCTTCAGACCCCATTCAAACTATGCCCCTATGACTACCATTACAAAAAGAAAAATATGTTCACTTTCTGTCCACGAAGTTGGAAAGTAAAGTTTGACCCTAGGACACCAGCAAAATGTTGTAAAATAGGGATCGGCAGAAGGCAGGCAAGGCCAGAGACAAATTCTGGTCCATGAAACATACAGGTTTCTCAGCTAGAGGGGAAATTGATGTGTAAAGAAAAGGGCGAGGGTTATGAAAAATTGAACTTGCTGGCAGGATGCTTTGAGACATGGGGTGAGCTCTGGCTCACCATTTGCCATTGTTAGCTCAGATTCCTCCTCCTATAAAACTAATTTCTTACCTGAAGAGCAGCCAATGTAGGAAAGATCCAGGTCATCAGCTTTAAGCCACGGAGAGTCTTGTGGCAACTTTAACTGTCACCCCATAGGACATGAGAACATGTGATCAGAGATATTGGGGGATCAAAAACTTATATATACCACTGTGAACTTGAAGGAAAGGAGTGCGGAGGAGGAGAAAACAGACTGACAAAAGAAAACTTTTTTTTTACTTGTTGAGGATGTTTGAACAAATTTAGTATATTTTTGGGGTGCTGAATCAAGATATGGCCTTGGGTTTTTTGATTGGTTCTAGCTTTAAGAGTACAGCATGGCTACCTTATATGCTCATTCAAGCAACTTTCTTGTTAGGAAGTCATGGTGTCAAAGCTATATAAATCAGCATTTAAGGCTGTAAATCAGCTGTACCCCCCAAACTACAACCAACTGGAAAAAACCAATGCTATATTTAGATTTATCACCCTAAATATATCCAAGAATAGTTCTAACTTTTGTGTGTGTACATACAACATACAACAAAGTGTACATACAACAAAGTGTATACACAACACATGCACAACAAAGTGTATGTACACCTGTGATAAATGTGGGTATTACAGAGCCTTCCAGATAAAAAGTTTGCAGATTACTCCAGGGCAATGATATCAGTGCCATTATTTATATTGTTCTGAGAAACTGGAGAAAAAAAGCAGGTATTGTATAGCTTCATGTTACCTTTATTCAGTACTCTTGGCCATGGGCTGTTCAAAATAGAACAGTCCTTTTAATGTTCAAAGCACATACTTTGCATAATTATATGCTTTTGAAAAAAGAAATTGAAAATAAAAGAAAATGAAAGAAATGGAATTTCATTTCTAGGGCTTGGCTAAATGTGCATTATGAAAAAGCATCAATCTATTTTCCCACCAATTGGTCAAAGCAGACCAATTTTGGGAGAGAGCTATGATGAAGAAGAGATTTTAGTGTCAGATTTAGACCTGAAAAATCCAGGTTCAAATATCTGTTCAGCCATAAAGCTTCTTGGGTGATCATGGGCCAGTTACTATCTTTCAGCCTCACCCACCTTGCAGGGTTGTTGTGAGGATACAAGGAGGGAAGGAACCATTTATACCATTCTGATCTCCTTGGAAGAAGAGGAGTATAGAAAAGTGATAAATATATTCTGCTTTTCAGGATACCATCCTAACATGCCCTAGGGATCATGCAATCCTTTGTGTCAGCCCAGGAGGGTTGCAAACATGCCTTAAAGAATATTTGCACCTCCTCTTGAGCCAGCCAGGCTGGTGCACAGAGATATTGGTGCTGAAGCTGAATCCAGCCTTCATGTTGGCTTGCAGAGAGACATTCATGCTTGGCCGACGTGAAGATCTGAACGGGGTGGTAAAAAGGCAGGGGTGAGGCTTCCAGGTCTTTGGAAGAGGAGGCAGTGGGAGGATTGGCAGACTATGGGTGCAATCCAGAGTAACTATGGAGAGTCCTTACTCCGGTGTAAGAACAATTAACTCTGGATTGCAATATGAATTTCCCATAGGTTTTCACTAGGTTGTGCCATAACTACTGGTGTACATAATGTCTCTTACGTGCTCCCATAGTTACTCTGGATTGTAGGGTATGGGCTCGTGGTGGGGGGGGGAGAGTGGGAGGTACGGCTCAGATCCAGGAGATATGCTGGATCCAAGTCTCAGTTCCCGGACAGCTGGAATACTTGGATGTGTCTACTGGGACCTGCTTCAGAGATGGCTCAGATCCTATTAGACCCATTTGGACTGCTCTTGCATTACCCAGGGTAAGGGGAAAACCTTCTTGCCCTGTGGTAGCATGGTGCGCTGGATCCATTGCAACTTATGATTGTGTTGTTAGTCTCCAAAGGGACCAGCAGGAGCCTTTGCAACAGTTTGCAAATTCAAAGTGCCTTTACCAGGAAAGGGGCTACTTGTTACCTGAAAGGGCTGATCTTAAAACATCAATGCCATATATTCTTTCTTTCCTGTCGGCCACAACACTGTATAATAAGAAGTGCAGTTGAAATCTTCTGCACAGGCACAGGATCCACTTATCCATACAGACAAAGAGGATGAAAGAGCTTATCAACCATCTGCATCAGATGAGAATCACTGTACTACAGAAAGAAAATCTTTAAAGGGAAAGAACTATTGAGATACAGGAATTGTGTTAAGGGTAGCCAGAATATATTTAAAAGCGTTATCACTGTACTCAGTGCAAAATGGCACTTTGCAGTTGCAGAAAGAATTACACGAGGGTTACTGGAATATCAGCAGCTGATACTGCAAAATGAAAATGGGCCCAGCACAACCCAGTATAGCCTCTGATGCAGTACAACCTCTGATGCAGTACAGCCTTATGAAGCATACCAGCCATTGGGTCAAGACCCACCACAGAAGATGAAGTGGGTCATGTCATAGAACAGTTTTGGAAGTGCTATTTTAGCTTTCTTTGGGTGCAATCCAGAGTAACTATGAGGAGTCCTTGCTCCGGTGTAAGAACAATTTACTCTGGATTGCAATATGAATTTCCCTAGGTGGTGCTGTAGGTGGTGGTAGGTTTTCACTAGGTGGTGCCGTAACTATAGGTACATGTAATGTCTCTTACGTGCTTCTGTTGTTACTCTGGATTGTAGGGTAGATATATATAGTTAACTCAATCTGGGTGGTGGGTTGGGGGCAATGAAGAGTGGCCTGGTAAGATGCATCTGGTTGCTTAGAATGAGGAATGAATCTGAACAAAAACCATTCAGAACAATGCCAGAATAGCTTTCTAGCCCTTTGGGAAGGAAATTAAAAGCATTTTTTTTAAAAAAAATATCTGCTTCTGTATAGATGATGCTCTTTGAAAAGAAATTTAGCCTCAGAGGGATTAGGTTACACAACTTCCAGTATCAAGATAGCAAAATTTCAACAAGGGGAAAAAGGAAAAAAAAAGATCAACCACAAAATATAAAGAAAGTTGATTGTAAGTTATCTTTTGATCTCCATCTGTCTTTGTAGGATGCTGCACCAGGCAAGAAATCTATTAATATCAATCTTTGAGCCTTTTGCAGATTTAATATTCAGCTTGCACACTTTCACTCCTTTATTCTAACTTGCTCTGCCTGGCTTTTAAAGTGATTAATACTCCGAGCCTTGAAAACATTGATTAAATAAAAGGCGGGGGGAGGGGGGGAAGGGAAAAAACGCTTCAGCTATACTTAGCTAAAAGCATGGTCCCTGTAAGCAAATAATAATAACAGAAGATAAAATTATATCAAAGTATGCCTCTGAGCATAAAATTTAATCTACCCAATTTTTTAAAAAGTCAAGCTGTATGTTTCTGGAATATTTGAAATGATTCGTTCCATGGGAAAATATACACTAGTAATAAGTAGGTGCATAAAAGTAAATTGCTTCAAGAACAGGAAACAGAAAGCAGCTCTCTTTGGGATTATCAAATGTAGTTTAATGGTCCAATCTTAACCTACCTCATGCCAGCGGAGTGTTCCATAATGTGCTTTGAAACTGTGCCTTCCGGGAGTGCGTGTAAGAAAGCTGGAGACTTGGCGCTGGGGTATGAAACTACACCTACCAGTGCAAGTAAGTGCAGCAAAGGGGCATGGAAGTGGAGAGTGCAGAGAATATGGAATGGAGGTGCGGTGTAGGAAGATTAGGAGAAGGACAGGGGAGTAGCAGCAGTATTCCATGTCCTGCGCCATATCCTAACCTACCCAAATCCAAATCAGTTCAGTTTAGTGCCAGCTATATACAGTAGCTAGTGCGCATTCAGGATGACCTGTTGGCTATTGTGCCTTTTCCCAAATATCTGCCCAAAAAACAAGTTGTCCCATGAAAATCTCAGTTGACATTTTATTTTTGCTCATCTTTTTTATGTTGTGACTTCAAAATCATTTATCTTTCAAGTGTTCTGCTGATGCAGGAAAAAGAACCAGAAGTACTACATTAAAAATTCTCTTCTGCATTGCCTTCCTATAAGTTTTTTAAATTAAAAAAACTGAGCTGGAATTCCAAAGTTTTTCCCATAAACAACGAGGCCAAAGTGTTATACGAGTGATTTGTTGCATGTTTTGACTTGAAATGGTATTTCGCCTAAAGCCTGACTGACATAAAATTGAGTTCTGCCTTGAACCCCTGAAGTCTTTTGTCATCTATTGCAAATTCAATATGAAAGGGAAAAAAAATTATTTGGGCTCTTGCTTCTAGCAAGTCAGATACATTTTGAAACTAGATAAGATCTCGGAGCTATGTATAAACTCTGATAATGTCTTCCTTAACCACTGATGATTATGAGGATTAATATGATTAAATTTTGTTTTAATTTATTAACCTAAAGATATTTAACCTGCCTAGGTTCATTTGGGAGATGATTAGGTTAAAATGGGATGGGGAACAGCCCAGGCCTACGGCAAGTGGGGGAGAATCTCAGGGGCAGTCATGCTTAAAATCTACCTTTCCTTTCTGGTCTGGACCAGATCTCTGAGTTATCCTGAAGGTTTTTGGTGGGGAAAGGACAGGATGGGTTCTAAGTCAACTTGGAGCATCCTCAAGAGTTGAAGCAGAGAGATGTTTTAGATACTACAGTGTGGATACAATCTGGAAGTGGCAGACCAACTGGTCTGCACTGAATCCAGGGCAAGGTAGATGAAGGCTGGAGTACAACTCAGAATAAGGAGATATTATTCATCGTACCCTTTATTATGTGCCACTCAATCCTATAGGCTACTGAAATCTATACCCATGATTTTATGGAAATCTGAGCTGCTTATGCGAGCTTGCCATGACCGGAGCTGGGGATTAGGATCTGGCTTGGCCTGCACTGTCAGAGCTGGTCCTACCCCCTCCTGGATCCAACATGCCTCCTGGACCAACCTTTCTAGCTGAAATCCCCCTCCCTGCCTCTGCTCCTCCTTCCTACCTCACTCTCCTACCTCTTGAGCTGGTCTGTCCAGGCCTGCATAATCTTGCCCAATCCAGTACAGTTCTGGCTCTGCTAGGCCAGTATATGGACATGCATGAGAGATGCATGTCCATATGGCCTAGCATGTTGTTCTTGGCCTAGCCTGCTCCTGAGTAGCCTCAAACATTCAGTATGACACATTCATGACACTCAGGAGTCAGCTGGTTCTGTGTTGGTTCTGTTCATAGGGATGGATTCAGGGTGACCATATACTATAGAATGGTGGACAAATGCTTCTACCTTTAACCAGGCTGACCGTTTCTCCAACTTTCCCCAGAGAGGTCCGGTAAAACCGGGATGTCTCTGGGGGGTAGGAAAACCTGCCAACCCCTCCAGTATTCGGGTCTGGCCCCGGCAGCCCTTAAAACTTAAAATTCCTCACCCTTTCTGTGGCCCCTAGAGCCTCACTGGCTGCCCCTTGCCCCTACTGGCTCTCCCACATCTCCTCTCCTCCCCTCTCTCCCCAGCCAGGTTGTGCCTCTGGCCACCATGTAAGTGCTTCTGTGGCCATCACGCTGCTTCTGGCCTGTCTCCAGCCAAGCCACACTGCCTCTGCAGGCTCAGTGGCTGGCCTTCACACCACTTCTTTTTCCCCTCTGGCTGCCTGAAGATGAGTGAGTGTGAGTGAGTATATGTTTGAGTGTTGATGCGCATGGGGGCTTGTTGCACATCAGGGATTATTGCGCATGGGGTGTTGAAGTGCATGGGGAATGTTGCACATGGGGACGATGAGCATGGGAGATGTTGCTTGTGGGGGATGTTGCACATAGGGGGTTGTTGCACATGGGGGTTGTTGCCCAGTGGGTGGATGGCATACGGGGGGAATTTTCCTCCAGCAATGCTGGTATGTTTTTGCTAGTATAGAAATAAGCCCCATACAGATTTCTCCAGGCATGAGTCTGTAAATGGATCCTAATGGGCTTGCTGATTATGCAACTAATCAGTATGTAGTTTCTGACAGGTACATAGCATCTTTTAAATTGTAACATTATTTTTAGGTCACTTAGCTCTGATATACCCAGGAGTTAATTTAGAAGGGGGCAAGTGAATCTAGGATAAGCATGCTTTCTGGAGCTAGTTTATCCTTGACAAAATATTTGCTATGTCAGCTGTGTGTTCAGCAAGCCCCCTGGGTCTAGGGAAACAATGCTATGTGTACATTCATTAGGCTACCCAATTAAATGCTGAAAAATAGAAAACACACACACTATTCACCTTCTTCCCAGAGAGGCTGCACATAGCTACCCTCTTTTAATGCTTTGAAAGTGTATCCCATTAATCTAGATAAGAGCAGACCATAAGAAATATATCCAAGGTAATGGGATACAGAAAGTCACAATCTTATTATTTTCCCCTTTCTTTTATCCTCATTCTGCCCGCCCCCAAATCCATATATAACCAATAGGTTATATAATAATAGTAATTCAAACACTGTCAAAACAAGACATGAATCTTTAAACTGCAGTCACTGATAATTAAAATCTTAAGTGCATCATTTTGGGGTTGCTGCTGGGATAAACACTAACATGATCTAGAGCAGGGATCCTCAAACTACAGCCCGCGGGCCGGATGAGACCCGCCAGAGGCCTCAATCCGGCCTGCCGGTCTTTTGGGGGTTTGGGAGGCGCTTTGTGGGCACTTGGGGGGAGTTCAAGGCTGCCGCGGCGAAGATCCACCAGTCGTGGCAGCCCTGTGCAAAGGGAGAGAACCCCTCCAGGCTCCGGAATTTGGGCAGCTTCAAGCTGGCCCTTAAAATTTTTTTTAATGTTGCACGGGCAGCTGGAGCAGGGGCTTCAGGCTGGAGCGCGTGGCCGTCCCAGCTGCCAGGGGCCTGGGTTGAGGCTGGCACGCACGCCTCCTGCTGCTCTCTCATGACCATCCCAGGGCTTCAGGCTGGTGCGCGTGTGCCTCTCACGGCCCTTGCGTGGCTGCCCCAGTTACCAGGGGCTTGAGGCTGGCATGCGTGCCTCCCGCCACTCTCTCACGGCCCCCCAGTGCCAGGGGCTTACTTCTGAGTAGACAAGCAGAGACCTGGGCTATTAAGGCCACCTTCCCATCCACACTTTCCTGGGAGTAAGCCTCATGGACTCTAATGGGCCTTACTTCTGAGTAGACATGCAGGGGGCTGGGCTTACTTTCCTGGGAGTAAGCCCCACTGACTCTAATGGGCCTTACTCCTGAGTAGACATGCATAGGCTTGGGCAAAATTCCTCAACAGCAAGCTCAAAATTGAGGTGAACTTGTGCTTATGTGTGTGTAAGAATACATGGGTGTGTGTGTGTGTGTGAGAGAGAGAGAGAGAGAGAGAGCATGGTGTGTGTCAGTGCATGTCACTGACATTCCTTGTGTTGCTGCAAATTTTTTTGAGGGTGACTTACAATTATATGTCTTAAGTCTGACATGAAAAATACGTTAAGTTAAATACGTTGAAGTAACATGTTGCTGGAAACTGCTTTGAGGGCGTCTTGCATGTCTGGGTGAGAATCAGGCATGTTAAAAGTTTTTCTGTTTCGAAAGCGTTGAAATTAAGTACAAGAAAGCAATACAAGCATTTTTGCTTCATTTTAACATGTCCGACATTTTTAAAATGTAGGATGTCCTACATTTTGTCCTACATAAGTCCTCTCACTCTCCGGCGCCCAACAGTGTCTGAGGGACAGTGAACCGGCCCCCTGTTTAAAAAGCTTGAGGACCCCTGATCTAGAGCAAGACCACACTCAGGTCCCAATGAAGAAATCCGCATAATCGGGATATACTGTGTTTTTAAAGGAAACAGGAAAAGAAAGGGATATATTGATGTCTGCATCTGACCATGAGATGCCAAATTATATATTCACCAGGATGAATTTATTTTTTTTCTTGTAGATGAAGTACAGTGGTACCTTGGTTATGAGCATAATTAGTTCTGGAAGAATGCTCGTAATCCAAAACGCTTGAATATCACAGAGAATTTTCCCATAAGAAATAATAGAAACTCTATTTGTTCCACAACCCAAAAATATCCATATAAAAAGATTGCAGTACTGGCCCACTTGCTGTCCAAGCAGTATTCATTCATTCATTCATTCATTCATTCATTCATTCATTCATTCATTCATTCATTCATTCATTCATTCATTCTGCCTAAAGGAAGGATATCTAAGGTGGCTTTTTCTTATACCTGCATCCATACACATGTATTTATTCTCTCTCTCTCTCTCTCTCTCTCTCTCAAACAGCATTTGTATATAAGCAGGCTAATCTAACCACCAATGGAGTTTTTACAATACAATCTATGGAAAGATTCACAAAACCCACAGTCACCAGCTGTGGCTTGAACACAATGGGGCTTGCTTCTGAGTAGCCATGGTATGGATTGTGGCTTTAGAGTTCAATCCTAACCTAGACCAGCACAACTCATCAGACTTCCTGATCCTGTGGTGATGTAGGGAGGCAAGTACTTATCTATGTTCTGGCATAACCCTTCCCCAGGAGTGGCACAGATGTGCCTTACAGCACTTTTATAACATTTCCAGGTCAGCACAAGACTAATGCCGGGGCTTAAACTAGCCTAACTGCAAATAAGGTTGCAGCCTAATAATGGTTTGCACAGAAGTGGTTCCCAATCTGTGTGCCCCAACACTCTATCAGGGGTTTGCTGGCTGCCCTATTGCCCGGCTTGAAAAGCTTGCACTGTGAAAAGCTTTCCTACCCATCCTGATCCTCTTACTGTTCTTCGGAGATTTGTGCTAAGCCCCTAAATCTGAAAGTGAATGGGAGTAACATCACTGCACAACAAATTTGGCATCACTGTTGTTGTGATCACTATCACTTCCTGGTTCTGGGGGTATTGCAGCCCTCGTAAGTTTGGGAAATACTGCTGTAGAGCACAATTAAGCTCATAGTAATAGTTCCACCTGTACTATCAATATATGAAAAAGCCCAATCTTAAACGTACTGGACATTGATGGGTTGGGTCTTCTGTTGGTGCTGACCTGCATAAAGCTGCTCTTCTGCGAGCAGGTCCCAATTAAGAAGTGTAAAGCAAATGTAAAACTAACTACAGCATATACAGTTGTCTCATTGGCATGAGAGTGACTTCTTTCTCAATTAACGAAAATTATTCTCACATGCCGAATATACAATTATTTATGGACAGTGTTCGCTGCGAGCCTCGTGAACAGTTAGAAGAGATTTATGAGTGAAAAATTAACATTTATGGAAATGAGGCAGAGAATTTTAAATTAAAATCACTGAGTTTTCTGACTTACATTTGGCTTATCGCATAAAATATGCTCTTTCAAGCTGTTCTAAAATGTTGTTGGCGAATTTCATCCCCAGAATGCTCATTAACTCTCAGGAAAGCAATAGGTAAATTACTATGGTGGTGAGCGGTTTATTTCCGTTCATTTTATTACTATTATAGTTCAAGTCAATGCAATTTAATAGAGAGTTTGGAACATCATATTTTAGTCTTTGCCATATTTTAAATCTGGAAATACATGGCAACTTTAAAAAACTTATCTCCAGGCTGTAAATACCTGGCGTACGACAATTCCACAAGTTCGCAGCAGTGGGTTGATGCCCTATCAAACAATTTGTTATCATTAATATCCACATGGTATTCACATGGCTGAATATACCACAAGGGTAGGGGTGAGCTGGTCCACCAGAGAAAGAATGATCACTGAATGGAGAATCACAGAGGAACTGTTAGCTGTTACCATGCGGACACTTATTTTCCTTACAATGATAATGACACCATTACACAGGATGTGAGATCATGAAGCATACAATGGCCAAAAATGAGCACTTTATTCTCATGTAGGGACTCATTAGCTGCAAATGATCAAAGAGGAAAACCTGAAAGTCTTGCAATTTACAAAACAAAGGTGCAAAGAATTGAATCCAGAGATTGTGTCATATTCACCTGTTATTAAAAAACTATACAGACATAAGGGCTGTTTGCAGCCAATACTAGTCAAATTCAGAGAGAGGGAAGAAAAGGGCTAGAATCAGCCCTTTTCATACCCAGGATCAAAAGTTCAGTCCTGCTACCAGCCATCAACATGAGTTGTAGAAGTGTTGCTTCAGTGTTGCTTCAGTTTTTGGATCATGTTACTAGGCCAGCAAACATGAACACAAGATGTCATCATATACAACCCATATACATCTTGCAGTTACCTGGGTGGGAGGGGGAAATTATATACTGCAGCCACCTCAATGCACTATGTAAGCAGACTGATTCACTTGCTGTCCGAGCTGTTTCAGGCAGCAATAGCAATGCACAAGATATGCCATTTGATTCGGTGAGCACTTGGGAGCATTTGGGAGTAAACACTTACATGGCACACTGTGGCACCTTTGGTACTTACCATTTTGCTCTATGCTGCTGACATCAAGGACATGGAAACCTAATTCCTGTACATGCAGCCTGAGCTAGATCAAGGAAACTATGCTTAATAGGGGCATTTTACACATTTTTATCTGGACTTCTAGTCAACTATTGATATTTTCTTTCAGGATCAATTCATTCAGGGCTGTACACTACTGAATGTTGTGATACTGAAATTAATTTATAAATTTAAACTGCAGTTTCCCTGTGAATCCATGGAAATTTTCAATCTATACTCCTTTGTTTTTTCTTTAAAAGAATTATTTTTCAGCTTGGCATTTATGTGTTGTTCTGCCCCCATGGTCTTTATAGCAACTTTTTTTCTTTTAGTGACAAAAATCAGCCTCAGTTTCTTTCTCACAATATATGGAAAGAAAATTTTGAATGTCGGATGTCTCAATTTGCTGCTATAGGATACAAATTATGTTTCAAACATTGGGTCTAAAAACTTGAGTTTAGGAAAGAAATTGCTGAAATGAAGGGTTTCATTGTCCCGGACTGGAATACCTTGTTAAGGACTACCTTTGCCCAAATGAGATGGTTACTTTCCCCAACTTACTTTGTGGGGTTTTCAACAGAATCGTTGAGATCAAAATGTTTGAACTCAATGAAATAAAATAAAATTTTGATTTCTGGGCAGCTCTGTGTAGAGCCATGATCCTACAGATACTTATTTGAAAGTAAATTCTGCAAATTTAGTGAGATTTGCTTCTGATAAGCTACATTTAGGATAGTGTTTCTTGCTATCCTCAAATAAATGAGAGGGAAATACATCACCAATTTAATTTTCACAGTGCCTAAAATAATCATTCTGCTGATGTATTGGATTTGGATTGTGTTCAGCAATATGAAACAGCCCCGAACAGCCCTTTATGATTGCTCATAAAGCTCTAATTATTCAGCTATTGCCGATAACTTCCCACTCAAAATAATAGACCTCTGCCCAATAATCAATCATTCAATTCATTATTGGTTGTCAGTAAGCATAATTGATAGTAAATCCAAAATAAGCAATCATTCACAGATTCCGATATGTGAATGACTTGTATGTCCAAATAAAATGTCCAGTGTCTCCAGTACCTAAATGCAGCATGTCCATTCAGTGATCACTTTAACTCTATGTATCAGGAGGATGGGAAAAGCTGAACTTCTACAGGTTGAAAATAAGAGTTTGAGCATGCCCTACAGGACATGGGGGGGGGGTCCGATGGGGGGACCCTTCCAACTGGGGGGTCCACCCTTTATACAAACTGGGGAGTCGTGAATCTCCAGTTTGAGTGGCACTGAACAAAGGGTTAATGCCTGAGGAATGTATGAGAATAGTGAACAAATATAGAAGAATTGGGACAGGGTGAATAGAGGACATATAGAATGGATGGCAGACTGCCTCTCTAACTGTTGCACAGAAGAGGGAATTTGGGCAGATGCTGCTTTTTAAACCCTTCTACGATGAGCTAAACCTGCCTCAATTCCCTCTTCTATGCAATGGTGTCCTCCATTCTACATGGTCACCCTTGCTTGGGATCACAATTGCTGTGTCGGCTGGATTCATCTTAGCATAACTCAGGTGATAACCTTGCATACAAAAACAATGTATGAAAATAAGCTCTCTGTACAGTTGGAAACCCAACCAAAAACTAGATCCCTGGCCATGAGTACATAGCATACATAGCAGAAGCAAGCAATGCACACTGGCAACTCTTTTGCGATGATGCTTCTGCACCAGTGTGGTGCCTGCTGCACCTTGTAGGGTTGTTTTGAGCTTTTAAAGCCTCCTTGAAGAGGAACTATGTTTCCTTGCCCGGGAGTAAGATTTCAGTGTCCCACTATACATATCTGGATCTGCACCAGAGATTTTGCCTGCAGAATTTAAGAGGAGCTGGCTTACCCTACAATCCAAAGTAACTACGGGAGCACGTAAGAGACATTACGTGTACCCGTAGTTACTGCACTGGCTAGTGAAAACCTATGGGAAATTCATATTGCAATCCAGAGCAAATTGTTCTTACACCGGAGCAAGGACTCCCCGTAGTTACTGTGGATTGCACCCTTAGTGAATTAATGTCAGGAAAGGAAATGCCATATTGATAGAGCTGCCATTTCCACTGCCACTCCCTCTCCAACATTGATACGTACCATTTCCCTTTCTCTGTTTTGTTCCTTACTCTCTCCTTCTTATTTATGTGTTTCTGGCATTCTTGTAAAATCAGGAGGTTGCCGAACATGGCTTGCATCCCACCTTTCCTCCAGAAATTTGTTGAATCTCCTTGAATGGCATCCAGGCACAACATCCTGTGGCAGGGAGTTCCACAGACTAATTACCCGTTAAAGACATATTTTCTTTTATTTACACATTTTTAATTTGCATAAAAACTCTTTCCCAATTTAGGTTAAATTGATTGACTTCTGATTGACTCCACACATGCAGTATGTGCAGCATTTCTGTACAGGGGAAGTTCTTATCCTACACAGATTCACATTTTCCTATTATCATGATTAATTTTGATGCACCACAGTTATAGATTTTTACTTGATATAACAAACTGTTCTTCTTTCAATGCATATTATTACTTTGTCTGTTAGTCATGCTTGATACCAGTATGTACAGTGATAATTTAAACATACTTGCTCAATTTAATTTTAATTTCTACCTGTAAAGAAATTGGCTTAAAATCAGATAGAGATATGAAAAATATCTGTGTGAACATGGAAAATAAGGCAGACACTAATGAAGAATGAATTATAGGAAGAAATGGGTGCATCTGATTTGAAGTACCTGGTCCTGTCTGCAATCTTATACACACTTTCCTGGGAACAAACGCTAATTAACATAATTGGGCTTACTTTGGAGTAGACCCCCTTGGGATTGGGCTGCCAGAGTGTTAATTCGTGTCTACAAAGTTATCACTAAGCTAGAGAGTTAGAACAAATTTGGGATAGAATGAAAGCGAATGAGCCTAGGTTAGGAAGTACTCACCTCTAACTTCAGAGCTGTAATAGTGGGAATATGGCTACAATCCAGAGTAACTATGGGACCTTTTACACTGACACCTACCTATGGGAAACCTATGGGAAACCTATGGGAAATCCATAGACCATCCAGAGTAAGTGCCTCTTACGTCTTCCTGTAGTTACTCTGGATTGTAGGGTATGTATTACTCTTCTCTGCAGGAAATAAAAGTTGAATATGATGGGCTTGTGAGGCATAACCCTACACTATCAAAAGCTGTTGAGTTTTGTCAGATTCTGGGCACAATCCAGAGTAACTATGGATAGTCCTTGCTCTGATGTAAGAACAATTTGCTCTGGATTGCAATATGAATTTCCCATAGGTTTTCATTAGGTGGTGCAGTAACTTAGGGTGCAGGCCTCCGTCAGTCTTGAAAGACTATGGTGTTGTGATCAGTGCTGCATACGCTGCATGCAAAGCACGAAAGCCTGGGTTGGAGTGTTATGGAGGAGAGGCTGTTACCCAAGCAGCAAATCCCCCCTCTCCATGCCACTGAATTAGTCCAATGGAAAGGCAGAGTCAATACGATTGGATCCAGCTGGCGTCGCAGAGCTGGGCTAAGGACAGGAGCTCACCCTGTCTTGTGGGGCTGACCCAGGTCTCGAACCCTGGCCTGCTGGTTAACAGGCACAGTATCTTAACCACTTGTGCCACCCACAGCCCACGTGCAGTAACTATGGGTGCACGTAATATCTCTTACGTGCTCCAGGAGTTACTCTGGATTGTAGGGTCTACCCCAAGTCAGTGAACATAGAGTTGCCTATTTGGGCCTTGCACTGCCAGAGATGGTGCTTTGGCCCTGTGGGGTTGCTCAAAAGCCAGGACGCTGTCATGTGTTTCTTGGCTGATGGTAAAAATGGCCAGAGTTGTGGCACATGGTATGGAGACTCACAGAAGACCAGAGGTAAGTAAAGAAAATGTTTTTTTAATCACTGCCGGCTGGCCTTCTGATTGACTCCACACATGCAGTATGTGCTGCTATATATCAACATTCTAAAGTTTAGCAAGGGATAGGATTTGGATATTAATCTGATCCAGAAGAGATTTTCATATGTTTTCACAAAAGGAATGGTAGAAATGTGGTCTTGGAGTGGACAAATGCACATCATCCCCCCATGCACAACATCCCCCCACGTGCATCATTCCCCCATGTGCAACATTCCCCCAAATGCATCATCCCCATGTGCATCAACCCCCCATGAGCAACATTCCCCCATATGCATTATCCCCCATGTGCATCAACCCTCATGTGCAACATCCCCCATGCGCATCATCCCCCCATGTGCAACACCTCCCATACGCAACAACCCCCCCCCCCAGAACTGTGGACACCCCACCTACCTGGCAAATGCAGGATTTGGGGCTCGATGTTGATCAGTCTTCAAAAGAAAGGTTGAAAATTTGTTGCAACCCCTTTTCAGCCCCTTACAGGTTAAATTTCTAGAAATTGGTTCTTGATGGGGCTGCCATACGGAAGGAACACCCTCCCCAAATTTCATACTTCTAGGCCCAGCAGGTTTGGCTGGACATTGATGAGTAAGTCAGTGATTTTTCAGTTTTATATAATAAAATATATATCATATAATTATAATTTATATATTTCTTTATAATAAGGATTGTGCTTGACTTCAACTTTCATTCCCACTGTTCAAAATTACCTCTTGCTGATTAAATTTGTCCTCCCAACTAATGAACCAATTAAAATTTCAGTTGATTAGTTGACTAATTCAGACCACAGATAACTTCCTCTTCCTTTTCCTTTTCTAAAGTATTCCAGAGCACTGGGCTGTGCAGGGTTTATGATGGGGTTATGCAGGAAACATGATGGATGGAATCATGGAATCATTACTCATGCTTTGGCTGGACAAACCCCAAGAGAGACAACTCGAACGGGCAACGTTTGAGGGCCGAATACTGATTCTGTCAACGTACTTCCTGAGCAAATAACGCTTGCGGAATTCAGTGGAAGCTGCAGCTGTTGAGCTCTGATAAGGAATTGACCCTAAGCAAAGACTTCAGCTCGCAAGTCCTTATCTTGTGCGCAGAACATGACGGACTGGAGACACTGTGTTCAGACTGCCAGACGTGCAGACTTCAATTCTTCCTTGCAATTCTGCTGACTGAATGTAGTGGACACAGTATGAAATCTGATGGCCTTAGAAATGTTTTTGAATTGGATATGTATGGGACTGCACTCAAGATCTCACTTGTGAGACTGCAGTAGCCCCCAAGGTAGGGTTGTCAATGGAAAAGCAACTCAGAGCCAAAGTACAAATGATGCATGTAATTTATGCTTCCATTGTCTTATAAAATTAAAATAGCTGTCATAGGGAATGGAGAATCAGAATCTGAACTGTGATGGGCAGGATTTTTATGGTCTTGGAGAAAATTCCTTATGTTTGTGCATGCATGGACGAATTTTCTTTTTAAATTTTTAATGATTTTTTAAATTTTAAAATTTTTAATAAATTTTTAATTATTAGTTTCTTTATATACTGTAAGACATACATGTGGGGGAGGGGGAGGTGACTTCTTATACCATACTATGGTCTTATACCTTCTTTGGTCTGTGCTATTTTTGGTGATCCTATAGGCTCCTTTTGGTTGTTTATACCATCACCTATCAGCAGTGATTATGCACTATCAGGAATTATTGTTTGCACTGTCTACAGTCAGAATAGGGTCTCAGTAATATCTTGTATGCATCAGAAATGCTTAATCAGCATGTCTGGAATAACCCTCCACTTGAAAGCACCCACAATTATGTTCATCCCACACAAATCAGATGTCTCATTTCCAGGTTTTTAGGTGGCTTCCCTCTGAAATGCTGAATCATAAAACAAAGATTGGAATGATAAGTTTCTTTATTCATGCACGGCAATAATGTGATGTACATGATAGTCATGGATGGACATGGACGTACATGAGTGTGCATGGACGTACATGTGTGTGTGAATTTTCTTTTTAGTAGTTAAATTTTTAATGATAAATTTCTTTATTCATGCACGACAATAATGGGATGTACTTCTGAGTAGAGAAGCATAGGATAACTTCCTTCTTCCTGTTTACCACTAAAATAATATTGTGGCTGTGCATGTGTTTTTCATACTAGTGATTTGGTGTTGACTGTATACTTTAGAGATCAGATATCACACTTTTCTGGAAATCTTATTGACAATTTGCACTTTAACTGTCCAGTGTAACATATCTGAGAACCACTTATCAAATGTTATTATCCAGTTATTATCCATGCTGGATTTAGTGCCATTTTGGGAGAAAGGCAGCATACAAATCAAATCAATCAAATCAAGCAATGAATGAATGGTCTGCCAACAATAATAGGCTGCTTACCACTAAAAGTCAAAATTGGAGAGCCTCCTGCAATGCAGATGCGTCAACTCATGACGTTTGCATCCGTTTTCCGATCTGCATGGAGGGCCATTCTTTGTACGAAGATCTCTCTTGCCCTATCAAGACTGGTGTATTTTCTTGTGGAGGTGAAAATCATACAGTCCATTATCTGCACAATTCTACAGTTTTTTATTTGCTCAGTAGAGCCAATCAATGATATCCAAAGTGGAAAAGCAATTTTAAAGCAGTACACAATGTTCTGTATATTTTATAGTGGGGAAGAATGAACTTTATGAGGCTGGATTGAAGTTCTGTGAGTTTCTTGGGCTGTGCTTTGGTTCTGCAAAGTACTAATTTGAGCATTCCCGAAGGCTTCTGTCTCCAATCACAGTGTTCGATCCCAGCCTGGTGAATTATACCTGCTCCTGATCGAAGCTGAGAGGGATTGCCCTTTTCTTATATTTTGTGCTTGTTTAGCTTGGCATGCTACTAAAGTATCACTGAATTGAACTGAGTCTATCCATCTCCTCTCCCCAATAATTTAATTTATACCATTTTATTTCCCTGGAGTGATTCAATTTCAGAGACAACTGCACAAATGTTTTCCTAGCTAGAGGGAAACTCCTGCTGAAGATGAAGGAGAGAAATCTTGTGGATAGCAAAAGTCTGTCTTCTTAGTGAAGTGTATGCATATGCCGGCTGTGCTGCCATTGCCTTGCTTAATCTCTCTCCTTCTGGTGGATCCCATGTCTCTCCAGTACAATAAAATTTTGATAACATGAATATTAAGTGCAAAACTTTCAGCAAATTGTGTTGACAATTCAACCCTTTGATCATACAGTATTGTGTTTGCATTATCTATCTATCTATCTATCTATCTATCTATCTATCTATCTATCTGTCTGTCTGTCTGTCTGTCTGTCTGTCTGGTTTATTTTTCACTTAGTAGCATTTGTTACAGAATGCACTGCAGTAACAAGAGATCACTGTACTAACTATTATAGTAACAGATCCACACTGAACTCAGAAGAAGCCAACAAGAGCTGTTATTATTTATTTATTTATTTATTTATTTATTCATTCATTCATTCATTCATTCATTCATTCATTTCTCACCTTTCTTCCTTAAAAATGGAAATCCAAGGCGGCTAACAATAAAATACAATTAAAATACAACTAAAGTAGAATTAAAATACAATTAAACGACCATATTTACTAGAATCTAACACACCATCGTTTCTAACGCACACCCCCCATTTTAAAGGCTTGAGATATTTAAAGATTAACAGGCAATTGTAATGTGCAGCATTTTAAAATGGAGTGCTCATTAGATTCGCACTACCATTAGATTAGCAGAAGTTTAGACTGTGCTACCTATGTCCCCAGTTTCCTGCCAACTGCCTACCTGGAGATCCTGCTCTTGTCTTGTTGGAATTATTTTTGGCTTGTTCACCCAATCCAGATCCTAACACTCTCCAGGCAATGCTCCAAAACAGAGACAGCCTCCCTGGTATTTGGTGGAAAGTAGAGATCAAGTTGAGTATAGCCGACTTTTTCACATTTACATGTATTGGCATCCCCCACTTCGTGACAATTCATTTTCTGACGGTACCACTATTTCCACACCTTTCAATTATACCCAGAACTCATTCGTTCAACATGTGTTTCACTCTTGCAACCTCTCTCTGCTGGTCTAAGGGCTAAAATTGTCTTCCTTGATGTTGAGTTGCAAGCGACATGGTGATCAAACTGATTTTTGCATTTCCTTATGACTTTCTTCAGTAAACAACAATCATTCAAATACATAGATATTTCATTGCCCACACTTGCCTTAGTTCAATTTATTATAATTAATGATGATGTGTTTTGGCTATATGTTAATAAATATGTATTATTTAAGCTTTTGCAAGTGATATTTAGGTCTTTTTGGGGTAACCATTTTGTAGTTGCAAACTGAAAAAGACTGGGTTTCACTTTTCATTGACTTTCACTTTTGGACGATGCTTCTGTCCTTAACCCATCCAATCAGTGGGGGATGCCTCTATTACAGTAATCCTATTAGCTCAAAACCCGATGGTGTGCCTTGACAATTGTAGTGCCTTTTTAGTGTTCTGTTAAACGAGAGAGGTTGAAAACCTCTGGTTTGGACCCTTACTTTCTAAACTGTGAAAGTTTTAAGACTGACTCCCCCCCCCCCCAAAATATTAAGAAAATCTCCGTAATAGCTCTATTGATTTTTTTTTCTGAAGGCTTGATGTCTACTTATTATAAGATCCTCTATAAAATTGACTTTGACAGGATTTCGTATTGTTGCCAGCTTAGCCACAGCTTTTGGGGTCAGCTGTTGACCCTGTTTGCCACAGGTCACAAAAATGCCATGCGTATAGTTGAAAATTACCACCTGTCATATTTTTCAGAACGGAGAACTGCTCAGATAAAAGGGATGCCAAATTCTCTTAAGGCTCCATTAGTGATAAGTCCGCCGACCTTTCAATCTTGCCACATTCAGCAAAAGAATTAAAGTCTGAGCAAAAAAAAAATGAGAGAGCAAATTAAAACAGTTGAATTACCTGTAGCACAGCATCAGTGGCCTACCAGTGTTCCACCTTCACCCTCTGCTCCTGCCACCTACCTGCACTTTGTTCTTTAATCAAACAGTTAATGCATGTGCCAGAAGTTAAAAATTTAATCCATGAGAATAAAACGTTCTGCACACTGGCAAGGCCAGTCGGCTTCCCAGTTCAGGTAAATGTCACCAGAATTAGGTCTGTTCAGTCCCACTGATTGAAATAGGATTGACTTTGTTGAATCCATCAGGACAAAATTTCATTTGAAGAGTAAAGGAAATATTTCTTACCCAGTGAGTAATTAGTCTGTGGAAATTCTTGCCACAAGAAATGGTGATGGGGTCAGGCCTAGATGACTTTGAAAGGAGATTGGACAGATGTCTGGAAGAAATGTCCATCACAGTTTACAAGCTGAGATGGGTGTGTGCAATCACATTGTCTTTGAAGTAGGTTATGGCTGCAATACTAAAGAGACTTTCTTGGGAGTAAGGCAATGGGATTTACTTTTGAGTAGATGTGGTTAGAATTTTGCTGTTCAACAGAAAAACCACTAGTGCGCTCTAGAGAATCGGATCTCTGTTCAGGTGAAGAGAAGCCATTCGCTTAATTCTAACAACCACTGAGCTGAAATGGTGGCCACCAAGCAAACTAATCCTACAATCCAGAGTAACTATGGGAGCACATAAGAGACTTTACGTGCACCCGTAGTTACTGCAACACCTAGTGAAAACCTATGGGAAATTCATATTGCAATCCAGAGCAAATTGTTCTTACACCAGAGCAAGGACTCCCCATAGTTACTCTGGATTGTGCCCTTGGTTTCAGTTCCAAAGAGGAGTTTTACAATGTGTTTATTTTTAGTGGTTGAAATTTATTAGTGGCAATTCCAATGAGATCTCTAACGCTGGAGAAGTTTGCTTGATCATCTGCTAACCACTGCTAGTCTTCCCCTGCAATGTTTAGTTGAACTTTAGTTTAGTAATTTGGTATAAGGAACAATTGACAGGATATTGTCCAAAAGGGCTCTAGATCAATGTGCATTGTGAGCTGTGTGCATTAAAGAACATTGAGGTAATCCTCTGGAGTCACTACAGCTCCACTTGGACATGCACCAGCTGCATAACCGACTGGCACATGTCTTGCATAAATCAGTGCAGGCAGATTGGGTCTTGAAAGGGTAATTGCATGTGGCACATGCCACAGAAAATCTTGCCAATCTTCTGGGCTGGATCTGCTTCTTCCCACCCTGGTCTTTCCCCCTACCCTCTTCCACATTATCCACCCTGCTTCTGCCTCAGTGACAGAATGTCTGGTGGTCAACCATTGCTCTACTGGTGTATGTGGGAAGGCTCCAGCCTTCCCTCTGGTATGTTGGTTAGTAATGCTGTTGTAAAGAGCTTTACAGTACTTTTCTGATGGTGGACACTGACACACCACGCATTCTGCTGATGCAGGGGATGCAAAGTATTGGGCCATCGATGTAGCACTAACAGTGTGTGTGTTTATGTAAATACGTGAATACGTAAATACGTAAATATGTAAATACGTAAATATGTAAATATTTACATATGATTTAGATGACCCATTGCTACATGAGATTAAGGAAGAAAACATGCCCAAAACAGACATACAGGAGCCAGTGGATAAAGTATTGTCTAAACTAGTCCATGTGCAGTAATCCATGTGCAAAATTCATTACTACACAGGATGACCTTGTGACCTTGAGCATAAATGTCTTTTTAAAGAAAATAAAAAAGGAAGGATGGATGAACATCTCTGGAGGATGGCAAGATCTGAATCCTTCCCTTAAGTTCCAATCCAGGTAATTACAAATTTTGACAACATCACCCATTACTTAGCTCCCCGAGGGACTAAACATTTCATGCCACAACACCCGCTCAGCCAATCAGTCTCAGACGCTTCACTCACACAAATGCTTTGCAATATAGATAAGCATTTATTATTTGGATAATAAAAAGTGAAACTGACAACACAAAGAGCTTTCCGCAATAATTGTACTCTAGCTTGATCGGCAGAATGTTATTAGTCTGGAAGAAGAACAAACAGGCTGGGGTTTTGGAGCAGTCGGAGGCAACGTTATGCGATCTTTCTGTTGAGCAAAAGCAAACATCCTGGTATTTAAAATTCTACCCTTATTCAAGCTGGTGCTATTACAATGGAATATTGCTAATTCTTGAAAAATGAAAGGGATAATGAAAGCCTTCGGGGAGATGGCAAAGTTGCAGAGTTGCCAAGCAGTGACCCAATCTATCAGTGTGGATGGCAAGGCTTTCATGTAATTGATTTGTGTTTTGAGAGATTTATTTATTTATTTATTTATTTATTTATTTATTTATTTATTTATTTATTTCCCACCTTACTTGTAAAGATCCTAGGAGGCTAAGGAAGATGGAGATGGAAGGGGGCTTCACCAAAAATCAAGGCATATTCATATTTCAATCTACCTTGTGCACATATCCATTCCAATGGGCCATATAACCCAAACAAAACCAGTCCAGGACTACAAGGTCATCCAAAGACCCGAGTCTTGGAAAAGGGCTTCCTCAGCCCTCATGAGTCCTTCTCTGTGCTCGAAAACCATGGGGGTGTATTTTGGTCCTCTATGGCCTTTAAAAGGCCTTGCAAGGATCAAGGAGTATGGGCGCAGCCTCTCTGGGCACCTCAATTGGTGGGGGAGGGCAGCACCTCAGCCAGTGCAAGGGTATCAGACTAAGATCATGGACTGCCACTTGAAGAAGTTGTGAAGAATCATATCAAGAACTCAGTGTTGATAAATCAGGATTGTTATTGAATTGTGTTTTGCTTTCTTTGAAAAGTAGCTGTGACCCCCCACAAATGAGGTTTTACAACCTCTCTTGTGTAATAAAAAACACTATTATAGATAAGTAGATGTAGCCCATTTTATTCTAAATCCCATGGTCTCAGGTCCTCTGTGGTAGTTACCTTTGTAAAAGAAATCAAACACAAAGAAGTCCATAATATCTAAACCCTGGCTATGAATATGGCTCCTGAACATCCTTAAGAAAAAAGAACCAGAAGGTCATGAATCTGAGATTTTCCCCCTCCTTGCACCCTCCCATTGGTCTTGATAAACCCAAGTTATAATCTTTCATCTTAATTTGTGGCACAGTTGGCCAAACAATTCAATAATGTTGACAAATCCAATTTTCTAAAAGGCTTCCGGTGGTTTGGGGAGGAAAATAATGATAGAAAGATCTGTTAGCCAACATCTGTTTCCAATGGGTCTAGAAATATCGGCAGACAGGATGAAAGACGCTCTCAAACTGAACTGCTCCCTCTGTCATTATACTCGTGGTCCTTTTCTGTAGGGGTAAACATTTGTCTCAGTCCTATTGATTCGTTTGTTTCAACCATGATAATTTAAGGCTCTCAAAGGCCACTCCTGTTCAGGAGCATTTCAGATGTAATGCACCAAGTCTTGGATGGGTTCAAAGGGCTCACTGTTTTTTTTTTTTTAAGTATAGGTGTTTTAAATGTAGTTCAAGTGTTTTTGAGACTTAGGGCAAAATCCATAGCAGTTACAGGTCAACGCAGTTACATCATCCTCTAGTGTTATCTTATGGAAAGTCATCTTAACTGCTCCAGAGCAAGGGGCTTAATTTCACTTTAGGATATAGGCCTTGCCCTACAATCAAATTTCAAATTTTTGGGCACCTACATTGGAATATAAATACGAACATGCTGGTAAAGAAGGCACAAAAGAGGCTGTTCTTCCTAAGAATGCTTAGGAAGATGAACTTCTCTCAGCGTCTACTTCTGTCCTCTTACCGCAGCACCATTGAGAGTGTCCTTATATACAGGATTTTGGTATGGTATAGGAGCAGCTCTGTGGCAGACAAAAAAACTCTACAGAGGGTCATCAAAACCGCACAGAACATTATTGGGCTCCAGCCACCAACCCTGGATGACATTTTTGAATCTCGCTGTTCGAAGAAGCTACAAAACATTCTCCGCGATTCTTCCCATCCTGCTTACAATTTTTTTGAACTGTTGCCTTCTGGGAGAAGATATAGAACATTTAAATCTTGGACTACATGCTTTATGAATAGCTTTTACCCTAAAGCCATATCCACACTCAATAGTAATTTTAAGGACTAACATGAGTGAACAGCTGAATGCTATTACTTGGTGTGCTGTGCAGTGTTGTGTGTTTAAAGAGGGTCTTGGGTGGAGGTGTTGTTGGGGGGTTTGCTGGGACTGGTCTCTGGATGTCTTATGAATTTCGTTGTATGTTTATACAATGACAATAAATTATTATTATTATTATTATTATTATTATTATTATTATTAATAATAATAATAATAATAATAATAATAATAATAATAATAATAATAATAATAATAATAATAATAATAAAGAGTAACTGTGGGAAGATGTAAGAAGCACTTATTCTGGATTGCTCTATGCATTCCCCATAGGTTTCCCATAGGTGGCACCATAACTACGTCAGTGTAAAAGGTCTCGTAGTTACTCTGGATTGTAGCCTTCATCAATTCTACCAGTCACCACTGGGATAATCACTGCTTGTTTGCACCATAATGTCTGGATTTCAATTTTTAAATCTTGATAGTTACTAACTTTTAATGTTCTTTTTCAACAATTATACTATTATCATGTATTTATGTCACATTATTTTTTCTATAACTACCATGTCATGTATTGTGCACCAAAATGCTTTATTCCTCCTCCTCCTCTTCTTCTTCTGCTTCCTACTACTACTACTACTACTACTACTACTACTACTACTACTACTGTTTTTAAATGGGCCAAACACATCAGTAAACTGCAAATCAAAAACAGCTAATTCATTGGTCTGAATTAGATATGAATATTAAAGTTATGCATTTGTTTAAAAAAAATGACAAATTTTCCTTCATCAATCCTTCATCAATCACTTATGAGACTTTATCCTATTCATGTCTACTCAGAAGTAAGTTCCATTGAGTTCAATGGGGCTTACTCTCAGAAAAGTGCTCTTAGGATTTCAGCCTAAATTTCAGGATTTCAATAAAATTAAACACAGCAAATGATCCTAAAAACATTAGCATTTTTTTTCAACATTGGGATTTTTATTGAGGAGCAGGAGTGGCTGTCTGTGAGGCTGGCGACGTGGATTGCATCAGTAGCAGATTGTGGAGAGGGTGATAGTGTGGATTCAGGGTACCATCCTGCTCTCCTCCACTGTATCTGAAATATACCCCTGGTTGTTTCAATGTCAATGACTTGATCTGTCTGTTTTCCTACCAGGCTGAAAGCAGGCAGACATTTTTGGCCTGCTGAGTGCCGATTGCTCCTTCCCTTACTTTGTTCAAATGTCCCTGGCAGGCAGAGAAAAGGACATTTATGGAGCTCCTACAGGGTTCTTTGAAATCAATCTCTTCAACAGCTTTTGCTTCTTCCAGCACGACTGATTCTTTCACTGTGTTGAAATGAGATGCTGTGGCAAACTCTGACTGTATATCTCAAAGATATGGACTCCAGATGTCAGGCTGCGATACAAAATAAAGCACTTTGCACGTCCAATTCAACAACCGACCATATTTTTCCATGTAAAGACTGGAAATCGGGGTCAAAAGAAAACAAACAGAGAACTGTTGAGATCAGAATAGGGCACGATAGTGCTGAAGTTAACCATGTTGACAACTGTGGCAGGGGGCTGACAACCTGCTCAGCTCACAACAGCCTTGGCATTGAGCTCATAACAACTCAATGCCAAGGCTCTTCAGCTCACAGTTGACACGCAAAGCTACCACACATCACATCATGCCAGTACAAGGAGAGACAAGCAAGGAAGATGCAAGTCAGACAACAAAACTGAACCTGACAAGAATCACCAGGGTCAGAGTGTAATAAACATCACAGCAAATCTCTCCAAGATTTTGGAAAACAAAACCTACAGTGCAAACCTACAGCACTTTTCAAATTCCTTCAGATTCAACAAGGCTTGTGTCACTCAGCATACAATTCTCAGTTTTCTCCTATAGGTACTAGGAATAAAGGTTTCTATGTTCTTTTCTACTGAAACAAATTGTAGTCAGTTCTCAGAACCATTTCCCCCTATGTACTTAGCAATCATAATACAAAGTGTATATTAGGATTGAGTTGGACCTTAGACCTGGTCCAGGTTCAAATCCACACTCAAAATGAAGCTTACTGGGTGACCTTCACCAATATCTGTCATAGCACAATCATAGCATGTCTAGTCGTTCACCAGATTTTCAGAACCAGCTTTTTCAGAAGGGGAAGAAGCAGTGATTTGTTTAGGACTCGGGTTCTTCAAACGTATTTCTGTCTTTTAGATCAGGGATCCCCACATTTTTCATCCCGCCAGCTAAACAAAGCTGACATGCAAAACTTGTGGGCTGATGTTTGGAGACCCCTGCTTTAGAGTGATTGACTGATTAAACTATTAAAACATGACACCCACTCTTTAAAAAGCTAGACTGGCATTGTGATTCTGGTGCTGGACTTAGAAGATCCAAGTTCAAATATCTGCTCAACCATGAAGCTTCCTGAGTGACCAAGGGCCAGTCACTCTCATGGGGTTCATGGAGTTGTTGCTAAGACAAAAGGTGGGAAGGAACTATGTTCACCTTCCCTTTTTCTTTCCTTTTTGGAGAAATAATCTTTCCTTTTTGGAGGAAGCACAATGTACAAATGTGGACAACAAACAAACAAATATTTAGAGCCAAACTGAACAATGTTTGAGAAAACAGCAACTAAATTATTAGTTTAGTAGAGAAAATAGCAAACTAAAAATTCTGATGCTATTTTTTATTTTGCAGGAAGAATCACGATGATGGTGGTGGTGGTGTTGATGATGATGATTAACTTTTAATAAGACCCATTAAGTGGTCTTCTCTTCCATCCATCATCACTAATGGGGCAAAACCCCAAACTGATTGACGGTCCAATCCTAACTAATAGTCTGCATCAGTGAGGTATAAGCTGCATCCTGCTGTAGGAGGATGGAGGAATAGTTAAGGAAGCCTCCTTAAGGAATGTGTACATTTGTTCCCTTACCTATGATGGTGGTTCACAAACATTTTCAACTGGCAGCTTATTTGATCTGCTGGGTAACTGACCATGGCTTGCCCTGAAAGCTGTATTCTGAAACACTGTATAGGATGTTTGGTTTTTCACAAGGATTCCAAGGCTCCCCGGTTGCTGTTTTTGCTTTCTGGGTGCCATGCTGGTGTGTTGATGCTGAAAATTTAGTTAGAATTGGGCTGTGTGTGAACCAATTCCTGTCAGACTTGCAAATTAACTTTTTTCAAGGTTTTTTTTCTCCTATGAAACCCAGAATGGTGACTGTATTGACTATTACCATCCCAGATCTCTCACTGCTGAAAACATCTCTCACCAAAACAAATATATTTCTGAAGACTTTTTTTCCCCCCTTTGTCTTGGTTATTCTACCTGAATTCCTTCCTTTGAACTTTCTTCTTAGGGACTTTTGTTCTCTACAAAGCTACTGTGTTCCTTTTTTGTTCCTCACCTTCTTTCCTTGTGTAACAGTTTTGGCATTGTTTTTCGCTGTGCCTTGTCTTGGCTGTCTTCAAATTCACAGATGGAGTTTGCGGTTCTGTTTTGTTTTTTTTCCTTTGTTTTTTAAATACCTATCCTGTAAATCTGCCAGTTCCTAAAAATGTCATACTGAGCAAAAAGAGCTGTGTGCAGCTACAGAAGCTTTTACGTATTTGCTCAGTTAATAAGCCTGTCTTTCAAGGCACTGTAAGTGCTTCAAGCTGTTAGGACCTCCTATTCACCTGTCTGTTCATCGTCACCAATTTGGCCGTGGGAGCCAATTCCCTCTGGCAAGAGATCTCTTAACCAGCCTTCTTTTCCATGTCAGAACATCATGCCAAATATTTATTGAAACTTGGAGAGACGAAGCCAATCTATGCTTGGGCAACCAAAGCGATTTTGCCTTATTAGGGAAGCACTTTAGTTCCTGGGCTACCTCCAAAAATTACCATGTGATTGAGGCTTTCCAGCTTCTTAATTTTTGCATCCAAAATAACCATATGTCAAGTGCATAGATTCCAGCTGAGGGAACCAGGGTGTCTAGTAGGGTGGGGGTTAATTTATTCACCAATTTGCTGAAAAGAATGCAATGGAGACCTCAGTACCAGAGTTGGAATATTTCAGACACCTGCAGTTTTGGTGTGATGATGCCAAGGCGAAATAAATGGGCACTGTTGTCATTTGCTCCAAATGTACTTCCTGTCTGTTGGGAAAGTAGTTTGGTGTGAAGCCAGTAGTACCTCCAGAGCACACAAATATGGGGACAATATTGCCTGATGCAAGCAATATTGCCAGCCATTTGATCTACCAGGAAAGCTGCCACAGTGGCCGGTAGTGTGCAGGGATCCATTCTTGCACCGTGGAAGCTATCCTAAGAGTACTTTCCTGGGATTAAGCCCCCTTGAACTCAGTGGAACTTACTTCTGAGAAGACACAAATAGGATTGCACTGTTAATCTCCCACCACAATGATGCTTGCCACAGGCTTGCCCCTTGCCATAGAATTTGTGTGTCCTGAATCCAGTTAATGCAGGGGTCAGAGAACTTTTTTTACCTTTTACCCCAAAATATATTTAGATATACCGACGTTGTCCCCTTGATTTGAAAGAAGGAAATCATATATTATTAATATAGTGCACTGTGACTGGTCCTTGTACACTATAGTACTGTAAGACACACAGCTGGGCATCCATATAGAATCTATATATAGATTCTATATGCAATGAAATGAAATTCCTGGGGGTAATGGACGGTCACTGCTGAAACTCAGCCGGGCATGCATATAGAGTCATCAGCAGTGCGACTGTCCTTTACCCCCAGGAATTTCATTTTTACCCCATTTGGGGTAATTTACTCCTATTCCCTGACCACTGAGCTAAAGGATAAAGATCAAATGAGATAAAGATAAAAAACTTGCTAGCAAGTTAGAGCTAGCAATGCAGACCTGTTCTTTTTGGTATGATGTCTGTCCTTGAAATGTTATCCATATCTTTTAGAAACAGAGCTTCTGGGTGTTCAATAAATACAATTGATTGGCTGATCTTGCATAGAGATAGATATATCATGACATGCAAGCAAACCAACAAGCCCATGCACATTTTAGATTCAGGTTTCATGTGTCTTCACATTGATGTATCCTGACACCAAAAAGGTAACATTTACCTTTGTATTTTCATACTTTTACAAGTTTATTAATATACTAGCAAAATGTACCTGCATGCGGGAGTAAAATACCACTGCTTGTGCCATCCACCCTGTGTCCTATCCCTCCATTGCACATCAACCTCCATGCACAACAACCCCATGCACATTATCCCCATGCGCATCATCCCCCCATGTGAATCAACCCCTCATGCACATCATCTCCCATGTGCATCAACCCCCCCAAACCCAACATGCCCCCAAGTGCAACATCCCCCACCATCCGCCATAACTGTGGGCACCCCTACTGAGCAGCTGCAGGATTTGGGGCTGGGCATTTATCAGTCTTCAATGTTAAGTATAGGTTGAAAAAGTGTTGTACCCCTTTTCAGACCCTTATGGGTTAAATTTCTTGAAATCGGTTCTTGGTGGGGCTCCCCTCATGAAAGGAATACACTCCCCAAATTTCATGCTTCTAGGTCCAGAGGTTGGGGCAGAGCATCCATCAATCAGGGATTCTTCAATGTAAAGTATAGGGAGGATAAAACGTTGTGACCCATTTCACCCCCTTCTGCTTGAAATTTCCATAAAGCGGTTCTTAGTGGGTGCCTCCATCACAGAAGGAACACCCTCTCCAAATTTCACACTTCTAGGCCCAGAGGTTTTGGCTGGGCAGTGATGAGTGAGTGAGTGATTCAGTCAGTCAGTCAGTGACTTTTCATTTAGATAGATAGATAGACAGACAGACAGTCAGTCAGTCAGTCAGTCAGTGAATGAGTGAGTGAGTGAGTGAGTGAATGACTTTTCAGTTTTATTTATATAGATGACCAAATTAGCATCATGACGTCTTCTGTTGTATCAAGGGCACAATCCAGAGTAACTACAGGAGCACGTAACAGACTTTACGTGCACCCGTAGTTACTACACCACCTAGTGAAAACCTATGGAAAAGTCATATTGCAATCCAGAGTAACTTGTTCTTACTCTGGAGCAAGGACTCCCCGTAGTTACTTTGGATTTCACTCTAAAACATGGACACCAAAGGTGGACTCCTATGTGTGTCTATTCAAAAGTGAGTTCTACTGAGTTCAATGGAATGACGTTGATGACGCTATACTTTTAACCTATTATCACTGTTGAGCATGTCTTGCCACTTCCAGGTGTAATTCTGAAGTGGTGAACAGAGGTGGGCTTTTTCATTTTAAATCAATGAAAAAACCGAGAAGGTCAAGAGCACTGATTACATAGTGATTATATCATAGTGGATGCAATCCTAACAAATTTTGGCCAGCCTAACTCACCTGGCATATCTTCCCTTGGTTATATGGAGATCTCGGTGCATTGACCTAACACCCCACCCCCCAGGAGTGGGGTAGAAGTGTCTTGCAACACCTTTGTGTCACCTCCGGGTCAGCACAATTTATGCAGGGCTTACACCAGTCTGAGAGCACAAGTCTAACCATGTCTACTTAAAAGAAAGTCCCACTGTGTGTGTTCAATAGGTCTTACTCCCAAAAGCGTCTTTAGGATTGCAGCCTATCTGGAGGTTAGGATTGCAGCCTATGTCACCCCGGTCCTCTGGAATGCAATGCTTCAGATAAGTGCCACACAGTAGGGGCATCTCTGAGTAGTACTGTTATTATCCCCACATTCCAATTGGAAGCTGAGAAAATTGTGACTCACCTACTAAGGTCACCGGATGAGTTCACGGTGAGATATGTACAAGATTCTCCATCGTACTCAGCTGTTAAATTACAAACAGTGAATTCAAATTATGCACAAATCACTGCTCAAACTCTTGGTTTAATACTAGATACCTAATATTATTAAATTTTAAAAAGGGATCAGGGAAAAGGTACTTACAAAGATAATTACTTTTTAAGCATTATCAACATTAGTGGCTTAAGAAACCAGGATTATCACCTCAATGGCTGACAAATCTTTCCGTGACCTCTAAGTAGCGCATATGTTGTCGTGGTTCTCCTTTCAGTATGTGACATTTTCATTCCTTGTGACCATGTTCTTAAACATCTCAGCATTTTGCTTCATCACTTTGTGTTGTAGGTTGCATTTGCACTTGCCCTTCAGATACACAGAAGAGCAAACAACTCCATGAAAATATAAACTACTGGATCCTTTCATTGTAGAAAACATGGGAGAAAGCAAACTTATTTTTGGTGGATTTCACTTTTTTCCCCTAAAAGTTGGGGAAAAGTAGTAACATGTTTTTATTCAAAATCTGCACAAGAATTATACATAATAATTACTTTTAAAGTGTTTTAGATAGGTGATACAGGAATATTGTCAACAGATGCAGCCACAGTCAATACCCATGCAATTTACTTACATAATGGGGCTAGCCCGTTAATGGGCTTGCCCTTTTGCCTCCCCCGGCCGGGATGGTATGGCCGGAGGAGATGCTTGCAGCCTACTGGCTGCTATGGCCAGGGGGCGGCGCTGGAGGGACGCTGTAGGCGTGCTGCCTGCAGCGTCCCTCCAGTCTTCGCCAGAGAGTCGTCTGGAGCAGACGTCTTTCAGGCTGCTCCCGGCGGCTCTCTTCAAGGGCCTTAAGCCCGCGGCGACTGCAATTAGCGGGGAGGGTCGTCTCCGGACGCCCCCGCTTAGTCTTGTGGCTGCGGCCACACGGTGGTGGCTTTGTCCACCCCCCCCCCTCGGCACCTCGTCCTCCGTGCTTGCCGCGGACCTCGCGCTCGCCTTGGGGCCCGCTTAACGGGCGGCGGGCGCCATTTTGTGGCCATCGGGGTGCCATTTTGAGGCGCGCGGAGCGGGTGGCCGCCATTTTGAAGCGCTCCTCGTGGCGCGGCGGCCATCTTGGGTGCTCCTTGTGTGCTGCTGGTCTGCTGCTGGTGCTGTGGGGGCTTTTGGAAGCTGCGCTGTTTCTCTTCGCTTCTTCTGGAGTCTTCCTGCTGCTGGCCTGGGTGATCCTTCGGCACCTGTGTGGTCTTGATCCTCTGCTGCTGGAGCAGCCCATATCCTTTTCAGTGTCAATAAAGCAGAACATATATTTTGTTGTGACTTGTTTGGTTGGGAACCATGGGCAAGAGGACCCAGAAAAGGGGTGGGAGAGCCCCTCGTCCCCCCACTCCGCCCCCTCCTCCCCCTCCCGAACCAACTTCCTCGGACGAGGAATGGGAGGCTATGGATCATAGGACCTTAGTGGAGCGCTGTAAGGCGCTGGAGAGGGAGGCTCGGGAGCGGGCTGAGAATAGGGATGCTGGGCCTTCGGCTCCTGTGCCTACCCGTACCTTCACGAGGAAGGGTCGGGGGGGCTTTAATGTTTTCGGCTCGCCCCTCCAGGTCGGGCGGCCGGAAACCTCAGGCTCCTCCTGTGGAACAGGTTCCGTTGGGTGTTACAGGGGTCCCGGCTTCCTCCTGGGGAGATGGTGCCACAGGTGAGGACTCTGAAGCTGATGAGCCTGAGGTGGTGGGTTGTTGGGAGGAGTGTCCGGTCATTACACCTCCTCCTCCCAAGAGGGCTGCCCAGATGATGCCTTGGTGGATGCCGGGCTGGGGGTGCCCTTATTATTCTTGGCCCCCTATGGGTTTAGGGGCTTATGAGGGTTCCTGGTTGGGTATGCCTCGTCCTCCCCGTGCCAGAAGCTCTGAGGCGGATCGAGGACGGGGCATGCCCACTTGGGAAGAAATTTATCGGCTGGCCAGACATGCTGAGTTTGAGGACGGTCCTGAGGATCGTCCTTATGGCAGCATTGATCTGCCACTTGGCGGACACTTGGCCATGTCCGTCAAGGAGAAGATTTGGAGGGGCGACTATGTCGACCTTTTCAGTCTTCTCCATGTGGAGCCTGAAAGGGTGCCAAGAGTTGGGGAGCCAGAACGCGATCAAGAAGCGGCGAAGCGCCGCAAAATTGATCACAATTGGACCAATTGGCTATATGGATATTGCATCTATATGGCCGTTGTTGTCCAGCTGAGGCCCAAGAGGGCCCCGGCACTTATAAAGTATTTGGATATTGTGCACAGGACCCTACGGGATTTTGGGGGCAATGCTTGGCTTTATTATGACCAAAATTTCAGGATGAGGGCAGCCAATGACCCTTCACTGGATTGGTCGGTCCCGAAGTTTGAGCTATGGATGCAGGTTGTGGCTACTGCCAAACCCATCCAGGGTGACCGCTCGGATAGCGGTCATCTTATCGCTCGCAACCCTTCGTCGCTACCCAGGGCGTCTTCGGGCGCCCCGGGGGTTCAAGGACAAAGGGCTTGCTATGAGTTTAGCTCTTCAGGGACTTGCTCCAAGACCAGCTGCCCCTTTAGCCACCTCTGTGCACTGTGTGGCGGAAGGCACCCCGCCAGCTCTTGCACGAAAGGGAAAGGTTTTAAGGGTGCAGGGCCAAGAGGGGCCAAAAGAGGGGGTGGGGGTCAACCACCTCAGCCACCCGCAGCTGCAGGAAAGGGGGCCGACCCCAGTTAAGCTGTCTGTGTTGGCTGCTTTGTTGGAGGCTTACCCTGATAGGGAAGCTGCTCAGTTTTTGTTGGATGGTTTTGTTGAGGGTTTTCGAATTCCGGCCCCTCGCCCGGACAATGCCTTTTGGGCGGCGAACCTGAAATCGGTACAGGGTATGGAGGTGGTTGTGCGGAAAAAGTTGGCCAAGGAAGTTGCAGCAGGCAGAGTACTTGGTCCTTTTCCGTCCCCTCCCTTTCCGAATTTGAGGGTTTCCCCTTTGGGAGTCGTTCCCAAGAAGGCCCCGGGTCAGTACCGGTTAATTCATCATTTATCTTTTCCCCGGGGTGAGTCCGTTAATGATGGTATCCCTCCTCACCTGTGCTCGGTTAGGTATACTTCCTTGGATGACGCGGTTCGTCTTTTGCGGACCTGTGGGTCTGGGGCTTTGATGGCCAAGACTGATGTGGAGTCAGCCTTTCGACTGCTCCCCATTCATCCGAGTGATTTCTGCCTGCTGGGTATGTGGTTTGAGGGTGGGTATTATGTTGACAGGGCTCTCCCCATGGGGTGTTCAGTTTCTTGTTCGGCCTTTGAGGCTTTTAGTACTTTTTTAGAAAGGGCTCTTCGATCCCGGTCCCCTTTTGGGAGAGTTGTTCACTATTTGGACGACTTTCTCTTTATGGGGGCGGCGGGCACTGACCAGTGTGACCAGTTGCTTGCCTCGTTCAAGAGCCTTTGTTTAGAGTTGGGAGTTCCCTTAGCTGAGGAGAAGACCGAGGGGCCGGCCACCACCTTGACCTTTTTGGGCATAGAGCTGGACACTTTGGCTCAGTGCTCCAGGTTGCCTTTAGAAAAATTGGTGACCTTGCGCAACCTTCTGGCTCAATCCTTGAATGCGAAGAGGTTGTCGCTCAGGGACTTACAGGTTTTAGTTGGACATTTGAATTTTGCTTGTTGGGTGGTGGCGCCCGGTCGGGCTTTTCTCAGGCGTTTATGTGATGCTATGGTGGGCCTGACGGCGCCGTACCATAAGATCAGGGTCTCTGTGGCCATGAGGGAGGACATGAAGGTTTGGTTGACCTTCTTGTCTGACTTCAATGGCACTTCTTTTTGGAGGGAGGTGCAGATCCTCCGGGCTGACTTGCAGGTCCATTCGGATGCTGCAGGTGGCCATGGTTTTGGAGTTTACTTTCGGGGAAGGTGGTGTGCTCGTCCTTGGCCTTCTGCATGGACGGCCAGTGATGTAGTGCAGGATCTTACCTTTTTGGAACTCTTCCCGGTTGTTGTTGCGGTGCACATCTGGGCGGACCAATTCCAGAACTCTACAGTTCGGTTTTGGTGTGATAACCAGGCTGTGGTACATGTGCTTCGCAAACAGACTTCTCGTTCTCCACGGGTTATGTGTTTGGTTCGTGCCTTTGTGTTGCAGTGCCTGCGCATTAACTTGGTGGTGTCGATATGTCATGTACCGGGGCTTGAAAATGGGGTTGCCAATGCTCTGTCTCGTTTTCAGGAGGAGCGCTTCCGGCAACTCGCCCCGACTGCTCTTCAGGATCCGGACCCCATGCCCGAGTGGCTGTGGAGCCTTGGACCGTGAGAGTGCAAAGGTTGATTATGGGGTCGCTGGCTCCTTCCACAAGGAGCAGCTACGAGAGGAAGGTGGGAGAGTTTGAGGCCTTCTGTCGGGCCAAGAGTGTGCCTGTAGAGTGGCCCTTACCTGTAGAGATACTGCTCAGGTTCATGCTTTCCCTTTTTGAATCTGGCCTTCACCCAAAATCTATCTCTGTGTACCTGTCGGCCTTGGCCTTTATGGCGGGCTTGAGAGGGGTGGTTGATATTACACAGGACTTTAAGGTAAGACACATGCTTGAAGGCATGCGTAGGGACAGACCTTCGGTTCCGGACCAGCGGAAGCCGGTAACGACTAAGATTTTGGGTGGTTTAGTGGAGGCCTTCGGCCAGTGTTGTAGCTCTGACTTCGAAAGGGACCTCTTTCGAGCAGTGACTTTGGTTATGTTCTTTGGAGCGTTTCGGATCAGCGAGGTTTTGGTGCGGTCTCGTTCGGCAGACCCTGCCTGGGTGCTGTGGTGGTCGGACGTGACCCTAGAAAGCTTGGTCTGTATCCTGCGGCTAAGAAGATCCAAAACTGACCAGAGGGCTCGGGGACTGGTTATCAGGTTGAGAGCTATTCACGGCCACGCCCTGTGCCCAGTGAGGGCTTTGACCAGGTATAGGGACAGGGTGCTTCATTTTGTTGGGCCATTGTTCCAACATGCAGATGGGACCCCACTTACGTTTTTTCAATTTCGGGCCATTTTTGCTTGGGCAGTGACTCATCTTGGTCTCTCCCCGCAGTTTTACAGTGTCCATTCCCTGCGAATTGGCGCTGCCACCTTAGCATCTTCCATGGGGCTCCCTGAGGAGGTCATCAGGCACATCGGGAGATGGCGCTCTGGTGCTTTTAAGTATTATGTGCGCAAGTGAGGCTCAGTGGAGCTCATTTGCCTGTTTTTGCGTTTACTGTTACTGCTACGTTGCAGTTGTTTAGTGATCTTCTCTTTGTTTATGTTGCAGATTCCTCATCATCAAGACCTCTTCGTGTCCTGGTGATTGGCCACTCCATCCTCTTCTGGGCCCGGAAGTGGGCCGAACGCAGTGGCGGCGGCTCCTGTCTCGGCCTCAGTCCAGACGTGTGTATTGCCTGGGCTGTCCAGAGGGGAATGGGGTGGGGTCAGCTGCTGCCCATAGTTAGCGGCTTTTTGCGTGACAACCCACCCCCTGATGTTTTGCTGGTGCACCTGGGTGAGAATGATCTGACCCAGACGAGGACTGTGGACCTCAGGGTGCAGATCGTCCAAGACCTGTCACTTGTGAAGTGGTGGTGCCCAGCGATCCGGTTTGTTTGGTCCTCTTTCCTGCCCAGGAGGGTTTGGAAGGGGGCTAGGAGCATCCGGAAGATAGATCTGGCCCGTAAGAGGGTCAACGCCTACGTGGCGCATTTTGTTGAGAGCTGGGGTGGGTTGGTGATTTATCACCGTCACGTCATGTGGCAGCTGCCCCATGTTTTTAGATCAGACGGGGTCCACCTTAGTGATTTGGCCATTGAGGAATATGTTTGGAATTTAGTTAAGGGGCTGCTGACCTGTCTGTAATGGGGCGGTGGAACCATGTTCTAGTCAGGTTCCCCGTGTGGCAGGTGTCGTGCTGGAGTAGGCAGGATAGGCCTTCGGTGACTGCCTGAGACAGCAGGGTCAGTGCTACGCATCTCTTGCCTATTGGTACCAGACCGGACGTAGGTCGGGATGGCTAGCCCTGTACCTGGGAAGTTAGGCTTGGTTCAGCCGGGCATTAATTCGGGTGTACCGAGTGTTCAGCTGCTTTGATTGACCAAGCACCCAGCTGTCTCGACCTTCGGGTTGGTGTTGATGGGTACCCTTGCGAGGGTGACACCTGAGCCAGGCTTTCGCCATCCCTTATTTTTTAGTTACCAGCACGACAAGTTAGCAGCCCCTTTTGTTGGGTTAAATATGTTATATTTTAATAAAGTGGCCATTAAATCCAGCATCTGTCTCCGGCTCCTTATTCTCGCCGTGGGGGGTAAATGCCTTAACTTGTGTGTATGGGTGTCCGCATCTTTTGGCCAATATTACATGTCAATCAAGCAGGTTGAGGAATGGGAACTGTCAACATTCCAACTGTCAACATTCCAGCTACCACTGACAATATGAAAAGATGAGATGTTGGAAAGCATTTTTTAAAAACTGATGAATGTTATATTGTATCTCTACAAGCAACAGCTGTGGGCTGTTACTAGGTAAAGAGTAAACACCAAAAAACAGGTTTTTTTGCAACAGTACCAAAATGAGAAGAGCAGAAAGTGGTGTGATACATTTTTATTTTATCATTGTTTTCTCCCCCCTCTAGTCACTATGTTTTGGTGACCCACTCATATGGACAGACAAAATAGAAAGTTTCTGCCGGTAGTGTGGTATTCACCAGTGGAACAAACAACCACAAGACTGGTGATGACTCTTAGCTTGGATTGCTGTTTAAACAGCTTGGACAAATTCATGGAGAATAATAACTATTTGTGAGTTTCCAAGAAATATCAGGCTCCCAATTCAGTGCATTTGGCCAGACCCTCTATCTCTGTATTTGCATCAGGCAGTGTTTGGCCATCAATGCTTTGGCCCATCACCACTGCATTGGAATTTTGCATTGCTTACACCCACCCATGTGTTGCTATAGGTCCCCAGGAGTGACACCTTTACTGCACAGGATGACATCAAACTTATTGATGCCACTGGCTTGGTTGCCTATGAACATGCCCATTCCCCTCTTCACCATTGATGCATAGGGTTACCATAACATTTCATCACAACCTCTTTGTCCACCCATTGCATCTTCAAAAAATGCACAGCAGAAGGGGGCTAGAATGGATGCCATGAGTGGATAGGAGCAATCAAAACCAATAATAGCTATACTCATCCTCTTGCTAAGCATCTCCTTATTCCCAGGCTCCTGTGTGAAGCATCCCTTGGTACTTGGTACATTAGGTGTTCTTGTCACCTGACGTCCAGAAGTGCAGTTGGCATGTGGTTCCATGGGAGTGCGCCAGGCAAGATTTGATAATGAAATGCACAGTTCCTCGGGTTCAGCCTGCTCAGAAGCCATAAAAACAGCCACTTGAAGGCTTAAGTACTCCCTCCAACTTTATTTAAAAGTATTTATTTGTATTGAATTCTAATCACCCTGCTACTTACCTCCTAAGCTGCTTAGGAAATAACCAGCATGTTTCCAAAGCACAGGCTCTGAGAGGAAACTGCCAGTTGTCCATTAGAGGATTATTCTTTTGTGGCGGCTGTCATTAGGAGAGCTGTTCTCTGGTTGCTTACTAAGTAATGTGACATTTCAAAATCTATAGATTTTGTGTGTGTGTGTCTGTGCACTACGTTTCCCTGACTTGTTTGTTTTTCCAGAGTTATTGAAAAGAAATTGCCCAATTTCTGGCACCTTTTCCGCATGCCTGTAAAATGGTCAAAGCATCAGTTCTGATGGAAAAGCAACACAGGTGAATGAGTTCTGATCAGCCTACCGTGGCTCTTTGGGGAGGACGGAGATAGAACAAGCTTTCTCTACTTTTCTCTACCTACCCCAAGCAGGTTGATCATATGACTGGATTTTTCTGAATTTGTCCCTTTTTTTAGCCTTCTGTCCAAGTGTCCTCCAAAAGGGCTTCATTGACCTCCATTTTGGCTTCGTTTTGGAAGTTTGCAATTGTGTGCAGTACCCCATTATGTCATATATCGTTGGATTTGTATTGCAATGCAAAAATCGGTTTTGAAATATCGCCTTCCTATCAAATGTTATAGCCAAAAAAACAAAAAAATGCATTGAGCTTTATGGGAAAGTGAAAGGGCCCAATATCGTGGTTTTACTTGTGAGTAGGCAAATGTGCCATTGTCTGCTGAAAAGGCCAGGCTGAGAGGAATCCAAGACCCTGTCCTCCTTTTTAGGTTCAGGCATCTGGTCACCCTAACCCCAGGTGACACAATAACATGGGAGCAGGAAGGCTGATTCTGTTTTGTCCAAACTTCTTGCAGACTTTTCTGATCCGGATGTTTCCAGAGACTTTGAGGACTGATCTGAATAGGAAGCTCCCTTAAGCTCATTCTCTGTTGCACTTTACTGTATGGCAAAAGCCAGCTTAATCTAAAGCCACATATGATTAACTTCAGATAACTGAGTGCCATGATATTAAAAAAAAATTAAAATTCTTAAATATACTTACCATGAACATTAAACTTATGGTTTAATCCAGTTTACTCTGAGTTTATGGCTGCAATCCTAAAGTGCACTTAGGCTTGCCTATCTAGCACTGGGCAGGCCTAATTCCAAAATAATCCAGCCTAGCTACACCAGAAAGGTTTATGCCAATGTATGTCCACTTAGGCTGGCCCAAAATAGCTGGACTTGGGCTGGCCTAGCCGTGCTGACCTAGGGAGCTCAGCACAGGCATGTTGAGCTTGGCCTATAACAGTAAAGTTAGGCTGTATCCAGAGCCTCTTTCCAGGGCAGACATGCTCCGTCACAGATCCTCTGACTCAGGCCACCTCAGGAGCAGGCAAAAATTTGAGCAGACCCATCGGTGTCCATGATAAGCCAGAGTAAAAATGTCAGTCATTGCAAAAAATTCTGAGTCCTAGGCTAACTTAAATGCAACTGTTGTCTCTCAACCTCAGGATACACCACAATGACAACAACTCTCCTCAGGATATGGCACAACGACACCAGCCCAGTGAGCATGCTGCCTGTTGTGCTGCTGCCTTTTCAGCTGCAGTTAGGCTAGTCTAGAGGCCACTTAGCCCTGTAGATTTGGTCTAACTCTCAGTTCTAAGTAGATTTGGTCTAACTCTCAGGATATGGCTTATTTAGGCCAGCTTAGCAGGACAATTCTTGCTGGCCTAAAGTAAGGATTGCATTCTATATGTGGTAATTATAAAGCCCGGCAATGTCTTATTTACCATTTTTATTAATTTTGACATAGGAAAAGATCTTACCCAACATATTTCCGCAAGCCAAATATTACATGTCAAAGAGTCACAAATGGCTCACAAGTCATAATTTGGCAATGGCTATCCTAATGTGTCAAGTCCTGAGGTGGTAGAATGGATTTGAGAGCAGATGGTCAGCTATTTATATCTTTAAATGCTGTACAGGTATCAACTGCTTTCTCATGGTACATTTTTCTGACAGTTCTGCTCTTTCAACACTTTTCAATTATACCCAGAACTCATTCATTCAATGCATGTTCTGTTTTTTCAACCTCTTCTGTTCTAAAGGCCAAAATTGCCCTCCTATGTTGAAGCTCCTGGTCTAATCCCATTCCCAAATGAGTTAATGAGAATCCATTTGGAGAGATCTTTGTGTGCCAGCAGAAATTTGCAATATAAAGGGGGTATTTACAATTTTCTAGCTAGACAGCATTGGAAGCATTGAAAATATTGGGTTCCACTTTTCAACAGTTTTTACTTTTGGATGGTGCTCCAGCCTTTAAACCATCCAATAAGTGGGAGATGCCTATACTTTAGAAAAGCCCTTGATATAGAAAATTGAGGGGGGGGGGGGAATCAGATGGAACCTTTAGCCTTGATACATTATACCATTTATTATATTCATATGCTCAGTTATTTACTCAATAATGTGCTTCCCTTTGTCATTTGAATTAATTGGGTCTATTCTTCCTACTCTGAACTCTTCTGCTTGCATGAATAGAGTAAGCTGTATGCACAAGAGCTGTCGTGTTGATCACATAGGCTATGATCACAGTGCTTATAATAATAATAAACTTTATTACGGTCTGCAGACCTGCCGCAAATAATAATCAAAATGTATAAAAACATACAGATATAGGGAATATACACAAAATTATGATCCCACATAAAAAACAGCTTTAAAATAACGGTGCTTATAGTTTACTTGAAGTACTTTGAAATAACAGGCAAGTGGCCCAGGCATTCCCTGAATATTTTCGCACATTCGAGGACACATTCAGTAACAATTTTTGAAGACTCTTAAACAACTCTAATGTGGGTATAAAATGACAAAATAAAAGAAAAATTAAACAGACCTACTCTATACACACACATTTATCAAAATTCTGTAATACAAGTACGATTTGGAGTTGGAGGATTGGGATGAGGACTGGAGTGTAAGACAAAATGGTATCATGCCACTGTTGTCAAGAATCACACTTGTGGGGGAAAAATCATCAGCTTAATGCCTTTCTGGCAAGCATTTGGGAAATGTTGCTGTAAATGCTGGCAATCTCTGTGGCCCACTGCTGCACAAGGTACGGGCACCACTTAATTTCAGGGGGGTTGTGAAAAGCTGGGTGTCACCTTCTTGGAATATGCCACCATCTGGGAATGGGGTACTCAGACTGCAATCCATACTTTCTTGGGATTGTCACTGAACACAATGGGACTTACTTTCAAGTGGGCATGGAGGAGCTCTAGCATCACAGTGATATCACTGTTATCAATTCCAGCCATGACATTTCATTCAGGTTGATGACATCACTTCTGGGGGGTCCCAGATAGATTGTCATTCTCAGAAGGGGGTCCCACACTGAAATGCTCAAGAACCACTGCGGCACTGGCAGTAGGCCCTTAGAATTGGGTTGTAAGTCTTGCTGAACACAGTGGGCTTACTTCTGAGTAAAATGACACCATTTTCCAACACCACTACCTATATACTTCTTTCAGAGTTGATGGGTAAAATGAAAATTAAAAAATATATAGAGAGATAAATAATTTGCATGATCTGATTGTAAGAGGCACTCTTTCAAGTGGGTGTTCCTCTTTTATTTAGCAGGGGGAGAGTAACTGGCCCTACACACCCCAGCAGTGTCTGTTCTAGTGGCTTCTGCTGGTGTTCTTTTTTGCATTTTAGGTTGTGAGCCCTTTTGGGACAGGGACTTATTAGCTTTTAATTAGCTATTATTTTTTCCATTTTCTTGTAAACCGCTTTGTGAACTTTTCAGTTGAAAAGCGGTATATAAATACTGTAGATAGATAGATAGATAGATAGATAGATAGATAGATAGATAGATAGATAGATAGATAGATAGATAGATAGATAGATAGTAAAAACAAATTTTTTTTTTTTAAAAAAGAGCTTGTCATGGAATTAAGGTCTGAAAGGCTTGATGGTGTGTCGCAGTGGTTTCAGATCCAGTATAAAATCCAAGTAGTGGAGGAACCAGGTACATCGCCTGACCTTTCTGGAGCAGGGCAGTATTAAAATGTGAAAAATAAACACATACATAAAATAAATCATGACATATTGCAAGAACCCAAATTGTAGATTTGTTACTCTGCAGCTATACCTGTTTTCAGTAATAATCTCCCTATGAGTTGATTTTCCATCTGATGGAATGATTGAGCTCTAATATGTTGCACGCCTTGCACAAACCTGCAGGTGTCCATTCTGTGTTCCACAATATGATCGGTGGACAATGAAGTTAATGTGGTCTGTGTATCAAAGAGATCCCAGATGATTAGGAACAGATGAAATCCTTTTCATAAGCTCCAACTATGCCTCTTCTGAATTAGAATGAATTTCAACTGGGCACGCATATACGTTAGGCTAAAGTTAATTTAAATTTAGCCACACTCTTTGGCAGATGGCTACCTGTATAATAGGAAGAAAATCTGTCCAGGAGTAAGAAACTTTAAATTAGCATTAATGCAGTCCTAGAAACTTTGTGCATAAAATATGGATTCTCTAATAATTTCAGTGAGAGATAGACCGCAATCCTAAAGACACTTTCCAGGGAGTAAGACCCATTGAACAAAATGAGGCTTACTTTTGAGTAGACATGGTTAGGATTGTGCTCATACTTATCTTTATTTGATAGGTCAGACTTTTTTTAAAAACCATGCCTAATTAACATCCAAGGCTTTGTTTAAATGCTACCTTTTTTAAAGTGTAGTGATACCAGCAGCCACCGTAAAGGGCATCAAGATGGGATGGATGAATGCCTGTCCATGCTACTGGTGCTCATGCTTACAGTAAACCCTTATGATTGGGCTGCAAGTCTTGCTGAACACAACAGGCTTACTTTTGAGTAAAATGACACCATTTTCAAACACCTCCACCTATACTTCCTGAATCTGTGGGTTGAGTTGCAAAACTGAATATATGACCTATATATGAATGATTTGCATGATCTGATTTTAAGCAGTCAGTAATATAGTACATATACTACTACTACTAACAACAACAAATGTATATACCACTTTTTTCCCCTCACTTATTCAAGATAGTACACATAGGCAGGTTATACTAAACTCATTTTGTTATAAATGCTGTGTAGGGATTCCTTTTGTTAAGAAGAAAGGCCGGATATAATTCTAATAAATAAATTAAATAATAAATGAGTTTTTACTATAATTGTTCTACAAGCAACTTTTTTTCTGGATAGATGTTCCAACAGGAACAGCTTAAGATCATCCAGGTTGTTAATCATGCTCTCTTCTGCACTCCTCATTCCTGGGGCAACTTTTTGCTTATGAGACGGTCACCCTCTCAAAGTAAGGTCACAGCAATGCCTCCATACTCTCTCCTCTTGCAACACCTTGTCAGCATTCTGTATCCCATCCATGATTCAAACGTAGCTGTTCCTGCTTAGCTTTTCTTCAGGCAGCCTTCTGCTCAACCATCCAAACAAATCCAAACAAATCTCCTCCCACTTTAAAAGGTGTTCTTTTTAGCATTTAGCATTGGTAACAGAGCATGTGTGCACCCATTCTCTCTCTCTCTCCCTCTCTCTCCCTCTCTCCCCCCCCTCTCTCTCTCTCTCTCACTCACACACACACTTTTATTAAGAACTCTGCTTTTGTTTTTATTTTGCAAAGCTTCTCCATTTTGCTGAAATTTTAATTAAACCAATATGACTTTTTTAGAGTTTTAGCTGATTTCTATTACTCTGTTACTGCATTTTTATTGTTCATCTTAATTTCATTTTCCCTTTGTAATTGTTAGATTCCCTGTGTTCATTTTGAAGAAATCAGGGTGCAATCCTAACCTAAGCCAGCACAACACATCAGTCTTCACGTTCCTGTGGTGATGTAGAGAGGCAAGTGCATGTCTGTGCACTGTTCTAACCCTTCCCAGGAGTGGTGCAAAAGTGTCTCATGGTACTTTTGTGACATCTCCAAGTGAGCACATGCCAGGGCTTTGGCCAGCCTAACTGAAGTTTAGGATTGCAGCCTAAATCTAATTCCTTTTGATCCACACACCTCCCAGTCAAAGTTCCTTTTGTTTTCATTGGACAAAACAGATGTGGCTTGCTTGGAAATTTGGCAAAGCTAACTCACATTCTTTGGATATCTCTTGGTCTTCCTTAATTTAAGGAGGCATTTTCAGATTGGCTTACAATATTCCATAATGTTCTATCTGCTGGTCACTAGGATTTGTGATGGAAAATCCTTCTTGGGAGCTAAACCAGTCTCATTAAACTCTGTATTCCTTTGATACTTCATCTTCTCCAACAGCCTGATGTAATATTTTAATTTTTCTCTGGAGTGCATTCAATTTTTTTTCTGTTCCTTGCAGTAGATTTACCTCTACACCTCTTGGGATTCTTCTGTGTTTCTTTCAACCTGACATTGGACGAGTACTAGGATGAGCCTCTGAGAGAATGGTAATGACATTGTCCATTTCCTAAGTAGCCAGAACACAGCTCTGTTGGAAATCAGTATTAAAGCAATGAATAATCGCCAGTGACAAATCCTTGTGATGGCATTTCAACATCTAATTAGGGATGTTGTCACCGCTTGTGGCATTTCCTTATTGCAAAACCACATGCAAAGCATGCTCCTTTTCCTACTAAGCAATGTGGCTGACATTCCCAAAGCAGGTGATATCTCAGAGGTCAGTGTGCAGCTGCCCAGAACAGTGAATGAATGATTTAACGTCTGCGGTCTCAGTGGGAAGGATGTTCTCGGCCTAATTCTGGGGAGATTTTGAGCTGTCAGTCTTTGCTGATATAAGAAGCTAGCTTGTGTACTTGATACTTTATCTCAGTGTTAAGAAAATCCAATAATACAGAGGCAGTTTTTTTCCCTTCACTAATGCAGAGTTCTTCAATAGAGATTTCAATATATTATTGTCTAGTAAACCTCGGCAGTGCACAAATCATCCTAGGTGGAATAATTAATTCCATTCTTATTATCATATATCTTTTCCCCCTACAAGCAGTTTATCTACAGATAACTTGACAGGGCTGTTAACAATGTTGAGGGCATGGGTTGGGTCAGCTTTTTCTGCAACTCTGCCTGATGAAAGGAACCAAGACTCATTTTGGCTCAGCTGCAAAATTTGTTTTGTGAGAGCCATGAGTTTGGTTGTATAACAAAGTTTGCTTTTCTTCATTATGGATTTAATTAAAAGAGTATCAGATAACCTTTTGACATTTGTGCCTAAGCTGTTTTTAAGACCCTTGAAAAATTTCCAATGGAACAGAATGGCTTTGCACAAGGGGGTGGGGTGGGGGAATGAGGACATATTTTGCACAAGACACAAGCATCACTTTGGCCACAAGATTAAAAATTGGACACATAATCCTTGCAGCATTTATTTCCATCTTTTTCAAGATATATCCCATACGAGGATGGAGCAATGTAATTTCTTACATTGACATATGAATTTGGCTCACATGTTTCTGATAACGCCAACTGAAAAGAAAAACAGACCTAAACTGCTCCTCTGCCTTTAGCATCTCCTTGATAGATAGGATTCAACAGGTGATGCTTTAGTGGCACTGAGAGAATAGGAGTATAATCCTAATGAATTTCGGTCTGCAAAATTCACCTAGCAGAATTTCCTGCTGTGGTATAGGGATGCTTGTGCATGCCTGTGCATTGTACTATTCCCCACCCCCAGGATTGAGGCAGAGCATGCACCGGCTTCCCCACACTACAGGAAATTATGCCAGGTGAATTATGCCAGCCTGATGGTTAGGATTGCATCCCAGGTTGCCTATTGAGTGTATAGATACACTCTATACACTCAATAGATACCATTAGAGCCTCTTGAAAGTATAGATATACAAATCACTTTAAAAACTAACCATTGTACTTTCTGTCCACCTGAATGTGCAAGCAGGTGTGTCCATGTAAAGAATCAGCCAGAGGACAGGTTAGGTGGAAGCTTATTGATTGATTGATTGATTGATTGATTGATTGATTGATTGATTGATTGACATGCAATTAAAAAAGAACAATTTTGTACAATTTTGAAAAAAATTTAAAAAGCACAATTTAAAAATTTGAAGCACAATTGACAGTCCAGTGTTGCTCAGTGGTTTTAATTTCATGGTGCACTGATCCCTATGGTCTTCACCTTATGTGATGTCACTTTTGGCTTCTGGAGGACTTTTCTGGATTCTGTTCTGTTTCCGGGCAGCAGTAATAGATTGTCTGTCTTCCTCTGGTGGACAGAAAGTTGTCCTAGAATCAGAGCCTCTGAATCAAGAAGCTCTTTTGTGGCATGCTGGATGAAAATTGCTGGCATAATCAGTAACAGGGCTCCAAAATAAATCTACCAAGATTTATTATTTAATTCTTTTGTTATTTTATTAGCTTCCAGGTGTCTTTATTTTAGGGAGAAAAAATACCAAACCAAACCGAATCCATGTGCTTTAATATCTCATTCCTTTACGACACGCAACTACCACATCAGTGTGCAGAAGTCTGGTAGAACAAGAACATTTCTGCAAGTGTTCAGGAAGATCTTACAGAACTGGGCTGCAAGCTGAAGATTAACACAGCAGGGAGGAAGGCTATTGAATTCAACTTTCTCCCTTCTCTTACCAGTTTTCTACTTGCAGAAAGTGGTTAATGGTACACTTAGCTCCTGGCCTATATTTTTTTTAGGAACTGGACCTTGTAGTCAAACTTGAAGGGAAAAAATGTTTCTGTTCATGGACCACTGCATCTTTGCAGGGCTGAAAAGGAAGTTTAACTTTCAGAGTCTGAGCTCCTATTCAGAATTGATTTATATTGTTTCCATGCTTGTCATTCACATATCAAACCACAGAGCGTAGACTGTATACAAGGGAAACCCTTTCAAAGCATAACTTCATTTTTTAACAACAACAACAACAATAATAAAAGCAGAATGAACTGATGAAGAGGAGATATCCTAGATATAATTTTCCAACTTGCACTTGCCTGGTAGTGTCCCTTTCCCCCTATAACATTCCGGTCAATAGTGTGAAAATGCAATTGTTATATTCCTTTTGAAATTGCCATGTTCCCCTGGAAGCAGTGTTCTCTGAGTTGGTGGTCAGCATCTTAATTTTCTGTATATCCTCATGAAACATGCAGTCTGTTGGTAGCATAATTTCAATGGGACATGAGGGAAATTAAAATGGCAGCTGCCAGGGAACCAGAGGAGAATTGCCACCAGTTTGACTTGCTTCTTACAGGTCCCTCCACCACCCTTAATGATCAGTAAACTGAATTTCTGTTATTCCTTATGAATATAGAGATGAAATTGAGATTTGAAATTGATTGAACCTTTTTTAAAAATTATAAATAATTTAGGACAGTGGTGTCCAAAGCTGCTACTGCTATGTTTGGAAAATATGGTCTCCATTCGAACCACAGCTTTATGTACCCTGGGTTGTGCTATAGCAGGCCAGGGATGAGTTGGACAGTCAGACGAAAGGAGCGCGTAATAATGACTATGAGGCACTTCAGATTCCAAAGTAAGTGTTGTGCATGGAACTAACCAGGCACCTAAATCCTGAAGATCCAGCCTCTTCCTACCTGCTAGACCTCACCACTCTCTGGTATCCTTCATATCCATTGAAGGTCCTGCTCATGGTCAGAACAAAAACTAGAAAATTTGCCAGTGCAAGAGTGTTGCAACTCACTGTACCAGTTGAGGAAGCCCTCCCCAATAACTGGTGCAAAAGTTACCAAATGCAGGTACAACAGAGATTGTCCCCAAATTGAACATTACTGAAGTCAGCAAGCTTGCATGAATATTCATAGTAGTCAAGTAATGTCAGCTACTGGACAAGCAACTAAGAATGTCATGTTGGTAAACAGATTTTAGGATGTTTTGCGGAATTGTATTAGGAGAGCGTTTTGAAGAATAGTGGAAGCTAAGTGATTCAGGCTGCAATCCTAACTCCTTGTTAGGCTGGCCTAAGTCCCAGGATCTTGTATAAGTACACCTACCAAGTGCTGGGATGGGGCACATCCCCAAGCCTGACACCTAGATCATTTGCATTCCTCGCCCCCAGGGAACTCTACTGCCTCCAACTTTATCCTACAAACTCCCTAGAAGTATCTATGCAGTAAAAAGGAAACACAGGCATCTCTCATTCTTTTCAGATAAGAAGCACTGTCTTTATTATTTTACCATTAAATGACATTAAATAGTCTCCTTTTATGCAATGCAATTTGCTTAATGAATAGCCTCGCAGAAATGTGGGAGTTAAATACCAGTCATTTTCTGTTCTAGTTTATAAAGGGTTTCTAGATGTGAGAAAGTTTCTTTCTGCTAAATCCTCAAATCTTGCAGTTTATTCCAAATGAATATGTGAAAGCATGAAATAAAATATGGGCTTTCAAAGCACAAGCTTTAGTAAGCTTCCTAATTAAAGCACAAAGCAGAACTTAAGTAAAGGGCTATACATCATTCCAAACATTCCCTGTTATCACTACATTTTTCACTATGTTTCAGCCAGGTTCGGAAACAAGAAGCTGTCAGAATAAAACATGACACTGTGCACTAAAGAGAAATTGATGCACGGATTGATTTAATAACATGATACTCCTGTGTCATTTTCTCCGTTTATGAAAGACTTTGGGCATTCGTGCTGATAAAAATTCTTGCAATTAAGGGGGGAAAACGTAACATTGTGACTCTGTGCATGTTCTAGTCATTCAACCCTGTCAAAAGGGACAGGAAATCTGCATGACCCTGATTGTGCTTTGGATTTGAGCAGGAAGGACCAACTGGTGGTCCACTGTGCAGACAAACTCAGTTTTATTTTTTTTTATCCTACTTCAGAATTGCAAAAGGGCCCCAAGGTTGCCTGCAACAAATAAACCACTAAGGCAGACATTGAGATATGTACTAATACCAGGAAAAAAGTTAGGTCCATGAAAACAGCATCATAAAATTATTTTAAAAGTTTTTAAAACTGCTGTTTTTAATAAAATAGTTTAAAATCTTAGGTAGGTATTGGCATCCTTCAGTCTCGAAAGACCATGGTATCGTGCTCTGATTGGAGGTCCTGAAACAACATCTAGTGTGACTAAAGAGGCCAATGTGAGAGTGTCCATCCCTTCCACACTGAGGACAAATAAATTCCGTCCCCTGCCCAGGTCCCAGGTTTCGCTGCTTTCGGGTCTGTCTCTTTGCTTCAGCCTGCCGAACAAGTGTCTCTTCCAGTTGGAGAAGGCCATGCTGGGTCTTTTGCCTCCACGCTGAACGGTCAGAGGTCAAGGTTTCCCAGCTGTTGATGTCCATTCCCAAGGCCTTCAGATCCCTCTTGCAGATGTCCTTGTATCGCAGCTGTGGTCTCCCTCTAGGGCGCTTTCCCTGCACTAATTCTCCATATAAGAGATCTTTTGGAATCCGACCATCAGCCATTCTCACGACATGCCCAAGCCAGCATAGACGCCGCTGTTTCAGAAGTGTGAACATGCTAGAGATTCCAGCACGTTCCAATACTGTGTCATTTGAGACTTTGTCATGCCGGGTGATTCCAAGAATACGTCGGAGACAGCGCATATGGAAGGTGTTCAGCTTCCTCTCCTGCCATGCATAAAGGATCCAAGACTCACTGCAGTACAAGAGTGTGCTCAGGACGCAAGCTGTATAGACCTGGATCTTTGTATGTTCCGTCAGCTTCTTATTAAGCCATACTCTCTTTATAAGCCTGGAGAATGTAGTAGCCACTTTACCAATGCGTTTATTCAGCTCAGAGTCTAAGGAGAGAGTGTCAGAGATAGTTGAGCCAAGGTACACAAAGTCATGGACAACCTCCAGTTCATGTTCAGAGATTGTGATACAGGGAGGTGGATCCACACCCTGACCCATGACTTGTGTTTTCTTCAAGCTGATTGTTAGTCCAAAGTCTTGGCAGGCTTTGCTAAAACGGTCCATAAGTCGTTAAAGGTCTTCGGCAGAGTGAGCAGTAACAGCAGCGTCATTGGCGAAGAGGAACTCCCGCAAGCATTTCAGCTGGACTTTGGACTTTGCTCTTAGTCTGGAAGGATTGTAGAGTTTTCCGTCTGATCTGGTCCGGAGATAGATTCCCTCTGTTGCGTTTCCAAAAGCATGCTTCAGCATGACTGCAAAAAAGATCCCAAATAAAGTTGGTGCGAGGACGCAGCCCTGCTTCACTCCACTTTGGATGTGAAAGGAGTCTGATGTTAAGCCATCAAAAACTACAGTGCCCTTCATGTCCTCGTGAAAGGACCTGATGATGTTGAGGAGCTTAGGTGGGCATCCAATTTTGGGGAGGATTTTAAAAAGGCCATCCCTACTAACCAAATCAAAAGCCTTTGTAAGATCTGTGAAGGCTATAAAGAGTGGCTGTCTTTGTTCCCTACATTTCTCTTGCAACTGTCGAAGGGAAAATACCATATCAGTGGAGGACCTGTTGGCTCGAAATCCACACTGTGATTCAGGATAGATTCTCTCTGCAAGCACCTGAAGCCTCTTCAGTATGACACGGGCAAGCAGCTTCCCTACAACACTAAGAAGAGAGATGCCACAGTAGTTGTTGCAGTCACCCCTGTCACCCTTGTTCTTGTACAGTGTGACAACATGCATCCTTCATGTCCTGTGGTACTCCACCTTCCCTCCAACAAAGGCAGAATATCTTGTACAGTTCAGTGGAGATGGTCCCTCTACAGCACCTCAGAACTTCAGCAGGGATGTTATCTTTCCCGGGTGCCTTGCCAAAAGCAAGGGAATCCAGGGCTTCGTTTAGTTCTTCAAAAGTTGGTTCACTGTCGAGCTCCTCCAAGACAGGCAGGCACTCAATGTTGTTTAATGCTTCTTCAGTTACTGCATTTTCTCTGGAGTATAGCTCAGAGTAGTGCTGCACCCAGCGTGCCATCTGTTGTGCTCGGTCCTGGATGACCTCACCTGTAGCGGACTTAAGCGGGGCAGATTTCCTCACTGTTGGACCTAAGGCCTGCTTGATGCCATCGTACATCCCCTTGATGTTGCCTGTGTCAGCTGCTACCTGGATCTGAGAGCAAAGCTGCAGCCAATAATTGTTAGCACATCTCCTGGCAATCTGTTGGACTTTGCTATGGGCGGCTCGCAGGGCTTGAAGGTTGTGCTCACTAGAACAGGCTTTATATGCAGTTAGGGCTCTCCTCTTTTCCCCAAGGGCTGGTGTCAGCTCCTCCGAGTGGGCTTCAAACCAATCTGCTGTCTTTCTAACCTGCTTACCAAAAACTGACAAGGCGGTAGTATAAACAGCATTCTTGAAATGTTCCCATCGTTCAGAAACATTTGCCTCAGCCGGGACTGGGAGAATTTCCTCGAGTCCCTGGTCAAATTCCAACACTTTTTCCAGACTGCGGGTCTTGCTGATGTTAATTCGTGGTCTTCCTTCCTTCTTTGAGTGATGCAGCCTCTTTGCTTGCAGTTTTACTCTTAAAATCTTAAGAAATCATTAAATAGTCTAAACAGCTCCCAAACCTTTCAATGCCCATGCCATCTAGATCATGTATGGTGGGTCACTACACAATGCACCCAGTGGGGGGATTCAAATAAATTAACAACAGGTTCTATGTGCTAATAATCTAAATTAACAACAGGTTCTACGTCCATAGAACAACGAGTTCTATGTCCCATTAGTAACCAGTTCTCAGAACCAGGCACTCATTAGCAAAGGGTTCTATAGAACCTGTGAGAACCCCCTGAAGCTCACCACTGCATTTAAGGCTGCAATCCTAACCTGCAGTTAGGCTGGCCTAAGCCCCAGCACAAGTCCTATGCTCACCTGTGGATATCACCAAAGTGTCATAAAACACTTCTACGCGACTAACACGCAGTTGCCTCACTACATAATCATAGGAATGGGTAGACTGATGAGTTGTGCTGGCCAAGATTAGGATTGCACCTTTTCAGGTTAGTAATTTATCAAATTAAATTACTATTTATTAAAAACATATTTATTAAAACATATTTATTAAAAACATTAAATTACATATTAATTAAAAACTAGCAAAAAGCGAACCTGTGTTTCGGGAGTAAAATTCCCCCATACGCCATCCCCCCATGGTGCAACATCCCCCATGTGCATCAGTCCCCCCATACTCATCAGTCCCCCATGAGCATCAACCCCCCAAGTGCAACTATCCCCCATGTGTAACAACCCCCATGCGCAACATCCCCCTCATGCGCAACATCCCCATCTGCATAAGTCTCCTATGCGCATCATCTCCCCATGCATCAGTCCCCCATGCGCATCAGTCCCCATGAGCATCAAACCCCCAAGCACAACTATACACCATGCACAACAACCCTCCATGCGCAACATCCCCCTATGCGTAACATCCCCCATGTGCAACATCCCCCTCATGCGCAACATCCCCATCTGCATAAGTCTCCTATGCGCATCATCTCCCCATGCATCAGTCCCCCATGCACATCAGTCCCCCATGAGCATCAAACCCCCAAGCACAACTATACACCATGCACAACAACCCTCCATGCGCAACATTCCCCTATGCGTAACATCCCCCATGTGCAACATTCCCCATGCACATAAATCATTTTTGCACATCATCTCCCCATGCACAACATCCCCATGCGCATCAAACCCCCATGTGCATCAAACCCCCATGCGTATCAAATCCCAATGTGCAACATCCCCATGCACAACATTCCCCCATGCGCATCATTCCCTCATGTGCGTCAACCCCCATGAGCATTTCCCCCCATTTTTCAGGTACACAAGGCTAAAAAAGAGGACATGTTCTGGAAAATGAGGACATGTGGTCACCTGTATCGGTGGCATCACTTAGGGAGGAACAGAATGCCCCTGTGAATTTTCCCTTGTCTTTGTATGCTTGGTTCCCCTTGCACATTCTCCTTGGGAGACACTCTGAAATCTTCCACTTTCGTATAAAGCAGATGTGCCAGATTTATTCAAAACTAGCATATTAGCTAGAAGCAATCCGAAATAGTATTAAAAAATCCGATTTTGCCACCCACAGCCTGAAGAGATACAGTCCACCAAAAGAAATATTGAAAATCAAATATTGAATCAAAGATGGGAAATAGCTGAAGAGCAAACCAGTGTTTCTCCAGTGGACTCGGGGAGGAAAAAATTGCCATTGGAGAACTAGTGAAGATGTCAAGCTTTGTCATCTGGAGTAATACATCCCTGCTGTTTATATTGATGAAATAATCATAGCAGGGATGAATTCCCATGAAGGCAGACAATGGAGCCATAGAAAAGTTGTGAATAGCAGCTGACGTTCTCAGTTTGTACATATGTGGAGAAAAACCATAGGATATTACTGCACGTGTAGAAATCAGAGGTGTCACTAGAGTTTGGGTTACTCTACACAACATCTGCATGATGGACCCTTCCCATACAGTGACTGGGCAACAACCCAGGCAGTGAGTACCATTGCCCCACACCTGCTTATTTTTTGCTATTACTTTTGATAGAATAGAGATATTTCAATGCAGTTTAATTCTTTGCATTCTGCATAACGTTCCACATGAAATGATGTACTGTATAACATGATGGTATTATTCAAAAATACTAAAATTTAAAATTTTTTTGTGAGTAGCAGCATCACCATCATGTGCTCATCACCCAATGACTTGCAACCCCAAGTAATGCCACAGGAAGAGACACCAGAGATAGGTTTAACTGTTAGGACACCACTGTGGTGGAATCCACCACAATGGAAGTGATAGGAAGTTATTTTTTGTGTTTTTTTATGGAATCTATTATTTTTATTTGACAACAACCTATGACTTTTTTACTGCTAATCTGCCAGTTATAAATGCAAAAGCAGGAATGTTTTGAATTTACAGTTTTTCTGTAAATTTTCTTTAAATTCAAATTTGACCACCTTATACCTGTGTGGTGAATTCCACCACAATTGTTTTTCACTGGTTATTCAAATTGCTAGCTATAAAGCTATAAAGCAATAAAGCAGGAGCATTTCACAAGTAATTGGTAAGTCAGTTACAAGCGTTCGTACCGTATGCACTTTCCCAGCCGGAATAGAGGAACTTGTGGTGGATTACACCACATAGGCATAAGGTGATATAAAAGGCTGGATCCTAAGGGTTAAAGTCTCAGCAAGGTGATTGCAGTCTATGCATGGCTACATTCATTCATATGTCAAAGAGGGAAAAAACAATATAGTTTAAAGACCGATAATTGTTATTTTCATTAGCCATATGGATGGAGGACCACGCAAGTGTTGGAATAAAAAATGGAATAGTGCACATCTTTCCCCAAAGATGTTTCCAATCCCATGTAGAACAAACCTATGTAACTTCTAGCACATCAATACAGTCTGAGCCCACTAGTTATATATTTCAACTCACTATAAGCAGTGGTTCCTAAACTGTGAGGTGCAGCTCCAAAGAGATCGATGGGACATTAACAGGGGCATCTTGAATGTCCCCAGGATCCTCTGTTCAGAAACTGCCACATTAGATCATGTGAGTTCTTGTGCTAGCCTTGTGTGATCTTACACTATTTTTGGGATTGCATGATGGTAACTCCAAAGAGGACCATGTGAAAGAAGGGAAACATGAAACTGATAAGTTTGGGAACTGCTGTTCAAACTCTATACCTGCATGAATTTTGCAAATGTGGGTGGGTGAATTGCACTCCCACTAAAGCCACATGTCTACATTTGGCTTGATAAAAACACAAAATGTGTTAAAGGGAACTTTGTGTTTTCAGCATCAGAATGGCTTTCCAGACATCTTAATAATTTTATCCCTTAGAATTCATCTATACCTGTGGCTAGGATGGGTCTACTCTGGTCAAATGAGGAGAAGACTAATTAGCTCTCCGTACGCTCAGCTTCTTGTGTGAATTGAAAAATTGGTTTCATGCCATTGACTGTCATCTCTTGCTGCCGTGGATGTCACTGATGCAGTCAGCTCTTTCCGTCTTGTCTGCAGTTAAGTATGCTCGTTCCTGGAACATGTTCTCTTTCCAGAGATATTTTTGGCAGGCACAAAAGCCATTCTGCTCCTTAACTTTGGAGGAAAAAAACTATTCTAAAGAACAAAAAGGAACACAAAATGAGGATTTTGCACCAAGATTTTTATTTATTAAGTTTTGTCAAGTAACCAAGGTTTGTTGTGAGACTCCATGATGTCTTCTTGCCAAAGAAACACCTTTGACAGCTTTGTATTTATAGACAAATAAATGTATTTATTGCATTTGTGTTCCATTTTTTCCTCTGAAGAATGGAACTTCTATTAGATATGAGTGCATGGTGATCTGATTGTGGTTGACCATCACTCAGATGTACATGTTAATCATTCATTAGTCATGAATTTCAATACTTTGTCCCTAAAGATATTGAAGCTGTCACTGATCCATCACCATCTAGTCCTTAACATACACGTGGGCACTATATCCACACGTCCATTTTCTGTTGTATCAATTATCCTGGGTAGTTTAAAAAAAGCTATATAGTCTATAGAAAATTGTTTACCTTAATCAGAATCAACAAAATATATTTTTCTTTAAAAAAACACCCAAATATTTATGCAACGTAAGAGATGGTACTAGTCCTATCTTAGCATATGTGGGAGTTCTGTTCCCTACATCCCTGTGAATGCCAAAAATCATTTAAAATTAAATCATTCTTTAAAAAATCAACCTTGTTTTACTCAGCAGTTTCAAAACAGCTTTACTTACTATTGTAATATGGGAGGGCAGCAGCAGGTATCAATCAGTCAATCAATCAATTGCTTTGTATAAGTTCACTCTGATCAGGGCAAGTAACCACTCAATTATTCCTGGAGCACATGAAATAATGCAATGTAATATTTATTTATTTCTTGATTGATTGATTTGATTTAATTTGTCTCCCACCTTTTCCCTAAAACAACAAACAATATTCACTTCCTCTTTGCATTCTTTTGCAGGTGTTCCTTCTGGAAGGGACAGGTTGCTTGCCTCATAGTAAATTGAAACAAACCCTACAATCCAGAGTAACTATGGGAGCACGTAAGAGACATTACATGCACCCACAGTTACTGCACCAGCTAGAGAAAACCTATGGGAAATTCATATTGCAATCCAGAGTAAATTGTTCTTACACTGGAGCAAGGACTCCCTGTAGTTACTCTGGATTGTGCCCATAGCTGTTCCAACCCCCTGGAGAAAGTATGATTGATAGATTGCCTGCCTGCTGCTGCTCTCCTACATTACAATGGGAAGCAAGCCTGTATATAGTGACTTTTCCCCCCTTTAATTTAATGGTCCTTTCCTCATCGTGTTCAAATAAAACTGCTGGTGAAAAAAATCTGTGGATAATTATATTATGTGTGGTTATAATTACAATTATGTGTGGATAATTATATTCTAATTATATTAATTATGGTTATATCTGCAATTGTGGTTTGTAAATAGTAATTATAATTTAATATTTTAATAGTATTTTTTAGTAGTCTTGTCATAAAGTGCTCCCAGTTTAGGGTTGCCATAATTCTCTCCCACAAAATTGGGACAGGACCCTCTGTCCCATTTGCTAATATGTGGACACAATCCCCAAAAATCGTCCCTGTTTTTTGGGGCATATGGCAACCCTATCTTGGTTGGCCAAAATCTTTTGTCTCCCTTTCTCAAGAAAGCAGAACATTAAGGAGGAAGTTTCAGATCTCCTTTCAAGAACTTTTGGCTTCTTAGTTCCCAATAGGAAAATTCTGTCTATTCCAGTGCTTTAAAAGAGAGGAAGGGGGAAATTCTGGAAAATAACTGTCAGATGCCTTTAAGAAGATAAAATGTATGTTGCAAGCTTTATTTTGAGCACGTACAAGGCCAAAACTGCATGAATGATTTTAACTGACATGGAAATGCTGTAATCTCATTCCCTTCCTTGTTCTTTGGATGATAAAAGAATTCCTTATTGTGCTTCATGATCAGCTTGGCAACCTACATGAGCATAACAATGGCAGGGTAGCAAGTCTAGGCTGATGTGCCATTTATTTTTCGCTCGCATGTAACTTGAAACATAAAATTTATTCAGAAAATGACAATTAACATTCAAGAGATTGCCATTTTAAGTGAGCAGAGATTTTGTTTACATGCACAAACAAGACACAGCCAAGAGGCCTGCATTTCAGAGACGTTATATGGCATTCTCCCCAAAGTAAAATATTTTGGAATTTGTTAGAAGCTTTCCAAATCTAATCCAACCCAGAAAATTCCAAGAAAACTTTTTTTATTATTTGGGACATGTATATACACTATTTCTACCCGCAATGGGGTGCACAAAGATCAGTGTCATCACTAGGATTTGTGTCACCCGCTTAGGAGGGCAGTGTGACACTCCCACAATGGACCCCCTCCCATGTGGTATGTGAGGCAATGGCTGCAAACCTAAAGACACTTTCTTGGGAGCAAGACCCACTGAACACAATGGGGCTTACTTCCTAGTAGTCATGGTTAGGAGGCTGGTCCGAAGGTAGTGGGTTAATTCAATTGATTGTTCACAGTCAGTTACAGATTGATCTCATGGTTAGGATTGTGCTCTATCTGAAGTGGTGGTTGTGGTGTTGCTCCATTGCCCCATTCCCTGTTGGTTTTTTGCAATAGGTTTTGACAGAAAAAAGGATATTTCACTGTGCCTTGTTCCATTGCATTATCTATGAAAATAAACATTGAATGATATTTTCAATGACATTATTTGAAAATAGGGGTGCAGTCCGACTCTCTCAGCCACTGACACCACTATCCAGGAAGCTTTGTGATTTACTAACCCTCCTATGAGTGCAAAAGGCATTCTATTAATCAAATAATGGGGTCAATTAGATCTCTATTGAATCATACAGTTCTGAATAGGTAGGTATATTTCTTTGGATTACAAATATCACAAAAATTGTTAAAATTGCTAAATTCCATTGCAATAACCCATATCAAGTCATATACCATTGGATGAATATTTTCTAACAGGATCCAATGCAAAAACAGCTTTGTAATATCTCATTCTTATCAAAAGTTATGGCCAAAAAAATGAAAAATCAAATAAGTCCTATGGAAAGTGAAAACGAGCCATATCACATTTTTATTCATGAGTAGACAAGTGTGCCTAAGGCTGCAATCCTAAACATAATTTTCTGGGAGTAAGACCCATTGAACATGGGTCAATGGTTAGGTCAGTAGACATGGTTAGGATTGCACTCTCTGCCTGCTGTAAAGGGCAGACTGAGATGAATCCAACACCCCTAGAACGGTTCTGATCCAACAGAGGCTAAGGCTGCAATCCTATCTCCAGTTAGGCCGTCTGAAGACCTGGCAAAAGCCCTGTGCTGACCTGGCAAAAGTGCTGTAAGACACTTCTGTGCTACTCCTCAGGAGAGGGTTAGACCAGTGCACAAACATGTACTTGCCTCCCTACACTCTCACAGGTATGGGGAGACCGATAAATTGTGCTGTCCCAGATTAGCATTGCACCCTTAATTAGTAAGGTGATTTTTAAATATGAAAATATTAATGTATAATTGTTTTAATTACCATAATACTGATAATACTGATAATAATTAACTAAACAATTTTGACATATTAAAGTGTCAAAATTTGTAGGCCCAAGGTGCCAAATGACCTAGGTATGCCACTGCAGGGGACACCTTTGCTTTTAATGTCAGATAAGTGGGCCTATTCATTTGGAAAGGATTACAGTACAAACCTTTCCATCTGTACTTGTTAAGCCTCCCTCCTAGGATAGTTGTGTGATACCACTTCTTTCTTTTTAAACTTCATCTCAAAACACAGTTTTTCTGTGAAACCTTTGACCCCACAACATTTAATCCTCAACCCCAGTTGAAACAAAGGTAATCCCGTGTCAATTCACATAGCCCTTTCTTTGGCATTTCCAAGCAGGCAGCTAAAATATGGCTTCACTGAGCCATATAGGGGTGGTACTGATGCTGTGCAACCTGCTGGCAGCTCTCGAAAATGATGTACTCAACCATGGGCGGAAGACGGATAATTGTGATCCCACTGGCTCAAAGTTTATACTCCAGTGTTATTTCTAATGGGTGGGAGAAAAAGTTCAAATAAAACTGGAATGTATTCTAGAAAACAACCTGATTGGGATACCTTTGACTTGATGACAAATTGCACAGGCTATTATAACACTAGCAGAATGTGTAGGATTTGCCAAAGATCACTCTGTGCTACCTCCAATTTTATGGCTCCATCAGCAACCCATGGAAGTGAGAGCACTTCTGTCATTTGGAGGGGGAAGCAAAACTTTCATGTTCTCACCAGATAGCTGCCAAATTTTTAAAAACCAAAATGCTATAGAAAAATGCCATAAGAAGAGACCTACTGGATCACGCCATGAGCCCATCTACCTATATCTTCCTGTATCTCGTAACTTCCTATATCTCACATCTCACAGATGCCTCAGAGAGATCAAAAGAAACATGATGCTGTGTCATGATGTAGAATTGTTTTAGGGCTCTAGAGTAGAGCTACTCTTTTTTTGCTAACGGGGGAATAGCAGTTTTTTTTTGGGGGGGAGCACTTTCGACTTTTGGGTCTGTCACAGAAAATTGCCCCACTCTAAAATTGATAAAAGAGTATGGTGGAAGACAGTAGAAGTACCAAAATTAGAACAAGTATTGCTGAAATTATATGAAATGGTGGAAATAGATAACCTATCAGAAAGGTTAAAAGGAGATTTAATGAGGGAAGGTAAGTGGAAAACCTTTTATGGATGGGTACAGCAGAGAATCGATTCCGGTCTAATTATAAACAAAGGAGCAATAGTTTAAAAATCGTTAAATTACTAGAATATAAGCGATGCTTATGTAAACATGTATTAAAATGTTGTATACCCAGTTATGTTTTTATACTATAATAAATAAAAATAATAGTAAAAAAAATAAAATTGATAAAAGAGGCATGCAACACCATCCCCTCTTTTGCCCTGAACCCTGTCTACTTTTGGTGAAAAGTTAACATAAAACTTCCAACCAACCTCAGTACTAACTGTTGTAGCAGAATTAAAAAAAACTGAAAAACCCACGTAAAACCCTATCTTGTGATAGGAACAAGAGGCTGATTCATATTGACTCCAGTAGAGTAGGAGAGCAACTGGGCAAACAGCTGGAATCGGAGACATAGGTTTGAGGAGAGGCAGAGCCACAACCTGCTCCCCCCAGTGGTCTTATTGGTACACTTTGCCAATCACCCCTCAACCAACCAACCATCAGCCCTGGGATTGGTGGGGAACCACTCTGACAGTGCCTACGAAACCATGTCTGAAGACTGCCCTTTCTTTTAAAGCCAGCGACTAGTGGTATGAAACTTCATTGGAGCTTTTCAGCACTGCTAGAAGCCACACCTGCCTCCTTCAAGCAGAATTAATTGTGATCCAGCAGAGGCTCTTCTTATGACTTCACCATAATTACATCCAAGTCTGGGACAGCAGATGTGGATTGTCCATAGTGCACAAAACACAAGGATCATCACTGATGTTCTACTGTATAATCTACACTTCAAAACTAGCAAGTGAGGCCCAATCTTATACTTACCACATATCCATGGTTAGGATTGAGTTGCAGAATGCATTCAATCAGTGTGTTGTACATCATGAGTGCACTGTCAGAAACCCTGCACCTTCCTGTCCACATTGAACATTCTCCGACCTATGGCAAATAAAGGTAATTTAGCATAAGAGTCTGGAGGAGGTCTAGAGAGTCTGGAGACCAGTATAGGAAAGCAGAGGATGAAAGAAAGGAGGGTTGAGGATGGAGAGGGGTCAGGAATGGATGGATCTGGTTTACGAGTAGACAGGATCTTGTAGTGCAGGTATTTGTGGACTTGCAAAAGCCATTAACATCAGCAGCGTAACAGCAGGTTTCAGGTCCATGTTTCTTTGCACACAGTACTGTCTGCATCTTGGGTAGAAGAAGTGTATAGGATTGGACTGCAAGTTTTGAACTGCTTCAATTGAATCTGAAACAATCTAAAAATTTATGTTTCTCTAGCAATGCTGGTCCACAGGCAGCCCAGTCCCATGTTTCATAGCAGCCAGGGCTGCAATGGCACTGAAATGGTATGGTGTTGAAATCCTATGGAGCTGGAAAGCAGCAACAAGGGCTGCTTGGGGTAGTGGAGCTATGTTTCTGTATCCCATGTAATTAGGGTTGCTATATGTTCCCCAAAACAGGGATAATCTCAATTTTGGGGGATTGTGTTCACATATTGGCAAATGGGACAAAGGGTCCTCTCCCAGTTTTGTGGAAGATAATTATGGCAACCCTACATGCAATGGCCACAAAGCCCTGATGTGTCTTCTCAGATATGTGCCTGCTATTGAGTGTACACAGATTTAAGAAGACCCATGCTGGTCTCCTGTTAGGATATAGTGGCACGGCCTACCACCATCTCTGCCTCCTTCCCATCCTTCTCCTTATAACACAATGTAACACTGAGGGCAAAAGCCTAACCAATTTAGACCAGCACAACACATCTGTCTCCCCATTTCCATGGTGGTGTGGGAAACTGGTGTATATATGTGCATTGGCCTAATGCCTCCCAGGGGTGGTGCAGAAGTGTCTTACAGAACCACCCCAAGGCCAGTATGGGACTTGTGCGAGAACTTGTGTCAGCCTAACTGGAGTTTAGGATTGCAGCCTTATCCTACAATCTAGAGTAACTATGGGAAGACGTAAGAGGAACTTATTTTGGATTGCGCTATACATTTCCCATAGGTTTCCCATAGGGGGCACTGTAACAACATCAGTGTGAAAGATCCCATAGTTACTCTGGATTGTAGCTAAGTGCCAGTGTTTGGCTGGTATGGCCTATTAGGACTGGATCCTCACACACACATCATTGCTAAGTGTGATTATCATAACATGATAAATAGGCATGTGTGGACTAGCCTTGAACATTGTGTGAGTGTGGCCAGGAAAAGAAACGTAGCGTCAGTCTTGGTTGATATGTGAAAAGCTGTGTCCCAACCTCTTCTTTTAGATCACAAGGCAAGCTACTTTGTCTCGGCACCGACACAATGACAGGCTGTCTGACCCCAGCTCATTTTCTACTCTGAGAACAAATGAAAGTGACACACAAAGTGATTTGTTATTTGCCGTAACCTGTACTCCATTGTTTGCAGGAGACTATACAGTATATAGTCAGGCCTATGTATTTCAGAAGGTACAAACCTTGTAGCTGTTCAGATGATAATATCACACTTTGGAGAAAATGGAAAACATTTCGTACTTTGACACTGAAAGACTTTGATAACATATCGTCCGCTTAGAACTAGAAACATTTTTAGACCCAGGTGCTAATCCTTTCCTATCCCACTTGTGTCTCTCCTTTCCAATGCTTGTTTGAATTCTTTATTGCCTTCTAATAAAAAACCTAATATTCATATGAATCATAGAATAATAAGAGTTGGAATGGGCCTGGTAGGTCAAGTCCAACCCCCTACCTGTTGCAGGAAAATTTATTTTATTATGAAATTTTATTATGAAATTTATTTTATTATTATCATTTGCTTAATTTATTATATATATATATATATATATATATATATATATATATATATATATACACACACACACACACACACACACACACTAGTGGAATATACCCATGTTGCAAGAGTAAAATTCTCCCATACACCATCCCCCTTGTGCAACTCCCATTGCACAACACCCTCCCATGTGGAGCAATGCTCTCCCGTGGCCAGCAACATCCCACCATAAACATCAAACCGCCATGCACATTAACCCCCTTGTGCATCAACCCCCATGCACAACATCCCCCATGAGCAACATCCCGCCATGTGCACCAATCCCTCCATGTGCATTATCCCCCATGCATAACACACCCACAACATCCCCTAGCATATACCATTCCATCCAGTTCAACACTCCCATGCATGACATCCCCATGCGTATCACCCCTCTCCTCTGCACAACATCCCCCCAGTGCACCCTCCCTCCCAGTGCATCAGGTACCAGGCACCAAACTGGCTGGATGTTTATCAGAAAGTCTTCAATGTTAAGTACAGTGGTTCCTTGTAAGACAAATAACTTATAAGAAGAACGCTTTGTAATACAAACTAAAATTTGTAAGAAATTCTGCCTTGTAAAACAAACAGTGCCTTGTAAGACAGTTTTACAAGGAAAATTTGTTGTAAAACAAATGAATTGATGGATCTGCATTATGAGCAAGAGCAAGAGGTTATGGAGGAGATCTCTCTCATCTGCAGAGGAGGAGGAGAATAAGGAGGAGGAATCCTTCACATCAGATGAGATTAAGGACATTTGTAAACATTGGGAAATTCTGCAAAATTTTGTAGAAAAGCACAACTCAAATAAGACTCAAATAAGTGCAGGTGATGAATGCAGATGCAATGTCACTTTTCCGTTAAATCCTCTAAAGGAGACAAAAGCAAGTGTCATTAGAGAGGTTCTTTGTTAAAGTTGCTAAGAAAGACACCAGTGACTCTTTTAGTGAAAATTAGTCAACCATAAAAGTTTTTCTTTTCTGTTTTAATCTACAGTATGTTTTTATTAATATTACAGTGATTGTGTTATACATTATATTACAGTGTTTTGAATTTGATTACGGTGTTTTGTCATCATTTTTACATACAGTTAATATTTTTATATGAATATTTTGGGTGGTGGAACCAACTGTCTAAGTTTCCTTTATTTCCTATAGAAAAATATAAAGAACTTTGTATAAAGAATGCTTTGTAAGACAAACATGCTTCCAGAACGAATTATGTTCATCTTACAAGATACCAGTGTATAGGACAAAAACACATTGCTCCTTTTTCATCCCCGTAAGGGTTAAATTTCTCAACATCAGTTCTTGGTGGGTCCTCACATCACAGAAGGAATACCCTCCCCAAATTTCACAGTTGTAGGTCCAGGGGTTGGGGCAGGGCGTCCCTCAGTCAGGGACTCCTCAAAGTAAAGTATAGGGAGGAAAATGTGTTGTGCCCCTTTTCATCCTCTTCCAGTTGGAATTTCTGAAAAACAATTCTCAGTGGGTGCCTCCATCACAAAAAATATACCCTCCCCAAATTCCACACTTCTTGGACTAGTGGTTTTGGCTGGGCATTGATGAATGAGTGAGTGAGTGAGTCAGTGACTTTTCAATTATTTGGGAATTTTACATTTTGAGCAGCTGCCATTTTGTATTCCCATTGGGGAAAAATAGTGTTCTTCCATTACATTTCATGTACTATTTCTGGTTTTTATAGGCTCCGGTTAAGATGCAACTGCTTTTATTTGTTTTTATCGTTATAACTTTTTAGTACTGTTTTTATTCTTTTATAACATGCTGTTTTATGATGTTTTAAATGTTGGATTTTATGAATTGCAATTATAATGTGTTTTTTTTAATTGATTTTGAGCACAATCCTAACCATGTCTACACAAAAGTAAGCCCCATTGTGTTCAATAGGTCTTATTCCATGAGTCGGATTACAGCCTTTATGTTATTTTTACGTGAGCCGCATGTTTTTTTTACATGTTTACATCCATCCATAAGTGGCACTTGTTTAATTCTGAGGCTGTTTTAGGTTACCTTTCCCTACACTGGTTCCCTCCTCTTGAGCAATCATCCTAGACACTTTTGAAATTCATTTGCCAATTGATAAGTCACTTAAGAATTGCTTGATTTCTGGCCTGGATTGAATTTGCATTTGTCTGATTCTTTAATAAAGTTTAGATGTCAGGTTTTTAAATGACATGGATGAGATTCCACGGGGCTGACCCTACCACGAGATTTCCTCCGTTGCACATGGGTGTGGGGAATCTCACAGTATTCCCACAATTGTTAGATGTTTTATTTTTCAAAAAGATGGGAGAACAGTCATCTCTGTGTTATTTGTCCCTGTGCCTCACATGGCAGAGTGATGAAATTTGTCTTCTTCGGAGCAGAGGCTAATTGGATTAACCTTGCTGTTCTTCACCTCAAGATTGTTAGAAAGTACGCTCTTTGGGAAGTTTTCCATCATGTCCCAGTCTATTTTCCCACTCACTCACCCCCAATTTTGCTTAACTCTGAGCCTGAAGGAAAGCTCTGAAAAATGTCAGTACTTGTGCATTACTTTGTAGCAATTTATTAGGTTCTGGTAAATAAAAAAATGGTCAGTGGAATCCTATGTATGAAGCAAGCCCCACTGAATTCAGTGGACCTTACTCCCAGGAAAGTGTGCATAGAACTGTCACCTGCACCTTGTATTTTGAATTTGTTCTGGTTTATGATATTAAAGATGTGTTCGCTTTGGCAGCATATGAACTAAAATTGGAAGGATACAGAGATTAGATAATAAAGATGTGACCCTCTGTTTGGAAATTAAGAGCCCAATCCAATCTGGCCCCAGCACCAATAAAGGGAGGTACTGCAGGGGCGGAATTTGGCACAGGAGAGGATTTGGACCATCATAGCCCTTCTTGGCCAGATCCTACTCTGAAAATCTGTAAATCAAACTGTCCTCACTGGGACCCAGGTTGCGCAAATTTCATAGCACATTTCATCCCACCTCTTCAACTCTAACATACCAGAACTGTACATATTTTTAAGTGACACAGTTATAGGAGTTAGTATTCTAGGATATTTTGTTTTGAATGTTTGACTGGATTCAATAAAGCACATTTTTTAAATCATGGAAATAAATGCTTAATAACTGTTTTTGTGATGAAGGATTACTGGTAACAAAAAATGTCATGTAGCAAAAATTATAGTGATTGCTCTTGTAAACAGAAGAAAACAAAAGTTTTGGAAAAAGTTTGAAAGTGATTAGGAACTTTAAAAAAATTCTGTCCCTACATGCACTCTGCAACATTTAATTTGGATTTAATAGGGTAGCAAATACTTGTTAAATACAAATCTGATTACCAAGTATATATTTATTGGTGTTTAGCATGTATTATTATTTTTTTCTTTTACACCATTTGTAAACCTCAATAAAAGTATGTGACACACCATGCAAAGCTAGGGGGAAGATTTTTTTATGACAGTTTCATAATTGTAAATTATATTGCAATTAAATAATGTAATTGCATTATAATTACATAATTTATTTATGGGATTACAACAAAGCCTATTTAATACAGATTCTGATTTAACTCAGAGTATAGATTCCACATGAAGAAAATTGCTAACTTGGAAAACCTACTGTTCATTTGTTTAAGTTAATAAAATACCCTACGAAAAATCAAGACTTTAAATACGCATACACATACGCACAAAGATAGGGCTTAAATTCCCCAACAACAAGGAGTTTGAGAATCAAAGTGAGTTGCTAGAGTGGATTGGGGAAAGCAGCAACAGGATCCCCAGGGTGGCATTGCTGCCAAGGGCAAGGGGTGGTTTCCACTTACCTAGAGATAGCTCCAGCCTGCTGGGAGTCTCCTCTTGTTGGTCTCCTAAGTCTCGCTGAAGATCTTTCTGAAGGGTTCTCCAAGCCTCCAAACTTCTCTCTTTTGTTTTGTTTGTTTGTTTTTGGTTTTTTTTAAACTACTTTCTGTTTTTATTGTGAAACCAGAAGTGGTTTTTAGAAAACTTTTTACAGAAGTATAAAGAGGGGCCGGAGCAGTAACAGGATTCAAAGAAATTAACAACCGGTTCTATGTCCATCTGGCAGCCACTTTTACATGGCTATTTTTAAACCTTATATGTCCTATCTCTTATTAACAACTGGTTCTATAGAGTAGGTGCAAACCTGCTGGAGCCCACCACTGGCCTGGAGGGGCAACAAGGATGGATCCATTGGATCCAGAACTCAGTATTACTCAGTATTGGGTCTAGTCCCTCTCAACTCTGCACCAGCTATTTATCTGGCACAGACTTCAGTAGGTCAACTGTGGGACCCACTTCTTTACCTGGGGAAAGGGAATAAATGTCCCCTTCCCTCTAAGAGCCATTAGTGGCTACTTGGTGTACCTACATATGATGCCACGGAAGCCATTTTAGCTCCACTGCTCCTTTTGGTGGCGGGCAGCTCACTATTGAGATATACATTCCCCTTAGATTTCACTTCAGGAGAAATTGGGTGTCAATTATGTTTGAAAGGAATAAATAAAATTATTACTTAGCTGCACGCAAGGAATAAAAACCAGTGGGAACTGCAAGTAAACTCCAAGCAAGGACAATTAAAAGTCTGGTTTAGGTACCATTGAACATCTCAGTATGCTCAGCCCTGTAAATTATGACAGAGTGGCATTTTTTTGCTCCCTCTCTCCCTTTGAAGTAGTAAACATCCATTACATGCCGACAACAGTATACAAATATGCCACTGATCCTCTGGTCCTTGATAAGATGCCAGCCTCGCAGTATCAGTATTTGCATAAACAGCTGGAGTTTTCCTGGACCTCTTTCTGTCATCTAGCTGGATGCCTTCCTGATTGTTTGTACTTCATCATATCTCCAATGAGCCTGTTTGTTTATGATCTCTCTGACAACTTTATATACGCCGAAATGGATAAACTCCAGAGTCACGTTTAATTTAAGCAGATTTAGAAATAAATTAAGTGGAATAGTGAATTGGAACCGCCTGGGCAAACCGGCAGCATCTGCATTTTCACAAGTTGCAATCGTTCATTGGGAATCCTGAATATTTGCAGTGCCTTGAAAAGGAAATGCTACAAAACTGTGCCAGGTGAAGGACAGGAGGAACACTATTGTGATAATCGAATCTGAACCAAAAAATGTGTTAAATAAAAGCAATTTAAAAAATTGTGTCCCTTTAAAAACAGCTTTTCTTACTGCTGTAGAGAGGAATGAGTGATCAGAAATGCAAAGGAATGAAACGGAATAATTGGTTGCATAACTACCTTTCTACAACAATAGAAAAGCAGTTTTTAGAACTCTGATTTGCAGTGGCCATTCATGTTCAGTCAAATGCATGAATAAAAATCAGTAACAAGGTTGGACATGTACAAGTGCAAGTATACTTGTTTAATTTACAGGTATTTATAAATTCTTAAATATAAAAGAAATGAAATAAATATTGCATTTATATTGTAAACAAATACAACATAAATGAATTCAGAGGGAGAGAGCTGATGCATTCCCTCTCTAGGCTAGGGCTGCAATCCTAAGCACACTTTCCTGGGAGTAAGAAGATCCATTGAACACAATGTGGCTTATTTCTGAGTAGACATGGACAGGATTGTGCCCTTAGAATTCTTTCCATATACAGCAGCTCAGCTCAGAGGGGGAAAGAAATTCTATGTTGTTGTTTTTTTTAAGGGTATTAATCAAGATGTCCTTCAGCTCAGCAACTCCATTTCAGTGGATTTTTTTCCTTGGAAAAATCCTGCCAATCTCTTCTGGCTCCTTTAATTACCCAGAGATCCAAGCTTGCACAATTTACTGTTATTTTGGCGCAATAAATGCCATTTTGCATTTAGACAAATAAAGATTAAATGCAAAGGATCGATGGATGCTAATATCATTTGGGGGACAGGACTGCTTAGATTGCTGTAATTTGTTTGGAGTTATTGCTTTATTGAAAACCTTACCATTTCTGGAAATTTTAATGACTCATGCCTATTCCCTGAGTGGTTTCACATAAATGATGCCTTGTCTGTCCTTGTTTGCTTTAATGGCAACGGTAAACTCAGTCTGCTTCAGTGCATTTTTTTAAAGAATGTACAACCGCACTGTGGAAAGAGATGAAGTGTTAATATTTTCCTAATCTTTACAGCCATGATTTTCAGACTCTGTGCCAGGACACAATAGCATACCGCAAGGGCAGAGGAGACCTAAAGGATGCCTTGAACATTATATCTATCAGAGTTAGGATGGAGTACTGTAACACTGATTTTTCTCTAGGATAACATGTAGCTTTTTTCATTCCATGACCTTATTGTTGCAGGACTTTTTTTTCTGATTTCCTATTTAATAAGAATTTCTAAAATGGGCAACCAACAATCCTAATCCTCAATTAAGCTGGCACAAGTTCTGTGCTGACCTGGGGGGTATTGCAAAAGTGTTGTAAAGCACCTCTCCCCCACTTGGGAGAGGGTAAGGCCAATGCACAAACACCCAGCATAGCATGTACCACCACCCCACTGGCTAATGGCCAGAAGTAGCCTTTCCATTGGTGTCACTTTCTCCAGGGTGTCAGAAAGTGTTTATGGTGCTTTCACAATATCCGATGCTGCAGCTGCAGTACTGGTGCTTGGCCGCCTTTGGATTTGTCTGTAAATGAGTAAACAGAGCTGAATTCAGTGGTTGACCTTTGCAACTGCTCCGGTTACAGAAAACTAGTCCCCATCCAAGGAGGACCTCATTGTTCCACTACATTGCCACAAGATGTTCCAGGGACAGGGATTATTAAAAACTATTCACAAGGCAGATGAGTTAATCTGGGGGAGGGTTGGGATTTGGAAGGTTCTGTCTTAAATAAAAGTGGAAAATAGGTTTATTCCACTTGTAAGGTGGAGGTCATTGCAGAGTGATCATGGTTACAAACCTAAACTCTAGTTAGGCCAGCCTAAGCCCTGGCATAAGTCAGGTGCTGACCTGGGGGTATAACAAAAGTCCACCCAGCCAGTGTCTCTTGTTGCTGTCTATAGCATAATGTCTGGCCTCCCAACCTGAAATAGCCCGTGATGACATTTTTATAGTTATTTTTGGGAGCTGCTCACTTTGTCTTCAGTGCATGGCGGAGGATATCATATAAGCGGTGGTGGGATTCAAATAACAACAGGTTCTATGTCCTAATAACCTATATTAACAACAGGTTCTATGTCCCATTAGTAACCAGCTCTCAGAACCAGGCACTCATTAGCAAAGGGTTCTATAGAACCTGTGAGAACCCCCTGAAGCCCATCACTGCAAATAAGGCTGCAATCCTAACCTGCAGTTAGGCTGGCCTAAGCCCCAAAACAAGTCCTATGCTCACCTGTGGATGTCACCAAAATGCCATAAAACACTTCTACACCACTAACATGCACTTGCCTCCCTACATAATCATAGCAATGGGAAGACCAATGAGTTGTGCTGGCCTAGATTAGGATTGCACCCTTCCAGGTTAGTAACATATATATTAAAAAAGACATAAGAACCCTTTCCTGCTACCAACAATCTAACTTGATTGTCCTTCATTTTGATATTTTATAGTGATAATTAATAATGGAAACTTATTTTAAACAAACGGGAAAACACGTGCATATACAATGTCTGAAAAAAATGTTTTGGTCAAATAATGTTAAAGGTTACATGAAGAAAAAAGTTAATAGACTGAAGTTTATAGCTGTTTGCATAACTGTCACATCTGTGTGTAAATTAACTTTCTACTCTGCTGGCTGGAATGCAAAAAAAATCCAATAAACTCTTAATAAAAAATGGAAAGGTCATATGTAAATATCAGATATCTTGCAAATGAAGCAGAAAACAGAAGGGTTTGCATTGGAAATAAAATGTAAAAATAAAACATATTTCATGTAGTGTTTTGGCTTGAGTTGTGGAAGTTTTGTTATGAGATGTTTTTGTCATAATATGCAATGAATATATATGCACTTATATCTACTGTATTTCCTTGAAATAAATGCGCCCTCAAATCTAATGCATACCAAGATTATAAAAGGCTTGAGATTTCAAAAAATGTTTACTGGTGATTGTAATGAGCAGCTGCAAAGCAAGTGCAAAATTTAATTTGACTGCATTAAACAATGAGTTATATGACAATAATAATGTGACAATGGGTTTATGTAATGATTTTTACCTAACAGCATTACTGTATACAATAATGGGTTTATGTTGCATTTTAATACAATAAACTGTTAAAACTAAATAATGACTTATAATGAAAATACTGTATTTACTTGAATCTAACGCACCATCAAATCTAATATGCACCCCAATTTTGGAGACTTTGGGCACAATCCAGAGTGAGTGCAGTGAGGAGTGCCCTAGCTCGGCTGTCCCAACTATTCTGAATCCAGAGTAGATATTTATGCTAGGTCCAGAGATTTAGGAGGTCTGGGCTGCCCTAACTGCTCCAGAGCATGCTCAGTAGGCACCAAATCAGTGACACCTACGGAGGGCTTACTCCCGAGGAGACCCCCTCAGATCACACTGAACAAGGAATACCTTATAAGGAGTCCCTGATGAGATGCCAGTATAGTCTATAGTGAATACAAGGGGCTTCTCGGAGAGGCCTCCTATATCCCCAGGTTAGTGGCTGACATAGTTGTGCCATATCCTGAGGTAGAGAGGAGGTTGCAGATAGGCTGGCCAAGAACTCAGATTTTTGGTCAACACTGCCACTCCTCCTCTGCCTTATCATGGATCCCAATAGGTCTACTCATTACTATACCTTCACCTGAGGTGGTATAACTGAGAAGATGGAAGAGGGCATTTCTGCCCTGGAAACAGCCTCTGAATACAGAGTAACTGCTCTGCCCTAGGCAATGCTAAACATGCCCCTCAACTTGCCTCTTCTGAACCGCCTAGGCTGCCCAAGTGCAGGGTGACCCAAGGGTAAGCCAAGAGCAAAAGTGCAAACATAACAATATAATTGAGGCTGCAATCATAAACATACTTTCCTAGGAGTAAGACCCATTGAACACAATGGGGCTTAATTTTGAGTAGACATGATTAGTATTGTGCTCTTTATCAAATAATAAAAAGTATCCAATTAAAATATGAAATAATCCAATAAACTATTATACTAAACCTCAGATGAATGGTCTTATCCAGTGCAAAATTGTTAAATATAGAGTGGAATTATTTTGTTTTGCCTGTAGTAATCAAATGCAATAAAAACAAAATCTTGGATTAAATATTCTTTGTAAGATCAACTTGCAACCCAAGAACTTCAAGAGGGGTGGCTTATCTCCACAGACACTACACTGAGTCGTACATTCCTTAGCACATAGTCTCTGAATGGGTTATGGGAGATCTGTCTATCCTTTTTTAAAGCAGACATCTGAATTTGGTACAGAGTGGAAAACACTGTCCTCATGAGCTCATTCTTATCTGCGGTACATGTTGGTTTCATAATGAAACATGACAGAAGATTGGATTTAAATATAGCATTATAAAGATAACGCTCGTGAAAACAATCTTGTTTGATGTAATGTTTTAATATCTTTATCCATTTAAATGTACCAAATATACACTTAATTATCATAAAGACTATTTTATCCAGACACCCATGGTTTCTCATTTTCATGCCTTTCAAGCTTCTTCTTCATTTTGGCTTTCAAATTCTCTTCAACATTTAATATGAAACTTTGCCAGTATTCAATCAAGTCAACTATGAGAACTCCATATTTCTTTAAGAAATATACTTAAGTTTAAGAAATAAAGTTCTTATAAGTTGTATTTGATTAACCATTTGAGGATGAAAATCAAAAGAAACCACAGGCCCGTAGTTCTGAAATAAAAGGGTACCTAAGGGGGGCCGTGGTGAACAGGGTGACCATATATAATGGAGGGCAGAGTGCCTCTACCTTTAAGCCTTGCATAAGCAGCACCTGCCTCAATTCCTTCTTCTATTCAAGGCTTAAAGGTAGAGGCACTCTATCGTCCATTCTATATGGTCACCCGTATGGTGAACTCACAGGGACTCCACAAGATGGCCTTGGTGGCATTTGCTTATTAGCCCTTCTAGGCACCACCATCTAGCGGCGCAATCCAAAGTAACTACGGGGAGTCCTCGCTCCAGTGTATGAACAATTTACTCTGGATTGCAATATGAATTTCCCATAGGTTTTGCAGTGATGGGCTCCAGCAGGTTCGCACCTACTCTATAGAACCGGTTGTTAATGAGATATAGGACATATAAAGTTTAAAAATAGCCATATAAAGTGGCTGCCAGATGGGCACAGAACCGGTTGTTAATTTCTTTGAATCCCATCACTGACTAGGTGGTGCTGTAACTACGGGGGCACTTAATGTCTCGTATGTGCTCCTGTAGTTACTCTGGATTGTAGGGTATGTTCTTATAAGATATAGGGCAATCCAAGATGATGGGACCCATCTTTCTGGCTCTCCCAGAATGATGGTGCCCTTGAGGAAGTAGAGATTGCCATGAAAGCAGAGTGCCAGGACAACAGTAAGATTAGGAATTGCAACCCTATATTCCTTCCTCAAAATTAATCAGATTTTTCCCAACTCTGCCACCAAGGAATCTATAAAATGGCAAGTTGATTTTACTATTTGGGTGACATTTAATTATCTCAGGTGTTTCCATCTTTGTCCAGTGTGGGAACTTTGTTTCCCAGCTTAGGCTTCACACCAGGATGCTGGAAAGATGCAACTGAGAGCACTCACACCTGAGTTTGCATATGCAAGTTTTCATATGGAAACACTGCATTTAATTATTACATTTGATACTGCATTTATTTAATACTGCAGTTTATGCTCGTTTATGACTGAGGTGTTCAGAAAAAACCATCAGGAACTGGGCTGTCCCCCACTATGTTCAGTATTGTTTTCCTCCACATTGATCTGATATTTTGTCCACGTACAGCAGGGTGACCATATAGAATGGAGGACAGAGTGACTATACCTTTCACCATTCATAGAAGGGGGAACGGAGGCAGTTGCTGCTTTCTACACGCTTCTACTAAACCTGCCTAAATTCCCTCTTCTAAGCAATGGTTAAAGATACATGCACACTGTCCTCCATTCTATATGGTCACCCTGATTTACAGCCTCTAGATTAGCTTCAAAATGTTGTTTCAATGAAATCTCGCTGCAACGTAAAACCTCAAAATAGACTTGTGAGCTTGCAAAACTCAAGGACTGTCAAGAGCTCTTGAAAACATATTAAAAAGGAAATATAGAAAACAGGAAAAAGAGGAAATTGGCCTACTCAAGCCTCGACATTTTATGATAAAGGCTGCAATCCTAACCTCCATTTAGGCTGGCTTAATCCCCAGCATAAGACCTGTGCTGATCTGAGGGTGTCACAAAAGTGCAGTAAGATGCTTCTGCCCCACTCTTAGGTGGCGGGGGTGTGTGATTAGGCCAATATACAGGCATATGCTGACCTCCCCACACCATCATGGAAAGATGGGCCAGGTGAGTTAGGCTAGCCTCAATTTCTTAGGATTGCACCCATGGTTTCAAAGGAATCAATTAGAACTCGAAGGTTATTGTGCCAGGATGCAGAGGGCTTTTTTAGGAAGAAGGAAAGAAAGGCTTCAATCCTAACTCCACTTTCCTGAGTAAGTAATATTGAACACAATGAAAATTTCTTCCGAGTAGACATGCTTAGGATGGCATAAAATTTGACACATTTTCCATTTCCCGTTCTTCAGAACTTCCTCTGCTAGGGCATCACAGAGTACCTTCCTGCTGCTGAATTATGTATGGAAACCGCAGCAGAAGGGATGCTGCTAAAATGTAGCCCATATATAATCAGAGTGTTTGGCATAATCATTGGACTCTCCCATTTCTTAAAAATTTGATCAAAACTCTCATATTATCTTGTTAGTCCTTAGTATTTGATGAGTTCCTATCTGAAAACAAATTGTGTGTTTCTGGCCTTCTAGAGTTGCCGTATGTCCCGGAAAACAGGGACAATCCCAGTTTTAAGGGGTTGTGTTCACATACTGGCAAGTGGGACAGAGGCTCCTCTCCTGATTTTGTGGAAGAGAATTATGGCAAATCTATGGCCATCATAAGTTTAATGAGATCCCTACCTACATTTCTGGCCCTCATCAGGCACCATGAATACTACTCAATCTATGATATGAAAGGGTTTGATACTCTTGGTCTAGAACAGGGTTCTCTAAACTATTTGACAAAGAGGGCTACATCATCTCTCTGATACTGTCGGTGGCCAGAAAACTAATTTACTTTTCAAATTTGAATAAATTTACATACATTTACAAATAATGGAGTGGATTACAAGGCTTGCCCAAGAAATGGATAGAGAGGTCTTGCTGGGGGCCACATTGAGGTTTTCCAAGGGCTGCATCTTGCCCCCCTGGGCCATGGTTTGGATACCCCTGGTCTAGAATTAAGGAGTGCCAGGGGACAAGGTAGACGAGGGGGTGCTGGGCACAAAGTATCTATTACCTGCTTTCCCATTCAAAGACAAAGCAAGCAATACAGTAAAAAAGAAATTGATTACAAAATAAATTTAAGGTATCTCAATCTCAGCCTATCCAGGGCTACATTTCCACTATAGCTTTAATTCACTTTTAATGCATTTTTATTACCCCAATGCATTCTGGAAGGGGGGACCCAATCAGGCATCAGGCCTTGGAACCAATTCTAGCACTCAGCAGCCTTGTTGGTGGGGAAAAAACATCAATGGGATGATAAAGAAGAATTAATCTTCACCCTGCATCCTACGTGTATAGTTTGAACAGTCAACAAGTCGCTTGTCCCAAGATGTCTGGAGGACTGAACAGCAGCCAGTATAAAATAGCTGGAGCTGGAGACACACCGTTACATTTCATTGCCAATTTGTTTGTTTTTTATTTTATATTTGCCAGTCTGCTTGAGGACCTGTTATTTCAATGAAAGGTAGAAATTCTAGATGGTATATTTTTATTCAATCTTGCCAGGTCTGCTTTTTCTCTCCAACTTTTAGACGGCTTTAATTAAGCCTTCTTGGAAGTAAAGAAAGGCTTTCCTTAGGGGAGGAAAAAACACCACCGTAGCTCTAGTTTGAAGAAAAACAGTTGCATTCATTATTTTTGCTTTAACCTTTAAGACAATTAGCTTTTGGCGACTAAGCAAATTCATAGTTTTGAACAGCCTAAATCAGACCTATTTAAAGAATAATTATATACAAAAATGTTCAATGTTAACTTTTTTCCCTAAACAGAAAAAGTTCCATAACCAACATTCATTGACTTTCCTTTTTCATTTCTACACTGCTCCAATATTGGGGGTTTAGGGGACAGGATGGTTGTCTATCCTGAACATGGTCTTTGACCAAGACCAGACCTAACTGATCTGCTAGATGCAGGGAGGGCACCAGTATGCAGATCTCTTCTTGTCTCATGTAATTCTTCTTATGTTCCTATGATCTCTTATAGAGTGGAATAACTTTTATTAATAACTAGCAAAAAGCGTACCCGCGTTGCGGGTGTAACATTTCCCCCTATGCAATCCCCCCATGGCGCAGAAACACTCCATGTGCCACTTCCCCCATGCGCATCACCCCCCCATGTGCAACATCCCCTCATGCACAACTTTCCCCCATGCGCAACTTTCCCCATGTGCAACTTTCCCCATGTGCATCATCCCTCCATGCGCATCATCCCCCATGCACAACTTTCCCCCATGTGCATCAACCCCAATGTGCAACTTTCCCCATGCGCAACTTCCCCCCATGCGCATCATGACCCCATGTGCATCATGTCCCCACATGCATCATTTCCCCATGTGCAACTTTCCCCCATGTGCAACTTCCCCCTGTGTGCATTATCCCCCGTGCACATCATCCCCCCATAAGCATCATCTCCCATGCACAACTTCCACCCATACGCAACTTCCACCCATGCGCAACTTCCCCATGCGCATCATCCCCTCATGCGCAACTTTCCCCCATGCGCATCATCCGCCGATGCGCAACTTTTCCCCATGCGCAACTTCTCCCCATGCGCAACTTCCCCCCATGCGCAACTTCTCCTCATGCGGAACTTTCCCCCATGCACATCATCTGCCAATGCGCAACTTTCCCCCATGTGCAACTTCTCCCAATGCGCAACTTCCCCCATGCGCAACTTTTCCCCATGTGCAACTTTTCGCCATGCGCAAGTTCCCCCATGCGCAACTTCCCCCATATGCATCATCCCTCATGTGCAACTTTCCCCATGTGCAACTTTCCACCATGTGCATCAACCCCAATGCGCAACTTTCCCAAGTGCACAACTTTCCCCCGTGCACAACTTTCCCCATGCGCAACTTTCTCCCATGCGCATCATGACCCCATGTGCAACTTTCCCCTATGTGCAACTTCCCCCTGTGCGCATCATCCCCCCATACGCATCATCCCTCCATGCCCAACTTCAACCCATGCGCATCATCCCTCCATGCCCAACTTCAACCCATGCGCAACTTCCACCCATGCGCAACTTCCCCCATGCATATCATCCGCCGATGTGCAACTTTTCCCCTGGTGCAACTTTTCCCCATGCGCAACTTCCCCCCATGCGCAACTTCCCCTCATGCGCAACTTTCCCCCATGCGCATCATCTGCCAATGCGCAACTTTCCCCCATGTGCAAGTTCTCCCAATGCGCAACTTCTCCCATGCGCATCATCTCCATGCGCAACTTTTCCCATGCGCAACTTTCCACCATGCGCATCAACCCCCATGCACATCAACCCCCATGCACAACTTTCCCGCATGCGCAACTTTCTCCCATGCACAACTTTCCCCCATGCTCAACTTTCCCCAATGCGCATCATCCCCCCATGCACATAATCCCCATGTGCAACTTCCACCCATGTGCAACTTCCACCCATGCGCAACTTCCCCCATGCGCATCATCCTCTCATGCGCAACTTTTCCCCATGCGCAACTTTCCCTATGTGCATCATCTGCCAATGCGCAACTTTCCCCCATGTGCAACTTCTCCCAATGCGCAACTTCCCCCATGCGCAAGTTCCCCCATGCGCATCATCCCTCATGTGCAACTTTCCCCATGTGCAACTTTCCACCATGTGCATCAACCCCAATGCGCAACTTTCCTCCGTGCACAACTTTCCCCCGTGCACAACTTTCCCCATGCGCAACTTTCTCCCATGCGCATCATGACCCCATGTGCATCATGTCCCCACGCGCATCATTTCCCCATGTGCAACTTTCCCCTATGTGCAACTTCCCCCTGTGCGCATTACCCCCGTGCACATCATCCCCACATACGCATCATCCCTCCATGCCCAACTTCAACCCATGCACAACTTCCCCCATGCATATCATTCGCAGATGTGCAACTTTTCCCCTGGCACAACTTCCCCCCATGCGCAACTTCCCCTCATGCGCAACTTTCCCCCATGCGCATCATCTGCCAATGCGCAACTTTCCCCCATGTGCAAGTTCTCCCAATGCGCAACTTCCCCCATGCGCATCATCTCCATGCACAACTTTTCCCATGCGCAACTTTCCACCATGTGCATCAACCCCCATGCGCATCAACCCCCATGCACAACTTTCCCCCATGCTCAACTTTCCCCAATGCGCATCATCCCCCCATGAGCATAATCCCCATGTGCAACTTCCACCCATGTGCAACTTCCACCCATGCGCAACTTCCCCCATGCGCATCATCCCCTCATGCGCAACTTTCCCCATGTGCATCATCCACCAATGCGCAACTTTCCTCCATGTGCAACTTCCCCCATGCGCAACTTCCCCCCATGCGCATCATCCTCCCGTGCGCAACTTTCCTCCATGCGCAACTTCCCCGCATGCACAGCATCCTCGCCAGTGCAACCTCTTCCTCTGGAAAACATCCCCCAGTTCACCAGGCACTGAGCACCAAACTGGCTGGATGTTGTTCAGTCTCCCATGTAAAGTATAGGACAGAAACACGTTGCCCCCTTTTCAGCCCCTGAAGGGTTAATTTCTCCACATGGTTCTTGGTGGGAGTTCAGGTGACAGAAGGAACTCCCAGAATTCCATGCTTCAGGCCCAGCAGTTGGGGCGGAATGTTGATGAGTCAGCAATTCTCAATGCAAAGTATAGGGAGGAAAACGCATTGCGCCCCTTTTCACCCCCTTCCGGTTGGAATTTCTGAAAACCGGTTCTTAGTGCACCCCTCCGTCACGGAAGGAACACCCACCCGAGTTTTCACGCTTCTAGGCCCAGTGGTTTTGGCAGGGCAGTGATGAGTCAGTCAGTGAGTCAGTCAGTGACTTTTCTCTTTTATATATATAGATAACTTTTATTTTAATTTATGATCTCTTATAGGGTGGAATAACTGCATGCTGAAATAACTTTTATGAGACCTCTTAATGCAATTTCCCAAAGTTTTCCATACCTCCTCAGGTTTTCCATACCACCCCAGTTTTTTCCATACCTTCCCAAATTTCTTTACCTGATCATTATTTGGGAGCAGAAGTATCATAGAAGACGTTTCATCGTATTATCTACCCACATGTTTAAATTTGTAAACATCAGTGGTTTTCGGTCCCATAAAAAGGTCCCATTTCAGCCTGGGATTTCTTTTTAATAATCTGTCCAGGACCCTCTGAAAAGCTGTGAGGTCAACCTAAAAGTGATGTCATGGTCGCAAGTGACATCAAACAGGAAATGAAACCACTGTGATGTCAGTGCTCCTCCATGTCTACTTGGAAGTAAGTCCCATTGTGTTCAGTGAGACTTACTCCCTGGAAAGTATGGATTGCAACCTATGCCCTATCCTCTGCATGAATTCTTGGAAGTATGTCCCCTTTTTCTCAATGGGGCTTACACCCAGGGCCTCCAAGAGAAATTTTTTAAGGCGGTACAAAACCCATTTGGGGCCCCTAAGTCTTGCAAAATTATTTTGAAATTAAAAAATTGAGTTGTTTTATTGTAAAACAAAAGTAAAAAAACTTACAGTGTTTGAAATTGTATATATGTATGCATGTGTATGTATGTATGTGTGTATGCATGTGTATATATGTATGTGTGTATGTATATGTGTGTGCACATATACTGTATTAGTTAGTAACAAACACTCAAATGGTCCTTCAGTCATGGGTCCCTCTGTAGCTCTCAGGCCCCGGAACAATGTACCTGCTAGACCCTCCTCTCATAGGCCCTGCTTACTCCCAAGAGATTGTGGACAGGATAGGAGCCATATTCTCATCCTTTCCTAGGCAGGTCTTCTCAGAAGTAAGTCCCATTGTGTTCAATGACACTCCCAGGAAGGAATCTTCAGTGAGGAGACCCCCAACCCTTCCCTCCTCCAGGCTCTTTCTACCCAGGTTGCATTGATCATCCTAAAAATGAGGGGGAAAGTCCTGACAGGTTCCTCACTTGGTTGCAAAGAAGATGGGTTGTGAAGGACACATAAGGAATGGCAACAAAAAAGAAATACAGTTGGCTTCCTCACTAGGTGAGTAGAAAAAATATCATGGTCCAAAATGTCTGGATTTCAGAATAGCTCTGATTTTGAGAGTCTAGATAAGGGATAATCAATCTGCATCAAAGACCTTTGGGTTCTAATGCTATTGTGATCTAATATGGCAAATCAGGACTTTTTACATTTAAGTGCATTCTCCTTATGACTGCACTCACCTAGGAAGATATTATTTATAGCAGCCTGTAAATACTTCCCAATCTCCTGTTTATTATGATGATGGTGAGAATGACAAAGTGCAAAGCCACATGACAAATCCAGCACAACGACACAACAATAGCATTAACTCTCAATAGTTCATTCAGTGATAGAGGCAGAATGGAATTCATGCTGGATATATAAATCTTATGAACCTTTGTGCCATTGCTTCAAATCTGTTGGCTTGCTTGCGATACAAAGGGGATTTGATCACAGCATCTTACTTGATACTCTGTCAAATAGATGGACAATTTCTACTCTCTCGTGGGCCATGCTAGCTTCCATACACTCATCTAAGAGCTGAAACTATCCATCTCTCATGGACAGTTAGAATTTATTACAGAAGTATTCCCAGATCAGGAATTCCCAGATCAGTAGCATATGATGTGCTTCGAAGGCATGAGGTCATCCAAAGAGTTGCCCAAGAAACAAGAATACTTTCCTGAGAAGGTCTGATTAGTAATAGTACTTGGCCTTTTGCCAAGAGTGGAGTTGTGTATATATGGGATAGTATATATACTACCACATGTATTTGTAGTTCATATGTGTACATGAGCTATACATGTTGCTGTACACATATGAGGTAGTTATGGAGTACAATTTATATCAATGTTTCTCAAACTGTGGGTCAGGATTCCCAGTGTGATCATAAAGAATGGAGGACAGAGTTCCTCTGCCTTTAACCATTGCATAGAAGAGGGAACTGAGGCAGGTGCTGCTTTTTAAACCCTTCTATGTTGAGCTCAACCTGCCTCAATTCCCGCCCCTATGCAATGCTTAAAGGTAGAGGCACTTTGTCCTCCATTCTGTATGGTCACCATGTGAGTCAGGATCACCTTGGTGGGTTGTGAGCCAAATTCAGATGTGTCCCTGTTCTTTTTAAAAAAATTATTTTTAATATATTTAAATTGATATGAGCCACACAGCAGAGCAACATGGTATGTGACTACATTTGGGGAACATTTTACAGATCCATACTTTTAAAAGGCTACTATGTATATACTGCTTAACAATGATAGATAGTGGGGCTTATTCCCAAGTAAGTGTGGATAGAATTACTGTCTTTGGGATGATTGGAGAATATTTTTTAGATCAAATCAGCAACTGCTTGAGAGATTTAGGATTGTTCTTTATTTTAAATTGATTTTAAAACTTACTGAGTACAATTTTAACCTCCAGTTAGGCAGGCATCAGCCCTACCATAAGTCCTGTGCTGACCTGGGGGAGTCACAAAAGAGCCGTAATGCATTTCTGTCCCATTCCTGGGAGAGTTACATTTGTTAGGATTATGTCCTAGAGCCAAGCTCTGAACACTTTAGTGACAGTCATCCAAGTGTACAGCTGGCGCTGTGTCACAAATGTGCCATAAAGCACATCTGCAGCACCTCCAGAGAAGGGGCCATCAGCGTTGGGTCAGTACCAATCAGTGCTGAGTTTCAGCTCCACTAGAAGTGTGGGCTGGCACTCTAGCAGTGCTCACTAGTGGTAAATAGAATTGGGTTGGAGGAGGGAGGGAGGGAGGGGTTGGAATGGGGCATGGAGAAGGAAAGTCAGGGAGAGGAACTGGGAAGGAGGGAGTGGGACCATGACAATTGTGTTGGAAGGACCTACATGGAGTTTCTCATGTCTGCACCAGCAAAATAGCAACAGCACCAACTTTAGAAACCCTACTGTAGGGCTTGCAGATTTCTCTGCAGGAAGGGAGCTAAATTCCTTTTTCTCCAAAGAGACCCCTGGTAGCTCTGATGGGACCACAGGATGCAGCAGTAGCCCCTTGCTGCCACTGCACTTGGTGGCAGAACCATCTTTACAATTGGACTCTATTGGTTTCATTTTGTCTTACTGCGGGTGTTAAAAACTTTCCTGTTTGATGATGACACATCTGGCCATGACATCACCTTCATGACACCACTTGCAGGGGGATCCAACTGGAAAGTGGATCCAGGAAAGGCATTCTAAAAAGTGAATCCTGGTGCTAAAATCTTTGACCATGAGCACAATCATAGCCATGTCTACTCAAAAGTAAGCCACATTGTGTTCAATGGGACTTACTCCCAGGAAACAGTCTTTAGAATTGTAGCAATATACAGATTTATACACATGTTGAAACTCACAGCTTATAAGGTATCTATAATGTTCCTGCAAATAACATTTATTTATCTTATTTATCTTATTTATCTTATTTATCTTATTTATCTTATTTATTTATTTAATTGTTCAAAATAGGGTCACTAGTGACAAGGCCAATAAAATTACAAAACATATTTAAATTCTACATGCTTTGTAAATTTTTCCCTGTTGGTATGCATTTACCCAAAGTTAATTGCTGCTCTTCTTCTGCATAAGAAATCTTTACATAATACTAGGATTTTTTCACATTTGCCTTTAGCAAACAGGACATTATGTTGCACAGCTGAGCTTGCAGTGACAATGACCATTGTGCGGCAGGTGTTCTGTAATGCTGGAGAATAAAACCCCTATGGGGAAACTGTGTATTCTCTTAAAATGTCAGTACTTTCCTGGCAGTTCAAGCTTTTGCATAAGTATGGCCATTAGAACGATGGAGTAGTGCATAAAATTACCCTGTTCTAAATTCAAATTAACCCTACGTATGTTGACGGCAGAATAAATTTGAAACACAATTTTCCCTGACAAAGAACTGCATCATTTCACAGTGTGATAAGTCTCATGGTTGCAGAGAGAAAATGAAATAAAAACCCCCCAAAAGAGAGAAGCTACAATCCTATCCACAGTTACCTGGGAGTAAATCCCATTGACTATGATAGGACTTACTTCTGAGAAGACATGCATAGGCTTAGTTCACAAAGAGTTGAGTCAATGCTACAATTCTTTCAAGGCGTTTGTTGAGATAATTTGGCTATTTGTGTGTATAGGGGGTCTATTTGAGGAATGTCAAGCGCAGAAAAAACATTTTCCATAGTTTTGCAGACTTCCCATCTGGAAATGTATAGAAACAGATTTGAACCAAGGATCTTGCTCTTTTCACCGTTATAAGGTGGTGTGAGTTGTAATGTGTCACAGTCATCAGTAGAGAGAGCTGGAGGAACAAGGATAGGTTCACACATGGATTTATATCCCTTGATAACTACACCAAGCATTCAGTGACTTGCATGAGAATGATCACTTATACAGTATTTATATAGTACTTATATATATATATATATATATATATATATATATATATATATATATATATATATATATATATATATATATATATATATATATATATATATATATGCATATACATACTTATAAGAACTCTTATATAAGTACTTATATGATGAATAAGTGATCACTTGCATATATGAATGAGACAGATCGTCCCAAACTGTAGAAGCCAGATCAGAGGGTATTTCTTTCCCCAACCATCCTCATATGCATATGGATATGTAAGTGTCCATGGCCCTTCCACTGTCTGCTAGGAATATTTTGTTTAAACCACATCTGAGGATAACTTGAACACCCCTACTGCATGTATTGAAGCTTTATAACACAATTAGTGAAAAGCGTACCCGCATTGTAGGAGTAAAATTCCCCCGTACGCAGTCCCCCCACTGTGCATCAATTCCCCACACACATCAACCCCATGAGCAACATCTTCCTATGTACATCAATCCCCTATGCGCATCAGTCCCTCATGTACAACATCCCCCATGAGCAATCAATCCCCCGTGCACAACTTTCCCCCATGCGCAACAACCGTGCATGTGCATCAACCCCCATACACATCAGTCCCCCATGTGCATCAATTCCCCATGTGCATCAACACCCCATGCGCAACTATCCCCCATGCACAACAACCCCCATGTGCAACAACCCCCACTGCACATCAACCGCCCATGCACAAGATCCCCTCATGCACATCAGTCCCCCATGTACAACATCCCCATGCGCTTCAACCTCCCACGAGCATCAACACCCCATGCGCAACTATCCCCATGTGCAATTATCCCCCATGCGCTACTATCCCCATGTGCAACTATCCCCCATGTGCAACAACCCCCCATGTGCAACAACCCCCGCTGCGCAACAACCCCCATGCGTATCAACTTCCCCATGAGCATCAACGCCCCATGTTCAACTGTTCCCAATGCGCAACAACCCCCCCTGCGCATCATCTCCCCATGCACATCATCTCCCCATGCGCAACAAACCCCCATGTGCAACAAACCCCTATGCACATCAACTCCCCATGCGCATCATCTCCCCATGAGCATGAACCCCCTCAATGTGCATCATCTCCCCATGTGCACCTCCCCCCAAGAGTTCCCCTTTGTGGGGGAAGAAAGGCGGGATACAAATTGCTTAAATAAAAAAAATTAAATAAATAAATGCGCAACTCCCCCCATGTGCAACACACACCCCTGCGCAGCAACCTCCCCAGTGCAACCCCTCCCTTTGAACAACATTCCCCCCACCGAGCACCAAATTGGCTGGAGGTTGATCAGTCTTCCATGTTAAGTATAGGAAAAAAACATGTTGCTCCCCTTTTCAGCCCCTTAAGGGCTAAATTTCTCAAAATCAGTTCTTGGTGGGTGTTCATGTGACAGAAGGAACTCCCTCCCCAAATTTCATGCTGCTAGGTTGTTAATGACGTCCTCCATCATGGAAGGAACACCCACCCCATTTCACGTTTCTAGGCCTGTTTTGGCAGTTTTGGCTGTTTTGGCAGGATGTTGATGAGTGCATGAGTGAGTGTGAGTTTTCTCTCTTTTGTGTGTGTATATATATATATATATAGGCAAGACACAGAACATGCATAACTCTGAGTTCTGTGCACTCGTGATAATTGTGTGGGGCTTGTTGGGTGGGAGAAGATATTTGTTGGAGCTGACCTCAGTAGCTTTGAACAGCAGGTTAACACATTTAGCAGAGACATCACAAGTTGTGCAACCAAAACACTCAGAAATCAAATTTGGACAAGTATGTCTGAACCAGCTCCGAGATTTAACTATGCAAGACAATCTTATAACAAGAGTATTTCAGTTTCATAAATGTGTATCTAAAGAGATTCTTATCAATTCCTCTGGCTTCTCTGAAAAAATAACTGTACATATTATTGAAACTTACATTTCTTATCAGATCACTCTCACTCTTCTTGGATATTATTTTCTGGCCTCCAGAAGTTGTAGTAAGATTGAACGTCACTTTGTGCTATTTTAGCACCCAATGGTTTATGGAAAACAGGAGAAGAACAGACATATGAGTTTCCCCATCCATGACCATCCTCAGGGTATACCACAAATTTGTGGATAACTGAAACTAAGGATGGTGAATCCATGAATACTGGGGGACACATGTATTCACTGAAGAACGAATGACCTTTCTTATTGTTGTTTTTCGTATTTGAAGTTGGAAACTATTGATTTTTTTTCCTGTTTTGTTTGCCATATGAACCCTGTAGTAAATTTTGTTTTTGTTGAAAAGTGGTGTATAAAAATTCATCATAATTATATATACCAGTGTTGAATGTGGCATGATGAAACTCCAATCCACAGCAAGCGGACACTCTCTACAATCCAGAGTAACTACGGGAGGACATAAGAGACATTATGTGCAACCATAGTTACTGCACCATCTAGTGAAAACCAATGGGAAATTCATATTGCAATCCAGAGCAAATTGTTCTTACACCGGAGCAAGGACTCCCCGTACTTACTCTGGATTGCGCCCACTGTCACCATATGGCACAAACACTGAAGATGTTGCCTTTGCCAATGTTGACTGGCATGATGGATGAGTGGTAAGAAATAGAATGGGAACACATGAATTACTTCTGGTTTCTGCCATAGCTATTATATCAACACAGTTTTTTGTCATGGACTGTCGGTCTGTTTATGCTAGATGAGATTACAGAGAATATCACCCATTAAGACCTGTTTACTCCTTCCGTTTAAAATTACTCTGGCTGGCATCACCTGAGTGATGCTTAGTGGATCTCATCTAGAATAGTAATGCCAACACTGATTACTAATAGGCCCAGAGAAGCTATTTAGAAAAGAAAGAGGGGAAAAAATCCCTTCTCAAAGTGCCAAATAATACTTCTGAAATTCAGCCAAATGAGAACAAGAGAATCAAAGAAACCAACGAACCGCCAAATCATGTCAGCAGAAGATAAGCACTTTCAAGCTGATTCTATGCCTGTCATATCAATTAACTCATTAATAATCTCCTGATGCGGAGCAGTTTCCATCATCAACAGCACCACCTGCTTTTGACTGCCAAATATATATTAGGAGATTCAATGGCAGAGCTGAGTGGTACAGGTGAGCATTATTTTCCCCCAGTGGCATGACAGTGCAACTCCAGATGATTTTGGATTTTCGTTTCTTATACCTCTTTAAAAACAATGATTGAGAATTTTTATTCTTATGAGCTTTTTCCTCATGAACAAAAATTTTTAACTTGCATTTATGTTTATGTTACTGTTAACATTGAACTAGTTTCATCTTGCTGTTAACACTGAACACTGAACACGTAGCTAGTAGCACATTTCCATACATGTTGCTACTTCTTGTCTAAATATCGTAAACTTACAAGCATTTCCCATCCTTCAGGAAAGTCTTCCTGCATAGCATGATCAATAGGAACATGACTGTAGGATTATAACTGCAGTGTCCCAGCCCTATCTCCTTTTCCCTATGCACCTGCCCCCAGAAACCCTCTTCACCTGCCTTCCCCCCACCCTAAACCTCTTCCCTCCCCCCTGCCCTACCCCATACCTACTCAACCCGCACTGTCTGATCTGGCCTGTGCATTTTACTGTGGTGTGGGTTCCCAGAGCACCACAGGGAGGCAAGCACAACTCCCTGTGTCAACTTTCCCTTCTCACCTGGAGTCACAGACGGGCTTTACAGAATAGAGACTATATAGATGTATTTTACTGCTACAGGCCAGCGGAAGTGATTTGCACTAAGTGTAGGACTAAGCAGGTAGTTTGTGCTGTCAATCCCACTATGAAAATAAAGTGTCACCTATGTGGACCATACTCCACCTCAAAGGGTATTTTTAATTGTTATTTTGTTATTATTTTTAATTGTTATTTAATTGTTATTGTTTTAATTGTTATTTTTAATTGTTATTTTTAATTGTCCCAGGCTCATCCTGGGACAAGGCAAGCCAGATGCCAGGATTTTCTTACTATGCATGGTAATTTGTGCTACAGTGAGACACAACCATGAGCCAATAGCTTATACAAGGGTTTTCTAAACTGTGTGTTGGGACTCTCTGGTGGATAGCAATCTGATTTTTAGTGGGTCACAAAGTGCCGACCTGAGCTTCCAATGAAAACACAGGTGATCAGAGAACTGCCTCAAGCCCTGCTACTATTCAAAGATCTGCTACTATTAAAAAAATCACATACCTGTTAATTACTTTGCAAATAGCTCAGTTCCTGGAGTTTGCAAGATAGTTGGTAATTGACCTGCAAAAGATACCATATTTTCTTGAAACGAATGTGCCATCAAATCTAGTGCGCACCCTCATTTTAAAAGGCTTGAGATTTGAAAAAATGTTTACTAGTGACTGTAATACACAGCTGCAAAATTTAATGTTACTGCATTAAATGAGTCATGTGACAGTGGGTTTATGTTATGATTTTTCATAATTGTACTACTTTATACAACAATGGGTTTATTCTGCGTTTTTATTACAATAGAGCATGCTAAGCTGCTCCAGAGCATGCACAGTAGGCACCAAGTCAGTGACACCTGGGGAGGGTTTGCTCCTGAGGAGACCCCCTCAGATCACACTGAATAGCTGTGGTGCCTGCCTTTATAAGGAAGCCCAGGAGTACCTGACAACTAGTAACAGCTGCAGCATGAAAATGCAGCACAGAAACACCTCTATTGGAGAATGGATGCAAGAGGCTTGTTGGCTGGCCTGCTGTATCCCCAGGTTAGTGGCTGCCATAGTTCTGCCATATCTTGAGGCTGAGAGTCAAGAGTTGCTGTTAGGTTGGCCAAGAACTCAGATTTTTGGTCAACACTGCCATTCTTACTCGGGACTTATCATGGACTCCTATGGGTCTACTCATTACTCATGTTGCCTTAGGCTGCACCAAGCCTTTTCCAGAGTAACTAGGGTGGAGCATCTTGCAGTTGGGTCTGCCTAGTGCGATAGGGTAGCCCAAGTGCACTTCTGGATTGGAAAAGGTGAGCATTAGATTGGAGTAAATATGATAATTTTTATTGACCCACAAATAGCTCAGCTTCTGTGTTTTGCAAGGAACTGAACTCCTGGAATCTGCATGCATGTGTAAATATAGAGAAAAATGTGCCTCAGTTGGTGTTTCCTAATAAAGAACTGAAAACAAAAGTAATAATTTTTTTTTAAAATGGAAAACCATGGAGAGCATTCATTAAAGTTCATTAAGGTTTTAACCTCATTAACTGAATATTTTTTGTAAATAAATTAAACAATTAAATTATTTTTAGAATTTAAAAAGTAGGTCCTATTGCTACAATGTTCAGGATCTACAGGCTTATACCACTCCGTTATATAGCGTAATTTTTTTAAAAAAAATTCTTTCAATTGTTTTTATGTAATGTTTTCATTTTCTGGCAATATGCTTATATAATGATATAGCACAAGCCTGTGTCTTCTCAAAAGCAAGCCCCATTGTGTTCCTGGGTCTTATTCCCAGGAAAGTGTCTTTAGGATTGAAGCCATATTCAATGCAACTATCTCCACTACTGGTGAGTGGTGCTGGTGCTGTGAGCTCTGGGGAACAACCTTGAACTGAGTTATGCATGGCATTCCCCACTCGTCCATAATTGTATAGAACAGGGGCAAAGAGCATTGACCTGCACATCACAGATACAGTTTTTGCTTACATCATTAATTGACCAAGTAATTTAGACAAATCTCATGCAGACAGTATTTTTTTCCTATGCATATGCATTGATATATTAAAGTTACTTTTAAATAATTAATTTAGGCTGCAATCCAAATCTCCAGTTAGGCCAGCCTAAAGCCCAGCACAAGTCCTGTTCTAACCTGGAGTGTCACAAAAGTGCCATAAGACACTTCTGCTGGGGGAGATTTAGGCCAGTGCACAGACATGCACTTGCATCCCTGCATTACCACAGGAACAGGATGACTTATAAGTTATGCCAGCCTAGGATAGGACCGCAACCATAGTTTCACACTGGCCATTCTGTCACATAAGTGAGCCTGGGTACACTCTTTGGAAATTACTTTTCTGAAGCACTGTTGTAAATGTCCAGTATATTATGATGAAGCATGTTTAAGATGAATTTGAAAATGGTTTCACTCTGAGCTGCTAATTGCTGGAGAATATTTTGAAAGAAGATGATGCAATTTCAATGTAAAATATGCCAATATGCATGTGCTTTTTATTAGCTTCTGGGATAAACCCGCAATGTCGTGGGTATGATGAACTACCAATATGGATTATATTTCAGGCAATGGATTTTAAAAGGCATTAGCAGAGAAAAGAAATAAAATTGCATGCATTGTCTTCATGTCTGTAGGTGGAGATATGAGACCATATTTCAATTATAAATTTTTTTGCTTATACACAAAATGTTCTTCTTTCACAATCTTAGCAAAATGTTTATCATCTAAGAGTGGAATTCATTTGGAATAATTTTCTTTCATTGAGCACATATCAGCTCAATATTTCTGAAGTAACACTGTCAACTACTGCCATCCCCCTGCTTTTGTTGATCTGACAGGTTAGGGACTGGAGCTGTGATGAAAAGTGGAATTGGTTGTAAAGTGGAATCTAGTTTACAAATGTTGCTTCTTGTGCTTTTTTTAGCTAGCAGATAGCAAATTCTTTTTTTATCTTCCAAATTCTTACTGTCATACCAAGATTTCTGCAAATGGTTTCACATTAACTCCACCAGGAATGGGAATAGACCAGGAGATAAAGTGGCCATGCATGCTCTGTTTCTTTCACACATGGACATGTCACAAAATGTGTCTGAGTCACCATAACATATGCAAATCAACATGTAGGAGGGCAATTTCAGCCTTTAGAACAGCAGAGAAAGCCTTAAAGAGTGAGATATGCATAAAGAATGAATGACTTCTAGGCATAATTGAAAGATGTTGAAAGGGCAGATTGTCAGAAAATGAACTGTCAGAAAGCAGAACTTGTTGGTCCAAACAGACATCAAACTCCTACCCACTTAAAGATTTAAGGGCACTTTGTGGTCCAAAATTGTACTGAATCATATGGGGTGCTTTCTTATGGAGTAGGATGTTGCTGAAAGCATAAATGATTTGTAAAGATCAGGTGTGTCCAAACCCTGGCTCAGGGCCAAATGTATATGATCCTCTCTCTGTATATGAAAGTGCTCATGAACTGGCTTGACGATCACCCCCTCTGTGTGTATTAGAAAGTGTTTATCCACTTTAAATTCATTCATTCATATAAGTTCTATCTCTAATATATTCATTTATGTAAATTTGTGTAAATTCTTTATTTTTATGACCCTAACATCATGTCAGAGTTATGATTTAGCCCTCTTCCCAAAACATTTGGATATCCAGGGTCTAGGTCAGTGGTGTCCAAACTTTCAAATTTACAGCTCCTGGACCTTTAACAAGTGTGTAGAGGAGGGAATTTCAGCAGATTCAACTTCTCATCTCACAGATCACAAACTGCACTTGCTGAAATTCTGGCTTCTGCAGAATTGTTAAAGGTCAAGGAGCCCTGAAAATGAAAGTTTGGACACCCCTGGACTAGATGAAAATGGACTAGAGGAGGTGTCCAGAACGATTCTGAAACCTTTAGGGACTTGCTTGGAAGAAGAATGGACTGAAGCATCCAAATTAGAAGACTGGGAAGGAGGAGGGAACACCAGAAGAGTCATGCTGAACCAATGTAGGGCCACCTAGCTAGTTGACCCAAAGATCTTTCTCGTCCAGTGGTGGATCAATTTGGGGCATGATCACAACTCCTTTGTCCCTCTATTTATAACTGGCTTCCATCCCTCCGTTCTAGGTCTGGACTTCCACCCTCAGTGGCCTCTGTAAAGTGCAGTGTCCCAATCAGTTGCTCCTCCGAGATCTGAGACAAAATAGGAATGCATACAACCATTCAATATGGCAATCAGCCAAAAACAGTACACGCCTTCAGTTGGATATTGGTATGATCTTTAAAGGATTAGAATAACACTTTTACGAAGCCTGCACAAAGTTTTGAAATTATTGTACAAATCCTACTGAACAAAACGCCTTCAATTCCTGATGAGTTAACATTCAAACCTATCAAAGCTTTGATTTTTTTTATAAAAAAGTCTTCCTTGGAAGGCAGAATATATTAAAAACAAACAAACAAAATCCTTGCATGGGTTGAATGCTTATGAAATGATCCATTTTGACAGCCTTAGTGTGTGCCTTTCCCTTTTGCCAATAAAGCAGGAGAAAGCCGGAGCAAAGAGGTGAAGAGAAGGAATATAAAAATCATCAAGAGCAGGGGATAGCTTCCTTATTAGTCATAGAGTAAAGAGATTAGTGTCAGAGAAATAGGACGGGGGTGTGAAGGAGTATAGAGGTGTAGACCCTATGCAGACTATTCTGTTTTGAATCAAGTTCTTCTTCTGATGTTCCTACAAATAGGGTACCACTCTGGCTAATCTGGGAGGTTAGAACTGGAAACGTAGGTAGGGGAAAGCTGAAAAGTGAATCTAGATGCTTGGATATCAACCAGTGAGCCACTGAAATGGCTGAGATGGATGTTCTACTCAAATGGTGGAGTGGCTGATACACTGATCATCCCCTCCTGTTTTCCAAAAGATCATCATTGCTCTTCACCGTACCTTCAATTTTATTACAAGATTAATCCTGATGGACATAATCCTGATTATATAAGCATGTGATGGGCCAGCACAGGTCCTCTATACCAGCCCAGAAGTGTCAAAAAATGTGTTATAATGTCCATACCTCCTCAAGAGCAGGCTGGGTGATACAAGAAAGATGCTTACTCCCTGAGGGTGAATCCAGCCTCATTGCGGGTAGGTTTACACAAAGCCTGGGCATGCTGATGCAGGGTGGGTGAGAGTGTTGAGTGGGCTGGGAAGCAGATAAGGCCTGAGAAGAAGCAGGATCATCCCTAGCCATGCAGGCCAAATCCTAAATCCCATCTCTGGCCAAATCAGCGAGGGACAGTTGGCTCTCCTTGGCTGGGCTAATCCATCTCCAATGAAGCTCTTAGCTTGAGCTTAGTTGGAGCAACCCGTGAACCCCAAACATAAGATAATCATGGGATAGGTACCATGGTGGCAAAGCAAGTCTTTTTGAAGGGAGGAGAATCCAGCCAGAGAGAGAAAAGAACAAAATGGAAAAGCAGATTAGGAAAATGTGGGGTATGGTGGTCAAGTATGGTATGGTGGAACAGACTGACAAGGGAGGTGGTGGATGCTCCCTCACTGGGGTTCTTCAAACATAGGCTTGACAAGTACCTGCCAGGGATTATCTAGGAGGATTTCTGCTGCAGGCAGAGGGTTGGACTAGATGACCGACTAGGTCCCTAGTGGTCAGATAAGTGGTCAGATAAGTTCAAATACAGCTGCATTCCAGAGTTAGGGCAGTGAGGATTGCCCTAGCTGGGCTGCCCCAACTATTCTGTATCTAGAGCAGAAAAGTATGCTGCATCCAGAGAGTCAGGGAGGTTGGGCTGCCCTAGTTGTTTCAGAGCATGCTAAGTAGGCACCAAATCAGTGACCTGGGTAGGGCTTACTCCTGAGGAGACCCCCTCAGATCACTCTGAACAAGGAACAGCTGTGGTGCCTGCCTTATAAGGAGTCCCTGACAACCAGTAACAGCTGCAGCATGATGTTGCAATAAAGTTTACAGAGGATGCAAGGGGATTGTTGGAGTGGCCTGCTGAATTCACAGGTTAATGGGCTGCTGTAGTCGTGCCATATCTTGAGGTTGAGGGGCAGGGGTTGCAGTTAGGCTGGCCAAGAACTCAGATTTTTTTGTCAACACTGCCATTCTTACTCAGGCCTTATTATGGACCCCTATGGGTCTACTCATTACTATACCTGTTCCTGAGGTGGTATTGTCTGGGAAACAAGTTCTGGATCTAGCATAACTGCTCTGCCCTTGGCAATGCTAAACATGCCCTCAACATGCCTTTCCTGAACTGCCTAGGCTGCCCTAGTTAGGACAACCCAGGTCCATCTGTCTTGGGGCAGTCTATGTTGACATAGGCTGCCCCAAGCCTTTTCCAGAATAACTGGGCTGCCCCATCTCGGAATTGAGCCACCCTAGCGATAGATAGGGTTGCCCAAGTGCAAAAGGTCCCTGCTTTCTGATAGTTAGGTGCATTTGCAATTTGCTAGCTAAAAAGCACTGAACACAACATTTATAAACCAAAAAAGATTGGGTTCAACAGTTTTCACTTTAGGATGGTGCTCCAGTCCCTAAACCATCTAATAAGTGGGTGATTCCTGTACTAATTGCCTCTGGGACACTATACCAAGAATATCAGCCCAAAGCATGCCCATCAGCCTGATGCTTCCAGCGGGTTCTAGTATTCAGAGAATGGCTTGGGACTGACTCTTTATGGAGGCAAATTAGAGTTGTTCTCTTTAGAAACCTTGCTAATTTCGTTCCAACTGTGAAAAGATTGGCATACGCTAGAGATAAATTAACATTAGTATAAACAAAGATGGAGCCTCTTCCAGCCTGGCTCAAATACAGGATGTTCATGCAAAGTATCAGTGAGGCAATATTTTCCTGTGCTAGGGAGCAGACTGGAAAAGAAACCTATATTTTATAGGAGCCATAAAAGGAGCTAGTGCAGAGAAGTAGCCAGTTTCAACATCGTGGTTAACAGTACAGAGCTTTCAAGTTCCTTTTCTTCTGTTCACAATTTCATTTTCTCCCTTCTAACATCTCAAAGCTCTATCTGCCAAAATTCATGTCAGCTTGTAGTGGATTGGCCCAGAAGTGCAATCACCATTTTGGCTAATAAGGTTGTAATGACCTTCTCTGCTATTAGAGTTCATTGCTTGGCAGAAGTGTCATAGCAGGTGGATCAAGATCTCCTCGTAACAAGCTATCATCACTGCAGTCATCTTGTGTTAATGCACAAATTGCTACCCAAAATTCCCTGCATGTTGTACAGTGGCTTTTCTGAGCAGAGGCTTCTCCTACGTTGATATATTCAATCATTCACTCATTAGAAATTCTTGGTCTCCATCCGTACAGTATGGGAGATGCAACCAAACGGTGCCAATCTAGGCATGTCTGCTGATAAGCCACACTTAGTTTAGTGGCACTTATTCCCAGGAAAGTGTGTAAAGTAATAGTTATTGCAGACCAAAGCTGAAAACTAAAATATTATGCAATTGTATCAGTCTCGCACACACATTCACTTCTGTTTTCACACACATCTATAGGTGTTCCACATTATCCACTAGGGTTCCATTCTGGGGATAAAAAAAAATCAGTGGATAAAAAACCAGTGGAAAAAATAGATTTAAAGACCTGCTTCCAGATATCTTGCTCCTAAATTGCACTTAGGAATAAGGTTGCCTTATTGCACAAGTGGTTAAAATGCTGTGCCTGTTAACCAGCATGCCAGAGTTCGAGACCTGGGTCCTACAAGATGGAGCGAGCACCTGTCCTTAGCCCACCTCCTGCCAGTTCAAAAGCATGCAAATGCAAGTAGATAACTGGTACCACTTCAGTGGGAAGATAACAGTGTTCAGGGCACATGTGAGCCACATGTCGGACAATTCTGACTCTATGGCTCTAGAAACAGGGATGAGCACTGCACCCTATAGTAGGTCACGACTAGAAGTATAACCTGCTGAGGACACCTTTATCTTTACTATGACACACACAAAATTATTTTATTGATTGACTCTCAAAAGCCAGGGGTGTGCAACATGGGGGGTTGTCACATAGCAGATTTTGCTGTAAAATATGTGGCAATAATAGGCAACTGGAGGCCCAGTCACAAGTGACATCATTGGAACTATTAGAACTGTAAAGAACCCTCTGCCTTTACTTCGCTTAGCTGAAGAATGGAGTGACTGTTTCATTACAGCAGCAAGAAAAGCAGTTTTTAAAACTGTAATTTGCAGTGACCATTTGTGTTAAGTCCAAATCCATCTGTATAAAATCCATGTATAACAAGGTTGGACATGTAGTTGTTCATCACTGCAGGTATAGTGTGGCCATGCTGTTTGAAGAAGAAGAAGAAGAAGAAGAAGAAGAAGGATGTCTTTACTTATGTGATTGTGCACATTTACACACACACAAAAACATGTTATAGTTTCTTATATTTACCAAAATGGATAGAGCAGCAAAGTAAAAACAGTACTAAATATTAATATGACTTAAATCTTTCAAATTTCAGGTTTAACATACAATTTTTTTCTTTTTCTTTTCTTTTTTGGTGAGAGAGAGAGAGAGAGAGAGAGAGAGCGAGCATAAGCACCTTAGCTTCCACACAGGCTCAGCTATCTCACTGGGATCAACATGCCGTATCTGGTGTTACTGATATTTACACTAAAGTCTCAAAAACTGGGAGTTTCTCCTTTACTGACCTCCTGCTGTTTCCCTCTGATTTCTTAACATTCCAAAGGGATTTTCATTTTAAGAGCCTGAAACCTTTCTTCAAATCTATTTCACACATTCCTACCTCTCTCTCCTCCAGCAGCCACACTGGTTTTTTTTTATTTTGGTTTTTTTTAAAAAGATGCTGAGACACCAACTTGGAGATGGTTGTCATCTTGACAACCACATTATGTTTCAGAAACACGTGGGCTCTTTTGCCACGGTGGTGAACAGGACAGCCGTTATTCTGTGACAACACTGCTGATAAGAGAGGAGCGGATGGAAATAAAAAGCTACGTCTCTTTTGTGCCTGTACACACAGTATGGCTATGTGTGATATGCCGGAAGGCATCTGCTTGACTACCCAAGCTATTCAGCCATTTTTTTCAGTTCTGCTTCTGCTATACAAAGTATGTGTTCAGAATTTCGATACATACTGACCTATTTTTTCATCTAATACATGTGGGCAAAAGTATCAGGCCTCGATTGTTCTCTCTGTGTGTATTAGAAATATACAGTATAACATGTACGTATATTATATATTATTCTATAAATTATATAATATCTATGTATGCATGCTAAATACGATACTGCAAAATACAAATATAAATGCTATATTATGTACAATATGTAAAATAGATGTATGCCTGCAAGTATATATGTTGTTCGCCAGGCTGCGTTGGATGGTACATGCACCACCCTCTGCCTGGCAGCGGGAGCACAACTAGAGCCTTCAATAGCTATAGGAATCTCAAACTGGTGAGCAAATCTAGTGGGCAAACTGATGGGCAAAGCATTCCAATACTGAATATGCACAGGGAGTTTAAGATTGGGCTGAAAATTCAGCAAGGGTTTCAAGTGAATACTAAAAGAAAAAAAGAAACCAATAAGAAGTTAGGATAGTAGACATCCCCTCTAAAAACAAAGTTTCTGGATCCCATTATGCACAGCAAAACAATGTACAGTGGTACCTTGCAAGACAAATGCCCAATAGGACAAATGCTTTGTAAAACAAATTCAAATTTCTATGGGATTCTGCTTTGTAAAACGAATGTGCTTTGCAAGACGAATGACCCTTCGCTGGGCTGGCTGGCTGAAGCGGGACTTTTCCTCCTGCCTGCAGTACCAGTGAACAGGCCAGCAGAGGGAGCACAGGAACAGCAATAATAGGGCAGGCCTGGAGCTTTCTGAGCTTCCCTAGCAAGTCTGCTTCTTCAAGCCAGCCAGCCAGCCAGCTGAGCTCCTGCAGCAGCCACCATCAACAGCCACCATCATGTAGGAGGGAGCCCCCCTCCTGGATTCCCCTCTGGTTCCCCTCAAATGAAACCCTTTTCCCCCCAAGGAAACCACCTCCCTGCCTGGACCCCACTCCACCCCACTTTCCTGTGAGTAAGAACACAATCCTAACCATGTCTACTGGAAGTAAGCCCCATTGTGTTCAATGGGTCTTACTCCCAGGAAAGTGTCTTTAGGATTGCAGGCTAAGGGCACAATCCAGAGTAATTACTGGGAGTCCTTGCTCCGGTGAAAAAACAATTTACTCTGGATTGCAATATGAATTTCCCGTAGGTGTTCACTAGGTGGTGCAGTAACTACAGGTGCATGTAATGTCTTACATGCTCCCATAGTTACATGCTCCCATAACCATTACATAGTTACGTAATGTCTCACGTGCTCCCATAGTTACTCTGGATTATAGGGTAGGTCCCACTTTTGCATCCACACTTTCCTGTAAGCCCCTCTGGATTCAATGGGACTTGATTCTGAGTAGACAACATAGAATCTTGCCTCTTTTGCATCAAAGCAGAAGTTTTTGCTACTTTTTCTTATCTGGTTTGCATAGGTGGATCTCACACACAAAGACAGGTTCCTTGTTAAAGATGCTCAAAAAGACACCAGTGACTCTTAGTGAAAATTAGTCATCCTTGGCCATAAAGGTTTTTCTTTTCTGTTTTAATGTACAGTATATAACAGTGTTTTATTACAGTCCTTGAGTTCTGTATTATATTACAGTGTTTTGAATTTGATTATCATGTTTTGTCATCATGTAAAATTTTTATATGAATAATTTTATATGAATATTCAATATTTTGGGGGTTGTGGAACCAATCATCTGAGTTCCTATTATTTCCAATGGGAAAATCCGCTTTGTAAGAAGTATGATTTGTAAGACAAACTTGCTTCCGGAATGAATTAAATTGTCTTACAAGGCACTACTGTACTTCAGGCAGCAAATTTTGTGGTACCTTTACGGAGAAAATTAAATTGTCAAGCGTTTAATGAATTTTTACTAGGAGGGGTGGTATGATTTGGATTTCCCGCTTCAGGCACCAAACTCTCTGGGGCGGTCTCTGAATTTAGTCAGTATTGTTATGGTTTTGAAGATACACAGAACATTTCTATGCAGTATCCTGCTTTGTGATAACTTTTTAAAAATGCATTATTTATGCAGTGTAGGCCAAATTCAATAATAGTTTCTAGAAATGCATCATTTTTGTCAGCAAGCCTGGCTGTGTAAATCAGCCACAATCTAATGTTTAAGCTCCTATGTTAAGGCAGAGAGTCTGCCAGAATAAAAGAGAAACAAAAAGGCAGCAAAATGTCATTATGTGAAATGAAACGTAGCTGGAAAGCGTGATAGAGGATTTCCATGTCCCGACTGACAAAAAAAAAAAATGCAGGCCAAAGCAGAATTCATCTCCATGGAATAAATAATGCTGTGGCCAAAGACTGACCAAAGTCATTTGGCACCTACGGCCCATAAATCTTTTTGCATCTGCACATGACAAACTTTCAGTTAAAATGTCATGAAATGAATAATAATAGCCAAAGAAGAAGCACAGATAGTGATCATTTTCTTTTATTGAACTCGTTTGTGTTTGTATATCACTATGTATGTAGGTGTGTGAGAGAGAGAGCAAGAGAGAGTACTCTTGAGTCTCAGTATCTGTGATGGTTCTATTCTGCAACACCCTGCAGATACTGAAACCAGGGTGAACATATGTTTGGAAATTTTGGATTTGTCCTTTTTTGGACAACCTGCCTGGTTGTCCTCCAAAAGGGCTTCATTCCCCTCAATCTAGAGTAGCTACAGAAGTCCTTGCATCAACGCACATAACAAACAGTCAGTCAGGATTGCAATATGAATTTCCCATTGGTTCCCACTAGGTGGCGCTGTAACTGCATCAACGTAAATGCCTGTTGTGTTGATGCAAGGACTGAAGTAGCTACTCTGGATTGTAGCCATAGTCCTCCAGTTTGGCTTCATTTTGGAACTTTGCAGTTGTGTGCAGTACCCCATTATGTCATATGTTGTTGGATTTGTATTGCAATGCAAAAATCAGTTTTGAAATATCTCCTTCCTGTCAAAAGTTATGGCCAAAAAACTAAAAATCAAAAATATGCATTGAGCTCTATGGGAAAGTGAAAGTGCCCAATATCGTGGATTTACTCGTGAATAGGCAAATGTGCCATTGTCCTCCGGAAAGGCCAGTCTGAGAGGAATCCAAGACCTTGTCCTCCTTTTGAGGATTGGGCATCTGGGCATCACTCTGACAAACCCACAGATAATGAAATCCATGGGTTCCCCGCCTTCTGGGATTTGGAACCTATAACATATTAAGACAATGGATAACAAATCTGAGGATAACAAGGTTGAATGCTGCAATCCTAACCTCCAGCTATAAATAATAAATAATCCTATGTATCTGGATTAATATCAGATCCTATTAATCTGGATTAATCCTAAATAAATCCTACGCTGACCTGGAGGAGTCACAAAAATGTTGTAAGGAATGACTGTCCCACTCCTGGGGTGGGGTTTGGCCAGGGCATGTGCATGGGGGGGGGGGGTTTGATGCACCTGAGGAGTTGATGGGCATGGATGGATGATGCACATGGGGGATGATGCTCGATGGAGGGATGGGACAGAGTGGATGGTCCATGGGGGATATTTTACTCCTGCAACACGGGCACATTTCTCTAGTATATATTATGGAATATTATGGAAGAAAATGCAAGTTTCCTTAATTTCAACATGTCAACATGCATATTTTGCTCTGGGAGGACCCAGAGGATGACCAAGGAGGAATGGTGGATCAGATTTCAGCATTCATCAGTATCCAAAAGGTGGGCCCCATTCATCAATATCCAACATCAATATCCAACAGGAAAGAAACATTCAAGGTGAAGCTGAAAAATTAGCACATTATATGCATATCCTTAGTGATCAACTTCTATATTTTATACATCATTGGAATTCAATAAAAGTATTCTGGCTCACTAGATGAATCTTAATGCCATTTCTATCACACAAGAGACTAACAGGGAACATTCCTGGAAAACATCAAGAAAACGTGTATCAGCTCTCCATTGTATTTTCACAACTGTGTGCCTCTAACACTGCAATCCGAAGCATGTCTACTCAGAAGTAAGTTGTATTCAGGTGGCACATACTCTCAGGACTGTGTGCTTAGGATTGCAGCCTCAAAACGCTAAAATGGGGTGGCATAACTTGACCTGCTGCCCTCACTAATCTTCTCTAGAAATCATTTTGTGAGTGTGAAAGCAATGTAAAGGGATAATTTTATTTTTGTTGGGTTGGTTAAAAAAAAATAGCCAGGAAGGTGACAATGGTTGCAATCCTATAGATACTTTCCTGGGAGTAAGACCCATCGAACACAACAGGGCTTACATTTGAGTAGACCTAGTTAGGATTGTGCTCAATATTTCACAGCGTTCCTATTGCTCAGCATTCCTATTGCTGTGGGTGGCGCAAGTGGCTAAGACACTGTGCTTGTTAACCAGCAGGCCAGGGTTCAAGACCCGGGTCGGCCCCACAAGACAGGGTGAGCTCCTGTCCTTAGCCCAGCTCTGCGATGCCAGCTGGATCCAATCATATTGGCTCTGCCTTTCCATTGGACTAATTCAGTGGCGTGGAGAGGGGATTTGCTGCTTGGGTAAGAGCCTATCCTCCATAACAATCTAACCCAGGCTTTCATGCTTCACATGCAGCATATGCAGCGCCGAGCACAATACCATAGTCTTCCAAGACTGACGGAGGCCTGCTTTAGTATTTATATTGCTGTACTTTGATCTCTTGCTCTCTCTCAAATCCTTGCTTCCTTTGACTGATTGTGCCTTCTAGAATAATCCACATTTTGACCATTTTTGTGCATTTCTTCTTTGGAGGCAATGTAAATTGGAGACGTTTGTGTTCAGATCTCATTCCAGACTTTTTGGTTTCCTCATCAAAGCCAAGAGAAGCAGAGCTTCATTTGATTAAATCACCTATGTGACGAAAGTAATATTTTAGCAGTGTGCAACTTTCCTAAAGCTATCAGTTCAATGCTTGGCTAGAAAAAGAATACTTTTTACCACCACTTTAAAGTGATTTCATTTAGTTGCTGTGCAGAGAGTGTTAATATGTTATATACATCAGGAAGACATTTTCTGCTGAAACAATAGAAACAGAGCACAATTATTTAAAAAGGATCTGGAAAAGACTTGTGACCCTCTTTCTCTTCTTCTCTTCCATCTTGCAGCTTCCTTCTCCTTTGTCTTGCAGTCCATCTGACCCCTTCTGACCTGTTTATAGATGGGTGGGTATAGCAGTGAACTTAAAGTGAACTTTCCCCGTCCCACAGCACTCACAAAGCAGTCATCGTGTTTGTTTTTCAAAGGGGAGGGGGTGACTTGAATCTTTTCAAGTCCTCACAGGGTGACTCATAAAGTGCCCTGTTATTAGTCTTCTTCTTAGAGCACAATCTTAACCATGTGTACTCAAAAGTAAGGCCCATTGTGTTCAATGGGACTTACTTCCAGGAAAGTGTCTTTAGGATTGCATCCTTAGGCTACAATCCAGAGTAACTACGGGACCAAACGTAGTTGTGGTAGTTATCGACATAGTTATGGACCATTTACATTGACGTAGTAATAGGTACTTTGGATTGCGCTATGCATTTCCCATGGGAAACCTATGGGAAATGCATAGAGCAATTCAGAGTAAGTACCTATTACGTCTTCCCATAGTTACTCTGGATTGTAGGGGTTTCAGCGGAGTTTCAGGGGAGTGATGACTCCAGACTCAATTTATGCCCCACTAGATCTTCCCATCACTGTTAAGAGCCTCTTTGTTATGCTTTGACCACCATCATATATGATCCATTGTTATGCAATATTTTGTTAAGCGCCACAGACATGCTTCAAAGTAGGTATGCTATTTGGGGGAACTTTGGAAAGTTTTTGGGGAAACTTTGATTATCCAGGCAAATCCGAACAAAATAAAACATAAGAACATTAGTATTAATTCATGGCACATAAAGTGCCAAACTGTCAAGAATTAGCACAAGCTGTACAAAATAGCTAGGACAACTAGGACAGTGTTGTAAAGAATAAACTCCCAAATGGTTTCAAGGTCTAATATAGATTAAGCATCCATTATGTGAGTATTATTTTAAGAACTTTGAAGAGCGCACATATGTTCTAAATGCAATTTGGTGGCTCTCAGACATACTGGTCCTGGAGTGCTAATAGGAGGAAAAAAAGTAGTTCCTTTTTATAATGTGTCATTAAAACCTTCTGAAGTTGCCTCTTAATGTGTGCAATGTGCAGATCTATGAGAATCACAGTTTTCTTTTCGACATAGGCCCTTTTTAGACCAGAACACACTTAAAGGTTCACAGAAATCATCTGCAGTTTGAAAGGGAAATATTGCAGGTGTTCTCAGCCAGGAGCCTTTCCTGAAGATATAGGAATGACCAATATCAAGCATTAATTGAAAAGATGGCTTAGTGCACACCAGGAGATTTTTTTTAATATATTTAAACTGGTTACCTTTAACTTCAGTCACAGAGGAAGTCTTAGAAACTATTTTGGGAGATCAAATGAAGAGGCCCTTTGAAAAGCTCAGCTTGATTAAAAGCAAAGCAAAAAAGAGGGCCATGGATTATTCGCTTGTTGGGCATTCTTTAAGAATATTGCAAAAGTCAGGCAAACTAAAAAATTTAAGTACAGTAGTACCTCTCATCATAAGCTTTTCACATAACAAGTCTAAATTTCCAAGGAATCTTGCTTCACCTAACAAGTTCCGCTTCACTTAACAAGCACTTATGCAGCCCTGACGCTCCGTGCAGAGGCTGTTTAAAAGAGCTGCCGGCCAGCACTGCTGCCTCTAAGTGCCCCCAACTTGGGTACCATGGGGGTGCCTGGGAGTGCATGTCAACCCAGAAGTAAGCCTAATTGTGTTAAATGGAGCATACTCCCAGGAAAGTGTCTTTGATTGCAGCCTCCTAACCATGTCTACTCAGAAGTAAGCCCCATTGTGTTAAATGGGTCTTACTCCCAATAAAGTGTCTTTGAGTGCAGCTTCCTAACCATGTCTACCCAGAAGCAAGTCCTATTGTGTTAAATGGGTCTTACTCCCAGGAAAGTGTCTTTAGGATTGCAGCCTAAGTAAACTTCATAGGATCATGCACACTGAATGCATGTTTTGAATTCAATTCCAGTGTTTTATCGTCATTTTTACATCCAATTAATATTTTTATATGAATATTTTTGGGGTTGTGGAACCAATCATCTGAGTTTCCATTATTTCCTATGGGAAAATCTGCTTCACTTAAAGATTATTTCACTTAAAGAGCATACCTCTGTAACGAATTTTTAAGCTCTTTATGTGAGGCACCACTATACTGGGCAGCCTTGCCAATGGGAGGGAGACAGGAATGGTCTGTATTAAACTGGAGAAGGAATTAAAAATGCAGCCGCCATTTCGGATCCCACCTCTGGTCCTGCCACTGAGGACTTCTCAAGATGATGAGACTCTTCCATAATATACGAACAGGACTAGAATGGCTACAATGATCTCCTCTAGTTAAGTCCAAAGCTGTATTTTTGGCAATACTGCTGGAGGAAGATGCATGTCCTCCTTCTTCCACTGCTTGCTAAACAAGGAGAGATAGCAAGAAGATGCTGGGGTAGGAGCTGGAGGGAGAAGGTTCTGGGCAGTTATGGAGTGCAAGAACACCTTCTGGTATGCAGAGAGCCTCCTGCTTCAAGTTACTGCTTTTCCCAGCAGGTAGGGTTGCCATAATTCTCTGCCACAAAATTGGGACAGGACCCTCTGTTCCTTTTGATAGTATATGAACACAATCCCCCCAAACGTGGATAGTCCCTGTTTTTTGGGACATAAGGCTCCCCTACCAGATGGCCACTTGGTGGGTACTTCAACCCACTTTGTGGATATCCTTTAAAAGTCTTTAGTCATGGAGATTATCATATATTTAGGACTACCCTTTGGTAAGTAGCCAGGCAGAAAATAATACAGGGCTGTCTTTATTTGTGGGCTCGGCATGTACAGATTTGAATATCCATTTAGGTGAACTTTATGGCTGGATGGCTTCAAAGGACCTCCATGACATGATTGGAAGTAGCTTCTGGGATGTTCTGGGGCACAGGAAAAGGACCATACACTATCTCCCAACACCTCAGATTAAGGTGAGGAGGCCTCCTTAGAAGGCCACCCAAATGCAACTAGAAGACATTTCCAGTTTGAAAAAATAAAACCCTGTAAGTACCTTCCAGTTGTATCTGGAGGGACTTGTGAAATGTGAGGAGGAAGCCATAACCTCCCTGGGTCTCAGACTACTTCCAACAGTTGACGAGAAGACATAACTGGAAGGTTTATTGGCATGAATTCCCATGACTTTATCTTTGGAATTCTGAGGAATCCTGGAATGGATCCCCTATGGATACTAAGGCCACAGTACACGAAACCTTTCTCATTTTTGTGCAAGTTTATTACATTCAAGATACCCTGGGTCCATGTTCACTCCTCAGGTCAGATATAAGACGGGTGCCAACTTTAAATCCCGGCCAATTTAAAATTGTCAAATAAAATTCAAGATAGGGGCATTGCTGAGGCTTGGAATTGAGCAGTGACCAGCTAAATACTTTTTGTGCTATTCATGATTCAGTATCTCTGCTACTGAAGCAGAAGGTCCTCCATTGTCATGGACGAATCCTCTACCTCAGAGGTCTCCAAACCCCCGCCCAGGGGCCAGATGCTGTCCTCAGCAAGCTTCAGTGTGGCCACTGACAAGATCCCTCTCCGGCCCTTGGGCAAGCCTTGTAATCCACTCCAATCCATTCATATATGTAAATGTATTCAAATTAGTAATGTAAATTAGTTTTCTGGCCCCCAACACCATGTCAGAGAGATGATGTGACCCTCCTGCCAAAATGTTTGGAGACCCCTGCTCTAAGTCACTATTACAAGTCTCATGGAAGGATGGGAAGTTGAAACCAGTTCTTCCCAATCCTAGATTCTCAGTCTATCTATTACATTATACGAAGTTCTAATCCCGCTTAGACCAGCAGTGCAGTTCTAATTCTAACCCCACTTAGACCAGCACAAGTCCATGCAGAAATCCTGAGCTGTCCTGATGGTGTCACAACAAATGTGCCATAAAGCACTTCTGCACCACTCATGGGGGGTTAGGCCCAGTAGCATCTTGATGGGGGGCCAGAAGGCCATTGACCCCAGGTGCCATGAGACAGGGAGGATTCCATGAGGCAGGGAGATGCCAAAATCACCCTTCTGTCACCTTGTGTCTTGTGCCCCACTCTCTGCTCAGCTGCTGCCTGTTGTCAGTTGCCACTCAGCTCTGGGGGTGATTGGTATGCAGCTGGCAACAGAGGATCTGCCTGAGGACCCTCCTCCGGCACACCCACTTCCTGAGCACATGCAGGGGCAGGGTAGGGGAGAGCCCTTAGGTGGACCTTCCACACCCACAGCACATGCTCACCTGCATTCTCAGGCAGGCGGACATTGATCTGGAAGCCTTGTCATTGGATTGCTCCAAGAAAAAAGCTCCCAGCCTTACCACCTGCCCACCTGGATCTGGTGCGGATGAGCAAGCATATTGGGCATGGAGGGTCCATCTGAGGGGCCTCTTGCAACCTGCCCCAGCACACGTTCAGGAAGTGGGTGAGCTGGAGATGGGCCATCAGACTAACTCTCTGTGCCCACAGGGCACCTTGTCCCATGGACCTGGTTAGGTGTCCACTGGCTAAGGGGGGAGGGGTGCCCAGACAGAGGTGGCAACCCAGATGGAGGGGGTGGAGTGCCCGGAAGACGAGGGGGGCCTCCCAGATGGCAAATTGGGGGGCATGGGTGCTACTGGTCCTAGAGATGCCACTGATTAGGCCAGTGCACAGACATGTGCCAGCCACCCCACACCATCATGAGAATGAGGAATCAAGTGAATTCTGCGGGCATAAATTGGTTAGGATGGAACATAAATGATGTAAGTTTTAATATATCACAGAACAGATCACCCCCAAAATTTCTAACCAATATAATCCAGTGGCCAGTTCTTGAACATTATTTCATTACTCGAACTCTGGTTCCAATAAATCCAATATTTTCTAGTCTGAAGAATTAGAATTTTGCTACCTAAGATCCTTCTGACAGCAGATTTAAGGGATTTTCTTTCATGCAATTCAAGTCCTTAGCTGCTTGGCTATAACATTGTCTCAGCTATATAGGTTGACCTTCTCTAATCCCCAGAAACGGAACGCATGCAATTCCAGGCTTCATTCAATATCGACAATATCTGCACTGATGTTTTGTCGGCAATATTTTCAAGTATGCGACAATTAAACAATTTACGGCCCTATCCTATGCATGTCTGAAGCAAGTCCCATTGTGTTCAATGGGGCTTATTCCCAGGAAAGCATGTATACAATTGCAGCTTTATGAGTTCATATAGGTGAAAACTTTTCTTAGATACCCGTTCTAAGAGTCTTACTTCAAGAAATCTGTGCAACACAGTCTGTTCTAAGTTTTTAATTTTTTTCCGGTTAAAAACTATTTGTCTTGTTTCCAAACTTTTAATTATCAAACGAGCTATTTCCACACTTTGGCAAAAATGTGAAATTATTAGTATTATGACATGCATAGTAATATGGGGAAAGGAAGTTGCGATGGAGGGAGATATTAATTAACTAATTAATTAATGGCACATTTTATTAATTAATTTAAAGGATTTGTTTGTTTTTGAATTTATTGAATTTATACCCTAATTTCCGCATACCAAAGCAAATGCCCAAGGTGACTTTCAAAGCTTTTATTCTTTTGTGTACACAACAACCCTATAAGGTAGACTGAAAGAGAGAGTGACTGGCCCGAGAACATGCAGAAAGCTTCATTTGAACCTGGATTGAGCCAGGGTTTGAACCTGGATCTTCCAGATCTCAGTCCTACACTACATTGGCTGGAAAAGAAATCCCAGGATTAAGAAAAATAATTACTGAACTAAATGGTTAGAAAAAATATTGGATTAATACTTTTTAAAAATGTGTTAATTTGCTGTTTTGAATCACAAAAGTGAGGTTGGAAGTAATTGCTTAGTTACATCTGTTCCTGTTTGCATGGCATTGTTTTATGTTCATAATTAATTTCTACATCTTTTCTTACTACATTATTAAAGATGTTAACCAAACAATAATTTACTTGGGGTAAATTATTGACTGCAGTGTGCACAGCAATGAATGTGAAGCGGAGCAGCCATTCTCAAAACCTATGACAATACAACATGAGGCTTAAACCTGTGGGATCATTCAGTTTACCTAGTTTGGGGCAGTGCTAAAGGTGAGCCAATTCATTCCCACGTTCTTTCACAACCACATCACCTATGATAGAAAGATAATACTATAATACTGTATTGTGATGTAACCTGGGGGGGGGGGGGGAATTGGGGAATAGATTAGTGGTTCCCAAACTCGGGGTCATGACCCACCAGCCAGGGATGCATTTGCCCCTTACTCCCAGGATCATGTTGCTGCTGGGGATGGAAGGATTTTTTAAAAAAAATCTACATGTAACTAGCATAGGAATCCTGAAGGGTCAAGACAGGTGGTGGTCCAGGGATTCCTCTGCAGGGTTTCCTATGCTGTCAAACATGTAAAAAAGAAAAAAAGAAAATTTTCCAATTTTCATCATAAATCAGGAAGTGTCCATATGTCCACCCTGAGTAATTCCCCAGACACTGCACAGATCTGCACCAGCTAAATCACTGGCACAGATCCAAGAAGCCCGGTGTAACTTTAGGCTGCTTGGGAAGAAGGTCTGGTCTTCTAACCCCCTTAGAATAGAATAGAAATCTATTGTCATTGTACACGTGTACAATGAAATTAGGTGCTTTTGCAGTGGTAAAAAAACACTACAATACACAATACACTACCAGTGATCTTCTGAGCAGTGTTAATAACCCTCTGGAGCGCCTTCCTCTCTGCCACTGAACAGCTCGCAAACCAAACACAAAGGCAGTAGGTTAAAATGCTCTCTATGTAGCTGCAGTAGAAAGTCACCAGCAGTTTCTCAGACAGTTGTTGCTACTGAGGAGTCTCAGAAAATATAATCTCTGCTGGGCCTTCTTGACCAATGCTACACTATTTGCGCTTCAGGTCAAGTCCTCCCTCATAGTGACCCCCAGAAACTTGCACTCAGCCACCCTACACATCCACCATTGATAAACAAGGGCCAAATATCTGATTTTCTTTTCTGATAGTCCAGTAAAAACTCCTTCATCTTGTTAATATTAAAGATTAGATTGTTATTTCTGCACCATGAAGACAACCGTTGCACCTCATCCTGACTGGTGGACTCATCCCCCTCCGAGATTAGCCCCACTATTGTAGTGTCATCTGCAAATTTAAAATGATGTTGTTATTGGGGTGGATGTGGTTGCAGTCTGAAGTAAACAGTAGTGGACTCAACACACAGCCCTGTGGAGTACCCGTGTGGAGAATCTGGTTTAAAGAAATATGGTCTCTTAATCTAACCCTCTGAGGATGATTTGATAAGAAATCCATAATCCAAGAGCAGATTGAGTCCGAGAATCCTTGAGTTTAGATACGTTTGTGAGGTATGATTGTGTTAAAAGCAGAACTAAAATCTACAAAGAGCATTCTTACGTAAGTCCCCCGCTGCTCTAAATGCGTCACAGCAGTGTGTAAAGTGGTGTTTATGGCATCTTCCGTTGATCTGTTAACTCTGTATGCAAACTGGTATCTGTCAAATGAGTCTGGAAGACAGGAAATGATATGCCATCATACAAGTTGTTCAAAACACTTCATAGTGATGGAGGTGTCACTGGTCTATAATCATTGAGGCTTCACCCCCTTGGGTTAAAACCTAAGTGCCAAAGGTAGGTCCAACCCCGTCCCAGCACTGGTCCACCCAGTGGAAAAAGAGCTATTTTATGATGAAAAATTGGAAGATCTCAAAGTTGGAAGATATCCCCGTGGCACTCCAGTCCCCTCCAGCCCAATAAAAGCTTGGGCTCCTTGTTGCATTTTAATTTTCTTTCAATAAGATTTTTTTATTACTTTTTTTCCTTAGTTGCCAAATCAACATGGGTTCTCCATTGAGTATCTTCTATTTTGAAATTATCTCTCAGCTTTGGAAACCAATTCCACTCAGCATCGAAGCCTTTGCAATTATCCAAAACATTCCGTAAAGATGGATGTCCATTGCTTAAAAGACCGGTGGCACGTTTTGGCCTATCATGGTCCCTCTGCCTCCAGTTCAAGAAGAGTCATACATATTTAACGAGAGGTCTGCAATATAAACTTCACAAACAAATCCAGCTCTGTGTCTTCTGCTGCTTTGCCAGCAAGGCATCCTGCCCAGTCAGCACTGCTGTAAATTTCTTAACACCAGCTAGACAGAACTGAATTCAATCTTTTATGTGCCTTGGGATATGTCCAAACGTTTCTGATTTTCCTCCGAAATCCCACTGACTTGGAGCAGGTGTGCTTTAAAGTGATAAGAACTCATCAAGGCACGATTGTTATCGTTCTGACTGTGCCTTCTGAACTCCATCCTTTTGCGCACACCTGGCTCATGTATTCCTCAGAGCAGGCGACAGCCAAACCTGAAGTCGATCTTTCGTGCCTGCTCACTTTCAAGCTGTAAGCAGAAAGAAAGAAAGAAAAGAAATTGTTGTATTAACAGTAAGAGGTGAACAGGGCAATGGAATTAATATACTGTGGGAGGTAGGAAACCACCTTTTTGGTTCACTGGCTGTGACTCATCCTTGCCCTGAAGACTAAAGGAACTATAATTAGCTTAGTAAATGTACCTATAGAAAACGTATCTTAAAAGCAAAATTGATATCTATGAACAGCAGCATTATATGATATAGTCCTACCTAAAGTGGGCCTATAGCCTCTATGTGGTACAAGCTTTGAATATAGAAGGTGCTAAATCAATAAGTTCCAAATTGTGGATCATGGCCCACCAGTGGATCACAAACCATTTTTGGGTGGGTTGCAGCCAGGCAGATTGTAGCAAAGCAAGACATTTGGGGGTGCTACCTCTCCTCTGTGACCATGTGGGCTTACAACACTAAAAAAGATTGGGAAGCACTTGCTAGTCCAATCCTTTGGCACCTTCAGGGCTGAGATCGACTTCCGGTGTAAAACCTCGCCACTACTGCCATGTTATCTCATCATAAGATTGTCAGTTCTGGAAAAGGATTCTGCCTTAAAAAATAATAAAAAATGCAAACAAGGCTTAAATGCCAAAGAGTTCTAAGTTTTAATATTTAGGATATGTGTGAATATGGGAAAAAATCAAATCACTCATCATCACACCAGGAGCCTCAAGCAGTATAGTCCAGCAAAGCAGGCCTCCGTCAGTCTTGAGAGACTATGGTATCATGCTCGGTGCTGCATACACTGCATGCAAAGCACGAAAGTCCAGCAAGAACTATGTCAAATAGCAATTTGACTATTTGGTAGTTTAACTATAGACAACTAATATACTTGTGGTTTAGTTGTGGTTGATACAACTAATGAAGTTGTGGTTCCATTATTGCTGGAAATAGTGGTTTGATTATACACAACTCATGGTTGTATAGATTGGATGGGAGACATTGTATGTATCTTTAGATGTACAACATTTACATTTATTTATTATCTATGGCTGCAATCCTAAAGTACACTTTCCAGGGAGTAAGACTCATTGGACACAATGGGGCTTACGTCTGAGTAGACATGGTTAGGAATGTGCTCTTAGTTAAAGATTCAGAAATATATGATGTGATTAAGATATAAGGCTATAAATAAGGAGCTATCCAAGAAACAGAAAACATATTGAGAAGAATGACAACCATTTTATTCCTCAGCACTCATTTATATCCATCTCTTACCGTTCATATACTTAAAAAAGCTTGCAGGCAGCAAACAACTATTTAGGCTCTATCCCTATACAGATTTTCCAGAGAGTAAGGGCACAATCCAGAAGTGCACTTGGGTTACCCTGTCTACCACTGGGCTGACCCAACTGTTCCACCCTAGTTATTCTGGGAAAGGTATGGAGCAGCCTAAGGCAACATGGGCTGCCCCAAGACAGGTGGACCTGGACTGCCCTAACTGGGGCAGCCTAGGCAGCTCAGGAGAGGCATGTTGAGGGCATGTTCAGTAATGCCTAGGGCAGAGCAGTTACTCTGTATCCAGAGCCTGTTTCTAGGGCAGAAATGCCCTCTTCCAGCTCCTCAAGAGTTATACCACCTCAGGAGCAGGTATGTTAATGAGTAGACCCATAGGGGTCCATGATAAGGCAGGGTAAGAATGGCAGTGTTGACCAAAAATCTGAGTTCTTGGCCAGCCTATCTGCAGCCCCTGCCTCTCAACCTCAGGATATGACACAACTATGGCAGCCCACTGGGATACAGCCGGTCACTTCAAGAAGCCACTTGTATTCACATACAGTGACTGTACTAGCAGTCTCATCAGGGACTCCTTATAAGGCAGGCTGTTCCTTGTTCGGTGTGGTCTGATGAGGTCTCTTCAGGAGCAAGCCCTACCTCGGTGTCACTGACTTGGTGCCTACTGAGCATGCTCTGGATCAAGTAGGGCAGCCCTGACTCCTGACTCTCTGGATGCAGCATAACCTTATGCTCTGGATTCAGAATAATTGGGGCAGTCCAGCTAGGGCACTCCTCACTGCCCTCACTCTGGATTGTGCCCTAAGTGTCACTGAACACAATGGAACTTCTTTCTAAGTAGATTTGCACTATATTGCTCTCTTAAAATCTTAATATTAATTAATTTGATATAATAAAATGAAATAAAAAGTAGTACAGGTAGCATTTGCAAACCCATAATCTCCAAGCATTCTTGTATGGCATCACAATTTGGGAAAATACTAATTCCTAAAGTCTGTTAGGCCAATTTAAGGTTTCATCTCATGCTTTCGGCACTGGCCCTCCACAGTTGTTGAGTGTTACAAATGTGTTGTAAAGCAAGCCTATCAATTCTACTATCTTGTTGCCAAGTGTTGGCACCCAAGTTTCATAAGAAGCTAACATTGGGCATGCCAAGATAGCCATGTCTAGCTGCTTGCTCCCCTGCCTGGCATCCATCCATCAAAGATACTAATCTTGAAGGCTTCACTTGGATTGTCAGACTTTCTATTCCCCCCCCACTCCCAAAACCCATCCTGGAAGATTTATTTTTTTATAAAAACCCACACCACTCACATTTTTCATTTCATGTGATGACCTTTGACCTCCCCTCTTTCAAGGGCATTTCAATTTAAGAGCAGCAGCCAAACAACAGCAGGAGTAATACCGGTATTTGCAACAGCAGGTATTTCACCAGAGCTGCTCTGAAGGATATTACAGTAATGAAAGGGATAATTGGGGCTCCCTGCCTCTGCTGTAATTGAAAATCTAGCATAGTGCCTTTTCCCATTTAACTTTATTGCTTGAGTTCAAATCGTTGTGCAGTTGAGAAAGCAGGACCAGAATAATCTAATGCTCCTGGATTGTTGTTCACCCCCGCCATGACCATTCATTCATTGCTTTGCAGCCTAGCATTGCCATGAAACGGGTAGCAAAAGATACAGGCATCCTCCGCCTTCTGACCGAGAACAATAATTATCCATTTCACCACCTAGAACGTATTGTTGGCAAAAAACAATGTGTGCCCCAATCCTATCCAAGATCTTTATCTGCAGATCGTGTCACAATTGTGCTGTAAAGGCTCACGGTCAGAATCTGAAACACTGTACTGTATCTGAGAAACTGTACGGTATCAGAATCTGAGACATGTACTGTATCCTATCCTAAATTGTTTTAAAAGTCCAACCTTCCTGCACATACTAGCTTGGATTTGCACCAGTGATGTTGCTGGCACAGTTCTGGTGGCTATTGAGGCTTACTCCAGGGCAAGGAGACAAATAGCCACATACTCTGAGGAGGCCTCCAGTAGCTGAAAATAGATGCAACGGTGCCCTCGCTGGAGTTGCTGCATGACAAAATAAAAATAAAAGCTAAAAACACTCATAAATATTGCCTTCATGTGATTAATTTAAATACTGTGGGTGCAATCCTGACTTAGGCCTGAACAACTCATTGGTCTTTCCATTTCTTCGGTGATGTAGAGAGGCAGGTGCATGTCTATGCACTGGCCTAATCCTCCCCCAGGAGTGGTGTAGAAGTGCCTTACAACACTTTTGTGACACCCACAGACCAACATTGGACTTTCGCTGAGGCTTATGCTGGCCTAACTAAATTAGGATTGCAGCCTATATTACTTTTAATTAAATTTGAAACCACATCATATTTTTTAACATACAATAAATTATCATATGATAATCATTTGACGTAGCATAAGTCATTCTTATAGATTGCCTTTGTAGATCTTTTTGCCCAGACATTTCCAATTAAGCAATGAGCGTTCTTATCTAGTTCTTTGTTTTTGAAATGGACAGTGATCAATATCAATCGTAAAAATAAATTATATGATCTAGTAACTGTTTGAATAGCTAAATCAAAATAAAGCAAAATTGGTTACTTTTTGCATCTGCAGAAGAATTCCACCTTTATTTTTTCAGATCTTGTGCTACTGATGAAAGAAAGCTGAAATTTACATGAATTTCAGAGTTTCTGCCAAGGGAGTATATAAGAATTTTCAATGAAAGCCAAATGAGTTTCTGTATGATAAGTGAAATATCCCAGGGGGTTCCATCACTGTGACACCATCAAATTCATAGACAGTGAGAATAAAACAAATTTTAGTGTTCCTTCCAAGAGGAAACTTTTGAGAATTTTCAAAAGGAGCCAAACAAGTTTCAGAAAGAAAAAAGGTTTTTCCTGAGAAAAGATGCTCAGTTTTCAAGCATCAAATTATCCAGACAGGAGTGGTGTAACTTTTTGAGTTGCATGTGCCCAAATTAGAGATTATCTTCTAAAAAGAAAACTTCCAAAAACAACAACACAAAAATTTTGCCTGCCTATGGTAATTTTCAGCAGAAAGTATCATTTATTATTCTAAAAAAAATTATGTAGAAAGAGAACAAAATGCTTGAAAGAATTTAACATGTGCACTCACCATCCTTTTCATTTACCAGGAGGGCAACCCACATCCTACCTGGTCCATGCCATGTCTGCTTGAAATGGGAGGGGTGCAGTTTGATTTCCTAGCCTGTTCAGCTACTGCAACTTTTGCTATCATGTGGGTCAGGCAGGATACAGGTCATAAATAAACTGAAATAAATAAATTAATTTTAATTAATTTATTAATTACAAAAGGCTACATGCTGCATGATCACAAGGAAAAGGAGGAGAAAGAAACTTTATTCCAGGACACAAGGCTAAAAAAGACGACATTTTACTGGAAATAGATTTGCCATAATTTTCTTCTAAAAAAATCAGGATTGTCCCTGTTTTTCAGAATATATGGCAACCCTACCTGGAAAAATAGTACATATGGTTACAATGGCCACTTTGGGCACATGTGCCATAGGTTTGCTTCCCTGTCCTAAGACCTTGTTCTTTGCTCTGGAGCAGACACATTATGCACATTGGATGCCAATACATCTGTGAGAGAGGATTGATTCTCCAACTTGAACAAGTAGAAGTTTCAAAGTAAGCATCACTGAGCCCCTCACAGACAGTCATATGAAGACGTTATAGAGACATCTCGGCACCTGTCCTGTCACCTCTCTGAACAACTATATGTACTAGAGACTCATCATTTCTGAAAGCTAGGAAGACTGACCGTTGTCGGATGTGACAAAACAAGTCATCACTGCTCGGTCGATGCAGCCAGAATGAATCTCTTCTGTCAGAAGTATTGTGCCATAGGCAGACTGCCAGGCACATAGGATGCCTGACTTCAATAAGCCCAAGGGGCTGAGCGCTAGACTGGAATTGCAGTTGTAAGCACCAGGTCACAGTAGCAGCTCACCCCTTCTCTATAAGACTTCAGCTAGACCAGGATGCACAAACATTTTTGGCAGGATGGCCATATCATCTCTCCAAAACTTTGTCAGGGCCAGAATAAAATAATTAATTTACATTTCAAATTTGAATAAATTTACGTTAATAAACACCATATTTATTCAAATCTAATGTGCACCTTTTTCAGCCAAATTTAATCTCCAAAATTGGAGTGTGCATAAGATTCAATGGCACATTAGATTTGAGTAACTACAGTATTTTGATTATAAATATACATCAGTATTAATTTTATAGTTTACTATATTTTAATAAAATTATAGGCTGCCCTAAAGATACTTTCCTAGGAGTAAGACCCACTGAACACAATGGGGCTTACTTTTGAGTAGACATGATTAGGACTGTGCTCTAACCGCTGTATAAAATAGAGCAGTTAGGTAAAAATCATAACATAAACTCATTGTCATATTATCATATATAACTCATTGAATGCAGTAAAATTAAATTTTGCACCTGCTTTGCAACTGCACATTACAATCACTAATAAACATTTTTTTATCTCAAGCCTTTTAAAATAATAGGGTGCATTAAGTTGGATGGCACATTAGATTTGAGTAAATCTAATTATATTAGAGACAAGTCTTATAAAAATAAATGAATATATTCATATCAGCTCATAAACACTTTCTAACACAGACTGAATTCATAAGCACTTTCATGCACAGAGAAAGGAGGTGCATGCTGCCTTCCCAGCACCCAGAAACTCTCTCGAGAATAGGGGAGAAGGATGGCAGGGTTCACCCATGGGCTAGATTGGGGGGCTTATTGCCGGTTGTAGAGAGATTCAATGTGGGCCACAATTGACCTCTTGACTGGGGTTTAGGGACCTGTAAGCTAGACCAAAATGGACAAATAATTGGCGGATATCAATTGGATACCAATTTTCACCATCTCTAGAATGTAACATGTTCCAACAAAGTATTACAGCTTCAAGTATTACAAATGGAAAGACAGTAATGATTTGATGAATCAGAACAATATTCTGTGACTACAGGTCCAACCTTTTTATGCATGGAATTGGGACTCATGGATTCAACTCACTGTGGATTCCAACTCATTGTGGAAGGCCAGATCTCAGTTCATGGACATGGTGTTCTACGGCCATGTCTAGGAGTTGTTCTGAAGATCACAGAGGACTTGGACAACCTCTAGAAAGGTTACCAGAGGTGCCAGAAAGGCATCTGTAGGCTTCAGAACATCTCCACTTACATCTAGAGGTCTTCTGGATCTGCAGATTTTCTTATCCACAGGTATTTGGGATGGTGGTCCTGGAATAGATTCCCAGTAAATATCAGGGTCAAACTGTTCAGATTTGCAGTGGTGTACACAACTAGCAGATCCACTTTTCTGTATGTAGTTGGAACATCCTGAACTGCTACCAACAACTCTTGTTTCTTTGTCATGTGGTCTTACCTCTTGTCACCAAATCAAGAAGCAAAAATCCATTTTACTATTCATTACAAATCTAATGCAGTCAACAATAGGATTCAGGTAGAACTTTAATATGAGCTGTTTGGGAGGAAATGAACAATTGATCTGTTTGTTCTTGTCTGAGTAGCCTCTAAAATAAATTTGCCTGTTTTATATTTTTTGGAAGGCCGAGATTTTCTACTTGTTATTATTTGCAGATGTACCCAGTGTTTCCCCCTAGGAGTTCATTTTATAGGTGATCTCCTGTCTGGTTACAAAGTTTGTCTACGCTTCCCAGTATTGTGTGGACTTCATTCTAAAAAGATGGGAGCACAGGCAGGAAAGGCATACACATTCTGTAGATACTAGAATTGTAGACCCTGGTATGTTCAGAAGGTCCACATTTACAGGCAAATCCCCCCATATTTGCAGGTTCCATAACCATTATTTCATTTATCCATGACTGTCTATTGAAGAACATGCTTCAACTGACTTGAGTCAATGTGCACACATTGTGATGATCCATTTTAGAACCACAATGTGCATTTATATTCTAAAACCAACATGTGCCCCTATGGGACTGAGCCAGCTAATGGCATGAAGTTCCACAGAGGAAACACTGTTCCCTTTAGTTCCTATAAGCTCATTTGCTTGTGTCTGCAGCAAATGGTTCCAGCTAAATAAACCAATCTTTCCAATAGGCTTAAAAATGCTTTTACTGCTGTGAGCATTTTGTGAGTGGCCGCTTAACACCACAGATACCTGGCATCTGCCACAGTAAAACAATTCCTCTCAAATAACCAATAGGACATGAAAAAAGTCAAATTGTTAGATCCACTGACTGGATTGGTTAGTGTTCAAGAGATAAGCAAGGGATGGTAAAGCAAAAATTTTGCCCTCCCCAAACCAAAAGGTGTTTAGTTGTATAACTCATTAATTCAGTTGAAATTTATTTCCAAATTTTTAAAAAATGAAGACAGCAGCTCGAGCACTGGTAGAATTAGCGAGGGGAAGAGAAGCTTTCTTGGGCTTTCAATTCATTGAGGTTCCTCTAACACAGAGGTCTCCAAACTTTCAGTTTTCAGGGCTCCAGGACCTTTAGCAATTCTGCAGAGTAGGGAATTTCAACAGGTACAGCTTGTGATCTGCAAGATGAAAAGCTGCATTGCTAAAATTCCCTCCTTCGCCAAATTGTTAAAGGTCCTGGATCCCTAAAGTTGAAAATTTGAAGACCACTAAATTAATGAGACAGGCATGGAATAATGGAGGCTTTCCAAAGTTTTGAACCCCAACAATAATACAAAGGTTGGAGACCTTTATACTGTGTAGTAGGTTTGAGAAGGAAGCTTTCTGAACAACTTATGGAGGTTTTCACCCTAGAAATTCCATTCCAGAAATGTACAGCCAAATAACTTCATTTGAATTAAACTCACCTCTTTTCACTCATCACTGACACTGAAATTCCAATGTAACACCTGAGGCTACAATAAATTTGCTGTATACCCACATCCTAAATGGGACTAAGTGGGTGGTGCAAGCGGTTAAGACGCTGTGCCTGTTAACCAGCAGGCCAGGGTTTGAGACCTGGGTCGGCCCCACAAGACAGGGTGAGCTCCTGTCCTTAGCCCAGCTCTGCGACGCCAGCTGGATCCAATCGTATTGGTTCTGACTTTCCATTGGACTAATTCAGTGGTGTGGAGAGGGGGGATTTGCTGCTTGGGTAACAGCCTATCCTCCATAACAATCCAACCCAGGCTTTCGTGCTTTGCATGCAGCGTATGCAGGGCTGAGCACAATACCATAGTCTTTCAAGACTGACAGAGGCCTGCTGCTAAATGGGACTGCATTAGGGAACAAAAGTTCTGCAGTCATAGGTGGACAAAAAGCAATGCCCACAGCATGCCACTGGTGGCCATACTAGAACCACTGTAGCAAGTGGTAGAAATATTCAAGACCTGTTGCTACTGCTGGCTTTTGGTGGGAATGCAGGTAAACCAGCAAGGTGAAAGGATGATGGGAGGAATGGGACAAGGGGAGGGGGTACTGAGGAGTGTTTGAGGGAGGAAGTACAGTTCTCAGAAGGGGACACAGCTCTAAATTTTGTAGAGTGCCTAATGCCAAGTTTTGTAGAGTGCCCAGTGTGCTGCAAAACTGCTCCTCACCTTCACAGCCATTCTGGGTGGCAAGAGTGATGTGAAAAACTTAATGAGGTGATCACACTAATTAAGAAATATGAATCAGATCTATCCAGCCATCCATTGTCGTACTCATAAAGACTCGTAAAGACCCAAGGTTGTTGTTGATTGTTGATAGTGCATAGTGATAGTGATAGACTGGTGATAGTGCAGGCGACAAAATGTGTCCTAGGACTCAATCCAGAGTAACTACAGGGAGTCCTTGCTCCAAGGTAAGAACAATTTACTCTGGATTGCAATATAGGTTTTCACTAGGTGGTGCAGTAACTATGTCAATGTAAATGTCTCTTACATGCTCCTGTTGTTACTCTGGATTGTACGGCTAACTACACTATCCAGGCTACAAAATGTGTCCTGGCCTTCGCATCTCTAAGCATAAAGATCCAGAAGGTTTCAAGATGAGTCAAAGGATCTGGTGTTTGTTTGCCCCCCAACTGCCTGCATTCCAAGTTTGCACTATTCCTGCCAAATACTTAATCTTATCAGGGGAGATCAGCCCAGTTCTGCTTGTGTTCTGTGCACTTCTTGTTTTAGTTACCAATTATGGTTCCCATATTCATCATTGCTATGCTACATTTTGTGTAACCAGATGTAGCTTTGGTGACGTTTTCAGCGAGCTAGTGGTGACACCACTACTGCCCCGAATTGTGAAAGAGTCATCAAGTTGGTTACTGGTTCATTGCTGGTTAGTGATTTGTAGAGTGGCCTGTACTGTGTTATATTAAAATAAAATTAATGGGGAGTTATAACAACTCTAGTGCTGCCACCGCATTCACATTTTGCAAATTATATAGTTATGTATTCTGTATATCTGGCACGGTTGTGGTCTCTAATGGGGTGGTACAGTGAGTTCTCAGTCCAGGTGATGCAAACACTAATGATGCCTCATCTTTGCATCATTTCTGTAACATTTATTTCATGGTTTATTTCGTGTACCTAAACATTCTAGGCCACTTAAGCAGAGAAAAAAAGCTCCCAAACAGATGGGATACTGTTTATCATAATGTATGCACTACTTCACTCCAAAGGTTACTAGCAAGGCATTCACACTACTGTTATTTGTATATATTATTTAATATTTCAAATGTTTCTAAAGTTCAAGAGTTAAGGCTGCACCCACATCATCCCCCAAGGAGCATGGGATCCATCTGTGTATCTTTATATATATATGTGACAAATCTGACTCCAGAAAGAAGATATTTTCAAGGAACCTGCTATCTAGTCCCACACTGTCTTTGCTCCAATTCCCAACAGGATCACTCGAGGAGACATCTTCCATTCATGCAATATTTACATTGCTCCCAGATCAGTCCCATATGTCTCTCTGAAGCCAGTTTCACCCAAAGGACCCCGCTTTCCAAATGAAGTTAACCACAAGCCAACTTTTGCTGTTGTGTTTGTCCCATTTTATAGGCTGCATGGCTTTTTGGAATGAGTCACATCCAAAGTGTTGCTTGCTAACAGTCACCCCAGCCTTATGAATTGATTTCTGCACACCTTTGAGGTTTTATTTTCTCTTAACTCTGGATATCATGCTACATGAGTGTAAGCTTTGCCATGGCTCATCATAGATCTTGTGGCACTGCCTTGCCTAGTCCAATGTAAGTAGAGTTGGCTGGGTGGTGGTCAGGTGCAGTTGTCTGGAAACCCACACAACTATTTCCAGGATACTCTCATCTAATGCGTGAGTTCCAGTTTGGTATCTCTGTTCCAGTTCCAGTTTGGTATCCCTGTTCTCCACGGCATCACAGTGAAACAAATCTATAGATGCTGGATGCAAAATCAAAACTTGTTGGCATAAAGATGTAAATTCTTACATGGTATTAAGAATCCCACCCCAAACCTGGTGCAGCCACACCAATAATTATCAGTGTGTCACCCCATGCTGGACCTCCTCCTATACAGTGATGGGGCAACAACCAGGAAATAAGTGTAGTGAAACACTATCACCCTAACTGTATTATTATTATTGATTCAGACCACAAATTTAGTGATTTTGATTATTTATGGTATCACCCATCTCAGTATGCATCACCTCTCATGTGTGGTCACAGACCCTTAGTGACACCATTTCTCTCATATGTCCAAGAAGAAGAATAGAATCATAGAATCATAGAGTTGGAAGGGACCTAGTAGGTCATCTAGTCCTAGTAGGTCATCTAGTCCTTGCCTGCAGCAAGAAATCCCCCTAGAGCATCCCCGACAGGTGGAGCCTCTGCTTAAAGATCCCCAGTGAGGGAGAGTCCACCACCTCCCTTGGCAATCTGTTCCACTGCCGAACCACCCTCACCATCAGGAATTTTTTCTGGATATCCAACCAGAATCTCCTTTCTTGCAGTTTGTACCCATTGGTTCTAGTTCTGCTTTCAATAGCAGCTATGAACAAATGAGCCCCTTCCTCCCTATGACAGCCCTTCAGGTATCTGAAGAGGGCAATCATGGGTGAAATCCAGAGTAACTATGGGGAGTCCTTGCTCTGGTGTAAGAACAATTTGTTCTGTATTGCAATATGATTTTCCCATAGGTTTTCACTAGGTGGTGCAGCAACTATGGGTGCACGTAATGTATCTTATGTGCTCCTGTAGTTACTCTGGATTGTGCCCTATGTCTCCTCTCAGCCTCCTCTTCTCCAGGCTGAATGTCCCAAGTTCCCCCAACCTTTCCTCGTAGGGCTTCCCTTCCATCCCACTGATCATTCTTGTCGCTCTTCTCTGGACTTGCTCCAGTTTGGCTGCATCTTTCTTAAAGTGAGGTGCCCAGAACTGAACACAGTACTCAAGGTGAGGTCTCACCAATGCAGAATAAAGAGGAACTAGAACTTCTCGCGACTTGGAAGCTACAGTCCTCTTAATGCAACCTAAAATGGCATTTGACTTCTTTGCAGACACATCACACTGCTGACTCATGTTCAGCTTGTGATCCACGGCGACTCCAAGATCCCGCTCACATGTTGTGCTGCCAAGCCAAGTATCCCCCATTTTATACCTGTATTTTTGGTTTTCGTTGCCTAAGTGCAGAACCTTGCACTTCTCCCTGTTGAAATTCATTCTGTTTGTTACAGCCCAGGATTCCAGTTTATCCAGATCCTCCTGGAGGTTTCTCCTGGAAGAAGAAGAAGAAAGGGGGAGGGAGATTTGAAAAAAAGATAGGATCAGCACACATCAGATCTACCCTTCCTGACACTTTCAATTTTAGCCAAATTCATCCTAAGATTAGCAATCTTGAGTGGTTGAGTTACAGAGTACAGAAAAGTTGAGTTACTGAATACATTAAAAAACTGCTATTTTTCCTCATTCTTATTAATTTTTCCCTCTTACTGAACTCTTTATCAAACCTTTCCAGTAAAATAATTTACTACTATTTTCTGAAAGTGAATTTCAAATTCCACCATGGATTTGAATAGATGAGGCTTATTTTTAACCACTCTGATTATTGCATTTGAAGGAACCTATTGAGACAATGAAGACTCTTCAGGAAAACTATCAATACAATAAGTGATGAAAAGAAAGAAAAAATATGGAGAAGGGGAATTAAATAATCAATGCATTCATTAAAGCAAGGTAGATGATGAAAAATAAGAAATGGTTTTACAATTAGCACAAGCATTCATACAGGGACTAACATTTCTGTTTCTATTTATACTAACCTTTTTTCTGCTTTTACAGTAATGCAACATCATTGATTTTGGAATTAGTCCTGATTTCCCATGGTATCAGTAAAAGGAGGAAAAACCGGCCTATTGATTGCATGTGAGATAAGAAATCAACCAGCTATTGAATTAGATCCTGAACTAAGGTACATCGTTGGAGTTTGATGCTTTTAAACAAAGATATGCCAATATATTCCCTCACAAAATAGTACAGGTATAGAAAGGATTCTGCTGGGAAGGTAAGTTGGGATGCTTCCAAATTTCATCTTGGTTGGAATTTAGATGGAACCCAAATACACAAAGAAGGAAGAGAACAGTGTTTCTTGGAGCATCCGAAAACCCTCTGAACCTCACCGGAGCTACACTTGTCCGAATTGTCTGGTTGTCCAGACACAGTTGTCACAATGGTCACAATGATCCTTCCTGACCAGTGATGGGATTCAAATAAATTAACAACCGGTTCTATGCCCATCAGGCAGTCGCTTTTAAATGACTATTTTTAAACTTTATATGTCCTATCTCTCATTAAGAACCAGTTCTATAGAGTAGGTGCGAACCTGCCGGAGCCCACCACTGGTCCTGACACACAATGGGTCTGTCACACTATAGACAGACACAATGGATGTTGTAAAACAAGTTCCTTATAATAACAATATATTTATAGATAATGCCGTTGTATGGGAATCCCCTTAAGGTTCCTTTATATAAAATGGACGTAGTGGATCACTTCTGACTGACCCCGACCAGCCTGCTTGAATTTCTTACTGCTGAAATTAGTTTATTTTCAGAGCATAGAAGATGCAAGAATATATATTGTATTTTTTTATTGTGTGGTACTTTCTGACGGCATCCTGTAAATTACTGCGTAAATCCAGGCACATAAAATGCTGTAAAATATTATACATTATGAATGAGAAACCAGAAATTCAATTAAAAACATTGCTCCATAAAATACAACAATATCAAATCCGGTAGAGGGAGATACACTTAAAAATTTAACATGGAAGAATTATGGCTTTGAGAAAAATTTTTATTTGTTCTGATAGAAATCATTCTTATAAATAAAAAAGCAATGCATGTGGGACACATAACTGGGGAAATACTATAAATCATGAATAAAATTAACATTTGATTTCTGCAAATGCATATTGGCAGTATTCTTTCAGTAGCTATCTGTCTTGGAGTAATCACAGCACACCTTAGGGACTCTTTTTGCCTCTTTTCAGTTCATAAGGATTATGTTTAAGGCTATACTAGGTGATGAAGTGTGTGCCAGAATTATTGTAGGGTATTTGTCAGTAAGTAATATTAGATCCAGAGACTTGTAATTCTGCCAGGTATTCTCTGAGGTGATTAATCAAGTCTTCTTATTTTAGTTTAGTGACTAATTTACATTGTCAGAGATTTACGGTCCACACTTTGGCATGCGACAGGGTGGTTCTGAGTTGAACATTCAGTTCCTTTTACTTCCAGATAAAGTGCTTTACCTAAATAAGAGATTTTTGGATGGTTATCTGGAAAAATGCTGCAGATCTTCAGCGGCTGATCAATTGAAAAAAAAAAATTATTAATAATGGTGGACAAACTTCCCCAAGCCACAGCTGCATCAACACCAGCAACAAATATTAAGAGCTAAAATAAGTACAAAGAAGATTATATGTGCTGGGACATTAAGAAGTGTGGTGGGTGAGGACCACATCAGGTGATACTATTGGCCAAAATTATTATATTTTGGCTTCTTTTTGCATTGGCTTCTTTTTTATCATTTAAACTCTAGGAACTCTGGACCCAAACTTTCTGTATAACAATGCCTCAAGAAGCTTCTTTTTTCAATCTGTGGCAAACCAGCTGGAATATAAGGATCATATTACGGTGATAGTCTTTGGTGAAAGGTTAAGCAAATCTCCTTGATTTTGATGTTTTTTTAATTTACATCTTTAATGAGCTGTAACATTTTTAGTCCTGCTCTTTGCTCTTTTTATGTTTGACTACAAGGGCCTTGCTTTGACATTAGAGCTGTTGGCAATTGTTTTGTATGTGACAAAAATACAGATTCCTTCAAATAAAATGATTCATTCAAATAAAATTCCTTTATTTTCTTAACGGAGAGGGTTGAATGGGGGAAGGTTGAACAGTGGAAGGATTGGTTCCAGTGCGAGTGGGATCGGCGGTGGCAACCACACATACAATATCCTAAATCCCACCCCATCCCTAAAGTGGATACTTAGATTTTCCCTTTCTATATTGCTGACACAGATCTGGGTAGCACCTGAGGGCAGACTGGGATGTTAAATAGTGAAGATGGTAGAGAAAATTCCCCAAGGAGACCACTAGAAGGCTTACAACTTGCATTGTAAATTATATAGGTCACTGCAGCTGCATTGGTTAGGATGTCCTCAGAACATGTAGAAAGGACTATTCTTCTATAACATGAAATATTTTCAGCTGTCCATCCAGTTTTTACTTATTACTTGATTTTAAGTAAATTTTAATTTTAAAATTTTACTTGATTTGCCAATTTTGCCCAACTCTGAGATCTATTTAAAGATTCCTGATCAGAAGGAAAAATTGAGGAATCATAAGTGTCTCATAGGTTCCACATTCCTTCTTTTTGCAACCAGAATATCCAGAAGATATTCTAAAACAGCAGGTGGGGTGGGAAGAGTCAAGGCAAGCCAACCAAATTAACCAGCTCATCCTAAGACAGGCTTTTGGATAGACTTTACAATTCAAGGGTCACCAACCAGCATCCCAGAACCAGACAGCCTCTTGAGGTCAGTACTGGCTTCCCCCTTGGCCCTTGCCTACTTTAGGGTGCATAGCAGGCCCTCATTTCTACTCCCAGTCCTGCACTATATGCACAAGATCACTATGTGAATTGCGGCAAGCTTGCAATTCTGAGATCCTTGGAGAATAGCCTTGTAGAACAGCCTTGGAAAACAGCCAGAATAAAAATGTGGTAACCAATGCACAGATCTGGGCTGTTCATTGTTATCTGAGCCTGAATGACGAGCCTTTAAAAAGAAAATCTATTTGGAGTTTCTTATATATTCTTTCTCCATTTGAAGAGGGTTGCTGTGCCTGTAATGGGAATAACACTATATATCTCTCCCCCCTCCCCATCTAAATTCACAAATACATCCAAACCACTTGGACACAACAGCAATTGCTACTGTTACAAGAATACAGCAATCAAATGGAAACAGCTTTCCTGATTAGCAGTGAGGAATGTCCAAAAAGCAACATAAAAAAGAATATGTGGCACAGTATCACTTGCTTCCCCAACAAAAACAAGCATAGCTCAGCATGACAAATAATCCCCATTTGTTTAAAACATCCCTTTTCTGTTGATTCGATTTGTACAGAACATTGGAACTTGTGTTATATTTGTTATTTCTTTGTCTTCTGGGAATACGTAGGTGTTTTGACCTTACAGCATGATGGAATTGCTCAGCCTTACCTTCCAAAGCCTCCTGAGATTCCAGAGTTGCAACACCATGAAATGAAGCTGCCAGGAATTCAGATTTATGAAAGCAGAAGTCCTGCAGCAACGTAGCAGTTCTACAGATCTTGGTGGGTGGTTTGGATCTTCACTCTGGTTCCTTTGGCCCTGGACTGCCAAAGCGGGAAGAGTTCAGCAGAAGAGCTATATTCTAATTTTTATTTAGAAAGGTTATTGATCCTGACTGTAGATCAGTGGTTCTCAATCTTCCTAGTGCCGTGACCCCTTTTAAGTTTTTCCTGTTGTGGGGACCCAAACCATAAAATTATTTTTTTTGCTACTTTATAACTGTAATTTTGCTACTGTTATGAATCGTAATGTAAATATCTGATATGCAGGATGTATTTTCATTGTTACAAATAAAATGTGTGTTCTATGCACACATTGAACACAATCGGATTTATTTCAGAGTAGGTATGCATAGGATTGGGCCCTCAGGCTGCAATCCTATCCACATTTGCATGGGAATAAAGGCCGCCCTGACTATAATGGGATTTATTTCAGGGTAGGCATGCACAGGATTGGGCCCTGAGGCTGTCAGTCAGCCCCAGTGCATGTGCAGCTACAGCCAGAGGTCTGGCAAGCCTGACCTGGCTCCCAGCACCAGGGGTCTTTAGGCGACCCCCAAGGGGGTTCCGACCCCCAGTTTGAGAAACGCTGCTGTAGATTGTTGTTGTTTAGTCTTTAAGTCATGTCCGACTCTTCGTGACCCCGTAGACTGCAGCATGCCTGGCCACCTTATCCTCCACTAGCTTCCAAAGTCTGTCCAAAGTCACATTCATTGCCTCTTTGACACTATCTAACCACCTCAACCTCTGCCATCCCCTTCTCCTTTTCTCCTTTCTCCTAAGGTTGCAATCCTAAACACACTTTCCTGGCAGTAAGCCCCATTAATTGGTTGCACCTCCCTATCTTCCAATATAAATTCACATAGCATCGTAAACTATTCTTGATCTTTGGAGGAACCTCAGAAAACATGAAGGAATCCCAAGATTCCAAGAGCGCATATTGAAAATCTGTATGGACTTAAATAGGGCATCTCAGCCATTGGTTTCTGGTGTCTTTCTGCCTGCACTACCCACCACCTGGATGAAGGATTTGCTCATAGCACTGGGCTGGGTGCGCTGTGCTTGCTCAGCATCTATTCCTTCCTTATTCCCAGCTTCTGGCCTGTCATCTGGCAACTGCCTAAGGCCTTGCACCGACAATGAGGATCTCAGCAGGTGCTCAGAGATGATTTATTATCAGGAAATGTGACAGACCAGTTCGTGTCAGTTTTTGCTTTCTTCAGGGCAACTCAATTTATTTGAACCTGTAATGCTATTTGGGGGGCTGTCTTTATCTGTTTTCTAGCACACGTTGATGCCCTCTTCTTTTTAGGTTCCTGCTCAAAGGGGCAACCCTCCATTTACTCATCTCTGATTATGGCTGCAATCCTAACCTGCAGTTAGGGCAGCCTAAACCCTGGCATAAATCCTGTCCTGACCTGGCGCGAGGGGGGGGGGTTGTTACAAAATTGATGTAAGGCCAGTGGACAGATGTGATTGCACTTCTACATCACCATGCGAATGGGAAGATTGATGAGCTGTGCCAGCCTAAGGGCACAATCCAGCGTAACTACGGGGAGTCCTTGCTCCGGTGTAAGAACAATTTGCTCTGGATTGCAATAGGAATTTCCCATAGGTTTTCACTAGGTGGTGCAGTAACTACGGGTACACATAATGTCTCTTACATGCTCCCGTAGTTACTCTGGATTGTAGGGTAGGTTAGGGTTGCACCCTATGACAGGTAATGAACTTACCTGGATACACCTCCCATACCCAGGAACACCCCCTCCCTCTCCTTTCCACCCTCTCCTACTATCCCCAAGCCCCAGCACTGGCCTGGAAAGATCAGAGCAATTTACCCCTTGGTCGAGGTCCTAGACTAGTCAACAATGCCATAAGGCACTTCTGCACCACACCCTGGCATGTGCCAGCCTCCCTACGCCACGTGGGAGATAGGGAGATAGGTGAATTATGCTGGAATGAATTAGGATTGCATCCCTGAGGTCAGACTCCTTTTTTATTCTGAAATGTTGTCGTAAATCTTACTCATACCTGAGAAACATCTCACTGTGACTATTAGCTTCCGGTGTGTTTTTTTTAAAGCAGAGGTCAAATTTATAACTTCACTCTTGAAATTTATCAGAGAAAGAATGCTTTGCCTAGACATTTCGACCCCTAAGGCTTTCTACAAAGAGAACCTCCTGGTACAGCACAGTTACAAATTTCTCTTCCAAGTAGAAAATTTTATACAGTTGCTGGCCTTTTTCCTTTGGTTTTGTTTCCATCACTGTGGTGATAGAAAAATGTATTCTTTCCATGACTTGTACCTGGGGATTAAGTTAATATATTTCACTTACCTTCTAACATTGTGTGCAGCACTTGTATGGCCTTGTGGTCAGTATGGACAGAATCTTGATTATCAACCTCTCCTGGGTATTAGACTAGACTAATGTGCAGAGAATTCTTATTTGGCCCAAAAACCAGGAAGGCTGTAAATAAAAATTAGGGATGCCCTTACTGTTTTCTCAATATTTATTCTGAAATATTTATCACATACACTGACAGCACAATCCTAATCCCTGGTTAGGCCAGCAAAGTCCTGTGCTGACCTGGCAGTGTTGCAGAAGTGCCATTAAGGGCACAATCCAGAGTAACTACAGGGAGTCCTTGCTCCGACATAAGAATAATTTACTCTGGATTGCAATATGAATTTTCCATAGGTTTTCATTAGGTGGTACAGTAACTACTGGTGCACGTAGTCTCTTACGTGCTCCCGTAGTTACTCTGGATTGTGCCCTGTGGCACTCTTCGAGGGTTAGGCCAGTGCACAGACATGCGCTAACCTTCCCACACCACTGTGGGAATAGAAAGATGGGTGAATTGTACTGGCTTAAATTGGTTAGGATTGTGCCCTCAGTTAAGTGGAAAAACACAGTATGATCCAGCATCTGCAGATTTGGCATATACAGATTTGAATCACTGTGGATGCCAGGCAGTGATGGGCCTCAAAGAAATTAAGAACCGGTTCTCTGCCCATCTGGCAGCCACTTTTAAATGGCTATTTTTAAACTTTATATGTCCTATCTCTTGTTAACAACCGGTTCTATAGAGTAGGTGCGAACCTGCTGGAGCCCACCACTGATGGCAGGGGGATGAGTTAAAGCACATGGATGCTATGGTCCCAGTTTAAATGTTGTCTGTTCGGTGGCAGCTATAGTCACTGAATCCTAACTGCCTTCCCTGAGCCAACTCCATGGTGCAGGTTCACATCAACCTGTGCTATATTTTCAGTAGTACAGATCCATGTTTCCCTTCCCATCCTGCTGAGTCTTACCCATCATTTTTTTCCTGGGGGAAAAAGTTGCTGTTACTCACCATGAAGACTCCTAGGCATGTCTATTCAGGAGTATTCTGGTGGACAAAAATGTGCTGGTGGATAAAAACGTACCCCCCTCCCCTGCCAAAAGCCCTGGTCTTACTTACGAGAATCATTTCTCTCTTACCCAAAGGAGAGCCCTACAACTGCAACTGTCCCCCACCCCCAGGTTATTGAGAGATGTGGCTAGTAATGTGGTGTGCCTTGTAAATGTGCCTTGTAAATTGTTAAATAACTGATATTCTGACTTTATTTTTGCACCATCTCAGCGATGAAAAAGGTGAAAATGGCTAAATTAAAGCACACTGAAAATTACCAAAATGGAAGATACGTTTCTAGATTCAAGATCCACAAAACTGAACAGCAAAGAAATAAACTGCTTTGACTTAGTTCTTATACAATTCCTTATAGTTAAAAAGGGAGGAGGATAAAGACGGAAGAATGTCCAAATGAGACAGCTTGCATCTTTAAAATTCAGAATGTGAAGGACTGAATATTGCAGCAAGCCTGAGATTTCCTTGGACAGTCACATGCTGCTTGGATAATGTTAAACCCTTTGAAGAACTGGAACCCCCTGCCTGTTTCCAACAGCTGCCTCTCCGATATGAGATACACACTATTTTTTTCTATATAGAAAATAGATTTAAAGCTTCCCTTAACAAAGACTCAAACATGAATGGCATAGAATAAGAAAGCAGGCAACTATCAGACTTGCAGTTAGTGTTCAATTCTGTTTTATATGCTTGATGACCACATTGGAGAGAAAAACTCTTGAGGAAGCATTCAGTCGGTGTACAATCAGTGTGTTTGGCTGTGTGGTCTATTTTTAGATGAAAGATATGAAATATATTTTAGAGACAATCTGCTTTTGCACTATATACAGCAGATTCTGGTGTGGACAAATTTGAAAGTGTGGGGTGAACTCTGGTGAGTGCTTGAAGGTTGCAAGCCTATGCAGACTTCCTGAGAGCAAGCCCCATTGAACATAAAGGGCTTACTTTGGAGTAGACCTGCTTACGATTGGGCTGCCAGTGTCATTCCAGCTTCTCACACACTTGGTTGAATTGATGGATGGACGAAGAGAGACAATGAATGAAAATATCAATAGAACTGCAGCAGGTTCACCTAAGATATAATGAAAATGATGACTGTGATGAATATATGTATCTGTGTACTACAGAAAGAGATTAATAGGGTTCTTCTGAAATGATCTCCATCTGAATTTTTCCAAGGATTTAAAGTTCTGAATTAAAAGAAGCAGCATCATTGATCAGATGAAGAGTCTAGGAGGACTCTTCAAAGACAGCCAGGTTTGTATCTTTCACTACACAATCCTAACTGGTGCTGGAGCAGACAGACTGGCTTGCCTGCACTGCATCCAGCACAAGTTTTGAGACCGCTATTGCACTACTGCAAGGAAGGGGAGACTCATCCACTAACCCATGGTAGGGCTGCAGCAGCTTGAATAAGTCTACTCAGATCTTGGCCACTTCTGGCTGCTACCAGCTGCCTGGGAGTTGAGGTTTGGATCTGACGTAACTGTCGGATCTGAGCCTTGCCTCCTGCTATTGGATGTGGTGAGGTTCCTGCCCCAGGCCCATCCTCCTCCATCTTTCCTCACACCAGAATGCCTTCCTCCTGCCCCTCTCCACCTTCTCCCCATCTTCTCTCCTTCCCTATCCCTCCCCAAACCTTGGAGACCAGCCCAACTAATCCTCCATGCTGTTTGAGTGAGTAGTGGTGTCACCCCTTCCTAGCATTACCTGCACACACCTGCATCACCTTATCATATGTAGACCTGGCCTAGCCTGGGCTGTGAAATTTGTTCCAGTTTCCACAATGCACCCCAGAATTTGGATGGAGTATGTTGCCACTCTACAAAGCTTTCTGGACTTGAGCTGAGATGTTCTACACAGATACAGTATATATAATCTACTGAAAAATCACATCCAATTTATTCCCAGTTTCTGAAGACTGTTTTTTAAATATGGAATATATCCTTTCCTGAATTTTACGAAACACAGAGAAAAATAGCATCAGATTCCAAAGCATCAGATCAACTTAGAATCATAGAATCATAGAATCACAGAGTTGGAAGGGACCTAATAGGTCATCTAGTCCAACCCCCTGCCTGCAGCAGGAACTCCCCCTAGAGCATCTCCAACACGTGCTCATCAAGCCTCTGCTTGAAGATCCCCAGTGAGGGAGAGTCCACCACCTCCCTTGGCAATCTGTTCCACTGCCGAACCGCCCTCACCGTCAGGAATTTTTTCCGGATTTCCAGCCGGAATCTCCTTTCTTGCAGTTTGTACCCACTGGTTCTAGTTCTTTGTGTTTGTTTTCATAAGCTCTTTTCCACTTCCTTGGGACCAGCTTTTCCTCCTGTTCCATATCTCCATGAACATTAAAAACCCTGATGCTTAAGGAACCAACTCTCCAATACAGCAGTGCGCCTGCTGTTCTGATGGTTGGGAAGCCGACAGACAAGAACCCGACAGGCATCCTGTGCTGAGATGAATGCAAAGCAGAAAGTGAAACTTATAGCGAGCGAGAGGGTGCCTTCTTTCCAACCAGAATGTCATTAAAATGCTGGAAGAAAGCCACAACGAATGGAATCAAGGCAGTTTCCCAATCAGCAAAAAGCTACACTGAACAGAGGAAACAGAAGCTCCCCCAAAGGACATTTCAACACAGATTTTGCTGATTCTCAGGGCTTGAAACTTGAAATACTGGAAAGTACAGCAGGTTTGAAAATAAGATTTGGAGAGCCATAACCAGTGGTGCATCGGGAGGGGGTGCAAAGTGCTACATTTTGCAGGGAGACTCCCCACAGCATGATACCATTTGTTCCCCATCCCTTTGAAGTTATTCCCAGCCCAAGGTGACCATATATCCTCTCTTTCCGGGAAATATCCTCTTTTTTAGCCTTGTGTCCTGGAAAACATTTTCATTGGCTCCCTTTTCTTTGTGAGCAGACAGCATGTAGTCTTCTTGTAATTCATAAATTAGATGTAATAAATGGCATATAATAGTTTTAAATTTAACAATCAGCAATATAGTATTTAAATTAGCCACATGAAAGCATATTTTTAACTTATTTTGTCATGTCCTACATTTTTGGGGGGACCTGCCCTATTTTTCAGTTATGACATATGGTCACCCTGTCCTGGCCCCCAGAGCAAAACAGAGGTGAATGCTAAAGGGCAAGGGAGGGTTACTTGCATACCATGGTGAGGTTCCCTGCAAACTGTAGTACTTTGCACCCCTTCTAGCTAAAAAAAAACTTGGCATCCATCAGTCTTGAAAGACTATGGTGTCGTGCTTGATGCCACATGCAAAGCACAAAGGCCTGGATAGATTTGATATGGAGGATAGGCTGTTACCCAAGCAGCAAATCCCCCCTTTCCACACCACTGAAATAGTCCAATGGAAAGGCAGAGCTAGCTATGCCAATGGACAAATAGACCAAGATGAGATTGTATACAAAATATATTACAAAAGGGAGTTACTTTTCAACCATCCTGTATATAATACAAAAAAGTCACTGACTGACTGACTCACTCACTCACTCATTCACTGACTCATCAACGCCCCGCCAAAACCGCTGGACCTAGAAGTGTGAAATTTAGAGAGGGTGTTCCTTCAGGGATGGAGGCACCCACTGAGAACCGGTTTCAGAAATTTCAACTGAAAAAGGGTGCGCCGCATTTTCCTCCCTATACTTTATATTGAAGAATCCAAGACTGAAGGACGCTCTGCCCCAACCCCTGTACCAAGAAGCATGAAATTTGGGGAGGGTGTTCCTTCTGTGACATGAACATGCACCAAGAACTGATGTTGAGAAATTTAACCCTTAAGGAACTGAAAAGGGGTGCACTGTGTTTTTGTCTTATACTTAACATTGAAGCCCACTGATGGACAGTCCTTTTTTGTGGTGGTGGGATTGTGTGCTCCAGTGATACAAAGGGCTATGCATGGCAGGGACTCCCATGTCAGACAGGCCTTTGTTGAGGAGCCAGACTAAACCTGTCCAAAGTCCCGCTGAACGTCGGTTGTCTGAAAACTCTCACCTCAAACATCCACTGCCTTGTAGCTATACCCATCTATGGGAAAGGCTTCAGGAGTCAACCTTGAGACAAAATCTGGAGCCGGAGTCTCAGAAGCAGTTTGTGACTGTATACAATCACATTCTGGTAACTCATGCAACACAGCTGGAACCAATCATATCGGCTCTGCCATTCCATTGGAGTATTTCAGTGACATGGAGATGAGGGATTTGCTGCTTGGGTAACAGTCTATGCTCCATATTAATCTACCCATAGTCTTTCGAGACTGAAGGATGGCAATGATAACATGGAAGACTGACCAACTTCCAGCCAATTTGGGGCCTAGTACACTGGGAGGGAGGGTTCACTGGGGTCTAGTTCGCATTGGGGGAAATTGTGCGGGGGTGATGTGCATGGGGGTGTGTTGCACATGGGGGGATGTTGTGCATAGAAGGATGTTACACATTGCACAGGGTTGATGCTCATGGGGGATGTTGCACATGGGGGACAATGTGGAATGGGGGGTGGGACACAGGATGGATGGTGCACAGAGGGGTATTTTACTCCTGCAATGTGGGCACATTTTGCTAGTTTCCTAATAAATTTTAACTTGATGGACAAGCAAACTCTTGACAGACAAGCAAAAATATAGTCCCAGCTGGGATATGGCCAGTTTCAGCACTCCACAAGCACCTGCTCAGCCTCTCCTGAGAGACCAGCCTATGCATGTCTACTCTGAAGTAAACCTATTACAGTCAATGGGGCTCACTCCTATGTAAGAGGGGCAAGGGAAAGTAATCTGAGAGACCCAGCCTTGCATTACTTTACTTTAGAGTAAAGAGAGCCCTATTATAATCAGAGGGTGTAACTTCTATGTAAGGGGGCAGAGTGCAGTCTGAGAGACCTGAGAAACTAAGTGCAGGTTAATTTATTTTATTTATCTTTATATTTTGAATTTTCTTTATTATTTTGTATTATATTACAGTATTGTAATAATTTTCATATGAATATTTTTGGCTTGTCATACAGCTCTGTTCTGCTCCCCCCACACCCACCTGGAAAGGCTCTGAAGAGGTGAGGCTCCTTCCAAGACTGAGTGCACCACCCCCTCTAGCTACACCACTGCTTACTTTCCTACTGCTCCTAACACCTGATCACAATATTTATTTATTGATGCTTTCCGACTGTTTTTTCTAGGTTTCTTTTTGTTTTTCAGAAATATTGTCCCAATGCAGATCCGTCTCAATTGTTTCGGAATGTCCCTTTGTGGGGAATCCTCTAATTGGCATCTCCAAGGCTTGTGAGTTGCTGGCAATGCAAGGGCATCATCTTCCATTTATTGCTTTTTAAAAAGGCTGTTGTTCAGTGACAGCTGGGAAACACAGCAAGCACGGCAGCCTTAGCATGAAGTGCTAATCAGAGTGCCTTGACCACTGTTGACATTGTTATTCATAACCCCTGTCAAACAGCATGAGCGAGGGTTAAGTACTTGACCTCACTGAAGTGCTGTCACCAGGCAGAGCTGGGGCTATACTGTAATGTTCAACCCTTCCCTCCCCTTCCCTTCCAGCTGTCATTAACATTGTCTGTAGCATAAAGCTTCAAGCAACTGAGGATATGAACATTTCAGGTGAAGGCTTTGATGAGAATTTTGCCACCAATTACTATGTGTAAGTCTTCCCTGGGTTCACCAAAGAGAGGTGGTTTTTCCATCCCGCATCCGCTGCCAATGGGCCATTCACCTCCCTCTTTGGCCAGGTTGTTGGGACTGCTTGGTCACTGATCTCCTCCTTTGCTTGTCCTCAGGTCATGGGTATAGATGACCAGCCTCCTCATTGTCATTAAACATGTTAAAGGAACATCAGACAAAGGAACATGTTAAGGAACATAGTAAATGCAGGGGTCTCCAAACTTTCAACCTCAGAACTCCTGGACATTTACCAACTGTGTAGAGGAGGGAATTTCAGCAGGTGCATCTTATGATCTGTAAGATCCTTGTTCTATCCCCCCATGCGTAACAACTCCCCTATGCACATCAACTCCTCTATGCGCAATATCCCTCCTATGTGCATCAACCCCCCTATGCACATCAACCCCCCATGTGCATTTTCCCCTCATGTGCAACATCCCCCCATGCGCAACATCCCCCCCAAGCACATAAATCGCAAATGTGCAACATCCACCATGAGTATCAACCCCCATGCGCAACAGTCCCCATGCGCAATATCATCCCATGAGCATAAACCCCCATATGCATCATCCCCCATGTGCATCAACCCTCCATGCACAACATCCCCTCTTCACAATGGTGGGCACCCCTATCTGGCAGGTTCAGGATTTGGGGCTGGGTAGTGCTCAGTCTTCAGTGTTAAGGCAGGACATCTGGTCTAGAGGGTAGAGTCTCCATTTGCCTGAAGATGAGAGCTGAAGGTCGTTGGATCGAGATAATTGGTCAGATCCAAGGCAAGACCTTGAAAAAGTGGCTGCTGAAGCTGAGATTTTCCATCTGCTTTTTGGTGGAAGTGAATAAGCTATCTCAGTTGCTCTTCATGTGAGAGCCAAAGGAGAAGTTTGTCAGCCAGCATGTCAGACATCGGGGACCAGAAGTGAAAACCAGACTGCGAATGTAACATCTTGAATGTAGCTGTTTCTTGAAAGATAGAACCAGTCTGTGTTTGTAAAAATCCCTTCGGGGGTTTAGATCCACCTGCTTATGTAACTGCTTTGAATAAAGTCTAAGGAGCAATCCAAAAGATCAGAAAAGCGATATAAAAATGCCTGTATTATTATTATTATTATTATTATTATTATTATTATTATTATTATTATTATTATTATTATTATTATTATTATTATAATCCATAAATACACAGCAAACAATTTAGTGCTGGTTTCATTCACATCACCAGTCGGACCCTTCCCAAGAGTCTAGGACTGTGTGATGTAGCGGCGTATAATTTGTGCTGATCCTAGAAGAGCGGCTTTCTGCAGTTGGCAGAGTGATATTTTGTCAATGCCAATAGTTTTCAGGTGCCTGCCGAGGTCTTTGGGCACTGCACCCAGTGTGCCAATTACCACTGGAACCACCTGCACTGGTATATGGTATAATGTACTTATAATGTACATATATTATGGTATAATGTACTTATAATGTACATATATATATATAATGTACCATATGTACTTATACAGTGGCAATCCAGCTCCTTCACAGAGGCACAACTGCAGGCGCCTGCACCCCACCTGGTCAAGCTGAAACCCCCACATCTGCACACTGCCTCCCCTGCTTCTCTCTGGCCATGGTCCTCGCTGTACCTGGGGCGCAGCATAGAAGCACCATGTGCACTCATCCTACCCCATTACCACTCTGGAGGGCAGGGTCACCTACCCCTGCCTAGGTCTTGTTATGCCACTAGCAGCACATTCGCTGGAGTGTGGGACATGACCTGACAAAACCCTTCATTGTGTTCAAATTGATCCTAGATTACATCATAGCTTGGAATTGAGTTACCGGCAATTCTGTACATGGATAGTATCACAATATAGTGTTAGAACTCTGACACTAATCTGTGCAAAGGTCTTCTCTAACTTTCTGTCCACTGGGATCAGGGACTTCTGCTAGCATATTTAGAAAAAAGTCTATGATTAGTATTGCATTTTATAAACACACTTTATCTCATCCTGACAGTCCATGACACTGAAGGATTAACAGATTATTAAATCAATGGAACTCATCATTGGATTAGAGACTCCTTTAAAAAACATGGTATTTATTCATACAAAGCATTTATTTTAGTACCATTCATCACAATAAACTAATTGGCTATTAACATATACATAAAAAATATTAATGTAAGATTAATGCTGTAATTGACCATTGATCAGTTATTTTGTTTTTTGAAGTTTTTTAATTTTTATTTTTAATTATAGACTCCATAATGGAAAACAAATATTTGCAGGTGAGGCAACTTAATACATAGTTGTATATACATGTATTAGGCATGTATATACATGTATAAGGCAACCCTGCGAACTCTTACTCGGCCTTTGGTTAATGAACTATCACCACTTTCAGTCTTTGGGTAATAAATTGAGCTATCGTCAGCATGGCAATGAAGTGGACTGAGCAGTTTGTATCAGTGATGGATGGTGGAGAAGGAAGACAAAAGAGTCAGGATACCTTTCGTCTGCCACTGTGGATTATACCCACCATGGCATGGCACATCTACTCTGACTTTATTTCCATGAAAGGATGCTATATCAGTGTCTAATCCTTTTGCCTTTGGGGTTGAATGCCTTGTTGTTGGCAAACATGTCTTATAAATTTGGAATCCTCTTTGAGTTATTATTTTATACTGAGCCAAAAGAATGCTGACTGACTTAAAAAATCAAATTTTTCCTATTATGGAAAAAGCTTGGATTCATCTGAGAAAGCTCACTTATTTAAAAAGGAAATGCATGACAAATGGTGGGGGGGGAATCCAGGGATTTTTTATTCTTTTTTGACCTAGCAGAAAGCAGAAGTGATCTATTGTACATAATTTTGGGGAGAATATTTAAGCATAAGACGCCTCAAAAGACACACCATATGCAAAGTGAGATTAACTTTGAATAACATTTCTATAAGTATAACTGATTTAAAACCGTGCAAATGCAGCTTTAAGCTTCTTGGCATTTAAAAAATTTATTTTTATATTTGCACATATGGGACTTGATTGGTTCCATTTACTAGCCTTTGTCAGAAAAATGATTCTGAAGACATTTGAAAAAAGAACATAACAGTATTCTGCTACAATTATTTTTGTGACAAAACAGTTGGCACAGAAGCATGCAACAGTTGACTATTATAAACCTTTATTATACTTGCGGAGTCCATTTTAAGAAATAAACTACCTATATTGCAATCTCTGGCACATTAACTAGGGAGTAAAACCACTGCAGCTCAATGAGGCTTGCTCCTAAATAGGTTTCCCCTCCTCTGGTGGCACAAGTGGCCACCAGAGGCCAGAGGCCTGTTAACCAGCAGGCCAGGGTTTGAGACCCAGGTCCTCACAAGACATGGATCTCCGACTACAGGGGTTGGACTAAATGATCCACTGGGTCCCTTCCAACTCTATGATTCTAAGCAAGCCTCCGTCAGTCTTGAAAGACTATGGTATCGTGCTCGGCACTGCATACGCTGCATGCGAAGCACGAAAGCCTGGGTTGGTTTGTTATGGAGGATAGGCTATTACCCAAGAAGCAGATCCCCCCTCTCCACACCACTGAGTTAGTCCAATGGAAAGGCAGAGCCAATACGATTGGATCCAGCTGGCGTTGCAGTGCTGGGCTAAGGACAGGAGCTCACCCTGTCTTGTGGGGCCAACCCGGGTCTTGAACCCTGGCCTGCTGGTTAACAGGCACAGCATCTGGATATCGCCTGGTATATAACACACTTCTAAGGGGTGTTGTGGCTGGAGCAGGAATGGGTGATTCCGAGAGGCAGGAGACCAGGTATGTTGCCAGGCCTGTGGCATCTACAATCGCAGGGGGCAGGGGGGAGGCCCCCTGTGGTACCCACAAACGATTGGCACGAAAATATCAAGTGCCCCCCAATACACACACAGGCAAGATTCCAAAAGGCAGGGAAAAAAGACAGGCAAAGGATCAGCAGTAGCGGCAAGCCCTTGGCAGATGACCTGCTAGCACGAGCTCACTCCAAGCAACGGGTGAGCTGCTGGAGAGATGGAGCCAAGTGGGCTGGCAATCTACCTCTGACCCCTCTGTGATCTAAAGGTAGATCATGATCTACCTGCTGGACATTCCTGAGTTAGGATAGGCCTTTAAAAAAATAAAGGTCTGAGTCAATGGCAAGGCCTGTAAAAACCTTAGTACCCAATACTATAAAGTACTTAGTACTCAGTACTTAGTACTAAGTAGATATAAAAAGAGTTTTTTATTTGCAGTTCATCTTAGCAATCAAAATTGTGGTTGAATTTATAATAACAGCCACCTATTCCCCAGATCTCACACCTTGCCACTTTTTTCTCTTTCCAAAAATCAAATCCCATTTGAAAGGATGAAGATTTCAGGATGTCGAGGAAATCCAAGTGAATGTGACGAGGCAGCTGCTGATTATCTCAGAAAACGAGTTCCAGGAATGCTTTCATCAATGGAAACAGTGCTGGATTAAGGGTGTGGCTTCCAAAGGGAACTCCTTTGAAGAATATTAAATGCTAATTTGTTATGTGTTGTCGTTTTCTTTTTATAGCGCCAATCCCGATACTTGATCACACTTGTATAACAACATAATTATGACATCAAACATCTACATTTATTTATTAAATTCTATATAATTTCAAATGCATCTACTATTCTTTTTTTTCTTTCTTCCTTAAATCCATTTCTTTTATCAAATTGGGCCAAACTCACTCAAAAACATTAATCAATGTTTAATTAAATAAACAATCTTTAAAATTACTTTCACTTACAATCAGCAGCACAAAATAACGCATGGAGGTACGACCTTGGGAAAGGTCCTTACGACTTTGGGAAAATTCTTTGCTGACTGAAGACTCACACCCAGTGTCAGCACAATGGTGACTACATGTTTCCATCTTAACAACAAACTTGCCAATGCAGCCCCAAAAGTCTACCTGAATAACAACTTACTCCCTTATGACTCTCACCCAAATACCTTCGAGTAACTTTGGAACTGACTATCTCTTAAAAGAAACACCTAGAAAACATGTCCACAAAAATTAATACTAGGAACAACATACTCCAGAAAATAGGAGGATTAAGATGAGGAGACTCAGCCTCTACTCTCAGTATATTAGCACTAGGGTTGGTCTACTCCACAGCAGAATACTGTGCCCCTGTATGGTTAGCTGCCACACTAGTAAGATTGATACCAGACCAAACAAAACCATGAGTGGCTGTATAAAATCTACTCCTGCTTGCTGGGTCCCCATTTTGAGCCACATAGCACCACTATCTCTACAAAAGCAGGATGCCTTAGTGAAGGAGTTCAACCAAATTTTGAGAAACCCTCTTCTTCCTATGCATGCTGATCTTCCCCATCTATCAATTGGCAGGTTTAACCCCAGGAAGCCTTGATGTTGGCACTCGCACAACAGCTATCTAACAGCGTTAATAACATCATGCAATGGAAAGCTAAATTGGCTGCTGAATGCCCCGATACAGGCAGCTACATAGAGGACTCTACACAAAAGGTGCCAGGTTTTGACCTACCTTGCCAATATTTGTTAACTCTGAACAGGATCCGTACCTAACAATAGTGTCTGTCAGTTTAGATGGGTCTTGTGTCTACCCCTCAGTGTGACAAACGATCCATCACATTGTGTTCGAGTGTTCATCAAGAGTTTACATCGGCCCTATGGGTGCAATCCAGAGTAACTACGGGGAGTCCTTGCCCCGGTGTAAGAACAATTTGCTCTGGATTGCAAAATAAATTTCCCATAGGTTTTCATTAGGTGGTGCAGTAACTACGGGTACACATAATGTCTCTTATGTGCTCCCATAGTTACTCTGGATTGTAGGGAATGTCTGATTTTTTCCAATATAGTTCACTCTGTCCTTGAATGTCTGTGTGGACTGGACATTAACATTAGACGTAGCATAAGTCAATTTATTTGCCTTATGTTAAATAAACAAATAATGGCACTGTCAATAAAGACCCATTCATCCTTCGCTCTATAGCGCTGAGGAAAGTCATCCCACTCCCTTTAAAAGCCCCCCCCCCCCCCCAGGCTCTGCGTGTTAAACATTCTCCAGCTGTTTAAGCCATGTTTAAACAGGGGTGGAAGGGAGTGTGTGAGAGTGGGCAAGAAAGTGGCAAGAGGGAAGAGGAAGATCATATGCAGCAGCTACAAGGCTTATCAGGATGGCCCATGTCTGAGTCATCTAGTCAAGTTCCCAACACTGGTTTGCATGCTCCAGGGAAGGGGGCTATTTGAATGAGAATCATGCTGAAGGCACATAAGGAACCCCTTATGATCCCAAATATACACAAACCATGAACCCAAATATACCCTCCCCACAGTGACAATTTCAAAAAATAAGAAGGCAGAAGTCTTCCACAATATATATAGTACTTGTGGCTAGAAATATAATGGTTTTTAAGGGAAAATGTAGGTAGGAGATTCAACACCCTCCCTATATGAAAACCTTATCAGACTTCTTAATACTAAATATATCTGTGATTTTATTTCTATCACCAGGTAAATAGAAGTCTCTTGATCTAGAAATACTCAGTGGTGGTTAGATTTATTTCTGGCAAGCCCTCCTGTGAAATATTTCAAGCATTTCTCTGGCAATTTTCAGAGTAAAAGTAATTTACATGATATATAAAAAGTCCTGTCCTATTAGAGTGAAGAGGATGCCAAGAGTTATGTTTCCTATGAGCTAAACTTACACCTGGGGAAAAGGAAGCATTTAATGGAGTTACACCTTCTGCTTTGTGATGCTTCAGGTGTCTTCTTGATGTATAATCTACCCCTGCCCTACCCTACACTTTAGGTAAAATACATATGAAAGTAATAAAATATCCATGGATATGAACCATTTGAGAAAGTGCAAATTATATACTTTCAGGCACATTTGCATTACATTATAGCCGCCAAGCATCTGGGCTGCAATCCAGCTGTGTGGATTTTTCCCTCCCATCGGATTGCAACAAAGTGCATTTAAGTTGCAGTTTAAGCCATCAAGTTGCACATAAAAATCAAGGATAAAAAGGGAAACAAACATATTGCCAACATGTATAGAATGTTGTTCAATGTTGGAAAAGTCTGTATGAAGTGAGAGACCAGGACCTGAAAATAAATGAGTTTGAAAAGAACTGAAATGGTCCCTGACTTGAATGCAAGGTCAACATCCCCAACTACTGAGATCACCATTTGGACATTCCTACTAAGTGGCGTCACTAGGTGCAAGCAAGGAGTAGGCTGCACTAATAGACATACATGGGGGGGGGGGGGTGACATCTCTACTCACCAAAATGTTTAAAGTCTTGATTTTTTAAAAATAAAACCATCAACTATATATAAATCAATGGGTAATTTTTAATAAAATGGAATTAAACAAACTGCACTGAAATATCTCAGTACACCAGGTATAATAGCAACAGTCAAAAATATTTCAGCTCAAAGAAGTTTTTTCCCCCCAAAGGTATGAGCATCAGATGATATCTGGAAATGAGTAAGGAGCTCTTAGGTACTCTCAGCTGAATTGTTAATAAGGATTGGTAGGTAGCTGTGAAATAAAACTATGTAGGCAGTTGGATAAAAGCTTTATTCAACCTCATCTGAAGAATATTGCATTGATTCTAGACACTTTGAGGAAGATATTTTGGTAAGATGTTTAAAATAGTTTTCCTATTTACCTGAGCTTGAAGGATCAATTCATACTTTCTGATCCTGTGTGGGCTGGTCACTGGTCCAGTTACTACAATGAAACTGATGTGAAATGTTAAGCAATTGCTACAGAAGCGGTAAGTATTACTCCGACATTGCTCAAAATGTGGATCATGTCCTACCTGTGTAGGCATTTTTTGATGTGTTGTGGTCCTAGCATGGACAGGAAACTGCAAGGGAATAGGCTTGCCACCCAATTGTTGCTATATATATGTTTAGGCCCCTTGGGCCGATACAGTGAGCACTGGCCACAACACTATCACAGTCAAGCCATAATGCACATTTGTGGTGACTTGGAAAATGGAGAGGCTAGTGCAAAGAGTTGTGCTGGCCTCTCTGTACTGGATCTAGACCTGGTAAGGTACTTTGTGTAACTCAAACTTGGGGCTAGGTTTGGCCAATGTGGTAGATCTGGGGGGCATGGGAAAATCAGGAAGAAGGTGGGGGAAACATTATGGGATGGGGACAGTGGATGCTAGACAGGACTTTGGGTGGGTGAGTGAGGAACAGGTCATGAAGCATCCAGCATTTGTATCAGATATTAATCCCATTTCCAGACAGCCTGGGCTGCTCAAATTTGCGCCACCACATTGTGGTGGCACAGATCCCAATACCCCACTGGAACTGCAGTGGGTCTCCCTGGGGTAAGATGACTTAAGACTCAAGTCAGTGCCCAGGTTTCTGACACATGTGTACGAGACTGTCTGTGTCCCTCAAAGAAGTGTGCTTTCACATCTTGAACTCCAAATCATCTGAGTCACGAAATCTCTACAAAATACAACTTATAGTATGGAGAACATGTAGGGACCGCTTTCCAAGAACAGCTTTCCAGTGCGGGAAATCCTTTTCAAGAAACCACGTGTGACTTTGGTTTTGTGAAGCCGAGCTAAGAGCGATGACAGCTGACAGGAAAACACAATGGATTCTTGAGCATTGCTTCACATTGTCATTCCCCACAGAGAAGGCACATTTTAAGACTTCACCTAACCTTTTCACATCAATAAAATGTCTGCCTTTTGTGACTTATGCTCACCTACATACACATCTATTTCGAGAATTTCCTGGGACTTATGAGAGCTTTAGTTCAAGCGACTGTTCTACTCTCCTACTTTTGACAATATTTTGTCAAGTTGTCAGCCATTCTGAAATGGTATGTGGTGCTCTTGCTGGTTTAAAAGGAATAAGAATATTTAAATCGTGTCCTTGTGCTTCTTCCACACACAGGCTTTTAAACCTGTTGCCACAAGAAAACAAGATAAATTTATTTTCAATTAATTTAGTAGATACAGTGGTACCTCTCATAACAAGCACCTCACATAATAAGCATTTCACATAAACAAGTATAAATTTCCAAGAAATCTTGCTTCACATAAAAAGTTCCGCTTCACTCAACAAGCAAGCGCACTATGGGCACACGTGCTATGCAGCCCTGATGCTCCGCGTGGAGGCACTTTAAAAGGGCTGACAGCCAGCTGCCCCTACTGCCCCCAAATGCACCCACCAGCCACCTTGAACCTCCAGCAATAGCCCAGGTAAGCATCCCAGGAAAGTGTCTTTGATTGCAGCCTCTTAACCATGTCTACCCAGAAGTAAGCCCCATTGTGTTAAATGGGGCTTAGGGTGCAATCCAGAGTAACTATGGGGAGTCCTTGCTCCAGTGTAAGAACAATTTGCTCTGGGTTGAAATATGAATTTCCCATAGGTTTTCACTAGGTAGTACAGTAACTACGGCACAGGTGGGCACTGGGGGGACGCACCTACTCTCAAGAATAGGTTCTTGTCTTTTGGCAGCCAATGGGGAGCTGGTAGGACCAAGGAGGAGTAGCACAGCTGCTGCTTCCCTTCCTCCTCCCTTCCTCCCAGCTGGCCAGGGGCGCCACCTCAGTCTCCCTTCCTCTGCTGCTGGTGGGGAGGCTCAGAAGGGGGGGCAGCACTACCATCGCGCTCTCCCTGCCTCTCCTGCAGGCGGGGAGGCTCAGTAGGGGGGGCAGCGCCATCGTCTTGCTCTCCCTGCCTCTCCCTATGCAGGTCTCTCCTCCCTATACAGGTCTACTATGAAGTAAGTCCCAGTGTAGTCAATGGGACTTACTCCCAGGCAGGTGTGGAGAGGACTGCAGTCTCAGAGCCCCAGCCTAAACAGGTCTACTCTGAAGTAAGTCCCAGTGTAGTCAATGGGACTTACTCCCAGGAAAGTGTGGAGAAGACTGCAGCTTCAGAGTTCCATCCTATGCAGGTCTACCCTGAAGTAAGTATTTTTTTTTTAAGTTAAAAACCTCCCTGGCTCCGCCCCCTGCCCCGGCCCCGGCCCCTTTGCCCCGCACACTTCCGGAGAACCGGATCTTGGGCCAGGCCGGGCCCACCACTGAACTACAGGTACACATAATGTCTCTTACGTGCTCCCGTAGTAACTCTGGATTGTAGGGTTACTCTCAGGAAAGTGTCATTAGGATTGCAGCCTAAGTAGACTTCATAGATTCATGCACATTGAATGCATGCTTTGAATTCAATTCCAGTGTTTTGTCATCATTTTTACATACAGTTAATATTTTTATATGAATATTTTGGGGGTTCTGGAACCAATCGTCTGAGTTTCCATTATTTTCTATGGGGAAATCCACTTCACTTAAAGAGCATTTCACTTAAAGAGCATGCCTCTGGAACAAATTAAGCTCTTTATGTGAGGCACCACTGAATAAATAAATAACATTACCATATGGGGGCAAATCCTCATCCTCTATAGCAGTGATTTTCAACCTTTTTCATTTCATGGCACACTTAACAAGGCACTGAAATTGTCAAGGCACACCAATTCTTTTTACCATTGACAAGGCACACCAAACTGTTCAAACACCCCAATTTTCCTATTAATGATTGTCAATCCCTAAATCTCTACAGGACATGTGAGGACAATCTGCAGCACACCAGTGAAAATCGGCACACTGGTTGAAAATCACTGCTCTATAGACACAGAACGTACCATATCCTCACCATAGCGATATTGCCACATGTGTGTAAGTATACAAAAAAATTTCAAGATGGTGGTACTCAGAAGATGGTGGCGTCCATCTTTTCAAGACCCCCCAAAATGAAATTAAATAAATCATGAACCCCCCCAAACCAAAACAATAGGTGCTATGTCCCAATAACCTTAATTAACAACAGGTTCTATGTCCCATTAGTAACTGGTTCTAAGAAGCAGGCGATCATTAGCAAAGGGTTCTATAGAGAACCCCCTGAAGCCCACCACTTCCAACATTGTCCTAACCCCCACTTTAAAAACTACAGTCCTATGCTGTCAAACCCCACTGGTGTCATCCAATGCACCCTACCCCACACTCCCTTAGTGACACCCATTAGTGCCTCTGTCCAGGTCAGATCGACTTAGGACAATTTTAGATTTGGATTTTTAAATTTACCTTGTTTATTTCTTTGGATTTTTCCATAAAGAGGTTATAAAGCTGAACATCAGATGTACTTTCCACCTGTGTAAGATCATTTTGGGTTGTAGTAGCCAGAGGATATGCAGTGACATTTTCTCTTCTTGTCAAGTGACATGGATTGTAATACGCGGCTGTGAACTACAAAAAGAGAGTGTAGTTAGGAATAACTCCTGTGAGTGCATCCAAATGTTGTCAGGTGTGGCGTGGCTCAACTTGAGGATGCTGAAATTCAGGTAGCAACTTCTTCTTGGTACTACAAGGTCAGCAGGGTGCAGGGTTACTAGTTCTTTATTAACAGTCCATGGTGTCAGAATGGAGACTAACAACACATATGTGGCTCCCTAGTAGCCTCTTTCAGTAGGGTGGAGCTCAACATGGAATAAGGGATAAGGGACCATGCTCAATCCCATGGTAATAACTACAGCATGGACTGTCTGGCCCTGCAGTACCAGCCAATTAAACGCAATGAGCCTTACATCTGGACAGATTTGTATAGGATTGTATTATTTGGAGCTTTTACAGAGTAAAACTTCCTTCACTTATTGTATGGTTTAGGAACTGGGGCACTGTCCAAAAGTAAGAACCACTGAAAAGTGGAATCTAATCTTTTTTAGTTTGTATTTCTTCCGATGCTTTTTTAGGTAGCACATTGCAAATGCCCTGTTTATCTTGCAAATTTCAGTTGCCACACAAAGTTTTCTGCAAATGGATTCTCATTAACTCCTTCATGAATGGGATTAGACCAGGAGCTACAACATGGGGGAGGGCAACTTCAGCCTTTAGAACAGCAGAGAGGCTGAAAGAATGGAACATGTGTTGAGTGAACGAGTTCTGTGTATAACTGAAAGGTGTTGAAAGAGAGGATCATCATAAAATGAACCATCAGAAAACGGGATACATGTACTCTCTCTCTATATATACACACACACATATATATACAGGTGTGTGTGTGTGTGTGTGTGTGTGTCACATCTTTTTCAGCCGAATTTAGTCTCTGAAATCAAGGTACACATTAGATTTGATACTTAATTAGATTCAAGTAAATGTAGTATTTTAATTATAACCATAGGGTGTGTATTAGATTTGATGGCTCACTAGATTCGAGTGAATTTGTTGTGTGTGTGTGTGTGTGTGTGTGTGTGTAACTGCAAGTGCTTTTTTCTGGGGGAAAATGTGCTGGTAGTCATCAGAGGTCATCCCATATAACATTATTATTTAGCTGCTGGGGGGGGGGAGGTGGGAAAAGGTGCCAGTACTGAGTACCTGGTACTGAGTACATGGTAAGTACCCCCCAAAAGAAGCCCTGCATATAAATAAAGTTTCATAAGTTCATTGTGTGTTTATTCAGCTGTCATCTTCCCTCTTCATAAAGGGGATATGGTATCACTGATATGATCAATAGGGCCACTAGATGGCACTGTGCACAGAGGCTAGCTGTAGGGGGGAAGAATAAAAGGTACTTTGACTTTCACCACAATGTAATGTCCAGACTCCAAATGTGGTGACCATATTTACTGAAGAAAAATAAATGTCAGGGGGAAAGGAGTTAAGATGGTTCTGTCGTGTACCAGTTTATCCTGCAATCTGCAGCCTCTGCTGCTGACTTTCCAACCGAAGATAATATCCAAGGGGGAAAAACCTGAGCTACACAAAGGACACAATTGTATGTTTGTGTCTTATAGAATGTGTCCTGCAACTGTAGCCTTTTGTGTATCGGTCCCACAAAGCTATGAACAGCATGTGAGCCATAAACGTAGTGGAGGGAACAAGCAATGAGCAGGGATCTGCTGCAGATGTAACCATGGAACTGGCAGCAGAAGCAGAAACCACAGCAGTATGCGCATGCATGTGCAGCCTCACTGATAACCACGTATGATGTTTTCCAAGAAGCAAACAGCTGACCCAGGCTAACTCTGGAAGTTAACTTTTGATGTCTCTGGTTTCAGTTTGTCAGCAAATGGCAAGGGTCCATTGCCAGCAAGAAGAGTCTGGTAAAAGTCAAGTAATGTGAGAAAATGAGAAAGAGGAGGGGGATTATCTGCTGACATCTGTTCACTTTGGAAAGACTTTTTGCTCAAGCACTGCAGCAAAATGTTCCACACGAAAAAGAGTGGTATCAAGCACGGATTATGGAAGAAGCACGACGCATTTTTTGAAATCATGCTTAAAAATTCATTTGTGTCTCCTTAATTGAGAACAACAGTAATGTCTCAGGATTACCAGCCATTTCTTTGCTGCATGTGAAGCACGAAAGCCTGGGTTAGATTGTTATGGAGGATAGGCTGTTACCCAAAGCAGCAAATCCCCCCTCTCCACGCCACTGAAGTAGTCCAATTTCGGGCAGGGCTGATATGGTTCCAGCTGCGTTGCAGAGCTGGGCTAAGGACAGGAGCTCACCCTGTCTTGTGGGGATATAATAATAATAATAATAATAATAATAATAATAATAATAATAATAATAATAATAATGTGACATACCAGAATTGAGGAGAAACAACTGACTGGAAAAGATCTCCCGCTACCAAGACCTAAGAATTTGGTAATAAAGGAATTTGAGATAAAGGAATATTTTAGAGATTGGAGTTATGAATGAATGAATTCGTACCAATTCATTAACACTTTCTAATACACAGAAAGGGAGTGATCTCCAAATCAGTCCTCGTACTTTCATACACAGAGAGGAGATGGGTGAGCTTCCTCAGTCATCAGAAGACCTTCTGGAGGTTCATGAAGGAGAATTAGTAAGAGGATTACAGGGCTTACCCATGGGCCAGATGGAGAGGCCTTGCCATGGGGCACAGGGAAGTTCACTACAGGCCACATCTGACTCCCAGGCTGGGGTTTGGATACCCTTGTTGTAGCAGGTGATTTCACTTTGACTTCTGTTCTTTACATTCAAGAGAGGCCCTCTGCTCCTTTTTGGCCTCAAAAGCCATCATTTTTGTTACAATCTTTGCATATTTTGAATTATACATTTAATACAATATTCTGTTCACAGAAGAAACAGCCCAACTGTATAACATTTGTGGCTGGAAAGAATTTCATTGTTGTTATTCAAGATCCAAATTTGCTTGCAACCAGGGGGAAGCCACATGCTATCATGTATTCAGTGTTGGTTTAGGTTCAATGGCACACTTAGCACGATTTTACTGAGCTACAGTAAAACTTAATTAATGCTGGTGTTTAAGACCCCTGAGAAAGCTAAATTCCATTTATCTGGGCTGCAGGCACAGTATTCTGTACTTTATTTGGCCATATCCAATGCCTGTAAACATGTGCGTTCACAAATCTATTTCCTGTCAAGTGGAACTTGGTTTCTAGGGAATCTTGCCACACCATACCCAGTAACGCTAATATATGCTTTTGGGGGGAAAATATAAAATTCAAAGAAATTATTGAGAGCAAAGAACCACAGAAAAAGCTGCATTTTTTCACCAATAAAATTTTTTGACTGTAGGTGTAGAAAACTACTTTGTGATCTTCTTTGTTGAAGCAGTATAAATACATACTCTTACTAATAATAATGTGTGAGGTTTGTTTTACGGCACTTCAGTGGGATCCAATGAGGAAACAATAAAGGTTTTTAAGTAAATAAAACTCTCCATGATAGTTCATAAGTTATTAAACAAGTTTTTCATGCAACCTATGTGTGAAAATTCAATTTTAAGTACTGAGGCCTCCAGGAAAGCACCTTGAGAAATACCAATATTGGTCCCAAGACTCTTCTGACTTCCTTCAAAACTCATCAGATGTTCTGCTTGAGGATTCCCAACATTTACTATGAGGTCAGCTGAAATGTAATTTCTATATGACTCTATACGGAAGCACAGGGGTGTCCAAATTTTTGGTAGGATTAAGAGCACAATACTATGGCAATCTTGCATTCTGATGATGCAGCAGAGGTCTCCCTGGGTTGTGTAAATCCCAAGAGCTGCTAAAGGGCAACTGGAACCCATACCAGCTAAATTACCTTTGCAAGTTCAAGATGTCTCATGTTTCTGTGAGACATCATGTGAGATGTCTCCGGATTTCTGGCTTTTGATGGGGATAGGATAGGATGCAGCAGGGGCTAATGTTGCTTTTCTAATCCCCTCCTGGTACCTGATCCTCTCTCTCCCTGCTCTTCCTAACCTGTTACACCTTCTACCTGCCCTGTTAAGAACATATAAGAGCTTCCACTGGATCAGGCTAAAGGCCCATCTATCCAGCTTCCTGTATCACACAGTGGCCCACCAGATGCTTCAGGGAGCACATATGACACCCTCATGCAGGTGCTTCTCTGCATCTGACATTTTGAGGCTGGCCACATCTACACAAACCCCTCATGGTTTGTTAACCCATGATGGTCATTCCCTGTTCCACTGTCCATCCCATTGGGGATCCGCACAGAGTTACCTGCTCTAACACATGCCAGCCTTCCACCAACATCCAAAGGTGCCTCATGATTTCCAATACATTTGTGACAACGAATGCACTCATTCCACCTGTCTTAGCACTGTTAGGATTGCATCACTATTGTAATATCCAATTTGATACTGACAAATTATCAGTGGAATTAAATTAGGGTTTTGTTCCAAAGGGAATGTAGACTTCCTCTGTGTGAATTAATTGGAGAGTTTCTGTAATTTCTAATCCTCTGTGAGGATGTCACCTCAGAATACCATATATTGGATGACTGTGATGAATTAAAATTAATTCACACATGCTTTCATCTTTCAATGTCTTTCAGTGCTCATCTTTTCAGTTGTTTCATCCCTTGGACCTAATTAGAGTAGCCAGCAAATAATCAGAGAAGACATAGAAAGACATCACTGAAGAGTTTCAGGAGAAGTTCAAAGAGACTCACAGTCCAATTCTAAATCATGTTGGAATAAACTGGCCAGCAGATCTGTCCTGTGTCCAGTATGGGGTTGGGGCTGGCTTAGACTCAGCCTGAAACAAGGGGAGTTGATTCACCTTACACTGGCTAACATGGTAGCAACCCCAATAAGATTACTAGAGGTGGCAGAGATGTGAGGAGCCTGGTGCTACACCCAGGAATGGGGCTAGTATCCAGCCCAACTGCCAGATCCTGGCTCCGTCCCTCCTTCCAGGCCTGGTTCACCCCAAAAGGAAAGGTAAAATGGGCTGGAGAAGGAATGAGAGGCAGAACAGGAGTAGAGGAACTGCAGGAAGGGATGGATCCAGTGTCAATTCCTCTTTCTCAATTTTTCCAGCCCGAGTTCAAGGAGACCCACTGCGGAGTTGGACACTTAATGAGCTGTAATAGGATTGAAATCCCCTTTTGCCTCTGAAGCCTTCTAATCCCCCATGCTTGATAAAGGACACCTGTTTTTGGTATGGCTACACCAGTAGCAGGAAAAGAATAGGATTGGGCTCTGAAGTGTACTCCAGTCTAACTGCTTTCATCCATGCACCATCCATGACTTCGGCAAAGCTTGAAAATGCTTTTCCACACATTTGCAACACTTCCGCATCAGCACAAGGAACTTGTGTCCGCCCAAGGGCTCCTCTGGATTGTGTCCTGAGTCTTGTACTGAGGTCTATCAAATTGCATCTGGCCTTCCAACCCAGAAGTAGCTGGCAATGATGTCATTACCAATTAATTCCAGTGGTCCTATGAATAGGTGGACCATGTAAAGTGGACAAACCTGGCCTAGACCCCATTTAAAGCATCATCTCCTGGTTACACTTTGGAAGTGTTTCTCTGCATGAGTCATAATCCAAGATGTCAATTTTAATGGACAAGGCAGTTTTTAATTTTGCTAACTAGCTTTTCAGAGAAACTGGGAGCCCTTTTCTCACCTCAAATGTCCATAACACATTTTATATGAAGATGTTGAATGCAGCTTATACTGTAGTTTGTCAACAGTGTTGAAAATTTCTGTGGGCCCCAATTTATGAAAGAGGAAAGAAAGTGATGCTGAAAATTAAAAAAAAACTATACTTAAAACAAATCAGTCAGCCTCACGTTTTGGACATAACTGTCTAGAATGGGAGGCTAATATTTTGCTACTTGATCCAGTTCATTACTTAAGTCTATGCATTCTGTATCTCTCTTCCTCCTTAAACTGGGAGCCAATAAACTCATTATTGATTTTTCTATAGATAGTACAGGTCCATCCTTGTTATACATGAATTTTTTATATATTGATTTGATTTAACACGAATGGCCACTGCAAATCACACTTTTAAAAAACTGCTTTACTACTGTTTTAGAGAGGCAATCATGCAAGCATTTTTTTCAGTCCCAGAATCAAATCCCTGCAGATACTGAGGCACTACCTTATTCAGTTAGGTACAATAGGGAACAAGAAACCTGGAAGTGGGTTTTTAAACATATTTTTTTCATTATTTCCTTTGTACATGGATTTTTTTTAAATCCACAGGAGGATCTGGAACAGAACCCTACTGAACAACAAGGTACACCACCATCATCTAAGAGAAACCCAAAGGAAACTCTAGGGTGATGCTATCACACTAGTGCTAACACTCTGGGAAAACAAACCTGGGAATATCACTTTATTTTAGATATTTATAAATATGTATATGCCTCCTTTCCTCTCAATATCTGGAGTCAACTCACAATAACACAATTTTATAAAGAGTATTTTATACATTTTATAAGATGCAATTAAAAATGGTGGGAGCTAAAAAGCAACATCAGTAAACAGTAAGATAGGACAACACAAAACTATACCAAATGGCTGTTATGAAGATCTATCCGGGGTACCACTTGAAGTGGGGGGGGGGGGGGGCACCAGGCTTGTATTTATCCATAGTCTACTGATGGTGCATTCCTGCACGACTCCCAATTGTGCAGTTTTGAAGCAGTGTCAGGGGACCTCCAAAAAGAGGATTTACCTGCAGAAAAAAATTCAAGATATTTCCATATACCTGAAAGAGGTGTTTCAAATGTGCAACACTAGTAGCAAAGGGAATTGTTTTTTTCAGCCCTGTTAAGGATGCTAACAGGTAGTCCTTATTTAAACCATAGTCAGAAGCTCCCCTCCTCTGTTTGGACAGAGCTGCAATTTCAGTGTTTCATGGACAGCATTTCCTCTAGATATGCCACTGATGGCAGAAGGCTCATAACAAATATAATTAGCAATCTGATAAAACAAAGCCAATAATTTAAAAACAGAGCAATTAGAATTCACAGGCTAAGTGCATAATCCAGAATAACTATAGGAGCTCTTAAGAGATATATATGTTGATGTAGTTATGGCTCCACCTTGTGGAAACCTATGGAAAATTCATAGAGAATCCAGAGTAAATTTTTCTTATGTTGACGTAACTGCTCCCGTAGTTACTCTAGATTGTGCAGTGAGGCTAACTTTCCCCTAGAAAGTGAGAGCCAGATGAAAAAGAAAAAGCTTTAAGCTCTTACTGAAAGGCTCAGTAGGGATAGGCATAGATCTTAATTCAAAAGGGAAGGCATTCACAAGTTGTGTTGCCATCACAAAAAAGGCTTTGTACATGGTGCCTGCCAACCTGCCTTCAAACAATGGCAGTATCTCAGTGGTAGGATTCAAATAAATAACAGGTTCTATGTCCTAATAACCTAAATTAACAACAGGTTCTATGTCCCATTAGTAAGCAGTTCTCAGAACCAAGCGCTCATTAGCAAAGGGTTCTATAGAACCTGTGAGAACCCCTTGAAGCCCACCATTGCAGTATCTGTAATGTTTCAAGTAGTGATGCTTACTTTCAATCCCTTGGAATCAGAAGGTTTAAAACAATCTTATTACTTGTTTCAAGATCAGCTTATACAGAGGGATTTGATTCCAGTTTCTAGCTCTCTCTGCATGACAAAATGGGAAAGATGTAGCATTAAGTAGACATCAGGTCATCTGGTGTAAACCACCTCCATCTATGGACTACTGGTATCCCCCTATATCTATGAATTTGCAACACCCATGTCAAGTGCAAGTGACTTGTATTGGCCTACGTGTCCAAATAGGGCTGAATAGGAAGTCTATTATGGTTTAAATATTTTTTTAATAGGAATCAGCTTTTTATCTTAAAACCCTTCAAGACTAGAGCCTGTTTCAAGCCTTCTGTTTCACCCCAGAAATATCTGACTTTATGAAGCATGGATGGGATTTAGCATACAGGGATCTCCCTCTATGCCAAAATTTATGGGTTGGATTAGGGACCAGAGAACTGTCCAAAAGTGAAAACCGTTGAAAAGTGGAATATAATTTTTTTAGTTTATAAATGTTGCTTCCAATGCTTTTTAATTTAAACTAGCAAATTTCAGATGCCCCTTTTATCTTGCAAATTCCTGCTCCTAAAAAATATTTCTGCAGATTGATTCTCCTTAATTAACTCCTTCGGGAATGGGATTAAACCAGGAGCTGCAACATGGGGAGAGCAATTTTCACCTTTAGAACAGAAGAGAGGTTGAAAGAGCATAACATGTGTTGAATGAATGAGTTCTGGGTATATTTGAAAGGTGTTGAAAGAGTGGATCATCAGGAAACAAACTATAAGAAAGTGGAGGATACCTGTACAAGCTTCTTAGTCAGATTCCCACCCCTTATGGAAGTTTGGCTTTACTAAACATCAAGATTTTTTTTAATCTTTCCATAAGTGTAGTTTCTGCGTAGTGCTGGTGAAACAAGCCAAAAAGCTCCAAAAATTGACCAAACCTATCCAAGTTTCTGTTCTGCTCTCCAGAAGTTTCTTTATCTCTTTTAGCACCCATTTGACCTCCTCTCCCGCAGCCCAGTCTTATAGTCTTATTGAACAATTCACCTACTGTGTGGTCCTTAAAAAAATCCTCTGTGGTCTTCTTATTAGTCTACTGTGGATTCTGTAGCATTACACAACTGCCTTTTCGTTTTCACAAGCCGCTGATGAGAAGAAGGATAAGAACCTTTGGCTACCACTGAGACAAATTGATTAATCTATATTCATAATTAGATATTCCTGCGCTACAGTGAACTGCTGAGTTCAAATCTTATGCTTTCTTTTATCATGTCGGTATATTAAATCAATTGTTTTCAACCTGTATCTCAGGGAACATTGCAGGAAGGAGGGATCATCAAAGGGAAAAAATCAGTAGTGCTAGAATACTTGCTGGAAAGCCAAAAATCATGTTAAGTGCCCTTCTGATAGGAGCCCAGTTTTGGGTTTGAAAGAATATGGAAACCTACTTATACTGAGTCAGTTCATTGATCTATCTAGTTCGATATAGTTATCTATTCCAGGGGATAGGACAGGAACTAAACATACCATATTTAATCTAATGAGCCATCAAATCTAATGTGCACCTCTATTTTAAAAGTCATTAGATTTTAAAGTAAAATGTTTACTGGCGATTGTAATGCACAGCTGCAAAGCAGGTACAAAATTTAATTTTACTCAGTATAATAATGAGTTATAAGATAATAAAATGGCAATGGGCTTATGATTTTAACCTACTTTATACTTTATATACTTTATACAACTTATACTATATTACGTATAAAGTATACTTTATACTACTTTATTCAACAATGGGTTCTATAATGCCAAATGAAACATGGGTCTAAGTTGCATTTTAAATACAATTTAGTAAACTGTATACTGACCTATACTCAGAATACCTGTATTTACTTGAATTTACTGTGCCATCGAATCTAATGCACACCTCAGTTTTGGAGATAGGGCACAATCCAGAGTAACTACGGGGAGTTCTTGCTCCGGTGTAAGAACAATTTACTCTGGATTGCAATATGAATTTCCCATAGGTTTTCACTAGGTGTTGCAGTAACTACGGGTACACATAATGTCTCTTACATGCTCCCGTAGTTACTTTGGATTGTAGGGTAAATTTGGCTAATTTAATTAGCCAGGCTAATTTAACCAGGCTAAATTAACCAAATTTGGAGGCTAAATTTGGAGACTAAATTATCCAAATGGATAATCTGCACTATTCCCCTCCCGTAGACATGCTGAAAGCAATATGGACTTTTCCACTTGTATGTTGAAGGAAATGCCATTAAAGCCTTGAAAAACAGAAATAAAAATTTCACCGTGATTTGAGTCATTCAAATAATTTCAGCATTAACAGATAACTTCATGGAGAATGTTATTTATAGCTTAGCCATATGGGTCCACAGAGTTTACCGATTTTGCTAAAATTGGCTGTTTCTTAAAAGCAAGGCAATCTTTATAATTTAGCTGCGTATGATTATATGACTGCTTGATTGACGCTTTTATTGAATAGCCTCATACTAATGATGCAATTGTTGCATAAGTCTTACGATCTTCTTCCATAATCATTCTGCCACTATTTCCCTAAATGGGTTCAGGGAAATTCTTGATAAAACGATATTGAGCTCACCATGTCCTACAGATATGTCTCTCCACCCCTAAATAGTTGAGTCTTCAAAACAGCGGGAAGTTTATTGAAATATGGCACATGCTGTCACTGTGTTCTGTGAATATCCATTAAAATCAATTAGTGCCTTTATTTCCATAGAGTCTCCTATAATCATTTCCTGAAAGTGCTTCACTAAGATTAATACCGCACATTTTTCAAGTCATTCACAGGCAATCATTATTATTACTTATCAAATAATCAGTGATATTCTCATCATATTCTGTTAGATCTCTTATCCATCAACAGGTTGAAAATCCCACTCCCTGAAGGTTCTTTGGACTTATCCCAGCCAAAGACAAAAAATAAGTAGATGTTTACTTACTTTACTTACTTACTGGGGTGGAGAGACATGTCTGTAGTACATGGTGAGCTCAGGACATGGTGAGGGGTCTCAGGCTGACCCCTGATCTTCCACACTTGTGGTCTGATCTAATGCCCAAATGCAGCAATGTCCAAACCCACATTGGGATGCATACAGAAAATATCTGGAAGTATACATAGGACAGTCAAAGCAAAATTTTGTCCTATGTTACAGCGACCTTCACACAAATGAACAATTTCAAGACATGACGAGGCATGCTAGTGGGCTCATACCATTGAGTGATGGCTTCTGTGTGTGCGTGTGGAATGCCTGACGTGTGTGTTTGTATGTGTACATGCTTGTGTACGAGGAATGCCCCAGCAATAGAGATCAAGTGACGTCAGTGTATGCATGGACCAGCCCTAAGATTGTCATTTGAATATGGCAATTCCTGATTTTCAATTAACATATAACTTAACATATATTTCGTAAACCTTTTGGTTTTCAAATTTAAAAAAGCCTGGGGGACTAAGCTGAGCATTTAGACTTGCAGAAGAGAAACACAATTAGGCACATGGGAAAAGAGACAAATGAGTCTTGGCAGTTGCAGGGTGTTATTGTGTATATTGCCAAATCAATCCAGCCTTGAAGGGGTTTGGACCAGGATCAAATAATTTTAAGCAAAGCCTGCCCATTTCCTTACAACCAATTTTTGACATGCTAACCAAATGGGGTGTAAAATCCGAGACAGCTTTCCCTTTGTGGATTTTCCCATTGTGGTCGATAGTCGAATAAATGATTTATTCTGCTCCAAAATTTGAGGAAGCCAGTGTATTCACACATATCTAACAAGGCCTGACAGAACAGTATTTGAATTCATTTTCTTTCCAATTACAAAACACATTGTTGAAGGATACTTAGCCGTCATCATCTCGGTACAAACTTCAGGAGAAGGCAAGAGCAAAATCATGATCCGTTTCAAACCGCCGCCAAAACTAACCTTGAGTGAGATTAAAAGATTAATCCTTCAGTCTGTTAGGGACATTTGCCACTGTTGATTTTTAATTGTATCAAATTATCAGCTCAAGATCTTCATTGGAAATAGTATCTTTTTAAGTTGCTCCAAGAGCAATTTTTGGAACAGGATGAATGACATATCTTGCCAGCTCATGGTTTATTCCCAATATGTCTTAATCAAAGCCTTAATCATAGGAGCTGACAAAAAATATAGGCCAATATAAGCCCAGGCAAAGTGATACTGCTAATAAAAATGTTCAGGCATTAAACTACTGTATGTGTTTAATGCCATAGTAATATGGGATGATTACTCAGCTGAACACCTCACTTATGAGATAAAGCTAGTGTTTGGGGCGCTTCAGTCTAGGAAAAGGTGCAAGACACTGGAGGGATATGATTGAGACTTACAGTGCAATCCTAAGCATGTATACTCAGATGTAAGTCCCATTGAGTTCAATACTATTTACTCCCAGGAAAGTGTGTTTAGGATTGCAGCATTAGGGTGCGATCCTAAACACACTTTCCTGAGAGTGAGCCCCATTGGACTAACTTGTCAGCTCAAGATATGGCCTACTTAGGCCAGATTAGTTGGGCCATTTTTCTGGCCTAAAGTTATGATTGCATTGCAAGTCCTAGAAGTACAGATAACTTGAAACCAACATAATTTGCAACAGTCTATTCCGTTGGTCCTGTTAAGTAAAGGATGCACCTAAACAAAATTTCCAACTAAAACATCCATAAATCAGAGATCTGTAACTAAGGGAGTCTGCTTACAATGCATTTAGTATAAATAAATGGTATGGTGAGTTAAATATTTAGCTCATTTATTATGTGTAAGCTCTCCAGACTTAGAATATTACTCAGTATGGTCTTGACCCTGGATATTATATCAAATGAATTTGATATAACATGAGATCAGCAAAGTAACATACATCCATGAGGTCAGCAAAATAACATAATTAAAGGGAGTCTAAAGTTTATGTCATGGGAGCAAAGTCACACAGAAGTTATAACTGATGACAGCAGGATATGAATGTGCCATAAATCTAAAGTTTGCAGTATATTTAGTGCATGCGAGAATATGTTTACAACATTTAATGACTCTTATATTAATAGCATTTGCTTTTAAGAATCTTGAAGGCAATCTAGTTCAACTGTGGTGCATAGCATCAGTCACATTGGGATAGCTGGCTGTAGGTTGCTACTGGGTCTAGAAATGAGAATCACCAGATATGTGTGCTGCTGACTAGTTTTGGATCACCAACTTTCAATTTGATTAGAAACTGATTTGTTTTTTATCTTTTTAATCTTTTTTTATCGTTTGCATTTTTTTATCTTTTTCAGAGAACACTTGCAAAAAGTCTTGAGTCTCTCATACCCCAATTTAATCATCAGGCAGTCCTGCTAGAATTTGTGCTCTGGCAGTGCATCCTGATGTTTCAAAATGAGACGAGTTGTGCGCAACCTGGCTGCTACCAAAAACATCAAAGGTGTCTGCGCATGGAAGAGGTCCTCCTCTTGGATCCATTGGCAACAGCATAGCTGGGAGGTTGTAAATACTACAGATGTAGGGTCTCCATATGTCCCGGAAAACCAGAACTGACCGATTTTTGGGGACTGCATTGACATACTGGCAAGTTTGACAGGGGTTCCTGTCCTGGTTTTGTGGCAGAGAATTATGGCAATCCTATACAGATGCAGCAATAAGCTAATTAAGTGGCCCCCTCCACTTTCTGTCAGAGATATTCTGATCCAGGCTTTATTTTCTTGACCCCAACTGTAAAAGGAGTTCCTCTCCTAGCAGCTATCTCACATCTGTTGAAAACATTGAAAGAAAAGTAAACAAATCATTAATCAGGTTTATTAATGCACTCAGCAGGGTTCCCTGCATTTTAAAAAACTCACCAACACTCCAGCAACTGTTTTCTGTTTGTAGTTTTAGATCCAAAAACTGAAATATGAAACAATAAAAACACACTGCAAACAGCAAGCTTTGCTTTAAAGATCACATTATAAAATATTTGCATCCTCTTTGCAATGTGAATTACACTACAAAGATGCATCTCAGGTTTCATGATCAAACTGCAGTGATTCAGGAGCACAACATATTAAAGTATGCCTTCCCACTTTACATCTCAAAACCAATAGATCTGGTATTTAAACTTCAAATTATTAATATGATTTATTCTTTCTGTAGCAACACCAATAGCTCTGGCCAAATGAGCTTGAAATCTAGAAAGACACTAGCCGTTACATTTTTGGGTTTATGTTATATTATGTTATAGTATAGTAAAGTAAATTATTAAGCTAAATACTGACCTATATTTATAATCAAAAGAAGTTCAATACTATTTACTTGAATCTAATGCACCATTGAATCTTATGTGCACCCTGATTTTGGAGACTAACCCTACAATCCAGAGTAACTACGGGAAGACATAAGAGACACATAATCCAATTTTTGTATAAAGTTGTGGAATTAGGTAAAAATCATAACGTAAACCCATTGCCATTAGTACAATCCAGAGTAACTATGGGAAGATGTAAGAGGCACTTACTCTGGATTGCTCTATGCATTTCCCATAGGTTTCCTATAGGTGGCAAAACTGTAACTATGTCGGTGTAAAAGGTACCGTAGTTACTTTGGATTGTAGCCATAATTCAGCTGGAAAAGGTTCATGTTAGATTTGAGTAAATACAGTATCTACATGTATTTACATGCTTTTGAACTTGGGGCTCAAACCACCAACCCGCTGATCTTCAGGCTGACAAACACAGCATCTTTTAATCACTGAGCTGTTGCAATGCTTAATAAATAAGAAACATTTGCATGGAAATAGTGTGCGTGACAATGAGAATTTACATCTTCTTGACAAGCCACTATTTCCAGCCAGTATGTGTCTGTGAATTGTTGATTGCTGAAAAAATACTAGTATTTTATGAGAGAAATTCAACTTATCTGACACTTCAGGGGTGTTAAACTTGTTTTATACACTGGGCCAAATAGCAAGCATGATGCATGCTCATCATCATGATGCATGATGCATGCTCATCAGGGCTGGAAGGGATGTCATAAAGCAGGGAAATGTCATTTAGCAAGTAATGCCTTTCTCTGCCAGGTTTCACCACCACATCTTGTGGGCAAGGAGTTCCACAGACTAATTACATGCTATGTAATCAAGGCATATATTGACCAGAATTGACACTGTGCCTGTTAACCAGCAGGCCAGGGTTCGAGACCCGCATCAGCCCCACAAGACAGGGTGAGCTCCTGTTCTTAGCCCAGCTCTGCGACGCAGCTGGATCCAATTGTATTGGCTCTGCCTTTCCATTGGACTAATTCAGTGGCGTGGAGAGGGGGGATTTGCTGCTTGGGTAACAGCCTATCCTCCATAACACTCCAACCCAAGCTTTCGTGCTCCGCATGCAGTGTATGCAGCACCGAGCACGATACCATAGTCTTTCAAGACTGACGGAGGCCTGCTTGCATGTGTGGGTATAGTAATGCAAGAAAATAAAATTAATAGAGGAAAAACCTTCACAGATACCAGGTATGTTAATGAAGGAGGATACGTTTTTTAATAGAAAGACATTATTAAAAAGAACACTTCATAAAAAGAACATTTCTAACAGCAGTTGTGTTCCATTTACTCCCAGAATCGCAATCTCACTACGAAAAAGAAATCTTCGGAACTGGTCTTTGGAACAGCTGTGTCTGTAAAATCGCCACATCTCAAACACTTTCACCCTCTATTGTTATGGCTACTATGGGAAAAGCAGGCGCTCATTCAGAGACTCTACCATCCATTAAGTCATCCCCCTTTGGTGTTTTAATTAAATAAAGGAGGTTAATTGCTGTGGAAACGGCTTGTCAAGGCACCGTCAGCACAACTATTCCGAAAGTTTGGTGTCTCTGACCTGAATAATTAGCTTGGCACACTTCTGCCTCTGACCTGAACTTGTTTCAGTGCTGGAATCTAATGGGACAGCAACAAGCCTGACTCAATTTCTGTGCCGGTCTTTGCTTTGCAGGTTTCTGCCCTTTAGATGTCAAAGGCCAGGACTGGCAAAATGTCTGTTGCCTTGTTTAGCAGATAGACCAACCAGGAGGCAAATCCAATGCCAGGCACTGAATAAGGTGAACCAGTAGCATAGCAATGGGAAGAAGGAGCTGCCCGTCCAGATTTGCACAACATAAGAGGGTGCAATGAGGGTAGCACCAGAATCTCATGATGGTTCAACAACATGATCTAGTATACATTGTCCTGCCTCTGTGTGCAAGTTCAAGAGAGAAGAGGTAAAGAAGAATCATTATCCTTCAACCCACCAGTGTGAGAGGCATTAGATTACATCCCATCTTTAACTGAAGGAAACTAGGGGACAAATGTCCCTTTCCCCCATGATACTGGGCAGCCATTCAGGTGCTGCCTGCCGCCTGGGTAGCACAGGATTGGGCTGTAAGTTAGGAAACAGTTCATTTGGGATGGGATGATATGAGAAAACAGCATGGAGAACTCTGCATATTATCCCACTTACATTCCTTGGCATTTAAATTAACGATTTGATAGCTTGATTTGATTGCACATGGCTTAAAAGTTATGTGTATCACCTTCATTGCACTTATTTAAACTTGCATAGAAGGGAGGAAACCATCCAAAATTCCCACTAGCTAGTCTTTGAGTGGCACATAGCCTGATTATAGTCAGTGGGACTTACTCTCTGGTAAGTATGCATAGGATTGCAACCACAGTCTGCAGAATCAGGCTGGTACTGGTAAACCATAACTAGCTAGTCTTTTTATGGTTTACCAGGTCCAGCCTGATTCTGCAGACTGTGGTTGCAATCCTATGCATACTTACCAGGGAGCAAGTCCCACTGACTATAATCAGGCTATGTGCCACTCAAAGTACCACAGATGATAGCCGTTTTGAAGGGCTATTATGCATATATAGCTGAGTCAGGGCGCAACCCAGAGTAACTACGGGGAGTCCTTGCTCTGGTGTAAGAACAATTTGCTCTGGATTGCATTATTAATTTCCCATAGGTTTTCAGTAGGTGGTGCAGTAACTACGGGTGCACGTAATGTCTCTTACGTGCTCACATAGTTACTCTGGATTGTAGGGTCAGTTAGCCACCGTAAGAATGGAGAAGATGCAGAATAATATTAATAATTTTCTAAGGACATGCCCTGTTCTTGCTGGTGCAAATGGCATCTAATCTGAAATCATTCCATGTCCTGTTTCAGCAAACACTGTATTTTTATCCCCCACTATATCTCTCATTTTAAAAGTGCCAGTATTGCAGAATGCAAACACAGCTTGCATTCTGCAAGCCCAGATACATTGCTGACACTGCAGATATCCACTGTCAATCTGAGGACTGTTAAAATGTGTGACCAGTGCTGCCACTCTCCTTCTAAGCGTGCATCGCACACACACACACAAAATACATGTGCAAAAACATAGACTCAAGATTGAAATTGCCTGGCCTAGGATTAAAACCAAACTGGTGAAAATTTGCAGTCAGGGAACAGTGAGGTCAGGATGCAGTGAGTGGCTAAAAGCAGAGCAAACAATCGCAAAGTGCCTTGGACTAGATTAGCAGTAATCACAGAACAGAGTTTTCCAAGAGTATAAATTGCATTGAAAGATATAGACAAAAATAAAGAAATAGAAAAATAGACAAGGCAATATTACCTATGAGATCATTTACACAGAGTTTTAATGGCTGTAGGTGAATGACAACTCAGGGCACAATCCTACCCAATTTAGGACAGCATAACTCATCTGTCTCCCCATTCCCAGAGTTGGGCGGCGAGGCTGGCACATGTCTATGCACTGGCCTAATACCCCCAGGAGAGGCAACGGGTCTTTCTTTTGAGTAGACATGGGTAGGATTGTGCTCAAAGTGAAATAGTGAGTACAGTCGGTCCTAATCTTTATATGCAATATATGCATATGACAGGGACTACAGTGGCTCAGTGGTAAAAGATGCTGTGCTTGTCGACCTGTAGGTTTGCCAAACTAGCAGTGTGAAAGCATGCAAATGGAAATAAATAAATAGGTACCACTTCAGTGGTAAGGTGGTATTTGCTCAACATTGCATCAAAATATGGATCATAGGGGACAAAAGCTGAAGAAGTTGCCTTTATAGAGCATATTACAATTTTCCTGTTATTTTCCCTGTGGTTCTTCCCCCCCTTCTTTACAGACCTATTTGCTTGTTGCTTTGGAAAACAACAACAGCAGTAATGTCTACTCTTAAAAACAAACTAAAACTGCTTGCTCTTGACTCGTTGAGACTTATGGTTTTGATTGCACAGATGTCGCTAATTTTGTTTTTGACGAACAACACAATGGCTGCAATTCTAGATTATTGATCACTCGTGTCTGTCTGTGTGAAAAATGGACCGTTCAGACTGGAATATGAGAAGCAAGCGCATTGTGAAGGGTTTTACTGCTGAGCAATGCAGGGGAACAACTTGCTCAAACACTGACTGGCGCAACAACGTTCCGGCTCCTTGAATCTACACTTATTATATACTTGAATGCTCTCATTCAGCAGGGAACTCTGCATAATGATGTTGGCAACTGTAAGAAAAACAAAATGAATGAATCCCCTGGCTCGCTCTCACACTGCATGATCCCTTCTTTCTTCTGGCCACTACATGACGACCATTTCTTCTGGAGGTGATCATGCCTTTGATTTTCTTCTGGTGCTTTGGCCAACTTCCTAGTCAGAGCTTCTCTAAGGGAGAGATCACCCCTGTATGAATAAAAAAATGAATTATCATTCTCTTTCAGCGACACCAGGAACCAAGAATAATCATTGTAGGATTTTCTTGTTACATTGATTTTAGTGGGTCATCAATATTCATGGAGGACCCTTGATAAAGAATTCAACAACAATTAAATTGGGGGGTTGGCACACCAGCAAAGCAGAATTGCCATCCATTCATGCCAGGGAGGTATTTTGAGCCCTCCAACATTGGCTTGGTACCCGTGGATATTCAAATTTGTTGCGCCCATGGATATGGAGGACTAATTCTGCAAAACTGAAAGTGTCAGGGTTAAACTGGGACCAAGGAGAGGCATCTCTTGGATTAGAAATGGAATGGATAATCTCAGGTCCTGAGTTCCTATAGTTAGTTGCTCAGTATTTAATGATAAAAAGTCCAGTCAAGACCAAATGTTTAGGCCTGTACTACTATACCAGATTTGACTGGTGCAAAGATATCATACTACCCGTCACTCACAAGGGTGATATTGGCACCTGATCATATACAGTCCTGGTTATTTTTCCCGACATCAGTCAGTTGGTCCAAAAAAGGCTATCATTCCTCCTTTTCAGTATGTTCAATGTATAGCTAAAACACATGATCAGCAGGGTCACAGAATTTATCACCAAATCAGTGGCATTCACTAGGGTGATGTGGGCCACACTGGGTGATGGGCATGGATGTGTGTGTGTGATAACACTATGAACCAAAATTTGTAATTTGCTGGTTTGTTTGTTTAAGGGATTTATACCCTGACTTTGTCAATGAAAATGCCCAAGTTGGCTTATGAAGCTTTTGTTCCTCCTCTCTTGTTGTCCTCAAAACAACCCTTTGAGGTAGGTGAGGCTGACAGTGACTGGTCCAAGGTTACCCAGGAAGCTACATGGCCAATGAGGAATTTGTACTTGAGTTTTCCAGATCCAAGGTCACCCAGGCCCTAGGTCAGCCAAGAAACTTCATGACCAATAAGGGATTTGAACCTGGGTATTCCAGATCTCAGTCCAACTTCCTAATCTACACCAACCTGACTCATTACTTTGCAATGCCCACTGCCTCGGAGAAAGTACATCATGGGGGTGACACACTGACCTCCTATACCAGGTGATGCAAACAGTAGTGATGCCACTGTGCCATACTGTATCTCTTCAGACTTTGGTGTGGGATTGAGACTCCACCCATATTCAGTTGTAACTTAGAAAATTTACGTATTTTTTAAAAAACAAAAAAACTTTCCTTCTTCAATCTCCTATGTATGTGGGATTTGATTGGGACGATAAGCAGCAATTTACTGCTGTATGCATACGCAACTTCATCTGCCTAGGAACAGACGCACACTGTGAGGACTGAGCCTTCGAGATAAATCTGCTTATTAGCTGCCTGCTGCGCAAGCCACTGCCGTGATAGCACCAGAGTTAAGACCACAGTTTCAAAAAGCACACGCTACAAATTGGAGTGTATTCATCCTTCAAATGCCAATGCAGCTGTCTCATCTCATTAGGAATTTAGAAAGTTTATGCGAGTACTTTATCAATAAGTGCAGAGGGATTCGCATGAAATAGTGTTCCAAGGTGCTTCCAGAAATGCCATTATTCTCAGTTTCAAGAGGCTGTCATATTATATATATAATGTATGAATGTTTGTATGTATAAGTTACTAAATAAAGTAAATTTTGCAATTTGTTTGCTTTCTTGGACTAAACCAAAATAATTCTATTACTACAAAAAGACATTTTGGCCAGATCTGAGATAACCAACTACAGGTGTTCCTTGTTATCCACTAGGTTTCTGTCCGAGAACCGCCCACAGATTAAAATAAATCTGTGAATAAAGAAAACAATAGAAAAATAGATTTAAAGAACCACTTCCATGTTTCTTACTCCAATATTGCTCCTAATTGAAGAAGGTAGTGCCTCAATATCGGGGTTTGCTTCTGGAACTGAAAAGTTGAGTGAATGCTTGCATGACTACTGATTTACAACAGTAGAAAAGCAGTTTTTTAAACTGTGATTTGCAGTGGCCATTTGTGTTGAGTCAAGACTATGTATAAAAAAAAGTTTATGACAAGGTTTTTCCTTATCCTTCTTCCCATTGTCTCCAGTCTCTCATCATCCCTTTTGCCTGGCTGTAGTTCTCCACTTTCCATCCTCTAGCCCTATTTCTAAGGGCTGTCCTTCTGCCACCTTCCTTTTATGAGCCTCTCACTCATATCTTGCCATTTCCCCAATCAGCAATAATGACCAACTGCTTTGCCATACAGATCTTGTGAATCTTGATGCTCTGGCATCATTCCTGTGGCAACGACATTATGCCTGGATCAACCTTCTGGAAGCAGCTTTATTCAGCAAACCCCAGATTTGCAGGCCACATAGACAAAAAGTTGTGAATGCACGAAGTTTGTGCTCCAAACTGCTTTAAATCAGCCCTGCCTTTATTTTCCAAAATAATGGGGAAGCTTCAAAAATGCCATAAAAAGCTATTGAAAATAAGTTTTCTTAAACATCTATCCTTTTTAGCTGATCCTAATAAAACTATTTTCCTGTTTTTCTGGAGGTTGTGGATTTAGCTTAACAAGTGTAAATTGTTTTGTAGAAATATAGTCAATTCTATTATTATGTTGCATTACCCACCCTGCAAACTGAAAACAACCATGAACTGACAAAATGACATTTTTTTCCTTAATACTGGAAAACTGATGTGATTACCAAATCCATAGGCAAGAACAACACTCATGGTACTACTAGATAATAATGATTATTACATACTTAATGGCCTCTGGCAGAAGCATGCTTTTTATTTTTGGTCAAGGCATGGTGATTTGAGAAGAATTTTGCCATTTGATGGTATTAATGTGAGAATCTATTACATATATACATATATTGATATATTGTTGTCTTAAAAGTTAGATCAATTCTTGAGTGCATTTGTGGCACATAATTTAAAAATGCCACTGTTTTTGCTGAATTTGCTTGAGTTTTGGGGTACACATCGGCTTCCTTGTATCTTCCATTTACACTTCTCACTTTTGTATCTGTTTTTCCAACCATCCATTCCTCTCTCTGTCCATCTGTCTGTTCGTCCCTCTGTCCGTCCATCCACCCATTCATTAATTCATTAATTCCCAGAGCTTTTGCAACATCTATGTAATAAAATCCTAAATTGCCAAGACACAGGCTGAACATCTCCTCCTTGACCTTTAAATATTAAAAGATAAGCAAAAGTCTCTTGAAAAAAGAGGGATTTAAAACATTGGAGCTGTAGGTTTTTTGAATTCCCATTAAAATTTTATATCTTTTTGAAGCAGGGTTGCTGTTGCATGCAAGAGCTATGAATAAAATCAATAGAAAACCTAAGATTTAACCAGAATAGGACTTAACAAATAGTAATGCTCTGTACAATTATAGATGAGATCCTGAAAATGAAATAAAATGAAGGGGAAGGGTGTGAAAAGCAATGAAGTGTAGTCATACAAAATGTTCCACTGGGAGTTTGACAGCAAATAAGGAAAATGGTATCGGTTGTTTAGCTTGCAGCCGAGGCATTGAATGAAACTAGACGAGGGGGAGTTTGCATACCTGAGTTTGTATAGATAAAGCATCAGTTTTAACAAAACCCATGTGGTTTGTCTGGTTCTGAAAGGACCTTGATGTGACGTGGGTGGCCCCTCCTACCCAGTACAAATTGATCAGAGCCAGCACGGCCATTCTGGACCTGCATGGGGACATCCCAGGGAAAGCTCCAGCCTGTGCAACAGACTTGCACCAGCAAAACTGGATATGGCATGCACTGTTAATGCCCTCCTGTTGGTTCCAGTCCACCACCCCTGCCCTTCCCCTGTCCTGTTTAATCACTTTTGCATTGCATTCTTCAGCACATCAGGGCGCAGGGAGGGGGCTTACCAAAATGGCCATTCTAATTGCTGGAAATTGCCGCCTACAGCTGAGGGATTTTGTAATGGTATGAAAAGTGCAATGTAGCCCCAAATTAAGGGAATGAACATTTCCTCAAGATTGCCTTTTTGATTGCCAACCCACTGCAGGATGCAGCACGTACCATTTCGGTGCATCTGCAGCAGTGCTGGAAAACTGGAACAGGATGTGCTTCTCAGAGTACCAAAGGACCCTGACTCTCCAGTTGTGGGGGGGGGGTGCTCTATTGAGGCAGGGGGTTACAATTGGAAAGGGAACAGAAATGTCCTTGAGCATGAATGGAAACAATCCTGTATTATTTTGGATACTTGACTGTTTTTAAAACACTGGATCAGACCAAAGGCCCATCTATTCCAGCATCCTATAATCTCATAGAAGCATGCCACAAAAGACCATATCTTCTCAGATCCTTGCACTTGGCCTTCTGATGCAGCCTCCTTCTAAAATCATGTGGTTGCACATATCTATCATCACTTGTAACTTGGGATGGACATTTCTTCCAGAAATCAGTCCAATCCCCTTTTAAAAGCATCTAGGCCAGATGGCATCACCACATCCTGTGGCAAGAAGTTCCACAGACTAAAATTGTTATTGCCTATTAGTATTTCACTTTATCCATAGAGGGAGAGATAAGAAGAACCTCTTCTTTTGTAGCATGAAAGAGGATGTATTGAATTTATATTCTGAATTTCTCCAAAAGAAAAATTTTGTTTACCCCAGCTCAGGCCATACTATTAGCAGCGGGTAGAGCGGCTTGTCATTGAATGCCACATATCTATAATTCACCACTTGCAATGTCTTGTCATGATACTTCTTTAATGGCAAGAATCCTTGAGCACCACAGGTCCTAATTATGTGAGCAGCAGTGGTTCTCAATTCATGATTGCATCTTTGGAGAACAGAAAGAATACTAACTAGGCACACAGGATCTGGGAACGAGTATGACGCATTAGTCCCTGAAATGAACATCAGTACTGGAAATACGGCTTCCTCAGAGGTTATAATACCTGAGCAGGAGACCTGGAATCAGCTACTTTCAGTGAATTAAAAATGAGGAAAAACATTCACATACCACCCAGACTTCAAATCCTTTAGTCATGGTTTTATTTTGGTAACTGGAGCAGTGAATGGGGCGCATGGGCTAGAGACGGAAGGATCAGGGATAAGGTAGCAATGAGCAGGTGTGGATTAATATGGCTGGAGAGGGGTAGGATTGGGGTTGTGTATGGTGTTCTCCTTCCCAGGTCAGATCTGCCAAAAACAGGCAACACAAACTTGCACCAGCAGTTTAGCAGGCACATATCCAAGCTGGACCATTGTGGCAGCTGAAGCTTATTTTTAGAAGCCCAAAGTGTTCCAACTGCCCCCACAGGATGTGGAATAGTTGGATAGGATTGGGTGGCTCATGTTGCCCTGTAGACTCCACACCTTTGCTGCAGTGTATGAGCAAGCACTTGTGCACTGACCTTAAAATAGCCCAAGCTCCTTCTTGTGCTCCTTTCTCCAAAAACAGGAACTGTGGATCTTCCTGTTTTATTTAAAGGGACATCACAAGCAAGGAGGGATGCATAGTGCCCACTGGTGCCCAGTGTCCAATGGTGCCTAGTGCCCGGTGGTGCACAATGGTGCCCACCCTCTCTGTGCGGTGGTGCCTAATGCCCAGTTGTGCTGGGTAGGGATACCCAATGCCCATTGTCCACTTTCCTTATGGTGTCTGCTGGCCACTGGTGCCTTGTGGTATCCTCTGGTGTCCACTTGGTGCCTGCTGCCACCCTCTGGTACCCCCTGCCTACTGGTGCCCAGAGCCTGCTGGTGCCTAGTGGTGCCTGCTGCCCACTGCATGGTGGTGGCCTGTGCTGCCCGGTGGTTCCTGGTGGTTGATAGATGCCCAGTGCCTGATAGGGATTCCCAGCAGGAATGTCCACCAGTGCCCACTGCTACCTGCCATTGCCCCCTGGTACCCTCGAGTGCCAGGTGCCTGTTGTTGCCCAGTGTTGCCCATTTCCCACCAGTGCCTACCACCTGGTTCTAGTGCCTGGTGTCCAGCTGTGCCCAGGACCCACAAATATTCTTGAAATTTTACTCCAACGATGGCAGATTAATTCTTCTAATTTCAATCCTAAGAATGTAACTCCCAGTTTTTTGCTGAAAAACAGAAGTGATATTTTCAGGTCTTCTCGAGTTCTTCTAAGACCTTAAATTTAAAAAATGCAATAGGGCAGGGAGTTGGAGTAGAGCCACCACCAGGTGTCACCTGGGGCATTCCCCCCAACCATACATGTATGTCAGTGCCCCTGATAAAATTCCTATCAGAGTACATGTTCACCCGTGTGCATGTGTAGCACATGTCTCAGAATGCACACCTGGTAATGGTTTGCTCTTCTGTTAGCATTTTGCCCTCATAATTCCCCCTATAGAGACCCTCAAAATCACAAATGTGTGTATACACACAGACTGCTGCTGCGCCAAGCCTCTGGCTCTTGCGTTGCAGACTACATTTGATTGTCAATGAGTTTGGGCTATTCCCAATTGCTTCCATCCATATTCAGATTTGACAGTTATGACAATATAATTGTATTTTTAAAAAAAAAACACAGCAACAAAAAAGAGCCTATATTCTTAGATTTGCAAAGTTGGAAGAGACCCTAAGGCGATCCCTTCCAAAGCTTGAGGCTGACCCTGTCACTCACTCAGCTAAGCCTTCAGGAAAACTTGCCTCTGCATTCTGAATTTCCATCCACACCCTCCACTTTTAATGGTGCTTTGCATGCTTTGCAGAGATGCTCTAATTTGGAGCTCATTTTCACTGAACATGCACTCCCATTGGCTCAGTGAGCTGGAAAGATGCAACCAGGTGTTGGAGAAATAAGGCATAGAGTGCCCTAGTGACACTGCAATGACCCAAAGATATTCTTATGCCAAACTCTGCAACAGGCCAAACTCTGCAACAAGCTTTCTTATAGATTCATACAATCCACATAGCTCCTGCATAAACCATTAGCTTATTATTAGGTGAAAAGGCACACATTTTACCAGAAAATGTTTTTATGCACATGCCAAGGTTTGGGGGAAAACAAATGCACTAAGCTTGCTTAATTTTATGTAAAAGGTAAATTTTTAAATAACACAATGTGTTAGGCCAGGTGTTCCCAAAGTGTGCATCATGACACTTTAGGGCAGTGATTTTCAATCAGTGTGCCATGACACACTGGTGTGCTGTGTGAGGACCACAAGTGTGCTGTGACAGTTTGGCAAATTTAGTTTTTCATTAAATAAATATCATTTATTAATAGGGCCATTAAGGGATGTGAAGCGCCCACCAACAGAATGCCAATTGTCAAAAGACTGGTAGAGTGTCTTGTTAATTTTAGTGCCTTGTCAATATGCCATGTGATGGAAAAGTTTGAAAATAACTGCCTTAGGTCATTGTGGCACTCACCACAAAATCATAAGGAGATACCCCTATGGTCCCATGGCTCATCCTACCTGTTGTTGTGATACTATCATCCTGGATTTCACAAAATTTTACAAGATTCAGAGTGGCTGCACATTCTGCACTAAACTACCTTTCTAATGATATGCATCATGATAGTATTATTCATACATGGGCTGTAGTGGCTCAGTGGTTAAGACACCATGTCTGTCAATTAGAAAGTCAGTTCAAGAGCCAAGTACTACAAGATGGGGTGAGCTCCCATCCACAGCCTAGCTCCTGCCAACCTACCAGTTTGAAAGCATGTAAAAGTGCAAGTAGATAGATATGAACCACTCAGGTGGGAAGATAACAGTCTTCCATGCCCACAGTGCCATGGTGCCTAGTGTCAACTCATGCTGGCCACATGACCATGGAAGGCTCTTCTGACACCATTGACTCTAAAGGCTGAGAATCAGAGCTGAGTATCTCTACAGTTGAATATGAATTTTCAAGGGAAACCTTTACTTCATTTTTCATACACACCAAAGTTTTCACAATTTTGGACACTAGTGGCTAGTGCTCAACTTGTTGCTCCCCTAAAGCTTGTTGCTTAATTCAGTTGCTACCCCCTGTACCCTTCTTAGCTATGCCAGTTATTACAGCTGATCACTGATCATAAATGAGAGTGAGCCATCCAAAATCAAATTTCAAATCTGGGTCCATTGATTCATTTTTTCCCTAATAGAATCAGTTCACACATATAAACATTAATTATTATATGCACAGATAATTGAGAAGAAACATCCCTCGGAGCAAAACCAGACCATTATACAGCCCAGCTGTTGCCCTGGAATGAACAGTATTTTGTCTTGGTGTTAACTGAGGCATAACACCGAGGCCTAACTCTTGCAGCCTTTTACCCTTCTCACAACACCAGTGACATTGCTCTGTCAGTTCTGCATGTGTGAAATTTCATTTCAATTTGCTGAGAGCTGGTAATTGCTACACATTGGAACATAAAAACCTGTCAGGGTCATTACCGACTATTGCACTATCAATGGACAGAGGAACACAATGGAGAAAACCTCCTTCTTTAGATGTTAGTTTAGGAAAGGTTCATCTGAGATTTGGGTCCTATATTGCATCTGGGTTATGGTGACAGCACTGATGAACCATCAATCATAAGGGTACCTAAGGGACTAAAAAAAGAATAGTAACAGTGGGATGTACTAGGGCAGTGTTTCTCAACCAGTGGTACTTGAGATGGTACCTGATGGTACTTGCAGGACTTGAGGACCCCTGTCGCCCAGTGACACGAATGTCACTTGAATGACACCAAGTACATGATGCAAAAAAAGTGGTAGAGGGCAGGCTTGTTAGGAGGTAGGAGGCAGAGCTCCAAAGCATATTTTTACATGCTCAATAAAGCCCTCCTGTACACCCTGAGCCTCTTACCAGTGTTGGTAATGTTGGCCTCCCAGCCGAGAAGTACGTAATTGTCATTGTCAGTTCCTTCCAGTGGTATTTCAAATAGGTGGACTATGTGAAGTGGTACAGTAGTGGAGAAATGTTGAGAAACACAGTGCTAAGATGCTATAGGGTGCAAACCTAACCAATTTAGGCCTGCCTAACTCACCTGGCAAATCTTCCTGTAGGGGTGCAGGGATGTCGGTGTATGCCTGTGCACTACCCTAACCCCACTAAAAGTGTCTTGCAGCACTTTTCTGACACCCCCAGTTCAGCACAGGATTTATGTCGGGGCTTATATCGGCCTAACACCATCCATTTCAACATCCATGTGCTAGATCAGGTGCCACATTTAACATACAGGTGCCATATTTTAACACCTGAGTGTTGGGTGTTTTTGAAAAGTACGAGTCAGGTGTTTTTGTTTCGTACATTTCTAAGGTCGCCAGGAAGACCTTTGAGGCCTTTGATCAGCTTCCCCAAGACTCAGAAGGCCATCTGGAGGCCTCCGTTTGTCACCTCATGTCTGCCAATGAGAGTGTGGGTTGCCACCCCCTCAAGGCATGGCAGCTGGGACAGTGCACCTCCTTCTTTCCTTAGCTATGCCACTTCCCTCGAAAGACAGAAAAGCGTCTCCTACTGTTACTACCTTACAAGCAAGCAGCAATTGTGTTTCAAAGTGCTTTCCTTGAAATTCAGGGCCTCTTCTTATTTGACTTGTTGTGCTTAGGTCTAGGAACATTTGAGTACAGAATGCAAATATGACCCTCTCAAGTGTGAAGGGCATGTAAGATTAAGTACATACTTATGCTTGGAAGTGGCTGACAGGAAAGCTTTGACATTCTACATTTTAATGGTTTAGAAACACACACACACTTTCCCCAAGTCAGCACAATGTGTGATCCACCAAGCCAAGGTCAGCTCAAGAGCGGGGATTGCAATTCAAATCGCTTGGCCAGTGCCAAATCCTCTTTTCTTACAGTCCTAGGTAGGCAGCAAGATGCAGAAATTTATTTTATTTATGTTTCACATTTTTATACTGAAAGTCAAGGTGGTGTACGCAGATCTCTCCTTTTGCCCTCCTGTTGTCCTCACAACAACCCTATGAATTAGATGAGCATGAGAAATAGCGAGTGGCCAAAGATCACCCAGGAGCCTGCATGGCTATGCAGAGATTTGAATCCAGACCTTCAGTTCCTTAACCACCACCCCATCCAGCCTCTCAAGATGTCCTTTTCAGTTCTTTACCAACTTAGGCTGCAATCCTAAAAGTTTGAGCATGCTCCTAACCATGGGCGCAATCCAAAGTAACAAGGGGGAGTCCTTGCTCCGGTGTACGAACAATTTACTCTGGATTGCAGTATGAATTCCCATAGGTATTCACTAGGTGGTGCAGTAACTACGGGTGCACTTAAAGTCTCATACGTGCTCCCATAGTTACTCTGGATTTGGGGGTTACTTTTGAGTAGACATGCTTAGGATTGCACTGTAAGTCCCATTGAACCCCCTGGGAATAAGCCCCATTGAACTTAAAGGAACTTACTTCTGAGTAGATACAGATAGAATTGCACTGTAAGATGGTCTGCCACACGTAACTGCCAGGGTGTATTCAGGCTGGTGACGCACAAGTTGTGAAGGGTCAAAACTCCTGATTGGGATCTCCTCCCATATTTTAAACATGAAATGCTGGAAGGTAACAATCCATATGCATCATGACAAATGAATGGTTGAAACCCTCTTATTTGAAAGAACATAAGAAGAATCCTACTGGATCAGGTCAAGAGCCCATTTAGTTCAGTTTGCGGTGGTCCACTCAGATGCACTGAAGAGGTATATCGTCCATGCCTATGGCATAATGGCTGCTCTTGCCCAGCCCTTCTGTGTCATGCTAAGATCTAGCTTAACTATATAAAATCTTAAATTTTATAAATTTTTTATAAAATTTTATAAAATCAGAGCTTAAATCTGCTCATCATTTGCTGAAAACTGTAGTGGATTTTTGACCAGTCAAAAGTTTGTGACAACCTGCGATCAACCCAGCCCACCTATCATGTGTAATGGAGTGATAAACTGGATTGCAGCCTGCCTGGGATGTCCATTATTTGATGACATAAAGGCTTCGGTTACATGTACTTTATGGACCAAGAGACACGAAACCACCACAGACAGAAGTTGCCTATCTCTTTACTGATGATGCTATCCAAAGACGAGAGTTCACATATTGAGTTGTCAAGTCATCAAGTGTAGAGTAAATTAAGTTCACAGGGAAAAAAATACCAAGTGGTATAAGGGCATGAGCAAACCTGGCCTGATCTATCAATTACTCTGCAGTGTTATTAATTTAAAATGTAACCAAAGATCATGATACCCTCTCCAAAATGCACTTTAATTTGCTGATTGCTTATTCAAGCTTAGTTGTCTCTGTTTGCTCTAACGGAGGCAGCCCATGATGACGTTCCGGCAAGCTCTTACAATCTGCAGTCGATTGTAGCCAGCTCCCAAAGGGATAATTAATATCTCCGCATAGATTGTCTTTGGCAACTGAAAGGCTGTTTCTCACATGGCATCTTGCGCTATTATCATGCGCAGGTGTTGAAGGAGCAAAAGGTTTATCCGTTCCCCATATCCGGCCCACATGACTGACATCCCCTGGGACTTGGAAAACATCATTTGAGAAATCTGGTCTCTGTCACCTGATAACATATTTCCAAATTGTTAATGGTCTCATTAGGCATATTATAATGCACATCCAAGTTATTAATTTTGTGGCTTCTTTTATGTTTGACTGCCTTCTGGGAATCCCACCCAGATGCAGAACCTTTAAGAGGAATAAAATATTTGGTGGCCTGTTCTCCTTCACATCTTAAGCATGTCTACTCATAAGTAAGAAGTGTGTAATCCTAACCTAGGTTGGCACAACTCGTCGGTCTTTCCATTCCCATGGTGATTAGGGAGGCAAGCACATGTCTGTCCACTGACCGAACCCTTCGCCAGGAGTGGTACAGAAGTGTCTTACAGCACTTTCGTGACACCCCCATGGCAGCACAAGACTTGTGCTGGGTTTTATGCTATGGGGCTTGTGCTGGGTCTAACTAGGGATTAGGAATGCAGCCTTAATGCTCAATGCAAATATAGGTACATGGGCCCTATAACATTTTACCAACCACACCATAATTGATCTCAATGATCACAGAGGTGTGGGTAAAGTATTTTTTTTCCAGTAATATTAAATTTTCTTAAAATCTAATATGAGAAGATGTTGCTTGACCTAATCTCATTCTGAAAAGTCAAAGTATTAAAGACCATTATTCTTCATCCTCTTCTTCTTCTGCTGCTGTATGGTCAATACTCCCAACGTTATCCTGGTGACTCCTCTCTCACAATGTGCTTTCATGAAGTCCATCAGCAGAATTCCTATTTCCATCCAATGTCTCCCATCCAAAGTTGAAACACAGTTTCAGTTTCTGCACAGAGTTTTGGTCAGTCATATGACTTGTCTGGTGCTAAATTTGTTTGAGAATGGGAATTTATGCAGTCTTCACCTATTTTGTTCTTTTTATTTATCTTCTTTCATTGTACAGAACAGACATTTCCAAGATTTCCTCGATTTCACTTGACATGCCTGAAAAATGCGACCTGTCGTTTGTTTCCTGCACATTTTGACTCAGGATTTGTATGAATACATCAGACTCTCATGAGCAAATGCAGTGAGGCTTGAACTTGAAATTCGCAAAGGCTGAGACAGTTTTATTAAAGATGTGAGCCATTACGGATGGCAGTGTCAATTTATCGCAACAATACTTGGCAATTAACAAGCTTGTGGGTGGAGCCTGAAGGTTAACAAGTGTGTCATTATTGTTTCAAACTGTTTCAGAAAATCATAATAATAACACACATAATAACTGGTTCCCTGTCACGGGGAACGTTCCATATTTTCTGGACTTAACATTCTGCTGACAACACAAAGCTTTTCTTTCCCCCCCTATGCACTTGGCTGTTTGTTACTGATGAAAAAATATCCTAGCTTCATATTAAATAAAACATAAAAAATGATTCCCAAGCAATTTCAGTGTAAACCAGGTTTATCTATCATCAGGAGTAAATTTTTCATAAGTAAATGTCTACTGTTTGTACTGGTGTTTTGAGTACTTAAATTGATTTTTACACTTTAGGTGCAACTGAGATCTCAGAGGAGGTGAGGAACTTCTGCCTTCACAACACTTGATAGTTTGGCAAAAGTAAAAAAGGATTAGTTGGTATAGGGTCAGTGCTAGTTTCTCACTTCACTCTGGGCAAAGGCAGCAATTAAATCTACACCTATCCTTGTGATCTCCGCCAAAAGCACAGAGACTCCTAAAACAAAATGCAATGTAAATGTGGCTTTTCCATCCGATGAAATAGCTACGGAACTTCAAAGAAAGTCCAAAAGTGTTTTGATATGATTAATGTGTTTTAATAATGTGGACTACAGTGGATGTCCACACATCCTAGGTGGCACAAGATTTTATTAAACTGGGAAGTCCAAGAGAATAAGGGTTCTATAGCAAAGTAGTTGAATAATAATGGTGGGAAGCCATAAATTTAAAGGGAGGCCCAACATAGAATTTGTTCACCCACTTTGTTTGACATTTGGGTACTTGATCTGTTCCTCCTTTTTTCTGACAGTGTATATTTTACCACAGTCACATAGGAAAGGGGACAGAGTGTACACTTTCCTTGGTACCATGTATTCAGATGCCTTCAGGATGACTTCTAGGCGTCAAACTTGTTTCATACAGAGGGTCAAAGTTAGCACTCATTGTGCCGGAAGTGACATTATTAAGGAAAAAGTGACATAATTAATCAAACGGTGGCCAGAAATAAGCAGTTTGCCCTCGCTCAGAAACTCATTAGCTGCAAATGGCAGACTAGAATATGTGCAAATCTTGTTCGTTTAAAGATATGAGAGAGCCCAATTATCACACTAGGAGAACCAAATTATAATAGGGATGTAGATAAATTACTCCCAGGGGGTTCACATTTATCCTGTGGGCTTTTGACAATCTTGTGCTATGACAAAGGCAGGGTGTGAGAAAAAAGAAGTGTTTTACTACCAGGTAAAGCTGGGAATATGGGGGCTGAATTCATGGGGGATCTGAAGAGGCAGGAGTTTTTGGGGTGTGTGTGTGCACATGCCTGTCTGTCCGCGTTGGGCAAGTTGGAAGAACAGGGCAAGTTGGGAGAAATGAACAGTATGAAAATCCAGATAGATGGTTCATCTTTGTGTCTGAGGATGCAACCCTAACCTACACCAGCACAACTCATCAGTCTTTCCATTTGGTTGGTGATGTAGGAAGGCAAACACATTCTGTGCACTGGTTTTGTGGCACAGAAGTGACTTATGGCACTTTTTAAAGTGTCTTATGGCACTCTCAGCCCAGGATGGGACTTGGGTTGGGGTGGAAGATCCATGATTATTAAGATAGTTTGCCTGTAAGATGTCATTTTGGGGGGTGTTAACCTTTTGGGGAGGGGAATGTCAAAAAATTCCGCACCTCTGGGTACTGGTGGCCTAAGCTACCCTCCTTTTTTTACTATAGTACTGTTTTAATGATGTTGTTGGTCACCTTGGCGCCTTTTTGGAGGGTATTCATTTTGGATCCATAAAATAAGAAGTTGATCCACAAATACTGTATTTCCTACCTCCACAAAATAGCTCCCTTCTTTCTTTGCTGTCAGGAAAGGTCAGGTCATATCAGTGCTGAACTCTTACACTTCTGTCTGGACTGCAAGTTATACAACAACACCAAGCGTGGCTCAATAAAAGAAAATAAAAGCGAAGCTGAGTTTTGGCTGTAGGTGCAAATCTGCCATGTGAAAGTATATTTATATTGTACAGCTGGAAATGAATTATGACAAGGACACTTTTTTTCTGTTCTGTTTGGTTTCTTTTACTCCATGGTGCTGAGAGGCCAGCATCTCTGGGATGGGGCACGGGGACATGGCTGAAAATGTGCAGACTTCTCATCGGACCGTTTCTTTAAGCATAATTGCATCCATCATCAGATGTTATATTTCCAAGCCTTGTAGTAGACCTGTATCCTCAGGCTAACTACTTTCTTATTCCTCTGCCTTCCTCCTCAGCTTCTGAGGAGCAAGAATCCAGTTTTCTTCCATCACTTAAGTGCACAGCCACATTTTTTGTGTGCATGCTTCAGCTTTCCAAGATGAGTCATCAAGTCAAAAACTTCACTTTGTTGCTTAGCTCTCCAGCAAAGCAAGGTGACCTTCTGTCACTTTCCATTAAAAATTTCAATCTCAGTATGTCTCCTACAACTAAATCTGAATGTTAACTCTTATTTAAGGCAGGAGGAATGGCTTTAGTATTCTGCTGTTGTCTCAACTCAACTAGGCACCTTAATATGAGTACTAAGATAGCATGTTTGGCAATTTTGTACCACATTCTAGCCAAAGCAGACTGAGATGTATTTAGACCTGGGTTCAAATCTTACCCTGACCTGACCTCACACTTTCTCATTCCTCTTGCCTTCTTCTTTGGCTTCTCAGGAGAAGGAATAGTTTCATCCTAAATCATGGTACCTTAATCTACTACTACTAGTAATAGCATAAAAATTACCAGATTAACTCGAGTCTAATGTCCCATCGAATCTAATGTGGATATCTATTTTTAAAGGCTTGAGATTAAAAAATATTTACTAGCGACTGTAATGCATAGCTGTAAAGCAGGTATAAAATTTAATTTTTCTGCATATAATAATGAGTTATATGATAATAATAAAATGGCAATGGATTTATGTTATGATTTTTACCTAATTGCACTTCTTTATATACAACAATGGGCTTACTGTATGTTACATTTTAATCACAATATAGTATACTGTTGAACCACAGGCATACTTAGGCAAAACGGCACCCATAGCAAGAATTGAAATTTTGCCCCTATCAAAACATTTGAAACCCACCTTTTAGCTAATGTTACAAATCAATAATATCAAATAATATATAATATCAAATAATATTAAACTGCAGGTCAAGCCTTTCAACTTTTCATTAAACTCTGGTGAGTTTGCACAAACTATTTGCAGTTCCTTTTCCACTCCTTGGAGATATCAACCCTTTTAGGGCCAAAACCATTTATTTTACCAAACACATTTTACTGTTTAAAATGCACTCTATGCTTTGTCCAAGGCAGCTACATATGTTCACAGCCAGCCTCAGGATCTCTCTAGCAGGCTGCAGAGAGCACATGTGTGGTCACACACCATGCATGTGCCCTTCTGAGCCAGCCAGGGAGCATTCTCTGTTTGGCTCAGAAGGATGCATGTGCAGCTCAGCTGGATCTGTGCACAAGCCCTTCTGAGACAGCCAAGGAGGGTTTTCTGGCTGGCATAGAAGTGCGCTGGGGTGGCACATAGAAGTGCTGAGTGGCTGGGCGCACTTGCAACCATGACACGAGACACCTTTGCCACATAGATGGCATGCCTCTGTGTTAGATTGAACACTGACTGAAAAAGCTGAGTGTTATATTCAAGTAAATAGGGTAGTCATAGGTATAGCCTAATTATATGTGATTTATTTGTATATGTTTTTGTCTCAAAGCAACTATGGTTGGCTCTTTAAATTGAAAGATAAGCTTCACCTAAGGAGCAGTTAATGGCATAAAAACAGCCTGCTTAGCATGGCAATGTGGGAAACAGTTAGTTTTGTTTCTTTCTCCCTTCCCCAAGTGGTAATCACTTGTGAATTGCTCTGAGCTGAAACCGCTTGCACTTGCTTACAAATTTCACAAGCTTAGCTCCTTGCAGGGCGGTTAGCAGCCACTTGGAACTTGATTCATCTTGACTAATTGCCTTTGCATAACATGAAAATGCTGTATTTACTCGAATCCAATATGCCACTGAATCTAATCTGCACCCCGATGCCTATAATCCAATTACTGCATTTACTCAAATCTAATTAACCATCGAATCTAATGCACACACTGATTTTGGAGACTGAATTCAGCTGAAAAAGGAGAGTGTAGATCTGAGTAAATATATTAATCACACAGGTTCTTAGAACCAAATGTCATAAATGAGAATGTTCAACCTGTATAATAGTCCTCTAAGTCTTGTATCTGCAGGTCTTGGAACTCAAATTCTTCCTCCTCCAATTGCTCAGAAGGCTTATCAGCCTCTGATTTCACCCCTTCTGTTGCTGTATACCAGTAGTAGTCAAAGTGAAGGACGGAATCCTTTTGGCAGGGTAAGCAACCTGGGACAGGGTAGTCATGAAAGGATGGGATCCACCATCTTGGAATCTGGCACTGGACTTTCCTGGGAGCAGATGTGTAACGAGGGTATAGCGCGGGATGCAATCTGCCATGGGTGACAGGGCCCCATCTCTCCTGCTACAAGCAGGGGGTTGGACTAGATGACCTCCTCAGATCCCTTCTAACTGTTTTGATGGGGCAAAATTTTGCTAGGGTATGCCTCTGCCTGGGAGTAATTCTCATTGAACACAATGGGACTTACTTCCAAGTGGACATGGAAGAACTCTGGCATCACAGTGATATCACATGCTGGTTAAGTTTGACAGGGGGTCCTCAACAGGTTTTTAACTTTGAAAGAGGGTCCTGGGCTGAAATGCCCAAGTACCACTGCTGGATACAGTGTCTGCAAATACAAAGTCAGAGCAGGAACCACTAATGGGAAGCAAGTTTGGAGGGCTGAAGACAATGAGATGCTTCCTGTTAGCACTCCAACTCACTTAGTGTAGAGATTTAAGCTATTTAACCATCCTTCAGTCGAAACTGTCCTGACAGGCGCTTCAAAGCTGTCTGACCTAAAAGGCACTTCAAGAAGCCTGTTCCTCCTAGTACTTTCCTATCTCTAGGTGCTGTTCAAAATCCCCCTAGTCAGTCTTCCCACTGATTGCGTGGAGTGTAGTAGTAACCCTCCTGGCCTTTCAGGCCACCTTCGCCTGAAATCATCCTTTTTCGGAAATATATAGATTTGTCCAGGGTGGCCTCTTAGGCGCACTGCGCCTGAGCCTGAAAAATTTCAGTATTTTTTGTTACTTGCTTTACAGTTAATAAATGAGGTTTTTTGAATCAGATTTCGAATATTCTCTCTTTGTATTTCCTAATGAAGGTCTCTGATCACTTTAAGAGTGTTAGAATAGAGTTAATTGGGTGCTAATGACAGGCGCCTGTTAGGTGCACTGCGCCTGAATTGGAGTCTCAGAGATATGCCTGACGGAGGGACACACGGAGGTACACCTGACACAATGAGACCTACAGTCGCGAGTGGAGCTCAACACAGACAGACCATAGGGCTGGTCTGCAATGGAGGCTGGGGTAGGGGAAGAGCTTCTTTTCCTTCTGCAGAAGTACATCACAATTCAAAGGACCTTCTGGTACATCAGTACCAATATGAATCCTGGAAGAACAAATCAGGGAACAACAGTTACATAGATGATATTTTGTGAATGGCTATATGAATCAAACATGGAAAGGTTCATGAGATTCTCATTTATTTTTGTGTGGACGGGGCAGAAACAGGTCTTTACAACCTTGAATGAGAGACATTTTGGCCTATTGTAGAAATATCAAAGCTCTGTAATGGGCTAGTCACAAAAATAAAGTATTCTCTGTTTTTGCACTGCTCTTGATGGGTGGAAGGGGGGCAACCAACCATTGTCATTATCCACTGATTTGGTATCCCTTACATTATCCCAGTAAAACATAAAAAGAAAGATGAATAAAATAATAACTAATCATTTGGACAGTAATTATAAGAGATGTGTTATTTAAAAATCTTTGCGCCACTAGTAAAAGCTGAAATTCCCTATTTTTAGTCACCTTTTGATTAACCATTGTATCTGAATAATGATTTCATATTTTTAATGACATTTCAATCTATACAACTTTCAGGAAAGTTATTATTATACTTTTAGGGTCTGAACTCTTGGTTTATTATAATAAATGAGGAGCGCATACAGTTGCACATTCATTAGCATAGATAATGACCTCTCCAGTGTCAGTGATGCCCCCAAATACAGTGTTTGAACGTAGGAGTTAGATATTTGAATGCAGATGAAAACAACAACAAAGAGTTTTGTAAAGACGGGCTTTTAACATGTGAAGGTAATCTGTGCAGTCTGTATTGTCAACTATTTTACTTTGAGATCAAGGGCAGGTTCACACACATGCATATTAATTATTTCTTGGAAAATAGCATAAAGTGACACAATTGCTCCAAAGTGAATTTCTCAGATGAGTTGTAACCTGATCCAATAGGATCCAACTGGATCAGACCACAGTATTGGCCCAGCATGGTGCCAAGTGTTGCAAATGTGCCATAAGGCACACTCATTCAGTACATACTGCTGCGCCTGCGCTGACTGGACACAGACTGCCCACAGCTCTGGGTGAGCACTGGCAGTGAACCAGTAAGTTGGAGTGGAAGGGAGGTATTCCAGGAGAGAGGGAAGGTGAGGCAAATGATGGGAGGAAGGTGGGAGTGGGGCAGAGTCAGCCACATGCTCTGCTGATATATCCTAACTCCGTTCCTGGTCTAGGAAACCTCATAAGGATCTCTTTGATTCTGCATCCACTCATTTGTGAGTGCAGATCCAAGGATTCACAATGGGGCTGCCTGCCACTTAACTCTATAGAACTTACATCTGAGTAGACACGCACATGATTAGGCTGTATAACTAACCTAGGAACTCATAAACCAGTATGTTCTGAAAAAATGTAGAATAGTGGACATCATAACCAAATTCTGAAAAGCTCCAGTTAACAGGAAGATGATTATGAATTATTGCACAGGTTTATCCAAACGTTATGTGGGCTGCAGTTGCTCATTGGGCTATGGTAGATCAGTGGTTGAAGATGCTGTATTTGTCAACCTAAAGGTTGGATAAGTTAGAGGGTTGAGTACTGCTTGATAGAATGAGTTCCTGTCAACTTCCCAGCCTCTGGTTGAAATCATTAAGACACTTCCTTGGGATTAAGACACATCAAACACAATGGGGGTTACATTTGAGTAGACATGGTTAGGATTGTGCTCTCTGTTAAACTAGAAGTTTGAAAGCATGCAAATGCAAGTAGATATTGACCACTTATGTGGGAAGGTAACATGTGGGAAGGTAAAGGAGTTCCATGTGCCTTGCCAGCCACATATTCATTGAGACATCTTCAGAAAATGCTGGTTCTACACCCTTGAAAAGGGATGAGCATTGCCCTTAGAGTTTGTCAACACTAGAAGGTCAACCTGTTGAGGACACTTTTACTTACCTATACAATGTATGTATCTCACACCAATTTGTTTTAAGTCCAAGTGCATAACTGCAGTATGCAAAAGCATGCAGAGTTTTAAGGGGTTGGCAATGGAGAAAGAAAGATTAGACATGGAAAAGGTTTCTCAGCATTCCCCCAAAATTGAACTAACAGGCACGTTGGGAAAGCACAAGGAAGGCAGAGGCTTCAAATAATGACAAATGAGTAGTAAAAAAAATTAATTTGGGCTGTGATCATGCATATCTTTTCACTGATTACATCTCATTTACTTCAGGAGGATGTCAGCAGCCTCTTTGCAGGATTGCAGACTTAAGGAAAAACAGGTTTTAAAAATGTATTCTTCAGAATACATAGAATATCATAAAGGAACAGAATATCATAAAGGAACAAGGCAATACTTCCAATAGATAACTTGATTGTTCCTTCTATGATTGCATGTTGTGCCTGTGATAGTTCTCTATATACTATAGCTCTAGCTATACAATAATCAAATTATTGATGACAATATTTTCATATCATATCAGCACAAGGCATCATAAATATTTCTTGTACATGGGCTTGTCATTTGTTCTCTGATCATCACAAGTTTTGTGATGACGTCCATGTACAAGTTTTGTATATGACGTCCATTTATGACGGAAGGTCTCATAGTTAACTCCTACTTTCAGATATTAAATGTACCTTCACATACACCTGGGCAAGGACAGAATTGCTGGCATAGAAGTCCATCTGCCAGTGGATGTGTCACAAATGCTGGCACAATACCAAAAAATAACACACCGCAGTAGGCTAGGACCCACCGGGTCATGAGAATTTTGGATGGATTGTCAAAGGGTGATGGAAAGATTAGCTAACCGTCTCAAGCCGTGAGGCTACTCAAAAATCATGAGTGAATGCAATGCTAACTTAGGCCAGCACAACTCATAGGTCTTCCCATTCCTGTAATGTACGGAGGCAAGAACATATCTGCGCACTGGTCTAATCCTCCCCAAGGAGTATCAATTCAATTTCAAAAACCTTTATTGGCATATAGGAGTATCACAGAACTGTCTAATGGCACCTTTGTGACACCATCAGGTCGGCACAGGACTTATACCAGGGTTTAGGCCAGCCTAACTGGAGTTTAGGAATGCAGGCAAAAGCCGCTAAATACCCTGTAAGGATATCAGCTTCTATAGTTTGCAAGCATGTTTAAATATAGTGAAATAAATGTTTAACCTGCTGGTAACCAACTGGGTCACTGTGACCCTGTTGGATGTTAGTGTTGTGTTTTTTAAATGGAATTTATTATTCTTATTTGATAAGAACTTGTGACTTTTTTTACTGCTAATTAGACAATTATAAATCCAAAAGCACAAATTTTTTGAATTTACATTTTTCTGTAAATTCAAATTACAGCGTTGAATTCCAGCAGGGTCCATCAGACCCATGTTGCTCTTCACTGGTTATTCAATATTTTGCTAGCTAAAATTATAATCAAAATTCATAATTTCACAATTAAAATCCGTATAAAATAATTATACTAAAACTGGATGCAGCATTTATTCAGTATATGTACCAAGCTATAGTACAGGTTCTATTGGATCCTGTGATATGTGTTACAAAACAAACCCTACAATCCAGAGTAATGACGGGAGCACGTAACAGACATTACGTGCACCCGTAGTTACTGCACCACCTAATGAAAACCTATGGGAAATTCATATTGGGATCCAGAGTAAGTTGTTCTTACACCGGAGCAAGGACTCCTCGTAGTTACTCTGGATTGCGCCCAAAGTAGGTAACCCCCAGGTTAAAGGTCTTCTGGAAATCAATCAATCAATCCTGTTTGATCGTGGATCGTTAATAAAAATACTACTACTACAATCAATCAATCAACCAGTAAGTAAGTAAATTTTTATTTACCAATCTCCTAAATAGTTAACCTAGGTTGCTATTGATAGAGTGTCATTTTAAAAAGTGGGTCTCAATGCTAAAAAATATGGGAACCATTACCACTGTGCTATAACTTGGGGATCAGAGGCTAGTGCAACTCAGAGAACAGATTACCTAGAATTAGGAGACCAGAATATGATGTGAGAGGAATAAGAAGGATGCTTTGCAGACCATACCCTATGTCCCCTTCAGATGATGGATTTCTGCTCCCCCCCCCCCATTCCTGGAAAAAGAAAGTGCACTAAAGAGACAAAAGTAGCATAGGTAGGCGTAACCCCATAAGGAACAACGGGGAAGGAAGAAACAGCTGAAAAGTCAGATCTCATGACTCCCTGTACACACTACTTTCTTATGTTATGAGCACTGGAAACAGACTTTATTTGGTAGCCCCACAGCACACCAGTTCCATTCAGGGAGAATTCAGCTGTGATGATCAAACAGATAGCCAAGGGCTATACCTCTCCGGTTGCTTCAGTAGTGCTTCAGTGATGGGGACCATGAGGAAAGGGTATCTGCGGCACAAATCAAGCACTTTGCACAAACAATTTCTGGTTCCTCACAACAAACATTGCAAAATAGTTGTTCAGCTTGTCTTCTCTGAATTCTTATTGAAGGATTTGGCCCGAAAAGGACTCCACATGCAAAAAACCAAACCGGCAGACAATTTTTCACCAACCGAACAGAAGAAGCATTCAGGTTGGGGGGTGGGGGGGTGGAGTCCATACCATAATGTGCTGCACCTCATTCTTATATTGGTATCCCCTTTCTTCTTGGCCCTTTATGTTTCTCAAAAGTGGCTCTGCAATCAACTATGGCTGCAATCCTAGCCACCAATCAAGCTGGCCTAAGCCCCCGGCGTAAGTCCTGTGCCAACCTGAGTGCCACAAAAGGCAGTAAGACATTTCCGCACCACTCCCTGGGTTAGACCAATGCACAGCTATGCGGTTGCCTGCCTACATCACTACAGGAATGGGAAGACTGATGAGTTGTGCCAGTGTAGGTTAGAATTGCATGCTATGTTGCCTAACCATCTGTTGCATTTGCAACATGGGAAATATAGGCAAACTGTAACTACCTCCATTGAAGGCATAATATTTTACATAGCCCTTTCCTACAAATCAAGCTGCATCTACTGTCAATTACACTAAATTGTAGAATCTATACCAAGTGCAAGTTAGCTTTAAAAAAAGGAGGGGAAAAAAACCTCTAAGCTTTCTAGGACAAACATTAATTATATTATTCTAGCTTTTGGCAGTTTTACACCTGCTCTTGATTAAGTGCCAACAAAAACTGCAGACTCAGTTGTACCTGAGAAAAGAAAAAGTCCTTTTCATTTATATTATTTAAGCCTCTCTACTAGCACATCAATTTAAATTGTCTCAAGGACGCATGAATAATTGGGGGGGGGGGGTAGGGGGAAAGGAAGAGAGGAATCATTTACTATTGTGAGATAGACTTATTAAATTCTAATTCATCATTTTTTGACCCCTTGTACATGCCAATAATTGATATGAGCAATTCCATCAATAATAATTATGTTGCAAATAATTAACATTTCAATTATGGAGAAGGCATGCAAAGTAGGACTTGGACAAACCAGCTGCATTCAGCCGAGGGTCCTGAAGGCTAATTTGAAAACAATAGATGATCACCATCATGGCACAACTGAGTCTATAGAAAATAACCACGAAGCAAACTTGTGTCTAAGGGTGTAAATGTTGTAAATGCATAGCTTGGCCAGGGTGACCATATGCCATATCCAAAAAAAGAGAGGACAAGGCCCTCACAAAATGTAGGACACCCAAGAAAAAAGTAGGACATGACAAAATAAATCATAAAAACACTCATATATATCTTGCTTTCATTTGGTTAATTTAAACATTTTGGCTGCAATCTTAAAGACACTTTCCTGTGAGTACAACCCATTGAACACAAAGGGGCTTATTTTTTAGTAGAAGTGTTAGAATTGTGCTCTTACTTATTATTAAAATTAGAACTATTATATGTATTTCATAACATGTGATTTATTAACTATAAGAAAGATCCATGCTGCCAGCTCATAAGGAAAAGGAGGTCAAGGAAGATTTTTTCCCATAACACAAGGCTAAAACCCAGGATATGTCGTGGAAAAGGCGGACAAACGGACACCCTGAGCTTGGCCTTGCTTGCTTGTTTTTCATAGCTCAATAGCATCTGCTTTGGTTGCATGGGATGTGGCCAGGAGAAAAGGACTCTAAATTTTTACCCTACCACAATCTCAGTCTGGTTTTACCACTCAGTCTGTGTTATTTCCAATAAAGAACATTTTTACTGATGCCTTTAATGCAGAAACCCCAGGTTCAATCCCTGCCATCTCCAGGCATAATAGAGAAGAATTCCTGTCTGAAACCCAGGAGAGCATCAGTGAGAACTGTCTTGTCTATACTTAGCTAGATGGATCAATGGCCTGACTTGATGAAGTTTAGACTCTACATTTGTGTGACTGAGGACACTACTGGCAACAAGGGACACATGTCCAGGATAGAGAGTGAGGACCTTTCTTGGGAGCAAAAAAAAGAAGCTCAAGCAGCTTGGGATGTGGCCAAGAGAGGATGTTGAATCACTGTGTCTCCTCTTCCTACTTTTTCCTCCTACGATTTGCAGGCAGCTACCACAATAGGGAGGATGCTTACCCTTTCCTGAGCTCTTCATCAGGTGGTAGGAAATATTTATTCACCCCACTCCACCCACCCATTCCTCCCACCCCACCCCACCCTTCACCCCACTCCACCCATTCCTCCCCTTGCCCCTCTGTAAGTGACGGGCCCCAATCCTGGCAGGAACGTTTCACCATGCCTGGTAGTCCTGCCAGCTCTATTGGAAGGTTGCCAAGGATGTGGCTGCATGGTGGCACCATCAGCCTAATGGAGGGAGTGGGGCCATCTGTGACCAAGGCGCCTCACAGAGAACCCTGGGATGGTTGCTGATTTGGGCACCAATTGTGTCAACCAAGCAAGCTCACAAAGCAGAGTTGCATGTCACATGTTGCTGTGGATATGCAGGCATGTCGCAATATAACCCATTAAAGGGCTCATTGTGCTGTGGAAAAGAAAGCTGTCACCATAGAATGGCCCATGATGTTGGAGGTGACCATCCATATTTATAGCCCTCAAATGTGCTGTGGCACTAAATACTGAAGGCAGCCTAGCAGCTCTCAAACATATTTGCCATGTCATTCAGTAAACTTTTTGCCACCGTTTTCATCTTGAGCCCTGAAAATATTTCAATATCTGCACAGCCTAACTTAGGGCGCAATCCTAACCTAGGCCAGCACAACTCATTGGTCTTCCCGTTCCTGTGATTATGTAGGGAGGCAAGCACATGTCTATACACTGGCCTAAACCTTCCTCAGGAGTGGTGCAGAAATGTCTTACAGCATGTTTGTGACATCCCCAGGTCAGCACATCACTTATGCTGGGATTTAGGTCGGCTTAACTGGAATTTAGGATTGCAGCCTCAGTCAGTGCCAGTACTTAGAAAAAGTCAAGCCTTCAAATACTGAAGGCTCATAACTGTGGAACACAGAACAATTTTATTATGTCCACTGATTTGGTTTTTTATTCTTTCAACTAGATGGCAGAATTGTCTGAGGAAGACTAACTCAGTTCTGTCCCGAATTATCAGCTCACAGCTGGAGCCGAATTGCCGCTTACCAAATTTTGTTGGGAAACAAGGAATCAATTTCCAGCTCATTCAGCAGACAAATATTCAGGACTATTTTGAGGAAAGGAGATTATTTGTGAGAATTTTGTGCTAACTTTTATTGTCTAGGACGTGGGGAACTGTCTCTGTGTACTGAGTTTATATAACTATATTCATATTTCCAAAACTTCTCATATTTGAAGCATTCCTTTGACAGAACCAGTCTATCACCATTTTGAAAAATGTCACTCTTTTTGAAGTCAGGTCGCATATTCAAAGACTTTTACCATCCTGTTAGAATGTCAGAAGTTAATTTGGTGTTGCTAATAATGCATATATATTTTTATTATGCTCTAATTAATACATTTTGGTAATTGATTGTTGGATAGAGAAGTCCCTGTAATTCAGTTCCCCTGTCTTCCTCCTACTCTCCTATTGCTACTCCTCAGAATATTTTAGCAAAACAAAAGAATGTGAAAATCTGTTCGCCTGCAAAAAATAAGAGGTTAACAAGTAAGGAGTGTGGTGTGGGAGATCATAAGGAATATGAGTAAGAGACGGACCTATATAAGCACAGACTGTAAGTTGTTAGAAGGGCCAACTGGAGTGGAGAGAGAAATAATGAAAACGGAATCAGGCCAGCTTACAGGTTTTAAGTTAACTCCCTCTTGGAGAACAAAGTGGCTTTTGATCAACAGAACATGGACAGAGTTCTGCCAGAAGTAAGTGTGTTACAATCTGACCAGCTAACAGGGGAGTCTATCAAGTGGCAGGACAGAGAATTATGTAGGACTGCTTCAAGAGTCATAAGTTATAAAGCATAGCCATAAATCTAATAATAGGTTAGATTCCTCTGGACCCTTTGTTATAGATTAACTATCTTCCCTCGAATGGTGAGTGATGATGCTGGGGGAGAGGGCATTGCAATATTGTGAACCTTTCAACCTTGGCTGCTCTAAAAAGACCAACAGAGAGGTTCTCACCATGCTGCGGGCAAGGGCAACTTTATGAGCAAGTTGACTCCTTTAATGGAGTGAGGTCTGAATGCATGTATTTAATCTTGATTGTTTGTCTCCAGAAAAAAAAAATCATATGGAAAATTTTTCTACTTGTCCTTAGCCCAGCTCTGCGACACAGCTGGAACCAATCGTATCGGCTGTGCCATTCCTTTGGACTATTTTAGTGGCATGGAGAGGGGGATTTACTGCTTGGGTAACAGCCTATCCTCCATATCTATCTACCCAGGCCTTCGTGCTTCGCACGATACCGTAGTCTTTCAAGACTGATGGATGCCAAGTTTTTTTTTTTACATTGAACATGAGTGTGTAAATGGACTTGTTGACAAAGTTATACTACTATAAGAACACTAAATATTCCATCACAGTTTGGCACTGCTGTCTATGATAATATCAGCTCTGTGAAAACTACTTTTTTCAAATATTAACTGAAACACAACTAAATATTTAATGCCTAAAAGTTAAGCAGCATTATGAAGCTCATGACACTGGCAGGAACGTCCTGGCATGTGAAAGAGGAGAAGAAGTGTTGCCATTTTAATAAATAATAAAGAAGGTGGTCTAAATTACTCTCAAGATATTCAGACCTTATTTAAAAATAAAATGAGGACAATTATACCTCGTACATACCTGATTCTGCCTCCAGTACATACCTGAGTCCTGAGTACATACCTCGTACCTCTACAATTATACCTTGTACATACCTGAGTCTGCCTCCAGTACATACCAGAGTACCTGAGTACATACCTGAGCCCAGCCTCCCTGAAGATCCGGTTTGCCGGAAGTTCGGGGGCTGGGCCTGGGTCAGGGGGTGGAGCTGGGGTCAGGGACGGGGCGGGCCCTAACCAGGCCGCACTGCGCATGCACCAGGCTTGGCGCATGCGCAGTGCATCTCCTGAAGCCGAGCTTGGCTTCCGGAGAGTCAGTGCGCATGCGTCCAGCTGGACGCACGCGCACTAAGACTCCTGGGGCCGAGCCCCAGGAGACGCGGCGCCAACGGACACTGGCGAACCGGTCCCCGCGGCTCTTGCAGCCGCTGCTCTGACCGGATCGCCAGCGTCGGCCGAGGGGGAAGATCCGGTTCAGGCGAGTAGGCCCGAACCGGCATCTGCCCACCTCTGTTTGCCTCCTGACATTAGGTTGAGAGAGAGCTGTTTTGAAACTTCTAAGTAAAGAATTCCAGGTCTAGGCTCTAACAATAAGTTTCAATAATTCTCACAAGAACTTATAGAATATTATAAAGATTATCTGAGATGCTTTAGAGAAGGGGTGCCCAAACTCCAGCACAAGGCCAGATGTGGCCAGTAGCAAGCTGCCATGTGTTCTGAGCCACCTTCATGCAATCCAGTGGGGGGAGCACTGCAATACTTTGTAATAATAAGCCCTGTATAAATTTATGTTAATTTATTCAAATTTGAAATAATTATTTCTGGTCCACAGCACAGTGTAAGAGAGGATGTGGCCTTCCTGCAAAAAACATTTGCTCACCCTTGGTTTAGTGCACAACTGATAGAACATACTGTTAAGCATATCAGCAAACCCTGTTAATCTATCTTCTATACAGTTATCTTCTTCTTATATATATAAACTAGCAAAAAGCGTACCCATGTTGCGGGAGTAGGATTTCACTATACAACATCCCCCCATGGCGCATCAACACCCCATGCGCATCAACACCCCATGCACATCAACACCCCCTGCGCAACTTCCCCTATGCGCAACTTCCCCCATGCGCAACATCCCCCATGCGCAACTTCCCCCATGCGCAACATCCCCCATGCACAACTTCCCCCCACACACAACTTCTCCCCATGTGCAACTTCTCCCCATGCGCAACTTCCTCCCATATGCAACTTCCCCTATGCGCAATTTCCCTCCATGCGCATCAGTCCCCCATGCGCATCATCCCCCCATGTGCCTCAACTCCTCATATGCAACATCACCCATTTGCATCAGTCCCCATGCGCAACATCCCCCATGTGCATGGGGGGAAGTTGCGCATGGGGGAAGTTGCACATGGGGTGTTGATGCGCCTTGGGGGATGGCGTATGGGGAAATGTTACTCCCGCAACGAGGGTACACTTTTCGCTAGTATAAATATAAATGAAAAGTCACTGACTGACTGACTGACTGACTGACTGACTCACTCACTCACTCACTCACTCACTCACTCATCAACAGCCATCCAAAACCGCTGGACCTAGAAGTGTGAAATTTTGGGAGGGTGTTCCTTCCATGCAAGGATTCTAAGAACGCACCAACAGCACCCACCAATAACCAATCTTTAGAAATTTAACCCCTAAGGGGGTGAAGAGGCGTGTAACGCCTTTTCATCCTATACTTAACACTGAAGTCTGATAAAACCCAAACACGCCTCAAACATGCCCCAAACACTGCACCGGCCCAGTTGAGGTCACCACGGTAGGAGTGGGTAGTGCACAGGAAAGAGGAAATGGGGCATGGTGGTGCAGTATAGGGGGAGTGTTGTAAGGGAGGAGGGTTGCAGTGGGGTGCAAGAACTGATGCACAGGGAGGGTTTATTTCCTGGGGAGGTTGCATGGGGAGCTTAGCACAGGGGGGTTTACACAAAGGACTTTTTTTGCACAAAGGGGTTTGCATGGGGAGTTTTGCATGGGGGTTGCATAAGAGGAAGTCACACAGGAGAGGGATTTGCAAAGGGATTTGGACAGGAGGAGTGGTTTGCATGAGAGCGGGGTTTTGCACAGAGGGATTTTTACATGGGGGTTTGCGCAGGAATGGGGGTTTTGACTTGCAACAGTGGGTAAATTTCGCTAGTAGTAATTTAAGTGCATGCTAAACTTCTTTTGAAATTAGTGAATCCTCTGCTTCCGGTTGTGAAGTGAAGGTGAAGGTGGTTCCCGTTGGCTGAATCATGCCAATCTTTTTTTCTTCTTTCAAGAGGACACCAAAGTAAGATGCTGTTCTGTAATGTCCTCTGTATTATCATTCTGATTTTTTATGTCATACGGTATCATGGTTTGCTTATTTAAACTTTGGTCTTGCTGCAGCACCTTCATTCATGTCCTTAAGGCTAACTTTCTAGACAGTAGACAGTTACACCCAAGGAAATGTTTCAGCAAGCTTAGTTATAATGTGAAAGCCTATTCGCCTCCATGTCCTTGTAAAATATTTCTTTTAAATTTCTGGACTTAAAAAATACACGACGTCTGCCCAGCCATGTAGGTATTCAAATCAAGGGAAGATGAAGGGCAGAATGGCAGAGACTTTTAATGGAAGCAGGGCAGAGACGGAAGATGTAAGGAATTAGGACAGCTTGATAGGCAGGGAAGCAATTAGAACTCTGCAAGTCGGAGATAGGGAGAGGATGCTACAGAGGACGAGAGATACTAAAATATGACAGATGAAGGATGAGCACACCTGTTATTATATGGAGGGGACAACAGAGCAAGAGGATATGGAGCTGCAGAACAAGATTAGCATCTGCTGATTTGGATGCATATGTCAGCATTCCAGTAGTGAGATGGAAGGGGGAAAAGCATGTATTAGCTCAGCCTAGGTGATTGGCTATCGTATAGCTTTCTTTTCTTTTCTTTTCTTTATTTCATAGACGTTGGTATTTTCCAAAGTTAGTAATAAATCCAAAGCATGACTAGCAGAGCAACCGGGGGGGGGGGGGGCACCTTTAACTTTTACCTTTAAATAGCTGCAATCCTAAACACACTTTACTGGAAGTAAGTCCCATTGAACACAATGGGGCTTACTTCTGAGTAGACATGGTTAGGCTTGTGCTTAGGGTCAACAGATCATTATCCATTCGATCCTCCTCCACTAAATAATAGACAGGTGCTTTTGGGTCAGATTTTGGTTTTCCTTTATTCAAATACTGAGAAGTGCAAAAAATAGTGGTGTTTCATTTAATTTTCACCATTTTCTCCTACCTAGAATCATAGAATGCTAGAGTTGGAAGGGACCTAGTAGGTCATCTAGTCCAACCCCCTGCCTGCAGCAGGAAGTCCCCCTAGAGCATCCCCGACAGGTGCTCGTCGAGCCTCTGCTTGAAGATCCCCAGTGAGGGAGAGTCCACCACCTCCCTTGGCAGTCTGTTCCACTGCCGAACTGACCTCACTGTCAGGAATTTATTCCGGATATCCAACCAGAATCTCCTTTCTTGCAGTTTGTACCCATTGGCTCTAGTTCTCCTTTCAGTAGCAGCTATGAACAAATGAGCCCCTTCCTCCCTATGACAGCCCTTCAGGTATCTGAAGAGGGCAATCATGTCTCCTCTCAGCCTCCTCTTCTCCAGGCTGAACATCCCAAGTTCCCCCAACCTTTCCTGGAAGGGCTTCCCTTCCACCCCACTGATCATTCTTGTCGCTCTCCTCTGGACTTGCTCCAGTTTGGCTGCATCTTTCTTAAAGTGAGGTGCCCAGAACTGAACACAGGACTCAAGGTGAGGTCTCACCAATGCAGAATAAAGAGGAACTAGAACTTCTCGCAACTTGGAAGCTACAGACCTCTTAATGCAGCCTAAAATGACATTTGCCTTTTTTGCAGACACATCACACTGCTGACTCATGTTCAGCTTGTGATCCACGGCGACTCCAAGATCCCGCTCACATGTTTTGCTGCCAAGCCAAGTATCCCCCATTTTATACCTGTATTTTTGGTTTTTATTTCCTAAGTGCAGAACCTTGCACTTCTCCCTGTTGAAATTCATTCTGTTTTTACAGCCCAGTATTCTAGTTTATCCAGATCCTCCTGGAGGTTTCTCCTGTCTTCTGTTGTGTTTGCTACTCCTCCCAGCTTGGTGTCATCTGCAAATTTGATCAAGCTCCCCCATATCCCTTGCTCCAAGTCATTAATGAAAATGTTAAAGAGAACCGGGCCCAAGACAGAGCCTTGGGGTACCCCACTTGAAACCGACCTCCAGGTTGACACAGAATCATTTACTAAACCCTTTGCGTGCGGTTGTTGATCCAGTTGCAGATCTACCTAACGATTGCCTCGTCTAGCCCATATTTTTCCAGCTTCCCAATTAAAGTGTCATGTCGGACCTTGTCAAATGCTTTGCTGAAGTCAAGATAAATGACATCCACAGCATTGCCACTGTCCAGTAAGCTCGTAACCTGATCAAAAAAGGAGTTAAGATTTGTCTGGCAAGATTTATTCTTCTTAAATCCATGCTGGGTTGTTTTGATCACCGAGTACTTGTTTAGAAGTGCACAAATTGTGTGTTTTATGATTAGTTCCCCTAATCATCTTCCCCTCTACTTACAGTTTGTTTTCTTTTAACTCCTGCTTTTAGCACCCAATGAAGATAACCCAGAATACATTGCCAAAATTATTTAAAATATGAAAATAATGAACATATAATAAAACAAGTGTAATGCTTTTTTAAAGTAAACAACAGGAGAAATAAACAACATTTAATAAAACTCTTATTTATTTCTTCGAGGAGCATCCAAGAGTTGTCTCTCCTCGCCTGTGCAAAGCTCAGTTGCATTTCCTGGGAAGTTGAGAGCTTATGGTGACTCCAATGAACTGGCCTGAAAGCTACTGTACAAACAGGGTTGTTCTCTTAATTTGCAGAATATTTGAAAAGACCATATGACAAATGAAAAAATGTACTTGATGCAAAACTGGAGGGTAGTGGTAGGATAGGTAAGATAGCGAGGATAGCTAGGACAGCTAAGATAGCTCAGATACCCAGGATATCTCAGATAGCTATTATAGCTAAGATACCTAGGACAGCTAGCTAGGATACCTAGGATAGCCCGGCAGTCCAAGCTCTATGATACTGTCGTAGCAGTCCCAAAATTGTGCTGGATGCAGATAGGCATATTGGCCTGCCTGCTTCAGCGCTTGTTAGGATTGAAAGTTTTGTAAGTCACTTTGAATGTTGGGAAAGGCAGGGTATAAATATATAAAATAAAATAAATAAACTGCACAGAAGACCTTGGTATTTAATTGCAGGGTTTCTAAAGCAGAGAGAATAGTGATTGGCTCTCTTGTCATCTAGCAGATGGCACAACCTGTATGCCAACTAAGGTTAGTAAAGGGCACTTTAGCGCTCAGCCATTATTCCCTTTACAAGACATGCAATTCTGACTGTGAATCGCAATGCAGGACATGCCATCCTTTTAGCTACAAGACCGCTTCATTCAGCTTCATTGAAATTCCTCTCCAGCATATTCGTCTGCAAGTTCTTTCCTCCATACGCCCCCATAGAACACGCTTTAATTAAGGTTAGATGCAATGAGAGTAATTAATAATCTGAAGATTAATTGCTAAATCATGATTAGGAGATGGCGATTAGAAAAGGTTATAAATTAACTGCAAAAGCAGTTAGTGATTAGCTGTACTTTTGGTTATAAAGAAGGGATAAAAAGGGAGGGAAGTAAATAAAGTTTGGGGTACTGTAGTTGATAAGGATGGCCCCATTGTGATAACAGGCTAAGGGTCTATAAATACTCCTCTGAAAAACTGGTTACAGCAACATATAAAATGATTGTTCTGGTATGGGGCAGGGAAAATGAAAAGTCGAAACTTTTAGTCTTGATTATATGGAATTGAACTTATTAAAATATCATAATGTCTGACCAATGAAGTGTGATTGTTTGCATCTGAAACAGTTTCATGAAATCCTGAACCCCTTGGACAGTTTGATTCTGCTGAACACTCTTTGTACCATGTGCAAGTTCTTGAAAATAACCCAAGCTGATTCCAAAGCAAAGAAGATGCTTTTGTTGTTCTTTTAGTGGAAGACATCCTAGAATGTGGAAGACATCCTCTTCAACCTATGGGTTGTGACGCCAATGGTGTTGCAAAGCAGCATTTGGTAGGTTGTAGTAACCTGTCAAAGCCTGTGGAAGAAGGGGCTTGGATCCTACCCAATATTAATACTCCTTTATCAAAGCTGAATTACTGATATAATCCAGCACATCTTCTTGCTGTCATGACCCACAGTTCTTAAGGTCAGCCCTGTTTATGTTGCTCCCTCGCAAGGTTGTTGGGAAAAAAGAGATAGAGAAATGAGACTGGTGGGAATGGGAATGGACAGCAAAAGGGCAGGGGTGAGCATGTGAACACTGCTGCACATGACCTCACTGTTTTCTTCTATAGGAGAATTCCCAGAGCTCTGTTCCAATCACTGCCCCCTCAGTTACACCCCCGATGAGATTGTTGCCTATAGGAAACAATAAAGAAATGCCTGCTGAAAATATCATTTTCTCCTATGACCTAAGCTCCAATGGAGTCCCATTCATATTCCATGATTTTAATTGTTTTTAGTGATTTTGAGGGTGAAGAACTGTTTTAACTGATTTTAAACATTTTAAAAAATTTTTAACTGTGATATTTACTATATTATCATTGTTGTTAGCTGCACTGGTTCCCTTGTATGGGAAAATGGTGAGGTATAAATCTGTTAAATAGGACAAAATCCAGAGTAACTATGGGGAGTCCTTGCTCCAATGTAAGAACAATTTACTCTGGATACCAATATGAATTTCCCATAGGTTTTTCACTGGGTGGTGCAGTAACTACAGGTGCACGTAATGTATCTTACGTGCTCCTGTAGTTACTCTGGATTTGGGAGGCAGCCATATAAAGTTGAGAATGGTTGCAGTACAGCTCCCTGGATGTTAGACTCATTGAATTTAACCAGGCTTACTTCCATGTAGATGTGCCTAGGATTGCACTGCAGTTTAACCCTTTACTCACTGTGCAAGCCCCAACCTCTGTTCTTTTATGCATAACTATATCCCTCATTCTATGCAGTTGGTGTGAATGCTTTTAGGTGACTCTTTTTCTCACTGAATCTCATCTACCCTTCTCATATCACTGGTAACCACTTAACCACAGACCACTTTATAAAATCCAATTCCCTCCACCATTATATATTGCTGAAGTTTTCTTGCCATTCATTTATCTTGCAGTAGTCTAGTCTCCCTGGATTTAAAGTGCAAGGGCAATTATTCTTTTGCTCAGACAAACAGTAGGAGAAAAAAATCATTCTTCTATAAATAATATGTTATCAATAGTTCACAGAAGCAGCTGCAATATATGAAACAGCAGAAGGTGCACTGCATGATGCCTTGCTGTTCACATGCCTGCATGCACTCTAGACAGGATACCTTCACTCCCCATTCTGACTGTTATCCTATGCACACATATAGTGCCTATGCAATCCATATTCAAAACTGATGGATTCCTGATTCCATCCCACATGAAAGTTCTATGATTTCTATTCTACACACTTCCAATAAAATAATCTAGATTTTTCCAGCAACCTAGAGGATTATTAATACATATTTTTAATTATGTATTTTTCAAGTACATACAGACATTCGTACAAAAACAGTGAAAATTATTATCCCCCATTTATATATTTTAAATAGGTATTTTTAATTAACAAGCACAATGTGTAGAAATTTGTTTTCCAATGGGGGAGAACAGCTCGCTTGTATTTTGTGAAGAAAAGAATTTGCTAAATATATCTATGCACAATATTTTCTTTAAATCCTAGTATTCTGTTCCATTACTTTTCTATTAAAATGTGTTTCTTGCTTCTTGTGTAAAGTAACTATATATAAAATTTAACTTGATTTAAACAAACAAATAAAAAATGGTTGTTGTATTTGTTAGTACACCCAAATGATAAATTGCTTTGTTTGTTAACAACCATATTCTGTTAGGATCATATACTCAAGCAATTAATTCAGGTAATTGTTACAAGCCTAAATAGATGAGACATATATCAGTGTTAAATGAGTTTCATAAAACACTCGGCACAAATTAATCAGCTGAAGAACTGATCCAAAACATTTTGCCACTCTGCTGAGCTGTGAAAAGTTGTGGACTTTGCGATGTTGATGAACTGAATAGAATGGCTTTTTTGGTCCATTATCAGTTAAAATATGGTAGAGTATTACAAATCAGGCTCTCATTCATCTCTCATGTTGCTTTATGCCTGCATGGAAGGGATGTGTGGACACTTCACAAAGTGGGTTGTACAAAGTGGGTTGTAGGCCTCATAAATCTATATATCTACTGTATTTATACACCGCTTTTCAACTAAAAAGTTCACAAAGCGGTTTACAAAGAAAATGGAAAAATAATAATAGCTAATTAAAAGCTAATTAAGAGCTAATAGCTAATTAATAGCTAATTAAAAGCTAAATCTGTGAGCTGGATCTTTAAAGGTACATCTGTGTGACATCTCTCACATCTCTCCATGTGACAAGAGATAACCTTGCCATTCAGAGCGCACAGACCATTCCATCAAATCTGGAACCATAGCACTCTGGTGGGACAGCACCAGTGGTGGGCTCCAGCAGGTTCGCACCTACTTTATAGAAGGTTGTTAACGAGAGATAGGACATATGAAGTTTAATAATAGCCATTTAAAAGTAGCTGCCAGATGGGCAGAGAACCAGTTGTTGATTTCTTTGAATCCCATCCCTGGACAGCACCATTTTAAGATGGAGAGTGTTGGTCTTTCTGACACACCTGAGTAAGAGTTCTAGTATACGAAACATAATGGGCAACACAACCCATTGCATTTTAGGACCTGAAATACCTGAAATGTGTAATATTTGAGAGAATGTGAGAGAGCAGTGAAACAACCACAGTGAGGCATTAGGTGAGGACTTTGCCAAGTTCTCACCTAAATGTGCCATGCCCACACTGTCCTTCCATGGTGGTCAATTCCTCCCAGAAATTCCCAGCACCTTCATTTTGGATTTCACAATTTAGGGACCATCACATGCAATTGATGCTCCACCTGGAGGGCTTTAGAAATCTGAATCGGGTCTAAGAGCAACAAGTATGCGACACTTGTTTTCGCCGTACTCTGAAGCTTATAGTGGCTCTTTTCCTCCATCCGTTAGTTTACATCCATGTCAATTATGTGCCCTAGATTTTCTTCTAAACAAAAGTGTGCATTCACAATTTGGATAATTATTTTGACTAAAAGGAAAGCTTTTTAATTTGACTGTTTGAGACTGCGGCTTAAGTGGGGAAAGACACTTAACAGCGTAAATTGCTAGGTCGATGGCAACTGCTGCCATCTTCATCTCGTTTGGCATTTCTTCATACATTCAGACTGCTTGCAAGAGAATGGATTGAACTATAATTAACCACAAATGTTTTTTCATGAATAATGATACAGTATTGAAGTTCTCAATTAAAATGGAAATGCCCTGGAAAACAACAATAACAAATTACACTAAATTGTTCATATTTAAGCCCCTTCTCCTCCCAAAACAAACAAAAAAATAGTGAATATTTAGCTATCATAGGTTCCACAGAAAATTCATTCAGGGCAAAATCCAGAGTAACTACTGGGAGTCATTTCTCCGTTGTAAGAACAACTTATTCTGGATTGCAATATGAATTTCCCATAGATTTTCACTAGATGGTGCAGTAACTGCGGGCGCACGTAAAGTCTCTTAGTAGGTACTCTGGATTTGGGGGTCAGATTCATAAGTTCCTTCAAATTCATAGGTCTACACAAGGGGTGTTAAACTCTGGCCTGGGGGCCAAATGTGGCCCATGGTGATCCTCAATGCAGCCCATGGCAAAACCTCCCCATCCAGTCCGCCGGGAAGCCCTATAGTCCTCCGGATCTTCACTCTTATACATGAATTTATGTACATTTCTTCAAATTTGAAATGTAAATCATTTTTTTCCAGCCCTGACACAGTGTCAGAAAGATGATGTGGCCCTCCCGCCAAAAAGTGTTTGATCTTTGGGGCTAATGTTTAAAATTCCTGGGCTAGAATGTCAGTGTGAGTGTACGTTCCAGGTTGAATGGAAAATATATTTCATTTTTGCACATCCAGCTGGATTTGACCAGCTGTGGGCATTATTCATGCTATTGATGACCTTGTTATTGGGCTGTGGGTGGCGCAAATGGCTAAGACACTGTGCCTGTTAACCAGCAGGCCAGGGTTCGAGACCCGGGTCAGCCCCACAAGACAGGGTGAGCTCCTGTCCTTAGCCCAGCTCTGCGACGCCAGCTGGATCCAATCGTATTGGCTCTGCCTTTCCATTGGACTAATTCAGTGGCGTGGAGAGGGGGGATTTGCTGCTTGGGTAACAGCCTATCCTCCATAACAATCCAACCCAGGCTTTTGTGCTTTGCATGCAGCGTATGCAGCGTCGAGCATGATACCATAGTCTTCCAAGACTGACGGAGGCCTGCTATTGGTGATCTTGTTAGAGAAAGAAGGGGAGGCCATAAATTGAATAGCTGTGCAGTCTACTTGTAACAGTATAATTTTTAAGAAATTGACAGGTAGGTAGGTAGGTGGGTAAGTAAGAAAGAAAGAACGAACGAAAAGAAAAGAAAAGAAAGAAAGATGCTGTAACCCACTGGAAAGGAAAGCTTCCAAATTTCTATAATTATGCATCATTGCCCTAATCTACTACATCAGGGTGACTATATAACATATAGACTATATAACATAACAACATAACAAGAGGACACTGTGCCTCAAAATCCAAGAAAAATGTAGGGCATGACAAAACAAAAGCTCAAAACACTCATATATATTGATTGCATGTCCTTAATTTAAACACTATATTAAAGCAGGTCTCCATCAGACCATGGTACCGTGCTCGGCGCTGCATAAGCTGTATGTGAAGCACAAAAGCCTGGGTTAGATTGTTATGGAGGATATGCTGTTACCCAAACAGCAAATCTCCCCTCGCTAAGGAAAGGAGCTCACCCTGTCTTGTGGGGCCGACCCGGGTCTTGAACCCTGGGCTGCTGGTTAACAGGCACAGTGTCTTAACCACTAAATTTAAAACGATTACATGTAATTTATTATGTTGAATTTATTACTTAAAAGGCTACGTGTTTCCCATTTACAAGAAAATGGATAGAGGACATTGGAATTTTTTTCCAGGAAACAAGGAAATGTCCTGGGAAAAGGAGACATATAGTCACCCTGCAGAGCATGCACTTTTCAGTCTTTTGGAAGCAAGTGTGGGCAAGAAGCATCTTGTGCTGCTAAATGTGGTGCAGAACTCAGTGGAGACTCAAGCAACATATCCATCACCCTCTTGCTCTGCCATAGTGTGGCAATCCACGGTAATCTGCCCAAGTGCCCCCCATCCTCATCCTTTATGAACTGACCTCATAACATAATCCTTGCATAAGATGCATTTACTCAGAAGTACATTCCATTTTATGCAGTGAAAGTTGCTCTCAGGTACATATAGGATTGCAGCCATAAGCATTGAGAGTGCACTCTTTAACAACAGTCTTCCTAACAAGGTCTATACCAATATTTAATATTAGCTTTCTACCTTTATGTTTTAGAAACAAACACCAAGCCGGATAGCACTTTTGAGTGACACATTCAATTTTAAAACAGAAGCTTTGTCTCCACAGTGAAGCTAGGAAATTAAACCTTGCCTTATTGAAATGTTTCACCTCTAGCTGCTGGTATATAAGCAAAATACCCATGTTGGGCATAATACAGTAGAGAAAGTACACCCTTTCCTCTCTTTCTGCAGTGAAGAAAATGTGGTGTTGCAATAGAGGGTAATCTGTTTATTATCATCACAATGACCATCATGGGAATGGCTTCCGAGTTAATGTGCTCTATGTACCCAGGTCTTAAGTGAGGAATAGTTCAACAATATTAACCAATTCATCAGTGTGAGCTGAATTAAACGCTAGCGCAGCTATTGTCAACCTTTTTTAATCTCATGCCACACAGACAAGTCACCAAAATTTTCAGGGCACTAAGGGAGACCAGATGCCCAAACCCAAATTGGAGGACAAGTCCCCCCAAATTCCTGACATCTAAGCCAAAATTCCTCCCTTGTTAAAAAAAAATAGAGGATACCCCCCAAAATGTAAGACAAATGTAGGGCATGTTAAAATAAAGGCTGAAAACATTTGTATTGCTTTCCTGTACTTAATTTCAACACTATTGTACTTCTTTTTAAATTGAAAACTTAACTTTGCAAGCGTGGTTTTCACCAACAATCCACATGTGAAGTGGCTTAAAGCAGATATCCTCTTATCCCAGACCCAGAGACACCAGCCCCACAATACTCGCTCCCATCACCCAAAGACATAACAGTGGCTCAAAGCAGACGTGATTCTGATGAAGACCCCTAAGTCTATGCAAAAGAGAGCTGGGTGGCTGGGTGGGTGGATAGGTAGGTGGGGGATAGGTCAGTAGCTGGGTGGGGGGACAGGTGGGTGTGGGTGGATTAGGTGGGTGGGGGTGTGTCAGGTTTAGATAGGTGGGTGGGGGGCACCAGACACACATAAACACACAAATGCACACAGCCTCATACACTCACTCATTCACACACACACACACACACACAGGCTGTGCAGGTCTCCCCTTTCTGCTGAATCGTTCTCTGAAGCAGAGAAAAGCTGTGGGAGCCTCAGGCATGGTGCAGGAGACCCTGGCTGGCTGGAGATGCAGCAAAGGCAGCGTGGCCAGCCAAAGGAGAACTGAAATGGCCAGAGAACTAGCCTAGGAGACATGATGTTGCCAGAGAGGCAGCAGAAACTGTCTGTGCCACAGGAGAGTCAGGGCTGGCCAGTGAGGCTACGGGCCAGTGCAGAAGGTGCCACAGGGGCCCTGGAGCCCCCCGAGAAGCAGCAGCTGAGGTGCGCTACTGCTACTGCCCACGAGGCAGGGTAGGACCTTTCTCCTGGTCCTGCCCCTTATCTCTTTCCGCTCTGGGAAGCTGGGGAAATTCTGGAGAAAGGGTTTTTTTCCTCGTCTCTGGCAAACCTTCCATTTTTCCTAGTTTCTCTGGGGAATTCCAGTCATTTGGCAACCCTGAGTGCACTGCTTCTGTTATTTTGACAAATGTTATAAGACACACCATTTACATCTTCCTATGGCTCTCCTAGTAAACAATTTCCTCAAATTCCTGCAGCACTCCTATGGATCATTAATGTGTCATGACGTATTGCACTCCTTGACTGATAATCAAATTAGGGTGCAATCCTAACCTCCATTTGGTCTGGTATAAGCCCTGGCGTCAGTCTGGTGCTGGAGGTGTCACCAAAATGCCATAAGGCACTCCTGGGGGTAGGGGGGGTTAGGCCAGTGTAAACGCATATACCAATCTCCCCACACCACCACAGGAAGTTATGCCAGGTGAGTTAGCTTGGCCTTAATTGTTTAGGATTGTGCCCTTAGTCCAATGGTGGGCTTCAGGGGGTTCTCACAGGTTCTACAGAACCCTTTGCTAATGAGTGCCTGGTTCTGAGAACCGGTTACTAATGGGATATAAAACATGTTGTTAATTTAGGTTATTAGGATATAGAACCTGTTGTTCATTTATTTGAATCCCACTACTGTCTTAGGCTGCAATCCTAAACACACTTTCCTGAGAATAAGACCCATTGAACACAATGGGGCTTACTTCTGAGTAGACATGGTTAGGATTATACTCTTAATCTGATAATCAAACCAGAGATGGAAATGTAATGTACCCCACTGAAAAACAAGGGCTTTACTCCACAATGGATTATTGTAATTGGACATCAGTTTCCTTCAGAAAGGTCAAGATGTGTGTTGCAGTCCAATATAGCAATCCTATGCATGTTCATCCAGAAGTATGGACCCAAACCTATCATCTCTGTCATCCATCCTGCTTTGATTTCAAATATTTTTAAGGTAACATCCTAGAATCCAGAACAAAGTGGCCTAAAAACATGTTGAACGTCCATAAGGGAAAGAACATGTGATAAAAGTTCTGTTTGATATTAATTAGCTGATCCCATGCTAAGTGGCATATCGGGCAACAAGAGACCTCGGCAGCTTCAATTATGAGCAATTTTTTTCACCCATCTCCCATATTCAAGGTCTTTAGGTCTTCCAAAAAGGTTTCTTGCCATTAAAGGTAAAATTCTTGAGAAGTGAAATAAATAATAAAGGCTACTGCTTCAGAAAGCTTCAATCACTTTTTTAGAATTTGGAGACATTACAGTCTTTGGTGCAACTGTGAAAGTCCACATTAGGTGGACAAATAGGTAAGAAGAAAAGGAAAAAAATCATGCATGAACTGTGCTAGGTTAAGAATTTTATTTGCATTCTATATATGTACATTCAGTAACTGGAACAGGCACAACTCACATTCTCATCATACAAAAATCACATTCATGTCATGAAGGTATTCAGTGCAAATGTTCTGTCATTTTAATCTAAGTTACACTAGTGATCCTAGCAATTTGTATTTGACAGTTTCATCAGGCAGCAAAGGGGGAAAAAAAGCTTATTCCTATTTTTTGTACGTGCAGCATTGAAAAAAATCTTGGGACACAGATTTGATTATTTATGGTTTTCAGCATCTTTGGGGTTCAATGACTGCTGAGGACCAACCTGTATGAATCAGACCAAATGTTTATCTTATTCAAGATTCTGTTTCTAATCATGATTAACTCTGGAACTATTTGGGTGCACTAACAATAATTCTGCTTCAAACCCATCAGAAGCCTTCTGTTGTAGTGGCTAGCACTGGATTTAGAAGACTAACTCTACAATCCAGAGTAACTACGGGAGCACGTAAGAGACTTTACGTGCACCCGTAGTTACTGCAGCACCTAGTGAAAACCTATGAGAAATTCATATTGCAATCCAGAACAAATTGTTCTTACACCGGAGCAAGGACTCCCCGTAGTTACTCAGGATTGCGCCCTAGGGCTGCAATCCTAAACACACTTTCCTGGGAGTAAGCACTATTGAATATAATGGGATTTACTTCTGAGTAGACAAGGTTAGGATTGCACCTTTTTCAAATCACCACTCTGCCACAGAGATTTAATAGATATCTTTAGGCTAGTCATCATGGCTTAAACTTATCTTATAGGGAGCCCAAACCTAACAATGGGCTCAGTAATAAGAAATTTAGGCGCTCCTAACTCACCTGGCCTATCTTTCCATGATGGTGTGGGGAGGTTGGTATATGCATTTGCATTGGCCTAACCCTCTTAGGAGTGGGGCAGAAGTGTCTTACTGCTTTTTTGTGGCACCCCCATGTCAGCTTAGGCTGGCCTAACTGGAGGTTAGGATTGCTGCCAATATCTACTAAAAAATAAATGATATACTTCATGGGAAGTGTGGATAAAACTGCAGCCAGGATAATGGTAAAGCTGAAAAAGGGCAAGACACTGTGTACGAAACCCTGAGTTCCTTGGTAAAAGGTAACATAAATTGACATAAGAATTCATCCAATAACAAGTACACAATTATGTGTTACCTCTTGACCAGTGTGAGTCAAGGTCTATGGTCTTACTCTGATGGATTAATAAGAAGCAATAACCCAACTCCATTTTTAAAAAATTTGACTCCTGGATGGGACTGTGTCTTCAGAAGACACTTTATTGTCAAAGTAATAAATCCATTAGTACAATCCAGAGTAACTATGGGAAGATGTAAGAGGCACTTACTCTGGATTACTCTATGCATTTCCCATAGCTTTCCCATAGATGACACCATAACTGCATCGGTGTAAAAGGTCCCGTATTTACTCTGGATTGTAGTCTTAGGGTGAAATCCAGAATAACTACGGGGAGTCCTTGCTCTGGAATAAGAACAAGTTTCTCTGGATTGCAATAAGAATTTCCCATAGGTTTTCACTAGATGGTACAGTAACTATGGGTGCATTTAATGTCTCTTACATGCTCCTGTAGGTACTATGGATTGTGCCCTAATTAGTCAAGTTATATATGGTATATATCGGGCACCATCTTTCCAATAACCTCCTCAAAATCTCTTAATATTTTTGAAAAATTTTTTTAAAGCAACAAAGTGCTGAACCATGTTTAAAAATGATACTTCTAGTCTAGAACTGGATGAATATGGATTTATTTCTTGGCAAAAAGAAAGCTTTGGCAAAACTCCAGCGTTATAAAGTTTTACATTAAATGTTTATATTAAAAAAGCAAAAAATGTGAAGGCCCTTGTTCCACTACTAGTTTCACTATTGTCTACAGGTATATAATTTCTATACCTCAAAAACTTGTCAGCATTTTGAGAAAAAAAATGAATAATAGAGTTTCATATATATATATATGAAAAGTCACTAACTGATGGACTGACTGACTCACTCACTCATCAACGGCCAGCCAAAACCTCTGGGCCTAGAAGTGTGAAATTTGGGGAGGGTGTCCCGTGCTGGAGGCACTCACTAAGAAACAGTTTCAGAAATTCCAACCGGAAGAGGGTGAAAAGGGGTGCAACACATTATTCTCCTGATACTTTGCATTGAAGACTCCCTGACTGAGGGAAGTTCTGCCCCAACCCCTCGACCTAGAAGTGTGAAATTCGGGAGGGTGTTTCTTCTGTGACATCAACACCCACCAAGAACTGATGTGGAAAAATTTAACCTTAAGGGGCTGAAAAGGCGTAAAATGTATTTTTGTCCTATACTTGACATTGAAGATTAACATCCAGCAATTTGGTGCCTGCTGCCTGGTGCACTGGGAAGGATGGTGCACATGGGGAGGGGGAGGGTTGATGCTCATTGGGGGGGTGGATGAGCATGGGGGGTTCATGCACATGGGGGCATGCACACTGCGGAAAGTTGTGCATGGCGGGATGTTGCGCATGGCAGGTTCATGCGCATGGTGGTTCATGTGATTGGGGGATGTTGTTCATGGAGTGTGATGCACATGGGGAAATTGATGCGCATGGGGGGTTTGATGTGCATGGGAGGGTGCTGCATGATGGAGAATGGTATACAGAGGGTATTGTACTCCCGCACTGTGGGTACATTTCATTAGTACCATCTAAAAATGGTACAAGCAATGGTACAGGAACAGCAGGCAAAATGCATTATTTCACATACAAGAATTAATTAATCAATGATACACACTTTAATACATATTAAAGTGTTTGCTTTATAATTTGGGATGTAATTATAATTGGCATCTCACAAAGGCATGAAATTGTCCTCTACAGAAAAGGTAATGTTTGCTTTGTAGCTTAAAGTTTTTCTTGAATTTCTTTCAATATATTACACGTTTTTGTCTGAATTATTTTTCCAAGAGCAAATATCAGTTCAACTAGTATTTGGTTGTCAGTCATTCTGCCAATGGCTTATCTTTCCAGTGAACCTCTAAATAGATCTTCCGCAATAGTATCGTCTAACAGAAAAGTGATGCAATGTGAGTGACTGAGCTCACTATATTGCCAAATGACTCAAGAAAATCTTATCCTTTAAGAATATCGGATTACTATAAATTGCAGAGTGAAGTGGTATGTCCTCTATTTATCTCGAATTATTTTCTCCATTTGCTATAGAAGTTCCACAACTAGTATTAAAGTATTAGTAAAGTGGTATTAAAATGTCAGAGATAAATCACACTTGTAGGCATGTTTAAACTGATTCAAAAAAATATCCTGATACATTTATTTTCTATATAGGTCATGCTTTCCATACTTCATTATCTGGAATGGTTTGAATGTTTCTTTGTGAGCTCCTATAAGAGCTTTATCAGCTACAGCCTTAAATGAATGAATGAATATTTCTTTCCCCCCCCCCCAGTTTTCCACTATTGAGACAATATAGAACGATTAGGTTAGTTGTGAGAACACGTTGATGATACCAAGTTGGTCAGATAAAAGGATGACCACATAACCACAAGAGGACCAAGCACCCCAAAATGTAGGACATCCAAGAAAAGGTAGGCTGTGATAAAATAAAAGCTAAAAACAATTTAAAATCTTTATTATTTATTAAATATAAAACTACAGTATATTACATAATCGTATAACTGATTAAGGACACAATCCAGAGTAACTACAGGAGCACGTAGGAGACATTATGAGCACCCGTAGTTACTGCACCACCTAGTGAAAACCTATGGGAAATTCATATTCCAATCCAGAGTAACTTGTTCTTACTCTGGAGCAAGGACTCCCCATAGTTACTCTGGATTTCACCCTAAATCTCTGAATTACAAAAATGTTGTGTGCTTTGTGAACGCAGAGAAAGGAGGACACTGAAGTTCTTTTCCAAAACACAGGCTTAAAAAGAGGATATGACCTGGAGAAAAGAGGACATCTGGTCAACCTTTCAGATAAAAAAAAAAGCCGGCCTCCATCAGTCTTGAAAGACTAAGGTATCGTGTTCGGCACTGCATACGCTGCATGCGAAGCACGAAAGCCTGGGTTGGATTGTTATGGAGGATAGGCTGTTACTCAAGCAGCAAATCCCCCCTCTCCACGCCACTGAATTAGTCCAATGGAAAGGCAGAGCCAATACAATTGGATCCAGCTGGCGTCGCAGAGCTGGGCTAAGGACAGGAGCTCACCCTGTCTTGTGGGGCTGACCCGGGAATCGAACCCTGGCCTGCTGGTTAACAGGCACAGCGTTTTTACCACTTGCGCCACCCACAGCCTTTCAGATAAAAGGCTACACATAATAGAGGGCTTAGGGCCCAATCCTCGTGGCAAGTGATTTTCAACCTTTTTCATCTCATGGCACACTTTTAAAAACACCGAAATTGTCAAGGCACACCATCAGTTATTTTTACTGTCGACAAAGCACACCAGAATGTTCAAATCCCCCAATTTTCCTATTAATGGATGCCAGTTCCCAAATTCCCACGGAACACTTGAGGCCTATCCGTGGCACACCAATGTACCATGGCAGAGTGTTTGAAAAATCACTGCTATAGGCCAAGGCACCAGCATTCCTATCTAGTTCAAAGAAAGCACCAGGCTTCTCTCCCAGCAGGAGCCCATCCTTCTCAGCAGCTCCGCATCCTGTATTTTCAATGGATCTATATTTTCAATAGTGGCTGAAGAGACCCACCGGAAATTGGGGCATGATTCACCTAGTTAGTCCTGACCCACAGTTTGAAAATGGTGCATTCACTAGATATGCTTTGCAAGCTTGTTAACAATTTTTAGTACAAATGATCTCCCCCCATCAGCCTTCAGAAAAGTTAAAAAAATATGATTTTTTTCAAAAAAATGCATGCGCAATAATACAAATTCACAAGCGAATATCTGGAAAGGAAGAGATCTCCAAACCGAGAAGAAGGTTACTGGACTTTTCTTTTTGCTTTCCAAGCTCTTATTCTCTGTCTTTGTGTTAACTAATCCAAAAGCAATGTCACCTTGGTGGAATAAGAGGTTGGAAATTGAAATACTCTTTCTAAAAGGCCTAGCAGCATTGCTGTTTATAATCCTATTTCGGTTTTTTTTAAAAAAAAATTTCTTTAAGGATAGAAAATGTTATTGTTTCAAATCACGTTTGGATTGATGCTTTGCATATAAATTGGAATCAAACTGTCAGGTATTGTCCAATGTACAGAAATTATCGAAGCTATAGTCAGCATACGGAATTCACAGCAACAGGAGGTCAAAGACAAGCATGATCGCTACGCTTTCAGTCTCGAAGAAACTCTGTGCGAAGCAGAATCTCTGGATATGAATGCTAATATAGGGATAAATACATTTCATGCGTCTGAGCACAAATGCATCACCTTGCAGGCTAATAAGTGCTTAATCCCCCTCATCCAAGATATCATTTCGTTGTACTGACTTTCATCCTAATCACAGTGTCCTGTATGGGATAGTTAGTACTATTCAACCTGAAACTCTGCAAAGTTTCTGAATAAGAGAGATTTCCCAGAATACTACCTAATAAGACAAGGTGACTGGATTTAAATGAGACACAAGTTTTTCACTACTGGTATCTGGTACTGGTACCGTTTTACCAGCACTCTTTCTACTCTTTACCAAACCCTCTCCATGCATTTGGGTTCTCTCCACAACTCTACTTTTGAGTCCCCTCCATGCAACCAAGTGCCTCCTTTGCATTTTCAGGGCATCCTCTCCAAGTGTCTGCAGTTCATACCCTGATGGAGAGGGCACTTTTCCTTCCCACCTCCATAGAAGGACTCCACTTCCAGCACTTGATCCAGTTTTATTGTTTTCAATGAAAATAATAAAATGGAGGACTGGGATAGAATACACTCTCAGGAACAGAAAGTGGAGAGAGCGGCAGCCTCAGGGGGGATGACCCATCAGAGTAATGAAACTTACTCCCAGGAAAGTGTGTATGTGCTTGAAGCCTAGGAGCCCAATCTTATGCATGTCTACTCAGAAGTAAGTCCCATAGGGGTCAATGGGGCATACTCCTAGGAAAGTGTGCAAAGGCTTGGACTCCCTCAGTCAGAGGGAGATGTGCTGAGCAAGTCCTCATCTTTGGAGCAGGAGCATCACAGCATCATCTACATCTCATCAAGTGTCATCCATCAAGTCACCATAACGTCTTCATGGTGAGTACTGGGACGTTTTCCCCAGAAAAAAGCACTGCATACATCCATAAAGGCTTGGACCTGTAATGGACTTTTCCTCCAGAAATCTGTCCAATCCCCTTCTAAAGGCATTTAGGTCAGTAATATCCCTGCATCCTGGGTTCCACAGATTAATGACACACTTGGTAAAGAAATATTTCCTTTTTGCTATTGTAATTCTATCCACACTCAATTTCCATGGAAGTCTCTTGTCAAGGCACACCATCAGGGTTTGAATATTGAATTCTCAGTTCCTTTTAAAATGATTCCATGCATGGAATTAGCCTTCTTTACCACTCCAGTATGCAGCAGTGATGAAGAAGGCTATTTGCATACTCGAGATCATTAAAAAGAGATTGAAAATAAAATGGTAAATGTTATAATACCATTGTATAAATTTATGGTAAGGCTGCATCTAGAGAACTGCATACAGTTCTGGTCACCACATCTCCAAACGTGCATAGGGGAAATGGAAAAGATGCAGAAGAGTGTGATTACTAGGCTGGGGTACCACACATCAGGAAAAAGGCTACAACATTTGCAGCTATTCAGGCTGCAATCCTAAAGACATCTTCTTGAGAGTAAGACCCATTAAACACAATGGGGCTGACTTTTGAGTAGACATGGTTACAAATATGCTGTTTTACCCTACAATCCAGAGTAACTACGGGAGTAACCCGTAACCCGTAGAGTAACCCATAGTTATTGCACCACCTAGTGAAAACCTATGGGAAATTCATATTGCTATCCAGAGTAAATTGTTCTTACACCGGAGCAAGAACTCCCTGTAGTTACTCTGGATTGCGCCCTATGTCTAGCAAAAAGCACTAGCAATCTAGATGATCAAGCAAAATCTTTCTTGAGATATAAAAAATTTTGCATGGGGTGAGTACAGAAGATAGAACGATGCTTTTTTGCTTCCCACACAACACCGAAACCAGGGACATCCACTAAAAGGGAGGACTGGGATAGAATACACAAAATAAAATATTTTTCCCAGTTTGTAATTAGTCTAAGAAACTTCTTGCCAAAGGATGTGGTGCTGGGGTGACAGTGCCATGGGTGTGATGTTAGTTCGCCTCCTCGTGGTGCACCCCCGATAGCAGGAAAGTGTAAACCAAACGACTAGCAATAATTGGTAGCCAGACTACATTAAAGAATTGGCATTTGGCGACAGTTGGCAGCCAACATCTTTGTAGAATTCCTGGCTCTAAATACATGGCAATGGATAAACAAAACAGGCCTTTTCAGGCACAAAGGACAAGACAGATTAGGGTCCGTGTCAGAATATGCCAAATTAATGTTGAAGTGCTCAGTAAATCCAGTACATTTTCAAGTTTTTATTTGAAAGGAATATATATATATATATATATATATATATATATATATATATATATATATATATATGGCCATCCTTCAAGAAAGACACATAGAGAATGAACAACAATCCAGCAGAAGTAAAATCCAAGGATATGATCTACTGGGAGCCACGTACCATCACAGTTATGGCACAGCTACGTATGTCAGAAAGAATATAGAGAATGTCAACCTCAATAATATACATGACATTGTCTCAAAACTAGGTGATCTCACAATAGTGAATATATACAAGCCACCTCAAATATCCTGGCCACAGCATGTTCTGGATGTCAAACCACACTCCACAATTTATGCAGGTGATTTCAACAGTCACCATGTAAACTGGAATGATTGATCTGACGAAAACGGTGAACAGCTTTATGACTGGGCTGCTGAAAATAAAGTCCACTTGATCTTTGATGCCAAAGACAAGGGCAATTTTCAGTCTGCAGCTTGGAGATGTGTAACTAATCCAGATTTGGGTTTTGTCTCAGAAGGCTCAAACAGACAGCCAATTCCCATAACCAGGACTGTACTGGTCAAATTTCCACACAGTCAACATCCTTCTGTTTTGCTTGAAATTGGAATTCAGATTCCCCTAATTCACTCTACACCCAGGCCCAGCTGGAATTTCACCAAAGCCAATTGGACGGAATTTGCCAAAAGCCTGGACAATATCATTGAATGGATTCCACCAAGTCAACATTACCACAGATTTGTGAGAGCTCTGCTGCAGCTAAAAGACACATCCCTTGTGGATTCAGAAAAGAATATATTTCAGGATGGAACAAAGAGTCTGAAGAACTTTACCAGGCTTTTTCTACAGAGTGGCAACCCAGAGATTGCCGGTCTCTTACACAGCCTGGATGCAACTCGTCGCAAGACATGGGAACAACTCACAACCTCATTACATTTCTGCAAATCCAGCAGGAAAGCCTGGAGTCTATTAAGGAAACTGGGAGTTGCCAGACAACCTACATGACAAACACACAGTGTAACTCCTGATCAAGAAGCCTCTCAAGTTGTATCCCTCTCTAAAGCCCCAAGGGTGAAAGAGCACTCAACTATCATCAAGAAAGCGCTCTCAGCCTTTCGACGGTCAGCTCCAACGCACTCTGAATTCTCCTACCCTTTCTCTGCAGACAACATTGATACAGCCATCAACAGTTTGAAGTCCAGGTTTTGATGGTAAACACCCTGAATTCCTAATTCATTCTGGGACACCCACAGGGCTCTGGCTTGGCAACTTCTTTTCAGGCACACTTTCCAGTGGGCACCTTCCACCAGAGTTCAAAAGAGCCAAAGTAATATCGCTTCTGAAACCTGGGAAGCCACAAGACAGAGTTGACAGTGATCGCCCAATTGCGCCTCTGAGTTCTAGTTACAAACTTCTGGAGAAACTCATCATGGATAGAATTGGCCCCATAATAGACACATTTCTGCCCATGGAACAAGCTGGCTTTCGACATAATCGTAGCTGTGTTGATCAGGTGCTGAGCCGAACAGTCATATCGAGGCTGGTTTCCAGCGAGGCTTAAAAACCACAGTTGTGTTCATTGACCTAACTGCAGCTTATGATACTGTGTGGAAGAAGAGACTGCTAGACAAACCAAGCCACATTATCCCATGTAAAATCCTCTACTGTCTAATCAACAACATGCTCAGTGACAGAACCTTTCAGATCATAACGGGGGACATTGTAAGCATGGTAAGAAAACTCAACAACAGCCTCCCACAAGGTTGAGTAATGGCACCCACACTATTCAATCTTTATATCTCAGATTTACCATCTACAATGGGACATAAATTTGGATATGCTGATGACCTGGCTCTTGCAGCACACATTTAAAAACATGGAGGTAATGGACTGCCTGCTCACTGAGGACCTTAAGACCCTGGGAAAATTCTTTGCTAAATGAGACTCACATACAGTGTCAGCAAAACGGTAGCTACTTGTTTCCATCTTAACAATAAACTTGCCAATGCAGCCCCTTCCTGAATAACAAATTACTCTTGTACAACCCTCACCACAAATACCTTGGAGTACCTCTGGATCAGACTCTCTCTTATAAGAAACACCTAAAGAACATGTCTGCAAAAATTAATACCAGGAACAACATACTCCAGAAACTAAGAAGATAAAGTTGGGAGCCTCAGCCTCTATGCTCAGAATACCAGCACTATGGTTGGTCTACTCCACAGAAGTATACTGTGCCCCTGTATTGCTTAATAGCTGCCATACTAATAAGATTGATGCCAGACTAAACAACACCATTTTGAGCCACATAGCACCACCAGCTCTACAAAGTCAGGATGCCTTAGTGAAGGAGTACAACAAAATTATGAGAAACCCACATCTTCCTGTGCATGCTGATCTTCCCCATCTATCAGTTGGCAGGCTTAAATCCAGGAAGCCCTCTCTGGCACTCGCACAACAGCTATCCAACAACTAATAACATCAACATGCAATGGAAAGCTAAATGGGCTGCTGAATGCCCAGTTACACAAAAGATCCCTAGAGGACCTTACACAAAAGGTGCCAGATTTTGAGCTACCTCACCATCATTGGTCAACTCTGAACAGGATCCTGACCCAGGATGGTGTCTGCTAGGACTCACTGTTTTAATGGGGTCTTGCATCTACCCTCAGTGTGACTGTAGTGCTCCTCGACAAAGTATCCATCACATTGTGTTCGAGTGTCCTTTAAGAGCCTGCACGAGCCCAGTGTCTGACTTTTTCAGTATTGACCTCTCTGTCCTTGAGTGGATGGGGGGGGGGGGGTCTGGATTTTAACATCTGATTTTTATTCCTAAACCATGTCATATGCTAAATAAATAAGTGCCAAGGCTCTCTGAAAAGGGGATTGTGTCAATTTCTTGAAGATAGATCTATCTATCTATCTATCTATCTATCTATCTATCTATCTATCTATCTATCTATCTATCTATCTATCTATCTATCTGTCTGTCTGTCTGTCTTCATCATCATCAAATGTTACAAGCCATGATTGATACATGCAACTCCTTTCAGAAGTAGGATACCTCAGTATGCCAGGTGTAAGGGACTGAAAACAGGATGCAGTTGTTTAGTCTTTATCCCAGCCCAACTCTTGTGGTTATTTCCATAAACCTCAGATACTCAATGCCAAAGCAAGGAATATGTTGGAAGCAGCCAGTGCCAAACCAAAGGAGCTAAGCAGGGAATAGCATCAGTTACACAGATAACCTCTAAAGATAGCACCAAAAACAGATGACATTAGAGCACCCCTTTGTAATTTTCAATCTGCTCCGCAACCCTCAGCAAAACCAGGATTGTTTCCTGCATCGTAACCACCGTGAGGGGAAAAATGACACCTGCAAGATAACTGAGCTGCAATAACACTGTGGCAACTGCACTTCTGCAAATAAAATATTTATATCAATTACAGTAATTTGAGGAGCAGTACATCAACGGTGCTTCATCTCTATGCAGGAAGTATAGGGTAGTGATAGGTGACATTATTGTATTTCATCCTTCAATCACATCATCACTTTTATTGGCTAAAGAAAAGAAACCAGAACCTACTCCTATGCCTGTCTACTCAGAAGTAAGTCCCAATACAATCAATGGAGCTTACACCCAGGAAAGAGTGGATAGGCTAGCATTAAGTCCCGGCACAAGCCTTGTGCTGGCCAGGGTGTGTCACAAAAGTGCCATAAGGCATGTCAGTGCCATTCCTGGTGGATTAGGCCATACACAGACATGCACTGGCCTCCCCACTCACACCAGCATAGAAACAGGGAGTGGGTAAGTTATACCAGTCTAAATTGGTTAGGATTGTGCTTTCAGTCTTTGAAATCATTGCCAGTTGCCCTCGTTCCCCATTTAAAGTTGGGAACCATCTGCATCAACCACTATTTACAATGCACTACTTTCTGCTGCAATGTGGGGAGAAACCCATACAGAAGAATTGACCTGTTTGAATAAGGAAAAGTTCACTTTAATCACCGTTTCACTTATATTTCACTTATAGTAAAAACTATTTAAGGATTTATTAATGGCCAGGACAGTGTTGGAACAGCGGTTAGCAGTAAATATCACCCTTTTGCTTGTGGGAGAAAGGCCTTGCATTTTGGATAGAAGGAAGCACAAAATCTCAGCACACTGACTGCCGTGCAAGTCCCAGGGCTCACACAAGAGCTGTGAATAACTATTGCCCATATCCTGAGAGGGAGAATTTTACAACAATGGAATCAGTAAATGGCTCTGTTTTCAACACCGAACAGAGTTCATCATACGAATAATTAAACACAAGCGTGCTTCCAATGGGGGTAAAGAAGAAAATCACAGGCTGAAATGAAGTGATTCTGGAAGAAATAGCATTCTCAGTGGGCCATAATGAGCTTTCCCAGCATCTTTAGTATAATTTAATTCTGAAATGCTCTTTCTACACATTACTTAAGTGCCAGTGGCATTAAAATGCTTCATAATGCCAGAGTTGCAGACTCAACAAGGGACAAGCGACTCCCCAGTGAGAAATATGGCTAGGATTATCCAAATTCTTTTAGCATCTCTTGAAATGCTTCTGATGCTGCAGTTGCCTGCTCAGAAATCTCACAGCCTAATCCTCCCCTGCGTTGGAACAGGCAGGCAGGCTGGTTGGCCTGTGCTGTTTACAGTGCAGGGTCAGTGCTGGCAGTGGCACAATTCAGGGTAAGGGGAATTGGGCTACTAGGATCTGTGCCATCTTAAAGAAGTGACACAGATCTAGCAACCTGGGATTATACCAGGCCTCCCGAGGGGGAAGGTTAGGATCTGGTTAGGATCAACACCTTCCTGAGCCCATCCACTCACACTTTTATCCCCTCTGATTCCTACAGTATATTTTGTGTTTACTCTATCTATCTATCTATCTATCTATCTATCTATCTATCTATCTATCTATCTATCTATCTATCTATCTATCTATCTATCTATCTATCTACCTACCTACCTACCTACCTACCTACCTACCTACCTACCTATCAGCTTACCTAGGTCTTTTTGAGGGGGTACGTATCCATATGGAGTACTACCACCTCTGTGTGAGTACAGGCACCACACACATACACAGAGACAGACTGGCAAGTACCTATGAGTTCCAGCAGCTGAGTACCAGCACCTATTTTTCCAGAAAAATAGCACTGTATATAAAGAGTCACTGACTGACTGACTGACTGACTGACTCAACGCCTAGCCAAAACCGCTGAACCTAGACATGTGAAATTTGGGGAAATAAACATGAAATAAGCATGAACTAAGAACCAGTTTCTAAGAAAATTCAAACCAGAAGGGGGTGAAAAAGGGTGTGACGTTCTTGTTCCTATACTTAATAGTGAAGAATTCCTGTCTTATAAATGCCCAGCTCAAACCCCTGCACCTTGAAGCATGAAATTTGGGGAGGGTATTCCTTCTGTGACTTACTCACAATGGTAGTCCCCGCTGCCTGCTGGCACCTTGTGATGCCCAGTGCATGTTGGAGCACTCCACACAGTGCCAGTGCCCAGTGGTGCCGACCACTGTCCAGCAATGCCTGCCAGTATCCAGCTATGCCTGGGACACACAAATCACAAACATTCTTGAAATTTTACTCCTGCAATGATAGGTAAATTCTGCTAGTTCTATTATAAAAATCACTTCTAACTCATTACAATTTATGAATTTTCTGTGTGCTATACAAAAGAGCATTGATTGGTATCAATGACTTGTAAATTTGTACGTGCTGATGTATAACATTTTAGAATGCCTTATTATGGCGACATAATTCTGACCTTTTATAGATTCTGACCTTTTATAGAGTGTATATAGTACACGTGCCAAACACAAGATCCATGGCCTGAATCCGCCCACATGGCCATGTTATGTGGCCTGTGAGTGATGGTTAATCTTCCTCCCCAGAGAATGAGTGGTGGGGTGGCAATGGAGCTGCAGCAAGTGGAGTGCCTGGCAACAGCATAAGTAAGGCTCCAAGCTCACAACCCTGTCCATACATTCCTGGAAGAAAGCCCCATTGACTATAATGGGACTTCTGAAAAGACAGGCAGAGGATTGTGATCTGAGGCTGCAATCCTATCCACAATTTCCTGAGAGTAAGCTCAATTTCCTACAATGGGACTTGCTTCTGAGTAGACATGAAGGTTAGACTCCAGCCCTCGGGAGCCCTTTAGACACTAAAGCTAATTTCGGCCCTCTGTATGAAACTAGTTTGACACCCCTGAATTATAGTATAGCCCTAGACCTTTCATTGATCTTGTCAAATCTTAAGTATTAGCCTTGAGATCAAATAAGGTATTGTTGTAGAAAGGTTTATCCTTTTCATGAGCCTCACATACCCATACACACCAAAATGCCTTAAGATAACCAGTAATTACAGTCAGATGCAAATACCTAGAAACTTTACAGCCTTACAATGCAAAATCAGTTTCTATTGAAAACAGATAAAGGAGAAGAATCCTAGCCAGGGGCATGTCTAGATAGTTTGCTGGCAGTGAATCTATTTTTAAAGGATGAGTTATCCAGTGTAAGGTTCCTAATGGAAGTACAGCAGACAGAAGGTTGACCAGCAACCCAAGTACTCTACATGCTAGTTCTAGTCAATTAATGGGGTAGGTAAATCAGTACAATCACTTTGCTCTGATTAATTAAACATTTTTAAAGCACACATTGATTTTATAGAATCATAGAGTTGGAAGGGACCCAGTAGGTCATCTAGTCCAGCTTGTAGCAGGAAATCCTCCTAGAGCATCTCCGACATGTGCTCGTCGAGCCTCTGCTTGAAGATCCCAAGTGAGGGAGAGTCCACTACCTCCCTTGGCAATCTGTTCCACTGCCGAACCGCCTGAACCGTCAGGAATTTTTTCCTGATATTCAACCAGAATCTCCTTTCTTGCAGTTTGTACCCATTGGTTCTAGTTCCGCTTTCAGAGGCAGCTATGAACAAATGAGCCCCTTCCTCCATATGACAGCCCTTCAGGTATCTGAAGAGGGTGATCAGGTCTCCTCTCAGTCTCCTCTTCTCCAGGCTGAACATCCCAAGTTCCCCCAACCTTTCCTCATAGGGCTTCCCTTCCATCCACTGATCATTATTGTAGATTTTAATTAAGTGATTGATTCATTCAACATTTTTTCAAAGTACACATTATACCTCCTTATCTGTAGATTCAGGACCTGTGATTTTTTATAACTGCAGGTTCTGAACCTACAGAACGCAACAGGAACTGGATTCTGAACATTACTGGAGCTGCACTCCAGTGGATCCAAACCCCCATGCTGGCCCTCTTGGCCCAATATTGGATCACTTTACTCTGTGTCTATTGAATAGTCAACTGAGAGGTATCCCTTTTGGGGGAATAAGGGGGTTAGTGTTAACCCCCTTATGTTAGTGAACTTGGAAGCTCCTGTTGCAGACTCTGAACCTGGAAGATTCTGGCAATGAGATCATTACTAGTTACTTCCAGTGGTAACCCCAAGCATTGCAGCAAGAGATGTCAAAGGAGGAGCAGAGTTCAGAAACTATAAGCTGAAATAAAATATTTATTTATTTATTTATTTATTTATTTATTTATTTATTTATTTATTTATTTATTTTAAAAAATTATAGCCCGCCTTTCTAGGGCAAATTAGTCCGACTCAAGGCGGCTGACACAAAACATAATTAAAAACATAAATAGAACAATTTGATAAAAACAATTAAAACATACAAGCTAAAAACAACATAGAATAAAAACAATAAAACAAGAGCCCCCTAACCTCTGCCCCTGAAAAATGGAGAACTGGTGGTAAATCAGGGATCATAGCCTTTGTTTTTCTTAAAGAAAATATCTCGTTGAGACACTGCAAGGAAACTTTCTGTTTCTCAAAGGATTTTTGTAAGACTCCATTCATCAGAACAGGCCTGTCCAAACCCTTGCCCAGGGGTCACATGTGGTCCACAGCAAGTCCACTCCATCTGGCCCTCGGGCAAGTCTTGTAATCCTCTGGAACTGTAGATTGCTGTGCTACCCCCATCTTCAGAGGGTATTCTGAGGACTAGAGAGGGTACACATGCCTCCCCGCAATATGACTGCAATCCTATACACACTTTCCTAGCAATAAGCCCCACTGAATGTAATAGGATTTACTCTGGAGTAGACATGTATAGGAATTCACTGCAAGTAAGAAGGTGCTTATGAACTGCTTTGAAGATCATCCCTCTTTCTGTTTTAGAAAGAGTTTGAACTGATTTGAATTCATTCATTCATAAATTCCACCTCTAATTTATTCATCTATGTAAATTCATTCAAATTCTTTTCAGAACTGAGAAATGTAAATCAATTCTTTTTTTTTCCTTCCAGCCCTGACACAGTTTCAGAAAGATTACCGAACCACGTAAGAGACATTATGTGCACCCGTAGTTACTGCACCACCTAGTGAAAACCTATGTGAAATTCATATTGGAATCCAGAGTAAGTTGTTCTTACACCGGAGCAAGGAGTTCCTGTATTTACTCTGGATTTTGCCCTATGACAGCAATCCTATCCTCACTTATCTGAAAGTAAGCCCCATTGACTATAATGGGACTTACTTTTGAGTAGACATGGATAGGATTGTACTCCATGTGGTCCTCCTGCCAAAACGTTTGTACACCTTGAATTAGAGGCAACTTACGAATTGCACCAAACTCACTTATAGTTGATTCATTAGATGCCATTTGCTCTGAACAGTTAGTGAACTAATGTCCATGTAGACCTTGATAACTCTTACTTTACCGGATTAGTTTAGTTTCATATCTGAGACATCGTGCATCACATTTCAGATACATTTGATTCATCTTACCAGTTCTGCTAATGAAGAGGAACCCCATCAGCAGAAGTAGGCATACCTATTTTTCAATCAATGAAGTTGTGTCGAATTTTAATAGCTGGCTTAATGTTTCATTGTCACTTATTTAATTAAGATTAAGTGGGTGATGACAATGACATTTTAGTGACAAAAAATTCCCTTACACTCATGCGAACTCTAGTAATTCATCTGATCTTTCATTAGAAGTGTGTCACCGCTAATCTTTGTTCAACATGCATTAGTACAAAGCAAACCTCTAGAATCAATGGGCATTAGTTCATATAAAAAGACACTTTTAAAAGACGACAGCACTCACAAAACACAGCTGCATTTTCCTTTAATTAAGGGAGTCTATCCCAAGTGTCCTATTATGCAATATCTGTGTATGGGCAATCTGACAATGTTGGCGTGTGGTTGGATTTTGTAAGGAATCTCATTATGTTTTGCAAAGCACTGTCCGACATTATCAGCGGTGATCTTGTAATTACCAACAGAAACAATTTGCAACTGCAGAGTTCATATCAACCACTCTTAAGTATAATGACAGTTGAAAGAAACAACTGTGCCCCTTGATACAGTGAAGATCTCAAACAGGTTTTGTGGATAGTTGCAATTTCTATATAGTTTCACATATACAGTATTCACATTTATAGATTCACATAGGCAAGCTGACATTCAGATACAAATATGTCTAGTAAGGAATTTGTCCTTGAACTTGAAGCTTCTATCTTATCCCAGTTGTAGTTTCATCTTTAATCATATACTGTGGGCAGTGATTCCCATAACTTTTTTGACCGGCGTCTCCCTTCATACAGCCATTGACTTTGGTTCCCCATTAGGGCTGCAATCCTATACCCTGTATAGCAAGGAATATTTTGGATGTGCACCAAGTCACAAGTCTCTGCCTCATAACAGGCATCTGTTATGATTCATCCTGGCCATCTGTATTATTCATTATTCATTATTATTTATTGTTTTTATTATTTATCCAATTTTTATCCTGACTTTCTTCTTTGGATAAGGACACCCAAGGCAGCTAACAACATTTAAAAACAACAATAAAACACAATTATAACTGGATAAAACAATAAAAAATTTATTGCTAATTACAATTAAACTATGTAAAGACATAAAAACTCATGTTAAAAACAGAGGCAGACTGCAATAAAAAACAGGCAGACAGCAATAAAATAATCTTTGTTTAATAATCTTAGTTAAGAGCTATCATAGGCCTGACCAAATAAAACTGTTTTTAGGCCTTGCTGGAAGGACAGTAATGAGGGAGCTTTCCTTAGATTGATGGGGAGGGAGTTCCACAAGGTGGGTGCCACCACCGAGAAGGCCCTCTTTCTGGCCACCAACCCGCTGACCTCTTTCAGTGGTGACACAACCAACGGGGCCTCCTCTGATGACTTCAAAAAGCAGACTGGATTGTATGGAACCAGGCAGTCTCTCAAATCTGTAGAACCAATTTTAATTTGTCAACTCATTATGAGAAATAAGTAACTGGATGTGTCAGACATGGTCTCTTCCCCACAAAAATTAACAAAGCACTCACACAAAACGGAGTTGTAAGCACACACAAAAGCAAATCTGGATTCAAGTCGTGATGCTTTTTCAAGTAATTTTCAATCTTTTTCCTCTCATGGCACACCAATAAGGCACTGAAATTGTCAATGCACACCACCAGTTGTTTTTACCATTGACAAGGCACACCAGGCTGTTGAAATCCCCCAATTTTCCAATAAATTAATGACTGTCTCCAAATTCCCGCAGCACACCTGAGGACTATCCGCAGCACACCAGTGTGCCATGGCACACTGGTTGAAAATCACTGCACTAGCCTTAACCAATTTTACCAGTCCTGACACTGGATGATACACAATGAAATATGTCCCAGCTTTCTGCATGGGTGCTGCATGGCATTAAATTTCTAGGACATGCTTTTCTGGCTTCAAAGGTGTCCAATATATCTTTACTTCCACTTTTGTTCTCTTTCTTTCATTTGCATCTAGCAGAAATGAGGACTTTTTTATATCTAGCAGTGGCAGATGCCCAAATTTTCACTGCTCCATTCAGGCTGGATTGATGCACAACCCAAGGCAACAAAGTATATTTGGAATCATTGGATGTGTCTTTATTTTTTTTCTTCCCCTATATATGTAATGGAATAATTTATCATGAGCAGATAGCAGTTGACATCTGTAGTTCTTGTGCCATCTTAAATCACATAGCACATATGCTGCAGGTTAATACCATATGCCACACATCATCCTTCTCCTGTTGAAAGTTATATTTTTGAGCATTTAGGAACAGATCCAAAAAAGGGGATCAAAAGCAATAGATGATGGATACATTCAGAGTTCTCAGCATGACTTTCCTACCAATTGTCATGACATTTTAGTGAAACTGTCGCCCAAAATATCACCCAAAATGACACACAGATTGACACCAAATGTTCCCACAAAGTGAAATTCAGATTGAATTCCAGAGTTCTTCTCAAGAAGAAAAATCAGAGTTTTCAAGGAATTTCCCTGTTTTCCAGGACATTTGTCCCTGTTTTCGGCACCCTACACACATGGCATGAGCCTCCTCAGATGCACAACTCCTCTGCAAAGGGCTCAATACATTTTCCTTGTCAGCTCTCAAATTTGTCAGTTTTGTGACCACCCCCTAATTGGGTCCAGAAACACTGGTGGGTCCTGAGCACTTTGGGGAGCCACTAATTTAGAGGGCTGCAAATGGTAAACAAAATAAAAATATGATCAGAGAGTGTGATCAGAGAATTTGTGAACCTTACACTCCTGAAACCACAGAAAAAGAGTCCACGGATGTGGAAGGCAATTGTATGTTTTCCCATAACTTTGGCAATACCAGACAAACTTTTCCATCAATTCCTCAAGCCTAAAGCAAACAGGTCAGAAAATATCTCTCCCTGCCCCAGTTGCATTTTTTCCCTATTTGTTTCAAAAGGATGCTTTCAAATCTATTCCTGATTTTTTTTTTCTTTTGCATTTATTTTTGACCTAGCTGAAAATGTCTCTCCCCATCCCTCCACCCAGAGGGCATTAGTAAAGTGCCTTTACTATGGTAAAAATCTTGCTTGAAGCCTTGTTTTTTTTCATTTTGGAAAATAATGTGTTGCAGCCTTTTGTGCTATGCTTCTGTTTATTTCTAGGACCCCAGGGATGCATACTGGGAGCACTCTCCCTTTTATCTGTTATTTTCCCTTATTGTTCTTAAAAGGCCTACTGTTGTTAGCAGCTATTACTGATGTTATTTCAGTTATACTGAGGACAGCTAATGAAAAAAAGAACACCATGCTTTTGACATTTCTAGCATACCAAATGGAACACAGACTGCCTTCAGCCAACACAGCCAACCCTCTTAAATGTTAATCCTTAAAAGTTGATGGAGTAGACCTGTTTTAATCACTCTGGGTACAATCCATCCAATGTTAAACATTTTAAAGTTACACACATTTCACCACTGGTATTAATGGGGCTTCATGCCAATGTTGCCTGGGCTGTATTCTTGTAGCATTTTATTATGTTTTGGAAAGGATTATAAGTATATGTTTGTTTACTTAATTCATTTTTCTATCAGAAGCTTCATCATTTAGTTACTCTTAAATTAGAATTACATTTGTTCTGTTAGTGGTTTTGTTATGTCACATTACATTGTTATTCTGACAGTGCTATCCTAACCCCACACCCAGTTAGTCCGGCACAAGTCCCAGTACAAGTCCCATGTTGCAGAAGGGTAGAGCTGCCACAATTCACTTCCACAAAAATGGAACAGGACCCCATGTCAAACTTGCCAGTATGTGAATGCAATCCCCAAAAACTGAGACTGTCCTGGTTTTCTGGGATATATTGCAATCCTATAGGGGGATTGTAAGGAACTTCTGTTCCTCACCTGGTGGGGTTAGGCCAATGCACAGACATGCCCTAGCCTCCCCACACTACCAGAGTTACAGGGACATGTGCACTCTGATTAGGATAATACCCTCAATTATTTTGGGATGGAGAACTTATCTAGTAGCATGAGTGTAGTACATGGGCTTGCTTGCTTTCGGGTATAATTATAGCATAGGGAACCTTTGGCCTGATCCAGCAGAGGGTCTTCTTATGTACCAAAGCAGCAGCAGAGCTTCTTGGGGGTGCTATCTGTTCCCCTCCCTATAATGATCTGCATGTTTGGCATGTTTTTCATGACGTAACCCATAAAATGAATAAATAAGGACTGGGGAACCATCATGGATCCTGTCCCCTCTCAGAATTCAATCTGCTCATACAAGCCACTGTTGCCACTCATTCCCACCCCATTACCTCTTGTGTGTTTACAACAAACCTGTGAGGTAGCAGCCTGAGCAGGGCTGACCTTAGGAGCTAACGGGCAAGACAGTAAGAAAAGGCTCTGCAGGATTTTATCAAAAACTCAATGTTGAAAAGGCAGTATGATTATTGGGTTGGATCCAAGCCCTGTCTTGCTTTGGCTCTGAAGGGTTGCTGAGAACCTCCAAATGAGGTTTGGGGTCAAGAGCCATAGGTTGAAGAACACAAGTCAGGGCAAAACAATGCGGTATGTTATAAAAACATTATTGGGGTAACATCCCTATATAGCCAGGCTATGAGGTAAGCCCTTCTTATCATTCCTTGATATAAAATAGCAGATGACTCAAAATAATCACTCCAGCTTTGGTGTGGCAAATAATCATTCTAGGTGTGTTGTGGTGAAGCCAACTCTTCTGCCCAGCAACTATCTTTGTTCATGATGAACTGTTCCTAAGCCTTGCACCAGGGAGACATTTCGCAGTAAGCTACCTAGAAATTAATTCCTGAGGGGGTTAGACCAGTGCACCGGCATGCACTGGCCTTCCCACACCATGCAGGAAGTTATGCCAGGTGAATTATGCCAGCCTAAATTGTTTAGGATTGCACCTGCACTCAATTTCCACGTAGACCAACTTCTAAAAAAATTAGCTAATATAAGTGGTGCTCACTAGGATTTTGGACATATTTTTAGCAATGGTTACAAAAATCATATTATACACAATGAGATATGTTCCTTTGCAATGGGGTTTCATTCATGGTCATTTATGAAATTTCCTGTCCATCACTTTCCCCATTTTCCATTAGGCCATCAACATAGCATGATTTCATATCTACTTATTTCTATCCCTCCTTTTTATGAGAACAATTTTTTCTCACACCCCCCCCCTTCCAGGGAACTCAGAGTGGTTCCTCCCCTACTTTCATCTTTACAACAACCCTGTGTTGTATATGATTCCTCCCCTACTTTCATCTTTACAACAACCCTGTGAGGTAGGTGAGGATAATAGTGAAGGGGTCACCCAGGAAACTTCATGGATGAGCATGGATTTGAACCCAGAACTTCCAGATCTCTGTCCAACTCCCAGGCCACACAGCCATCTTATCTTCAATCAAGGAAGGAGAAAACCCAGGCTTTATTTTAGTCCTCCTGTCCCTGCTTTTCCATCTGTTGGTACACCTGCAATTCAAACATTTGAATATGAAGTTGAATTCAGAGTAATATCTGAATTGGATGCCTATTTTTTTTCTAGGTTTAATGTTAAGTCAACCATTGTTAGGCATTAATATTAACCATGTTGTCTTTTAAAAATGTAATTAGTTCAAATGAAAGTCAGAGGAACTTCTACCCAAAAGATAACAAGCATTGTCCAGTAATGACGTCTTTGCATAAAGTTCCTTTATGTACTTTCTGAATACTTCATGCACATTCTAATATTTCAGTCTATTATTATTAATATAATGCTGTCTGGCATTCAAGGTGAACGGAAGGTACAGAGACGGTAATTTGGTATGGATAGAGTCTTATTTTATTAAGACTGGAATCAAATTTGCACAGCGAACACCCTCATCGAACACAGCCATCTCACCTTGGAAGCCCCTCCATTTTTGATTGTCTTTTAAAAAATGTTCCTCCCATCTCAGTGGTCAGATTTCACATCATGAAAAAACAACATATTCTCAATTAAGCTGCAGCGTGCCAAGCTTCTCCTCCACAGTTATGGACCTTCTCTCCTCTGGATGATAGTGATGGAGTCTGGCCTAGATGCCTTAAAAAGGGGATTGGTAAAAGTCCCTCACAGGTTCTGCACAAACACTATTTTCTGCAGAGAGCCTCACAAAGGCATGCTTCTCCCCTTCCCCTTTGGAGCCATCCCGATGGGAGAACCAAAGGGAGGCATTTGTTTGCACTGCCACTTGCACGCTGTGGTGAGCGTCCCTGCAAAGCAGAATGTCCCTTAGGACCCCAACCGGTTTTTTTAACACAATGTACCGCAGGGTCCATTGGACCCGATTGGAAGTTTGTGTTGTGTTTTTTACTGGAATTTATTATTATTACTTGACAAGACTTTCTGAGTTTTTTACAGTTACAAATCCAAAAGCAGAAAAGTGTTTGAATTTACAGTTTTTCTGAAAATTCCAATTTATACATATCATCCCAACCGGGTCCACTGGAAATTTGTGTTGTGTTTCTTACTGAAATTCATTATTTTTACTTGATAAGACTTTCTGAGTTTTTTATGCTAATGAGACAGTTATAAATCCAAAAGCAGAAAAGTGTTTGAATTTACAGTTTTTCTGTAAATTCCAATTTACACATATCGTCCCAGGTCGGGTCCATTGGACCCATTTTGCATGAATGATATGTATAAATTGGAATTTACAGAAAAACTGTAAATTCAAAAAACTTTTCTGCTTTTGCATTTGTAACTGTCTCATTAGCAGTAAAAAACTCAGAAAGTCTTGTCAAGTAATAATAATGAATTCCAGTAAAAAAACAACACAAACTTCCAATCGGGTCCAGTGGATGCGATTGGGACACTAAGGGATGTCTTGCACCCCTTCTAGCCGCACTGCTGCTCACATATATGTTCAGTGCTTCTTAATGCTTTTCTCATATATGTTCAATGCTTCCACTGCTCACATATATGTTCAATGCTTCTTAGTGCTTTTGTACATATGTGTTCAGTGTTTCTTCCTATGTTGTTTCAATGTTCAGTGTTTCTTCCTATGTTTCTTCTCCAGTAATGCCACTACTCACATATATGTTCAGTGTTTCTTCCTGTGTTGCACCCCCTTTCACAGTGGCTCACCTAAATGTTCAGGTTCACATAATGTTCAGTATTTCTTCCTATGTTGTACCCCATCTGGCATGAGCTCACATATATGTTTAAGCTCACATAAATGTCCAGTGTTTGTTTCTGTGTTGCACTCTCTCCAGCTGCACACATCTATGTTCAATGTTTCCAGACTGTATGCTCTCTTTTTTTCCAGAACGCATCCCGGATTTTAGCCTTGTGTCCTGGAAGAAGACTTCATTGTCCTCCTTTTCCTTGTGAGCAGGCAGCATGTAGCCTTCTTTTAATTCCTAAATTATATATAAGAGCTTCACATTGAATAATAGGCAATATAGAGTTTAAATAAAGACCATGAAAGCAATATAAAGTATATGAGTGTTTTCAGTTTTTATATTGGGACGTCCTAAATTTTTCTTGGCTGTCCAATCGGGGGGGACGGACCTTTTTTTTTTGGTCATGACTTATGGTGACTTTAGCCATGCTAAAGACACTTTCCTGGAAGTATGACCCATTGAACACAATGGGGCTTACTTTAGACCATGCCAGTGCATCCCGTCCCTTAGCAGGAAGGTTACCAGCCCTGATTGGTGTCTGATCTTGGGGAGTCTCCCTCCCCCCCACCCCTTCAAGTTGCCCTGGGTTGATACTACTTGTTTCCTGTAGCTGAATTTATTTTTCCACTTATAGTTGTTCTGCTAATTGTATATATTGAGTACCAAGGGCAAAGTTTCAAATAGGAATAAGTTAAATTTATTCTCCCTGGGGGCTGCAACTGTTGGTTTTGAGTTTATAGTTGCATCTGTATTCAATATATATAGGTAACTTATGCACATGTAATTATTGTGTGCCATTTTTGTTCTTTTTCCCCCATTTGGGAACTTTAATCTCAAATTTGCATTTAGTTCTGTGGGGTTTCAGCCTCTGCAGTCAGTTTAGGCAGTTAATTATTCAAGGATCAAGGGCCTCCTTTGGCATCTACCATTCTGAGCTTTTGGACTGGCAAATTATATTAAAGTGCAAAAAAGAACCCAAAAAGCTGGCGGGAAAGCAGCTAAATGCCCTCCTCCCCATCAGGTACATGTTCCTTCATCTTTTTCGGAGGATGATGAAGAGCCTTCTAAGATTCGTGCACTGATTGCTCAGGTTGGGGCTCTTGAAAAAAAGAAGCTTGTGCTGCCAGCAATGGTGATGGTGGTGAAGTTTCCACCGCACTGTTTTGAAGCAACGTTAACCTTGCATGCCCAGCCAGGCTAAACTCTTCTTGGACTTATCTGCTAGGGTAACCTGAGAAACCTGCCTGTTCCAACTCCACTTCAGCTAGCCTGCCTATACCTATTGACCCAGTCAGCAGTGCCAGGATCTGTAAGGATCTTGCCCTAGCCTGTGCATTTTCATCTGCTGCCACTAATACTCCTGCAGGAGAAGGAACTGGCACCCTTTGCTTGCATACTTCAGTGGCTCTGGAGCCTTGGCATTCCAGAGTGCAAGAAGCCATTTGGTCTTCATTACCACCAAGTACACGGGCCGAATATAACAGGATAGTGCATGAATTCTACTTGTTCAGGCAGTCCCTTGATTTTCCCAACACTTGGCCTGTGCCTCCTGAGCATCTTATGGTATTTCTGCTACATTTGCGTGGTGCTGGTAAAGCATCTTTTTCAACATACCTTGCTGCTATCTCCTTTGTTTCAAAGGCAGTGGGCCTTCCTGATTTTTCTTCTAATCTTAGGCTGAAAATGATAATTAAGGGCTTTTTCAGGGCTTCCCATGGCCATCCTGATGGTCGTTGCCCAATCACTCCAATTATCCTTCACGGTTTGTGTGAACTTTTTAATTTCTTGTGTTCGTCTCCCTAGGAGGCAAGGTTATTTCATGCAGTATGTCTGGTTTTATTTTATGGTGGTTTCCGTCCCTACAAGGTGATTTCACATTCTAAATTCAACTCTTCTCACCTTCAAATGAAAGATCTCAGCTGGACCCTGGAGGGCATTATGTTCCATGTTTCTAAAATGGACCAGTGTGATAGGATAATTTACCTGAAATGGGATGTTGGGTCCCTGTTGTGCCCATTTCAGGCTCTCTACAGTTATCTTGAAGGGCAGTCGGTTGTGAAGGTACCTTTGGTTTAACACCCTGATGGGTCTCCTTTGACCCTGTTTCAATTTGGTTCCATTTTGAACAAAGCCCTTAGAGCCCTTGGTCTATCTCGAGGTGAGTATGACTTTCATACTTTTCGTATTGGAGCAGCTGCTCTTGACAAGTCTACAGCTGGTCCTTAGTGGATTTCGGCCTTCAGGTACAGTACTATGTCTTCAAATAGTTAATAGTTCCTGTTGCCCCTGAATTTGTTCTCATGCATTCACTGTTGAGCATGTTTGTTTCCGTAAGTTTGGCCTATGCATGCTCTTTCTTTGGTTTTGGAGAGGTGTTCCTTTGTATCTTTATGGGAGATAGGCCAAGCGCCTTCCCTATTTAAATTGGGGACATGCTCAATTATTTCATGACTGTCTTAATTTCAGGTTAGGTTACTGCTGAGTTGGGTACAGATTATTGTGTAAATTCTATTCTTTTTTTCCCAATTTTAGGTCATTGCCTGGTGAACGTTCTGATTTGCTGTCATCACATTTTGGGGGAGACCATGAATAAGGTCAACTTTGGCATACAGCTTCATCAGGGCAACATGTCCATAGTCTTCTGGATAACTAAAAGAACATGCTGTTGCCTCTTTTGACTGAGGTTTTGGCAACCCATTCATCCCCTCCGCAGGTTTTGCACATTCATCTCAGGGAGATAAACCTGTGCCAGAGGACTGGACTGTCCTTGGGACTTCAGGTCCTTAGGGACATTTCCTTCCTTAAGCTGAAGATCCCAGGAGCATTTATCCTCTGGTCTAGTATTCTCTCATAGGGGTTCAGTTCCAGAGGAGAAGTATTCCAAAGGGGTCTATTCCCATGGGCAGTCTGAGACTAGCTGGTCGCTCATTAGAGGGCTGGGTAGGAATTTTTTGCTGCCATCCTGGTTGGCAGTTTTTTTGCCTACCCCAGACTGTCATTTGGTGGATTGGCTTTTGGTTAAAAGTTTTACCCTGTAGCATTCCTTGCATTTCGCTTTGGACATCCTTCAAAGGATTGATGTTCAGAGTTAGAGTGAGTTTTCACCATTTTCTTCCTTGTACATGCCTGCACATGGGAGGAGTTAGTTTTCTACCTATTGCAATTAAGTGAATTTATTTATAAAAGTGGCCAAGATTAAATTCAAGCCTCCTCTTGTGTGATTATTTGGGCATGCATGGTTGAAAGACAAGAAACAATAAGTCTATTATTATTTTGCACATTTGCATTTTAAGAGCATTGAACACCAAAAAACATAAAATTATGCATGCTCATTATGAGTGGAAAGAAATTCCTAATAGTTTTTGTCCTGATTTGAGGCATTTAAGATGTTTAATAAAAAAGCCTGAGTTGTAATTTTCACAAGTGATGCAACTGAAAAGCTATTACAGGTGTTCATTAATTTTACACAGTTAAAACAACCAATATTGCAGATGCTGTGTTTATTTACAGTAGTTTCTCTTTTACACGAATTCATGGTCATTTGAAATACAGAAGCTGATGGGTCACCTCCAAAAGTTTCTGCTACGAATAAAATATACTTCATCGCAGCATATGCTGAGCAGATTATAGAAGTGATCTCTCTTGAAGTCCATGTTCAGAAAGAAATTTTGGATGTTAAAATTTCCTGCCAAGACACACAAAATTCCCCAAACCGCGTCTGATAAAACCTGTAACTTTATAGGATCGTATAGGATCACATTCTGGCAAATGTCAGATAGTTTGGTTATATCTAACCTTGTACAGTCTAAAGCAGGCATGTCCTCCCACCTTCTTTCACCACCTGCCCGCGGCCACCACCTTACATTTCACTGGTAGACGGTGAACTGGCAGTGTGCGCATGTGACTACTAGCAAATGATCTGCTGGCTTTGTATTGCCGGCTGGCGGCAGCTGAGCACAGGAAACTTGCAGAGCATGTGTTCTGTCAGCAGAGAATTTAGGATGGGTATGCCCAGCTATGAACTTATATATCCCCATCCCCCATGTTTCAGACATAATATCAATAAATGCAGATTATCTCATTCAGGTGGATGTTCATCAGTGTCTCTGAGAGGTTCTCTATTTAGAAATGCCTAATTTGCCCTGTGGTGGTAAACTGGTGGTTTAGGCTTTACCATTTCACATGGCAGGTAAGGGAGACTGAATTTTTCTCGCTCCCTTAAAGAGTTGACAGAAAACTAGATGTCCAGGGGGAAAGTTCTAGTCTGCTGAACTTCTATGCCAGATTTTGTAAGGATTTTATTTTATTTTCTTGAAACAAGCTTTCATTTTTCCCACAAACAGCCCAGACACAGTTTTACCACTTCAGAGAAAGAGGCTTAAATTTTAGACATGTGCCATATTATTCTTAAAATATGCCATTCCAGTTCTTAGAATGTCTGATATTTAGTGCCGTAAAAGTAAGCAAGATCTTCAGTTGAATCACGTATTCATTTCCAGAATCAATTTATCTAATACTTGCTTTAAAGAACAAGAGTTATTGACCTTATTCCCTAACGCTCGACAAGATTCTCATTTCTTAAAGCTTAGTTCCTATAATACCTTTTGATGTTGTTGCAGAAAAGGTGAACAGTTCGCAACACCAAAAGCCTAATTGGGAAAAGTAATGTCTTTTGGGAAAGACTTTCACAAATCTGGACTTCTTTGTCTAGCCTTAAAAATACATAGGTTGGGGCAAGCTATCCGCCAATTTAGTTCATTTTTCTAATTACAGGCACTTCATCAACTGAAAAGAAAACTTCAGTAGGTACTGCTCTTCAAAAATCTGTGACAATTTATATGTAATTTCAGGAAGCAGCAGAAATACTCCGCTGGAGAAAATAATAATAAAATAGCTTCTTGTAATAGAAAAAGTCAAAGCTTTCTTTTTGTGTGTGTGTGATTAAATCAGGGCTGTAGACTAAGCATAGACACTAAGTGTAGACACTTAGCGTAGACACTAAGTTTTGCAAGGAGCCAAACTGTAGAGTGCAAGGGATCCCTTCTCTGATCTATTTAAGGAGGGAGAAGCATCCTAGAATGACTCAGAGCAACCTCAACCTGGGATGGCTCAAAGGGGGAGATCCCTTGCACTCCCCACTGACACTGGGGGGAGGATCTCTGCAAAATGTAGTGTTTTACCACCCCCTCTAGCTACAGCCCTGGATTAAATAAAATTTGTTACTTGATGTCTCGTTTAGCAATTATATCTATTTTACTTTGGCAATGACATATGGCTGTCGTCTTGGCATGCTGAAACTAGTAGAGACATCTCTCTTGATAATGCTAATGGAACACATGTTCTCAAGAAACCTTGTCATGTAACTTGTAATTAATTCCTGGTCAACCTTGCATAACTTCTGAAAGAAGTTGTCTTGGCTCAGCTGAAATGTTATAAGAAAGACATTCAGACACTAGGGAAAGTTGAGAATTTAGAGCCCAATCCAGTGCAACCTCAGTGCCAGTGCTGAGCTCCAGCACCAGAAGGCTGGGTATAAGGCTGCAATCCTAACCACACTTTCCTCATATATAAGTAATATTGAACACAATGAGACTTACTTTTGAGTAGACATGCTTATGATTGCACTGTAAGGCATACAAAGATGCTGTAAGGCACATCTATGTCACCTGGAGAAGAGGGGCCATTGGTACTGGGCTAGTTCCAGTTGGCACTGAGTCTTAGAATTACATGGAGGGCCAGTTGGCTCTCCTGCAGTGCTGACCAGTGGTTAGTATTTTCAGGGTGGGGGAGGCAGAGAGTAGGCAGAAAAGGGGGGAACTAGCAAGGAAAGGAGACAGAAGCAACAGAGCCGATGGCCATATCCTGACATGAGGGTTCTTAAGTCTGCACTGGCAAAAGAGGTGGCACAATACTTTGCAAGATCTCACTGATTCCTTTTTAAAAAATGAAATATTGGTCTTGTGAGCCTGATGTTTTTCCCCCAAGAAGTCACAAACCAAAGGTTCACAACACTGATATTTCAGTCTGTATAGGAACACTTTTCTCCATATTTTGAATCTGAACACACCCCTTTGAGTTCAATCACTCCCTTTTGAAACTAATAGGAACAGTACACTGTATAGTACACTGTTTACACAATCAGTGAAAGCAGGCAACATTGTTTTTGAACTACATCTAATTATACATGTCTAGTTTTATGTTTCCCAACTAATGATTACAGATGCGTAAAGAGCATCAAGTGTTCCATTCATGCCACAGCTGAACAAAAGATTGAATTCTATCTACATTCCAACTCCCCTTCCACACACACATACAGTGCCATAAAAAAGAAGGAAAGGAAGAGCAGGAATGTATTCACAGAAAGGCTGCAATCCTAAAGACGCTTTCCTGGGATTAGGAGCCACTGAATGCAATCGGGCTTACTTTTGAGTAGATATGTTTAGGATTGTGCTCTCTGATAATCTGAAATTCATTGAGAAGATTCGTTGATAACTAATGCCCCAGTCTTATCTCCCATTTTCCTTCCTGCGTGATGCAACTGCACTACCAATGGGGAGGAATAACTAGATGGTCTGGAAGAGATTATTATTTTTTACTTACCTCCCCATACGCTACCTGACAATGGATCTTCCTATACCTACATCAGCAGTTTATCCGGCATAGGTCTGAGGAGAGGAAGGAAGTTCATTGGGCTGGGCAATCTAGATAGGATTTGGTAAGCATGCTAGTTCTTCAAAGATCCAGGCACCCTTGAACCAGCCTGAGCAAAGGCAATTTCATTGGACAAGGCATATTTTAAAATAAAAGAAGTTATAGTTTTCAAACAAACAAATATAAAAAACAAGCTACTTCCTACTAGTATTTGGAGTGTGAAAATCAGGGAAACTTTTTTTTTATTTTTTAATCTTCATAAGTAGATAATTCCTTTTATAGTCCCTGAGAGATCTACATCTATTTAACAGGGGTTCTCTTATCCAAAGCAGGGAAAGCGCAACTGCCTATTTATGCCAGTGTAAAATCTTTTCAGTGATTGTGTACTTGTGCATTTTTTTCTGTTTTAGATTTGTGAATGCTTTTACGAGAAAAGAACTCCCACATTTCAAAGAATTTCTGTTGCTATTTAAACTGCTTTGCCAACCTTTTCTAATATAAGAGCAATATAATAAGTTCAAGGACATCCCCAAGCAGGGTGATCATATACTGTAGAATGAGGACAGAGTATCTGTACTTTTAACCACTGCATACAAAAGGGAATTTAGGTTCAACTATGAGCACAATCCAGAGTAACTACGGGGAGTCCTTGCTCCAGTGTAAGAATAATTTCCTCTGGATTGCATTATGAATTTCCCATAAGTTTTCACAAGGTGGTGCAGTAACTACGGGTGCACGTAATGTCTCTTACATACTCCTGCAGTTACTCTGGATTGTAGGGATAGAATGGTTTTAAAAGCAGCACCTGCCAAAATTCCTTCTTCTGTGCAATCATTAAGGGTACAGGCATTCTGTCCTCCATTCTATATGGTATATAGAATGGAGGACAGAATGCCTGAACCTGGGTCCTTAGAAGGCTCCTGAGAGTGTTTGCAGAATAATTATTATACATATCATGGAGCTTGATTCTGACATAACTTGAACCTATAGGGGCGCCTACAACTGGGTTCCATTTTCTGAAGTCTTTGCAAATATCAGATCTTCCACCTAAACTCCATGGCAGATCAAAAGTTGATTTGCTGAGTATCACAGAACAATGGCATGAGGTGATATAAATCAATAGGACTGTCAACAAAATTAAAACAGGACACCTACCTCACAATGGTTACAGAAGACAATTTGGTTGTACCCCACTCTAATTAAAGTTAATGGGGGAGAAACATGCCGACTCTCTCAAGTTAACAGGAGTTTCATTATCAACCTCAGCAGAGTCAGGATTTCACCCAATGCTTCCCAGATGAACCAATGCCATAGCATGGCATGAAACACAGCATGCATTCAGTCCATTTTTTAGAAGCGACTGCAAAAATTATTTGCGCAAGCTGTTTATTCAGCACACTGACAAACAGCAAGTCAATGAAGAACTTGCTCAATGCCTTTAATAACATTCCCAAATAGGGAAAATTGCTGGATCAAAAAGAACTCCAGAAAGGTTTTTAATGTGTCTTTATTAACCCTTAGGATGACCTGATTGGGAGTTTGTGTTGTGTTTTTTACTGAATTTATTATTATTTCTTGACAAGACTTTCTGTGTTTTTTACTGCTAATGAAACAGTTACAAATCCAGAAGCAGAAAAGTTTTTGAATTTACAACTTTTCTGTAAATTCCAATTTATACATATCATCCCAGGACAGGTCTATTAGACCCATTTTGCCTTTTACTGCCTTTTATTGACAGGGCAATAAAACCCCATGCTGAGACCATCCTTTTGTTTGTTGTTTGTTGTTGTGGGGAATCTTCAGGGCAATAAAACCCATGCTGAGAACCTCTAAATCTTTTTGTTTGATGTGGGAAACCTGTCCTGCCATTGGATTGAATAAGCAAAATGGGTCTAATTGACCCGTCCTGGGATGATATGTATAAATTGGAATTTACAGAAAAACTGTAAATTCAAGAACTTTTCTGCTTAAAAGCTGCTGTGCTTTATGAAGTAACAGAGCAGACAGATGTCTTGTCCAAAGAGCCTCTGGTACAGTTGGGATCTGGCTCCATTGCCAACCTGGGGCTAGGACTCCAACATGCCACAGCACAATTTCGTCCAACTTAAAAAAAATTTACCTGAATAGAAATAACATAAATGATATCCTAAATCAAGTCTGACATTGTTAGATAACAAAGGAAAAAGAGGTTTAAGGATCAGACTGACACATGATGGGGCTATCATGCTTGTTTTTCACTAAACAACTGGATCAGACACTTCCCCAGCATTCCATCCTATCATAGTTTGGTACATATAATGAATAAATGTTGCATCAAGCTTTAGTATAATTATTTTTATTGTGAAATATTGTGAAATTATGAATTTTGATTATAATTTTAGCAGAAATAGAATCATGTGTCTTGCAATTTGAGGAGTCATAACAGAGAAAAACCAGCGAAGAGCAACATGTCTCCATCAGATCAGAAATTCTGGTGTATATCTGAACAGATGCAGGGGCATGTGTCAGGCCACGATATGGCAGTTGCCGCCACCACCAAGATCTTGTCCCAGCATGATCCCCATCCAAATTCACCTCCACCACCAGCAGAAATCACCAGATCTACACCAATTGATGTCCATTCTGCAGGGTGCTGTTGACAATATGCACTGCTCTGGGCCTTACACAGGTGGAAAACAGTAGACAGCCTGTTGCACCAGTATTTTACATGGTGCTTAATCAAGTACAGGACTCAGAATTCTTATATCAACCTTCCTCCAAGGAGCTCATTGGAGGAGCACAGTATGCCTTTCTTCCTTTTGTCCTCACAACAACCCTGTGGTGTGGGTGAGGCTGAGAATGGGTGACTGGCCCAAGATCATTCAGTAAGCTTCATGGCTGACCAGGAAATTGAACCTGGATCTTCCAGGTCTATGCCAAACACTAGAACCACTTCACCATCCTGGGATTCTCTAACACTCAGAATATAGTGTTTAAAAGTTTGGTTATATCATTTGTATTTTCATATAGCTCTCAAGCAAGGATCTTTCTTGGACTATTTACCACCACAAGATACTCATATTAAACAAAGAAAGCATTAATCCATTGAAAAGCATGTTGGAAGAGACCAATTAGAACATCTGTTCATTCTCTCCCCATCCAATGGATCATTATTTCTTGCATTATATTTTCCTAGTACTTTGTCCAAACTGGTTTTCAAAATGTGTAAAGCCGTGATGATCTTTGGGGAGATGATACCAGCAACAGACTTTTACTGTTCTAGTGAGAATAATGTTCTGGCAATGTCACACTCGCTTCCCCATTTGTCACTGCAAAAGCCCATCCATGGGATTATGAGAGGAACCTTCTGCAAGGTTAAAGATTTCAATTAACAATTTGAGAACATTACCAAAGTATGAATTATGGCTTAGCATTTGATGAAAATTAACACTTGCTCTTTTATGTGCTGTGATGCATGACAATGTAGACAATGAAAGATCGCTCCTCATCTATCAGTGCCTTTACCATAACCACAATGGATCATTTCATATTGTTTATCTTAATAGCATAAAGGCGTCGTAGCTAAATTTCTTTTACTTAAGTCACGGCTTAAACCAAGAGAGTATTATTTCTCTTGATATTGATATCAACTCATTCTCAGATTATCTCAATTATTTTCTTAGACCTATGCACACACCATTTGCATTCTCTTTCTGGAAATGAGATTGCTAATATAGTGGTAACTCCAAGTAAAGAGAAGGACATGTATCTCCATTTGTAGATGGGCAACACAATTTTACTTAAACTTTGCAACAGCAATGGTATGGGATACGCTTCATCCTCTGAAAATGGTTAGCAGATGGAAAGTCTTCTCAAGGTAGTGTCTCATTGTGTCTTGGTAAACTCCAGCCAGAGCAATGGGTCAACTTGGATCTGTGCGTTGAAATTCCTGGCAAAAGTCAAAGTGTGAATGTTCTTGAGTGTCCTTTTAGGACACTCCTTGAGTGTCCATTTATGAAGAAAGGTTTATATATATATATATATATATATAATTTATTATTTTTATATTTAATAATTACTTTAATTATTATAAAAATTATTAATAATTAAATAAATAAACAATAAATAATTTTAAAAGTCCATGTTGATCACTGTGTTGCTGGATTGGACATGAGAATGGGAATAAGATATGGGGCGTGCCTGCACCACCAATCCTGCCACCCTTCTAGTATTAATCTGCTCACCTTGTTTCATCCCATCCCTCCCTCTGCCCCCCCTCCCTCTCCTCCCCCCACTTCTCAGCTCAGCACTTGCCCTCTCTGTCAGCTGTGGCTTTCCTGCCAGCACTGCAAGCTGGCTCATGAATTGCTTTATGGTACCTTTGCAATGGCTAGCTCTATCAATGTGCATGCTCTCCTAGTGCTAAGAGGAGATAGGAATATGCTATAGCACCTGTGCTTTGAGTAAGACATGTGCACAAAGCAGGTCATGAATACTGAGGGTTCCATGCATGGGTGCAAATTATATGAACTAAACACTGCAAAAAATATAGGGTGCCAATAGGTTGGGTAGGGGAACACTTACCTCCAGGTTGGAAAACACTAAACCCTAAGCCTTGCATAAGTCCTTTGCTGACCTGGGGTGTCACAAAAGTGCTGTCAGGTACTTCTGCCGCACTCCAGGGGTGGGGTGGGGGTTAGACCACTGCACAGGCATACACCATCCTCCCCAGACCACCACAGGAAAATATGCTGGGTGAGTTAGGCCGACCTAAATTTGTTAGGATTGCACCCTAATTGAATGAACGGCAGTCTTGAACCAGCACTTGACTGTACTCTGCTTTCTCTCACATTCACCTTAGATTTTGCTGGAGGTGACGCTTGGTGACAACTCTAAGCTGCTCCCAGAATGGTGTTTTTTCACATTAAATTCCATGTGGACATTTTTAAGCCTCTCTCACTCTTTTTCTTTTTTTCAATTCTCTAGCATGCCTTTCTTTTCCTTCTTCATTTGACGGCTACAGAGTAAATGCTGTGGGTGAAGGACTAATGATGTCTGTGCTGGTTTCCTTTCATCCCTGCTTGATACTTCAATTCAGCGTTGACAATAAAAGCCTTTTTTTCCATACAGCAATACAGTCTGAGGGTACACTTCAAAACAATAACTGCGTTAATATCCACCTTCCACAGACACAGGCACACAGTCATTCACTTAACCTCAGGCCCCTCTGCCCTCCGCGCACTGACCTCACTCAAACAACTGTGCTTCTTGGAAGCTTCTAAGGCAGATCTAAGGGCAAAACCACACGCGATGCCGAGCGCATTATTAGTTCTGAAGGACTCAGTTCTTCTTTAGTCAATAGCAGCCAGACAAGGGCCCAGCAATTTGGAGGAGCAAGATTTAACTTTGATGAGGAGGAGCGAGATTTAACCTTGCCTCCCACTCTTATCCTGTTCTGTGCATGTATATGTCATCCAGGGCCCGATCCTAGCCGGGGTGATCATATAGAATGGAGGACAGAGTGCCTCTATCTTTAAGCATTGCATAGAAGAGGGAATTTAGGCAGGTTTAACTCATCGTAGAAGGGTTTAAAAAGCAGCACCTTCCTAAATTCCCTCTTCTATATGGTCATTCTGGATCCTATCCAACTTCCCAGTGTTGATGCAGCTCCAGTATAAGAGAATAAACATTCCCTTACCTTGTAGAGGATTCTCCATCATTGCCCAAACATCACAGAATTCAGCATGTCCCATTGGCACAGCTGCATCAGGGCTGGAGATTTGGCCATGATTTTCACACCCCATTGCTTTTTACCCCCAAAAGCTCCCAGTAATGCAAATGAGAGCTATATGGTGGTGTCAATAGCCACCTCTTTCAACCTGAGGGACAGTGGTGGGCTCCAGCAGGTTTGCACCTACTCTATAGAACTGGTTGTTAATGAGAGATAGGACATTTAAAGTTTAAAAATAGCCATCTAAAAGTGGCTGCCAGATGGACATAGACCTGGTTGTTAATTTCTTTGAATCCCATCACTGCCCAGGGATCTGGGTGATTGCAGAAGGGTATGGTACTCCCCTACCTGAATGGAATTAACTGATCCACTTGCTATTGACTGAAAACAGAGTGCATTAGGGTTAATAAATCAACATCACAAATAGGACCTAAACATTCAACATTGCAGAAAGCTGTTGGCAGTTCCACAACACAGTGACAGACAGTCCAATCCTATTCAGCACTAGTGCAATAGGACTGTATAAACGTCCTCCAATTTCTGATGGTTCATTTTCTAACAGTTCCACTCTTTCAACACCTTTCAATTATACCCAGGACTCATTCATTCAACAAATGCTTCACTCTTTCAACCTCTCTTTGCTGGTCTAAAGGCTAAAATTGTCTTCCCTACTGTAGATTTGCATGTGACATGGTGATCAAACTGTTTTTGGCATTTCCTTATGTCTTTCCTCAGTTAATAACCATCATTCAAATACATGATATCGATTGCCCACACGTGCCTTTGTTCATTTTACTGTATTTGATGATGTATTTTGGCTATGTGTTAATAAATATGTGTAATTTATGCTTTTGCAAATGACAGGAAGATGTGTCTGCAAAGAAGGCAAATGCCATTTTAGGTTGCATTAAGAGGTCTGTAACTTCCAAGTCATGAAAAGTTCTAGTTCCTCTTTATTCTGCATTGGTCAGACCTCACCTTGAGTACTGTGTTCAGTTCTGGGCACCTCACTTGAAGAAAGATGCAGCCAAACTGGAGCAAGTCCAGAGGAGAGCGACAAGAATGATCAGTGGGATGGAAGGGAAGCCCTACGAGGAAAGGTTGGGGGAACTTGGGATGTTCAGCCTGGAGAAGAGGAGGCTGAGGGGAGACATGATTGCCCTCTTCAGATACCTGAAGGACTGTCATAGGGAGGAAGGGGCTCATTTGTTCTTAGCTGACTCTGAAAGCAGAACTAGAATGAATGGGTACAAACTGCAGGAAAGGAGATTCTGGTTGGATATCCAGAAAAAATTCCTGATGGTGAGGGCAGTTTGGCAGTGGAATAGATTGCCAAGGGAGATGGTGGACTCTCCCTCACTGGAGATCTTCAAGCAGAGGCTCGACGAGCACCTGTTGGGAAAGCTCTAAGAGAATTTCCTGCTACAGGCAGGGTGTTGGGCTAGATGACCTACTGAGTCCCTTCCAGCTCTAGGATTCTCTGATTCTATGACATTTATCTTTTTTGGTGGCCTCTTGCATTTGCAAGCTGAAAAAGACTGGGTTCCACTTTTCAATGGTTTTCCCTTTTGGATGGTGCTCCAATCACTAACCCATCCAGTAAGCGGGGAGTGCCTGTATGTGTAAATGTTCCCTTGCTCCAAGGAGACATTGTATTGGCATCCATCAGTCTCTAAAGACTATGGTATCATGTTCTACACTGTATGCAAACCACAAAGGCCGGGGTAGATTAATATGGAGGATTGGCTGTTATCCAAGCAGCAAATCCCCCCTCTCCACGTCACTGAAATAGTCCAATGAAACGATACGATTGGTTCCAGCTGTGTCACACTGCTGGGCTAAGGATAGGAGCTCCCTCTGTCTTGTGGGGACCTGAGTCTTGAACCCTGGCCTGCTGATTAATAAGCACAGTATCTTAACCATTTGCGCCACCCACAGCCATACAGACATACACCCACAGATATACAGCCTTTTCAACTGCAAGAGTTTCCAATTGGATAGGAATAAATTCCTGATGATAAGGGCAGGAAGACTGATGGGAGGTGGTAGATTCTCCCTCCTTGGAGATCTTGAAGCAGAAGCTTGACCATCACCTCCTGTGATTCTCTAGGAGGATTTCCTTCTACAGACTGGAGGTGGGCCGGATTACCTATTATCATGATATTTTATAATTACCAGTTCCGTTTCTTTGTCCTTCCTTCTTCTCAGATATGAAGCAATTTCCAGACCAAAGCAAGCAGGAAAACAAGAGTCTCCAACAATTTTGAAAATTGAAATAAATTGCTTTTAGCTGCCTGGAATGTTATACAGACTCAAGCAAATGGAAGAAGAAAAAAATTGACAGCAAGTCATTCCTTGTAGAGCTTGGCATGCTATGTGGAATCAAGCAAATTAAATTTATATACTGTTAGCCGCACCTGTGCTGAGCTGAGCTGCAGAACCAAAATCAACCTGTGTAAATATAATTATGTAATAAATTTAATAAATACTGATGGAGTTCTCAAATCAGCATGTGTTGATTTGGAAATTATATGATGTAAATGCTACATATGTGCCGACTGGCACATTTTGATATGTAGAAAAGCTAGGACAATTATTGAGTAGTTCATGGTATAAACTGCTTCTCCCAAAATGTGGCACATCAGCTCATCCCCCTTCATGTCTTCATTTTTTTTAGCTTTAGTGACCAGGAAAAGAAAAATGTGCTCCCTACTTTTCCATTGAGATACATTTCTTGGCCAAATGGGGCCCTGTGCTTGAAGGAGTCACTATGGCTTTTCTTGCACGGAATCTCAGCATAGATTCTGAAGATCTTCAGCAAGATCTTGTGTAGATCTTTAAAATCTTCCATGCTGAGGGGTTGCAGGGTCAGCATGTTGAGAGAAGTGTTGATGCTACATCTGGATCTGCTTGGCTCAAAACTGTCCACCCTTGAAGCAGTTTGTTCTGATGACACCATCACATCACCAGCAACTTCTCTGGCCTCTGCTATTTATTCTGGTGAGTAAGGGGGTCTGGTGAGGGGTGGAGACCCCACAAAAATGTTTTACACTGGGGCCCCTCAGCTCCTAAGGCAAGTCCTGCCAATGAGATCCCATGACGTGTCCCCAGACAATGCTAGGCTTCATCTCACGTACTCAGAGGTCTCTAAGCAAGCCAAGTGAGATTAGCATAGCCCTAGCAGGAATGTTAATGTGAAGGGTCCGTTCTAGATGTGCTTCTGCCCTGATTAGAACTGGGGAGTCTTTCTGTCTTCTAACTGGAACAGTACCCAAAACCTCATTCAGAGGTCTTAATGAAAGCCAATTAAATACAAATTTTGAGAATGCTGTGCAGGCAGTTGTTTAAAATACGAGAGGTGTGTGAGATGTGGCACTGTAACAAAACAAACTACTGAAATCAAGAGAGACAATAGATGCCTGTCCTTTCATTGCAGACTTAACAAGACAGCTGAATTCGACTATTTCCAATTTGAGAAATTCCTTTACACCCCAGAAATTGCTGGACCATCTTTCTGAATGACAAGTGAGCTGAGAACAGTGATTTATCAGAAGGGCTTCAACATACATATTCAAACATTCACAGCCTTTGACAGCCTACAGAGTACAAGGTGTGTAAAAACATGAGAAAGACAAGTTTTTTCCCCCCTCAAGCTCCTCCAAATTGTCCATTTGAGACAATTATATTTCATATGTGAAATATTGCTGTATATTTTTCTGATATGCATTCGTACCACTATAGCTCATGAATCCTTCATGACTCAAGACTCGGCTAGTGTTTGTCAACTGAGACTCCCAACTGGAAGTTTTAGAGTTATCAGCCTTTTCGTGTTTTTAATGCTACCTTTTATAATTTGACTAATACAATTGCATTTTTCTATTCTATTATGTTTCTTTTAAAAAAATACTACAGGTGTTGTTCGTTATCCACTGGTTTTCCATTCTGGAACCATTCTGGATTAAAACAATGGTTTTCCATTCTGGATTAAAACAAATCAGTGGATTTAAAAAATTGGAGAAAATAGATTTAAAGACCCACATCTAGCTTTACAACAGCTTTTCTTACTGTTGTAAAGAGGCAATCAGCATTTAGAAATGCAAAGGACCCCTTGCCTTTGCACAGCTCAGCTGAAGAATGAAATTATTCCTTGCATGACTGCCTGTCTACAACAGAAGAAATAGTTTTTTAAACTCTGATTTGCAGTTGCCATTTGAGTTGAGTCAAATCTGTGTATAGATTTATTATACTATAAACCAGCTTGAGTGTCAACGCAGAAGGATCAGGCCCAAAGAAAGGATAAGATTGATGCAGCAGTCTATGTTGTTTCCTAACTCCTATCCCTGTTCCAATCAATCTTAATTAAATGAGCTACTTGAATTTGTACCATCTATACAGCTGGCTTCAGATCTGAGGAGTCCCACAGGTAAGGCTGGGGCTCATCGTAGGGTAAAAGGAAACATATCCCCTTTACTGAGGTGACCTCCAGCAGCATCCTAACCTGCTAGTTAGCAACTGGTGTTTTGTTTGTTTTACAAAAATGCCAAAATTGGTGTTATGCATTTTTATTTCCTAATTGGGAAGCGGAGCAGATTCAGCTGCTGTTCGTCAACTAACAGTGCAATCCTAAGCATATCTACCCAGAAGTAAGTCCCATTATGTTCAATTATACTTTCTCCCAGGAAGGTGTGGTTGCAGCCTAAGCAAATCAGGGCTAGTGACACATTTCATCTCACATGTCACTCACATGACATGCCATGTTACATGGGCTGTAACATGCCAAATAAATAAATAAATAAATAAATAAATAAATAAATAAATAAATAAATAAATAAATAAATAAATTTTTGTGTGTGTGTCACCAAACAATCAATGAATATGTGTGAACCTTTCATATGTTTGTGGAACAGCATGCTGCCATTCTGCTTTAACACATTTATCTTTTTATTCCTCTGCCTCCCCTGAAGTTGAAGTTGTACAAAAGGCAATCAGGTGCTCACGTGCAAATGTTAAGAGCATAATATATAATGACTTCCCATAAGACCTGACCAGTCACGAAAGAACTCATTCCTTAACATGATCCCAGTACAGTTTTAAAATATGCCTTTAGTGCTAAGCTGACTTGTTTATTACTTTGTGCTGTTAGTCAAAAGTGGAATTCTTGGTGCAACCAGAGCATGGGCACTTCTAACTCTACTCATTAGTGAGTGTGAAGCATTTCTAACTTCAGTCTCCAAGGCTTTATCAGGGCTAATGGTTCTCTTAAGTATTTCAGACTCTTAAGAAACTCCTAGTGTGCCCTAATTAACTTCTAGTATTGGGAATTTTGTGCATAGATCTGATTGTCTGCTTCACATCTGGTATGTCTAGACTGATGTTTTGCTAGTACAGAGCCCGACTGAGCCTGTCAAACTCTGGTCTAAGTCCCCCCAGGTATACAGTTCATTGGGAAACAGTACAATGGGATCTTGATATCTGCAGAACTGGCATCCTCCAGTTTGACTCATTGTGGATATCAGTGGATACCAGAAGGCACATTTAAATTCCTTTAAATCGGGGAGTGGGGGGAAGAGCCAAAATCATGTTTTTTCTCCTTCACGTGGTCAAACCATGCTGTTTTCCAATCCGTACTGCTATTTCTAGGTCTAAAACACTCACTTCTAGATCGTGCTGAGGTTCCTTGCTTCTCCTAGCATCACTCCAGAATATATAATATATGTGAATATTTGACCATGAGATTTCAGTATCCATGAAGTGGGTGGATGTAAAAGTGAGTTCCAGAACAGATTCCCTATGGATATTGAGGTCCATCTATAAGCTGTTGGCATAGATGGGAGCCACTGTTTAAGGTATCAGCTGCAATCCTATACACACTTTCTTGAGAGTAAGTCCCGTAGAATACAATGGGACTTACTTCTAAAATAGACAGGCTTATAGTAGCATTTGCACCAGCAGTCTGGAAATCTGCAATAGTGATTCAGTTTTTATGACACTGGAAAGCACCCCAAACTGCTGGAACCTGAGCAGAGTAACCATAGGATTGGGATCTCACTTCCTAAATACTGAGTTGACCCATAGAGATGGTTTGAGCTTTTCACAAAGGTTGCCTTAAACCAAAAAGACCTCCTGCCTGCTATAGTCTCCCGCAGGATGTAGTGATACTGTGCTGACACCATTGCATTAGCATCACAGAACTCAGGTAGGATTGGGCTTCCCAATACTACCCTAAACCTGCTGAAAAGTCTTATTTACACCTAAGTGCATAAGTAAAGCAGCACTGTATCAGCTTAAAGGCCTATCTAGACCAGCTTCCTGCATCTGGTGGGCTTCCTTGGCTCACGCAAGAAACAAGTGACCTGCATCTTGGTGCATCTTGCATTCTAGAATCATCATGGCTTGTAATCTGTGAAGAATGTTTTGCCCAGAAATTTGTCCAGTGCCCTTTTAAAGGAACCTAGGCTAGATACCATCACCTCATCCTGTTGTAAAGAGCTCCACATAGTAATTACATGATGCGTAAGGAAAACGTTTCTTTGGTCTGTTCTAACTCTGCCAACAAACAATTTTAGTGGATGTCTCCTAGTTCTTGTGTTATGTGAGAAGGTGTTCCTGTGAGATATTGGGAGGAAGCTTCCCAGATTGTAAAGTATGGTTTCCTGATGTCGTCCTTCTTAAACTCCCATTTTTATGAAGCTATCAAAAATACCTGAAATGATTTGGGGAGTGTGCGTTTCACAAGATTTCTTTGTATTCAAAAAACAAAAAGAACAGCACTCTTCAGACACTTCTGGATTTGTGAAAAGGCCACCAGGTTGCAATACTAACCAATTTAGACCAGCGCAACTCACCTGCTCCCCATGTTCATTGGCTGTCTAACTCCCGGTCACATAGACTGGCACAGAAGTGTTTTACAACACTTTTGCAACATCTTCAGGCCAGCATGGGACTTGTGCCAGGATTTATGCCAGCCTAACTGGGAGTTAGCTAGAAAATGAAGCCTAAAATTTCCTTTTTTGGAACTGTACTGGTAGATTTGTCTTTAAAAAAATCACTGACAAACTTCAATTAGTGAGTTATCTCTGGGCTTTGTAAACATACTATATCAAGAGATTAGAGAAATGTTGATGCGGTCACATCGAAATGCATCACCCACTATGTAGAAGCTCTGAAAACATCACCCAGCAGATGTTATTGTTCCACATCCCACAGTTGACAAATGTGCTACTAATAGCAATGGCAAATTATTTGTCATTTTCAGAGGTTCTTTGATAGCATTCAGAGACCTCTGCCATATTTCATGTTGATTAAAAGCTGTCATGGACAAGATTTATAAAGTTCACATGTATCAAAATTGTTCCCGTCCAGTTCTGATGTTCTTCAGCTTATCGCCTCCATCCTTTCCCAAAGGCAATTTTCTCGCACAATGCAGTTTGTTAGGAAATCTAGAGCACAATAGAATGTAAAGTAAGTAAATAAATCTTAGGCCATTAAGTTTAGTTGGCGAAACCATTGTGGCATTTTCCCTTGGTTTTAACATGTTGCATTAACTTTTCAGAGAACTCTTCAGAGAACCAATTCTCGTCTATAAAAGACAGAACAACACATTTGGCAGCAAATAAAGCTAGTACCTCTGCGAGGAATTTTATCAGGGGTTACAAAGTTTCTTTTGGGTCGCTTTTGAAGTATAACGTTTCTTTTTTGCCTGTTTCCTTCTTCATTGGATCATAATTGGATTTTTACTCAGCGCATAGTTGGTCTGTGGAACTCCCTGCCACAGGATGTGGTGATGGCATCTAGTCTCAATGACTTTAAGAAGGAATTGGACAAATTCCTAGAGAAAAGGACCATCACAGGCATGATGGGTGGGTGTGTGTGTGTGTGTGCGCGCGTGCATAGATAGCTGTAGATGTGGGCAACCTCAAAATACCAGATGCAGGGGGAGGCACATGAATGCAAGTGTCTTATGTGCTCCCTGAGGCATCTGGTGGGCCACTGTGAGATATAGGCAGCTGGACTATATGGGCCTTTGGTCTGATCCAGAGGAGGCTCTTATGTTTTTTATAATTTCATACAATCATTGGATCATAATTTTTATGAACTACTATATATAAAACTAAAGGAGCAATCCAGAGTAACTATGGGGAGTCCTTGCTCCGGTGTAAGAACAATTTGCTCTGGATTGCCATATGAATTTCCCATAGGTTTTCACTAAGTGGTGCAGTAACTATGGGTGCACATAATGTCTCTTACATGCTCCCATAGTTACTCTGGATTATAGGGTAAGTAGGGTTACCCAAAATGTAAATTCAAGTCTTCTCATAATGCATACAAACATTTTCTGAGTTCTCAGGCAATGTTTGGCTTATCTCCCAGGCCTCCTTTTTGCCTCATGCCTAAGTACAAAATACCCCCTGTTAGAATTCTCAGTCGTAACAGTTGGTTACAGGTAAGCCAAGATGGTTCAAATGTTCAGATTTGAATATCTGCCAGTTGGATGTGACAGTTGGAGAACTGTTTGTCTGTTGGAAAATGGCAGTTGGAGCTCAGCTGTTCATCAGAACAGAAGCAAACTGGCTAGCTCTGAGGAGAATTAGACTGAAAGAGTTAATTCATGTATATGACCCGGATTGTGTTCAACTACTCTAAACTTGTAAATACAGCAAATAGTTAATCTACACCACTGTGTCTGTCCTCACTCTTGCGGCTCATAAACAGTCACAGGACACAACTATCAGTCAACATACTGACACCCCCTGAAACTTTCTTCTCATGAGCTCTATTGAGATTGGAAAATGTGAGACCTCAAGAAGTTTTTGGCTTTAACCTTTGGTTCCTGGCCCCACTTTTGATTCTATGTCCCAGGTAGCCTCCAACTCCTCCTTTTTATGGCACCTGAATAAGGCACTCAAACAACGTTGCTCTGAGAGGCACAACCAGACCCCAAATGGTGGCTTGTATAATAATTTACATTTCTTGATTCTGTTTTATGCATTCAAGATCTCAGCCATTCACTCTGCAGAAAAGGCTTCTCCGAACAAGGCTGAGATGAGATTTTGCACTTGAGAGCTGGAGAGGGCAAGAAATCCCCCAAAAATCAAACTACCAGGGCAGGAAAGGTGGGCAGAAGGTTTGGAGTGGTCAGTGCATTATATCACTGTCAGAGCTATTGATCGCTCTGGTTTGAACTCCTGCCTACTCCTGGTTATGTAACAATGTTCCTTGGCAAGTTGCTCATGAGCTTAAGCCACATGCTGAGATGCCAGTGCTGAAGAGGTCCTGCTCTGAGCATCCATCAAATGGACCCGCCATGAAAGAGGCTTCCAGAGCAATGTCTCCTGCCAAGAATAACTGATTGAGTTCAAGGTAGAAGGAGGTGCTACTAAAGATTTTGTTCTGTATTGGAGCATTGTGCTGTGAGCACAATCCTAACCATGTCTTCTCAAACGAAAGCCCCGTTGTGTTCAATGAGAGTTACTCCCAGGAAAGTGTCTTTAGGATGCAGCCTTTGTTCTGGTCACTGCAGCTTAAAAGAACATAAACTAGAAAATAAACAGAAGAGAGCGACCAAAGTGTTTACTGGGCTTGCGGTCCTACCCTATAAAGAAAGCCTACAGCATTTGAGTCGAAAAGAGGCATCAATGCAGGGAAATGATTGAAAGAATTGAACAGAATGCATAGGGGATGCTGTTTTCCCTCTCACACCAGAACCAAGGGACATTCACTAAAATTGAGTGAGGGGAAAGTTAGGATATACAAAAAATATCTATTTATTCAGCATGTAGTTAGCCTGTGGAACTTCTAACCACAGGATGTGGTGATGGCATTTGAACTAGATGCTTTTGAAAGGGGTTTTCTTCACCACTTCGAAGTCTGCGTGGACCACTGAGTGGTGGAGAACTGAGGGGAACATGTGCGGAGGCAGGGAGGAGACATTCTGTAGTGGGGAAAAGGACAGGGAAAAGGACAGGGAGAGGACAGGTGGGAGGTGTGCCAGAAGAGTGAGGAGGGCAAGACCAGTGGACCTCCACTCCTTTGAATCCAGAGCCTCCATGGAGGGCTTTTTGCCTTTACATGGAGGCATTTTTTCTGCCATAGCTCGAGAGGAACATCCCATTTCTCCAAGGAGGTGCAGACGGTAGTCTACATGACCTCAGGATATTTCAGCATCCATTCATGTAGACCTGGAGCTGTGGGCAGCTCAGGATTGTGCTATGAGATACTTTGGGCATCTTTGGGCAATGCTGGCTCTATGACTCTAGAAACTAGATGAGCAGCACACCATATGAACACACACCCGGCTAGTGCTAGTGACATTATAGCACTTGCACATTTTCTCTAACTATTAATAACAGGTAGTATAGTCTGCCTACACCCATACACCTGCAGTACACACACATGCAAGCACATTTTTATTTATAGGTTTTCATTTTCCAAGTGTCATGCATGAGGTGAATGATGTTGGCATAACGGTGTGCCTGTGTATCTGTGCTTGCATGTATATTTGTCTTGTCCATTTTTCCTACAAGCAGAGTTCCCTTGCAGTTATACAAGCCACTGAAATCTCTTCCACAAATGGAATATATCACATTTGTATGGAAAAACTGCATTATGACATGAGAAATGGTAGCTACATATGGTGGGTTGTTTCATTACCTAAATAGCTTGCCTATTAATGGATATGAAACCTCAGGAGAGACCTTTTCCTTTGCAATAACTAATAGGCTTTCTGGGTCATTAAATGCATTTTTCTAATCCATTTCCTTCACAAGCAAAAACCGCATGGAATTATTACAAACTAAATTCAGCGCTTTTTGGACACAGGCTGCCATGCTAAAGGTTGAAAAAGCAAAACTTTTTAAGGAAGTTACAAGGACCATTTTTTTGGCTGTGACCTTGCCAAACCAAATGTTGCCTCAGCCTGCCTCCCCTTCACATATGGGCTTTAATGGGGACATGAGGTACTTGGGGACATGAGGTAAGGTGAGGAGGAATCTGGTTACGTTTCCTTTAAGCAGTGTAACAGAGGGTGCAATCCTAACCAAATTAGGCTGGCATAACTCACTTGGCATATCTTCCTGTGGTGGTGTGGGAAGGTCAGCAAGTACCTGCACACAAGCCTAACCCCTCAGAAGTGGGGCAGAAGTGTCTTCAGACACTTATGTGACACCCCCAGGTTGGCAGAAGACTTATGCAGGGGCTTTGACCAGCCTAACAGGAGATTCGGATTCCAACCTCAGAATGGAATCATAGCACTCCACTTAGGGCAAAATCCAGAGTAACTACAGGGAGTCCTGCTTCGGTGTAAGAACAACTTACTCTGGATTCCAATATGAATTCCCATAGGTTTCACTAGGTGATGCAGTAACTACGGGTGCAGGTAAAGTATCTTACGTGCTCTGGTAGTTACTTTGGATTTGAGGGTATGGCTAGGACAATTCACTTGCACCCGCCTAGTGTGTTGCAAACATGTCATAAAGCACACTCAGGACACCTGTTGAAAAGGATGGGCCGGCACAGGGCATTGCACCAGAACATATTTGGAAAACATTTACAAACTGATTGGAATTCATACATTCACAAGTTTCATCATTAATATATTCATTTACATAATTCATATATTCATTTATAGAAATTTATTCAAATTTGAAATGTAAATAGATTCTTTTTTCCCCCCGACACAGTATCCGAAAGAATAAGAAAGACGATGTGACCAAAAAATTTACAGATCCCTTGGCAAGCATTTCTTTTAACAAAAACAATTGTTCAGAACTACAAGAAATATAATGAGTATTTTCTGCTCAATGTGTGGTCAAAAATATGTTTAAAAGGCAGTTTTATTTCCTGGTGGGTGCCCCTCCTAATTGCTTGGAGTGGGGAGGGGATAGTTAAAATGCTCCCCTGCACAAGCAACTACACCTAAAAGTAAACTAAACCACTCCTCCATCACCAATAATATTTACTAGGGAGGTGTGATATATGCAGATCTATAGATGCACATGCACTATAGGCACATCTGGATGCACATGTATTAATATTCGTGGAGCCATTTGGACAATTAAAAATATAGGCATGATAGAATGTCAAAATGCATCTTAAGCGGTAGGCAGTTCTCTCTGAATTAGGAAACTGAACTTATAACTATCAAATGAATTGTAATGAAAGTCTGGAGGGTGTTTCTTTCCCAGCCCAAGTGAATATAATTACCTAGAAACTTCATTGTAATGCAAGCTGTTTAAGGTGCTGGGGGGCCTAATTTATAAATAATCACCACTGTACCCATTTTACCCAGCACTATTAGCTATTCTATTCCCTTTAATTCTCTTTCATTTAATTACAGGTAAGGGCTGCCGGTGTATAAGACGCTAGCAATAGCTATGCTTATCACAATATGCAGACACACAGCTTTTATCAGCAGCAGTAAGGCAAATAAGCAGCCTGTATAATTTATGTGGTATGCTTGATAATACGAGATTTCTTCAGCAACTGTAGGGAAACCAACCTTGCTCATGCACAGAGGATAAGGAATGATAAATAGGTAACTACCACTAGATATATTATTGGAAGTCTTTTGGTGTTTCTGAAAATTTCTGAGATAACTTTCTGGGAAGGAAAGTGCATCAGGCACCAGGCAACAAATTGGCTGGAAGTTGATCAATCTGCAATGTTAAGCATAGGACGAAAACACGTTGCACCCCTTTTAACCCTTTAGGGGTTAAATTTCTCAAAATTGTTTCTTGATGGGTGCTCATATCACATAACAAACACCGTCTAGGTCCAGCAGTTGGAGCACGGCATTGATCAGTCAGTGATTCTACAATTGAAAGTATAGGGAGCAAAATGCGTTGCACCCCTTTTCAACCATTCAACCATTCTGGTTGGAATTCCCAAAACTAGTTTTTAGTGGGTGCCTCCATCACAGAAAGAACACCCTTCCCAGATTTTACACTTCTTCTAAGTCCAGTGGTTTTGGCTGGGCGTTGATGAATGAGTGAGTGAATCAGTCAGTCAATCAGTGACCCTTCAGTTTACATATCTATATCTATATCTATATCTATATCTATAGATAGATAGATAGATAGATAGATAGATAGATAGATAGATAGATATAGATATAGATATAGATATAGATATAGATATAGATAGATATATATAGATATATATACAGATAGATAGAGAGAGAGAGAGAGAGAGTGAGAGAGAGAGAGAGAGAGAGAGAGAGAGAGAGAGAGAGAGAGGGAGATGTATTTCTCAGGTGTATTTTTTAAAACTACTGAATTCTCTTCCCCTGCAAAAGGAGAAGACAGAATTCTGTTGCCTTCACTGGTGAAATACACACCTGGTTCAGCTTTTCCATATTGTAGATTGTGGAGTTGATATTCCTTTCAGGCTGTGTTTTTATTCATAGGACCTTTTTTCATTCCAAAATCTTGTTTTTGTTCCTGAAAGAATGTTAACTGATTGCTATTTTCTGCTTAGAGTCTCAAGCTAGTCACCTGTATTTCTCTATTACATTTGAGCTATTTCCTATTCAAGTTGTCTGGCATCTCTTTCCCACTCTGGCTTCAAAACCTACATTTTTGATAGTTTTATGGGTTGGTTACCTAAATTTTAAACTAGGAATTATTAGATCAAAGTCAAGGTGGGGCAAGGCATTCTGAACCTGTGGAATCTCCTCCAGTCTTGATGTCAGAATGCCTTGTATAATTAAAAAATGTCACTTCCTCTGCCAAATCTAAACCCCATCCCAGACCAGGGTGCTATAAAAGGGGCTCCTCAAAAATTATGTCTGCTAAGTATCTGGTGGAGTAGCCCTATAATGCTGGCTAAGGGGATATATATTCTCTTCCTTCAAGGAGACCTACAGCTGGCTCCCAACCAGCACTGGATGCAGCGCAGGGTAGGATGCCTCAGAGTGCCAGCCACATTGATGAATAATAAGTTTTTTTTATTCATCAATGTGGCAAGCTATTGATGAATACATGTAGAACCATTACATACCCAGTCTGAGTTCACTTCTGATTTCCACTAAATCTGGTTTTTTTTTTCTTTGCAATTCAAATGAAAAAGAAAATAGAAGAAAGCTAGATATTGGATACATATCCATGTTGCATTGAAAATCCTTGTGGAAAATGCATTTTAGAAGGATGGTGTGCAACTGTTTCAGAGGTGAATAGCTTAAGTCTGTGATCCTAATAACACTTTCCTGGAAGTAAGTACTACTGAACATAATGAGACTTACTTCTGAGTAGACATTCTTAGGATTGCACTGTATGCCTTATCCCTAAGACAAAGTGGGCATGGGACAAATGCCAGCAAATTAGCTGCTGGACCACCGAGTCCCATAGGGCAAGGAAAGTTTTTCCTCTGGACAAGGGAACAACTCTCATTATCTTAAAGAGACCTTTTCAGTCTTGCCATCGTACAGTGCAACACAAATAGGTACTATAGGTTTGGACAATAAACTCTTATGTCCTCTTTCTAAGATCCACTTGTGCTTCCCCGTTATATATTTCAGGGTCCCTGTATTACTTGCTTAATTCTGAAGTCAGAATTTTGTAATCCATCTATCGAGAGCTAATATAGCAGAATAGATTTGTTCTAGAAAGTATAATAATAGAATATAGAACAACATTTAAAATGCATTTAGGCTTTGTAGAATGTCAAGAAAATTTTTGCCAGTGGCTGCTCCAAATAGCTTTAGGCTTTGGCACAGTTAATATTGCAATATATCAAATGCTAATAAACAAAAAGGAATACAACTTGCTGTGGTATGTGAGTACGTTAAATTACAACACTACATTACTTTGGAATTGTAATACAGTAGCAAAATAATATTACGAAGTTGAGTATTAAGTTGCAAATTTCATTATGACAGCAGGTTGACAATAATCAAAAGAAAACCAATGTTTCTCTTCTTAAGTTAAAAGGTTTACTCTGTGCAATGCTAAACAAAAAGAAGAAAAAGAAAAATCTTAACAATTTTCCTATTGCCTTTTAAATCTGTGACCTAACACTCGCTTTCCTACAATTAAATTTAATTTGACAATAAAAAAGAATTCCAAAGTATTAGATCAAGTGTCCATCCTTTTATCAATTATGGCATTGGCCATAATGCGCTCCCCCCGGGAGGGGGATAGGATTGAGGGCAATCCTTACCTATTTAACCCAGCAGAACTCAATCTTTTATGCACTCTGGGCATACATAGTCTACACTTAACCAGCAGGTGGACCTTACAAAAGGAATTCCCAGTAATTGTAATTGCCATATGATTTAAAAAAGGCCTTTATTCAACTATAAAATCCATCAGATCCTATATGGTAGCTAAGGCTGCAATCCTAGATTCATTGTACAGGACGATGGGCCCAATCCAGAGTAACTACGGGAGCACGTAAGAGACATTACATGCACCCATAGTTACTGCACCACCTAGTGAAAACCTATGGGAATGTCATATTGCAATCCAGAGTAACTTGTTCTTACTCCAGAGCAAGGGCTCCCAGTAGTTACTCTGGATTTCACCCTCAGTGAGACAGGTCACAATCCCAATCCATTTAGACCAGCCTAACTCACCTGGCATATCTTCCCACAGTGGAGTGGAGAGGCCAGCTCTGGCCTCACAACCCCAGAAGTGGCACAGAAGTACCACTGCCACATCTGTGACACAACAGGCCAGCACGGGACTTGTGCTAGCCTAACTTGGGACCAAGATTGCTGCTATGGAAAGCCAGTCTGTCCTTGTCAGTGACAGAAAGTAGCCAAGTATGAACGACCAACTTTACCGCACATTTTATTGTTCACTTGTACTGAAATGTGGTAAAATCCACCAAGTGAGGTTCCACCAATGGTCAAAATAACCCAGAAAAAATTATTCTCCCCATGGTACTTTGGTTAGCAGACACACAAAAGGGAAAGCCAGTTTTGCCTGAAGATTCATTTGTTGGTGACAATTTCTGAGGCCAAAACAATATGCTGGGAAATCTTCAGCCATTTATGTGAAATGAAAGCATCTCAATTATCTTTCCTTGAACAGCAAAGCGGTGTTGTGGGGGGCACGGCTGAAGCCAACTTGCAAATTTGTTCCTCAGAGCCGGCAAGAAATTATTGCCTTTGTCAGAAGTCTACCGTTATAATTATAATTGAAATTAATACCTTGTGCAAAGGACGCTGGTTGTGTAGAAGGCCCATTTATTGACTGCCACTTCTGAGGGAAATGAGAGGGCATAATTTTGATGTATTAACTGGGGAGTAGGCTTGACTTTTCAGTGATTATGGAGAGTCCAGTAAATTATGGAGAGTCCAGTAAATGATGGGGGTGCCTGAATGTGCCCAAAAAAGGGGTTGCTGTGCTGCAAGTGTGCTGTTTCACACTGAATGCAATTTACTTCTTTGCAAGGAGGTAATGAGCTCAAAGTTGGATTATAGAATCCATTCAGCAGCAAGCGTATACTGAAGTACGAGCAAATTTCTCACATGGGTGGCACAATTCAAGCACATTAAAATGTCCAGTGGTCTTTAATTTGCAAACCAGTGAGTCAAACAAAACCCTTTAAGTCAATGATAACTCCTACTCTGTGTGCACTGGGCAAGTAATGACATGCAGCAGAACATTTGGTCAGCAGATAAACTGCTATGCGACCAGGCTGCTTAGTGGGTAGCCAACCAATACTCCAGCTGTATGCTGGAGCACAAATAAGGGATTGTTAAACTTGTTGTTGCTGCCGATAAAAGGTAAAGGTGTCCCCACAGGTTATACTGCTAGTCGTGTCCGACTATAAGGTGTGGTGTTCATCCCCATTTCTAAGCCTTTAGAGCCAGTGTTATCCAAAGACCCTTCTATGGACATGTGGACAGCATGACAGTGCACCAAGGCACATGGAATGCTGTTACCTTCTCACCAATGTGATACCTATTTACATGTGTTTGCATGCTTTCAAACTGCTAGGTTGGCAGGAGCTTAGCTAAGGATGGGAGCTAACCCCATCTTGTAGGACCTGTGTCTTGAACCCTGGCCTGCTGGTTAACAAGCACAGTGTCTTAACCACTTGTGCCACCACAGCCATAGTACCATAGCCATAGTACCCCAAAACTTGGGGAGTGAGTTCAAGCACCTGTCTATCATATCTGTCCAAACTATTCTGCTGTCTTATTTACAAGGTCTTGAACTTTCTCTTCAAGAACTGGTTAATGTCTCAGTTCATCATGATGGTGCCGTCTTATCTCCCTGACCCACACACCTGAATGAGGCCAGTTAAAATGGTGCCACGATGTATCACACTACTGGCATTTGCACAAAACCCATTTGAAATATCAACAGCTCAGACCCATACATGTTTGCTGAGAAGTGAGTTTCAGTTGGGGCTGACTATCCTCAAGTGTGCATAGGATCATAACCTGATAATTCACACTTTTGTATGCAGGGTTGCCAGACCTCTGGAATTTCCAGGAGGCCACCGGAAAACAAGCCCCTCCTCCAGGATGGCAGAAAAAGGTGGCCTGCCTCCGGGAAAATGGCTTTCTGGCTGCAGCCATTTAAATTTGGCGCACTGCAGCTGTGTACACTTCTGTTTGGCTGAGTCTGGGGTATGTCCTTAGTCCTGATCATCGGGACCATCGGGCAGGAGAAAGAGTGAGCGGGAGAAGGAAGTTCCTCCCCCTCACCACCTTGTTGTGGCTCAGAGTGTTCTTGGCCAGCAAGCTGGCAACGGCCTCCAGATCACAGGGCTCACAGGGCTGCAGTCACCCTCACTGCAGTCTCCTCACAGGGCTGCAGTCACCCTCACTGCAGTCTCCTCACAGGGCTGCAGTCACCCACTCCTTTGCCGCAGCTGCCCACCCTGTAAGTCTGCTGCCTGCCTCCAGGCTCTGTCGCCAGCCTCCCGGCGTCATCTGCCTGTTGCTCCTTGATCGCCTGCCTACTGCTGTCTTGCTCCTTCACCACAACCTCAGTCTCCTGGCTGCTCCATTGACCTCCAGGTGAGGTGGAGGAACTGGAAAGTGTGTGAGCCCCATGCTAGTTGTGTTGTGCCCACCCAGAAGTAAACTCCATTATATTTTATTTATTTAATCAATTTATATCCCGCCTTTCTTCCCCCGCAAGGGGGAGCCCAAGGCGGCTAACAACAGGGAATAAAACATCATTAAAATTATACAATGGGACTTCCTCCCAGAAAAGTGTGCCAGTATAATGGAGTCTGTGTATCTCTCACAGCCACTCTGAGCCCCAGTCCCATGCTGGTTGTGTCTACCCAGAAGTAAACTCCAATAGAACTGTATTGTAAAATACAATGGGACTTCTTCCCAGGAAAGTGTGCCAGTATAATGGAGTTCTACCCAGAAGTAAATGCCATTATACTCGATAGGGCTTCCCGCTAAAGAAATCTCCCCCTTTCCACCAGACACCCCTGTCTCTGCCTGTCCCACACTACGCCCTAGTATTGAAATTAAGTACAGGAGAGCAACATGAGTGTTTTTAGCTTAACATGTCCTACATTTTGTCCTAAACTTTTGAGGTGTCCTACAATTTTTTTTTAATTGCAGGAATATTTGCAGGAATTTTGGCTTGGTGTTGAAGGAATTTTGGCCTTTGGGCAGGAATTTTGGCCTTGCCATTCAGGGATTTTGCATTTGGCATCTGTTCACCCTGTTTGTGTGTTACTTCAAAATTAAGTCTATATTTAATGAATCTTATGCAAGGTTAGTGTGCATGTTTCAAAAGTCTCAACTGACTATAATCATGTGTTCTGCTTTAATCTTTTATTTGGTTCAGATGTTGTTTTACATCGTGGATGAGATGATGGCCACATACAGATGTGAACTCTGGGACAAACAAGCTAGTACTTGACTATATGGAACTTATGGTTAATGATGCTACTTGTCCACCAGACTACCTAGTTTACAATCACCCTACTAGCCCTTCAAACAGCTTAGGAGAACATGGATGCTCAATTGATTCTAAAAAATACATGCTATGCCAAGGAAGTGAGCTGGCTGAAACTGTTGTTCTTGCCAGACCAGATGAAGAAGGCAAAGGATACACAAAATGTCCTGCATGTTCTGCTAGGTGCTCTTTCTACAATGACAGAGAGATTTCAAGATTTCTTTGAGCCCCAAGAAACTGACCCACAAATTCAGAGTAACTATGGGAGCACATAAGAGACTTTACGTGCACCCGTGGTTACTGCATCACCTAGTGAAAACCTATGGGAAATTCATATTGCAATCCAGAGTAACTTGTTCTTACACTGGAGCAAGGACTCCCAGTAGTTACTCTGGATTTTGCCAATAATACTGTAATTCCTAGAGTAACTTTATTCTTAAACTTTCCTTAGAAAAACTAGTGGGAGCCAGAAAGCTGATGCATCACAAGTCATCATAATGTTGTAGTCACCAAGCAATGAAAGCATGTGTGAGCTTTCTATTTTTTTCACAAAATGGAGACAAAATGCATGAAAGAACAGGGCAGGTATTCCTACAATTATCATCTAAGCTGCTATTTAGATAGTCAACATCTTACCCTTATTTTCTCATAATCTCTCCCAAATAATCTTCCTAAATATCAAATTAGCAACCTAATTTGATTTTGCAATTGCTGTTAATATTAGAGCACATCTTAATTTGCTGTTGAAGACACACAAGAAGATGTAGTGATTTTCCCTCTCAACCTGGCAAGAGTAACAGTTCAATAGTTTTTGATAGAGAATGCTTTGCTATGAATAATCTGCACATTTGATTACTCGCACTCCAATGAATGACAAGAGTAATTTTGCCTGGGATCCTAGAATATATTTAAATGATTTCATTTTGTACTTCTGAATTGACAATTTGATAGTTTTCGGCACAGTGACTTTCAAATCTTATATGTTTCATATGTATGCGCGTAGATTATAATCAACCCAGGTTTGTCTCATCTGCTGAGAATTATTTTTGTCTGGGATAATGTAACAGTTTAATGACATTTGTTCTGGCGTGCTTCAAACATTATGCAATTAGATGTATACCAATGGTTGTCGGAGTTAGCCTAATTTTTGCAGGGCTGGTGGGATTTATTTTAGCAGAGTGCTTATTTTTTCCCATTTGCTTGTTTGTTCACAAATAATTATTAAAAGAACTGTTGACATACAGCTACTAAAATACAAAGAGACAGATGCAATTTATGTCCGTGGCTGCGGTATGTGGACCACAAAGTATTTGTGGCAGGGAACACTGACTTTAAATACAGGACAACCCCTGGATCTATAAATGCTGCAAATGGGTAGTAGCATGGTGCGTACAGCAACAGCTCTGAAGCCTTTGCCAGCGATAGTGTGCTAGTGTCACAGGTTACATGGGTGAGGATTCAGTTATCTGTGATTCCTTGCAGCCCCCTGTCCCATTACCCTTGCTTATCTTTATTACATTAGCACAGAGTAATAATTTATCTTGCTTAACCAAAGGCTATAAGAAGGGAGATTATAACAAGACAAACTGGCAAGGAGTCGGGAAGCAGGATGTTGATGTTTGCTCTTAGGCTGCAATCCTAAATTCCAGTTAGGCCAGCCTTAGCCTCAGCATAAGTCCTGTGCTGACCAGAGCGTGTCACAAAAGTGCTGAGGGATGTCTTAAGCCAGTGCACAGATATGCGCTTGCCTCCCTACATCAGCACAGGGATAGGAATATGAATGAGTTGTGACAGCCTAGGTAAGGATTGCACCTATAGTCTACCTTCTATCCTGATTCCCCTTTATCCATGGATTTTGGTTTCCTTAGAGGTACAATAACATATCCCATGATAATACTGGGAGATGTTTGTATTGCCTTTCAAAAACCTTATGGGACTGAACAGGAACAGGTGACCATTCCCAAGAGTGGATTAAATACAGTGTCTGTAGAATATTGTAAACATAATAATGTTAGAAGGATACAGAAAAGTGGATTGGGCTTTGTTCCTGTGTTGGGTGATTGAAGAGGCAAAGGATTATGGCATCATAACTAGTTTCATCAAGCATTCAGGCTGACCCTGTAATCTTTTAGACAATGTTAATGAGCACATATAGAGGTGATGAGGAGGCTTCTAATTTTATAGAGTCCAATACCCACAGTTTTTGTATCTGTACAGAGACATGCCTCTAATTGCTTCATTTATAAATCATAGAAGAAAGCAGATACTCCTACACTAGTCAAAAGATCCCACAAAGTGCTATTTGTGAAGCCCTCTAAGGTTTTGTGCCCAATTACACCTAAATCTAGGTAGGACTGATAGTACTCTCTCTCTCTCTCTCTCTCTCTCTCTCTCTCTCTCTCTCTCGTATCTGCTTGTTTCAGCTGCAGCATGTTCCTATACATACAACACATTTTGCAACTCACTCATCTCAGATCCCACTTCTGTAAGTAAATTGCTTGCTCAGCTTCCGTACATGGCCTTTAAAAGGACTTTTAAGGTGCTTCTGTTTAAATTCCTCATTCCCATCAGGCATCATTTGAGACAAAACCACCATGATAGACCTGTTCAGAATAATCAAGACAGGGTCCGTGCATGTCACTATGACAAAGCAATGTTTCATTTCCCGCACCCCAAGTGAAATGTCTTAACAGCGGCAGCCTCGACAGCAGTAGGTGGACATATCCCATGATACCCGTCAGTTTCATTAGTGCTGTGTCCCGTTTATATAAATGGTTCACAGTGGGGAAGGGAGGAAATAAATAAATAAAAACATTAATCAACAAGTCCATTATGTTCAAACATTTGCTACCACAGTGGGCTGCAATTTCTTATTTGTGGAAAATCAATTTCCCTCTTTTTTCCCACTAAAAGAAAAAGCAGAAATCAACCACTTACCTGCAATCCTAACCTGCAATCAAGCCGGCCTAACTCTCGGCATAAGTCCTGTGCTAACCTGTGGGTGCCACAAACGTAAGACATGTCTGCACCACTCCTGGGGGAGCGTTAGGCCAGTGCACAGACATGCGCTTGCCTCCCTACATCATCACGGGAACGGGAAGACCGATGAGTTATGCCAGCCTAGGTTAGAATTATACCCTAAATAGCATTATGGTTCAGCAACCTCCAGCTTCATTAATTTTCATTTGATATGAGAAGCAAACAAGCCAGCGCAGGCTCCATTCACTTCAAACGTCTGGTTAAAAAATTCCTCTGAATTTGCCATCTATCAGTTCTGTTCATTTATCGAAGCCTTTTGCGGTCTATTAAAGATCTAATCAAAGAAGTACCCACAAAAAGAGAACTCTCATATTAATGTAAAGCTGTGCAGCTGTGGCACTAACTTGCCCTGCTTGCTTTAAAAAAAAATTAAGAAGGAGAATGGGCCTTGGGGATGATGGAGCCATATGGCATATGAGAAAATTGCTCTGAGCATTTGTACTTGATATACTTCAGTGCCAGATGAAGGGAAGGGTGGGCCGTTCACACCATCCATCTCACTTATTAAGTCCCACATGAGTATTTCAGCTAATCGGAGTGGAAAGGGACCAGTGGCTCACGTATACCCCAGTGGCTCACAGAAATATATATTCCATGATGGCCAGACCAAAGGGATTTGGAAGGATGCTTCCATCCTGTATGGGGGGATGACTTGGCTTGTAATTCTTCTTGAGGATGCCAGAACACTAATTCCATCAGGGCAATGCTCCAACAGGAGTTGGCCCTCAGTGTTTTAAATCTATCCTAATCGTTTATCATCTTCTTACCTGCCCTTAATGCTTCAGCTATATTAAATGGAGAAGAGGGAGTTGTGATATTTAATTCTTTTTCACATACCTTATTTACTAGAATATAACGCTCACCTTTTCCAGCCACATTTATGCCTATATCCTAAAGTGAAATTAAGCCCTTTGCTCCAGAGCAGTTAAGATGATTTTCCATAAGATAACACTAGAGGGTGACGTAACAGCGTAGACCCGTAACTGCTCTGGATTTAGCCCTTAGTCTCCAAAATTGTGGTGCACATTAGATTCGAGTAAATGCAGGTATTTTTATTATAACTATAGGTCAGGATTTAGTTTACTATATTGTGAATAACATGTAACTTAAAACACATTGTTGTATAAAGTAGTGCAATTAGGTAAAAATCATAACATAAATCTGTTGCCATTTTATTATTGTTATATAATAATATAATATATAGAAAAATTATTACTTATTATTATATGTAGTAAAATTAAATTTTGTACCTGCTTTACAACTGTGTATTACAATCACCAGTAAATATTTTTTTTAAAAAAAAATCTTGTCTTTTAAAATAGGAATGGGCATTAGATTCAGTGGCTCATTAGATTCAAGTAAATACTGTACCTTCTCCAAGGATCTCCAGGTGGTGTACATATTCCCAGGTCTATGTCTCGCTGACCCAGCGGTCAGGGGTGCCCTGGGAAGGTTGGTGGGACAGAGGGGAGCCCCCTGCCTGGGAGTGGGGAGCAGAGCCCCCCTGCCCTAGTGTGGAAGCCCCAGGTTCCCTCTGCCACAGGAAGACTTTTGCTCCCTTGCAGACCCAGGTGGGCTCCTGTTCTCTCTTCCAACCTTCCCTCCCCACAGAAATCCCTGGAAGCTCCTCACCTCTCACTCCCCCTGCAGCCTCCTCCACCTGCCCCCTCCTTTGCCAGCTGCTTGGGGGACCATTGCCCCTCCCCCTTTCTGAGCTAGCAAAGGGGGGCCTCTTTCCTGGGCCTGGTGTCCCCTTGATGGGGTCTTCGTACTTCTCCCAGCCCTTGTGAGTGGGGGGACTGGGTCTGCTGTGCTGTTTTTTTTAGTTCTGGAGTTCTCTCTTGACTGCTATTGTGTTGCCAAAGAGTACAGGACGCTCATGACTGTCTGTTTATACTGTTTTTTTATTGACAATAAACATATATCTTTGCACTCTTGTCTCTGCTGGTGTCTGGGATTTTCCTCGACCACCTTGCATGCTTAGGGGGAGAGAGTGGGGGGCCCTCTCCCTGGCAGCTTGTTCCCATTTCCACCCCTGACAGCCTTGATATGTCCATCCTGCTGAGGAGACACTCCCCTCCTTGACAGCTTAACAACTGGTTGCCCATGTGAGCAGGAGGGTGTGGGTAGTGCAGGTGTTTGTGGTTCAGGGTGATGTGAGGAGGGTCACCACATGAGCAACTCCAGCCCAGGTGGCACTTACTAGGTGTCTACTGAGCATGCCTGAAGGAGTAGCCTTGTGCTGGTCACTGCTCTGGAGCGTTTATGGGCAGCCCATGCTTCCTTCTTCTCTGGAAGCAGCATAACTCTCTGCTCTGGATACAGAATAGTTGGGGCAGCATACCTACAGCTCTCCACACTGCACTTACTCTGGATTGTCCCCTTAGTTAACCTACTGCTGGCATTTGACCAATATGTTGATTTTTATCCCTTTAAGCTTCTTTCCCCCATTCATAGTGTTTTTTGAATCTCCACTGTGCAGGCTTCTACACACTTTATCCGTTCCTGTCTTTTCCATAATTTATAGAATGACCTTTAAATAAAACAATTTAATGAGGCCAAACTATGATTAATGCTCCTTTAATTCCAGCTCAGGTTCATTTCTTTGAATGAACTGTTAGATGTTTTCAGTGATTCAAATGATGAGTTCTAATCTTCAATTCCTTATTTTCTTCTCATGCAAAATTGTCTTTAAAAAAAAATCTCAGTGGGAGAGAGCGCATGTTACTAGAGGATTTAGTTAACAATTGGGCTGCTCATCTCACATGTAGGATTTTATCAGAGATGGTAAAACAATTTTTTTCCAAATTTATTTGACCTAATTAAACTTTGATGCTCAAGATATAATTACTATCACAATTTTTATTCAGATGATGATGATTATTAGCACACTTTCAACATTCATTTTTACAGAATTCCAGGTGAACAACCTTGTTAGGATGCAACCATTAGTGGGCTCCAGCAGGTTCGCACCTATAGAACTGGTTGTTAACAAGGGATAGGACATATAAAGTTTAAAAATAGCCATTTAAAAGTGGCTGCCAGTTGGGCATAGAACCGGTTGTTAATTTCTTTGAATCCCATCACTGGATGCAACCCTGAAGTGCTCTTGGGCCAGCCTACCTACAGTGGGCTGAACTAATACCAGATAGGCCAGCCTAGCTGCACCTGAAAAGGGCCAGGGCCAGAGCAAGTCCACCTGGGTCGGTGCAAGCTGCAACTGCCTAGCAATGCAGAGTAGCAGTGGAGGGCCAGGGGCATGTTGGGCATAGCCTAGAACAGTTTAACCATGTCCTTTCATTTTTCCAGGGCAGGTATGCCCCCTCACAGCCCCTCCAACTTAGGCCACTTCTGAGCAGGCACAAATCTGAGTAGTGAAGCCCATGATCTCAAATAAAAAATGAAGCAAAAGAAAAGGTTCTAAATCCTAGGCTGGCCTAAGCATCACTCATGCCTGTCAAACTCAGGGTATGGCACAACTTCTGCAGCCCACTCCAGTAGCCATGTTCCCTAACTTCAGGTACTGTAGTGTTTTCATGAACCACATGACAGCCATGCAGGTGTTCCTAGATTTCTTTGGTCCTGTTCCCTATTTATCTTGGATGCCCTTCATTTAGGGGGTGTTGCTCTCTTCCTTGGCAGTTCTGGCATCTTGTCCCCCATGCCCTTTGCTGCAGTTGTGACTGGTTGGCAAGGAGTGACTCCTGAGCTTCCTCATATGGCAGGTAGAGTGCAGGCATCACAGCTGTTCCTTGTTCACCTGTTCTGTGATCTGAGGCAGGTCTCCTCGGGAGCAAGCCCTTGCCAGGTGCCACTGACTGTGAGCATGCCTGGAATAGCAGACTTGAGCTTTTGCCATCTAAGCAGCAGTTAGACCAGCTTAGAGGCCTCCTTTCCCTGTGGACTTGGCCTAAGTGTGAGCTTTAGATATGGCATAAGTTAACACTATTCTGTAAAACAAGCAAGGCAACCTTAATTCTGGGTTTTACTCACAGTAAGGGGATGAGTGTTCACTTACCTCTAGAAGACTCTGGAGGCTGCCATAAGCTCACAGGTAACAGTGGCAACCATTTCAGCACCTCTGTTTCAGGGAATAGGACTGGGCTGCCTAAACCCAATCCTAACTTGAAATGTACCAGCACTGAAAAGAAGCATGCTGTATCCAGAGTAGGTGTCAGCAGAATCTGAATTATTTGGAGTAGAAAGGGGGCTTCAATTTCCTTATCCTGACTCAAACCATGCATTAAAATCAACATTTACATTCTGATATATATATTTATTCACCATGAATGTTAAACTTGCATTTTAATCCAGTGGAGTCTCAGTTGAACTTTTTTTCCTTTACATTTTATATTAATTGCGATAAAACGACAACATATATCTGCAAGCCACATAGTATATGTCAAAGAGCCTTATGTAGTTCACAGGCCATCCCTGCTATATAGCAAGAACAAAAAGCACCTTTTCTTGCCATTTCTTTCTCCTTTAAATTAAGTCTTTAAATTAAGCCTCTTTCCAGCCTCTTAGCATAGTTTCCAATACTTTAAAACAAATGTATTAAAATGGGGGGGGGGGAATTGTATTTAAAATATTCTGAATACAGTAAATGATATAAAGGGCTTGTCCCACTTCAGTCAGGCTTACTCCCAGGTAAATTTGCATAGGATGGCAGCCTTAATTTAACATGAGCTACATACCATCTCTTTCAGACAGCCCTGGGGAAGATGGCGGCCTAGACATTAACATATGCCTCTCGGCAAATGTCTAAATTCACATCTTGATGAAGCTTCTTGGCTCAAAGTTTCCAAAGGTAGTTCCTGAACAGTCCTACAGATGACTTGTAGGCTCATACTATAGCCTGCACTATATGCAGCTCAGGTTGGATGCTAGCTGGAGATCAACTGGGTAAGGGGATTTTGTCCCCTTTACCTGGTACCTATAAGGGTCCCAACCCTTATAGGGCTACTCTAATCTGTACCAGCAATTTTGCTGGCACAAATCCAAGCAGCCCATGTAAGACTGCTCAGCACAGGGACAGGGGTTGTGCCACCATAGGAGTTGTGCCACCATCAATCTTGGTCTCACCTGGACCCGATCATCCATATGTTAAACCCTCCCCCTTCCTCCCCCTAAAATTATCACTCCTTCCTGCCAGAATACCATTCCATCACCATTGCATCTTTGTCCCACCTTGCAGGTTTTTTTTGTTTTGGGGGTATTTTTTTTTGGGGTGGGGGGAGCTATATGATAGAATAGAGATATTTCAATGCAGTTTGTTTCACTGCATTGAAATATCTATGAAATACACAGTTTGTAACATTATAGTATTATTCTTAAAAACCATGTTTTTATCATTTTGGTCAGGACACATGTCAGGAGGCTATGCCCCAGTTAGAGGTTTGCAGGTTGATAGATAGATAGATAGAGAGAGAGAGAGAGAGAGAGAGAGTCACCCACCCATGCATGTCACCAAATGCAGCCTGAACATCTATGACCCCTATTAATGCCACTGGAAAAAGGTAATTCTGCAAGATATTTAGGGAGATCCCTGAGCTCAATGAAAGGTGAGGTGCCACATTCACTCAGCCAGACCTCTCGCATAGAGGTGTTGTGAGATTAAAATGGGAAAAGAGAGGGAAACATGTATGCTACCTTGAGCTTCTTGGCTGAGTGTTGGGACAAAAATATAAAGAAAAAATGTAAAAAAATATTTTTAATCAGAGTTTATTTTAATCATCATCATCAGTCATCATCAGCAGTATTTTATTTACTGCTTTTCAAGTAAAAAAGTGGTTTAAAGAGAAAATGAAAGATTGGCTAATGGCTCCCTGTCCCATAAGGGCTCTAGAAAGATTCAAAAGAACACTAGCAGAAGACACTATAAAAGTGTTGCTGGGGTGATGAAGGCCAGTTACTCTTCCCCTCTAAATAAAAGAGGAACACTCAGTTGAAAAATGCCTCTTACCCAGTTAGCAGGGACACAGTTTATCAGATGTTGCAGTAAACAGTTCATGCTAACAAACAGATGGTCTATTAAAGAGATCTGACATGATTAACTCCTATACCTTTGGGATCAGATGGCAAGTGTGAAGTAAGTAAAAATATTTGTACTTTTCTCCCAGTAAACTGCCTTATCTCCTATGGGCTTCCTTAGACCTACTCCAGCTATTTTGCTGACATACATCTGAGAAGTGGAAGGGGCAAGTGGAAGCTTGGAACAGGGGATAGAGCCCTGTTTGTGTTGCTGCTATTGGGATCTCCGCAATCTCTCCCCCAAACTCAGTGGTGGGCTCCAGCAGCTTCGTACCTACTCTATAGAACCGGTTGTTAACAAGAGATAGGACATATAAAGTTTAAAAATAGACATTTAAAAGTGGCCGCCAGATGGGCATAGAACCGGTTGTTAATTTCTTTGAATCCCATCGCTGCCCAAACTGCCCATGGTTCCTCTATGAACCATATATGGCCTATCCTGCTATGTTCTTCATTGCACACTCATGTGTATTTTATCCCCATGTCGTGCTGAACTAGCCATCTTCCTCTTCCCCCATCACTGCCGTACCACTTCTGCTTTCTGCCCTCAGCAGTGAAAAAGCAAAAAAAAAATCTAAAAGGTATTTAAATGATAAAAAATGGAGAAGGAAAGATTAAGGCATCAAATGTACACACAGGGAAAAAAGTGCAGAGCATGAGATCCAAAAGAAGTTTTTCCTCCACTCAGAAGGTCTTAGTGACAATATAATAATAAGTTCCATGGCAACCAATTGTGCCATCACAGAAAGAGGATTAGGAGGACTTCAAGTGGGAGAAGAAGCAGCAGGAAAAATCCTACTCACAGCAAGCACAACTCCTGCATCATGCAAATATGCAAGCTGCTGTAATAAAATGGAATTGGGGGAGAATCTCAAATTGCGTGGAAGGAGACTGTGCCGTTTTCAACTTCCTTTAATCTGTAATAATCAGAGTTTCATTTTCCAGCCATTGCTACACCAGCCTTGACAAAAAATCGCACATATTTTTGCAGCAGTGACTCGTTGGACTGGAGGGAATCCAGTAATACAACACAGGGCAATACAACACAGTAATACAATCCATAGTAACTACAGGGAGTCCTTGCTCCGGTGTAAGTACAATTTATTCTGGATTGCAATATGAATTTCCCATAGGTTTTCACAAGATGGTGCCGTTAACGACGGGTACACGTAATGTCACTTACGTGCTCCCGTAATTACTCTGGATTGTAGGGACAGTCATTCTGATTTTATTGGGGGGGGGGCAAATACTCAAAAAACAGTCAAGGTCAGTCTGGGATGCCAATATTTGACCAGCACATTTCCGAGATGACATAAGCAATAAATTGGCTGAACTGGTACAGCCCAGACACATCTCAGTGAAAACTAGGTCTAAGTAGGCACTTAAAGACCATTCACTTGACTTTCATGAGGAAGGAATGGAGAGGTGAATTTCTGACCTGATGATGCTATAAAGGATTTGGCTTCATTTGAGGCATTTAAATCTTGAAATGTTCTGAACTGTCAGCCCTAATCATGGTAACTAGTTCAGGATGGCAACATAACATGACAGTAAGTGTAACCAGGTGTGACATGTCAGCCCCTTAACGCATCAAGTTTAATAAAAGATCCTTTTCTTATCCCAATCCTCCCCAACTTTGTTTTATTATTTCATAGGTTTTCATCAGGCTTAATGTATCTATAAGCAATAATAAAGTGTGAGGGTTATACTACATAATGACATGCCTTAGGCACATGTTGGAGGCACAAGGCCTAAAATCCACTCATTTCAAAGCAAAGTGGGCTTCTAATGTGCTGTCAGGACTTGTCTATGCAACTGATTTAACATGGAGTTTCTTACATACAGAGACCTAAATAGAACTGTTTCTTTTTTTGGCAGACTGGAGGTGGCCCAAGACATTTTAGTGCCTCCAGCAGAAAATTCGAATAACGTGCCTCATGACAGTAAAGAAAAATAACAATAAACCAAATCTTTGGCTATTATTAGCTAACCTTCAATGTTATCTAAAATCTAACACTAAGCTTGCAGAAGCCATGCTTCTTCATAAGTCAAGGCCAGCACAGAAGTAGGACGGCATGAACCCCTTGAGAGAGGGAGACAATTAGTTTTTATTAAATAATATTCACTGTATACAGCTTTGTGAAAATACTTATAAATACTATATGACAATGATGGATTGCTGCTTTTTTCTGTTTTTTCCCTCTTTTTTAAATGAATTTTTGTAAGGTTGTCTTATTGTTTTTAGCAGTGACAGACTTACCCTATTGTGACCCTGGTTAGGATGAGCCATCTAAGGCATTCTAATTTTAAACAATTCTTCCAGTTTTCTGACAAAACTGGTAGGTGAGTTGCCCATGAAATGGCTCCAATGAGCAGCACATTGGGAGGAGGTAGCAGTGGTGGTACCATGGCAAGTGTGGCACTCAGGCCCTTTACCCCGTCTCTGTCCCCACCCTAAATCCACCACTGGTGTTTGATATTTGTAAGTGACTTTAAGTGACTTTGTAAGCCAACCAGACAGGCAGGCAGGCAGGCAGGCAGGCAGGCAGGCAGACAGACAGACAGACAGATAGATAGATAGATAGATAGATAGATAGATAGATAGATAGATAGATAGATAGATAGATAGATAGATAGATAGACAGACAGACAGACAATGGGCCTCAAGCTCAAAGGAACCTCAAATGTAAACACTTGTTAATTCTTTCCCCAACCAAATGGATCAAACGTTCTCATTTCTTATTTTCTATTATGGATAGGGGCCTCAAAGCCTGAAAATAGCTGAGCCCTCTCTGAAACTCTGAGAGAACCTGCCAAATGTTTACCACAGCAATGCTGTTATTTTCAATTGTGTAGATATAGGTATTCTTTGCACCTTATAATGGGTCCCAGTATGGTTCCCACATATATTCGCATGTATTTCTTTCTTAATGGGGAAAATATTTGCTGAGGAACATGTTCTTAGGCGGTTTTCATGTTGTGTGAACTTTCTTAAGGCACATCACCATGTAGGGGGTCAACCTGGTTTAGCCTATAGTGCATATGTTACAACCCTGAGCAAACATCCATTATAGTCTTATGGACCGTGTAATCTTATGGACCAGTCTTTCATTGTCTGGAATGTCATTAAGCAGAGAATATCTGTCTTATAGATTTATAAATCTATACCCTTTCATTTCTATTTGAAAGGGAAACTCAAGATGTGTGTTCTCCCAGGTGACTACAACATTTCCCTATATGTGAATGAGGCAATCCCACATACATTATAAAGTAATTTATGTCATGTGTTGACATAGTGAATCTTGTGCGCATGATGCAGATGGCAGCGCACCTGCACAAATGGGCACAGAGAGGATACACAGATTGTGCTAGATTTGCCATCAGAGCCAGTTCACATCCTTTTAATGTGAACAGGATTACAGCCATGGTCAGTATAATTGTTTTGCTGCACAAATTACACAGGCCAATACACATTAAGCTGTCTTCAAAAGACCTATGCTGGAGTTATTTGGGGCGCTGATTCCTATGCCATGGCTTTCTCATGAGGAAACTGGTTGAGCCATTCACTAAGGACAACATATATCTTCAAAAGTTGGCATGATAGGGGAAAATTGATGCCATTTTTGGAATTAACACCCCAAAATTGCAAAAAAACAAAAACAAAAAAATCCCACAATTTGTTTGAAAAACTTTTTCCTAATGCTCAATTTTGCTGGCCAGTGTTATTAAAATTTATGAAATGTTTACAAATCACAATTTATCAATGACATTATTTTCAACATTTCACTCTGGAGCAGAGTTGGAAAAAGTCGCACAAAACTTAGGTGCTGGCTAACATTTATGCTGTGCAGATTTCATATTTTTTTCCTCTTTCACAATATATTCCATTTGCCCAAATGTCAGTGTTTGAAGATAAGCCTGGTTTAGATGGTGATATTAATATGCAACCTTTCCACCAGAAACAGGCGATGCAGGCTGCATTTTAGCATCTGGACCTTGGAATTGAATTTTGAAGTTTGTCATGCTTTTTTGAAATTACACGTGGATCAGTAATCCGGACTCCAAAACCATCACAGGCGCTACATTCAGAATTAATAAACACATTAATTATTGCAAAGATACCATGAAAGCCAATGCAAGGGTCACCAGTTTTCAAACAATTTTTCCCTTGACTTATGAAAGCAGAAATGCCATTAACAATTTCTATTCTCTGGAAAGTTGTTTATTTTAACTTTGAAATGAGGAATGAGAGTATGGGGTGGAGAGGGGGCTTCTCATACCTGAAATTAAATAAACAGATATGATTTACAACTAGTATCATTTAACCCAATAGCTCAAGAGAGCATAGCAAATGTAAGGATCTGTATTCGCAATGGTCAGGACAGTTCGGCAGTGGAATAGATTGCCACGAGAGATGTTGGACTCTCCTTCACAGGGGATATTCAAGCACAGGCTTGACAAGCACCTGTTAGAGACACTCTAAGAGGTCTCTTGCTATAGGCAGGGGTTGGTCCCTATGATGCGGGCCTTCCTGGGTTATGTGGGTGGATGGTGAGGACCCCCTCCCGGGGTCCATGAAAACCACATCATTATCCTCACCGAAACAAGTCCGCAGAGACAAGGCTGGTATGTTCACAACAAACTCTTTACTGGCATCCATGAGGAGGTACTTTTCTTTAACAGGTTCCAGAACAACGAGGTAACCAGTGATGTGATTCAAAGAAATTAACAACCGGTTCTATGCCCATCTGGCAGCCACTTTTAAATGGCTATTTTTAAACTTTATATGTCCTATCTCTTGTTAACAACAGGTTCTGTAGAGTAGATGCGAGCCTGCTGGAGCCCACCACTGGAGGTAACAGGTAAGTACAGAGGTAAGTCACCATAACACCAAGCACTACATGCTCAACTCCAACCTCTCCAACCGTCTCCAACCTCCCGCCAAAAACCTCCCATGCTTTATACCTCTTTAACCCAACTAAGGGCCCCTCCTCGGAGGTGGTTTCCACCACTCACGCCTTGGCAGAGGGGGGACCTCCCTTCACCAGGCAGGGCCTGAGTCCATACCAGGCCTCCTCAGACTGAACCCTTCTGTATTGGATCTCCCTGGCCATCTGAGTCTTTGTTCCATCTGGGCCCCCCTGGGCCTGGCCCACTCCTGTCATTCCTCCTGCTCCTTCCAATACTTGGCCATCCTTTTCTCAGCCTCCACCAGGTTTATTTCTTCAGCGAAAGCTGCCTCCACCTCTTTCTCTTGTGCCTCTCTCACCAGAGGGGGGGTGCGCGGCACTGTGATCCTGGTTGCCCTGCAGTGACAGTCCGAGACCCCTTCTTCATAGGACATGCCTAGCCACATCATGTCCTGTGCCAACTCCTCCTCTGGCATCTGTTGCCGTGCACCACAGTCCCTATTAGGTCCATTCCATGGTTCTAGGGATGAAATTAAAGCAGGCATCCGTCAGTCTTGAGAGAAGATGGTATCGTGCTCAGCGCTTCATACACTGCATGCAAAACATGAAGGCCTGTGTTAGATTGATATGAAGGATAGGCTGTTACCCAAGCAACAAATCCCCCCTCTTCACGCCACTGAAATTAAAAGCTAATGCTAATGTTGCAGGTTTTGGGGTCTACTTTTAAGCAAATAATTGACTGAATCCCTTAAGAGAAGCCCGTAAAGGGAAATAAATACATGTGTGTTGTGTACAGGGTGACCATACAGAATAGAGGACAGAATGCTTCAACCTTTAACCACTGTATAGAAGAGGGAATTCAGGCAGGTGCTGCTTTTTAAACTCTCCTTTGATGAGCTAAACCAGCTTCAATTTCATATCTATGTAATGGTTAAAGGTATGAGCACTCTGTCCTCCATTATATATCAGGGGTGTCAAACTCATTTCATACAGAGGGCCGCAATAGCATTAATGGTCTCCTGAGGGCTGCAATCCAATTTTTTGCTTGTCTACTCAGAAGTGCCGTCCTTTCTCCTGGGCTTTCTCCTGCCCTGGGAAGCTACTGCATGAACCCTCCTTCCTCCTGGGTTCTTTCTCCGGTTCAAAATCAAGCGTGCTGCTACCACTACTGAGCTGCATCTGGGGGCGGGTAGATCACTTGAGGGCCGCACTTGTGCCTGCAGAGTGCAGCATATGGCCCTCGGGCCGCCACTTTGACATGCCTGCTCTATATGGCACTTACGGCACTTTCGTGACACCCTCAGGTGAGCACAGGACCCATGTTAGGGCTTACGCTGGCCTAACTGCAGTTTAGGATTGCAGCCTTAATCCTTCAAGTGTATAATTATCCTCAATCTATTAGCACTATGTTTAAAATTCTTTCCTCCCAGGTATTGCTTTTGTGCGTGTGTTCGTACATTTGTGTATGAGAGAGAGAGAGAGAGAGAGAGAGAGAGAGAGAGAGAGAGAGAGAGGAAGGAATCTAAATTAGATGAATGTGGAAAAAAAGAAAGATAATCTCTGACAGTTAGTAGAAGCTATACTGCACAGGAAGGAAAAATAACAAGGTTAGGATAAAAGGACTGCCGGTACATGTTGAATTTCTGAATTGTAAAAATGTATTCAAATTGTGATTTCTCTTGTTACTAAGTCAGAAGGTAGAACATTCCAAGTCTGGGGGAAAAAAACAACTGTGTTGCATATGGATAGCGCATTTTTCTCCGTTATTCAGCCACAGTTTGCGTCCAAGCATTACAAAGAATAGATTCTGCATTATACAAGCAGCACAATGAGAGGGTAGAGTTCTGAGCTGGTAAAGGGGGATAAACCATTTCACACTGCATGTGAGTGATACCATTTTTTTTTTACTGTTCCACATGCATTTAATGCAGGCTAGTACAATGTGCCCTAAATATCTATGGATATGTTCCAGGACACATATGGATGTCTAAATCTTCAGATAATGAACTCTGCAGGGAAGGCATATGTGGCTCTCTGGAGAGCACACATGACCAGCTAGAATCCAAAAAAGCCTCTCTAATTCAACTGGAAAATAGTTTTACACCAGTAAGCTGGAAGTGCTTCCCAGAGACTTTCCTTGAATACTTCCTAGACATGACTGGAAGTCACTTTAGGTTGCATCCAGGAGGTCCTTGAGACCCTCCAACAGCAGGCTCACTATCTACAGACAGTTAGTGGATGCCGACCCCACAGATAAGCAGGGCCCAATGTAAACATTGCCCATTTCAACTCTTATCCATTCTAGCATCACATAAAACTTTTGTTTTATTCTAGCATAGAAGAATTATTTCACAAAAGAATTAAACATTTTTTTAAAAAAACAAAAGGAAATAAAAACATTGGAAGATTGTTTGACTTCTGGGGATGAACATTGCAAATTCTATTACAGTAGGTCATGCACTTAATCTATTATTGTAACAAATTTTGAATATGGACATGTACTTTCCATCTCATCTAAAATGCAGTAATTGCCCAGTAATTGCCAGTTTTGTTTCTATCTATCTACAGTATTTCTATCTACAGTAAATACAGAAAATTCTTTCTGGTAAATTCAGAACACTTGGCCTATACACACTTAGCCTACGACAGTCAGATTTGTACTGGTGCCACCGGAGGGAGATGGAAGCAGCCGACTGGCTGCCTGGGCCAAGGGGGCATCAACTGAGGGCTGCTGGGGCGCACTCGCCCAAGGCACCTCAGTTGGTGCGAGAGCGGCCTCCCCTCTCCCCCTCCCTGGTGCAGTTTAAGATTAGCTGGTTGCACTTTGGGCCGGGTAGGAATTTTTTGGGTCCCTGCTGATTGGCCATGGCCAGGATTCTTTTTCACCTACCCTAAACTGTACTGGAAGTGATGGGGGGTTTTAATTAGTCATTCCCGTTATGGGAATGCTGGGATAGGCAGAATAGTCCCTTGGTGTAGCCTGAGACAGCAAGGGTCAGGGCGAAGCATAGCAGGCCTATTGATGTACCAGTCTGGACATAGGCCTAGGTGGCTAGCCCTGCACCTGGAATTTAGGCAAAGTCAACTGGGCAACTGGTTGGCCAAGCATCCAGCTGTCTCGACCTTCGGGTTGGTGTTGATGGGCACCCTCAGTGCGGGGGTGTGACCTGAGCCAGACTTTCGCCCATTCCCTATTTTTTATAGATACTAGCATGACCTATTTCACCTTAGGTTGGTCACTTTATGGCAGGTGTCATGCTGGAATAGGCCGGATAGGCCCTTGGTGTAGCCTGAGTCAGAAAGGGTCAGGGTGATGCATAGCAGGCCTATTGATGTACCAGTCCGGACATAGGCCCATGCGGCTAACCCTGTACCTAGAATTTAGGCAAAGTCAACTGGGCAACTGGTTTACTGAGTGTCCAGCTGTCTTGATCTTCGGGTTGGTGTTGATGGGGACCCTCAGTGCGGGGGCGGGGGTGTCCTAAGCCAGGCTTTCGCCCATCCCCTATTTTTTGTAGCTACCAGCATGACCTAGTTAGCAGGCCCCTGCTTTTAATGTTGTTTAAATAGTTAATAAAGTGGCCCTTTAATTCCACTTCTGCCTCCATCTGCACATTTGCACCGTGGGGGGATAAAGAGGTTTTTAATGCAAAGAAGAAGCAAACTATCTCCTTGTAGCCAGCTAGTGTCATGCAGGGAGTGTCTGTTTACACAAAACGGCAGCTGAGTGGCCTGAATGTTCACTTAATGACTGAGTCACATAACAACAGGGATTGGAGAATCTATCCCCAAAGTTGTGAAGTGCTGCACCACTATATTTTTTAGAATCAGATCATTTTTTCAGAAAGGTTCATGTTGGAATAAAAATGTTATCTTCTTTGTACATGTTTAACTCTTGTTAAATCTTCCTTCTCTCTTCTGCATGTAATAATAGTTTAGCCAATGAAGCTGACCAATTTAACATCCAGGTGATCTAGAATTTAGGTCTTGTGCACTTGCATGAACATTCATGCGCATTTCATGACCATTCAGCAAAATTCCTCAGCAGTTCATCAAAGCATCTGATGAGCAAGGCTCATTAACATTTTACTGAGAGTTGAATGTGCAGGAACTCTGGAGAGCTAATGATGAACTATATCCAGCTGACTGCCTTTTGCCCCAACTGACCTCAGTGGCTGATAGCACTGCATAATAAGGTTATCTGTTTACATTCTGGAAGTCATTGACCGAACACCTAAACATAGATGTAGGATTCTAATTTTTACAGAAATGGTTGTGGTTTTGTTTTTAAATGCATCAAAATGTATGTCAAGACACAATTCTCGAAAAAAACAAATCCTGGTTAAACAACTTTCTGTAACACCAAAGTTTCCAGACCAGAGGTTTGTCTTCAGTCACCCTTCTTCTTCTTTGGACCAAGGAAGCAAATACTCTATTGCATTCCTGAGGCTGAAACTTACTCACAAATACTGTGAAAATTCATGCAAATCTAATGGTTTTTTGGGTTGAAACAGGATGGTTCAGAAATTTACATTATAATTATAAATTCATCACTTTAAAACTGTACTGGATAGATATTTGAATCGTACTGGATAGTGTCATCGAATGCAGCCATAATCATTACCCATTCATTCTTCCTCCACTTAAAAATAAAATAAAATCTAAATAAACTTTTCTTCTGGGCAGATTTTGTGGTGCTTTGAAGAACAAAAACAAGGTGCAGAAAGTGGTGTTACATGTTTTTGGGCACAATCTTTACCAACTTTCTAGCATTTGCCAGTGGAGCAAGTGTTGCACCCTGTCATTTGGGGGCAGTCGCAAAGGTATCCTCAAGGGAAAGCAATGTTTGTTTCCTTTACCTTGGAGTTGCATTGACCTTACCTAGGTAGTGGAATGTTGGTCAGGATTATATGCATGTGCGTGTGCGCACACACAGACATACACAGACACACACACAGTGATTTCGGTTCCACCATCTAAGAACATGAAAAATCACATGAGGTTTGTGCACCACCACCTTTGATTGTACAAGATCTTGCACAATCCAGATTGTGGCACACAAGTGGGTTGGGAAGAAGAAGTAGCAGGGACACCAGAACCCCAATAAGTTTGGAAACACTGGGTTACATGGAAATTAATACAGAATGCAGTATCTTCAATGGTAGATAGCGTTGGATGTTGGCAGCTATGGCAAAATCTTCACATGGGAAAAGATTATGTTGACTCTCAAATATTTGCCATCATGAGTCAACAAGATCTGTTTTCATAAATTTCTGCAGGCATATTTGTTTCATGTTGTGTGTGTGTTTGTGTGTGTGTGTGTGTGTGTGCGTAAGAATTTGTTCGAAGGAAAAGAAATAGGCACTGAGACATTTGATTTCTTTTTTTAATGGCAACACCCACATCTTAATTTTATATTCCCCCCGCAGTCTTCTTGATCTCATTGAAGTTAGTTTGATCTAAGGAATAGCGTTTATTTGGCCAAATGTATTTAATGACTCACTGAACTGAGCTTTCCAATCGTTCTTCCAGCTTCTTTGCTCCTCTGCTACATTAAGAAAAAATATTCATGTTGATGTTTCTCCTCCCCTTTTTATTTGATATACCCTTGATGTTCATTAAAGTCCTTTTTAGAAACGGCTTTTGGTGGCATTACTGCTGTTCGTACACACACAAATTAGTACATACTAAACATCACACACCATTACTCGGTCTAACATTGGTGTATTAAATTTCCACTTTCGTATGCTGCATAAATTGAACACAGGGGAAAAAACTGTGAAGATGCTAAAGTGCCCTCTAATATGTTCCAGTAGTGGCCTTGGCCATAATGTTGTTTCAAGCTGCCCTGGGGCCTTGATTTCCCACTTAATTACTCTTGATCTCCATTACATTCCTAACGCCACTAATTCAGTTCTACAAAGTCACTAATCAGTCAGTGTGAATTTAATTAAAGGTATTTCCCCTCCCTTCCCCCCCTTCCCCCTCAACAGGGATGTTGCTATTTAGCTTTCTCAAGTCAGCTACGGTTTATTTAAAATGTTATTTATACTGGATTGTGAAGCTCATAAGCATCTATTGAACATGCTAAATGTCCCTGCAGCTGTAACTATCGGGTAAAGTACCTGGTGCTTTCTAACTATTATGTATTCTACTGATAGGCATAGCTAGGGGGTACAAAGTACTGGGTTTGCAGGGAGACTCCCTATAGTGTACAACCAGCTCCCCCTTCTCCTCTTCAGAGAAAACAGGTGTCCCAGAAAAGGGATGTTCTCTTCTGGGGCAGGGGGTGTAAAAATGGAGACAAGTGGGCCACAACTTGCAGTTGGTTGGACACAGGTGTAGATGGAAGGACCCTTTGCCTACCAAATGTGGCATGGATGTCCACTCAGTGGGGCTCTCCTCGTCCCCAGGCATGGTATCCAGGTAGTGTCCTCCCACTCCTGTGTTATAGTTTTGTGCGCCTGAATAGGTTAGAATTGGGTTGCCTGATGACTTGCAACCTGGATTTAGAGTTGCTGGGAGATATTTACTGGTATTTAATAAACTATGGAAAATGCATGGAAAGGCATATAAAGATTGTTACTATAAAACTGATAATATTCTGGCATCATACACTGTATGCATGCAATTCTGCTGAGAGAGTCAGGAGAACAAATCACTACCTTATTAGAGCACTTGACAACACACACATGCGCACACACAGACACACACACCTTTTCACCCAACCCCAAATTTGAAACAGATTTATTTCTGATGTTTTCAAAAATTATAAATTCACCAGGCTTTCAAAGACCACAGTGATATTTTCCATCCAGTGGTGTGCTATGTAATGAGAAGAGTAAGCACTATATAATTACAAATATTTCCTTGGTTAGTTTGGTGGAAATTTTCATGTGCCTTGGGCATTTGAATAAGATTAGTGACGTGTCACTAATCCTTTAATCCAGGGGTCTCCAAACTTTTTGGCAGGTGGCCCACATCATCTCTCTGACATGTGTCAGGGGCAAAATAAATTTCAAATTTGAATAAATTTACATAAATTTACATATAGGAATCTCGGGAATGGGAAATCAATTCCCCTTGTCCTGGGTTATGGCACAACCACCCGAAACCCTGCTCTGGATATGGGGCAGGTCAGCTGGCCTGTCTGCTCCAGCAAAGGTCAGGATTTGGCAGCATGCTATACATCACAAACAGTGATGTCTACTAAGAATTAAGTTGCATTGAATTCAGTGGGGCTTACTCCCAGTAAAGTGCTCTTGGATTGTAGTCCAAGTAGCTTTCCAGCCAGAACTGTGTTAAATTCATTTCTTAATACAATGTTCAAATACAGTCCAAAAGGAGTTACACAATACCTATCAAATTAATTAATGTGCAAAGTTGTCAGCTGGCTGGTGGAGAGGATCACATTTAAAAAAAAATATTGTTCTTAATTTTTTTCAAAACATAAACTTACTTGCTTTTTCAAACCTGCAGTATTGGATGCCTGTAGTTTTATGTGCCTGACCAGTAAAACAATAGACATTTGGAAATGCTAGCATCAGTCAAAACTATCTATAAATATAACATTTAAAAGTAACTTGGAAAAAGTACAACAGACACAGCACTGAGTCACCATAAAAAAATTACCAGCATTTTTTTTAGCTCTTTATTTATTTACTTCTATGCAGAGTTCCTTCAGGCTGAATTTATAGGATTTCTTCAGAAACCACTTATCTGGCCAGAAAACGTCTCCCCTTTACTTTAGGTTCTTCTGACAGTTCCAAATTATGTATCAAAACTATTTTGACTGTTGCCAGAAGGGTGAGAAATCTTAGAAATTCTGCTAACTGTATCAACATTATTTTTGTTGTCCTAATAAATCCTGCTCATGTTTCACCTCAGTGTACCCACAAGATTAAGTCCAATTTTGACTTGACGCTAAATTGGGTTGCAAACTTGAGATGTGTGAGGGTGCCTGAGACATTTCTCTGATCTTATAAAAAATATACAGGGTGATTGAAAAGTAACTGTTTATTTTAAAATACATATAAATTACAATATAGGGATTTACTTTTTAATCACCCTGTATATATGATTCCTCTGACCAAACGCCAACTCATGTTTTACTTGAGCGGAACCTTCAAATTCATTCTGTTGTGTCTTTTTGGTGAAAATAAGTGAACTGGAGCTAGTGTCAGAAAATAATGTGTAAAGAAAATAGTGTCTCTGAGTTCACATGTCTTGCCAAATGTGCAGTGCGGCTCAAGTACTGTTTCTAAAAGGGCAAAATCCAGAGTGACTAGAGGGAGTCCTTGCTCCGGTGTAAGAACAACTTCCTCTGGATTCCAATATTAATTTCCCAAAGGTTTTCACTAGGTGGTGCAGTAACTAGAGGTGCACGTTAAAGTCTCTTACGTGCTCCCATAGTTACTCTGGATTTGGGGGTCACTCTCTTTTCTTTTCTCCATATCTTTTCCTCATGTGCAACCAGCAACCTCAGCCTAAGGCAGCAGTTCCTAAAGGCTCACATAGCAATTCCCATAGGCCCACATGATCCCACCTTTTAAAATACATATAAATTATGGCCTTCTTTTGAAGCAGCCTCTCTTCTCATCTTTCTTGGACAAGTTGGATTCTTGTAAGATCTCATAAAAGTGTCTGATATGGTGGCTCCCATATTTCCAGTTCTACCATGCACTACCATCTTGGATCATGTGAGATTAGGGTTGCTGTATGTCCCGGAAAGTCCAGTTTTCAGGGATTGTGTTTATACACTGGCAAGTTTGACAGGGGGTCCTGTCCCTGAGATGGATGGCAACTCTATGTGAGATCCAATCCAAGATGGCACCACCTGTGAGAGCTGGGAGATGAGTCCGCCAGGGAAATACTGTAGTGCCCCTGTTCGTTTTCCATGGTACCATACGCCACTGCAACATACATTCTGGGAACCATTGACCTGTGGGGAACTGCGATTTAAGAGTGGTTGTTGCAGGGAAGATCTGGGAACACGGGCCCAAACCACCATCCTGTCATCTCCCTTGCACACATAGATAGGGTTGCCATAATTTTCTTCCACAAAATCAGGACAAGACCCACTGTCCCATTTGCCAGAATGTGAACACAATCTCCCCAAATTGGGATTGTCCCTGTTTTTGGGGACATATGGCAACCCTATACATAGGGAACTTCTAAGCCCTGCCCACTATCAACATAGAACAGGGATGTGGATAGAGATGAAAGAAAAGATATAAAAATTCAAATGTGTACATCTGTATCGCCACTTATTTGTACATAAACATCCAAGCCCACACAAAACCTTATCAATGTCTCGGAAACAAGTGTTCAACTCAAAGGTATTTTTACCCTTACAAATATATCAATAGCGTCTCACACTGTCGAATCATGTTGCCAGAAACCAGGTTGCGAGAATTTGTACTGCTGCCAGAATCACAGAAGATGCACTGCCAAAGCATATTTTATCCTCGTAATTTTGAAACTCTGGACCCAACAGCATCAATCATACCGAAATCTGGGCATCTTCATTCAAATGCAAAGAAGATCAATTTGATGGGGAAGAATTTATTTTTTAAAAGTAAAAATAGGCTTGGAAAATGTTCAATACTATCTACATTTTAAAACTTTCCCCCTTCCATTTGAAGCATAACTTAGGGAAGTGTTGAGTTGTCTCATAAATTGATATGCAGCCAACATGATGCCTTGGATAACCTTTTCCTTCACATGAATATGTTGATTAATTCACAAAACCTAGTTCTTGAACTAGCCTTCTAAACATCAAGAGCTTTCATTGCAGGCCAACCCAGAATGTTCCAGAGAGAATAGCTTTGACTTTCAGATTTGCATGCGGTCTTTTAGTTCCTATTCACGTTTGCTTTGCATTTTACTTAGCCCATCTGTTTCCAATTACTTTGATTGTTTTCTTTAGAGGGCTTTGTTTGTGTTTGGTTTTTTCCACTTTTTTCCCTAAGCTGGGGGAGATGTTCTCTAAAATTTCAGAGACCTGATATTGCTTGAAAGCAAAGAGATTTTATGACACAACAAAAAAAAAACATGCATGAGTGTATTGGTTAAGCACTTCCATGTTCTCTCCATTCCAAGAATGTGCTTTTCAATATTTGTTTCTCAAAGATCTGGGATTAGATCATACACATGCATGTTCAAAAATTTATTGCTTCAAAATGCAGTGAACGGATTCAATATAACACCAAAGACAGAACTTTTCAACTTAGATCACAAATCCTACCGCTAGTCATAAATCCATGTTCATCATAAATTGGCCATGTGCATATTTGTGTGTGCATTTGCTATCTTGTTGATTGCTGCTTTAGACACTGAAAATTTATCCCCCAGTTAGGCTGTCATAAGTCTTGGCACAAGTCCTGTGCTGGCCTGGGAGTGTCGCACAAGTGCCACAGACACTTGTGTGCCACTCCTGGGGCTTAGGCCACTGCACACATTTATGCTAGCCTCCCACACCACCATAGGTACAGCGAGTGGGTAAGTTACACCAGCTTAAATTGGTTAGGATTGCAAACTCGCAGTCCAATCCAAGTCCTACTCTGAGTAAGTTCCAGTAGAGTCAATGGGGCTTATTTCCACATAAGTATGGATTGGATTGTAGCATGAGAGTCCAATCCTATGCATGTCTACTGAGAAGTAAGTGACATTGGATTCAGTGAGGCTTACTCCCAATAAAGTGTGGCTAGGATTGGGCTGTGAGGCTGCAATCCTATAAATATTTACCTGGGAGCAATTCCCATTAGTTCAGTGAGATTTACCACTTGGGAGAAGACATACTTAGGATTGCACTCCAGGCCCAATCCCATCCATTTCCAAATCCCAGAATAGTGGTGTTGGGAAGGCTTTCTCAGCACAGAGGGTTTCTCAGCACTGCATTGTAGCTGCACTGGTGTTGGAAAGTTTGATAGGACTGGACCCTAAATAAACAAATGCAAAAATTAAGTGATGACAGACCCTACCTTAACTCCATTGTAACCTGTTGGGGAATATTTTTCATGCTGGAGATCTCCTTGTGGTAAGCCCCCAGCAAAAAGTCTCATGGCACACTGATCCACTGACTTGTATGCTCCTTGCCTCTGGGGTTGTCCAGCCAGCAGAGGAGGCTGCAATCCTAACCACACTTTTCTGGGAGTAAGTACTATTGAACACAATGGGACTTCTGAGTAGACATACTTAGGATTACTGGAAGAAGGACAATTTTGTTCCTACAGACAGCTGTCCTAGAAAAAGGGCCACAGAAGTTAGAAGAGGCTCTCGGAGGCCAGAAGTGACATCCTATAAGGTGAAGACCGTCAAGAAGAACTTGATCAGTGTGTCACGAGAACAGAACCACTGAATATAACACATCCAAGCAATATGTCTTGACTTTCTTTCTAGTCTTTAGAAAAGCGATTTTCAACCACTGTACCATGGCACACTAGTGTGCACAGATGATCCCCAAGTGTGCTGCGGGACTTTGGGGGAAGCCATTCATTCATAGGGCAGCCGTATGGTGTTCATTGATGAAAAATGTTGTGCCTAGACAATTTTAGTGCCCTGTCAATATGCCATATGATAAAAAAAGATTGAAAACAGTTGCCTTAGAAAATCATTCTCAGTTACCCAAACTTGACTGGGTAACTAATGCAGCAATCCTAAAGACACTTTCCTAGGAGTAAGACCCACTGGACACACTGGGGCTTCCTTTTGAGTAGACATGGTTAGGATTGTGCTGTGACTAAAAAGAAGAAAAGAGGAACGTGCATTGCAAATTATAGGGTGGTACCAAGGCAAAGAATATATTATTTCAGAATAGATTAAAACAAGCACATGGCATTCATTATCTGCAGTGGCCAGTAATGGCACAACCACTCATATATATCCATGACAACTTAAAGAACAAGGTGCTTGCTTGGAGTTTGTTTAGAGAGAGCAGGACTTCCTCATGACAAGGTTTAGTTGCTTTTTGGGGAAAAAAAATAGATGTCTAAGTAGGCCACAAATTTCAAAAGCTGTCTCTTTAATAATGTAATTTAGTTGCACTGGGGCCCCATGTTGTCTGTTTACTCAGGCAGGTGGCGGCACCAGAGAAAAAATGTGCTGATGTTTGCAATGTGCTGACCCATATATTCCGTCCCGGAAGACTGCACCAGCTGGTTTAGCATGTGCTGGTTGTTTAAATAAATCCACACGTTCTTCCTCCACCCCGATTCTTTCGATAACATCCCTCTAAGGAGATATGAATATAAATAATGTCATGTTATGTTACAGGCTCCCTGCATCGTCTGCCTATGAGATTTTTATCGTTATTTTTGCTTTCAACAGACTTGTTTCTGTCTATATGCCCCTCCTTTTCGAGCATGCCCTATCTTCAAAAGACAGAGATGATGTCTTCTGGATTCTCTCTTCAGAAATGCTCTGCCTAGATTTCTTTTTTCCTTTGTAGGGTGGCGGGAGGGTCTCCAAAATGCACCAAGATTACCTGATCTTTTTTGTAGAACACCACCAATGAGATATCAGCCTGATATTATTTGCCTTTTGTTTTCCAGATGTCATTTAGATTGCCACACATATTCAGGCACGTGTGCACACGGGCAGTGTGCATTCCTTTCCATATTTGTTCATATACCCCCAAATGCAGAGTAACTATGGGAGCGTGTAAGAGACTTTACATGCACCTGTAGATACTGCACCACCTGGTGAAAACCTATGGGAAATTCATATTACAATCCAGAACAAATTGTTCTTACACCGGAGCAAGGACTCCCCATAGTTACTCTGGATTGCGCCCTAAGTTGTTCTTACACCAGAGCAAGGACTCCTCGTAACTACTCTGGATTTTGCCCTAACACTTACTTGTGTGCATGAGGTCATGTGTTCTTTGATCAAATCAGAGTGCAAATAATGAATGTGGATTCAATCAAAGGGTAACTTGAAAGTTCCAGTGGAATCCATTTCTCCCCCTGCCCTCTACCTTACCCACACTAAAAATCCCCCAAACTCTTCCCCTCTCCTCCCTCCCACACTGAGAACTAATTCTGAGTAGTAAGGTACTAAGTAGTAAGGTACTAATTCTGTGTACTAAAGTACACAGTGGAGGCTTCTTCGCTCAAGAAATAACACAACTGAGGGCAAAAGGAAGCTACAGGGAGATGCTGGGGGGCTGAGGATGTCCATTCATGTGTAGTTAAAAAAAAGTAGACAGAAAAACCTTGGATTGAGAGTGTTTTGCAAGACAAGCAAACATTTCTAATAAATTTTAACTTGATATTCATGAAATGTCTTGATAAACAAGCAAAAAAAGTCCCAGTTGGGATACATCCAGTTTTGGTGCTCGCCAGCACCTGCTCAACCTCTCCTGAGAGACCAGCCTATGGATGTCTACTCTAAAGTCAGCCTCGTGGGGCACAATTAATTTATTTTATTTTTCATAATATTTTTTATTTTCTTTATTTTGTATTATATTACAGTATTGTAATCATTTTTATATGAACTTTTTGGGCTGTGGAATGAATGGTCTGTTTCCATTATTTCCTATGGAAAAATTTGCTTTGATAAACAAGCATTGTGGATTACAAGCATGCTTCTGGAACAAATTATGCTCATAATCCAAGGTGGTATTGGCACATGTTCTACCCATGCGCTTCCAGTGGTAATTTGAGCCTGAATGGAAAGGAGCATGCCTGATGTGATGGGGATTTTGAGAGGAACTCATAAATCCCCTGGCTTTCTTTGTGGTATTCCTCTTCTAGATGAACATGGGCTTCAAACCTGTCAGTCAAATACATTGGATTCCTTTAAGAAAAACCGGTGTTTAAGAATGACAAATAGTTTCTGTGGGGAGGTTCATCCTTCTTCTTTTCCCAGTGAAAGGGACTGTGTGAAGAACACATTTAATAAATATGTCCTGGCAGAAGAAGCTGCTATGCCCAGTGATGGGCTTCAAAGAAATTAAGAACCGGTTCTCTGCCCATCTGGCAGCCACTTTTAAATGGCTATTTTTAAACTTTATATGTCCTATCTCTTGTTAACAACCGGTTCTATAGAGTAGGTGCGAAACTGCTGGAGCCCACCACAGGCTATGCCTGTATGGTGTTGATAGATTCAAATGAAGTTGTATGCTCCAGGATCTCAACATGAAAGTCATGTTTCATTGTCCTGTGAGGCTGTGACAACAGCAGAAAATGCATTTCAATTTACGCCTTTTGACAGCCCAAACGCAAAAGATAACATTAATTGCAGAGCCAAAACAATGATGGGGTTGATTCATCAAGGCAGTGATTGGGAAGTTCAAGAGTCTGACTAATGATTTGTATACAAACTCTGTGCAAAGACCAGAGAAAAATGGCACCACCAGCAGATACGTACGTGTTCCTTCCTGTGCAAAAATGATGAGCATAAAGAAAAAAATTTGGTGTTGAGTGAACATGGAATTGTCAACATGCTAGTTTGAAGCTAAAATCCTATCCACATTTACATGGAAGTGTCCCATCAAATTCTTCTGAGATTTACTTCTGAGTAGACATGCTGTGACTCAAGTTGAGTTTTTTTTGCCAGTGTTTTTCATCTTTTTAAATCTCAGCAGTGCACTCAGAAGGAAATTGTCAAGACACATCAGATTCTTGATAATTGATTAGGCACATTGCATAGCTGGTAGGGGACTCTTCTCCCCTATGGCCATACTAATCAATGATCTTCTCCCGTTCTCATGGTACAGCTGTCGACTAGTCACAGCACATGAATATGCCACAGCACAATGGTTGAACGTAGCCAGTGTTTGCAATAGTCCACATTATCTTTGGTCATGTCAGAATTCTGAGAGTTGGAAATTTGGAACTGAATTTGAATTACTGAAGCCGGTTGAGGTCTGATTAAGAAACTATTTCTGTATTACAACAACATTTGAAATTATAAGGAAATTGAGGGAAAAGGACAGGCACAGCTTACCTTTGCTTAGTCAAAGTGTTGTTTTAATTTTACAAGTGGATGGTGGCATTTCTTCAGGTCATGCTGAACTCCTTGGAGACATTTTGTTAATTTTGTTTCTGTGACAATGTTTCTCTCAAAATTCCTCAAATTAAATTACCGGTAAGAATATAAGAAAAGCTAAGAGCCCATCTATCCAGATCGGTATTTTAAAGTGGTGCATCAGACTCTTCATGAAGCACTTGATATGTACGATACCTGTATTACATACCTATAGGAGGGTTCCAGTCCCATGTGCCAACCATCCAGAGATTCAGAAATTTACTCTGAAATCCTGCTTCACATAAAATTTGGTGGCAATTCTGATCCCCAATTTAACTGACTGAATGAAGCACTTTCCCCTTTCCCAGGACTCAGAATAGGCAGGTGTAAACCACAACACAACAAATCTTATCCATGAATCTTTCTGTGGATGTGAATCCCACTAATATTATAATTATTTGCTTTCCTTTAGATTCCCTGTAAAGGATTTGAATTCAGATGTGCACCAGATTTCTGCCCAAGGTCTGATGTTTTAGTATCTCTGAGACAGTCACTGACATTCCTGGGGTAAAACAAGGGGGAGGCAAGTGTTGGCCCCATACAGAGGCCTTCATAGGACAGGAAGAGGCCATGTACAGCTTACCTGACCCTTAGAAGGCCTTCTAAGGTCTATGGGTTAAGGGAGCCTTCAGATGCTACTTCCAGCTTTTGGCTGCAATCCTAACCTGCGATTAGAACTCACTCCTTTCCTGGGAGTAAGTACTATTCAGGGTGACCATATGATGGGAAATTTCTGAAATTGTCCTCTTTTATAGCCTCCTGTCCACGTGTCCTCCATAAGGGCTTCATTGTCCTCCATTTTGGCTTCATTTTGGAACTTTGCAATGGTGTGCAGTACCCCATCGTGTCATATGTCATTGGATTTGTATTGAAGAGCAGAATCCAATGCAAAAATCAGTTTTGAAATACCACCTCCCGATCAAACGTTATGGCCAAAAAACTAAAAATAAAAATATGCATTGAGCTCTATGGGAAAGTGAGATCTAGAGATCTCAAAAGACCCATAATGCATTATCTTTATAGGTGGGCAACATTCTATGGTCATGGGCCAAAATGTATGTATGTTTGTTTCAAATGCTCAATGGAAAAGGGAAAAGTTTCACAGATGATAAATTAAATTTTCTAGCAACTGCTAAAAATGTTCTTCATTAGAATGCTTTATCAAACTAGACTGATGAACTATAGGTTTTTTGTGTGGTTTTTTAACATATGACTGTTACATGACAACATAATTAAATAAAGCCAAGGAATCTGTCAGATGTTTGCTTTCCATTGGAAAAATGTCACCTACTAATGAGGAAGAAGCCAGAGTTGAGGACATATTCCACACATCAAATTCACCCTCCAAGTTAATATAAACTAGAGAAATATCCAAGAGCCCTATGACTCTTAGTTAAAAATAACCCCTGCATTACCCTCTCAACTTAGCAGCAGCTACATTGGGGTGATGGTAGCAGCAATGCTCCTTCTGTCCTTAGGTCAATAGGGAGGCTTCAAAAGTAATGGTAACCACTTGATCTCCCTCTATTGGAAGGTAGTAGAAAGAGAAGCTTACTCTCCCTACAATCCAGAGTAACTATGGGAGCACATAAGAGACATTTATATCAACGTAGTTATGGGACCACCTAGTGAAAACCTATGGGAAATTCATATTGCAATCCAGAGGAAATTGTTCTTACACCGGAGCAAGGACTTCCTGTAGTTACTCTGGATTGTGTCCTCTGTCTCATTTACCAATGGAGACAGGATGGGAAGAAGAGGAGCTACCACCAGTGGTATCACTATGGGGCGGCATGGCTAGAGATTGCACTTCCTTTTGGCTATCTTTAGCCCAGTTAGGGACCAGCTGCCTAACATTCCCATCAACAAAATGGCAAAACCTGGAGGGGATCAAAATTTGCCCAGTGGAGGTCATCAAGAGGCAAATTCTTTGCATTAAAAGCAATGCTATGTGTATATGGATGGGGGCAATGTGATTACATCACCCCAAACACTTGGAACACTGAGCACCTCCAGGTAAGTGATGCCCTGGGTGGCAACCACCCCAAAGATCTCTCTGGCATCTACCACTGCTAAAAACCTCAGAGGCAAGTCTGTCCCTTCTCTCCAACTGCTCAAGAGACATGTGCAACAGCTCTTTCTCTCACATACCCCACTGATCAATAAAAAGAGCTCTTAGAGATCTGGTAGGGTTGTCATAATTCTCTTCCACAAAACTGGGACAGGACCCTCTGTCCCATTTGCCAGTACATGAACATAATCTTCAAAAATTGGGATTGTCCCTGTTTTTCAGGACATATGGCAACCCTAAGATCTGATGATGATACAGGGATTTCTGGATGGTGCAGTGCTCCATTGGTGTCACCTTGAGTATGACATTCAGGGCTCAACCCAGTCCACCAGTTAACCACGGATAGGTGTAAGCTCCCAGCTATTGCCATGATGCCACTTCTGAAGCCTATTTAAATGGTGAAGGGCGCAATCCAGAGTAACTACATGGAGTCCTTGCTCCGGTGTAAGAACAATTTGCTCTGGATTGCAATATGAATTTCCCATAGGTTTTCATTACGTAGTGCAGCAACTACGGGTACACATAAAGTGTCTTACGTGCTCCCGTAGTTACTCTGGATTGTAGGGGAAGTCACACAAGCAATATGCACAGGAAGAAAAGACATTACTTCTTTCATTGGACTTCTGAAAAATGTGGTAGAAAATCAGATGATAAATCTCCGAAAGAGGTGAATTAAACACACAGAAAATGCAGTTAGTGACAGGCCCAGAGCAGTTGTCTGTCCCTTTGCTATTTATTTCAGGGTGAACAGCATCCCTCCTCCAAAGTGCGGGATGACTCACAAAATGGATAAAATAATTTCAGACAAAAACACGAATTAAAATGTTGAAATATAATAAATGCCATAGGGGGAAATGTAAAACAATTAAGGAGTGGCAAGGATGAAAATAATCAAAAGACACTGTTCTTTTCCCAAGAGCCAATATAAAAGGTGGGCTTTGATACGGAGATGCTTTGACAAACCTCCGTACAGGGATGATTCAACAGCTTTGAGGCTGCAACAGAAAATGAATAGCACTGTTTTCTCTCTATGCACAAGATATCTTGCTTGTTTTATAGGAGAAATTTAGAAGATGATCCTTCCCTACTGATCTCAGGGCCCAGGAAGTTCATAAGGGAAAATACTTCCTCAAGTATGCAAGTCCTAGCCAATGAGGGCCATCAAATGTCAAAATTGCACATTTAATTGGGCCCCACAAGTACTGGAGAGCAACGGCAAACACTATTGCTGCAATCCTAACCACACTTTCCTGGGAGTAAGAACTATTGAACACAATGGGACTTACTTCTGAGTAGACATGCTTAGGATTGGAGTGTATATTACTGGCGACATGGGCTGTTACCTTCCCACATGAGCTAGGAGGAGGCCAACAAACTTTCTGCATTAACCGAAGTCTCCATGTTGCCTACAATGGCAGCCCTCTCATATATAATACATTATGGCAACCATTCTGGAGGTTGCCCACAGGAAGGAATGGTTCAGTATTCAGAAGCAAGAATTTTATGGCCTGGTTCAATCAGGACTTATGCTACAGATGTTGAAAATAATCAGCATTAACACTGATGTCACATGAGCCTTTTGACAGTAGGTGGCTCATTACTGAGTGTGCAAGGACCAGAGACAGTCTGGAACATGATGGTAATGATGTCTCCAATATTATATGGTCCTGGCCCAACTATAACACTTATCAGACCTACTGGATATACACCAGCACCCCAGAATATGGTGTAAAAATATGTGGAAAGTAAGCCCATTTGGGTCATGGGAGTGGCAGAGTAAGAACGTTTCCTGCAGGAAACACGCTTGTTGTGACTGTAGATGCTCATCTTCATTTCTAAAACCAAGAGCCAGCACTGTCATAGATGCTTCCATGGTCACATAGCTGGCATGACTACCTTTCAAAGCCAAAAAGCACTTCCTGGGTGTTTCTTCCTGGGTGTTATAACCACGGTGTGCATGGTTTTAAAGATTTTCATGCTTTCAATTGCTAGGTTGGCAGGAACTGAGCTGAGTGATCAGTGCTCACTCCATCATGCAGCACGCAGGTCTCAAACTCCTAAGCAGGCGACCTTAAGAGTCTTCATGCTCAGTGTCTTCACTGAGTCACCTTATCTATTCAATGTGATGGAGTAAGTAAAAACAAACTGGGTGTAATTCTGCAAGCTAGGCTGGCACAACTCATTGGTCCTCCTAATACTATGATGATGTAGGGAGGCAAGCACATGTCTGTGCACTAGCCTAACCTGCTCCAGGAGTGGCAAAAAAGTATCTTATAGCACTTTGGTGATACCTCCTGTCCAACAGGACATATACCGAGGCTTAGGCTGGCCTAACTGGAGTTCAGGATTGCAGTCAAAGTTTCTTACAGCTTCACAACTGCCAGGGCTAATCACTGTCTTTCAGCTATGCCTACCTCAAAGGGTTGTTGTGAGGACAAAAGGAGGGGGAAAAGCACACGTTCCTTCACTTTCATTGCCACTCTCAAATTGGCCTTTTTAGTCATAAAAGATGCTATTTTAGGACCTCCATTTCTGAGCACGATACCATAGTCTTTCGAGACTGAAGGATGCCAATGTTGATGATGTGTGTCAGCAAAAGGGATACATAGCAGAGCTCCATCACTTATTTTTCCACCATCCAGTTGGAGTTTTTACCTTTAAATGGACTTTCTCCAGAAACTACTGCTGGAAGAAAGACCATATTGGAGAGAACAGAGAAATCAGTAATAAAGGACTTTCAACACAAAAGGAGATGGTGTGCTACCCCTAACCACAAAAAGGTGGTCACTGATCTTGGCGATTGGCCAGCTGAGTCTGGTGGTGGCTATCAGTACTGTGTCTAACCCTACAATCCAGAGTATCGATGGGAGCATGTAAGAGACATTTACACTGACAGGCAGCACAATCCAGAGCAACTAATCTGTCCACATAAGAGCCCTTGGGTTCCTCTATCTATCACTAGGTTGGAGCAACTGCAAGATGCTCCACCCCAGCTACTCTGGAGGAGGCTTAGGGCAGAGCAAGGCAACATAGGGTGCCCTAAGAGAGGTGGACCTGCTCTGCCCTAACTGGGGCAGCCTAGGTAGCTCAGGAGAGGCATGTTGAGGGCATGTTTAGCATTGCCTAGGGCAGAGCAGTTACTCTGTATCCAGAGTCTGTTTCCAAAGCAGAAATGCCCTCTTCCAGCCCTCAGAGATATACCACCTCAGGAGCAGGTATAGTAATGAGTAGACCCATAGGGATCCATGATAAGGCCCGAGTAAGAATGGCAGTGTTGACCAAAAATCTGAGTTCTTGGCCAGCCTAGCTGCAACCCCTTCCTCTCAACCTCAGGATATGGAACAAACTACGGCTGCCCACAAACCTCAGGATACAGCAGGCCACTCCAAGAAGCCCCTTGTATTCACTGTAGAATGTCCTGGCATCTCATCAGGGATTCCTTATAAGGCAGGTACCCAGTGGCGTCACCAGACTGGTGCGGCTGGTGTGGGCTGCATTGGGTGATGCGCTTCGTATGGGGTGATGCGCTGGAGGAGTTTTTCTGTCCTTTGGCAGGCCCCAGGCATTAGCATGCCCATTCAGGCCTGCTCCAAGGCGGAGCAGCAGCCAGAAGCTGCCACTTGTCCTCGGAGCTGGCCCGAACGGCCAGCTGAGGTGCACTGCGCAGAAACACACTGAGCATGCCAAACAGCTTCAGAGGAGACTTCCTTAGAGCGGAGGAAGTCTGCACCTCTGCACGGCTATTCGGCCTCACTCAGGAGGCGGACGGCAGCCGAATGGCTTCAGAAAGAGTACTGCACAGGCATCAGAGATCATGCCTGCGCAGTACTCTTTCTGAAGCTAGTTGGCTTCAGAAACCACTGCACAGGCGCCTACTTTGACAACTGTGCAGTCCAAGTGGGGGTTGCGCGCATCCCAGGGATGATGCATAGACTACCACACCGGGTGATGCGCAGAGTCGTGTCACCACTGTAGGCATCACAGCTGTTCCTTGTTCAGTGTGATCTGAGGAGTGTCTCCTCAGGAGCAAGTCCGCCCCATGTGTCAATTACTTAGCATGCTCTGGAGCAGTTAGGGCAGCCCAGGCTTCCTGACTCTCTGGATGCAGCATAATTTTCTGCTCTGGATACAGAATAGTTAGGAGAGAGCAGTTAGGGCAGAGCAGGCTGAACTTGCTCTGGATTGTGCCCATAGTTACGGCACCACCTAGTGAAAACCTATAGGAAATTCATATTGCAATCCAGAGTAAACTGTTCTTCTGTCAGAGCGAGGATGCCCCGTAGTTACTCTGGATTGCACCCTAACTTCACTAAGCCCGGAAGCTGGTTCTATTCCTTTTATTTTATACCTTTTCTTCTATTCCACAGTATATATTCTCAATTTTTCTTTTTTGACACAGACACTGTTATGATAAACATGGTATTATATGGTAAGGAAAATAATGTCAGTGTGACACTTCAAACCCATTTGCATTCAAAAAAGCTTTTTCCTGACTATCCTGATCTAAATGGTGCAAAATGAAACTAACACAGAGTGGGGAAAAAACTTTCAAGGTCATTTAGCATCTCTTGATGTCAAGTAAGGTTTTCTACATCTTTATTTTAAGACACAAGAATATCTCAAAGTTGACAATGTAGGTCAAACTCTCTTAATGGAAGAAAAAAAATTAAATCTACAAAAAGTGAACAAAACACAAAAGAATATGTTCTCTTTAGAAGGAAGCATGACTAGCTTATTGTTAAGGTTGAAGAGGACAAAAATTTTCACTGCTGTTGTTTTCTTTTTGCATTGCCCGCAAACACACTCACCCCAATAAAATCTTGAGACACATTGCTTTGAATATAAATTAGGCCAACTTTATTGAAAGCCAATAACGTACTTGAGCAACACTATGGCAGGTCCAACCTCACAGCTCCTCCCTGCTTTGGCATGGGCATCTAGCCTAGAGGAGATACCATGCCTCTCTCTGTTCTTGTATCATACATTTCTGTTTGGAGCTTGAGAGCCCGGTCTTCTCCAACTTTGCAGTGCCAATACAATCTTCTGGTAAGGACACAAGCAATGCCTGACTTTGAGGAGGCTTCCATGACTGACCCCTCCTTACTGCAATGATGCAGTGCGCACCAGTGGCACCATTATAAGCAGTCCCTCCTCCTTGCTTCCAAAGACATTCTGGATGGCGAGATCAGTGTATACGTATTCCAAGCATCATCTTTAGCCTTATTTCACTCTTACTCTTCTATTGATAGACACACATTCTTTATTGTTATAGGTTGTGGTGATGAAATACTGTGTTAATATATCATGGCCTGCCCTGGTCCATGGCAAAGGATCCATTTGATTGGATAATTCAAATATTGCATGCCTACTTAGATGCAATTCAAATTGTGTTTGATGGGCCTTACTCTTAGGGAAGTGTGGATAAAATTCCAGCATGAGCTTATAGAATTTTTGCATCTAGAAACCAAATTTTCAGTTCATGCGGACTGGTGTTCATGGCACCCTATATGATTAATAAACCCTTGGATTATATATATTATGTCAAGAAAAAAATTAAAACCTTTTGATCCACCTCCATATTTTCCTAGAACTAAATACATCATATGTGGACTTCTGAAAAGTGAGTACCAAAATGATGGATCAGGGTAATTTATCAATACTTTCCGGGTGTCAGGTTTGGCATATAAATCACGTCTTCATTATAAAATATTGCCATCCACTTTCTTACAATATACATACCATTAAGATGAGGAGGCTGTGTTTTGGATCTGAGATTTGGCACACTAAAGCATCACCTTTATTCTCACCCACAAAATACTTTCATTGACTTTCTGATTTACAGTCACAATTTGTCAGAGAAGGAGAGGCACTTTGCTGTTAATAGCTTAAGCAAAACTTACCTATCTACAAGTTAAAGTGTATATAAATTTTATTTACTCAATTTACTCAATTATAAAGTGGGTCTTTACCTGTGGTTTGAAGTACATTGCTTTTAACCCACCATGGGATCGGAACTTGTGGCAGGACCCACATAAGATCTCCTAGACGTGACCTTGAAAAAGAGGTAAGACCATGGATTTCATTATTCTAGACTCCCTGCAGACCCTGTGGACTGAGGACCAAACACCAAACTGTATAAGCACCAAATTTTTAAGCACCAACTTTAGGTTTTGACCATTAATAGTCCAATAAAGGATCTGAAATGCTGTGCATATCTACTCAGAAAAAGCCCCACTGAGTTTAATAGACTTTGGTGCTAAGGAATTGTCAATAAGATTTGAGCCAATGAATCTTTATTGTTTTCTCATGACAAGGAATGTTTCTTGGTTGAAAAATTAATTTTTTAATTCAAAAAGTCACTTTTTTACTTAGTATTTCAAAAGTAATATTAAAAATACTTTAAAAAACATACTTTAAAAATAATAAGTAAAAAAAGCTTATATACACAAAAGAACTGTACTTTGAGAGAAATACTCTAAAAGTCATCAGTGTCTTCATGGTAACTGCTTTTTCTTCCTCGCATGATGTTTATCTGTAACCTCTTGAAAAGCTTTTAGTTGTAATAGAGAAGGTTCTCGTTGGAAGCCAGAACAGTATGTTCCCCCTAAGCTTGTGATCCTAACAGGGTTCGTTAGAGAAAGTATTTCAAGAGCTTTCAATTCCAAAGCTTCAATCTTTCTCTTGATATTCTACAGTTTAGATGAAATGAAATATCTTTTCTTCTGTATTTCCAATTAAAAAAAAAATTCAGTGAGCTCTTTTTTCTTTCTCAGGAAAAGCAATTAATGATGCTCTTAAGTCATGTAAAATAAGATTTTTTTCCAAATAATTATTAAATAGTACTGAATTTGATTATAATGATATGTACCAAAGCCTAGACCCAATTAAAGTTTTAGAAAAATTATGAGATATAATGAAGATGGTCAAGTTAAACTAATGTACAAACAGTTAACACATCCTATTTTATAGGATACACGGGAAGATGCAGTGAATTATATAAGGAAAAATAGATCTAATAAGGAAATAATTTGATATCACTTGCAAAATCTTAAATAACTCAGGTCTCTGTCGTGGTCTATGCGACGACCACCACACGCTACATGCGTTCCTTCCAAGCACTGCTGTAAAGAGAGGAAGTGAGCTAGGACGTTAAAACTTAGTGTGCATGCACGGTTGGGGTCAAGGTAAATCTATGCTAAGTGGGTTTACTCTATATTTTAGGTCATTTACTATGGCACCAGTCCTGATACTTATTGATCACACCTTGTATTTATTCAAATATAATACTCACCTTTTTCAGGCAAACTGAGTCTTCAAAATCAGGGTAAGCATTAGATTTGATGTTAATTAGAAGTGAATAAATATTGTACTTTAATTTTAAATATAGGAAGGTCATTAGATTTGATGGCACATTAGGGCACAATCCAGAGCAAGTTCAGCCTGCTCTGCCCTAACTGCTCACTCCTAACTATTCTGTATCCAGAGCAGAAAGTTATGCTGCATCCAGAGAGTCAGGAAGCCTGGGCTGCCCTAACTGCTCCAGAGCATGCTAAGTAATTGACACAAGGGGAGGACTTGCTCCTGAGGACACACCCCTCAGATCACATTGAACAAGGAACTGGGGTGCCTACAGTGGTGACATGACTCTGCGCATCACCTGGTGCGGAAGACTATGTGTCACCCCTGGGATGCGCGCACCCCCCCCACCTGGACTGCGCAGTCGCCAAAGTTGGCACCTGCGCAGTTGTTTCTGAAGCCAACTGGCTTCAGAAAGAGTACTGCACAGGCACCATCTCCGACACCTGTGCAGTACTTTTCTGAAGTCTTTCAGCTTTAGAGGAGACTGTGCAGGCGTCAGAGTTGGTGCCTTGCAGTACTCTTTCTGAAGCCATTCTGAATGGCCGTGCAGGGGCACAGACTTCCTCCGCTCTAAGGAAGTCTCCTCTGAAGCTGTTCGGCATGCTCAGTGTGTTTCTGCGCAGTGCACCCCAGCTGGCCATTCGGGCCAGCTCCGCGGACAAATGGCAGCTTCTGGGCTGCTGCTCCGCCTTGGGCATGCTGACGCCTGGGGCCTGCCAAAGGACAGTCAAACTCCTCTGGCACATCACCCCATATGGAGCGCATCACCCAATGCGGTCCACGCCAGCCTCACCAGTCTGGTGACGCCACTGGGTGCCTGCCTTATAAGGAGTCCCTGATGAGATGCCAGTACATTCTACAGCGAATACAAGGGGCTTCTTGGAGTGGCCTGCTGTATCCTGAGGTTTGTGGGCAGCCGTAGTTGTTCCATATCCTGAGGTTGAGAGGAAGGGGTTGCACCTAGGCTGGCCAAGAACTCAGATTTTTAGTCAACACTGCCATTCTTACTCAGGCCTTATCATGGACCTCGATGGGTCTACTCATTACTATACCTGCTCCTGAGGTGGTATATCTCTGAGGAACTGGAAGAGGGCATTTCTGCCTTGAAACAGGCTTTGGATACAGAGTAACTGCTCTGCCTAGGCAATGCTAAACATGCCCTCAACTTGCCTCTCCTGAGCTGCTTTTCTGGGGGACCCTTCCCTGAGACCCTCTGACTCAGAAAAGCAGGACAGCCCTGGCACTAAGTGATGTCCCGTCCCTTTGGTATCATGAGTGGGCCTGGAACCCCAAGAACGTAGGACAGAACACGTGCTGAGTGTTAGGTTAGGACAGAGCAGTTAGGGCAGAGCAGGTCCACCTTTCTTAGGGCACCCTATGTTGCCTTGCTCTGCCCTAAGCCTCTTCCAGAGTAACTGGGCTGAAGCATCTTGCAGTTGCTCCACCCTAGTGATAGATAGGGCAACCCAAGGGCTCTTATGTGGACAGATTAGTTGCTCTGGATTGTGCTGCTGGATTCAAGTAAATATGGTATAACAAATTACAGTCAAATGAACAAAGGCATACATGAGCAATGAATATACAGTGGTAACGTGTGCTTCATGTAAGGCATGTTCCACGTTAACAAGTCCAAATATCCAAGGAATCTTGCTTCACGTAACAAATCTGCTTCATGTAACAAATAAACCCCTCTGGCGCCTAATGGGCATGCGCACTATTGAACCTCCAGCAGCAGCCCAGGGAAGCCTCCCAGGAAAGTGTCTTTGATTGCAGCCTCCTAACCATGTCTACTCAGAAGTAGCCCCCATTGTTTTCAATGGTCTTACTCCCAGGAAAGTGTCTTTAGGATTGCTGTCTAAGTAGACTTCAATTACAGTGTTTTGTCATCATTTTTACATATGATTAATATTTTTATATGAATATTTTTGGGTTGTGGAGCCAATCACTTATTAGGTTGTGAAACCAATCGATTTCCATTATTTCCTATGGGAAAATCTGCTTCACTTAAAGAGTGTTTCACATAACAAGTATGCCTCCGGAACAAATTAAACTTGTTACGTGAGGCACCACTGAATTATGTATTTGAGTGATGGTTATTTACTGAAGAAAGTCAAAAGAAAATGCCAAAACAGTTTGATCACCATGTCACATGCAAATCAACATTATGGAAGATAATGTTAGCCTTTACATCAGCAGAGAGATGTTGAAAAAGTGAAAGAGAGAGAGAGAGAGAGAGAGAGAGAGAGAGAGAGAGATGCTGAAAGGGATGTTGAAAGAGTTGAAAGAGTTTTGTTTGTTCAACAGCAGTGTTGAATGAATGAGTTCTGGGTATAACTGAAAGGTGTTGAAAGAACGGAACCATCAGAAAACAAAAGAAAGACCTACCTCACTTTAAGAAAGATGCAGCCAAACTGGAGCAAGTCCAGAGAAGAGCGACAAGAATGATCAGTGGGATGGAAGGGAAGCCCTACCAGGAAAGGTTGGGGGAACTTGGGATGTTCAGCCTGGAGAAGAGGAGGCTGAGGGGAGACATGATTGCCCTCTTCAGATACCTGAAGGGCTGTCATATGGAGGAAGGGGCCAATTTGTTCATAGCTGCTTCTGAAAGCAGAACTAGAACCAATGGGTACAAACTGCAAGAAAGGAGATTCCAGCTGGAAATCCAGAAAAAATTCCTGCTGGTGAGGGTGGTTCGGCAGTGGAACAGATTGCCAAGGGAGATGGTGGACTCTCCCTCACTGGGGATCTTCAAGCAGAGGCTCGATGAGCACCTGTTGGTAATGCTCTAGGGGGTATTCCTGCTGCAGGCAGAGGGTTGGACTAGATGACCTATTAGGTCCCTTCCAACTCTATGATTCTATGATTCTATGAAAACTATCAGAAAGGGGGGGCATCTGCATAGTCTCTTCCTGATCTCCAGAATGGATCCCCAAATTCTGCCAAACAGATAGGTCAACCCAAATGGCAATAATGAAGCAATTAAGCAATGCTTAATCCTACATGGCCAATCCTAAATGGTACTACTAGTGCCTCATGGGCCTCCTATCACAAAATTGTAGCAAACTCCAATTTCAAGTGGATGATGGACACAATCAGAAGCATCTGACCAATTCTACTATATATGCACAACATAGGCCTGTCTGGGGCGCGCGGGATAACATTGGGGAAATACATACAACATACAACACCTGTTTAAATTTGCAATTCTTCATCCAACTAGCCTGATTTGGAGTGAGAGAGCCCCTGGCTGGATCAGAGAGTGATTGAAGACAGCAATATTTTGCTTAAGTAATACTGGATTTGGGTAGTGCCTGGTTGTGATTTATGTAAAGAAGATTCATTTGTGGCTGAAGGGAAAAGCAAAACAAGCAGCAGAGAAGGCACAGATTTAGAATGATAATTCATCTACAGTTGTGAGACAGGCACTCCTGACTTGTAGCAGTAAAATGTCAGAAGGAACACTTTTCCATGTGGAAATCTGGCAACCCAAACAATTGCAATTAGAATTGCTATATCCTAGTCCCCCAACTGGCATTTTATTCGTAGTGCAACTGGCATTTTATTCATTTTTTTTGCAAAGATGCTAATCAAGTATATTAATTTAGGTTTTCCCCGCATTGATTGCTTTGTGACTGTTCCTTGCACAAATGCACAGAATCATGTTCCATCAGGGCTGGCCCAAGGACGGGTCATACCCATATCATGGGGAATTCACCACTCCCCCCACTAATTCCACTGCTGCTTACTCCCAGTGGAATGGTTAGACTATGGTTAGTCTTTTGGGGATGCTTAGAATCCAGGTTGCAAATAGCCCTGCCTCGAGTGTTGCTTCCCACCCCAAGTAATTTCTGTAAGATGTTTGTATTACTTATTGCATAATTTCATTCTTTTTTATTCTCTTTTTCTTATGCATGGCAATCTGATTCATGTTTACTCAGAGATAAATACTAACATATTAGGACTAAATTACTTCTCAAGGTGTTTAGGATCGGCATATTCCTCCAGATCCTTTCCTTCATCATCCTTTCACAACTCATGCACTGTCTCCCTAGGTAGCTGCAATTTTTGTCCCAAACAGGTTCTCTAGATGTTATCCATACTTGCCAATTGACCATTCCACTTCCACAATGCTGGGCAGGGGGCAGCCTGCAACTCCCTGGCAAGTTCTGGCACACAATGACACAGATTGGGAGTGTAGTGGCACACAGATTGGGAATTGTTGTTGTCATCCCTGCATAATAACTATTTTATACTGGTTAAATGCCCATCTCAGTATTTTACATCCAGAATCTCACTCGTCCGAAAATACAGCGATAGCTTTGAGAACGAAACTTTCCCAAATGTATTAAAATTGTGCAATGCAGAACGGGTATTATATTCACTTTGTAGCCTCTTCCTTAAAGAATGTAGTCTATTCATTTACGGGTGTTATGGATTTATGGTTCACTCCAATATACTGCTTTAAGGGGATCTGGCCAAGTATTCAAATCATGCCAGCCCCGAAAGAAACGTACAGTGAAGAGACCGATAATTTACTTGTTCATAAAAGTTTTATGCGACACATAAAATGTTATTGCTTTTAGTGCTTCGTGGCAATGTGAATTGCAGTCCAGACCAGAAACTTATGCTACAGTGCAGCAGTAGCAAAGAATTTATATGTCACCAAGAGAACATACATTTTAAAAAAAGAAACCAACTCCTTGTGCTCAACCATCTCATGAATAAATTACAGGACAAAACGAAACAAAATAAACGTGCATTGGAAATATCTTTACACTTGGCCTAACCTCAAAAAGTGAACCCAGCACAAGAAAATATCTTATAGTGAAGTGCCATTACTTGCCCGGCTCTTGCCAACCTAGCAGTTGAAAAGCATGTAAATGCATATAGATAAATAGATGCCACTTAGGCTGCAATCCTAAAGACACTTTCCTGGGAGTAAGCCCCATTGAACAAAATAGGGCTTACTTTTGGGTAGACATGGCTGGGATTGTGCTCTCATGGTAGGTGGGAAGGAAATAGTCTTCTGTGCACCTTTGGTGTGGAGTCAGCAGGCCACATGACATCAGAGATGGTTTTTGGACTACTCTGGCTCTTTGGCCTTGTAAGAGGGATGAGCTCTGCCCTTACAGTTGGCTGCAGCTATGTAAGGGCAACCTATGGAAAATACCTTTACTTTTTAATATATATATCCTAAATCCTGGGGACCACCATGAAGGAGCAACAGCAATAATATGGCTGCCACTTCCTGCAACTCATGCCCTATCTTGTAGCCATTTGACAGACCAGGCTTTACTACTGAATGCCAACTTGTCCAATGCAAATTCTTCCAATTCTTCCAATGCAAATTGCATCTGTTAGAAAATGCCAAGAGGTTACTAGATTGAGACCGAATCCTATCAAACTTTCCAGGGCTGATACAGCAGTGCTGCAGCTCTGAGGCAAGAAAACCATTAATACCTTACCTTGAGGAGATCTCTATCCCTCCCCAGCACAAGACTCAGTACAAGACACCATTGGCATGATTGCATTGGATAGGATTGGGCCCCGAAGAAAGGATGCAACTGAGCAAAATCAATTCATCTGTTGATTTTTCATAGTTCATATATGTAAAGTCCATGTTATGGTGCTTCATTTGCCATACAAATAAATAAATCTGTTGATCGAGAGATTGAGATCAAATGTCATCTGTTCCAGAACTCCCATGAATACCAAAATCATAATCCACAGATTTTCCCCCCACGATGCAGAATAAGTACACGGAGGCAGATGTGGAATTAAGGGCCACTTTATTAACTATTTAATACAATAAAAAACAGGGGAACTGCTACAAAGTCGTGCTGGTAACTACAAAAATAGGGAAGGGCGAAAGCCTGGCTCAGATCACACCCCCACCGGAAGGTGCCCATCAACACCAACTCCAGGGTCAAGATAGCTGGGCGCTCAGTCAACCAGTTGCCTAGTTGACAGAGCCTATATTACATCCCAGGTACAGGACTAGCCACATAAGCCTAGGTCCGGTATGGCAAACACTAGGCCCGCTCTGCATCACCCTGATCCTTGCTATCTTAGGCAGTCACCAATGGCCTATCCTTCCTATTCCAGCACGACACCTGCCACACGGGGAACCTGTCTAGCACATGGTTCCACCGCCCCATTAAAGACAGGCGAGCAATCCCCTGACCAAATCCCTTATAAAATCATCCAAAGCTAGGGCTGTAAGATGCACCCCATCAGTTCTAAAAATGAGGGGCAGCTGCCAGGAAATACTCAGGTGGCGAATAACAAACCCTCCAATACGACATACAAAACTAGCCATGTAACTGTTTACCCGGAGATGGGCCAAATCAATCTTTCTAATACTCCTGGCTCCTCTCCACACTCTTCTTGGGTGGAAGGAAGACCAGATAATTCGAATACCTGGGCACCATTCGGAAACAAGGGTCAAATCCCTCTTGATCTGAACCCTGAGCGACACCGTCGACATCCGGGTCAAATCATTCTCCCCCAGGTGAACTAGCAAAAAATCAGGAGGAGGGTTAACCTGCAAAAAATCCAATACCACCGGGAGCAACTGACCCCACCCCATGCCTCTCCTAACAGCCCAAAACATACAGACATTCGGGCCCAATCCCAGGCAGGAGCCGGCACCGGTGCTTTCGGCCCTCTTTCTGGCCCAGAAGAGGATGGAGTGGCCCACTATCAGTACACAGAGAGGACGATGAGAGGGTACATCTACGAGAAAACAAAAAGAAGGTGAATGCATAACCGTACAACATATGCATATTGGCAAAGAACAACTTACATCAATTGTCCAACCCCACCTAAGGGTCCCCTTTCCGTACATAGAATTTAAAGGCATCCGACCTCCATCTACCTATGCGGCGGATGACTTCTTCAGGGAGACCCAATCCGGCTGCAAGAGTTGCAGCCCCAATCCTCAAGGAATGCACATTGTACATCCTATTGGAAAGTCCAAGAGCAGTGATAGCCACCGAAAAGATTGTCCTGAACTGATACATAGTGAGAGGCTCCCCATCGGCATGTTGAAACAGGGGACCAACAAAGTGGAGAACCCTGTCCCGATACCTGACAAGAGCCCTCAGCGGACACAGGGGATGATGCGGCAAAGCCCTAAGCTTGACCAGAGTCCCAATTGCTCTCTGGTCAGTCTTAGACTTCCTAAGCTGTAAAGTAAGCCCATCTGAGGTCATGGTCAGATCAGACCACCAAAGGACCCAAGCTGGGTCAGCTAAACGAGACTGAACCAGTACTTCACTAATGCGGAAAGCCCCAAAGAACATAACTAAGGCCAACGCCCTAAAAAGGTTGCGCTCAAAGTCTGAGCTGCAATATCTCCCAAAATCTTCAAACAAACCAGTCAGAACCTGAACCGTTACCAGCCGCCGTCCATCAGGGACAGGAGGCCGTGCCCGCCTCATGCCCTCTAGCATGTGCCGCACCCGAAAACTCCGAGTAGTATCTGCAACCCCTTATACGCCAGCTGTAAAAGCAAAAGCAGACAGATAAACTGCAATGGACCGAGGGTGTAAACCAGATTCATATAGGTGAAGCAGAAATTGCAGCACTGCATCCACCGATAGCGGCCAGGACACACACAAACCCCTACAATGGCAAAAGGCCAAAAATTCTCCCACCCTCCTTTTATAACTGACCCTGGTGGAAGGGGCCAGCGATCCCAGGATAAGGTCATGAACCCTCACGGTCCAAGGCTCCAAAGCCACTCTGGCATGGGGTCCGGGTCCTGAAGGGTCGCTGGAGTGAGTTGCCTGAAGCACTCTTCCTGAAAACGAGACAGAGCATCGGCAACCCCATTCTCCAACCCTGGGACATGTTTAGTAGACACCACCGAGTTTATGCGCAGGCACTGTAAAACAAAAACCGAAACCAAACGCATAACTCTCGGAGATCTAGAAGACTGATTGTTGATGACATGCACCACGGCCTGGTTGTCACACCAAAATCTAATAGTGGAATTCTGGAAGTGATCAACCCAGATGTGCACCGCCACCACCAAAGGAAACAATTCTAAGAAGGTGAGATCTTTAACAACATCGCTGTCCCGCCAATGTTCAGGCCAAGGCTCAGCATACCATCTTCCCCGAAAATAAAGGCCAAAACCAAAACCACCTCCAGTGTCAGAATGTACTTGGAGATCTGCTCGAAGAGCTGTACCTCCCTCCAAAAGGAAATGCCATTGAAATCGGACAAAAAGGTCAGCCAGATCTTTATATCCTCTTTCATGTCAGCTGAAACACGCACCCGATGATGAGGGGCACTCAGACCGACCATGGCATCACACAACCTTCGAAGGAAGGCACGCCCCGGAGCAACAACTCGGCAAGCAAAATTAAGGTGCCCAACCAGAACCTGGAGTTCCCGAAGAGTCATCCTCTTCGCCTTCAAGGCCCGATCCAGCAAGCCACACAAGGTGGCCAGCTTATCAGCGGGCAAGCTGGAACACTGAGCTACAGTGTCCAGTTTAATCCCTAAAAAGGTAAGCGAAGAGGCAGGACCCTCGGTCTTCTCCTTAGCTAAAGGGGCACCCAAATCCACACAGAGTTTCTGAAAAGATGCCAGCAGTGCGTGGCACTCATCAGAACCCCCAGTTCCCATCAACAAAAAATCATCTAAATAATGAGCCACATCCCCAAAACCAGTCCTAAAACGGAGGGCCCATTCAAGAAAGGCACTAAAAGCCTCAAAGGCCGAACAAGAAATAGAACATCCCATCAGAAGAGCCCTGTCCACATAGCAACCCCCCTCAAACCACATACCCAGCAGGCAAAAATCACCTGGATAAACTGGGAGCAGCCGAAAAGCTGACTCAATTTCGGCCTTGGCCATAAGGGCCCCAGGCCCACAAGCTCACAAATGACGAACGGCCTCATCCAGGGAAGTATACCATCATCATCCTCCCCATATTGAGCCAACCTCCGAATTTCTTCCCAGAAGGCCAACCCTTAAACTTGTCACCTTCGCTCACACCACGATGCCGGGCCATACGCCCAAATCCAACCTATGGATTATCAGCTGGGGTAAAGCCCAGTGGAGCCCAAGGAAAGTAAGGTGGAGCCCAACCAGGTGCCCCCACACTGAAGCCCACCAGGGGGCCATCATTGCAGGCTGTTTAGGTGGGGGAGGGGAAGAAACTCCAGGTTCTTCCCAACACCCCACAATCTCAGGAGCATCGTCCTCCTCATCCTCACCTGGAGCAACATCACCCATTGAGGAGGAAGATGGACCTGGCTCAGCAGGCATGGATTCAAGTGGAACATCCTGGGCTGCACCACCACTAGAGGCACGACTGCCAGACCTGGAAGGGCGAGCCGTAAACATTAGTGCCCCCCTTCCCTTCCTTGTAAAGGCACAAGTGGAAAGTGGAGCCAAGGACCCAGAACCCCCATCATCCTTACCCTCCAAACGTTCTTTAAATTTCTTCTCAAGCGCTTTATAGCGCTCCACTAACGCCTTGTGCTCCATCCGCTCCAACTCCTCATCCGAAGAATTGGGCTCAGGCGGAGGAGGAGGAGGGGGAGGGCGTCTGGGGGCCCTACCACCCCGCTTCTGTGTCTTTTTACCCATAACTAAGCCCAAAGAACAACACAGTACAACGTGTGCAACTTAGTTTTACACTGAAAGGATATGAAGAGCAACACCACCGCTGCACCACAGGAATAGAAGAATCAAACGCAGGAAGATCACCAACCAGCAAGCAAGGTCACAAAAAGCTGAGCCCTGCTGATGCCCCAGCCGGGAGCAATAAACAGAGCCTCAGGAAACAGGCCTAAGATGGCAGACAGCCAGAAAGATAACAAAATGGCCTCCAAAACAAAATGGCCACTGCAACCACGGGGCAGCCCAAAGGGGCTTATAAAATGGCCACCGTCAACAAAATGGCCGCCGTGACCACGAGGCAGCCCCAAGGGCGTCCCTCTGGAGCCCAGGCCAGCCACGGGGGCGTTCTTTAGGAGGACAACCCACTGCAAAAACCCGGGGGCAGGCGACCCCACAGCGCGCTAGCCGCACTGAAGGACCAGGCGGAGGTGCCCGGCAAAGGACGAACCCTCTCCAGCAAGCGGAGGCGTCCCTGCCAAGGACGGACACTCTCCGCCCCAAGTCCGCCCACGGAGGTCGGCTGCAGAGCTGAAACCTGCTCTGCCAAGAGCGCGTGTCTTCAGCTGCTGCCCCGACGCTGCTCTTCGGCCGACTGAACATCCCAAGGCACGGAGCCCGGATGTTCGGTCAGGCGCCGCCCCCTTGGCCCTGGCAGCCAATAGCTGCCCTTCACATCTCCCCTGGCTGTATTATCTGGCTGGGGGGGATAAACCTGGCCAGCCAGCCATATGTGGAGGGGGGTGGCCAGCAACATTTTGGAGGACCCACACCTTTTAACCCTTAGGATCCCATCCGGGTCCATTGGACCCGATTGGGACATTTGTGCTGTGTTTTTTACTGGAATTTATTATTTTTACTTGACAAGACTTTCTGACTTTTTTTACTGCTTATTAGATAGTTACAAATCCAAAAGCATGAAACTTTTGAATTTACAGGTTTTCTGTATTCAAAATTTTACTGTATTGTGAAATTCGAATTTGCATCCCAGTTCCCAGGACAGGTCCATTGGACCCGATTCAGATTTGAATGCCAGTTCCCAGGATGGGTCCATTAGACCCATTCAATATTTCAATATTTTGCTAGCTAAAATTATAATTAAAATTCAAAACGTCACAATATTTAGTATAAAATAATTGTACTAATACATCTACAACAATAATACATCTAATAATTGTTGTACAGATCCAATGGACCCGTACGGTCAAACGTGTAAAAAAAAACCATGGGATTCTAAGGGTTAATCCCTGTTTGTTCAGTTTGTATTCACCAATATTTTAGTAGCCTGAATTAATTATACCTATAAGTTATTCTTGTTGATGAAGTACATAGTAATCTAAAGTTCTGTGTACCAGAGACTACAAGTATCCCATGAGGGGCCCGTTAATGAAACAACCATTTCGTCCATTAAGAATGATTAATTTCCCACTCAATTAGGATGAAAGTTGATCTAGCGTATGGGGATTTAGCTCCAAGTTTTGAAAGCTGTTTGACACAGCACTTTTTCTACTCAGATAAGATGGGAAGGGTCTGAAAAAAATGAACTCAACACAGCAATACTGTATGTTTAGCTGAAATTTATTCACCTTATTTATTTATTCACCTTATTTATACACACACCATTTTCAGGTGAGTATTGTCTCCAAAACTGGCATACACATTAGATTTGATGGTACTTTAGATCTGAATAAATACATAATTTGGATTATAAGTATAGGTCAGTATTTTGTTTAACAGTTTACTGTATTGTAATAAAAGCAGGCCTCCGTCAGTCTTGAAAGACTATGGTATCGTGCTTGGCGCTGCATACGCTGCATGCGAAGCACGAAAGCCTGGGTTAGATTGTTATGGAGGATAGGCTGTTACCCAAGCAGCAAATCCCCCCTCTCCACGCCACTGAATTAGTCCAATGGAAAGGCAGAGCCAATACGATTGGATCCAGCTGCGTCGCAGAGCTGGGCTAAGGACAGGAGCTCACCCTGTCTTGTGGGGCCGACCTGGGTCTCAACCCTTGGCCTGCTGGTTAACAGGCACAGTGTCTTAGCCACTTGCACCACCCACAGCCCTATTGTAATGAAAGTGTAACATAAACCCACAGATGTATAAAGTTGGCCTAGTGCAATTAGGTAAAAATCATAACATAAACCCATTGCCACTATCATTATCATATAAATATTGTTGTATGCAGTAAAATTAAATTTTGCATCTGATTTAGAGTTGAGCATTACAATGACTGAACTTTTTATCTCAAGCCTTGGGGTGTGCATTAGATTTGATGGCACATTTGATTTGAGTAAATATAGGAAGTAGGGGAGACTTGAAGAGCCATACATTATTCTTCATCCTGCTAGCAAGTTTGTGAGCCCAGAAGCCCTGAGCTTAAGTTAAGGATAAATCATCCCATTATGATGTAGGAAAATTGCAATTTTGGAATGGTCATGACAGCAGGCAAAATTATGCCCTACATGACATTTATGTCCTAATCCATTCCTTCCTTTTTAAAAATTGGGATCTTCTTTAAAAAACCATGGGGTTCCTTAAATCAAGTGCCGTGAGTAAGAGAACAGCTGTATATAGCTCTTGCATGATACGTGCAGAATAGGTGATTGGTCCCAGCAGTGCTTACAGAGGATTATGGTTATGGATTCATTGCTTCCAGGAATTGTAATTTCACATAGTGCCAGTAAAAGGAAGGTCACATTATCTTAAGACAAGGTGTTGCCTGCTTTATGAATAATAAAATTAGTGAATCATTGATTTACTATTGATTGATTACTCTCATTGATTTACTCAGACAAATTATTGTCACCATAATTTAATTTGATTTCTGAAAGAGCAATATATATTGGATGATCATTTTCCTCTAAGGTTTGGAGTAATTTAGTTTATATACTTGATGTTATTATTATCAATAACACATTGGTTATTTTTATCAGACATTTGGCTCAGGGGTTCTCAAACCCCAGTCTATATCCCAGTGCCAATCTGCAACACCTTGGCAGCAGGACCGTGCCAGGACCAAGGGCCAGAGCCCTGTGCCTCCTGTCAGATGAGTTCTGCTGGCCTGGGAGCAAACTAGATGTGCAGTTAAGTGGCATGCCCTACAATCCAGAGTAACTACGTGAGCACGTAAGAGACATTACGTGTACCCGTAGTTACTGCACCATCTAATGAAAACCTAAGGGAAATTCATACTGCAATCCACAGCAAATTGTTCTTACACTGGAACAAGGACTCCCCATAGTTACTCTGGATTGTGCCCTAGGCTGCACATTCCCAGTTCATTCCGGCCACAGAGAAAACTGGGCACACACAGCCTACAACAGTTGCTGGACTGCACAATCCACAGCAAATTGTTCTTACACTGGCATGGAAGGATAGCACACTTCTGTGCACTGTCCTAACCATCCCTCCAGTGGTGCAGAAGTGTCTAACAGCACTTTTGTGACACCCCCAGGCCATAATGTGACTTGTGCCAGGACATGTGCCAGCTGAAGTGAGAGTTAAGATTGCACCCTAAAGGAATTAAAGTATGCTCTCTCCCCCGAAGCCATCATGCATTTCTTGGTTCCAGTCAGGGTGACCATATAGAATGGAGGACAAGAGTGCCTCTAACTTTAAGCATTGCAGAGAAGAGGGAATTGAGGCAGGTGCTGCTTTTTAAACCCGTCTATGATAAGCAGCACCTGCCTCAATTCCCTCCTCTAGGCAAAGCTTAAAGGTAGAGGCACTAAATGGTCACCCTGGTTCCAATCCACTGAAATTAGTCATACTTACCAGAATATGAATCACAAGCCTCATTTACTCAAATGAGCCTAAATATAACTCACTTCAGTTGTGTCAAAGATGTGAGATTTCAATCCATGAATCTCCACCAGTAGATGCCATTCATCGATTTTACACCTGCTAAATTGAGCCTGTCTGCTCGAAACTTTTTGCCAACCTCTTAATGTTTTGTATGAAATAAAATATTTTCTCAAGACTACTTCCTGCCAGGGTGAGACTCCTACAGTAGCTAATTGGTAGCTCCAGGACAAATTAATCTTTTATGTTGCAAGACTCTTTGCATTTCTAAAAAAGATAGGAATAAGGAAATTGAAGGGATATTTATGGTGGGACTTAAAATGATCCGAACAGCCCACCAGTACTTCTGTGTGGTACTCTGATTGCTCACTGAGGAATTATATGATTGTTAAATAATGAAGGTTTTCTTCTTTTTTTACTTCTTTTTCTACTTTCTTCTTTGTTAACTATTCCTATAATAAAGGGGGGGAATCAGTGGTCAGGACTCTTCTTCCCTCCACACTTTCAGACTTATCAGCCTAAGCTGCAATCCTAAATTAGGCTGGCACAACACATTGGTCTCCGCATTCCAAGGTCAGCACAGGACTTATGCCAGTGCTTAGGCTGGCCTAACTGGAGATTAGGATTACAGTTTAAGCCTCCTGTGCTTTGACATAAGACCTTTCTCTGCTCTACAAAGCCTTTGTTATATGCTGCCATTCCCATCCTGTAGCAAGAAGTGAAGACGTATTAGGCACTCTCCCTTGTCAATGCTGTCATCTATTATGTTAGCCTGCATGGGACTCATGGGACATTGGAATGGGACATGGGACAGTAGTCTCTGGTACTTCATACTATTTTTTGAAATCTGTCCCTTTGGATGTTCAATGCAAAATATCCTTGAGAATTCTTCCCAACCTCTTTTAAGAATACAAGAAGAGCCTCACTGGATCAGGTTAGAGGCCATCTAGTCCAACTTGCTTTATTTCACAGTGGCTCATTCAGGAAGCATACATTGTCTAGGATTCTGATGTAGCCTACATCTAAAACCCTCACAGGAGGTTGGACATAACCATTATGGCATTTAATTTTAAACATGAGCTGCCTTGGGTTTCCTTTTGTTAAGGAAGAAAGGATATAAATCTAATAAATAAATAATAAATAATTTGATGGACTTTTCCTCTTGAAATCTGTCCCTTTTAAAGACATCTAGGCCAGATGCCATCACATTTTGTTTTACGTGTGGTCCAGTGACAGGGTTTTACCTAGATTTACCAGACTAGTATAGCAGTTTCAAGTCATCAAGTTGATATAAAAAGTCAGCTGCCTTTAGTTTTCTTCTTTATGGTCAATTCATAGATACATATGCATAACGATGTGATACAACAACCCACAAATGACAAAGTACATGCACATGAGAACTTGGTTCCAAGTCAGTGTATAGGTCAAGCAAAAGCTGTTTGTGTGTGTGTGTGTGTGTTAAAAAGAATAACTAAAAAAAGGAAAAAAACCTAACTAAATCCAAGAAAAAGGTTAAAACAAAGAAGGGAAATTGCATCTTGTTGATTAAAGCTAGAGACTTCCCTCTCAACTTCACAGGAATGGGTTGCTTTATCACTAGTGCTCTTTAGGATGCAGAGCCTGGAAAACTGCCAGACAGTTCAGTGGGTCAGCAGTAATGGCGCTTTGACAGAATGCTGTGCAATTAGCAGCATGCTTATTTTTTTCCCCTTAATTTGATTATTATTGTAATTTGTAATGTATTCTCTGGATAATGGGGAATAAATTAGGAAGAGTTAGAAACTGCCAAAGCTTTGTGTTGTTTTCTTTTTAATGAATTATTTTTTCCCCATTTTCAGAAATGAGTTATGATTGTGACCTTGTCCACCTCATATTCCATGGTTCAGTTCAATGTGCTTCTGTAGGAAATAAATAGTTACAGAGAAATTGAAGGTCTCAGTGTTTTCCTGGTGCCTGAAAAAAGCATTTGTTTTAATGATGTCTTTTACAAAAATCACAACTCCTTCCTTTCTCTGTAGTTGTTATGCACTATGATCACTGACTCCTTCCATAAACCAACTATGTTTTAGGCTAGGAAAATAAAAGCAGGCCTCCTTCAGTCTTGAGAGACTATGGTATCGTGCTCAGCGCTGCATACACTGCATGCAAAGCACGAAAGCCTGGGTTGGATTGTTATGGAGGATAGGCTGTTACCCAAGCAGCAAATCCCCCCTCTCCACGCCACTGAATTAGTCCAATGGAAAGGCAGAGCCAATATGATTGGATACAGCTGGTGTCACAGAGCTGGGCTAAGGACAGGAGCTCACCCTGTCTTGTGGGGCCGACCCGGGTCTCAAAGCCTGCTGGTTAACAGGCACAGCGTCTTTACAGCTTGCACCACCCACAGCCCCTGCCAGGAAAATAGAATGGAAACAAAACAACCTGATTCAAGGTGACCATTACAGTGGTTACTCACTATTTCCCCTATCATGATATTGGTCACATGCTTATTCTTCAAATGTAACTACAAAGTGTTCAAAGGTTCTGCTTGCTGGGAGATCACAGTTATTAAAACTTATAGATGGCTATGGAATAGTCATAGACCACAATCCATAGACCAGTTTAGGCCAGCACAACTCATCCGTCTCCCTGTTCCTGCTGTGGCATGGGGAGGCAGTTGAATGCCTGTGCATTGGTCTAACCCTTCCAGGAGTTGCGCAGATGTGCCTTATGGCACTTTTGCAATACCCCAGGCTATTGTGTGACTTGTGCAGGACTTATGCTACCTAACTGAGTAACTATGGGAGCACATAAGAGACATTACATGCACCTGTAGTTACTGCACCACCTACTGAAAACCAATCAGAAATTCATATTGCAATCCAGTGTTCTTACTCTGGAGCAAGGACTCCTTGTAGTTACTCTGGATTGTGCCCATAATTTGTATTCTCCCAGTGCTTCACAGCAATGTTTCTCAACCAACAGTAGGGGTAACACTAGTGTTACTTGAAATGGTGTCTTATGGTTTGTATGGGGCTCCTAGTGACCTGATGTCCAGCAGCAGAACCAGGAAAATGAAGCAACAAATAGCAGTAAGGAGTCTCCGTTCAGCAGGGAGAGCTCCAAAACATGCTTTTCCACACTTGTTAAAGCCCTCCTGTGAAGTATGAGCATCTTACAGGTGTTTGATTGACTGATATCCTGCCTTTCTTCCTAAAAGGACATTCAAGACAGCTGTCACATCTGGCCTCCCAACCTAGAAGTAACTGGCAATGATGTCACTGGTGCTGAAATGAAAATGCATTTTGTTTAGGCACATGATACTCTTTCAAGGATTCCTGACATGATACACATATGTTTGAGTAACTCTAAAGCAGTGATTCTCAAACTGTGTGTCGTGACCCAATTTTTGGTGGTTTGTGAAACTGACAGGCCTGAGTAGGCTGTATGCATCAAGATTATCATGTGCCTGCTATGGGGAGGGGGCATTGATACCCAATCACCATTATAGCCATCCCCTTGGCATTTCTAAATCGGGTGACTAGTGTCTCTAAAAAGTTTTGAAAACTCTGTTGCAAAGCAGCATTTCTCAACCTTTGTCGTTTGCAATACCGCTTGACATGGTCCACCAGTTTGAAGTACCATAAAAATGTTCGTTCTGTAATTCTTGGCAACAGGCAATTTCAACTCTGTGCAAAGTTTTCCTCTTATTTCATAAGCAATCATAAGCCTCTCACCTTCTCAGTCTCTAGGTTTTGTGATCTGTTTCCAAAAAATAGAAAAAACGCTTGAATTAAATAGGAGCAAGTTAATCAAGTAGCAAGCAAGAGACGTACGGCATTCCTTAATTGCTGACACATTATAACATTTGTTTATGTTGTCTATCAGTTCCCAGGTGTATGATTGCACCTCTTTAGAGATGAAACAACTCCATAAGGTGTCACTGTAGATCTAAGACCTTTAACACAAATGAACTCCCGTGGAGTTGTAAAAAGACCGAGAATTTCGACATCACAACATCTTTAGCACTGCAGAGGATGCAATGACCTACCAGCTTTAAGACACCTAGTATAACAGAGGATGTAGTTAATTTCATTATTTAATGCTGCCTTATTTAGTGTGCACACTTTATATTTGACACACGTCCATCAATAATTGCTGCAGCGCAGTCCTCCTCTTACAGTTTTTACCGCTTTGACCATTTCAGTCTTCTATATATACTTCAATAGCTGAAGATTACAGCCACGCTATGTATGGGGTCACCTCTTTACATAGCCTCATCTTCTTCATGAGGCATATTGCTATATATACTGTATTTACTTGAATGCACCATTGAATCGAATGTGCCATTGAATCAAATGCGCACCCCTATTTCAAAAGGCTTGAAATAAAAAAAAAATGTTTACTGGTGATTGTAATGAACAACTGTAAGCATTTAATTAGTTATATGATGATAATAAAATGGCAATGGGTTTATGTTATGATTTTTACCTAATTCCATGACTTTATACAACAATGGGTTTATGTTACATTTTAGTTACAATACAGTAAACTGTTAAACTAAATACTGATCTATACCTACAGATAACTGTAGTTACTCAAATCTAATGCGCTATTGAATCTAATATGCACCTCGGTTTTGGAGAGTAAATTTGGCTGAAAAAGGTGAGCATTATATTCAAGTAAATAGGGTATATATAGTCTACCCCAATGCAAGCCCCATTGTGTTCAATGGGTCTTACTCCCATGAACGTCTTTAGGATTGCAGCCATTATTAAATTTAAAACTATTACATATATTTTATCACAAGAAGTTTACATGCTGCCTGCTCACAAGGAAAAGGAGGACAGTGAAGATTTTTTTCAGGCCACAAGTCTAGAAAATTGGGCATGTCCTGGAAAAGCTGTATGGTAACAGTAGGTGCCCATTTCAGGCCAGTTTGGGGGCCTTGACCCTGCTTTCTAAAAAAAAGGACATTGCCTTCTGAATGTGAGACAAATGATACCATTTGAACTTCTTGGTACTAGATTGTTTCCAAACACTTTTTGGTGGTGGAATGAATGGAATCTGGAAAATATACCACCATGGCCGACAGCTGAACGTGTCAACACTTAATCAATCTAATCTAGACCAACATTTTTAAAAATAGGTAGCATCTCCAGTGACACTTTGAAAAATGGTACACCTGATAAGGAAAGGGGAGAAGAGGGGGAAACAGACAGAGATGATATATGAAGACCATCACAAATTCGATTTAAGCCATATTCACTGAGTAAGGAGTAAATCGCAAGTATCAACTTCCTGCTTCATCGTGATCACACTTTCATTGTTTCAAATTCAGGAAGCCTTGCAGGTGCTTTGTGGGGCTCCCCAGGCTCCCCACACCCCCAGACCCAGGAAGCACCTCTGGTAAGTGGAGAAATTTCCAAGTCTGCTGGCCACAGCATGATCATATGCTTTCTCCTTTCCCTGCCACTTACATGGAGCAGGGGACCTTTGCATGAACTGGGAGGTTGCAACTATAGCACTGCTATAGACAATATAGGGCTATATATATCAGACTACATAGATACTATGGGGGTCTTTTCAGTTGTGGCACCTGTGTTGTGAAATTCCCTCCCCTTTGAGCAAGGTAAAGCTTCCATATTATTAATCTTCCGGTGAGACCTGAAGACAATTTTTCTTTTGGAAAGCATTTGATGGTCTCTATGAGGGTACGATTCCTGTTATTTTAGCAATTTATTTATGATGTTTAAATTGATTGATTGTTTTATTGCCTCTTTTATAGCCTTATTTGTACTTCATGGTTTTTAAAATGTATTTTATCTTTTGTATATTTTATTTTAATTGTTGTTAGCCACCTTGAATGTGCCTTGGGGAGAAAGAAGGGGTACAAATTGAATGAATGAATGAATGAATGAATGAATGAATGAATGAATGAATGAATGAATGAATCCACCCACACTGAGTAACTGAAGTTTTGTTGATTTCCGCTTCAGAGACAAACATATGCTTAAATATGCCTAGGAAAGTCAGTGTGATCTAAATGTGTATGATTTCATGACTGGCACATTACCTATACATGTCTTCCTCTAAGAATTACTTGGGGAACTTGGCGATTTGATGCTACTTCCACAAGTTTCATTACCGCAACAGGAATGTTTTCCACTTTCCTGGTGTGAGGCCTTTTTAGACAGACTTGGCAGATGGCAAGATGCTGCCTGCAACTTGGCCTGTCATTTTGGATCAGCCTGTAGTAATCCTTAGGCATTGTTTCTTCCTGGAGGAAGCAGCAGTGACTGCAAGCACAATATGTGCTCACAAAGGGACACACAGCCAGGTTCATTCTCCGACTCACCCAGCAGAAGAAAAAGGTAATACATGTCACTATTATTAGCATTGTCAGGGTTGCATTCATGTTGAAACAGCAGGAGTTTTATCCTTGGATGTGTTGCCCTTTTACTCCATAGCTTTGGAGAATGTGGAACTTTTGGCTCACCTACAGATTAGCAGCAGCACCCTTCAGATTTCCAATATTTTAAGGAAAATGTGTTCTTGTCAACTGATGTTGGTTTGGTTTGGCAGGGCTCAGCTAATGTGAAACCTGTCCCTTCAATAAGATAATGTTTCTCAAACTGTGGGCTGGAACTACGTATATACTTGCTTGTGAACATTCAGTGTAATCCTAACCCCTGATCAGACAGGCACAAGTCCCGTGCTGGTTCTGGAGGTGTCACAATAGTGTCATAACTCATTTCTGCGCAACTCCAGGACAGGTTAGGCCGGTGCATAGACATGCACCAGCCTCCTCACTCCGCCACAGGAACAGTTTGATGGATGAGTTGTGCTGGTCTACATTGGTTAGAACTGTGCCCTCGTTGCACCACCTACACCAACAAATGAAACAAAAGCTATGCCTGATTTTCATCCACAAAATATACTTTAAAGCACAGATTGTCTCTGGTCTTAGGGCCGGATCCAGACTTTGGCACAATCTATGCAAACTGTGAGTGGACCTTTCCGTTTTGCTTTGGCATTGTGTGAAGTAGATGAGATGTCAGGAATGCTCTGAGTATACAGGTCAAACCTTGTTATGAGGTAAAGGTGTCCCCCGGAGGTTATACTGCTAGTCGTGACCAACTAGCCATAGGATGAGGTGCTCATCCCCATTCCTAGAGCCATAGAGCCAGTATTGTCTGACCTGTGTGTCTCATGCATAAGGAATGCTGTTCCCTTCCCACCAAAGTGGTACCTATTTATGTACTTGCATTTTCATGCTTTCAAACTGCTAGGTTGTTAGGAGCTGGGCTAAGGATGGGAGCTCACCCCATCTTATAGGAGCCAGGTGTCGAACCCTGGCCTGCTGATTAACAGGCACAATGTCTTAACTTCTTGCACCACCATAGCCCTACCCTTGTTATACACTGATTTTTTTATACATGGATTTGACTCAACATGAATGGCCACTGCAAATCACAATTTAAAAAACTGCTTTTCTACTGTTGCAGAGAGGCAGTCATGCAAGCAGTCATTCCATTCTTCATTCCCAGAATCAAACCCCTGCAGATATTGACCCCTGCAGATATAGGTGCAAGAGAGGGACAAGAAGTGGGTCTTCAAACCTATTGTTTTCTTTATTCACATATTTTTTAAAAACCATGGAAGGTTCCAGAATGGAACACTAGTGGGTAATGATGGGCACTTATGTTTCCCTGGATATCCTGTTGTGTGGCTTTCTAGGGCACTGGGCAGTGGACCCATCCCTATCCCTCAAATGAGAGGGACTTCACCCAGCACTGAAACTTAAGAGAAAAAAAACTGTCCAAACAGTGATCACTTTTCCATTCTATAGCAGTGGCGAGTTTGGCCCCTGCTGCCCTTGGGGTTGCTACTGACTGATTTATAAATGTCAAGGGATGTGGCTATAATGGTGATTGGTAGCAATGCCCCCTACAAAGTTGCACCTTGTTTAAGCCTTGATGCACATAGCCTAACTAGTGTCAATTTTGTAAACTATCCAAATAGGGTGACTGGAACCACAGTTTAGGAACCACTGCAATACACCACTGCATAGTGCCATTTCATGCAGTTTAGTAGGCAATTTAGCAGGCTTCGGCTGCATTCCTGAAGTGCATTTGGGCTAGCCTATCCACCACTGGAATGGCCCAATTCCAAGATCGGCCAGCCTATTCACACAAGAAAGGCTTGGGTCGGCGTAACTCACCTTAGGCTGGCCCAAGACAGATGGACATGGGCTGGCCTAGCAGTGCTAGCCTAGGCAGTTCAGGAGAGGCATGTTGAGGGCATGATCAGCATGGCCTAGAACAGCGCAGTTAGGCTCTATATAAGAGCTGTTTCTAGGGCAAACATGCCCCCCAGCTCCTCAGATTTAGGCCACCTCAGGAACAGGAATAAATCTGAGTAGACCAATAGTAGTCCATGATAAGCCAGAGTAAAATTGGAAGTGATGGCAAAAAATTTTGAGTCCTAGGCCATCTCCTGCCTCTTAAACTCAGGATACAGCACAACTATATCAGCCCATCTCAGGATACGGTACAACTACACCAGCCCAGTGAGCAGCAGCAGTTCGGCCAGCCAGAGGCCTTCTAGTCCTGTGGATTTGTCGTAATTGTCAGCTCAGGATATGACATACTTAGGCCAGCTTAACTGTGCCATTTTTCTGGCCTAAAGTCAGGATTGCGTTGCCCGTCTTTCTCTTCCCTCCAAGATCCCAGCCATTCAGGGATCACCAAGTGATCTGAGCCAATCAGACATGGTAACATGGTAATGTCAATTATGGAACATGAAGCTGTATTTTCATCCAGCTCTAAACATGATACATTTACTCATGCAACTAGGCGTTCAAGCAGCATTCTTCTTTATTGCTGCTGGATGTAAGGGCTGAATCGTGGCCCCACATCATTTCCACCTATCTCACCCAGCAAGCATAAAACCTATTACCTTCAAGCGACAGTAATTTATGAATTAATCAGATCCTTCAAGCAAAGGCCTATGATTCATAATGCATGCGAAGATGGGTAACCTCCTTGAGCAGTTCTATTGGTATTCCTCCCTTCACACTTGACTAAGAACCGAGAAGAGCTTGGCATGATTGTTTCCCCTCAAGCTCATTACACCTGTCCTGGAGAAATCAAGGGAAGCGTGTTAATCTACTTCTGCACATAGCCAGATGTTTGCTCTTGCAGCAAGTCATTAAGTTGCAAAATAAAGATTCTAAATATAAAACATCTGCTCCGTTGATTTTGATTTCTTTCTCTTTTGGCCTCAACCTACATAAGATGGTAACACTGTGAGATCAGAAGTCCTCTACCCCAGCCTCAGTCTACCCAGTAAGTTAATGAACAAGCAGCATAAAATATTTCATCGTTACACAATGATGAAGAAGATGCAAACGTTGTCAACGTATAAATTGTGTAGCCAACTTCACATCAGGTGAAAAAAATATTCGGCCTTTTTATATGTTGAAACAATTCAAATATGGCAGTTCAAATATGGAAGAATGGCTTTGGGTGAAATGTCCTGTTAAATTAACTAGTTTCAAACAACCAGACATATGCACTTATTTTTTTAAATGGGTTTGGACACTAACGGGTGCTATTCTTTCCTGCTTTGATGTATCCAAAACAAATGATCCCACAAAAGGAAGGAATCATTCCTTCCTTTGAATGAATAGTCTCATTTGTTGCCATTTTTAGAATGTATGTAATTCCCTCCCCCCCAAAAAAATAAAACAATAGTTTTTATTTTGTGGGGCCACCTCATTGCATATATGTTATATTTAGCATCACAAGCCCCTTCACAACAGCGTACACTAGAGGGGGAGAGCAAAGATATTTGGACTACCTATGTGGATTATGTGTGAATATAGTAACAAGTATCAAGACACACCATTGTATAACAGGGCACACCCTGTGATCCTAAACAGAGGATAATTTAAATGAAAATCACACTCAGAGTGACTTCCAACACATTCTTTTCAAGCTGCACATCACACCCCTACATGATGCCCCCACTTGGCTCTCCCCCAAATAACTGCGGTGATATGGTGGTGTCACCATAAATACTTTATGGTATTTAAAGAAGTGTAGCTGGGTACACTTCTTTGGGTAGCTGACCCCACAACAATGGCTGTGGGTTAGGGGAGCACTCTTTTGCCATCTCCCACTGGGAGTCATAGGTGGCCACCTGGTACTATGTGATGCTGGTGATGCCCCCACATATTTATCTGCTTCCAAATCACTGAGCATAGCAATTTCTTAAGTGAGCATAGGAATTCAGAGGAGCTGTGGTCTGGTGGGTTACCTGTCACCTTGCCTGAAACAGCTAAACAGGATTATCTTTCTTGGATGAGAGATTGACAAGAGACCAAATTTGCTGGCAAATCTCTGCAGACAAATCTGAAGGCTTTTGAAGAGACAGCTGGCAAGAAACAAGAGTCAACTCACCAGCTTTTGTGCTGCAAATCATCAGATGTTTGATTTGCAGCACAACAGCTCACAAGTCAGGATAGCGACTGTACTATGAAGGAAACCTCTGGAGAAATTGTCGATCCTGTGCGTTTCTCACATGCAACAATACTTGTATAGACCCTATTTCAAAGATGTTTGTTGTGAGCCAGTCCTGTGTAAAATGCCTTGAATGAATAAAGGCTGCAATCCTAACCTCCACTTAGGCAAGCCTAAGCCCTGGCATAAGTCCAGTGCTGACTTGAGGATGTCACAAAAATGCCGTAAGACACTCCTGGGGAAGGGTTTGGCCAGTATACATACAAACATGTGTTTGCCTCCCTACATCATCACGGGAATGGGAAGGCCAACAAGTTGTGCCAGCCTAGGTTAGGACTGCACCCTAAGTTTCATGTGGATTTGAGGTCTGTACAGAAAAGATACAATTATGACTTTAGATATATATTTATTTTATTGTGTGGATAAATACTCACAGTTATTATTTTGATGCAGGCTGATCAGGTATGTTCTGTCCTCCATTTCAGAATTCCATCAGACAGAATATTTATAAACTGCAAATCTGTTTTTGTTCCCAGTATGGGTACTCAGTCCTGGCACACAGCTGCCAACAGGTGTCCACAAAGGCTTGTGGAACTAATGTGTAAGTACCAAGCGAATCAGAGGGCGGACTCCGTTCCTAAAGAGATGGCATTAGCAGTCTGTTCTCCAAGCTGTCAACATAAACAGTGCATTGCTCGCCATCTTTCGCCAAACTTCCAGCAAATGAGCACGTATGCCAATGAGGCAGATGAAGACGATTCAGGGCAGGAAAAGTGTGCATGTGGGGGTGTGTGTAGGTGTAGGTGCTGTGTAGATGACATAATCCCCAGCAGTAAACAACTGTGAAGACAAAACACAGTATTTGTTGCCTATTTTAAATAAATGCTTTTACATCCTTATGAATAGAGGGAAATCAGCACTGCCGTCACACTCAAAGAGAAGGAGAAAATAAACCATTCATTAGGAGGAAGAAATGAATCCACTTAGCAATAGTATGTGTTAAAATACGTTCTTATGAATGCACTCATGAAAGTCCTGATGCCAGCTTATTTCAAAAAGATGGCACACAAAAATTTAGTAAGGTTACAAAAAACTGCAATTAATAGTTGATTATAATCAGCTCTTCTTATATACTTAGGATTCAAGGGGCTTGCCAAAATAATTTGTCTTATGGCACGTGGTGAAGTCCATTCAGCGGGGGAAAATTAAAAAATCTTACATAAGGTTTGCCAAACCCTTTACCTATGGTTCATTCAATTTTTCTGATCCTGATCAATTTAGGGTACAATCCTAACCTTGGATTAATACTGCAATCCTAATTCCCCATTAGGCATTAGCCCCAGCACGAGTCCCATGCTGGCCTGGCAGTGTTACAAAAGTGCCCTTAGTCATGCACTTTTCTCCCTACCTCACCACAGGAATGGGAAGACCAATGAGTTGTTCTAGTCTAGGTTAGGATTGTACCCTTACAGCCCAATCCAGAGCAACTAATCTGTCGACGCAAGAGTCGTTGCGTCAATGGAAACGCCGGTAGCGTTGACGTAATTGCGCCGGCGCATCGTTCCGTCGACGCAACGACTCTTGCGTCAACGGAAACGTTGTTATGTCGACGCAACTACGTGAACCCTCCGTCGACGTAACTCCGTCGATGGAGGGATTTTTTTTATTTTTCAGGGGGCGTTTCGGGGGCGTGTCGGGGGTGTGTCTTAGGTTACTCCCCTTTGCACATAACTATGCTGTATCCTGAACATTGTCAGAGGCTTATGGGCACACGTAAATGCCTCCTGAGTTATACTACCTCAAGAGGTAGTTTAGTAATGAGGAGACCCATAGCTCTCCATGTTAATGGGAAGTAAGGGCTGGGGAAAGTGGGGACTTTGAAAAATTTTCAAACCAGACCTTACGGGCAGTACTTTCCTACTTGAGGATACGGAGTACCTGGGTCACCCCAGTGGCCGACCAATCACCGCACAGCTACCTTCCCATAAAAAGCCCAACCCCTGGACCCACAATTCCCTTTCAGAGAAGCAGAGTGCTTGGCCACGGACCATGTCGCTCTGCTCTCTCAATGGGCACTTTGCTCTTGGGGAGCATTCTCCCCACAAACACATGAACACATAAGGTCCATATATGATGATATATTGATATGATATAGATGTGATATGAAACAATATGATATCTGTGATATATGATTAGAGTGTAGACTTTGCAATTTTTTTGTATGTTTGTTGCTCTCTCTTTCTCCCTCTCCACAGGTACCCCAATCAGATAAGTGGTGGTGTTGAGCAATGTTTGCATTCAAAAACTCAAAAATACCTATACAGGCAATCTTGCAATGATGAAATGTTACCAATACCATATTTATGTCTCTGCAAGTTGTTGTTTCTCTCTTCCCCAGAGTTACTCCAACCAGGTAAGGAGGGCTGCATGGGGGGGTGTTGGAAGCACCTCTTTTGTTTAAATTTCCTTCATCTTCCTCCAGCCTTGCATGTCTACTCTAAAGTAAGCCCCAGTATACTCAGTGGGGCTTACACCTGTGTAAGGGGGGGCTTGCTTCACCAGGAAATGGGCTTGCCCACTTGTTGGGAAATGCTGTGAGGTCCTCTGTAGGTTTGCCTTCCAACACAACTGGTCCCCCAAGGTAAGGGGGGGCTGTAGAGTGAAAGGGGGAAGGGGTGCACACACAGACCCACCAGGAAACAAGGGCACTCACCCCTCAAAAGTGTGTGTGGTCTCTGTCCTTGCAGCCCCTCTGACTGACTACCAGATCCCACAGCCAGCAGGTGCTGGCAAGCCAAGGGGCATAGTTTGGCAGCTGATCTGATTCCATGCTCAGCCAATACCAATGAAAGCTTTGCCTGTGATGTGATGCTTCTGTCTTTGCAGGATGGTGTCTCACCAGCAAGGAGGCTAGCAGGCAGCAGGCTGCAATTCCACTGGGAATGATGTGAACATGTGTAGTAGTAGTTATTTTAAGGACTTCACAATGAACACATGCATATGATTTATGTCATCAGTGGCTGGGGAAAGCTAGTTAGAGCTCCAGGGATGACCTGAGGATGGGTGAGTGGGGCAGTGCCTACCTAGTTGGGGGGGGGGGAGACAGGGGTGCCCATCCTCAGTGTAGACCCCCAATGGCATCCAGACCTGGTCCTCTGTTTCTGGAGAGGGGGCTGCCTGTAGCTTCCTTACCATTGGATAGTCCACAACAAGAGGCCACATGGAAGTAGTGAGACCACCTGTGAGCATTGCAGAGATGAGGGAATTCAGGCAGATGCCAGTGCTGTGTTCAAACTGCCCACAGTCTGAAGATACTTACAGGTCCAGGCACTGCTTAAAGGTGCAGGCACTGTGTCATCCCTTCCATGTGCTCAGTCTGAATGTGGTTGATTCTGGGGTCCCACTGCATCCTCACTGGAGACTGTTCTGTATCTGGAAGCCCCCCTACCCTGTGACCCTCTGAATGAGCAGGAGCAACTGCAAACCTATGAACAAGTACACATGTGAACTGACCCCACTTTTGTGTCTGCATTTTCCTGGGAGCATCATTGCCATGGGAGGAGGAGGCCATTTGGGATCACTGGGGTGGGCTGAGAGAGGGTTCCTGGGGCCTGATGTCACCCCTTAGGCTTGTGAAGTGAGAGATTTTGGGTGGGCAGTGGCCCCACAAGTGATCAGACACCCTTGCCCTGTTGTGGGAGCCCCAGGTCCCCTGTGCCCCAGGATGTGCTTTTGCTCCCTGGCAGACCCAGGTGAGCTCCTGTCCCCTCTTCCAGGATTCCCTCCCCACAGATGCCCCTGGCAGCCCCCTTGCCTCCCCTTGCCCCCTGCTCTGCCAGCTGCTTGGGGGATCCTTGCCCCTCCCCTGCCTGAGCCAGCAAGGGGGTCTGTTTCCTGGGCCTTCTGCCTTCTGGATGGGGTCTTCCCTCTCCTCCCAGCCCACCTGAGTGTGGACCCTGCATCTGGCATGCTGTACCTTTAATGCTGATGTTTCCTCCGGACTGTTGCCAAAGACCACAGGACACTCATGTTTATCTGTTGATATTTTTATTGACAATACACACACACACATGTATCCCTCTGTCCATCTTGCCCCTGCTGATGCCTGGGCTTTTCCTGGGGCACCTTGCCTGTTTGGAGGTGCAGGGGGGCAGCTTGTTTCCCATTTCTACCCCTGACAGCCCTGTCCTGTCCACCATGCTGGGGAGGCACTCTGACAGCTTGACAGCTACTCTCCCCCCATCTTGCCAGCTGGTTCCCCATGTGATCAGGAGAGCAGCAGTTTGGACAGCTGCTAGTGATTCTGAGTGATGTGGAAGCAGGTCAACTCGTGTGTAACTGCAGGCCATGTAGCACTTACAGGCTGCCTTCTGAGCATGCCTGATAGAGTAACTTATGTGGATCACTGCACCAGAGCAGTTACAGGCAGACCTAAGTTATGGGCAGAACTAAGTTCTCTGCCTCACACATAACTTTGTGTTTAGGATATAGCATAGTTAGGGCAGCATAGTTAGGTCAGAGCAAGGGGAAGTTGCTCTGGATTGCACTCTTAATCTTTTTCTGCCATCATTCTGCCATCATCATCATCATCATCATCATCATCATCATCATCATCATCATCATCATCATCATCATCATTTCTGCCATCATTTTCATCATTACATGAAATCAGTTCAACCTTAAGTGTGAAGAGTTTACCTAGAAGTAAATCCCACTTTCAATGGTATTTAATTGCCAAGGTAGGATCTGTAGGATGGCTGCCCCAAATCATACGCATTTCTGCATCTGTGCTTGCAAAACCTTTTCTGCAGCCTGGCAAATTATACACAGAAGGGCCTGGATGCTGTTTGTAAAAACAAGGAAGCCTGCTGGGTTTAATCACCACAAGCAATAAGTCACTCCAAATCTGCTGCTAACAGCATTTTGGCATCTTTTATTAGTAACTATATAAAAACCCCCTTTGAATTTTTAAAATACATTGCAGCCCTTTTCGTTACAAGTGTCTGTACAGCAATATTCCGACTGACCTACATTCTTGAGATTACTTTTATGTTGGGTAGTTTCCCCTCCTAATGGCTAAAAGAACACACTCAGGCAATGAACTTGGAAAATTAGTCACTGGCCTTTCATTTCTGGGGCCAGAGTCAAATGCATTCCTTACTAGAACATCATATTCTGATCAGATGCCTGTAGGGTGCCGATGAAATGAGTTTCAGTGAGCTCCGTTCCTCGCAGACTACACATTTGCTTCTCGATGCAAGCAACATAACAATTTTTCTGCTTTATGAATGTTGGGAATTTCTGATCTTCCCACTTCACCACAGGGTGGGACCTTTTGTCAGACCTGAAATCCCTTGAAGTTAAGAAAAAAATAAGATTATATTTAAAAAATGGTGTTGCAATTCTTTCCAGTTGTTTCCAACAGCAGATGGAAGAAAAGAGCAATTGCCCATTTGCAATGCAACAGATAGCCTTGTCAATTCAGACTTTCTCCTGAACTGTCGCTTAAAGGATGGTTGTTATAAGGTTTTGTTCAAGTCTTCCATTCTGACTGTAGCTGACTAGAGCCAAGGAAACAATTCATCAACTATGTGAACTCAGGCAGTGGCATAACTCGGGTTTGCATCACCCAGTATGTGAGGCTGGCATGACACCATTGTCCCACCTAACCGGTCTTTTGGCTATAATTTGTGAGCTAATAGAGATATTTCAACACCGTTTGTTTCATTTCATTCTACAATAATGCAAGAATTCAAAAATATAATGCAAAATTTTGAAATATTTGGCCGGTAGTGATGTCACCTCCTCACATGTACATCACCCAGTTCGGCCCACACTCCGTAGCAATCCTATTGAACTCAGGCATGGTGAAACTGAAACATTTTCCTCCACACCATCCACCATCTTCAGGTTTTTATTGTAATACAAACTAAAGAAGTAAATATGCACTATAACATGAAAACTTTCTCCATTACAAAGAAAGAGCTAAATCAAGCATGAGTATAGTAGTTGGGATGTTAGCCAATAATCTGTGAAGACTAACACACCTCCTCACCTTTAAGTCTGAGAAATACTTACCACGTGGAATGGGGACATCTTTATATTGGGTTTCCTCACCTTTTCTCCATATTTTCCCTGGGTAATGGTCATGTTCCTTGTAGTCCAACATCAAGTGGGAACATAGAATGCAGATTTAGAAGGGCAGGTAACTGTAAGTGAAGAACATTTTTACCTTTCTCTTCTGGTCTTTACTTGCCTGGTCCCCCACTTCAAAGTCAATTCTTTATTGATGAGCTTAACTCTGAGGAGCTTTTGGAGTAGGTTTAGATTGGGTATGGGGAACTAGATTGGATGCGTACAATGCCTGAACCATCCCAATGCACCCTGATTGCTGCCCCAGTTCTCACTGGATCTGCTCTGTTGCAAACTCAAGAATGTCTAAAGAGGTTTTGAGGCCCATTACTGCTGGTCTGGAGCTCAGCAGCTTCCGCACCATCTGCAGCAAACCAGTGGATCCACTCTAACAATGGCAGCCTTGGCATTACGCTGGCAGATAGTGAGATTCAACAGCATAATGCAAAGATAGGATTAATTTTGCAAGATCTTGAAAATTCCTAAACTCTTACCAAACTTACCCTACAATCCAGAGTAACTACGGGAGCACGTAAGAGACTTTACGTGTACCCGTAGTTCCTGCACCACCAAGTGAAAACCTATGGGAAATTCATATTGCATTCCAGAGCAAATTGTTCTTACACCGGAGCAAGGACTCCCCGTAGTTACTCGGGATTGTGCCCTTAAACTAGTGTGAAATTTGAAACAAAAATTTGGTAGTTTCCTCCGGGAAAAAATTTGGAAAGATTTTCAAGAGACTCCAAGAATGTTTTGTTAAGACTATCACAATTTCTTGGGGGGGGGGGGGACAACAGGGACAGTTGTATCACTAGGGTTTGTGTCACACTGTGCGGGACCACATCATCCCCATAACGGACCGCCTCTACTTTTTTTGGCTAGAACATTTGATAGAAATGAGATATTTCAACAATGTTTATTTCATTGGATTCTGCATGAACCTATTCATCAAAGGATATATAACATGATATATATCAAAAGATATGTAACATAAAAATGTATATATAACATACATCATGATTCCAAAATATCAAAATTTTCACAATAGTTATGGTACCTTCCGCATCTGGTGCAGTCTGCACCCATCCTCCCCACGCCTGTGTAGTGTAACCACTGGGAGGAGAAAGGCTTACATGTTCTCTGCACCTAAATTCTGTTTGCAGATTTATCAGTGCAGATCAGGAAAAAAATTCACTTGGAAGCTTCCAGCATAAAGCAGACAATACCAGCAAATTGGAAGATTTGTGTATAACATAATAAAGAGTAATTTGAAGCTTTTGAAATCAATACCAGTTCTTTCCCTTGCTAGAATTGGTCAGTTTCTCATTGCTACAATAAGTGTTGATTTGTTGCCTTATTGTGACTGTATACACAATTTCAGCATATTCAAAGCAGTTGATGTTGTGAACTCACCAATTATATTATGGTGCATAATGTGAGGCCCACACAGTTCCTTTTTCTTCCAAATTATTTCCCCATTGCTTTCAACTTCATTCTGCTTCATTTTGTCATTCTGCTTCATTGCTCTCCAACTGCATCCTTTAAAAAAATATGCTTTGAAAAAAAATCCAACCTGCAGTCTCTTAAGAGGAAAAGACAGACCAAATGAAAAATTGCACCTAACTATCCAAGGAAGATAGTGACTGCCTAGAATAGTAATTCATTTAAAACACAGATGTGTACAGTGATTTCAAATACAACCCTAGCCTCGAGACAATTCAAGCAGAACTCCTTTATACAAAGTTGTTGCAATGAGTAACATCCTGACCTGAGCCAATAAAAAATGGCGAAGGAGTGTAAATCAATTCAAGAGGGAAGTGAATCAATTTTCAGTGAAGGAAAGATTCAGAGGACATTGTTTTATTCTTGACTTTTTAGGGCCTAAGAAAATATAGATTGACCTCCTTTCCAGTTAGGTTTTGCAAGCAGGTCTTGGAGAATTGGCTCTTAAAGAGACTGTTTTGGCATTAGAGGAATCTCACCTCAAGCTGGACAGATTTTGCAGCTTCAACACTGAAATGCTTAATTTCATCCAGTTACATACTGTATGCTTTGGAAACAGGGATCAAGGAATTTTATTGCCTGTCTGTGGGGAAAAAAAGTTTATATTCTATAAGTATAAACTAATTTTGTTCAGGTATCCCCACACACAAATACCCAGAACACAGAATTTGGTAGAAATTTAGGGCCACATTTATTAAGGTTGCAATTCTAACCACACTTTCCTGGGAATAAGTACTATTGAACACAATGGGACTTCCTTCTGACTCTACATGCTTAGGATTGCACTATAAATATCTACCCAGATAGCCATCAGTAAATGCAGTGGGTCTTGTCTGGGCATTATACCAGCCCCCTAGTGCAGACACCAAAGTTTTGTGTGAAGCCAACCTGGCTCCAAATCAGTGCTAACCCCAGCGAAAAGGGGCAAAGAAGCAAAATATTCTAAGCTGGGAATATTTCTAAGCTGGGAACCCTCAACAACAGGCATCCCAATTCCAGCTTGAGAGTTGATCAGCTTCCATTGCTAAGTCAGGCAATACAACCTATGGGGAACTTTGACAATCTCTTGTTGGTTATTTCCAATGCTTTTCTTAAAGGGTTGAATTCTCCAAAATGGGAAAATGGAGTTCCTCATGTGGGAAAGTCAAGAAACATGATGCCAAATGTGAAACCAAGAAATATAGTTGTGCTTTGGTATCCATTCCAGAACCCTCTGCAGACAGACAAATTCTGGTCCAGTATGTGCTCTGGATTAAAGTACAGATGTTCTCTGGTTGTGGCCAAAGATGTTACGCAATTTTTCTGGGTCTCAGAAAGGCCTGCAAAGGGATCTTTCAGATGCCTTCAGAGGCCTTTCTGAGGTCCGCAGAGGCCATTTGTGGCTTTGCAGGCCTCAAAACACTCCCAGTGGTTATAGGAAAACACATGAAGTTGCATTCAGTAGCTCAGAACTCCACCATGGGTTTGGAACCTAGAGTTAAACTCATGGGTTCTGAATCCAGAAATAAAAAGGATGAATCTGTAAATCCAGAGTGGTAAGATGCTTGGAAGAACCTGTGCAGATAGAGAAATAGGGAAAAACTAGACCAGTGTTTCTCAAAGTGGGGGTCGGGACCCCTTTGGGGGTCGCCTAGAGGTTTCCTTGGGGTAGCCTAAAGACCCCTAGTGCAGGGGGCCAGCTCAGGCTTGCCAGATCTCCTGCTGTAGCTGCACACGCACTGGGGCTGACCGACAGCCTTAGGGCCCAATCCTATGCATGCCTACTCTGAAATAAATCCCATGATAGTCAGGGGGGCCTTTATTCCTATGTAAATGTGGATAGGATTGCAGCTTCAGGGCCCAATCCTATGCATGCCTACTCTGAAATAAATCCCATTGTGTTCAATGTGTGCATAGAACACACGTTTCATTTGTAACAATGAAAATACATCCTGCAGATTGGATATTTACATTACGATTCATAAAAGTAGAAAATGACAGTTATAAAGTAGCAACGAAAATAATTTTATGGTTGGGGGTCCCCACAACATGAGGAACTTATAAAGATTGAGAACCACTGAACTTGATAGAAGGTTGCACAGAGGGGTGGTTGGAAAGCCACAACTGATCTGGAAACATTGAAGACAAAGAGAACAAATGGTCTTTGACAAGGATATATCAAAACAAGCAAGCAAGCTAGCAAACAAACAAACAAACAAATTAATATGATAACAGTATTGCCCCCTCTGTAGCAAATTCTGAGGAAGAATTTCCTATCCTTTAGGAAGATCTGGGATGCAGCAACTAGCCAATGCTAACATAGAGGTATCTTGCTGGCTGCAATTGAAAAAATTAATTATTGGCAGTGAAATAGTTCTTATACCAAACAAGAAAAATATTTGAATTATTTCAAATTATTTGATTTATTATATATATATATATATATATATATATATATATATATATATATATATATATATATATATATATATATGAAATGTTTGAATTCTTCGAAAAGATGAATTGAGACTCCATCATCTACCTGGTTGACAGCTGGTTCATGTTTCACAGGAAACTAATAAACACCATGATCTGCAGATATGGTGCAAAGCCATCTATTGAAAACAAAGAGCAAAAACTACAGTTGTTATGATCTTAAAGTGAAACATGGGGGAACCACCATTTCATTGCATCTTCTAGAGTTGTTATTCATTATTGGCAGCCCAGGATAATGTAGCAGTTCTCTTATCACATGAAGACATGGGAAGGTGAAGACACTGTGTCCCATTAGGCCAAACAGCATAAAACACTACAGTAGAATGGCACAATGGTTCCCAAATTTTGTCAGATCCCTACTCAATTTTTGGTGGGCAATGAAACTGTCAAGCTGATAGCCTGATACAGGAAAATGTATTGAGCCCTATGGAAATGAAAATGTGTGCAGTTATTCACATGGAGGGTGACATGCCTCACTACACTTCAAAGGGCAGGTTGAGTGGAATGCAATACCACCAGAATAATCCCAGTCTGATGAACATGGGCCCTATAAACACATGTCTCTGAAAAGCTGGCAAGGAGTCCTATGGAAAGTGAAACTGAGTAGGCAAAGGGGAAGCAAAGGGAAATACAAGGCAAGCACCATGTTCCCAATCCAATGTGGAGCTCAACAAAAGGGGGCAACTCACCATACTAAAAACACCTAGAAACCTGCACTGGCAAAGTGAAACTTTTTAAAAAGTCTCATCAAACCCGGCTAAGCCAGGTGAGTCCAGATGCAAAAGCATTTTGGAACCCATTGCTTTAGCAGAAATAAAAAAGTGGTGCTCAACCTTGTTCAGAGGAGCTATAATAGAACATATTCCATCCTAACTCAGCCCAAGTGTGAATAATTGTTTCTACTGACTTATAGCAGGCAATGCTGCTGCAAAAGGAAACGATCGTAGAGGCTAGATGGAACACACAATACACTTTGATTTTATTCATTCTTTCCTGCCATGTTTAAACGTTATCATGCTATCTCATAAGCCCTACGTTGTTTATTCCCATTCCAGATAGTTCCTCATTCCTTTGTGTGCACCTGGGTATGTGCCAGGGAACAGCTACATGCACATGCTGTCAAGTGTATTTCGATCTATTGTGAGGTTGTCAGCTGGTTTCTACCTGAGTACATCTCACTGGTTAATCAATGGGTTGGCACAGACTCCAGGTGCACTTCAAAGCCACACATTGTGGCTCGTCAGGTAAAATAGCAGTCAGCAGAAAATAACGGTGAGCATTGCAAAACAAACAACAAAAACCCCCAAAGGAGCAGTGCTTTCACAAATAAATAGAAAAATGCAGTCAAACATTCAGAGAGCCAAGAGACAGTGTCATTCACAGTCTAAAAATATCACAGATTAACATAAGAACATAAGAAGCGCCCTGCTGGATGAAGCCAAAGACCCATCTAGTCCAGCTTCCTACATCTCATAGTGGCCCACCAGATGCTTCAGGGAGCACAGAAGACAACAAGAAATCTGAATCCTGGTACACACCTCTGCATTTGACATTCTGAGCTAATGATTTTGCAAAAGTAAAGTTTAGAATTAAGTTGTTGGATTTATGGTCCAAATTTACTAAGCCTCTGTGCCCCTAGAAAATGTGTCCCACCTGGTTGCCTAAGAAGAGAGCAGAGATGAGTGAAAGCAAGGTTCCTCTTCCCCTCCCTTAGTTTCTGCTGCCCTGAATATGGTGTCCTCATTTGGCCAGGTAATTAGGCATAGGTAGGCTTAGGTTTGTAGGCTTAGGTAATGGGGCTATTTGAAATGAACTTGAAGAGCAGAGCAAATGGGGCTCCTGGAGTAGCTAAAAGTAAAGGTAAGGGAAAAGGGGTTGGGATTCTGCTTCTTCATAACTTGGCTCACAAGAGCCTTTTTAATATGCAGGTGCAGAGATGGGAAGGCTAAGGTGGCTGTGGTGGGACTCCCCTCCTCAGTATATTTACCACTGCATCTGAAACTACCTATAACATGGAATTAGGCCAAAATATCTGTATTTATTTGAAGATTTCCAAGCACTGTGGGCATATTCGTTGTCCAGAAGCAGGGTTGCCATATGCCCTGAAAAACATGGTCTTGATTTTGGAAGATTGAGTTCACATACTGGCAAATTGGACAGAGGGTCCTGTCCTACTTTTGTGGAAGAGAATTATGGCAACCCTATGCAGAAGCAATGTCCTTCTACTAGGTATTCTTAAAGCCAGGTCTGTAGGCTTACGTAATGGGGCTATACTTTGTGCATGTGGTGCAGGGACACATGAGACTTTGACTCATGTACTCTTATACTGTACCTGGTATAATGATTTGAGACACGTGTACTTGTATACATCTGTCACATATGACCATCTGTGTGCATCTGTCACATATGACCATTGAGGAGGACTCAGAGGCTGCCAGTGCTCTGCTGACAGCTATGAGTGGATCCTGTATTAGACTGGTGACAGACTGCCTCTGACGGATCATTCAGAGGCAGACAGCCATTCTGGACACTTAATAAGGAGCTGCACAGCCGGAAGGATGCCTTACAGAGCGACCCACTGGGGGAACCTAAAATGGATTCACTAGTTGTAGCGCCTCCTTCCGTTCAACCCCCTTTCTTCCCCAGTGTGCTTTGCCAGACTCTGTAGATATTTATTCTATGCCAATAAAGGTTCTATGTATGTATGTACGTACATATTTATGTATGTACTCCCACATCACTGAAGGAAGACGTAGGCTTCTGCTGCCTGGAACCCTATCTTGCTGAAGATCTGGGAAAGTGATCACAGTGCAGCCTGGATCACATATCACATATCCATCAGTAGCAAGCCAGTGTGGTAGGGTAAAGCTGTGGCCAATGTGGCAGAGTGAAGCTGTGTGATTCAGAGCCTCCATCCTCATGTCACCACTACAGATGCAGATAGTCACGGATGCTCAGTGTGAGATCATCAGTTAATATATATTAACATGGCCACAGAGGTGTACTTAAGATGTGGCATGTCAGGGCATTTATCCTAGGTACACTAAAAGGTGAAGCTCAATGGTGTAGTAAATGGCAGCAGTGGTATGCAGTGGTATGCAGAAAGCAGGCCTCCATCAGTCTTGAAAGACTATGGTATCGTGCTTGGCGCTGCATACGCTGCATGCGAAGCACGAAAGCCTGGGTTGGATTGTTATGGAGGATAGGCTGTTACCCAAGCAGCAAATCCCCCCTCCCCATGCCATTGAATTACTCCAATGGAAAGGCAGAGCCAATACGATTGGATCCAGCTGGCGTCGCAGAGCTGGGCTAAGGACAAGAGCTCACCCAGTTTTGTGGGGCCGACCCGGGTCTCAAACCCTGGCCTGCTGGTTAACAGGCACAGTGTCTTAACCGCTTGCGCCACCCACAGCCCTGGTATGCAGAGCAGCAGGCCTCTGTCAGCCTTGGAAGACTATGGTATCGTGCTTGGCGCTGCATACACTGCATGTGAAGCACGAAAGCCTGGGTTGGATTGTTATGGAGGATAGGCTGTTACCCAAGCAGCAAATCCCCCTTTCCACACCACTGAATTAGTCCAATGGAAAGGCAGAGCCAATACAATTGGATCCAGCTGGCATTGCAGAGCTGGGCTAAGGATAGGAGCTCACCCTGTCTTGTGGGGCCGACCCGGGAATTGAACCTTGGCCTTCTGATTAACAGGGACAGCGTAGGCAGCTTATATTGTCCCATCATCCTGGAAGTCATTAGACCCCTTGGTACGGCTGTGCTGACAGTTCATACTGGAGTATTTAGTATCTGCAATGGGTTCTGTAGTCAAATGTTAAATTCCGTCCACATTCTGGTAAAGCTAATGACACATAAATTTCTTTTTTTAAAAAGCACAGCTAGAATTGGATTAGAGCAAAAATAATCTTCAGAGATTTGACATACAAGATAGATTGCTGTACACTTTCCCGTCTGTCATTGCCACTCCTGCACAGAAATCGGAGATGAAAGTATGTTGAACTGAAGAAGGTAACTGAGACAACTGACTTGAAATTTTGCAATAATCTACATTTGGAAAGAGCAAGTCATTCAGTGTCTATATTTTGCAACTACCCATATTCTTTTTTAAAAAAAACTCCAATTGCTACAACTTCTGTTGCGGAGCGTATTCTTTTTTTTATTAGAGGGGAATATTACTGAGGAAATGTGATTAAAAATTAGATTCATAAATATCATTTGTAGTTTGCGAGGAAACAAAAGCAATTTCTTTTGAGCAGTAACCAAGCAACCACAATGAGAAATAAAGTCAACATTTCCTGGGAGAACGTTGTTGGATTTTCCCCCTCCGTCTTTTCTCTTGTGCATTATTTATTATCCAAAAGTAAGGTAAAGACAGCTCTGAAGAAACTCATCATAAAGTGTTAACGCACCAGGTAACAAATCAATGGTTGTTTAAAATGATTGTGCATGGCTGGGGAAAAATATATTTCAGTTTAGGGCACTAAATTCATTATGCCTTGGTGCATACTGAGTGAAAAAACACTGTCATCGTCATTAATGTGTTTATAAAGATGCTGGTGTTTCAAACACTGGATCAAGTGGTTCATTCTGAAAACACTTTTTTTCTTTTAATGTGTTCCTTGACAGTAAAAAAAAAAAGCTCAAGCGTTCAGGAAGCATTTTTTATATTAGTTTATTAATATAAAAAAACTATTGAATGCAAACTTTAGCTGTATTAATGGTTTTAATATTTCCAGTGGTGTCACTAAGGGTTGCATCATCCGGTGTGGGAGGCCAGCCTGTCACGTCACCATCAGTGATGCAACAGCCTGAATCACCACTTAATGCACTTACCCTACAATCCAGAGTAACTGCGGGAGCACGTAAGAGATGTTACGTGTACCCGTAATTACTGCACCACCTAATGAAAACCTATGGAAAAACAATATTGCAATCCAGAATAAATTGTTCTTACACCAAAGCAAGGACTCCCTGTAGTTACTCTGGATTGTGCCCTTAATAATCTTGCCCCATATCTTCTGGATCTAGAAAATGGTTGTTTGCTTTAGCAGTCATTCCCCTTGACAAACAATCCATCCATCTAATGAGAAATCAAAGTATGGCACAAAATGAAAAAGTATGTTTTTGGATTCCTCAAGAACGTAAGAAGAGCCCTGTCAGATCAGACCAAAGGCCCATATGGTCTAGCATCCCGTATCTTACAGTGGCCCAACAGATATCTCTGAGACCATACAAGACAAGATATATACTGTTGACACTCTCTTGCAGCTGGGATTTAGAATAGGCTCCATCTAAAATCTAGAGGCTACATATATTCAAGTACCCCTCTTGATTCACCATACCTTAAAACTGTGCCAAAATGCCCCTCTTTCAGCTCATATAGGCTTTCCCTCTTGCTTTATTCTCTGCAACTCTTGCCTCTCTTCCTGTTTAAAAACATGTTAAGAGATTTGTATAATGAATTGTGATTGAACCTTTTCCCAGATGCCTCTCCAACAACGCATATTTACTCTACTTCATCATTATAAAGTATGCAGGTATGCTTGCGCTAATACTTCACACTTATTAAACTCAATAGCAGGGAATAATTCAACAGAATGGCTGAAAATAATGAGAATAATAGAAGCAGATGGAATCCTGAGAATCTAGGAAAACTGGTAAATCACAGTTGCGGAGGCCGCATGTGCAAAACTATGTTTTAATCCTCTCTCTCCCCCTTAAAAGTGGGTAAAGACACCAAGCTGATATTTGAATTTCAAATTGAGAATTATACCGTATGTATTTACCAAGTTCCCCTGCGATATTTCATTCTTTACAGTGATATCACAGTATGTTGTGTTTTACATCTTTCCTGCTGTCCTTAAAAATTTATATAGGGTCAATCTCACTAGAAGAGTAGATTTGTGTGCTGGACATGAAAACCAACTTTCATTTGTACACTTCCATTTTCAAAGCAGATGTTACATTACATGTTACATTATTGAGCATTTCCTTCCACTTTATTTGTGCAAAAAGCGTTATGGGGATAAGCAGAACGTAACATGTACTTCTGTAGGACACATGTCACCTAGTAGGGTATGTAAAATGTTTACTACTAAACATAAAGTAAGTGGTAGAGCTATTTTTGTTTTTTTAAAAACGCCTGCATTTTTTTAAAAAATGCATGGGTTTATCCAAATCCTTGAGCATATTCGGTTAATAACTGAGATTTTTCATTTACTAGGCATATTTTTGTATTCTTTCTATAGAGCAATAGCAGGCACAGTGGGATAAGGACAGCTCCTGCTGTCCACAATTAAGAAAAAATAGTTATTACCTGGTTTTCGAGCTGTGTTGATCATTGCCAATTGCGGAGAGATTGGATCGCAAATAATGATCTTCCTTCTGTTTATGGAATATTCCTACCTCTTGATATAAACCAGAAATACTCCTTTCCCCATCTGCTTGCCCGTCTGAAAGCAAATACATAATTACGCCTGCATTAGTTAAGAATATCACCACAAACGATGACTCACGAGAGACAGAGAGCGAAGGTGGAAGAGAGATAGAAGAGCGACATGGTAAAAATATTTAGAAGGACAACACCTCATCCGCAAAATGAAAAAATGTGGTCATTAAAACAGTAGCAGGAAAATTAATAGTGACATTGACCTGTATAAAAATTGGCTATTTTGCAACAGCTGCTCCTGGATATCAGGTGTGCAAGGATCTCAAGCACTTTTAAGGCCTATTTATTTGAAAGGAAGAGAATAAAGATGTGTTTGAATATCTCCTATTGTAATCAGTGGGCCTTAAAAGACAGAATTTGGCTGGATGCCTAGTGTTAGAGTATTATAAATCTAGCGATGCAAGAACCCAGCGTTCTTCTTGTTATTGTTTTTTTTTTTTGCTTGTTAACTCCATGCACATTGAAGGCACAACCAATTAAGATAAATGCTACTCCCACAGCTTACTACTATTCAAACATCCCCACTGTTGTAGCCATACCACCAGAGAACATGTTTAAATATCCTGCAGGGTGACAGTCCTTCTCTGGGTAAGAGAACATGTGTTTCCTAGATTGGAAGCTGTGACTGGCTGCATTCCTAAAGACACTTTCCTGGGAGTAAGACCCACTGAATATAATAGTTCTTATTTTTGAGTAGACATGGTTAGGATTGTGCTCACTGTCTTGCTCGGGATGACCATATGCCTCATAAACCCGAGGATAAGTCCTTGTGTCCTGGGAAAAACTATAATGTCCTCCTTTTCCTTGTAATTGGGCAGCACATGTAACTTTCTTGTAATTAATAAATTATATGTAATAGTTTAAAATTTAATATATTGTTTAAATTAAGCACATGAAAACAATATGTGTGTTTTTAGCTTTATTTTATAATGTCTGACATTTTTTGTGGATGTCCTACATTTGGGGGGTGGCTTGTTCTCTTGTTTTGGTTATGACATATGGTCACCCTGGCCTTGCTAGGTTTACCCGGTTGGCACAAGTGGACCAGGGAAGGAGGATCAAGGTCAGGGAAAGTACTCTCCCTGTCTCTGTCTTGTTCCTCCAATTTCCACCTTCCTCCAGTACCTAGCACTGACTTACTAGCATAGAGCCTCCTTTCTAGTTCTATGGCATGGTCATATGTTGCTTGTGATAGTGGCCCAGTCATGTTCAATGACACTTTGGCTGCAATCCAGAGCAAATTCAGCCTGCTCTGACCTAACTGCACTCTCCTAACTATTCTGTATCCAGAGCAGAAAGTTATGCTGAATCCAGAGAGTCAGGAAGCCTGGGCTGCCCTAACTGCTCCAGAGCATGCTAAGTAATTGACACAAGGGGAAGACTTGCTCCTGAGGAGACACCCCTCAGATCTCACTGAACAAGGAACAGCTGTGGTGCCTACAGTGGTGACATGACTCTGCGCATCACCTGGTGCGGAAGTCTGTGCGTCATCCCTGGGATGCGCCCCCCCCCCACCTGGACTGCACAGTCACCAAAGTTGGCGCCTGCGCAGTTGTTTCTGAAGCCAACTGGCTTCAGAAAGAGTACTGCGCAGGCACCATCTCTGACACCTGCACAGTACTTTTCTGAAGCCTTTTGGCTTCGGGGGAGACTGTGCAGGCGTCAGAGTTGGTGCCTGTGCAGTACTCTTTCTGAAGCCATTCGGCTGCCGCTCCGCCTCCTGAGTGAAGCTGAATGGCTTTGCAGAGGCGTGGACTTTCTCTGCTCTAAGGAAGTCTCCTCTGAAGCTGTTCGGCATGCTCAGTGTGTTTCTGCGCAGTGCACCTCAGATGGCCGTTCAGGCCAGCTCCTCAGACAAGTGGCAGCTTCTGGCTGATTCTCCGCCTTGGAGCAGGCCTGAATGGGGGTGCTGACGCCCGGGGCCTGCCAAAGGACAGTCAAACTCCTCCGGCACATCACCCCATACGGAGCGCATCCCCAATGCAGCCCACACCAGCCGCACCAGTCTGGGGACGCCACTGAGTGCCTGCCTTATAAGGAGTCCCTGATGAGATGCCAGTACATTCTACCGTGAATACAAGGGGCTTCTTGGAGTGGCCTGCTGTATCCTGAGGTTTGTGGGCAGCTGTAGTTTGTTCCATATCCTGAGGTTGAGAGGCAGGGGTTGCAGCTAGGCTGGCCAAGAACTCAGATTTTTGGTCAACACTGCCATTCTTACTCGGGCCTTATCATGGACCCCTATGGGTCTACTCATTACTATACCTGCTCCTGAGGTGGTATAACTCTGAGGGCTGGAAGAGGGCATTTCTGCCTTGGAAACAGGCTCTGGATTCAGAGTAACTGCTCTGCCCTAGGCAATGCTAAACATGCCCTCAACTTGCCTCTCCTGAGCTGCTTAGGCTGCCCCAGTTAGGGCAGAGCAGGTCCACCTCTCTTAGGGCACCCTATCTTGCCTTGCTCTGCCCTAAGCCTCCTTCAGAGTAACTGGGCTGGAGCATCTTGCAGTTGCTCCAACCTAGTGTTAGATAGGGCAACCTAAGGGCTCTTATGTGGACAGATTAGTTGCTCTGGATTGGGCTGTTTGTGCTGACTTTATGTTGCCGGAACACTAATTCTGGAAGGAAAAGGCCCTCTTAGGATTGGTCTGTTAAAACCCAATATATACTTTGCTTTCCTTTGTTTTTCCATATGTCTCTTATGTTCTTTTTTTCATAGATAGTTGAGCTTGCTTTTAGCCTTTCATGGCTTTTTTGTCAGTGAAACATTAACGTTCAAAGAGTAAGAGGCTCACACTCGGCTGTTCTCATTCATGCATTCATTTCAGAAGCATCGGGAACACGAAAAGTCTTCGAGCTCTGTCGATAGATACTGTGTTTTATGTTTGTCTGTTTAGATACTGAACACAAGGTTGTTCAATCCATTATGTATAACCTTCCTTCACAAGATCCCATCTGACCTGTGGCACTCCAGACTTTGACATGGATTATTAAACAGAAAGGAGCTCAGGATGAGATAACGACAAACCCGTTTTGGTTTTCATTTTTTATGCTATATAATTATGTGCAGGCATTGCAATTGTAGTTTATAGTTTGGGGAGTACTGCATACCCACACAGGGTTGCCGACCGTGAACTTACAAGCTTTACTAGAACCCATTGGATTGCCCTATAACATGCCCTAGATCAGTGGTATTCAGGCATTTCAGCTTGGGACCGTCTTTCAAATTTAAAAATCTGTCCAGGACCCCCATCAAATTTACCTCCATGTCTGCGCAAAAGTAAGTCCCATTGTATTCAATGAAACTTACAGGGCAAGCCTAAACATGTCTACTCAGAAGAAAATTCAATTGTGATCAATAGTACTTACTCCCAGGAAAGTGTGGTTAAGATTGCAGCCTTATTCTCAGAAAAGCCCAGTGCCATATTCCAAGATGGTGGATACCACCCTCTTGTGACCCCTCTCACCTAAGTTTGTGACCCCCCAAAGGAGTCCCGACCCCCACTTAGAATGCCACTGCTCTAGAAGTTTTGCCCACAGAGGTGCTTTCAAATTCAATTTTAAAAGCCAGCTTGGAAGGGAGAATTTCCTTTCTGAGTGGCTTTTTGTGAGAAGTTTGGGTTAATTGAATTGGGACCATTTTGGTGGTGTTGTGTTCTTCTCAGATTGCCCTCTGAAGTGAACTAAGGTATGCTTCCATAGTCTTGAGTAAATACACATGTACAGTTCAGTTTCACTTTCCATAGGGCACAATACATTTTCCCCTTTAGCTTTCAATTTCATAACCCACCAACCCCCTGGTGGATCCTGACCAGTGCTTCTTTCTAGAAATAAAGGTGGGGCTACTCACCATGAAGACATTATTTGTTATCATAGGCATGTCTACTCAGGGGACACTGGTGAATACTCACTCAGTACTGGTGAGGACCCCCTCAAAAAGACCCCTGGTCCTGACCCACAGTTTGGGAAACCTTTCGTATGGTGGTTCATCAAATAATAAACCTCCTTCAAAAAAAAACAAACAACTATCTTCCTTTCCCCCTTCTTCATACAATGTTTCAGCAGCAAAACTAGTATGCAGGTTGTGTTTTTCCAGTTAAAATGGCTCTCCTTTGTGTGTAAACATAATTTAAAGGAAACCAAGTCATAAAAATATAAATCAATGTATTTCCGATGCTGACTGTATTCTGAATATTTTTCATTATACAGAACTTAATTGAGATTTTACAGCTTCAGACCTTCATCTCACAAGCCATAGCTATTTTTGTTTCTTTCCCCTTTCTCCTCTGCTTGGCATTTAGTTTCTGGGTTCCTCAACAGAGTGTTTACATGAAGTGTCAGGAGCAAGGAAAAAAAATTCCAAGGTATTAAACCGCCCTGACAGAGTTGTTCTCTGGAGCAGTTGGAAACACCACAGAGGTCATATAGCAGACTGACACATGTTATTCCACTGCAAGCTGAACATGTTATTCCTTTGCAAACCCCGGGAATTACAGTATGAGAAATCAGTTCTACTGAAGCCAAGAAATCTAAGGGGGTTTGATCAAATACCCATAAAAAAACCATAGATAAGATCATTTAGTGTTAGATTCGATCAGGCTACAACCAACCCAGTACCAACACCTCTAAGTAAATGGTTCCTCTGAAAGAATGGCACTGGCAAGATGGCCTGCACCATTCCACCATGGCCAAGGAGGAATGGTGACTGATGGAGCAAAGGTAAACACTAGGTATGGGAGGTAAGTCACCCCCTTTGTTACTTGCTCCTTGCCTTCATAACGCCTCCCAGCAAGGTTCTCTGTAACCAAATATTTTTATTACATAGGGTTGCCAGAATTCTCTTCCACAAAATTAGGACAGGATCTTTTGTTCCATTTGCCAGTACGTGAACACAATCCCAAAAAATCAAGGTTGTCCCTGTTTTTAGGGATATATGGCAACCCTATTATTTCAGAGAACAGAAAAATGACCCAGAAGATGGGCATTAGTGAAAGTTATTTTAGCACAAGGGCTAAGAACCCAAACAAAACTGATACACAATCTGTTGACACCTGACATGTTTCACCATGTGGCTCCCTCTTTACCTGGTGGTGCTCTAATCCTGTGGTCTTCAAACATTTTCATTCCTTCAACCTCACAGCTGAAGCGTTACAACCCCATTGGGGGTTACAATCCCAAGGTTGTAAATCACTATTTCAGAAGAGGCACAACTTGCCTATCAACTGGCATGCACAGGTCATGAAATGCATAAAATGCATTAATTAACATGAAACAGAAATAGCAACATCAGATGCATCTCTCCAGCCCCAATATATAGTCGAGGAGTAAATATACATTAGTATATTTAGTATATGTAGTGTGAATGAGTTTCCCATGAAGCACCATAGATGAAACCATGCGTCTGCTAAATTCCCCAATCCAATTGTTTTTCCTATGTAAAAAACAAAAGACAATTATTTGCAGAAACAATATAAGTCAGTCTGAGAATTGTTGGTAGAGTAATAAGAAAGGGAAATAGATAAATTAATCCCTCTGGCTATGTTTGCTATATACATCAGTTTAGGATTTTGAAGGGAGGGGGAAAACTTCTTATTCTGCAATCTACAGAGACAATAGGAGTCTGTGAAAATATCACTATTGGGAAAGCCATGTTTACAACAATAAAACTCAAGAACAGCAAATCTGAAAATATATTTTTGGGCTGCAATGTACGTACCTCAGAGAAAATATTTACGATTGTGTTACAAGCCTTGGAAGATAAAGAAAAATGCTGATCGAACTGCAAAGAATGCATAGTCAATGGTGTTGGAATATGATATTAAACTATACCTAGGTGTTTAACTTGTTTCCCCCCTAAGCCAATGTTTCTCAATGTTTGTCCTTGTACCACTTCACATTGTCCACCTTTTCAGAGTACAACTGGAAGCAACTGGTAATATCAACATTATAAGTTACTTTCGGGTTAGGTTGCTAAATGCAATACAACAAAAACAGTAAGAGGTTTGGGGTGGACAGGAGTTTTGAGCACAGAAACGCATGCCTTGGCGCCTCCCACCACAGTTAATTGTGTCATGTTCATGATCTCACTGCCCAGTGGTGTAGCTAAGTGGGGTGCAGGGGGTGCAGTTGCACAACGTTACAAGCTTTAGGAGGCTACAAGCTGAGCTTGACACTAGTGACTTGTGAAAAACAGAGTATGTGTGAATGATAATACCATCATGTCATATATCATTGGAAAGGTAATTTAATGCAGAATGCAATGAAATAAACTGCATTGGAATATCTATATTCTGTCAAAAGTTATGGCCAATTAACCAGAAAATGAAAATACAAAAGCCGATGGAACAAAAAGTGGACTCAAACTTCTTAACTCAAACTTTCCCATGATACTGATGGCTCTGAGAGCCAATGAGATGTAATTCTAATACTGTATGGAACTAATAAGGTGTTAATATTAATAAGACCTCATTTCCATATACAGTGGTACCTCTCATAACAAGCGCCTCACATAACAAGCGTTTCACATAATAAGTCTAAATTTCCAAGGAATCTTGCTTCACAAAACAAGTTCCGCTTCACTTAACAAGCTCTTTTGCATCCCTGATGCTCTGCGCAGAGGCTGTTTAAAAGGGGTGCCAGCCAGCGCTGGCATCACCAAGGATGACATCACCTCTAGGGCTACATTTTGAGCTTTGCACCAGGCTACATGATCATCAGCTACACCACTGTTGCTGCCTTACAGCTAGTGTCCAGGAATCCTGCAAGGCCACCAGATGCCACCTCGGGTTACCACTGGTGGTAGCTATACTACAGGTTGAGGAACACTTCTCTAAATGAATCCAGTATGAAGAAGAGTGACAATGTCACAAGAAAGGAGATTCCGGTTGGATATCCGGAAAAAATTCCTGACGGTGAGGGCGGTTTGGCAGTGGAACAGATTGTCAAGGGAGGTGGTGGACTCTCCCTCACTGGGGATCTTCAAGCAGAGGCTCAGCGAGCACCTGTCATGGATTCTATAGGAGGATTTCCTGATGCAGGCAAGGGGTTGGACTAAATGATCTATTAGGTCCCTTCCAACTCTAGGATTCTATGATTCTAATGTCTTATGACACTAGACTGTTGGGTAGTCTAAAGAGATTAGAATGTCTTTTGAAACCAAACTTGACCCTTAAACCCAACTGATACTTGTTATGTCCTAATCCTGCCCCCACTTCTGCACTGGCAGAGGCTATTATAAAAAACATTGCGAAAGAGCAGAAGTTAGCTAGCAGAAAGGCATGTACTATCCAGATGTGTTGGATCCAGGTGGAATATGCTCTGGAGTAGATAAGGGTTGAAGCATAGGTTTACTAAATGTCCCAGAAAACCAGGACTGTCCTGGTTTGGGGGATGCTGAGAAAGATGAAAGATTTGAAAGCCCCATGAAGCTCAAAATATTGACCACTTCTGAATTTTAAGAAAGAGAATAAAGGTCATGTATATGGTTGCAAAAATTTGAAATTTGACAAGAAAAACAGCACATTACAGTAGGTTTTTTTAAAAAATGAATCTCCGCAAACATTTATTTGTGGCTGACATTCCTAGGTTTTGCCCGTCTATAGAAATATGTGAGCTTTTCTGGACAACTGAACAGATGGTTCACAAAGGGTTGAGTTATTACAGACATTTGCCTTCAATTGTGAGCTAAAATTTGACTCCAAACTGTGGGATGCTTGTGCGTCAATGGATGCAAAGCTGAATTCGACTTGGTGAAACCAGATTGCAAAGGCTGATCTTGGGGTATAACACTCCCAGTTCAAAACAATATAGAACTTCATTCAGGGCAACTCCTGTGGCCCTTTAAAAGGAGAATTTCACTCCAAAGAGCTGTTTTATTTTAATTCCATATGTACACTCCAGCCAACTTCAGTTGCACCAAGGGAACTCTTGGAGTTGTTATTACAAACTGCTTGCCAAAGCAGCAAGTTCTAAGAGTGCCAATCATCAATATTTGAAAAGCACAAAGCCATTTCAAACATATGGTATAATTATTATTTTTTTAAAGAACAAATTGTGTTCTTTTACCCTCTTTTAAGTTGTACCTGCATAAGATTATGATGGTCAAGGTAAGCAATTTGAGGTCAGCATGATCCACCAGAAATAAACTTTTGGAATACAACATGTAAAGATTTTCAATTATGCCTTCAGTACCAAAAAAAAAAACAAAAACACAACACCATATGACATGTGTTGTCTTAAAAAAACAGCAACACATACAAAACTGGCTAGTTGCTAAATACTGCTCCTTTATCAAGGAAGAGCAGGGGGTATCCTTTGACATTTCCTGTCCCTACACAGGGCAAGCTGTGGAAGCTTGGTGTAAGGAAAGTGGAGATAGGAGATTGTATCCCTCTCCCACAATACCTCTCACAATACACAATACTTCTGTCCGTCACAAGCTGGGTACACTTATGCACCGCACCCATCTCCCCATTCCTATGACGGTGTGGGGAGGCCACCACATGTTGGTGCACTGGACTAACCCCCACCCCTTGAGTGGCGTAGAAGTGGATTAGGCAGTGCACAGAAATGTGCTCTTTGCAATCCCCCTGCAATGACACCCACGTTGAGAACCACTACACAAATATGCCCGCAAAATGAGCCATACCTTTACAAATCCCATAAGCCCCACTGTATTCAACGAGACCAACTTGGAAGTAAGCCCCAGTGTGTCCAGTGAGACCTACTCAGGAGTAAGCTCCACTGTGTTCATGCCAGGAAAGCAGCCTGAGTGGATCATGCCCAAGATGGTGTCACCCTGGGGATCACGATTCCCCCTTGCCAACCAGCCCAAAAAGGTTCCTTGGCCGGCAAGTGCCCAAGGGTCTGAATCCGCCCACACCACGTCTGGCAGAGTGTTGACTTGTTGACTGTGACCTCTGAGGAAGCCCACTGAGGGCGCTTCCCGTAGGGTGCTTCCCTTTAAAGGCTGGAGTGACAGAGGTTACCCTCACTTAGGGCTGGAAGGGGAGAGCCCTTTCCCCCCCCCCTCATTTCCCCACAGGAGCCTCAGGAAAAAAGGGCAGCTAGGCTTGGAGAGCTGAGTGAGGGCCAGGAGCCCCAAGCCAACCTCCCCACTCTGCCAGGGCTTCCTGAGGTGCACCTTCTCCCATCTTCCCATGCTTTCTGAGTGTGTGCATGTGTATGTGTGTGAGAATGCTTGGTGTGTGTATGTCTGTATGTATCTGTGTTTTTGAGTGTATGGTGTGTGTGCATGTCTGTGTGTGTGCGTGTGTGTGTGCATGTGTATGTGTGTGTGAGTGAATGGTGTCTGTATGTATGGATGTGTGTGTGTGTGAGAGAGAGAGTGCTTTGAGCCACTTTCATGTGTTTGGGTGCAGAAAACAGGTATTGGAGTGACTGGAGCATCTGCGCGGGAATCATGTCTGCTTACAGGAAAGCAGTACAAGTGTTTTTAGCCTTTATTTTAACATGTCCTACTTTTGTTATACATTTTTTTCATGTCCAACATTTTTTTTAACATGTCATGAATTTTTGCTTGGATGTCAGGAGTTTGGGGGGACCTTGTCCTCTTTTTCAGGTTCAGCATCTGGTCACCCTGAGTTACCAGAGATAGATAGTCTACCCACTTTGGTTGCAATTCTAAGAAATTTAGACTGGCCTAACTCAAATGGCATATCTTTCCGTGATGGTGTGGGGAGATCAGCTTATGCCTGTGCAGTGGCCTACTCCTCCTTCAAGTGGGGCAGAAGTGCCTTAGGACACTTTTGTGACATCCCTAGGTCAGCCCAGGACTTATGCTGGGGGTTAGGCCGGCCTAAGTGGAGATTCATAGAATCATAGAATCCTAGAGTTGGAAGGGACATAGTAGGTCATCTAGTCCAACCCCCTGCCTGCAGCAGGAAATCCTCCTAGAGCATCCCTGACAGGTGCTCGTCGAGCCTCTGCTTGAAGGTGCAATCCTACGCTAGGTCAGAACAACTCATCAGTCTCCCCATTCCTATGGTGATGTAGGGAGGCAAGCACGTGTCTGTGCACTGGCCTAACTCTCCCCCAGGAGTGGTGCAGAAATGCCCTACAGCACTTTTGTGACACCCCCAAGGCAGCCTGAGATTTCTGCTGGAGATTAGGCTGGCCTAACTGGGGTTTAGGATTGCTGCCTCAGTTCTCAGTTCTGAAAACATTTTATTGGCTAGAATTTGCTGGCTATTATGGTCAAATATTGCCATGTTTAGGGCATGGGCAACCCAATAATATCCCTGGTAGTGCTGACAGATGCAGCAGCACCAAAACTTTCATTCCCTTCCTCTATTTCAATTCCCACTATTTTCCTGGCATAGACTGCAGTGCATCCAAGTTGGGCTGTGCAGCTCTACACAGAGGATAGGAGAAGGTGAAGCATGGCTCTGCCAGTCCCAACCCTTTCTGGGCCAGTTACTCTCTCTGTCCTTCCCTTCCTCTGTCCCTGGGCAAGTGTACCCTACAGATCCTTTCCACTGTCAGAGTTTTAACCTTACATCAGGCTAAGTCCGTACGAAAGTTCAGCTCTGGAAGACCACTGGGTTGAGACCTAAATCTCATCTTCCTTGGGAAAAAAAGATAAGAATCTCCCGCTCCAAACCCCATACTTTGGAGACAATTATGCCAGATCTTGTACAGCAGAACTGAAATGAATACCCATTAGCAGGGTTCATGTTTTTCAGAGTTTTCTGTTGAATCGCTTAAATCTCCCTCTGTGACACCGTACATATCATGTAACAATCTTGGGAATAAGTAGAGGTTTGCGGCAAACAGAACTGAGAAAAACAAATCTCCGAAAAGCCTTGGGTTTTACAAATAAATACTGGTCTTTTCCCCAACCTCCTCCTTCTCTGAGAGAGCTGTATGCTTTGCAGAGATTGTCGTAAGCTACCTGCTCAGTCAGGTGGAACTTAGCCATATGTTGTCTCAGGGTTGATGGAGATGGGGAGGCAGATTCAAGGCCCAACCTGTGATTTTTCCATTAAAGGGGTATAAGCCAGCTCAACTGCCCACCAGTTTGGGTTGGAAGACCTAAGAATCGACAGCAGACAATTATTCTATTCTCATATCGGTGACAACACCAATTCTTAAGAAGAATTCGGAATTGAATTCTGCAAAACTGAAATAATTTCCAGCAAAATTGCCAAAAGCCTAAGCCAGTGGTTTCCAAACTGAATAGTGGATCTAGCCAGGCAGGGGGTGGGAGGGGGTCGCAGAATCTGCATGAGAAACCTTCTGCCCTATACAATGTACAGTGGTACCTCTCATAACAGGAGCCTAACATAACAAGTGTTACACATAACAAGTCTAAATTTCCAAGGAATCTTGCTTCACATAACAAGTTCCACTGCACTTAACCAGCAGTTATGCAGCCCTGATGCTCCGCGCAGAGGCTCTTTAAAAGGGCTACAGGCCAGCACTGCTGCCTCTAACTGCCCCCAACTTGGGAGCAGTTGCCTGGGGGTGCCAGAGGCAGCTGCCCCTAACTGCCCCAAGTGCTGCCATCAGCCACCTTGAACATCCAGAAGCAGCCCAGGTAAGCCTCCCAGGAAAGTGTATTTGATTGCAGCCTCCTAACCATGTCTATTCAGAAGTAAGCTCCATTGTGTTCAATGGGTCTTACTCCCAGGAAAGTTTCTTTAGGATTGCAGCCTAAGTAGACTTGATAGGATCATGCACACTGAATGGAGTTTTGAATTCAATTCCAGTGTTTTGTCATCATTTTTACATCCATATTTTTATATGAAAAATATAAAATATTTTTATATGAATATTTTTTGAGACAATTAGAATCAATTGTCTGAGTTTCCATTGTTTCCAATGGGAAAATCCACTTCATTTAAAGAGTGTTTCACTTAAAGAGTATGCCTCCAGAATGAATTAAGCTCTTTATGTGAGGCACCACTGTATAGGGTTTTAGCCCCAGTGGGAAGCTGCAGCCAATGGGCAAGTAGGTCAAGGGAGCTGCTAGTTAGTTGGAAAGGTTTGGGAACCAGTAGCATATGCCATAACCAGAAATGATGTGCATGGTTAGAGGGATGACACTGTACAATGACACAGTTGAAGGAGCTGACCTAAGTCAGTGAAAAGCAGCAAAATCCTAAATGCAAATAGTATGGTTATGTTTTTAAAACTACTTAAAATAGTAAATGGCACAGTCTTATTTGGATGTCATGCCAAGAGCTCACATAATCCTATTCAAATGAAATAGGGCATTACATCACTAAATTCTAAGCCTGCCTTTGCAGTGACACCAGTGCAGCAATGGCCAATCGGAACATCACATTACTTATGCACCCCTCCCGCTACACCAGTGGTTCTCAATCTTCCTAACGCCGTGACCCCTTTATAAGTTCCTCATGTTATGGGGACCCCCAACCATAAAATTATTTTTGTTGCTACTTTATAACTGTAATTTTGCTACTATTATGAATTGTAATGTAAATATCTGATATGCAGGATGTATTTTCATTGTTACAAATGAAATGTGTGTTCTATGCACACATTGAACATAATGGGATTTATTTCAGAGGATTGGGCATAGGATTAGGCCCTGAGGCTGCAATCCTATCCACATTTACATGGGAGTTAAGTCCCCCCTGACTATAATGGGTTTATTTCAGAGTAGGCATGCATAGGATTGGGCATTGGATTGTCAGTCAGCCCCAGTGCATATGCAGCTACAGCTGGAGGTCTGGCAAGCCTGATCTAGCCCCCTGCACCAGGGGTCTTTAGGTCACCCCCAGGAAACCTCTAGGTGACCCCCACTTTGAGAAACGTTGCGCTACACCATTTAATCCCTTCCTTGCCCTCCCCGCTGCATTGGACTTACCTGCTCCAATGGAGCATGACTTCTGACATTGTTTTTGCTATCACAAGGTATGTGTTTTTAGCACTTTAGTGACAACACATGTTGGCACATATGTTTGGCTGGTGCAAGACTTAATAAAGACTGAGCCATAAGTGCTCATTCCTGCTGCAGTTCTAAGGGCATAGAATTTATCATGTTCAAATAACTTGCTTTGATATTTATGAACTGCTATAGCAAATTCTCATTAAAATTAGAAAATATTTGTTACTCAAACTAGTTCTTAAATCAAAGCAGATGAATAATGAATAGAATGTTATTTATTCATTAAAATTATTTTCTCCATCTTGTTTAGTGTGGCTCACTATGAGTTCAATGTATTTAACAAGGCATTTAACAATGCCTGTTAAACCTGAATCCCTGAATGTATTTAACCTGAATGTATTTAAACCCAGTGAGCAACTCCAGCCCAGGTGGTACTTACTGGGTGTCTATTGCGCATGATCATGCCTGGAGGAGCAGCCTTGTTCTGGTCACTGCTCTGGAGCAGCTATGGGCAGTCCAGGCTTCTGGCTTACTCACTGCTCTGGATACAGAATAGTTGGGCAGCCCAGCTACGGCTCTCCTCACTGCCCTTACTCTGGATTGTGCCCTAATACTGTTATTTAACTCAATATGCATATTCACAAACTGCTTAGAAGAAATGAGACAGCAGAAGCTCATAATCCAGAAGTAAAATGCTGCTCTGTGTAAGGAGATTAGAAGCAGATGCTATTTATTTTTCAATCAGGATGCTTTTTTCCTTAAACAAAGGCAAGTTCAATTATTCTTCACAGAAAAATAGGAGACAAATGATCCATCCATTGAAATTCTGACTAATCAACCTAAATGATCAGCACTTTGAATTAGATAAATACTAGCTATATAAATATAACATTCATCGCAAAAGCCTTATCATAAATAAAGTATATGGGGGTATTTGAGGGTTTGAGGAGTCTCTTTTTTTATCATTACAGTATATATTATAACACAGGTTCCCAAAATGTGTGTTGCAACATGCTTGGGCTCTGTGGTGCATTCACATGGGGTGCCATGATGCCTCCAATGGTTTTTCCCACAGACTCCTACCAGTACTGCCATTGTTGATTATGCAAGATCTATTGAGATTCGGGTGCTGTCCTGTTTCACACAAAATCTCATGCAACTCAAGATGTCAGCACCTGGCTGAGCCAGAAACAAGAGTCGATGTGCATGACCAGGAAGTTTGGGAACCACTATATTACACTAATCCTAATTTCCTGTTAGGCTACCCTAAGCCTGGCATAAGTCCTGTGCTGACCTGGGGATATCAGAAAAGTGCCATAAGATACTTTCGCACCACTCCTGGGAGAGGATTAGGCCAGAACACAGACATTCCCTTGCCTTCCTACATCACCACTGGAATGGCAAAACCAACAAATTGTTCCGGTTTAGGATTAAAATTAGGATTTCACTGTAAGACCCTAAGTTAAATACTGGTTCCTTTTCAAAGGTTTGGCTGGATGTTAAAATATTTGGAAGTTGGAACAGCTTGGGATATATTAGTACCAGTCACACAAACCTTAGTGATGCCATTGATGCAACTTGTGAATGCCCCAACTGGATCATCATAACTTTGGATCTACAATTTTCTACTTTCTCTACAAAAAACAAGAGCAGTCTGATCTTTCCCTGAAGCTTATTAACGCCTACTGTGACTATAACACCAACATTTATGGTCACAAATAGATGGCAATGAGGAGTTATGGCAAGTTGAATTTTAATTTAAAAATCATTTTTATTGACCATATCATATTCCAGGAGAAATGATAAAAAGGTGTGGGAAAACAAGACAAAAAATGGTTAATGTTTTTCTATAATGTATTCTTGTTTGTCTGGTAATATGAGACATCCCACTGTTAGACAGTATGTTTTCATGTACTGCAAAGGGAAAATAAGGACACAAAAAGCCTATATACCTCCAGCTGCTAAATTAACACTGTAAATAGAACCATTGGAATTATATCTACATAGATATTTACCAAAATATGTAAGGGCTGTAGCTGTCCTTTTCAGGATGTATTGTGAATATAATAGACAAATTAATATGTCATAACTCTATGAGTGGAAAAGAGTTTTATAGCCCAATCCTATAATATTAGTAGTACATACTGGCAATAGCCCAAGGCAGCTTACAATGCTTTTCATTTTTCCCCTCCTCCAGCTGTCACAACAATCCTGTGAGGTAGGCGACTGAGAGAGAGTGACTGGCCCAAGGTCACACAGGACGCTTCATGGCCTAATAAGGATTTGAACCTGGATCTTCCAGGTCTCAGTCCAATTCCATAATCACAACACCATCTTGGCTTTCCTCCTGACTCATCCTTTTAATGGATGTCCCTCCAAAATGGTAAACCTTATGATGCCTGCTGACCCTGAACATGATGTTATTTTTAACACTAGGCCTTGCGCAAGGTGTTTTGTCCCCAAACCATGATTATTCCCAAGCATAGGGGTTGCAAAGTGGACTCCTCATCGATAGTTGTTTTGCTTTTCACTTGCTTAGCTGACTGCTTTGAGACACCTAGAGATGAATGCTCATTTTGAGTGGAATTAGTGTACACTCTTATTTGAATGTATGGAGATCTAAAGAGGAATCAGGGAAAATAAGAGGCCATGCTGAGAATATCACATAGCTTTGAAGGAAAGGGCAACCTTTGACAACTGTTCTTTTCATCCAGCCAGCTGGACCAAACGTCAGATGGAGACACATGCTTCTCTTTCAAGCCAGTCATCCCTTTCTGGGATGACAGATGGTGCCAGTAGTATCTTTATCAGTTAATTCCAGTATGGTAACTTCTCTCTCTCTCTTCCATGAAGCCTAAACTAATTTCATAATTGACCCACTGGTGGTAGCCACTAAGCTTTTTTCCTCTGATTAAAGTACTAATATGTTCTCATAGATCAGTCTGTGTTGTCTGACTATTGCTGATTCAAAATTAGGATGTAGATGCAGCATAACTGGAGTAATTGCTTGACTAAGGGTGCAATCCTAACTTAGGCCTGCACACCTCATCAGTCTTCCCCATTCCTGTTGTGATATAGGGAGGCAAGCGCATGTCTCTGGACTGGTCTTGCCTCCCTCCAGGAATGGGGCAGAAGTGTATGACTGTACTTTTGTGACACCCCAGGTCAGTCCAAGACTTATGCTGGGGCTTAGGCTGGCCTCACTGGAGGCTAGGATTACAGCAAACCCAGAGTCCAAACTTACGCATTCCTCTCAAAGTGGCAACACCAAATGGGCAAATACTGCATCCATCCTTACCTCCACGTAAGCCTTCCAACTCAAAATGGGTTTCCTCAGACCTGCGTGGGCAAGTTTGCCAGCATAAATGCAAACAAAAACAAAAAAATTATGGATGGATGGATAAGATCCATGCCACACATGATGGATCCTATGGCTTCTGCAGCCTTTCATCCTGTTATGGCTGGAGTAGATAGATAAAGCAAGAAGCACCCAGTACCCCTTGAGTACTGGGAGATTGTGTCCCAGACCTGCCTAGATTTTTATTAATTGTTTTCACTAGTTTTCACTAGTGCCAGGCAGTTTTTCTACTCTCTTTAATAAGACTATTTGGTTAACAGTTCTAGGAGGGCATTTTGTAATAGGGGCAGGGAGAAGGAATGAACAGAGAGAGTCCCAAGTTGGGGTAGGGACCAATGGTAGATATCCAGGCTGTTTTGATTGATTGATTCTCATTGATGAGTAGGTGTCATCTCATGGATGGATGGAGTTGTGGCATGAAAAAAACCCTGATTGAAGGGGATATCCTGGGTTAGGCTAGAAAACCATTTAAGACTGTCAGGCTTTTGCGTTCATAGCCTGGTTTTTCATTTGGGAGATGCTGGATACAAGATATGTGACTACTGGAAAATGAGTGGGTAATGCAGCATACCTGTGTGGAATGTGTACATGCTGGGTAACACATAGGCCTGAGTGGAATCACCTGTGAGTGATGGTACACTGCCAGTGATTGGAAGGCAGTAGTGATAGCTGGGATATAAGTCAGCAGTATGTACCACTGATGGTGGGATAGGAAGAAGAGAGGTAGCTGGTGGAGAAAGTGATTTGCTGGAGAAAGTGATTTGCAAGTGTTGGTGGAGAAAGTGATTTGCTGCCTTGTATTTGTCTGCTATATCATGTATTGACCTTGGACTGCTCTGTGACCTGACTGTGTCTGCTCCCTATATCCTAAAAAATACAGACTCTGCTGATGAACTGTGCGCTCCTGTGTTGTCTTGGGACATGTACTGGTGGGCATAGTAGGGCAGTTGCCATCAGTTTCTCAACAAAGACCTCTGATTTAGGGGTATGTATGCACAACCCAGCAAACCCAAGAGCATCATTCCAGTAAATATCTAGTAGATATCCTTTGCTAGAATAGCAAAGTCTATGTACTCCAAGCAAAACTCTAAGACACACATGAAAGAAAGGTCTGTTCCAGCCATTACGACATGGTTTGTAAAATATAAAACAGCCTGCCTCCTCTACATTGTGCTAAATAAGGTAAAATACACCAAATGTGCTCACATTCTTATCTTTCTGTATACAGCTCTGTGGAAATATTTACTCTTCATAAAATGTTTTCTCAGGGCTGACCTCACATCCTGCCAAACACTGCCTAAAGTCAATGAGCAATTTCTAAAGAAAGCATATGAGAAATTGCCGACGTGGAAAATTCAGTGGTCATTCAATATATTGTGCTGCTATTGACAACTGAGTACCTTTTGAGCATTATAAAAACTATGTTTCATCAGATGCAGGAAATAATCCTCAGTTTGCAGGTATTATCTTTGTGCAATTTTTTATTTGTTTGATTAATCATGATTTGGATACTCCATAACCCTGTTTGTGGCCAGTACCTATAGCAGTGGTGGGCTTCAGGGGGTTCTCACAGGTTCCATAGAACCCTTTGCTAATGAGCGCCTGGTTCTGAGAGCTGGTTACTAATGGGGCATAGAACCTGTTGTTAATTTAGGTTATTAGGACATAGAACAAGTTGTTAATTTATTTGAATCCTACCACTGCCTATATACTGTACCTATGAGACCAGTATCTATGTTTTGTATAGAGGAGCAGACACAAGCTAACCCGTTCAAAAATAATGAGGTCAATGATGCTCATGAGGAAAATTAATTCCTTGTGCATAGGAATTAATAAGATCCATAGGATTGGTTCCAGAATGTAATTCTTGCTTACCTCATTTTCACTTAGTTTGCAATCCGATACCTATAAAATTAGGTTGCAATCCTATACTCTCTTAATTGGGAATAAGTCCCATTGAATTCAATGGAACCCAATTCTAAGTATGCATGTAAAGGAATCTTTTTAACCTTAAAACATGATGGCATATCCATACAGTTTATTTTCCCAGCTAACTAGTGCTAGGACTATTACAACTCTCTGATACTTGGCATAAAGTGATCTGGCACAAGTATTGATCCATAAAATCAGTTCCCAATCTTTGGGCAATATATATTTAGCAGAGGTTAGCAAAAATATTTGTGGGATCAGTGGAAGTTATAGCTGAGTTATTTTGCCAGCAGTTGTGTTAATTCTTTGCCAGGATTTTATTTGCTGCCTGACAAGCTCAAAATTTTTTGGGGGGGAATGCAACCTATTTCCAGCACACAGGATTATATGTGCCTTATACTTTATTTGGTTCTTCTCCACCTGTAACACAGCATTATATTATTATGTGTTGGATCTAGCACATGAGGCAGTTGAGGAACAAATTCATTTTCAAAAAATTTCTGATGATAATCAGAAGTGGAACAGTTGTTGAGGGACGTGGTGGACTCTCCCTCATTGGAAATCTTCAAGCTGAAACTCGATAAACACCTGTTGGAGATATTCTAGGAAGATTTCCTGCTACAGACATGGGGTTGGACTAGATGACCTTTTATGTCCCTTCCATGATTCTATATATTTCATTCTGTGCTGTCAGAGCTAACAACAGCAAGCAGAAATAATCTAGGATTAATATTTGTTAGGCTGTAACTCTTTCAGATTTCTTATTGGGTGAAATCTAATGTTTTAAATGAAAAAAATAAATATTACATTCAGCCACTAGATGGGGTAAACTATGGAATGAATTTATGGCTGGATGATATATAGGCATTCCCCACGTATGGACAGATTAAGGACTGGAGCGCTGTCCAAAAGTGAAAACCATTAAAAAGTGGAAGCCAAACTTTTTCAGCTTGCAAATACAAAATGGTCACCAAAAAAAAGACATAAATATCACTTGCAAAAGCCTAAATAACACATATTTATTAACACATAGCGAAAATACATTACAGTAAAATGAACAATGTGTAGACAATGGATATCTTATGTATTTAAATGATGGTTATTTACTGAAGAATGTCAGAAGAAAATGACAAAAACATTTTGATCTCCATGTCACATGCAAATCAACAATGCAGAAGAAAATTCTAGCCCTTTAGCCCTGCAGGTACAGGTTGAAAGAGTGAAGCATTTGTTGAATGAATGAGTCCTGGGTATAATTGAAAGCTGTTGAATGAACGGAACCTTCAGGAAAATGTCCAAAATTGGGGGATGACTATATAGCATCTGTAATGCTGCATCCAGGGGTGACAATGGAGGTGCAAGAAACTCAGAAGTGAGTCTTTTAAAACTATGTTTAATCCTAAGAAGCAACCAGTGATATTCAACAGCATAAAGGTAGGAAACTGGATGTTTGGTAACTTTTTCTGTGTTACAAGACATTTAAATATGGATCCTGGTATAAGTGGTGAGTCAAACCAGTGGATACTTGTACCCGTTTTTCTTTACACCTGTCATATTATTTGTACCATCACTGGACATTTCACAGCAGCATGTCCTAGAAAGAAGTAAATTTAGAGATAATCTTCACAAATGCCTGTCGCAAGCAAGAAGCAGCAATAAAATGGGCCAGATGGAAATGGAAAACTTTACATCCCTTCCAATGAAAATTTGTAATTTATATTGGAAAGGATTTTTGCTGAATACTTGAGAGCAAATATAACAAAAAAAATCTTTATTATTGACTGTGGATCATGGCCCACCATTGAGAAGCAACCTGATTCTTGGTGAGCTGTGAAAGTGAAATTAACAAGTGGATAGCCATTTAGAAAAATGTTTCAAGCCCTGTGGAAAGTGAAACTGAGCTGCATATGTGTTGAGTAGGTAACCATGCAGTCAGTCCATATCAAAGAGCAGTTCAAAAGGAACATAAAGCTACCAGAACAATCTGATGAATTCAGGGCTGGTGAAACTTTATTTTGTCCCGTGAAGCCAGATAAGCCCAATACAGTGTCATTTTAAAAAGTGGGTCCCAATGTATTTGGGGACCACTGATCTAGTTCTGTATCAAGTGCTATGGGAAATTTTCACTTTAATTCTACTTCCAGCTAATTATGGAAAGGTGATGTCTCGGCAGCGCTGAAGGGCTCTACTGTGGCAGCAACAGCATGGGTTTAACACACTCTGTAACAATTATTGTGAACCCATAAAACGGCAGAAATCCTTTGGCTTAACTAAGGGAGATGGAACATCACGCCATTTCCATAGCTTTAATAGGGGTCTAGGTGTAATCACTACAAGTGCTTTTAATATACATGGCATCCAGGGGGAATTTCATTTGGAATTTCTACAAGAGGAGACATCTGAAAAAATGTTGACAAACATGCTCCCCCCAAAAAGCTCTGAAATGGTTACTCCACCGATCACTGTTTATAGGTGGATAATAATATGCATTCAGCTATGAACAGCAGCTATAGTTTTCCAGCCGTCATATGAATATAAAAAATTGGGACCCTGCCTGGGAGAGCATTTCACAATGCAACTCAGTGCATTTACTGCCTTAACAGTACAGCGGATCCGATAATAGTTATCATCTCAACCAATTTCCATCCTTGGTCCCAGAACATTCAGAATCAACGTGTTCCTTGTTGAATATCACCTTAACAAAACCGACAACAATTTCGCCTTGAAATAAGGTTTTACTATCCTTGGTTTTGGCAGTTTTGCTTGCTCAAGATGATAGTCATTGGGTGCCTGACTGTTACCTCCTTTTGTTCATCAAGGTTTGTTAGTTTCAAACAGACCTTGCTGGTATTATACTTGCACACAATGCACGGTCTCCATGTAATGATGTAACATTACTGGCGTCGGCCACGCTACATCCCGTAGTGGATTATGAACTGCTGCAACCTCAGATTTGGGACTTTTTTCTCCCGTCCACCGCTAAGGATTCTGTCAGCTTTGTGTAGCCAGAAGCCAACACGTACCGTTTTGGCAGCAAGCTTAGAGTAACAATGACCTTAAACAACTTTGAAATTTAACTACCGATCAACAGCATAAATGGATTGCTCAGGGGAAGCCTTATTAGATTTTAAAAGAAAACTAAAACATCTACATTCATGGTTATTAAAAAGGACTTCAAAAACATTTCAAGGAAGAAGCCAGGGGCACAGTCTGGATATTAAAGATGCTGAACCTGTGGTCAAAGGCTACACATAACTGTACTTGGATAGTATGGAAAGCAGGTACACACAAGGATGACAATGGCAACCAAGCAATGGGAATACTTGGTTTTAATTGGAAATAAACACTTAAAATTGAATGGGGTTTCAGAAGTGAATCAGGAGCTTTTTTGTAGGATTGAAAATAAACAGTGCAAGAACCTGTGTGGTTTCAATATTAATTCAGCACAATTTATTTTTAAAATGGGGTTTCAAAATTATTTTTAAGGGTGACCATATGGAATGGAAGACTGAGTGCTTCTTAGAAGAGGGAACTGAGGCAGGTGCTGCCTTTTTAAACCCTTCTACGATGAGCTAAACTTGCAGGAATTCCCTCTTTTCTTTATTGGCTAAAGGTAGAGGAACTCTGTCCTCCATTCTATATGGTCAGCCTGTTTTAAGGCATACCCCCTCTAATGAATGGTGAAGGGTAAAATTTAGATGAAGCACAAAAACTCATTTTATTTCCAAATGCACAAGTAGAGAAAATGCTATGTTTGCCTCGCGCGTGTCAAATACACACACATGCCTTAATCCTAAGCAAATGCTGATTCGGCAGGGCATTCCACTGATGCATGCTGACACAAAAGCACCATAAAGCTTGGAGCCTTGGTACACACCAGTGGAACAAAGTCACACAGTTTTAGAGCATGGTGGGAGAGGGTAGGTGGAGGGCATAGAGGGATTAATTGGTATGGGGAGGGTGAAATGGGGGCAGGAATGGGTCAATCAGGACTGGAAGTAGGCCTGATCAAGAGTACTGGCACACACTATGGGAGCAATCCAGAGTAACTACAGGGAGTCCTTGCTCCGGTGTAAGAACAATTTGCTCTGGATTGCAATATGAATTTCCCATAGGTTTTCACTAGATGATGCAGTAGCTATGGGTACACGTAATGTCTCTTATATGCTCCCGTAGTTACTCTGGATTTGGGGGATCATTAGATAGATACAAACAGGCATGTGTACATTTCAGTTAGCAATACATACCATGCACCAAGTTAATATTATTCCAAAAATTAATTTTGCCAATAGTATTTATAAAGCAAGTTCTCACAATGTAGTTTTTTTTTTTAAATGAGCAAAAATAGATCTTTCACCACTTAACAGAAGTGAGAAGCAGAGCCTTCGCTTAACATACACTTTTTAAAAACAAGTTGTTTCAGTTCTCTCCTCCTGTTTCCCATCTATTTTTTAAATAGAAACATTTTAAAAGCTAATGTGACATCTCTTCATCTGCGTGGAACTAATAATGCCTTCACCACAAGACAGTTGTTTTGGTACACACAGGATACTGATGTAAAATAATAGACAAAAACATATGGAATCGTTAGCTAATGTGTGTGTTTCCTTCTTGACATAATCAGGTCATTTTTGCGCCAGCTTGTAGGAAAAAATGAATTTATTTACATGAAAATGGCTCTGCTCTCAAAAATGGAATTAAAGCAAATCTGAGGCCACAATTTTGGGAATGTAGCAATCGGCAGTCAGTTCTTAAAATATATTTGGAACAAACACAGCTACAGAGTAGTTGGTTTTCCACATACCCCAATAAAGACACTAGAAGAGTGGGATGAAGTTAAAATTAACATACTCAATTTTTAGAGAGGATACTAATGTTCTCAATAACACACATATACATTACTCAGAGTTACCTATCTTGAAAAAGTTAGCCTTCTACTTTCTAATTACCCTACAGACAGTGCTTGCCCAGGCCAGGTGATCAACCCCATTAATGGATCGAGGAAGATCTGGTTTGCATCACTTGGCTTTGCAAGAGGGGAATGGAGTCAAAGCAGTTATAACCCAGTCAGTGGCATTGTCAGGGTGGTGTGGCTGGTGTGGGCCGCACCAGGTAATGCACCACTGGGGAGTGATGCACCAGAGGAGTTTGACACTCCTCCGATGCATCCACACCTTGGCATGCCCATTTGGGCCTACTCCGAGATGAAGTAGTGTCCAGGAGATTGTGCTCCACCTTGCAGCAGGCTCAAATGGCCGGCTGAGGCACACTGCACATGTCCAGGCCTTTGGACATGTGCAGTGGGAGGCTCCAGAAGCCTGAACATGTGCAGTCTGTGCTTCTGCCAGGCCGTTCAGCCTTGCTACAGAGGTGGAGCAGTAGCTCCTGGCTGCTGCTCCGCTTCTGTAGCAAGGTCAAATGGCGTTGCAGAGGGAACTGCGCATGTCCAGGCCTCTGGGCATGTGCAGTGGGAAGCTCCTATTGCATATGTCCAGAAGCCTAGACATATGCAGTCTCAACCTCTGCCTGGCCATTTGGCCTTGCTTCGGAGGCAAAGCAGCAGTCTGATGCTGCTGCTCCTCCTTAGACTGGAGAAAGTCTTCTCTGAAGCTAGTCGTCTTCAGAGGAGACTGTGCAGTTTCAGAGTTGGCCCATTTACCCCCACACTGGATGATGTGTACTGTCGACGCAACACTATAGCCCCTGACCCCAGTTATTCCAGGCAATACTAGCATTGTTTTTTTCACAGATCAATGGTAACATCTTAGCATGGATGCATACAACTACTTTCTCCCATAATATAGTAGTGCAGCAGTTCTCATACTTTTTTAGAGCCACAACAATCCAACTCATCCTCCCCAGAGGGTCACAAAATGTTGCTTCCGTTACCATTGCTATGCCTATTTGTGAGGTTCACTTGATTAATTGTTAACTGTCTTAGGTGCTCTTTGGGTAGAAAGGTGGAATACAAGTCAAATCAAATCCAAATCAAATCCAAATCAAATCCAAATCAATCAATCAATCAATCAGTCAATCAATACTTCTTTGTAACGCTGGGATGATGATACACTCCATTTGTCTCAGCAATTGTGAGTGACAAGACACTCCGTTTGTCTCAGGGTGACTTGTACTGCAAAACCAACCCCTCATGCTTCCTAGCAGGGGCGGGTGGGCAACTTCTAGGTGTTAAGGATTATAAAATCAGGCTGCTAATTAGTAAGTTCAGGTTCTTAGTTTATGACCTGCAGCTTGGAATTGGAACACCATAAGGCAAGGAGATGCTTTCACTGTCCTGTCCTATGTTTGAATTTTGCATAGAGGGGAATGGAGCATGAGGCAGGAAATGCTATTAAATTCACCATTTGGTTAGTGATAAATGTGTCCCAATTCTCTTATCTCAAATGTTTATTGGGCGGGTTATAGGGGGAATGTCTGTGATTCCACAGTGCAACCATGCGGTGATTTGTCTTTGGCTTGAATTTAGTTTGAAAACTTTTTCTCAACTAACACTTCCAACATTACCAGCGCATTCATGCAAATCTCACAGTAGGCACCGCTTACACCCCAATGTTCTATGCGATGATTTCTAAATTGACTTGGATACCTACTTGGACTGAAAATTGAACCAGCTTCTTCAAGGACTGAATATGAGAATGTTTCCTTTGGTTCTTCTAATTAGATTATATCCAAGCTTCTTCAAGTACTTGTGGGAAGGACACAGTTTAGGGTGATAATATGCAAACAATATTGGTTATGTCATGACTTTTGTTGTTTTTTTTAAAAAAGATAACATCAGAATTATTTCCCTTTCTAACAGAATGGTTCCTAAAGTTTGAATTCGTACCCACTGGTAGGTCAGGATCTGATTTTTGGTGGGTCAGCAAAGTGTGATGAAAGAATAAGAAAATTCATTGTCTCAATCTCTGAGGCTATTGAAAAATTATATACAGTAGATGTTAACTGTCCTGCAAACATCTCAGCTTCTGCAGTTTGCAAACACATGTAAAAATGGAAAGAAAGTTTGAGTATCATTTTTTTCTTATAAATGAGTGAGTGAGTGAGTGAATGAATGAATAAATAAAATATTTCTTTTAAAAGTATGGTAAAACCAGTGTCTTGTTACAGTGTTGATTTAAAAAGTGTGGGTCCTAGAGTTACCAAAAGAGCAGGTTCATATTTTTTGAGGGAAATCTGCCACTGCTCTAATGAAACATGCAGGATTTTTTCAGCTGGATAAAAAAGGCAGCATCCTACAGAGATACATCCATACAGAAAAAATAAGGCTGAGAGAAAGTATAATTCTAAAAAGGGGTTTATTTTGAAGGACAACAATAAAATTGAGCAAACAAAAATGATACAAAAATGATAGAGGTTTCTTAGAAATTGACTAATATGTTTGCTTAGGTTTTCATGAGAGCGCATGGAGAGAAATCAGAAATAGGATTTATTTATTTAGCGTATGGCAAAATACATGGATATGAGATAAATCAAATGTTTACCCAGTCTACCCAGCCATTCAAGGACAGAGTCGTCCATGTTGAAAAAGTCAGACATTGGGCCGGTGTAGTCTCTTGATGGATACTCAGACACAATGTGATGTATAATTTGTCGAGTCAGAAAGAGGAAAACTTTATAAAGAGGAGAAAGGGGGAAAAAATCTTTATAACCCCCCTTTTTCAGAAAGAGGGAAAAGGGGGTTATAAAGATTTTCTGGGGAGTGAGGGCTGCATGCAGTATCTAATGTCTATCGTTTGGGGCTTCTTTGGTTTGCATTCCCCTTCTGAAACGATCTCCCCTTCTTGATGCATTATAACCCAATCAGTGAGGCTGAAAGTCCCACATTGTATCCTATTGCTTATTAGGATCAGGCTGGAAATCTACTGGGGTAAAGGGACACCAGTTCCTCTTACGTTCGAATCTACCCAGTAGGACTACTCAGATCTAATTTACTAAACTGCTGGCATAAGACCGAGAAGTCCTGGGTCTTCTGGGTCAGGAGCAAATGTTTGGAGCAGATAATATACCATGAACAACTGCTGATTCCAATACCACTGGGCCTGATCTGTGCCCCTCTCCACTCTTTACCCCAAATACTCCTTCCCCTTGCTCTTCATAGAGAAGCTCTCAAGTACTTTGGTGACCACAAATCTTGATCCCATGCAAGAAGGACAGTGCAGTTCTTCCTGCCAGTGCTTCTTACATCCTACTTGTCAAAAGGCATTGTATAGCACCTTTATGCCAACACTAGCTTAGTTTAGGATTGGGCTGTTGGCACAGTGATTTTAAACCATGGTATTGCCAGCATGGTAGTGCTCTGTAAACGGTCTGCTACAAGATTTTAGAGAAGATCATATATAAGTAGGGCCATTGGGATGGGCCCCAAAGTGTGTGTGTCCCAATGCAATGAGGTGTGCCTTGTCAAAAAACTGATGGAGTACCTTGAAAATTTCAGTGGTTTCTTGTGTTATGAGACCAAAAAGATTGACTACTGCTACCTTACCAGGATCACCAAAAGCTTCTTCCAGGCTGGGAGTAGGATAAGGGCATTCCAAATAGAAACATTTCTCTTAGGAGCTGATCAACATTTTGTTGAAGGGTACACTTGTAGCACTGTGTGATGTCAAAGTCTAGGCACAATTTGCAAAACTGTATGGTGTCCTTTTTTCCCTAGAGTTATAAGCAAGCAATTTCATGCTTCTGACAGGATTGAGTAGTGACAGATAATAACTTCAAGCACTCAGGACAGAAGAAACTCAACTGCCAGGGACTGCAATTATCAACTGAATTCAAGAGGATTATTTGATGACGGACTGATCCTCAATATTCACTGGAAGAATTTCAAAAAGCTGGTGTTAACGACTCAAAGAGGTCTTGTTCTGGCAACACCCAAGACATTTCCCCCCCCCTTTTTATAAACTGAGAAAACTTTAAGTTGAGGGTTTGCTTTTCAACTTTGTCTTCTTGTATCAGCTGAAAATCTCTTTCCATTTAGCGCACCCGGCTCTCTCAGGATTAAGATTAAAATGTCTGCATTGATTTGCCAATAATGCAAACAAGAATCGTCTTGACCTGATCCTAAATGAGGGCAGCAGAAATAATCAAAGCATTTTTGTACTCCATTTTATTTTCTAGTTAGTATGCAGGTGAGCGAGTCTGCAAGGATCAATATTTTCTCTCTATTTGAAGCCAACTTCCAATCTCATTTGCATCTGTGAAAATTCAGCAAAGTAGCTGGATTAGACAGATTTGGGGCCTCTGGGCAGCAGATCATCAGTGGGCTTTAGAGATGCAGTTCACAAACAGAGCATCCCAAAGTCCTCTGCCCAGATTTGGTTTGGCAAGCACCAGCATGGAACAGCTTCGGTCATAGATGCTGGAGCAACTTACTCCAGCAGAACCTGCAGTGCTTACCATTGGAACTCCTTGTCATAGGATGTAGTGATGACATCTAGCTTCAATTCCTTTAAGAAGGGATTGGACAAATTTCTAGAGGAAAATACCATCACGGATTACAAGCCATCTAGTAGGTTCTCAGTTTATACCCAGTACACATGGTTTCACAGTTCAGGACTAGGTATTTGAAGGGCTGTCTTCTTCCATATATTCCTCCCTGTTCTCCCAGGTCATCAGAGGTGGACCGTCTAACTATGCCACCGTTGGCAGAGGTGAAGGGGAAGGTAACAAGAAATAGGGTCTTCTTGTTGGTGGTGCGAGTGCCAAAGAGGGCTTCCTGGATTTAAGCCTGCCAATTGATAGGTGGGGAAGATCAGCATGCACAGGAAGACATGGGTATCTCATAATTTTTTTGTACTCCTTAACTATGGCATCCTGCCTTCATAAAGCTAGTGGTGCTATGTGGCTAAAAAGGGGGGCAGCAAATAGGAGTAGATTTTATACAATTGCTTATGATCCTTATGGTTTTGTTTAGTCTGGCATCGATCTTACTAGTGTGGCATCTATTAAGCTATACAGCGGCACAGTATTCTGTTGTGGAGTAGACCAACCCTGGTGCTGATATACTGAGAGTAGATGCTGAGGCTTCCCATCGTGATCCTCTTAGATTCTGGAGTATGTTATTCCTGGTGTTAATTTTGTGGACATGTTCTCTAGGTGTTTCTTATAAGAGAGAGTCTAATCCAGAGTTACTCCAAGGTATTTGGGGTGTGGGTCATAAGGGAATAATTTGTTATTCAGGTAGACCTTTGGGGCTGCGTTGTTGTTAAGATGGAAATAAGTAGCCACTGTTTTGCTGAAACTGGATGTGAGTATCCAGCCAACAAAGAATTTTCCCAAGGTCTTAAGGTCCTCAGTGAGGAGGCAGTCCATTACCTCCATGTTTTTAAATGTGTGCTGCAAGAACCAGGTCATCAGCATATCCAAATTTATGTCCCCTTGTAGATGGCATATCTGAGATATAGATTGAATAGTGTGGGTGCCATTACTCAACCTTGTGGGAGGCTGTTGTTGATTTTTCTTACCATGCTTACATTGTCCCCCGTTATGATCTGAAAGGTTCTGTCACTGAGCATGTTGTTGATTAGACAGTAGAGGATTTTACATGGGATAATGTGGCTTGGTTTGTCTAGCAGTCTCTTCTTCCACACAGTATCATAAGCTGCAGTCAGGTCAATGAACACAACTGTGGTTTTTAAGCCTCGCTGGAAACCAGCCTCGATATGACTGTTCGGCTCAGCACCTGATCAACACAGCTACAATTATGCCGAAAGCCAGCTTGTTCCATGGGCAGAAATGTGTCTATTATGGGGCCAATTCTATCCATGATGAGTTTCTCCAGAAGTTTGTAACTAGAACTCAGAGGCGCAATTGGGCGATCAACTCTGTCAACTCTGTCTTGTGGCTTCCCAGGTTTCAGAAGCGATATTACTTTGGCTCTTTTGAACTCTGGTGGAAGGTGCCCACTGGAAAGTGTGCCTGAAAAGAAGTTGCCAAGCCAGAGCCCTGTGGGTGTCCCAGAATGAATTAGGAATTCAGGGTGTTTACCATCAAAACCTGGACTTCAAACTGTTGATGGCTGTATCAATGTTGTCTGCAGAGAAAGGGTAGGAGAATTCAGAGTGCGTTGGAGCTGACCGTTGAAAGGCTGAGAGCGCTTTCTTGATGGTAGGTGAGTGCTCTTTCACCCTTAAGGCTTGAGAGGGATATGACTCAAGAGGCTACTTAGGAGTTACACTGGGTATTTGATATGACCCCTGCTAACTGGGCAAGAGGCACTCTTTCTAGTGGTTGTTTAGCGGGGGAGAGTAACTGGCCCTACGCACCCCAGCAATGTCTGTTCAAGTGGCTTCTGCTGGTGTTCTTTTTTGAATTTTAGATTGTGAGCCCTTTTGGGATAGGGACCCATTAGCGATTAATTAGCTATTATTTTTTCCTTTTCTTTGTAAACTGCTTTCTGAACTTTTTAGCTGAAAAAAGGCTAAAAAAAGGCTAAAGATATATAAATACTGTGGACAGATGGATAGATTGTCTGGCAGCTCCCAGTTTCCTGAAAACACTCCAGGCTTTCCTGTTAGATTTGCAGAAATGTAATGAGGTTGTGAGTTCTTCCCATGTTTTGTGATGAGCTGCATCCAGGCTGTGTAAGAGATCTTCCGTAATCTCTGGGTCTCCACTCTATACATTTAGTGCTTCCATAGTGACAGGGGGAAAAAGGCAGCAGCAATTCTTCCTATGTTCCCTCTCCCTGATCTGTCGGAAACAATCTCTGCATCAACAGGAGATGTTTTGCTCCTGCAGATATTATTTCCAACAGATGGGGGGGGGGGGAGAACGCTCTCCAGCACCCTAGCCTTGAAATCTTTTATTCTTTTCATCTCAGCCACACCTTTGGAGATAATCATGTTGACCTTCCTTACAGGATTGTTGTAAAGGAGCAATTGAGAGATGTCTGTGAAGAGCTTTGCATGCTCCAAAAAGACTCATTTATTTTGTCCATGAAAGAGACCTACTTCAGTCAACTGCTGCTGTTTTGAAGGTGAACACAACCCATTCTCTCTCCACTGCCTGTTTCTAAGTGGTATCTGCACTTGTTAGATCTATAGAATCCTTGCCATGTCTTTTTTTAGAATAGGATTAGAGATACGAGTAAAAAGTTGTATTTTATTTTATTTTTGTATGTGTTTCCAATTCATCCTTAGCCTGATTGCATGTCTCATTTCAGCTGCTTTGTGGTAATTACAGCTACAGTCTCCAAAGAGAGGCCTTCGCTCTTTGATTAGCTGTCTGGCAAATATCCACATTTTGTTTCCAGTGGCAGCTTAAGGTTTAGAACTCACACAGACACACACACACACACACACAAAGTGAATGATCCATCTAACGGCATTAATGATGTTCAAGATTCTCTGCTCGCATTGATGATTGGCAACACACATTCATATTGGCTCGATTCTAAACTAGGCTTGGCAAACTGGGTTTTTTAAAAAAATTGAAATAAAAAAGTTCACTACTTCCATCTCAGTTGTACATGTGAACCTATTGCACTCTCCATCTCACTGGGAATAACATAGGATTCCATAAATTTTGCTCTGCAAACATTGCCTGTCATAGAGTTAGGGCCAGCTTTAGTTGCTGCCTAACACTTTTTGTAGTTGCCACACCATCTATGCCCCCCACCTTGTACATACTGGCATGAATGGCAACAGAGTCTGGGGCTGATGGTGCCTCAAGTGAAACACAGCACCCATCCTCTTTTTTCGGTTATGACATTTGGGCACCCATGGTGACCATGTATCCCCCCTCCCCCAGAACATGTCCTGGATTTTAGCCTTGTGTCCTGGGAAAAAATCTTCACTGTCCTCCTTTTCCTTGTACATGGGCTGCATGTAACCTTCTTGTAATTAATAAATTTTAACCTTCATGTAACATGTAATAAATTATATGTAATTTATTTAAATTTAATAATAAGTAATATAATATTACTTGCACATGAAAGCTACACATACCAGTATATATGTTTTTAGCTTTTATTTTGTCATGTCCTGCATTTTTATTGGGTGTCCTACATTTTGGGAGTCCTTGTTCTCTTTTATTTTATTTTTTTGGTTATGACATGTGGTCATCCTGCCTGTCCCAGGGCTTGTGGCAGCACGTTGAAGTCAGCGTATGAACACGCCCCAGCAGATCTCCCCCTTGCAGCACTTTCCTGATATTCTCAGGCCATCTCAATGGATTTGCATCAGCCCAAGATACAATGAGGATTGCACCCTTATTCACATTTAGGTATTACTTTAAGTATAAGTCAGATTTAAAGAATAGAATCTTAACACCACCAATAGATATTGCTCCAGTCATTCCTGGTGAGATTATAGGAGGCTGGCATTGTTTAAATAGTTTTGGGGTTGCAATATATCCCCCAAAAAACAGGGGCAATCCTGATTTGGGGTTGCCATATATCCCAAAAAACAGGCACAATCCTGATTTGGGGGGATTTTGTTCACATACTGGTAAAAAGGACAGAGGGTCCTGTCCCAATTTTGTGGAAGAGAATTATGCAACCCGACTTTTGCATTTGGCAGCTTTTGACAAAGTAGAAAAACCCATTAGGTCCATACTAGCAGTGCATGACAAGTGTTTTCTTCCCAATTTGCTTTTCTGCATTTTTGGTTGCATAATAAGCTGGAAAAGGGGAGAGAAATTTATGACAACTGAAACCACAAAAATAAAATAGTAGTAACTTTCCCCTTTCCTATGGGGAGGACTTGATCTGCAAGTGAAGTGACTGTCAAAGTGATCTGCTTCCAGTAACTGAAAGTCAGTGGAAAAAAGGAAAAGCACAGGGCCTTTTGCTGCCCTTGTGACTTAGACAGGCAGCATCATGAAGTTCAACTGCCTAAGATTTTTGAAAGAAAGTTGTTTAGAGGTTCAGCATAAATGTGTACCTGTCAGATTTGCCTCCAGGGCAGTTGAGGGCAAAGAAATGGGTATATCACAAGAGCCAATCTCTTTGGAGGAGTTCAAGGAGCGTCGTTTGACCACAGTCACCTTTTAGTGGATGGAGGACTCCTTGGCTAGTGTGGTTGGTCTTATAATAGCATTTGGTGGCCAGGCCTGGGATAAACTATTACCATTCTGGACATAAGTTCAAGATCTGCTTTAAGCTTCTGGTCCTGATAGCATTTTTTTTGTCCATCAAAACATTTCTGTTTTTAAAATGTTTCAAATCATTTCAACGTTGTTGAACATGTTGACATTTCTGTCAACATTTCTGTATGTTGATATTTCTGTAGCAATCAACTGTCCAGTAGGTGGATTGTGACCCAATTTTACATGGGTCCTCATTCATTTCAATGTGCATTTTATTTTTAATATATTTTAATGGGTGCAATCCAGAGTTAGGGCAGTGAGAATGTCCCAGCAAGGATACCCCAAGTATGCAGTATCCAGAGCAGAAAATTGCACCAAATCCACAGGCTGTTGAGCACCAAGTAAGTGGCACCTGGGGAGGGCTTGCTCCCGAGGAGACCTGCCTCAGATCACACTGAACAAAGAACAGCTGTGGTGCCTGCCTTATTAAGAAGCCCAGGAGTCCCTGACAATCAGTAACAGCTGCAGCATGAGAATGCAGTACAGCAATACCTCTAGTGGAGGGTGGATGCAAGGGGATTGTTGGAGAGGCCTGCTATATCCTGAGGTTAGTGGGCTGCCATAGTTGTGCCATATCCTAAAGTTGAAAGGCAGGGGTTGGAGTTAGGCTGTACAAGGACTCAAAATGTTTGCCATCACTTTCAATTTTACTCTGGCTTATCATGGACTCCCAAGGATCTATTCAGATTTATTCCTGCTCCTTAGGTGCCCTAATTCTGAGGAGTTGTAAGGAGGCATGTCTGTCCTGAAAACAGGCTCTGGGTACAGCCTAACTGCTCTGTCCTAGGCCATGCTGAATATGCCATCAACATGCTGGCCATGCTGTCCTAGGCCATGCTGAACATGCCCACAACATGCATCTCCTGAACTACCAAGGCTGGCACAGCGAGGATGACCCAGGTTCATCTGTCTTGGGCCAGCCTATGTTGACTAGGTTGGACCAAGCCTTTCTGGTGTAACTGGGCTGGCTCATCTTGGAATTGGGCCAGCCCAGAGATAGATAGGCTAGTCCAAGTGCACTTCAGGATTTCAGCCTTACCCTACAATCCAGAGTACTTTAAGTATAAGTACTACAGGAGCACGTAAGAGACATTTATGTTGACGTAGTTACGGCACCACCAAGTGAAAACATATGGGAAATTCATATTGCAATCCAGAGGAAATTGTTCTTATATCGGAGCAAGGACTCCCCGTGGTTACTCTGGATTGTACCCATAGCCTAAGATACCATGGTATGTGACTTCATTTGGGGCTCTGTACTTTTATGCTTTGAACAAAGAAAGTCAATGGGGCTTACTACCGGCTAAATATAGACAGTATAGCTTTTGGGACATATGAAGAATTTAAAAAAGATCAGCAACTTCTTAGGAGTGTTAAGAAGGTTCTTTATTTTAAATAAATATTTAACTTATATTTTTAAACTTTTAAATTTGTTTAATTTTATTTTGTATTAAAGGTATTAAAAATTTTCTACACTTTCCTGGGAGTAAGCCTCGTTGAACACAACAGGACATATGTCTGACATGCCTAGGATTGTGCCTGATGTCACTTCCATCCATGACATCACTTTAATGTTAATGACATCACTTTTGATACGTCCAGACACATTCTAAAAAGTGGATTGTTAAACTAAGAAGTTTAGTATCATTCAATAATAATAGAATAAATCTGGCAATATTATTCATTAGACCGACTACTGTTCCTTTGAAGAAGTATGGAAGTTTATGTTTTCACTAACTTTTTTTCAGAAACTAGGGAATATTTTCATAGGGTTGCTGTTCACAAATTTATCGCTTCTGATTTCTAACTGAACTGGGAGCCAATTCAGTTGTAACAAATGAGGATAGCAACAGCATGAGTCACTCATCATATGCCTGCGTCTTAAATTTGCTGTCTCATCCAAATCAATTCTAACAGTAATTGCATGTTGGTTCGACGCAGGGAAACTTAGACATTGTGAGCACTTAGCATTTTTTTCTCTCCCTTTTCTATCTCACGGGCTTTTTGTAAGAAATACAAATGTATTTAAGAAAACATTACACTGATATTTTTAATGCCATGAAAGAAAGTGATCGCTGATGGCAAATATTTTTGGCAAATCTACAACGCAAGATCCAGGCTCCAAGAACTGCTAAGTTGCCAAAATCTACAAATAACCTGTGGATTTTTTTTAAAAATTCCTATTCTAGTTAATATATAGTAGATTTGTCCGGAAATTGAAAGAGTATGATGTTTATCAACATGTAATCGTATTTGTTCATTACACTGATTTTTATTATGGGTTTTCACAATTTGCAATAATTGCAATTGAAACAACAGGAATAGATTTCTGATTGTTCATTGTTGGGAACATCTGTAAAAAATTTGTTGGCATGGCATCTGAATGTACTTTATATAATTTTTTTTAAAAAAACAATGGCAAATTATAAACATTGTCTATAATGGTGCTTTGTAGTTTACATAATTGCATTTTGTATAAGAAAGAAGCCAAACCAAGTCTGACTTCATTTTTCCATTAGAAAGGATTTGACTGTCTTTATTCTATGGCACCAGCTGCACTGAGCTTTCTATGAGATCACTGTGCTTAATTTCAATAGCCTGAAGAAGGATTTTACTTTTTAAGTACCTTCTCTTGCAGATGTGCAGGGGGAGCATCATTTTGGTTCGTATAATGACACAAGAAAACTGAAGCAGTGATACTTCCTGTCCAAATTCTGCTGAGAATATCTGAATTTCTGATCATTTTTTTCCTCTATGTTCATTTATGGAGATCATCAGAATGACCACTGGATATATGTACTTATATTCTTCTGACAACATAAGAACAAATTAGATAAATTTGTGACTCCATAAAGACTTTGATTGCATCTGTTGAATCAATGGTAAACCCATGGGAGGACTCCCAGGTCAACTGATCCCAGGCAATAAGTCTGGATCCACCACCATCCACAGACTGTCCCCCCATGCACATTGTCCCTGCATGTGCACTGTCCCCCCATGTGCGCCATCCCCCCATGTGCACCATCCTGCATGCACATTGCCCCCCCCATTCGCAACATCCCCGTACAAAATCCCCCATGCGCATCAAGCCCCCATGAGCATCAACCCCCCATGTTCAAGAACTTTATCTGTCCTCAGTGTGGAAGGGATTGCCATTCTCAAATTGGCCTTTTTAGCCATACCAGATGCTGTCTTAGGGCCTCCAATCAGAGCATGATACCATAGTCTTTCGAGACTGAAGGATGCCAATGTAATTTAGTAATCCATGTTTATTAGGAGGCAAGTAGTTCTTTATTTCAAATCCTATTCATGGGATTTACTTCTACTATTTCCAGTATTATTGATGGTATGACTTTATCATAGTTAGTTGTGAATGAAGGACCTATTTTAATTAAAAAAAATATTAGCAATTGGTGATAGGCACAGGCTGCAATCCTAAAGAGACTTTCCTGGGAGTAAGACCCTTTAAACACACTTTTGTGTAGACACGGTTAGGATTGTGCTCTTTGTGTTCTGCTTATCAAGTTTTTAAATCACTTTGTTGGTCATGACAGCCACACCATACCCCAAAATGCCTTATGTATTTCAGGTAGTGCCTGCAAGAGGCCATGTTATACCCCAGAATGTACTGTGGCTTCCAGGTAGCACCGATGCAACTCACCAAAAATCAGGTGGTTCACAACGCACAGTTTGAGAATCTAGATTTGTGTTGCAAAATTAATTTATTACAGTCACAAAAATCACTGCTGTTAGAACATGTTGTTCTAATAAAAAATCATGGTCGCATGAAAAGAATGAATGAGCAAACAAACAAATCAATGGATAAAACGAAGATGCAAATTTGAATAGGATGAAGATGCTAAACTAATTTCTGACAAGTTACTTTGACAATAGCTATTTGGTCACTACTGAATTATTGACTATTTGGTAACACACTGTCTACCAGCCTCAACTCCATCTGTAATACAGACATAACAATCCTGGTCTACCTTATAAAGTTGTTGTATTACTGATACATCAAATGTGAAAACCTTGCAGTGTTATAAATGGGCAATATTTTGATTCCTAAGTATTAATATGTAATTGAAAGTCTGAATGCAGTGTATATGTTTGGATGAATTGGATTCTTTTAGTTTACATAACTTCCTCACCCAAGCTGCCTTCCCCCCCCCCCCCAAGATACATCTGATAACTTTTAATATGCACATTAAAAAATTATATGAAAGAGTCACATAAAAGATTTTAATTAGCCATGTTCACAGTTTGCTGACACTAAAACTGTCTGGTGCTAACATTTTCAAGGATTTAATTAACAAGTACAACAAGATTTGCTTAATGTTATAATGTGGTAGAACATGGCTGTGGGTAGCTATTTTAATACCAAAATATTAGATTAGTTAGGAGTGTCTATATATAGATAGATTAAAAAGTGCCGATCTTTTCTAGTCAAATGATATTCTTGCAGCTTTATTAAAATAAAAAAGTTTATGTGTTGGAAAGGTACCAATTTGTCTTAACCCTCCTACTATAATAGTTTTGTGTTTTGTTGTTTCTCACCGCCTCTTCAAGAATAAAAATACAAATAATGAGAGATCTTCTGATAGGACAGTTCCAATGAAATCAAATGACTTCTGGTCTTTCCACACCTATTATTTGTAATAACTCCACAGACAACAGATAGTGTTTGCCAAATCAAATGGTATCTTCTCAGCATTGCCATCATGCCCAGTTGGGAGTAGGAGGGGCTGCTTATATGGTGCATTGTGATACCTGCAGTACTTACTTTTTTGCCCCCCCAGCTACATACTGCATGGATTTGATAAAACTGTATCTGTCCTATGAAATGAAATAAACAAATCAACACAGACGCCCACAAAAACAGGTCAGTCTTTTAAAACACAGGTCCAACCTTGTTATACATGGACTTTCTATACACGTATTTGACTAAACAGAAATGTTCACCGCATATCATAGTTTTAAAAACTGCTTTTCTACTGTTGTAGAAAATAGAAGTCATAGAAGCAATCATTCCATTCTTCAGCTAAGTCAGGCAAAGGCAGGAGGTCCTTAGAATTTCTACTTGCTGACTACCTCTCTACAACAGTAAGAAAAGCTGTTTTAAACAAAGGGATACACTTTTTATTTTTTGAAATTGCTTTTATTTAACACATTTTTGGTAACAGAAGGGAGACCCAGCAGCAAACATCTGCAGATATTGATTCATGACCTTATTCCATTATGAGCAAGAAACCTGGTAGTGGATCTTTAAATCTATTTTTTCCACTGCTTTTTATAATGGATTCTTTTATCCACGGGAGATTCCAAAACAGAACCCTAGTGAATGACAAAGGATACCTGTAAGTTGATCTGTCTCTTCATTTTGAGACAAACCAGCCATCTTTTGAGGGGCAGGCGGTGTTTCTTGTGTGGCATTTCACTGAATTACCGTCCTCCAAGGAGTTTTTCTCCCATGGGCTGCTTTGATCTCTCAACCCTTGAGTGGTCAGATAAAGCGATACAAGGAAAAGGCAGAAAGTTTATCTGGGGATTTCAAAAATCCAATATATCCCTTCGGACTGATCCATTATGACAAGCTCATGGCAGTTTCTCTCATTTGGCTCAGAGGTGCACCTGAGCACAAACAAGCAAACCAATCTGGCTGCGGTCAGAGAGCTATAATCACCAGCTGGCTCAGTCCTAAAATCAGTGTGCTGAATAGTTGATTTTTTTTCTCCTGCAAAGATTATATAATAACAAGTCTTACTCCTCTAAACACCTCCAGATTGTCATGCATTAATTCATTAGGTCATAAATAAATTATACACACTAACCTTTCCCTAAACTGATGAAGAGTCCTTCATTTACATTCCGATGGGACATCACCATGCAAGTTGAGATTCCTCTCATTACTCATCAACCACATTGGTTTAAGGGTGATATGATACACATAAGAAGGTGGAGATGAACCACAACGGCCTTTGAGTGACAAAGTTGTGTGATTTGTAATCACCGGAGAGACAAGGAAGTATCAGTTTGATCTGCTTTAAATCATTAGGTAAAGATTTGCAACCACGCATAGGCTGAGAAGAAAGCTCCAAACATTTTCATCTACCAAGGATGTAATCCTAACCTAGGCTGGCACAATTTATCAGTCTTTCCATTCGCGTGGTGATGTAGGGAGCCAAGCGCATATCTATGCACTCGCCTAACTCCCCCAGAAGTGGTGCAGAAGTGTCTTACAGCATTTTTGTGACACTCTCCAGGCCAGCATTGGTCTTATGCTGGGGCTTGTGCCTCCTAACTGGAGATTAGGTTTGCAGCCTAAAGGCTAGGTGACCAGATACAATGCAGGTCAGACTGCCAAAACCATTAACCATTGTGCATCACTTCCAGGTTGATGCCAACCCAGACATATTGTCATGTTCAGAGGGGAGAAATGCTCAAGAACCACTTTTCCAGAAGGTACAATGGACCCTTAGCATCTGCCCAATAATGCTGAATCCCTGATGCTGGCCCTAACTTTGCTTAATATTAGTCCCCCTCCTTTTAACAATATTGGTTGATTCTTTAATAGTTTTCTTCCAACAAATTACATATGAAGGAAGGTTTGTGGGGGTGTTTTCATCTCAGTTGTCTTTTTGTAAATCACACTTTACCTTTATTTTCCCAGGTCTATCATTATGCTCCTCATTCAGTTTCCAGAAGGATGTGATGTGCAAATAATAGCATACTTTCTAACATGTATCTTTGATGACATTTGAACAATGAATGAAGTAGAATTCAAAGTTACTTTTAGACTGGCTCTTGGGATACCACAAGATTTCCCTGCAGCTATTTAAAAAGTCATGCTTCAAATCAAAACGCAGCATGCTTGACATGATCTGTACAACTTATTTTATTGTTATTTCTAATCTAGAGTGGTGATTAAACTAAACTAAACTATTTCTAAACTAGAGCATGCCTGCTCTGGAATCCCTTCCCTTGGAACTGAGGAAAGGTCCCTCTGTCCAGAGCTTTAAGCGGGGTCTGAAGACACTCCTATTTGAGAGTGCTTTTAATTGAGGTAGACATTTGGGAGGAAGTATGTTTTTAACTGTTTTATTATTGTATTGTTTGTGTTTTTAACTATTTTTAAATGTCTTTTTATGATTTTACATATGATTTTACGTAATTTTTGTTAGCCACCCTGAGTCAGTCTTTTGCTGAGGAAGGCAGAGTATGTATGTATGTATGTATGTATGTATGTATGTATGTATGTATGTATGTATGTATGTATGTATGTAATAAATAAATTTCAATTTGGAAAAGCAAAATAGTTGTTTTTCTTTTGTAAGTCATCAGCGTTCCAAATTTTTTTAAGAGACACTAGAATCCATCTAACATCTGAATTTTTAAAAAATTTCAAGTACAACCAATAATTCTGCAATTTTTTAATTGCTACTCAGTATAGGGTTGAATTATATTGTACAAAAAATAGCTGTTCCCAAAACAAAACAAAATAAAAAAAAGCACTGAACTGAAAGCATTGTTTGAGGGAACAGTTTTGACAACATTAAAAAAAATTTTCAACAATATTTCAGCGATCTTGATGAAGACTAATTTAAATTGCTCTCTCTCTCTCTCTCTCTCTCTCTCTCTCTCTCTCTCTCTCTCTCACACACACACACACACACACACACACACACAAACACAGAGATCACGTGAGTTAGTTTGCCCTCAATGGTAAAATCAAGCAGAAAAATATTACCAACTGTGTAGGATTGCAATGCTCCTATTGTCCCTGATATTCTCAGATGGTCTTCATGACTGATCTAGGATCTCAATTGAACTCAGATAGAAGGGAGTCAGTAAACTCTCAGCCAATTGTTGCTTTCTGAGAATCCTTAGAAAATACAACTGTTGTTGTGCCTTCCTGATTAAAGCAGTTGTGTTCGCACTCCAAGTCAGGTCATTTGTTATGATGGTCCCGAGAAACTTACATTCAACCACCTGTTCCACACAACCTCCATCTATATACAGAGGCTGGATATCTGCTCTTTTTTCCTATAGTCCACTATAAACTCAGTTTTTTGAATATTAAACAAGAGATTATTTTTTTTTTGCACCAACGGGATAGCTATAATACCTCGTCCCAATACGCAGACTCATCATCCCCAGAAATAAGTCCTACTAGTGTAGTGTCATCTGCAAATTTAATAATCTTATTATTGGGATGGTTATTGGTGCAATCAGATGAATAAATAGAAAACAATAGTGGGCTGAGGACACAACCTTGTGGAGTGCCAGTGCTGAGTATCTTTGACAGTGGAGATGTAATCATTTAGTTTCACCCTTTGTGGACAGTTTGTTAAAAAAAAATCCAGTATCCATAAACAGATAGAATCTTGAAAGTCTAAATCTTTAAGTTTAGCTATTAATCTATGGAGTATAATAGTATGGAAAGCAGAGCTAAAGTCAGCGAACAACATTCTTACATAATTCCCTTGTGTTTCCAAATGGGATAAGGTCATATGAAGCACAGTGTTAATTGCATCCTCAGTCGATCTATTTGCTTTATAGGCAAACTGAAACCCATCAAAGGAATCAGGGAGGCAGGAGATAATATATTTCTGAACTAACTGCTCAAAGCACTTCATTAAGATAGAAGTTAATGCCACCGGCCTGTAGTCATTCGGACTATTTGTAGGCAACTTTTTAGGCAGTGGAACAATGGTGGAAGCCTTGAGACAACCAGGAGCCACGCATTGTGTCAGGGATCAATTAAAAATTACAGTCCATACTCCGGCTAGCTGATCAGCACAATCTTTTACCACCCGTCCAGGAATTAAGTCTGGTCCAGCTGCCTTTCTGGAGTTTACCGCCTTCATTGTCTGCCTCACATCCTGCACATTCACAATGAAGGGGGGACTCTGCTGTGTAAATGATGGCAAACAGACAGTTTCAGTTTGATGGATCTCAAATCGAGCAAAAAAGTTGTTCAGCAATTCAACCACCTCCACACCACCACCCAAAGAAACCTTTTTTGCTTTGTAGTTTGTTAATTGTTGAACCCCCTGCCAAACTTGCCTAATGTTGTTGCTGAGAAAGCAGTCTTCAATTTTCCTCTTATATTTGGCCTTAGCTTGCTTAATACCTCTCCTCAAGTTCGTTCTTGCTACGCTGTAACCTAGATCATCCCCCAGATTTAAAAGCCTTATTCCTTGCATACAACAGGCTTCTAACCTTCCCGGTCATCCAAGGTTTTTGATTAGGATAAACCCGGATACGCTTGTCCACCATAACAGTGTCAATACAATGTGCCATATACCCTAACACTGCAGCCATATGTTCTTCCAAATCAGGATGGCCAAAAACTTCCCGTTGCTCCCTCCGGCCAGCTCTTCACTGTCTTGACTACCGGCCCTGCCTGGAGCTAGAAGCAGGGACATGTGGTCAGACTGGTCCAAATGTGGTAATTGTAATACCCTGTATCCATTTGCAATATCCGTATAGGGCTTATCTAAGATGTTCAACACCCTAGTAGCACACCTTATATGTTGGTGGAATTTAGGGAGGACCACACGTAGGTCTGCAGGATTGAAGTCTCCTGTTATTTTGATTATAAAGTGTAGGTCAATATTTAGTTTAACATTTTACTATGTTGTAATAAAAATGTAATATTAGCCCACTGTTGTTCAAAGTAGTGCAATAAGATAAAAATATTCATGCATTGTCATATTATTATTACCATATAACTCATTGTTGTAGGCAGTAAAATTAAATTTTCCACCTGATGTGCAGCTGCACATTACAATTACCAGTAAATTTTTTTAAAAAAATCACAAGCCTTTAAAATTGGGGTGCTCATTAGATTCCATGGTGCATTAGATTCAAGTAAATGCAGTATTACATTTACATATAGCCAATATGATATAGGTGTTATTTTTTAAAAATTGCAGTCTACCTTTTATCAAATTATCCAGGAAGCTGTTCAGCAGTTCAAATAAAATACAGATTGGAAAAAAAAAATAGCAGTCAGTAAATTCAGCAGCAGAACAGCCAATTTCACATATGGGGTATATCATCTCACATAAACACAAACATGATAGCATATTTGTCTCTGTTTTGCACCCTCTGCTCAGAAGGGTCTGTGCAGTGAGGATCCCTGCAAAATTTCCCAGCTTAGTGGCATAGCTAGAGGGGGCAGAGCAGTCTTGGAGGGAGTATGTGTATTTTGCTCCATTTTGCTACCCCTGCCTGGAATGACTCCAAAAGGCGGGGACCTTGCATGCGCCCTCTGAGTCTAACTGTTCCACCCCCTCTAGCTATGCCACCAGCTTTATTTCCATAATCTCTCCATTTCTAACACCCAGCACATTTGGAACATTGAAAACAAGAAAACATCTTCAGTGGCAGATGTTTGCTGACAGGCAGCTGATAAATTCTGCATTTGGCATATGTCTAATTAACACAATCTCTTCCTTATGAAATTAGAACATGTTGTTTTCCATTTTTTAAAGCACACATTTTTATCTCGTCTTGACTCTGTTTCAAAATGTACTTGAAAAGTCGGTGGGGTTTTCTTCCCCCCACGTTTCTCAAAGTGGTCAGGGCAAGAAAGCAAGTAAATTCAAAAATATGTGTAATTAAATTTGCTATATACTTGAGGGCAAGCCCAAAATGTATATGAGGATTACTGTATTCCTGATTCTCATATGAGAATATGAGAAAGATGTGAGAAAGAAGAAACAGCCTTTTGGTTGAATTACTTGGCAAACTAAAGACTAATGCTTATTACATTACATGACTGTTCTGTGATTGGTTAGGATTAATGACAATATGGTCATAAAATGGCTGGCTGTTGCCAGTTCGGTGTTATCTATAATACTGGAACAACTCTTCCACAAACCTGTTCAAAGCAGGGAAACGGAGAGAGAGATGGAAGAAGCAGGTTCAAATCCCTATACAACCATGTACCCTTGGATCCTTGGGTGAAGAGTGGTATAAAATGTGAAAAATAAAAATAATAAATAAGCAAGAACACAAATTTTCCTTTCATTTCAATGGGATTTGAGCAGGAAAACTTCCCAGAGGATTCCACATTTAACTGTAGTAAATTACATCCTGAGCCCCAGCAGGTGAATTCAGTTTATAAAGAAATAGTATCTGTATTTTTAATGGACATAATTCTGAAAGCAGATATAGCTATCAAGAGACAGATAGACAGACAGATAGACATGGAAATAGATAGATAGATAGATAGATAGATAGATAGATAGATAGATAGATAGATAGATAGATAGATAGATAGATAGATAGATAGATAGGCAGGCAGGCAGGCAGGCAGGCAGGCAGACAGACAGACAGATGCACACTCCATTAAACTGGCCTAAGTCCTGGCACAAATCCAGTGCTGACCTGGGGGTGTCACCAAAGTGCCGTAAGACACTTTTGTACCACTCCTAGGGGAGGGTTAGGCCAATGCAAAGACATGTGCCTGCCTGCCTACATCACCACAGGAATGGGAAGACCAATGAGTTGTATTGGCCTAGGTTAGAATTGTACCCATAGAGATATAGATATTTCTGCTTTGGATTCTTGTATTATAAAATCCTTATTTATATTTTCAGAAAGTAAAAGAAATACTGAATTATATGTGGGAGACTAGACATGTAATTTGTGACATTTCCCACCATTAATTTTGAATTCATCCATTCTTTTACATGCTATCCCCATCTTACTGCCACCCCCAGGCTGGAGTCCCCATATGAGACTTGTCACAATCTGTATCTGTCAGTTCAGGGAAAATGAAAAACCGCCCAATATGTTGCAGACAGCAGGACTTTAACAGAGTGGGTGGACCGGTAAACAGCATCTTGATTGACACTTCAAATATCTCTTCTAGGCACTGTGGATGTTTTCTTACCCCCATGTTTTGGCTGAACTCAGGTGTTGAGAAGCATTGCAAGTTAACCGTTTCACTCAGCTGCTTGGAAAGAAAATAACATCTCACTCCTAGCTTAAGCACACCAAATCCTCTGTTTACTCCCAAGTCAGTCTCACTGTGGACTATGGGACTGCACACTAGAAGACCTGAAAATACTCAATGATGGGACATTTGAAACAAACATTTTTGCATTAGCATATCCATCTGTTCATTTCTCCTTTGCTCCTTTGAGCTCTGTCTTCTCAGAATTACCTTGGGAAACCTGCAATAGGTCCAGTTGTTTCCTTGGTCATTGCCCTGATCGTAGGAAAGATCATAAATCACCTAATCCTCTATGACATACTAAGATTGCAATCTTAACCCCCTATATGTTGGCTTAAGTCCTGTGCTGGTCTGGAGATGTAGCAAAAGTGTTGTAAGGCACTTCCATACCTCTACTAGAGGGGCTAATTCAGTGCACAGACATGCACTAACCTCCCCACACCATCACGGGAGGGAGGAGACCGGTGAATTATGTTGGCCTTAATTGGTTAGCATGTGCCCTAATTTTCTATGAACAAAGAGCTCTTGGAATGATATCACATCCAATCAAGAGAGCTCTTGGATTGTGCAAAATATTGCATGATACAAGAAGGTGGTATCCAAATCTTGCAAGATCTCACATGATACAAGATGGAACCACCCAAGAAAGCTGTTAGGAGGGGTCCGTGGGGACATTCCACAATACGAGTAAGTGCATGGGACTCCCTAAGATAGCGTTTCTCAAAGTTGGGGTTGGGACCCCTTTCGGGGTCACCTAGAGGTTTCCTGGGGGTCGCCTAAAGACCCCTGGTGCAGGGGGGTGGTCAGGCTTGCCAGACCTCCAGCTGTAGCTGCACACGCACTGGGGCTGACAGCCTCAGGGCCCAATCCTATGCATGCCTACTCTGAAATAAATCCCATTATAGTCAGGGGGGCCTTAACTCCCATGTAAATGTGGATAGGATTGCAGCCTCAGGGCCCAATCCTATGCCCAATCCTCTGAAATAAATCCCATTGTGTTCAATGTGTGCATAGAACACACATTTCATTTGTAACAATGAAAGTACATCCTGCATATTGGATATTTACATTACGATTCATAACAGTAGCAAAATTACAGCTATAGAGTAGCAATGAAAACAATTTTATGGTTGGGAGTCCCCACAACATGAGGAATTTATAAAGGGGTCATGGCATTAGGAAGATTGAGAACCACTGCCCTAAGACATTACAGTATACAGCTTGGGAACCACTCTGTTACGGAATACATTATAGAAGGGACTGGGCATAGATAATACTGGCATCCTCCACTTATTGGACACAGAGTCTGTATGTCTGTCTTAGGTAACAGAGCACAACCCAAAAGTGAAGCTGTTGAAAAGTGGAACCCAGACTTTTCTGCTTGCATATGGAAAATGGTCACCAAAAAAAGACAAATATCACTTGTAAAAAGTCTAAATAACACATATTTATTAACACATAGCCAAAATAAATAGCAAATTACAGTAAAATGAACAAGACATGTGGGCAATGGATATCTTAAAAACATATGAATAAATAAATATGATTTAAAACCATAAAATGATGTTTAAAAACATAAGATTCCCATTTATTTACTGAAGAAAGTCTTAAGGAAATGCCAAAAAACAGTTTGATCACCATGTCACATGCAAATCAACATTAGGGAAGACAATTTTAGCCTTGAGCTCAGCAGAGAGCGGTTGAAAAAGTGGAGTATGTGTTGAATGAATGAGTCCTGGATATAATTGAAAGGTGTTGAAAGAGCAGTAGCATCAAAAAATGAACTGTCAGAAAGTGGGGGATGCCTGTTTTCTTTCAACTTCACTGACTGCTAATTAGTTTCCAGGCCTGGTGGTCACCTTTGAAGTCTTAAGATAGTCCCAGCATTTAGAAATTTCCTAAATGCCTTGTGTCAAGTGCCTCCCCATTTCCCGAAAATGGCTATGGAGGCTTTAATCAAGACGCTATTCATAGGGAAAGACCAACGGAAGAGCACCTGCTTTGCAGGTAGAAAATGCAAGCTCAATCCCTTTCATCTTCAGGTAGGGCAGAGAAGAATTCCTATGAAAATCCCCCAAGAACCCCTGCCAGTCAGTGTTGGCAGAAGTAAGGTCAACAAATCAATGGTCTGACTCACCTAAGGCTGTTTCCTTTGTTCATAAAAGGAAGATTCTCAGGAGACGACCTTCTCCTTAGGGTAGTAACAAATGTAGAACAGCCTCCTCAGAAACATGAGGCTGAAAAGATTTTCATTTTCACAGACTGATTCCCCAGAAGTTCAATCCTACCATATTGGTCAGGATAATGAGATGTTCTATTTGCTTTTTGAACTCTACCAACTCCTCCTGACCAAGGGTGACCCACTCTAATACAAAGGAATACACTAAATAACAATGACAGGCTCTCCTGGTTATGGGAAAGAATATGCAACAGTGCTGCACAAGAAGTTGGTGCACATACTTTGGAAGCTATGAAACACTAAAGGTGCAAGCCTATCCATGTCTTCTCAAAAGTAAGCCTGATGCTGTTCAATAGGTCTTACTCCCAGGAAAGTGTGCTTAGGATTGCAGCCTCAGGCTGCAATCCTAATCCCCAGTTAGGCCAGATTAAGCCCCAGCACAAGAATCATGCTGACATGACGGTGTCACAAAAATGTAGTAAGATGTTTGTGCACCACTCCTGGGGGTGGGTTAGTCCAGTGCACAGGCATGCGCTTGCCTCCCTACATCACCACACGAACAGGAATAGCAATGAGTTGTGTTGTCCTTAGGTTTGAATTGTACCCTATAGCTGCACTTTATTGCACCATTTATATGTATATCACATGATTTGTTAACTTGTCCATCATTTCACTAAAACAATCTTAGGGCACAATCACTGATGAGATGCCAGTACAGCCCACAGTGAATACAAGGGGCTTCTTGAAGTGGCCTTCTGTATCCCCAGGTTAGTGGCTGCCATAGTTGTGCCATATTCTGAAGTCGAGAGGCAGGGGTTGCAGACAGGCTGGCCAAGAACTCATATTTTTGGTCAACACTGCCATTCTTACTCTGCCTTATCATGGATCTCCATGGGTCTACTCATTTCTATACCTGCTCCTGAGCTGGTATAACTCTGAGGTGCTGGAAAAGGGCATTTCTGCCCTGGAAAAATGCTCTGGATACAGAGTAACTGCTCTGCCCTAGGCAATTCTAAACATGCCCTCTACATGCCTCTCCTGACCTGCCCAGGCTGCCCCAGTTAAGGTAGCCTATGGCCACCTGTCTTCAGGCAGCCTATGTTGCCTTAGGCTGCCCCAAGCCTTTTCCAGAATGATTAGGCAGTTGGGTCAGCCCAGTGATAGATATGGTAACCCAAGTGCACCTCTGGATTGTGCCCTTAGGTTTAGTGATCAAGGACTTTTTATGATAGAAATACAAGCTATCTGGCTTACAGCACAATCCTAACCATGTTCTATTTAAAAGTAAGCCTCATTGCGTTCAGTGGGTCTTACTTCCAGGAAAGTGTCTTTAGGATAGAGCCTTACCCTACATTCCAGATCAACTATGGAAAGACATAAGAGGCACTTACTCTGGATTGCTCTATGCATTTCCTATAGGTTTCCCATAGGTGGCACCATAACTACATTGATGTAAAAGGTCCCATAGTTACTCTGGATTGTAGCCTACATTTTCTTGAATTTTCTTTTTTTTTAATTAGAGATTTCCATTGCCTTGAGTAAAATCAAAACTCAGGAAGATATAATACATCCAAGACTTTCTGAAATTGCTTCCTTCTCGTGGATCACCATTTCATATAATACGTTTCACCCTCTGAAATATGAGTTTTGGTTTAATTTCCCAAGCTGGGGGAAAAGGAGAGGGGGAAAGCACATTGTTGCAAAGCACCCATTAGGAGTACATTTGGCTTGCTACAAAAGAGCACATTTTTAATTGTCTCTAAGGAATGCAAAAGTTTGAAAAATCTTCATTACCATTTGCATGCCTGAATAGTCGACCAAAGATGCCTATTGCGAGGGAAAAGAAAGCCCTTGGAGGGTCAGCGAGAAAGGTGAGGTAGAAAAAATTAATTTCCTTCTTTTTAAAAAAGAAAGAGATTTTGCTCCTGTTTCTAAATCGTACAGTTACAAGAAAAGCTACCCTTGCAAGGAACAAATGAACTGTCTGACTGCTTTAGAAAGCTGTAATGAAGTGCAGAAGGGCCTTATTGAACTTTCTGCTGTGGAAAGGCTGATCGTTGAGGTCTGCGGTGAGAAATACGAAATGAGAAAAAGGGTGATGAAAAGGTAGCAGAGGGTTGACCCATAATGCCTGAAAACAAATCATTTGTTCAGCAAAAGCCAGACTAATAACAGCACATGTGTCTCCACAGTCAGCATATTTGAATACATTTGTTGCACCGCTCAACAGATTCTAAGGTTTGGTGGAAAATATGTGCTGTTTGCAGTTCTGATCATTTCCGAGCACGATCAGGTCTCTTCCCCCCTTCCCTAAAGGATTGCATTTGGAATGCTAAAGTAATGGATTTTGAATGGCAGGACTGCCTACTGTCAGAACGATTCAATTTGTTGTGCGTTAGGCATCTATGATCCTGCTCAAGTTCCTGATCCGGTGCTTTCTAAGGATGTACATATATATGAGGGAAAGAGGGAAAAGAAGAAATTTAATTTGTTCTTGAACACACTGGAATGAGCATAGAGAACCCTAATTTGCCAGGGTGCCATGTGGAGATTGGATGCCGAAAATCCTCCACTCAGAAATATTTTGATTGTTCAATAGGGTGTTGCTACCAGCAGTGGTTTTTAATAACACATATAACATGTCCTGTGTGCACAAAAGGGAAGGAAACTGTTAACTGGGATGTAAGTAGGCTGACCGCTTGCGTTTACAGGCTTATAGTTGCTAGTAATGGCTCTTCCCCTCATTGCACCCAAGGCAAAGGTCTGTGATGCTGCCTCCTGAGCAATGCTGCACCCTCATATTTACTCAGTGCAATAGATCCTCCAGGATCAACTGAGAAAGCCTTCGGAGGTTTACACATGGTCTTAAACAGTATTTCTGGGAAACTGGAAGTACAGTTTTTGATCCCATCAGGAGTGTCATCAGGAAGACTGTGTGTTGTGACACCCTAAGGCCACCGCGTACTGCACCGCATATTGACAAGGTCTTAAAATCATCAAAGCACACTATCAGGTTTTTTTTTACCACTGACAAGGCACACCATTGCTGCAGGAAGAGGGCTCAAATCTCTTAACTGCCCTAATAAAAAATCCTGTGGCACACATTGGGACCATCCACATACCCCAGTGTGCCACAGCACAGTGGTTAAAATTGACACCTAAGGCTTTGTGATGCACACTTTGATAACCCCTGTCCTATGCCTTTCAACTGCAAATGCACTTGCAGAAATCCACATACAGACAATGCTTCTTCCTGGACACATGGAGAAAGGGACTGTTAAAGCTTCACCTTGCCAATGTACCCTATACATTCAATGTTGAGAAGTGCCATGAATCCTCCTCAAAATGCAGTGAGCCAAGATCATCTATCACATTGAGCCACCTTGAAAACATGAATTAACTGCTCGAGCATCTATCAAAAAGTGTGAGAAGTCTGTCCAACATTAGCAAACGGAGGACGTCGTGATAGCAGCGCATTGAACTGCTTTGTCATCTGGGAAGCCTTTTAGGCTTCGACAGCACCTTCTCTCTCACTCTCTTTGTCTCATAATTGAAGAGCTTTCCTTTTTAACTCCCGAGCCACATTCCCGTTGACACCCCCTCTTTTTACCATGATCAAGGGCAGCTGGGGCTCAGGGGGTTGGGGGGAAGCCAAGTGGTATACAGTATATATCCTTTCTTTTCTCTAATAATGCAATGCCTTTTTTCCCTATTAGTGCTGGGGAATAAAAGCCAAATATAATCTCAAATGATAACCTTGCAGAAAATATGGTTTCATATAATACCTGAGAAACTAACACTCTCCTTTGTAGAGTTAAAGGGGAGGTGGTGGTAAAAATCAGCTCTTTCTCACACACAAGACTTATAAAAGCTTAATGGAATAATGACAGCATACCATACAGAAAGCTCCCAAGGGCTCTCTTTGAGAGTTTAAGACTTTGCTTTGGACTTAAAGACAAGTATTTGCAGAGCAAAATACTCCTCCTCCACCCTACCTGAAATTCTTATGAATCATTCATTCACCAGCCAGTCAGTGATCGCAAGTCTGATACACCTTTATGCAAGATTGTAGCAGAGGATTCGTATATACAGGGAAAGAAGGAATGTAAAAAAATCCCATAATTTGGGAAGGAAGTATTTTCTGCTGGTCTTTCCTACTTTTTAAACTAGTCCTGATGGTGTGTCAGTAGCAGTAGCTCCAATGAAGACATTTAACTGGTGGATTACCCTACGATCCAGAGTAACTATGGGAAGACATAAAAGGCACTTACTCTGGATTGGTCTGTGCATTTCCCATAGGATTCCCATAGGTGGCGCCATAACTACGTCGGTGTAAAAGGTCCTCTAGTTATTTTGGATTGTAGCCATAGACATAGGTGCAGTGGCATCAGGGTGACCATATAGAACGGAAGACAGAGCTCCATTCTTTAAGCATTGCGTAGAAGAGGGAATTGAATTGAGGCAGGTTTAGCTCAACATAGAAGGGTTTCAAAAACAGCACCTGCCTAAATTCTCTCTTCTTTGCAATGCTTAAAGGTAGAGGCACTCTGTCCTCCAGTCTATATGGTCACCCTGAGTGGCATAGATCTGTCATCTACATCTGTAGTGCTTAAGGAGGAAAGCTATGGCAAGCCAAGATAATTTAATTATAAGTCAACTTATTTAATTATAAGTCACCAAAATATCACCTTGCCAATGAAAGTTCATATAGTTAAAGCTATAGTTTTTCCAGTAGTAATGTATGGCTTTGAGAGCTGGACATAGGAAGGCTGAGTGCCAAAGAATAGATGCCAAGATCATCAAATCAGTCCATTCTGCAGGAAATCAACCCTGACTGTTCACTGGAACATCAAATACTGAAGCTGGAGCTTAAATATTTTTGAAGCTGGAGCACCATGAGAGGGGGGACTCCTTAGAAAAGAGCCTAATGCTGGGGAAAACTGAAGGCAAAAGGAGAAGGGGATGGGCAAGGATGAGGTGGTTAGATAATGTCACCAAGGCAATTAACATGAATTTGGACAAACTTCAGAAGTTAAAGGAGGATAGGGTGACCTGGCGTGCTGCGGTCTATGGGGTTATGAAGAGAAAAAATATTGTCTCAATTCCAAGATGATCCTGCATTAGTCATAGGGTAAAATAGCCCCTTCCCCATGTGCTCCATAATAACATAATAACCCTTGGGCAAAGTCTCTCCTGCACACCACCAGTCTTCCAATTGAGTTTTCCAATTTTATGCTGAACACACAATTACAATATCTTTGCTATTAATGGAACCAGAGATGTGTTAATGAAATAATGAAGTTAATGTTAAAATTATCCCAATTCTTGAACATACCTTAGAGAGTCAGCGTGATGTCAAACACTTAAAAGTATGTCTATGAGCCCTTATCTTTAATCCTACTCCCTCAATAGTTGCATATTTAGCACACTATATAAGCAATACAAAAACCATTTTCAGCGCAAGTGCTAAGAATGATAATTGCAAATAGATTATGGTTCGGTACTATTCATGAAATTTCCCAGGATAGTTTAAAATACCTGTTTCATCAAATGTAATTTATGTGTGTGTGTATGTGTGTGTGTATGTATAAGTAATTGTCATCACAGGTATTTTTATTTGTGCAGAAAAATGTTTCAATTTGTGGTGGATTATTATGTAGAACTTTCTAACCAGTTTCAGGCTTAATTTACTATGTTATCAATCATTCTTGTATTCAGCCAAGTAGAAATTTCCACATTTGCCTTCCATGTTGTCTTTGGCAAAAAGTAACAGCTTTAAAGACAGTGCACTGGATATCCTGAATATGCAGTGTTGCCTTCTCCAAACACACTCACAATTCCTCATTCTTCCCATGGCAAAATTCAGAAGTGATATATGTAAAAGTTGGGACACCCGGATATGTTAACATTCCTTTATCCTTGAAGAAAAAACTGGTAAACCATACAGACTCAATTTATTTACCTACTTTCTACCAACCTATTGTTAGATCTCCAGATACTTATTGTCAAGAGCCAACATGTCAGCAACTGTCTGTGCAGCGTACAACGTTTGAGCGAATTCTTCCCATATCTAGACCAAGCATTGCCATGGGAAGGCTCTGGGGGCCGAGTTCAGCCCCCAGGCTGCCCCTTCCCTCTCTAGGAAGAAGCTCAATGTAAGACTAACTTCCCCATTTACAGCATCTGAGAGAGGAGAAATGTATATATCTGAAATGCCATAACTTGTTAACCAACGGAAGATGTTATCAATTATTTTGCCATAGCCGTCATATGACATTTGGAAGATTCCTCAGTTTATTGTTCACCTATTAATCAGCAGAAATAAGGGGGTGGGGAATGGTAAGTATATTTTATTGGAAAAATATAAAGGACAATTTTTCCTAAGACTTAGGATATTTTTTTCCACCTAACCAGGGAAATAGAACTGTGTCATGGGCCCTAAATATGCCTGACAGATCAGCGACTCAAAGCTTTCACTGAAGTTTAATAACTGTAGGGACTGAGTCTCAAAAACTGCAAGGGCAATATATTGATGTAGCCTTTCTCAGAGGAACTCAGATCATCTCCTTGACTGACAGTTTAAAAAATGCTTTCAACTATTATAAAAGAGGCACTCTGCTTTATGTTCATAAAACTCTAGACCAAATTATACAACCGTAAACTGAGTAAAGTCAATATGGGGTCTATTTACAACCTTGATCACAATAAAGAAACCAGTTGTTTTCCATATTAGCCAGTTTATTTCAAATATATGGCTAACAACCCAATCTGAAATGGGATTTGACTGCCTTGGGAATCTTCAGTGCTACAAGGTACCATGGGCAGCTACTCAGTTGTTGGGGACTACTCAGAGGAAGGGGCAGCAACTCAGAAGAAAGTCCTTCCCCCAGATCAGGGAGGTGGCTTCACAAATGGGGCAACTAAATGATGTAGCATCTCTAGAGCATCTCTAGAGCTGCAGAATCAAAAGCTTCCTTGTCATGCTATGAGACCCAACACAGAGCTTAGGATACAGTGAAACTGAGCTTCACTAGCCCAACAGTTGGTTCACATCTTAAGTAAGGGTTCTATGCTGAGATTGATACACAAAGCCAACATCCTAAAGCAGTGGTTCTCAATCTTCCTAATGCCATGACCCCTTTATAAGTTCCTCATGTTGTGGGGACCTCCAACCATAAAATTATTTTCGTTGCTCCTTTCTAACTGTAATTTTGCTATTGTTATGAATTGTAATGTAAATATCCAATCTGCAGGATGTATTTTCATTGTTACAAATGAAATGTGTGTTCTAAGCACACATTGCACACAACGGGATTTATTTCAGAGGATTGGGCATAGGATTAGGCCCTGAGGCTGCAATCCTATCCACATTTACATGGGAGTAAAGGCCCCCTGACTATAATGGGATTTATTTCAGAGTAGGCATGCATAGGATTGGGCCCTGAGGCTGTCAGTCAGCCCCAGTGCATGTGCAGCTACAGCTGGAGGTCTGGCAAGCCTGACCTAGCCCCCTGCACCAGGGATCTTTAGGCGACCTCCAGGAAACCTCTAGGCGACCTCGAAAGGGGTTCCGACCCCAACTTTGAGAAACGCTGTCCTAAAGAGTTGAAACTCCTTTAAATTCAACAAGTATATGCTTTCTCTTTAAGAACTACCATCCCATTGTGAATGACTCGGAACTGAGACAACCAGAGCATCTTCAGGCTCACTTCACGGCATCAACAGTGTAATGGTGGGCATTGAATGGTGGGCAGACCTGCTAGCGCTATATAAACTTATCACAGATCCCAGTTTGCTTATCACAAATTCTAATTTGCTTCTGTGGCTTCTGGTTTCTACAAGACATTCTGAGACCCATGAAGCCAATGAGGTGTGTCCCAGGCCTGGGAATCAGTCACCAGTAATGCTTTGGGGACCACCACTTTGAAATAACTGTGGGCCACAGTGGGCCCTGGACAAGGTGGGCAATGGTAGCTCAAAGTCTGAGAACCACTCACCTCTGCTGATCTCCTGTACAGTGATGCCTCACGTAACAAATTTAATTCATTCTGGAGGCATGTTTGTTACGTGAAATGTTGTTTACGTGAAGTGGATTTTCCAATAGGAAATAATGGAAACTCAGACGATTGGTTCCATAACACCAAAAATATTCGAATAAAAATATTAACTGGATGTAAAAACGATGACAGAACACTGGGTTTGAATTCAAAACATGCATTCAATGTGCATGATCTTATGAAGTCTACTTAGGCTGCGGTCCTAAAGACACCTTCCTGGAAGTAAGACCCATTTAACACAATGGGGCTTACTTCTGGGTAGAGATGGTTAGAAGGCTGCAATCCAAGACAGCTTCAAAGTGACTCCCCACTTTCTCCTTCTCTCCATCCTGAGCCTCTCTCTCCCCTGCTCCCTTCTGGCTAGCCCTGAGCTGCTTCCCTCTTTTCCACTGCTCTTCTCTCCCTCTGCCCAGTGGACACGCGGCCACAGGAGGAACAACGTGGAAGTGTTGCTTTCACTATGGGCAGGTGCGCTAGGTAGCCCTGACGCTTTTTAAACAGGCTGCCGGCCAACGCGTCTGCCCCAACTGCCAACAAATGTGTTCTTTATGTGAAGCAGAGTTTGTTACGTAAGCAGAATGCTAGAGAAATTTTTGTTTGTTACGTGAAACATACTTTACGTGAGGCGTTCTTTACGTGAGGCGCCACTGTATAAGGTTATTGTAGTTGTTTTGTATATATAGTGTAGTTATTCATAAAAAGTGAAAATCTTTCAGTTTGACAGAAGACTCAGGATATATAAAAGGAGCTACTTCTTCATACAGTGCAGAATTCATTTGTGGAATTATTTGCCACAAGATGTGATGGTGGCCACTAGTTTGAAGGATTTGAAAAGGTGATTAGACAAATTCATGAAAGTCACGTTGATATCTACGTTGAGGATATCACGTTGAGAAGCAGTGACAGAAGAGATTAGGGTATTTACATCCTGGTTTATTGTATCTCAATTAAATCCTAGTTATTAATGTCCTTAATTTTGTTTCATTATTTGTGTCCTACAATCGGGCAGTCCCTTGCTGTATATGCTAAACCTCTTATCCCAGCCCTAACTCTAACCCAGTTGTCGAAGATGCAATCGTCCTCTAATCCAGAGGTCTCCAAACTTTTTGGCAGGGTGGCCACATCATCTTTGATGTCGGGGCCCAGAAAAATAATTTACATTTCAAATTTGAACAAATTTACATAAATTTACATATAAGAATTGATTGGAGTGGATTACACAGGTTGCCCAAAGGCTGGACAGAGGGGTCTTGCCAGGAGCCACACTGATGCTCGCAGAGGGCTGCATCTGGCCCCCAGGCCAGGGTTTGAAGACCTCTGCTCTAATCTGTCTCCTGTTTTTTGGGCTTCCCAGTGGTACTTGGTGGGCCACTGTGGGTAATAGGATGCTAGACTAGATGGACCTGGCTCTGATCAAGCAGACCTTTCCTTATATCCTTACAAAATCTCAAATCTGGCAGGAGCGAGTGAATCCTTTCAAAATGTTTTGCTAGCATTCAGTGCTGGATGAAAACAACAATGTGGTTACACAAAGGGTGTGTGGGCATATTTGAGAGCTTACATACTGCAGCGCTCAATGTGTCTTTTATAACCAGAGGACACCTGTAATGTGTTTGTTTAATCCATTAATAGAGGCACGTTTACACCGACTCCAGTGATATTTGTTGACAGGCTAATAGATAGCACAATTCCAAGGTTGTTGATCACAGGCCCATAATTGTCTCACAACATCATTAACACATACCATATTAAGCAACTGGAAAGATCTTGTTTCATCAGTTTGAGCTAAATCCATTTATGCTGGCATTCAGGGAGGCGAAGGGAAAGCAAGGGAGAGGGAGAGAGAGAAAGAGCAGGAAAAGAAAGAAAGGAAGGAGCGGATGAAGTGAATGTGCCTAAGGGAAAATATGCTCTGATGTCATCTATCTTCCTGACACAGAAGTTCACAAAGTGCTGACAGAGATCTTTGGATCTCGTAGCTATAGACTTAACATTGCATGTGTGATTCACGGGGGAATTAATGACACCAAGCAGTGTAGTTTGAACCACAAAAAAATCAGAAAAAATGGCTGCTTTTTTAAGAGGGGAAGATATGTATTGTGCTTATAACTTGGCAAAGCAAGTTTCAAGAGTCCAGGCACACCATGAACTGAATGACAAAAAATTAGGAGAAATTCTTATGTTCCCTTTATCAAGTTCTCCTCCACGTCTACTGATTTGTAGTTATCGGAGGTTTGTAAGCCACCGAGATGCATTCATAAATATATGGGATGCTTCTTCATAAATAATGCCGACATCCATTGAACTAAATCAACAACACACCCCATGTCAGAATTTTAAAACCAGCCTCCCAAAACTGGAGTGATAAATTTGGTTTGGATCGTCAACGTGACATGCCTCCAATGTATTGAAGATGAAATAGGAACATGCTTGTGTTCTTATAATGACCCCAATTCTTATGTCAAGGAGCACTGCCTGAATACCCACACCTTTTTGGTTATTGCAAGTCCGTAAAAGCTTGGGTTTCTCCATTTGCCACACACAGTATTCATTTACCCTGCATGACTCCTGAAGTAGCTGTGTTTAGTTGACCACAAAAGCCAGTTTAATGTATCTGGTCTTATTATAGTGTAACTGCAATTTGAATACACTCAGAAAGCAAATGTGCAAAGACTGACAAACCTATTTTGCAGCCTTTCCATACCTTTTGAAATAGGAAAGACAAGAACAAAATAGAGATAGTGTTTTAACAGAAAATGAGTACAAAAAACATAGAAATAAGATAACTGGAGTCTATGTGATGTTTACATTGACTTGTAGGTTCAAAAACTCATCCACTCATTATCTGATGGCATTGTGGTCAGATATGGTCCGAGCAGCCCATTCCTTTGCTTCCCAGCACCCAGGACTGCAGCAGACCCAAAATGGCAACCATTGTATCCAAAGATGCCTAGGAAGCAGATGCAGGTGTACTCGGGGTTAAGGAACAAACATTCTTAAATACTGTATAGTGACCAGACAGCTCCAATGGGACTCCCAGAAGGTGCAGTATTAAGGTGACATATGTTAGGTTTCCTGGTCCAGACACAGGGTCAAGGTATGGCAGTAGATCCTTCCACCATTGCCACTTCCCTCCCTCCCTCCCTCCCTCCCTGTTCTACCCTTCACCCTGCCTTGCTGGATTAAGTCAAGGGCCTGATTAGGTCAAGTGCCCAACTCATCCAGGTTCACATGTCTCACAGTGACTCACCATATGCCAGGGACAACACAAGGCAAAAAGATACGTTTCCTGTTGTTACTCCATTCCTTCTGACATTCAGAGAAAGTCTACTTCTAAAACCAAGAGGTTGCACAGACCCATCATGGCATGTAAACTGTGATGGAATTTTCCTACCTTAAAGCTATCAAATCCCCAATTGAAAACATCTGTGCCAGGTGCCATCACCACATCCTGAGGCAAGGATTTCTACAGATTAATTTCAAGCTGGGTTATATATATATATATATTAGCCCCGGGGTAACTCTTCCGCCAGGCAATTTCAATTGATGCTACTTGGTTCTGGAATTGTGCAGTAAGGAAAAGAATGTTCCTTTATCCACTCTATACACCCAAAGAATAATTCTGTATATTTTGATATTTTCATTCCTTGAATGATGCTCAGCCACCATGGCCAGCCCACCGTTGAGGCCAGCTGATAACAGTTTGCATCAGTGGCACATTGTGAGAGTTCCATGGGGGTGAGATCTTTCCCTTCCTTGTTGTGCTTCTTGTGCTGTCATTAGACCTGGAGGCATGGGATATCTGGTTACATTACAGGGATCATGCTGTTCACAAGGTAGTGATGACTCAGATGTTTTTATGCTGTCTTTAAACACTTATTTGATTGACACCTTACAGCACAATCCAGGGCGACTAATCTGTCCACATAAAAGCCCTTGGGTTGCCCTATTTATCACTGGGATGGAGAAACTGTAAGAGGCTCCAGTTACTCTGGAAAAGGCTTAGGGCAGAGCAAGGCAACATAGGGTGCCCTAAGAGAGGTGGACCTGCTCTGCCCTAATGGGGCAGCCTAGGCAGCTCAGGAGAGGCATGTTGAGGGCATGTTTAGCATTGCCTAGGACAGAGCAGTTACTCTGTATCCAAAGCCTGTTTCCAAGGCAGAAATGCCCTCTGCCAGTTCCTCAGAGATATACCACCTCAGGAGCAGGTATAGTAATGAGTAGACCCATAGGGATCCATGATAAGGCCTGAGTAAGAATGGCAGTGTTGACCAAACATCTGAGTTCTTGGCCAGCCTAGCTGCTACCCCTTCCTCTCAACCTCAGGATATGGAACAAACTCCAGCTGTCCACAACCCTCAGGATACAGCAGGCCACTCCAAGAAGCCCCTTGTATTTACTGTAGAATGTACTGGCATCTCATCAGGGACTCCTTATAAGGCAGGCACCCAGTGGCATCATCAGACTGGTGCGGCTAGTGTGGGCTGCATTGGGTGATGTGCTCCGTATGGGGTAATGTGCTGGAGGAGTTTGACTGTCCTTTGGCAGGCCCCAGGCGTCAGCGCGCCTATTCAGGCCTGCTACAAGACAGAGCAGCAGCCAGAAGCTGCCACTGGTCCTCAGAGTTGGCCCGAATGGCCAGCTGAGGTGCACTGCGCAGAAACACACTGAGCATGCTGAACAGCTTCAGAGAAGATTTCCTTAGAGCGGAGGAAGTCCGCACCTCTGCATGGCCATTCAGACTCATTCAGAAGGCAGAGCAGCAGCCGAATGGCTTCAGACAGAGTACTGCACGGGCGCCAACTCTGACGCCTGCACAGTCTCCTCTGAAGCCGAAATGTTTCAGAAAAGTACTGCACAGGCATCAGAGATGGTGCCTGTGCAGTACTCCTTCTGAAGCCAGTTGGCTTCAGAAACAATTGCACAGGCACCAACTTTGGCGACTGCGGAGTCCAGGTATGGGGGTGTGCACATCCCAGAGGTGATGCACGGACTTCCGCATCGCGTGATGCGCAGAGTTGTGTCACCACTGTAGGAACCACAGCTGTTCCTTGCATGGTTGCCATATCCCCGGAATTCCCAGGAGCCCTCCTGAAAACAAGCTCCGCCTCCAGACCAGCAAGCTCCACCTCCGGGCTCCAGAAAAAGAGGCTCCTGCTGCCAGCGGCCATTTAAATTTGGCGCGCTGCAGCTGTGGCTGCTTCTCTTCATTGTGCCTGCAGCCTCAGCTGTGTCTGGTGCTGATGGGAGAAAGAGTGAGCGGGAGAAGGACGCTCCTCCCCCTCACTGCCTCCCTCTGGATCAGCCCTCTCCAACTCCTCACTGCCTCCTGGATGCTGCCACTCTGCCTTCTCCCTACTGATTGCAGCCTTAGAAAACACTCCTGACCATGTCTACTCAAAAGTAAGCCCCTCTGCAGTTAATGGGTCTTACTCCCAGGGAGGGATCTTCAGGATTGCAGCCTTAGAAAACACTCCTGACCATGTCTACTCGAAAGTAAGCCCCCCTGCATTTAATTGGTCTTACTCCCAGGGAGGGATCTTCATACTGGCAGCCTTAGAAAACAATCCTGACCATTCCTACTCAAAAGTAAGCCCCCACCAGCCTCCCCTGCTGCCTGTAGCACCCACTATCCTGTAGCCACCCCCACCAATTCCCCTGGCCCTGCCTGTGCCCATTACCTCAAAGAAAACCCCCACCAGCCCTGCATTCACCCCCTCCCTCCAGAAACCTCCCACTCACCTACGTTCCCCACCCCAAAGAAACCCTCTACCAGCCACCCCTGAATGCACCCACTGCTCCTCCCCCGCAGGGTGTGTGTGTCTATTACCTTAAAAAGGTAACATGGTGTTGGAATTAAGTACAGGAAAGTAATACCAGTATTTTAAGCTTATTTTAACATGTCCTACATTTCGTCCTACATTTTTGGACAATTTTTTTTAATTATAGGAATTTTCTCAGGAATTTTGGCTGGACTGAGAGGAATTTTGGCCTTAAATCAGGAATTTTGGGGTTGCTGTGCAGGAATTTCCAATTTGGCATCTGGTAACCCTGGTTCCTTGTTCAGTGTGATCTGAGGGGTGTCTCCTCAGGAGCAAGTCCTCCCCATGTGTCAATTACTTAGCATGCTCTGGAACAGTTAAGGCAGCCCAGGCTTCCTGACTCTCTGGATGCTGCATAACTTTCTGCTCTGGATACAGAATAGTTAGGAGAGAGCAGTTAGGGCAGAGCAGGCTGAACTTGCTCTGGACTGTGCCCTTAGTCTCAATGGCCCAGCCAACTGGTTAGCAGGCAAGGTTCCATCCTGGCATATGGCTAAGATGATCTAAAGCCAAGAGACCATGAATGAGCATCAAATGTGTTTGCTGAAGCCACAAGAAACAGACAAGACTACCCAAAACAGCTGCCTGTCCTAAGATTATGCACCTGTAGTTGAAGAGATGTGCCACCACTAATTCATCTCGTAGTAGCTTGTGTGGGGAAGGAAGACTATACTGTAATTATTCTCTTATACTTGATTTACAGTTGGCTCTCAGTATCAATGGAGGAATCATTCCTAAACCACCACCACTCTCCCACCCCCCACACCAAAGATCTTGATATCCAGAGATAATGGGATCTCAAGGATATTGATACCCACAGATAATGGGATCTAGGAAGTTTCCAATTCTTCCTGTACATGACCAGAACTGCCTCTGGAGACAAAAACTGTAAGTGCCTTTCTGAGGCTTCTCAGGTATGTGGGAGGCACCGTGTGGAAGATCCTTCCAATCATGTCCAGGAGATCACATGAGAACATCTAGCATGGGGTGGCATCCATTAGGAGTCAAATCTTTGGGTATCAAACTCATGGATAAGGAGGGACAACTGTATGTTTTGTGTAATTCTTGAGGTTATTGTATACTGTATAAGAGTAATGCTTGCAAACCACACATTGGATTTGACACTTGTTTAGCATAAACATGCAGAGGCACAATTATGTGACTGCCTTTCCACCTCCCCCAAAAATGCTTAAGAAAATTTTATTGCAACATTTATATATAGACTTGCATCAAACCTATCTCTACTGCCTTTCCACTCCATTTTGGAATGGGTTCGCTTCCTTTGGGGTAACAGCAGTCTGGTGTGGTACCTTCTCCCTATATTTACTGTTTTCCTGGCTGTAAGCAAATAGGAACCTATGGTGATCATAGGGTTAAATTGTTAAGATATACTAACCCTCAAGAAGAAAAGGGAAGATCTAAATTATACCCCCCATCCCAAGGTGAAAAACCTTTGATGTTGACTCTACAGTCCATAGGCAAGGGATTTACAGTCAGGATCCCCAAGAAGCCTTTGGGAATCACTTCTGGTCCTCTCCATTCTCCTATACATTTTGTTGGAGATGTACGCCAATATGTGATCCCAATCCCTACCATTTCCATACCTTCAACGTGACAAGTTCTCCTGGAACTTGGCACCACATAGCTAAAAATAGCTCCCACTTCTCAGTGAAACTGGTTAAAAATAAATCAATTCCTTATGGAGTCAGGTGAACCCCATTCACTCTTAAAAAAGATAAGTCTGAATATACAAAGCCTGGTGGTGAATAAGTTGTCCTCCATGCTCTGGAGTAAATGGACCATAGGATAACTCCTGCAATCTAACATGAAATCCCTGCAGGCCTGAAGGACACATTTGTCTGCACCTCTGGACCAGGTCATTCTCATCCAAGTGAACCACAGGGACCTGGGGAAATTTTGTACCAAGTATGGTGGAAAATTCTCCATTGATTGTATGGATGAAAAGTCCATTGCCGAAGAAAAGGGCACAGGTTATAAGCCATGATGGGAAATTGTAACCTTCTAGATTCTGTAACCTAGATCAGTGATTTTCAATCTTTTTCAACCCACGGCACACCCACAAGGCACTGAAATTGTCAAGGCACACCTTCATTGACAAGGCACACCAGGCTATTTAAAAAATCCCATTGATTATTAATTAATGTCAATCCCCAAATTCTCATGGCTCACCTGAAGACTATCTGTGGCACAGTAGTGTGTCACGGCACACTGGTTGAAAATCACTGACCTAGGGCACAATCCAGAGTAACTACGGGGAGTCCTTGCTCCGGTGTAAGAACAATTTGCTGTGGATTGCAGTATGAATTTCCCACAGGTTTTCATTAGATGGTGCAGTAACTACGGGTGCACGTAATGTCTCTTACGTGCTCCCGTAGTTACTCTGGATTGTAGGGCCAGGCCCATATCCTAAAGTCAAATTAAGCCCTTTGCTCTGGAGCAGATAAGGTGACTTTCCATAAAATAACACTAGAGGGTGTCGTAACTGTGTGGACCCATAACTGCTCTGGATTTTGCCACTAGATGATGATTTAAATGTTTCAGACCTTGAAGGTGGAAATAGTATACAACTTGGAACAAGCATATAGAAACTAATGACAGTCATTCAAAGAAATATAGAATTCCTTTCAAAGGAAAGGAACACTTGAAAGGCAGTTAATGCAGTCCCTCTGTGCTGAGGCCTGAAGTCTCAAAGCCTTGATGGGAAGCTGGAAACATATGATACAAAATGAGAACCTAGATGTTGTAGGCATATCAAAAACCTGGTGAGTTTCAGTAGGAGAGGGTTATCCTTCAGTATTAAATCCATAGAAAGGACATAAAGAGAGTATTTCTCTACAGGTCACAGATGACAAAGAATCCAAACAGTGAGAAACATAAAAGGAACAAAGATCCTTCCCAGAATCATTGTGCAAGGAAATAAAAGGTCACACAACTGCTCCCCTGAATAAACCAGAGATGGAGAAAAAAAGGCAGTCACAGGAGAGAATGATGTAATAACAAATGACTTAAACTTGCCTCACCTTGACTGGGTAAATATATAATACAGTCATGACCGAGACTCAATATTTCTAGGTATAATAACCGACTGCACTGTAAAACGGATACAGTGCAATTTTGTGCACTCAGGAGTCAGTCCCATTGAATTCAGTGAAGGTTCATACAAGCCATGTTGCAAAATATCTCCATCTAATTTTGCAGAGATGTAAAGAGTTTCTACACTGGGAAATGGCAGATTGAATTTTATTGTTTAAAATTTACAAGAGTCCAATGTTTAATATATTGTATATCATATATTAAATATATGGCATATTTAATAAATTTGTACGTTTGTATTTGTACATGTGTTGATGAAGTTTGTATCGTTCAAAATAATGCCAATAAAGATAACTGAATCTGAGTTAAGTGAAGATATTCTGTTCTCTTTCTCTCTCTGTGGATGTCGTTTATCTTGACTTCAGCAAAGCATTTGAGATGGTTCCACATGACATTTTAATTGAAAGTTGGAAAAATATGGGCTTGACGAGGCAAGCATTAGGTGGATCTGCAACTGGCTCGACGACCGCACTCAAAGGATTTTAGTAAATGGTTCTGTATCAACCTGGAGGTCAGTTTCAAGTGGGGTATCCCAAGGCTCTGTCTTGGGCTAGGTTCTCTTTAACATTTTCATCAATGACTTGGAGGAAGGGATACGGGGGAGCCTGATCAAATTTGCAGATGACACCAAGCTGGGAGGAGTAGCAAACACAACAGAAAGAAGACAGGAGAAAACTCCAGGAGGATCTGGATAAACTAGAATACTGGGCTGTAACAGAATGAATTTCAACAGGAAGAAGTGCAAAGTTCTGCACTTAGGCTATAAAAACCAAAACAAAAAAAAAATAATTGGCTTGGCAGCACAACATGTGAGCGGGATCTGGCAGTTGCCGTGGATCACAAGCTGAACATGAGTCAGCAGTGTGATGAGTCTGCAATGAAGGCAAATGCCATTTTAGGCTGCATTAAGAGGTCTGTAGCTTCCAAGTCGTGAGAAGTTCTAGTTCCTCTTTATTCTTCATTGGTCAGACCTCACCTTGAGTACTGTGTTCAGTTCTGGGCACCTCACTTTAAGAAAGATGCAGCCAAACTGGAGCAAGTCCAGAGCAGAGCAACAAGAATGATCAGTGGAATGGAAGGGAAGCCCTACGAAGAAAGGTTGGGGGAATGTGGGATGTTCAGCCTGCAGAAGAGGAGGCTGAGAGGAGACATGATTGCCTTCTTCAGATACCTGAAGGGCTGTCATAGGGAGGAAGGGGCTCATTTGTTCTTTGCTGCTTCTGAAAGCAGAACTAGAACCAATGGGTACAAACTGCAAGAGAGGAGATTCCGGTTGGTTATCTGGAAAAAATTCCTGACGGTGAGGGCGGTTCGGCAGTGGAACAGATTGCCAAGGGAGGTGGTGGACTACCTCACTGGGGATCTTCAAGTAGAGGCTCGACGAGCACCTGTCGGGGATGCTCTAGGTGCATTTTCTGCTGCAGGCAGGGGTTGGACTAGATGACCTACTAGGTCCCTTCCAACTCTATGATTCTATGATTCTCTCTCTCTCTCTCTCACACACACACACACACACACACAGACGTACGTTTTAAAAAGGATGAGAGAGCCACGTTTTCATGATGTCCCTGGTCATCCTAAAAGTTACAATATTGTGCCAAGTTATATAGTCAGCTGCATCATCTCTTTTTAGCATTCAAAATGAGTCCCCAGAATATGTGTTACTACAGTAAAACAAAAAATGTAAGAATAAGCATTTGTTTGAACTTCAAGGTGGAAGCTGAGATGTCACCTGTCTCAAGCAGTGGTGTCATCAGGGCTTGCATCTCAGTGTCACTCCATGATGGAACTCTTTCCATGCCTGGAGTGGTGGGCATGGTTGTCCATCATCACCCCCTCACCCCTGCCATTTTTGAGCTTTAACTTTTGATAGAATAGAGATATTTTAATGTTGTTTGCTCCATTGCATTATGCATGAAAATAAACACTGAAAGATACATAACATAATAGTATGATTTGATATAAACACCTGGATTTTAAAAAATTGACCCATAGTGGTATCACCCCTGTATGCATGTCACCTAGTAAGGCCTGCACTCCCCATGTCCCCTAGCAATGCTACTGGTTGAATTGAATCAGTATAGCCTTATATGGCACTTAACTATCACAACGCTGCAAGCCCCTTAATGGGCTTGCCCATTTTGCCCCCCCCCCCCCCCCCGTGGAACGGTCCAGCCAGAGGGAGATGCTTGCAGCCGATTGGCTGCTGAGGGCCAGGGGGCAGTGTCTGAGGGCTTTAGTGGGCATGCTCTCCCACTCTTGCCACTTATTGGCACATAGTTCGTAGCTTTAGGGGTCCCCTATTTCAGCATGCTGTTTGGGGAACACTAACCATGTTTCGGTTCTGTTTTCTTGGGCGATGACCACTCTTGGGCTCTCCAATGGATTATGCAATGTGCATTCCTTATGCAGTGGGGACGGCAACCTTGGCTGCTGGCTTTGGTCAACCTGTGAAGGTCACCTGTCACATCGGACGATGGTGTTCGGATGCCTTCCGCTTTTATGTGTGTAAAGGTGGACCTTAGAGTACATGCGGAGTTTTGCTCGTTCCTCACTTTGATTGTGGTCATCTGCTACTACGGCTTCTGTGTGGTATGGTTATGTATTTAACTTCTCTTTCTTTTGTTTTAGATGCACCCTTGCCTCATTCTCTCCGAGTCCTGGTGGGCCACTCCTTTCGCTTCTGAGCACAGACGAGGGCTGAATAGTCCAGGTGGCTGGCTCCTGCTTGGATCTTGCCATGCAAGTTTGTATGTTCTGGGCAGTTAGGAGAGGTATGGGGTGGGCCAGTTGCTCTTTGTAGTTGAGATTTGCGCAGGACAACACTCCCCCCGATTTGTTGGTCCTCCTTGGGTATGAGATCGGACCGTGAGATCAGTGATTTCAATGGTGGTCAGATCTGGCACGCTGTGTTGTTAATATCCTGGTGGTACCCTCACATTTGGATTCTCCGGTCCTCTTTTTCCCTATATGTGTATGGAGGGGAGTCAGGGACATCCAGAAAAGTTAGCCTGCACAAAAGCGAGTTAACGCTTGTGTGGCGCTTCTCCTTGCTGACTTGGGGAATTGTCATCTGCCATCCTCGTAATTTTGTGGCAGCTGTCTCATGTTTTTTCGTCCCACTGGGGTGCATCTCATGGCCCGAGCTTTTTTTTTTTTAGTCAGGGGTCTGCTTTCCTGTCTTTAGAGGGGCCGTGGAACCATGTTCTAGACAGGTTCCCCGTGTGGCAGGTGTCATGCTGGAGTAGGCAGGATAGGCCCTTGGTGATTGCCTGAGACAGCAAGGGTCAGTGCGATGCATAGCGGGCTTGCTGGGTCCCATGCCGGACGTAAGCCTAGGCAGCTAGCCCTGCACCTGGGATTTAGGCAAAGTCAACTGGGCAACTGGTTGACCGAGCACCCAGCTGTCTCGACCTTGGGGTTGGTGATGATGGGCACCTTCTGTGCGAGGGTGTGACCTGAGCCAGGCTTTCGCCTGTCCCTATTTTTGTAGCTACCAGCACAACTTTATTAGCAGTCCCCTGTGGTTTTAAATAGTTATCAGTTATTTAATAAAGTGGCCCTTAAATCCAGCATCTGTCTCTGGCTCTTCATTCTCGCCGTGGGGGGGGGGGGGTGGTAATTGTGCTTCATACTCCAAGAACCACAGGACTAGTTCTGCACATTGAAGGGAACTCTGTATCCAGGGCTTGCCTTAGGAGCTGTGGGGCCCAACTGGAAACATTTTGCAGATCCTCAAGATCACAACCTGGGCCAGTAGAATCTCAGAGATATAAATGAAATTTATTACAGACTTTGTATCTTTGTATCAACCATATCTATGGTTGAATGGTAAGCAACTAAAATGTGCCCTTAAAAGTGCATGTGAGTTAATAGACTAAGAGCACAATCCTAACCATGTCTACTCAGAAGTAAGACCCATTATGTTCAATGGGTCTTAATCCTAGGAAAGTGTGTTTAGGATTGTAGCCTAAATGGATAAAATTGCATAAAAGGGTAGATTACCCTAGCATTGGGGGAAGGCTTAAGTGCAGGGTCCAATTAGTAGGAACTGGTGTATTTTACTAAAGATGACCTCGTATATAATGGTCTCTTTGGGGACTCTGGTGGTTTCAAAAGCAGCTGGTTACAAATCATGGAATCAGCTGCTCAGAAGAAAACAGAAGTCAATAATTGTCCAACTGAGAGATGGACACATCCCTTGGATTATGGCATTATAAATGGTAAGAGAGAAGCTATGTCTATAATTCTATCCACATTTTCCTGGGAGTTAGCCCTTGACTATAATGACAGGTAGTTCTGAATAGACATGCATGGGATTGGGCTTTAAGCCTTATTTAATGGTTCACCTAAGACCACCCAGTGGATTCATGTACCATTCCACAGCATCATAGAGTTGAAAGGATCTATACAAGGTCATCTAGACCATCTAGCCTGTAGCAGGAAATCCTCCTGGAGCAGCTCCATCAGATGCCAGACAAGCCTCTGTTTGAAGATCCTCAGTAAAATAATCTACTACACTTTCTGCTTTCCAATTCATACTTATCCACTGGGCTATGTTTGCTCTGAAAAGTGCCTCTGAGCCTATGCAGAGAATAACTCTCCAAGTCTGCCTGTATGCAGAACAGAAGATTAAGAAGCAGAGCTTCCAGAGCAGGTGGCATCACTTCATGGCAAGTTTAATGCTGGCACCTCTTCTCTTTGGTAATACATATGTGAATTACTATATGAAAGTGACTCTGACAGTTATAGCCACAGTTTATGACCAGGGGAAAACCTAAGGCTAAGGAATGTGCTGAATTTCAGCTGACACTCTGACATGTTGATGGAAGATTGCTGCCCTGCGGCGGAAAGTATGAACATAAGGCTTTCTCTGGAGTCTCTCTTTTAAGGAACAGACGTGCAGCTTGCTAAGTCAGTTACCCAAGTAAAAGGTCACTTTGGGTTCTATATTAAATCCTTTTGTTACTTGGTAGCCATTAAAGCTGGTTTTATCCCTTGCTATATAGTGCAGAGGGTCTGGAAATATTTTGCTAACACAATCATTGCCTTTTTTGTTGGTTCAGATCTTCTTTGACTTCTCATTTAGATGTTAACTGCTCAGTGGATCTGTTGCCATTTGCTCATCCATGGAGAGTTAGGATGGTGGAGTGGTTAAGGAGTTGGACTGAGATCTGAAAGATCCAGGTTCAAATCCCCCATTAAGCTTTCTGGGTGACCTTGGGCCTAGTGCAGCTTTCCCTATGTTATAAACATGTTTCCCTATGTTATAAATATAACATTCCATGTTTACTTGAATTAACACCCACCTTTTCCAGCAAAATTTAGGCTGCAATCCTAAAGACACTTTCCTGAGAGTAAGACCCACAGAAAAAAGTGGGGTTAACTTTTGAGTAGTCATGGTTAGGGTTTTGCCGTTAGTCTCCAAAATTGGGGTGCACATTAGATTTGATGGCACTTTAGACTTGAATAAATACAGTATTTTGATTATAAGTATAGGTCAGTATTTAATTTAACAATTTTCTATATTGTAACAAAAACATAACCCATTGTTGTATAAAGTGGTGCAATTTCATAATACATTCTCATATTATTTTTGTCATGTAACTCGTTGTATGCAGTAAAATAAAATGTTTCACCTGCTTTGCAGCTGTACATTGCAATCACCAACAAACATTTTTTATCCCAAGCCTTTTAAAATTAGGGTGTGCATTAGATTTGATGGCACATTACATTCAAGTAAATACAGTAGTTTATGACACATTTGAGAGTTACGACTCTCCTAGGCTGGTGCAAGAGACTTGCGTGGCTCTTGGTGCACATAGGATTGCACCCTGAATTTCTAAGAATTTTCTTTACACACCTGAAGAAAGCCACTATTTAGGTGTTTATACCTACTGTATCCACCTTAGGATACATATGTGCCTTAGACTTTTTCCACAGTTCCAGGTTTGTCTTGTGTGGCAGGTTTATGCTACTTAGGCTGCAATCCTAAAGACACTTTCCTGGGAGTAAGATCCATTGAACACAATAGGGCTTACATTTGAGTAGGCATGGTTAGGGTTGTGCTCTAAATCTATCAAATGGGGCCAGATAATGAATCTAAGGGTCATCCAAACTGGCCCTGTGTCTCCTCTTTCACTGATGCATCTACAATCCCCCAAATTAATCACCCCAAATTAAACTGTGGACTTTTTTTACTGTGGATGACATCCAACTGTGGATGAATTTACAACTCAGACACTGTTAGTAAAGTAACTCCATAGGGTTAAAAATACTAATAAAAATGATACTCAAAATGCTGGATTGTGCCTCATTCAATTTAGCAAGGCTCTTAGTGATGAAGCATTTAAAAGATCAAACTACCAGTCTGATATTTGTCACAGAAATTTTAATAAACAGCTTGTCTTGCATATAATTCAGTTGGAGGAATGTGCTGCTGCTGCTATTTAAACGTGATGAATGCCAACACATTACTACAAAGACCGAGTCATTATGATGGATCAACATATTTTAATAACGCATACATATTAACTCTCTTTTTTCAAAATATGTTGTTATTGGACTATATTAAAAGTTTAATATATTGTAAGCAATTCTTTGGAAAAGCATTTTAGGGATTTGTGAAACAAACTGATTCCCTCCTGAGAATTTTTGTCTACTCCTATCAAACCCCTTTATTTCAAAATGAAAAAGGCATTATTTTTCCTCAGCTTAAGTGCTTTAGATTGGTGGTCCTCAAACATTTTTGCATTGGGACTCACTTTTTGGAATGACCATCTATTGGGACCTACTGGAAGTGATGTTCTTAGCCTGGAAATGATACCATGGACAGAAGAAACATAAATTCAAATGTAATGATGGCTTCAAATGATGGCTTCAAATGTAAGCCACAATCAGCGAAAGGTGCCATTACGTGGCACCTTCGTGCTGTTATTTTTCATAGTTTGGAATCCAAGCATTCCAGCTCGGAATCAAAGCAGGATTCAGATCTGGATTCTTCTTCAACCACACAGCCCTCCCCTATCTAAGGATATAATTTCCAGCCCTTTCCATGACATCACTTCTAGCCCATAGCAGGCACCATGAATTATATTCAGCCTGCTGCATAAAGGGCTGAATAGGTGGCGCAATAAGGGCTGTGGGTGGCGCAAGAGGCTAAGATGCTGTGCCTGTAAACCAGCAGGCCAGGGTTCGAGACCTGGGTCGGCCCCACAAGACAGCTCCTGTCCTTAGCCCAGCTCTGCGACGCAGCTGGATCCAATCGTATCGGCTCTGCCTTTCCATTCAGTGGCGTGGAGAGGGGGGATTTGCTGCTTGGGTAACAGCCTATCCTCCATAACAATCCAACCCAGGCTTTTGTGCTTCGCATGCAGCGTATGCAGCGCCAAGCACAATACCATAGTCTTCCAAGACCGACAGAGGCCTGCTGCATAAAATCAGTATGACACCTTATCTAGCACAGGGTTCCCCAAACTGGAAACTGGCGAGTCCCAATAAAGCCATCACTATCCCAAGCAGGGTTTACCATTCTACTTTGGTGCTGTGTTTCTTTCAAGTTAGGCATAGGGATGCAGAATATTGCACCGCTCATGGGGATAAGGCATTTTCCAAACCGCAGAAGCAGCCCACAACCGTAGGATAATTCTTTCACTCTCTGGTGCAAAGGACAATGATGGAACTCAAAAGCCCAGCCAACAGATATTCTGCATAAAGCAACTGTGTGGCTTTGAGCATGGCCCAGAATCATATGGCACATGTGCACAGGAGGAAATTTTTACGGAAAGTTTTACTGGAAAAAAGCAAGTGAAAATAAACACAAAAAGAAATATAGGAACAGACATAAAATGGCCATAGCATGTAGAAAATATCTCGTTGCAATCAAGATGGAAGATTTGAAAGATTGTGTTTGGGGAGGACATACCTTATTGAATATCTTTTTTCTTTCAGTGGTCTCTAGCAAGAATTGCTTCACTTTAATTTTCTGTATTGTTGCGGTGTAAAGCAAAACACAACTTAGGCTAGGTAGTGGTTAGAAGCAGGTAGGATTTATTTCAACTGTGCAGTTGGGACATCCAAGTCCAAATCAGGAAAGACAATCTAACAGAAACTGACATAAAGCTTTATACCTCAGAAAGGAGAAGCATTAATATTCATATCTGGCATCATATGACTGGTTATACATGGAATACCTCATTTAAAGCACACATATTCAAGAAGACGAGGGCTGTAACTTTTGATTCCTGAAATCTCTCATTTAGATTCCTTTTTTTTAACAGAAGCGATAAGTTTCGTTTCTTGTCCAACTTGCCCAACTGGAGCTGATGCTTGCAATGTGGTCAAGCTTATGATCAACTTTTAGCAACTTCAGCAGGATGGACATTCGCTCAGCCTCTGGTCTGTTTTGGTTTTGCACAGCCAACTGTATGATTTTATGCAGACTTATTCCTTTTGGCCAGTAACATCCTGATACAAAGGTATATGGACATAGGGTATGAACACAGACTGCATCGCATAATTTTATAAAGAAACGATTCTACGAGATATTAAATTAGGGTATTTGATTCCCAACAACTTAGAAAATGGTTTCTTGGGCTTTTTTGGTTGTTGTTGCAAAGCTAAAACAAGATCAGAATTTAATGTAGGCTCAGCACCAAACCTAATTGAGCAGTATCGATAGGCCTTATTTTCGGCACAATTGTTCCACTGAGAAATGGTGCATCCTGAATGCCAATGTAAGGTTTATTGTATGAACATGGCTTGCAAATGTGCAGTGTTTCAAAAAGAAAAACCACATGGATGGGACGTCCTCTCTTAACCTTTTGCACTGTACTTTATGAGTTTATTGCACTGACACTGTAGCAATGTTTATCATTCTCCTCTGTTTGAATGACCCATTTAATTTACAGGTTAACCATTCAAATAATTAGATCAATGCAGTACAGAAGATGGAGAATATTAATTGTTCTCTGGAAAGTGGGTTTTCACATAAATTTTAAGAAAACCATCCAATTTTCAGAACACTTGGACACAAGAATTAGTTGTCAGGATGGTGGTGAATTATTTGCAAAGCAACAGGTATTTGCAAAGCAACAAATTATTTGCAGACATTTAAATTGTGCCTTGTTTGGCATCCACTGATTTGTCTCACCACTGGTACTGGGAGCAATCTTTAAATGTTTTGTAACAAGGAATAAAAGCACCAAAGAGCACAGTCCTAACCATGTCTACTCAAAAGTAAGCCCCATTGTGTTCAATGGATCTTATTCCTAGGAAAGTGTCTTTAGGATTGTAGCAAAAATGCACTGGTTGTCGGGTTTAAAAAAAGCTTTAAGGATTCACTTCTGGGTTTCTTGCTCATCCATTGTCACCCCAAAATGCATCAGTATAGAGACTAAACCGCATCCAGCCATAATTTTATTTCATTAGAATCCATTATTCACCCTACATAGTGGCTTAATGAGGCAGGCAGCCCGATCCAGAGCAGTATTTGAATTGATGCAAGTGAAGTTGCGTCGGTGCAAGAGGCAGTTGCATTGGTGCAGTAATGCCATAGAGCCTCTGCATCAACACAAGTCTGCAAAAATGGCTTGTGTAGACACAGCGACATGAGAGACACCAACGATGCATCTGCATTGTCATTAGCCATTAGGAGGTGGTGTAACAGGGGCATGACGGGGTAGTGACAGGGGTGTGGTTCCCACCAATGTAGCTACTCCATATCCAGAGCAGGTTCAGAGAGCTCACAGAACCTCTCCCCTGCCTTCCCACTTATACCACCTCAGGAGGTGGTATAGGAGCGAGGAGACCCATAGGGTCCATTTTAAGCCAGAGTAAGGCTGGAGACTTTGAAAAATTTCTTGGCTCTCTGGCTGGCCTTTGCCCAGTCGACTCTGGATATGGAGTAGCTAGGGTGCCCCAGTGACTGGCCAATCACCTCACTCCTACCCTCCCATTAAAAAACCCAGCCCCTGGACCCACCCTTCCCCTTCAGAGAACAGGGTGCATGGTATGGGGCACTTTGCTCTCAGTGAGCACTCTCCTCACACACAAACACCCCTCACCAGACACAGACACAAAGGGGCTTGCACATTACACATGAGGGGCATATGATGATATGTGATATGGGAAGAATGATAGAGTCTGGACTGCAACTTTTTTGTCTCTCTCTCCAGAGGTATTCCAAACAGGTAAGGGGGGTCAGTGGGTGGGCAGCACTGTTTGCAATCACAAACACCCCATCAGGAAGGGGCTCATATGTAGTGATGATACAATGATGATGATAGCCATACTGCTTTATATCTGTGCAAGTTGTTTGCTCTCTCTGCAGGTACTCCAGGTACTGCAGGTACTCTGCAGGTACTCCAGGTAAGGAGGGGGGCCTTTTGCACACACAAACCTTTTGCACACAGAAACTTTTTGCACACAAGCACCTTTTGCACAAACACCCCTCACCAGGGAAGGGACTTGCACATTTACTGGAAAATGATTTCGTGCTGGAGAAATTTTCCTTTCCTCCCAATATGTCTCCCAGGTAGTGGTCTGTGGGTGGCACAAGTGGCTAAGACACTGTGCCTGTTAACCAGAAGGCCAGGGTTCGAGACCCGGGTCAGCCCCACAAGACAGGGTGAGCTCCTGTCCTTAGCCCAGCTCTGCGACGCCAGCTGGATCCAATCGTATCGGCTCTGACTTTCCATTGGACTAATTCAGTGGTGTGGAGAGGGGGGATCTGCTGCTTGGGTAACAGCCTATCCTCCATAACAATCTAACCCAGGCTTTCGTGCTTCACATGCAGCGTATGCAGTGCTGAGCATGATACCATAGCCTTCCAAGACTGACGGAGGCCTGCTTTTTTTAAGGGGAAATATGGGCTCAGAGAAGTCAGAGGAGGGCCTTCTGCTCAGAGTCTTTGTATGTGGTATGGAGCCCTGTCTCTTCCCAGGCACATGGGAGCTCTATGGTCTCAGGTGCAGTAGGCCAGTACTGACAGTGGGCAACAGTTCAGTGAGACCTTGCAGAACTTCATGGCCACACACATCACCGAGTTAAACAGCACCCAGGCAATCCTGAGGGGGCACAAGGACATGCTCGCAAAACTATCAACCAGCATCCAACAGCTTGCGATATCTGTCCAACAGCTGTCTGAGTAGTCCAGGAAGCAGACTAGCCTCCTCAGACAACTGGTGGGTGCCCCCAGAGGAGCAGGCCGTGCCCAGCACGAGAAGCGGAGCCAGGGGCAGGGGCATGGCTGAAAAGGGAGGGTAACTGTGATAGGGGCTGGGCATGCTGGAGACTGGGAGACAGCTGTTAGTGAGGGGGAATCAGGTGCTGGGGACGATATGACTGAGGAGAGAGCAGAGAGAGCAGAGATCATGCCCAGGCAGGATCTCATGTGGAGCAATGCAGCTGTTCCTTTCCACCTAATCCCATGAAGAGGTGCAGGAGCAAGCAGAAGGACAAGAGTGGGTGTATGTGTATTCTTTCCCTGTGCTGCCTTCTTGCACCCCCCAATGTGGCTGTCACAGTCTTGAAGCATGTAATAGCAATGCCCTAGGGGTCCTCTGCTATGTAGATATAGGACATCTCCCCTTCTGCATCCTGGCCTGGTTCCCAGGGGGGATGAGAGAATTGGACATGTGCCCCCCTGACCCCTGTGACCACCAATACCCTGTCCAAGGATCCTGCTCCAGGGACATGTTGGGAGATTGGAATGCCAAATCGGGAGCTCCCCTCCCTAGGAGGGTGGGGGTGCTCCATTCCCACAGGTGAAGTGGATGCCTCTGGTCTACTCGCCTCTTGGAGGCCCCCTGTTCTCCCCTCTGTCCTCCCCTCCTCTCATGGCCCCACTCCACCTGCAGCATCCTCCACCTGCCCCCTCCTTTGCCAGCAGCTTGGGGAAACATTGCCCCACCCCCTTTCTGAGCCAGCAAGGGAGCCTCTTTCCTGAGCCTGATGCCCCCTGGATGGGGGTCATTGTTCTCCTCCTGACCCTTGTGAGTGGGGACTGAGTGGGTGTCTACTGAGTATGCCTGGAGGAGCAGCCTTGTGCTGGTCACTGCTCTGAAGCATTTATGGGCAGCCCTGTCTTCCTGCTTCTCTGGATGAAGCATAATTCTGTGCTCTGGATACAGAAAAATTGGGGCAGCATAACTACAGCTCTCCTCACTGCACTTACTCTGGATTGTGCCCAATGAGTCTATACCAGTGCATTCTGAGGCAACACTGAAGGAGCAAGAAACATAGAAATAGGTGTTTAAATCCATTTTCCCCTGATTTAATATCCATTCATTTTAAAATCACTCAGTCACTCTATCTATCTATCTATCCATCTATCTATCTATCTATCTATCTATCTATCTATCTATCTATCTATCTATCTATCTATCTATCTATCTATCTATCTATCTACTGATTTTTAATCTTTTTTATCTACTGAGGGTTCCAGAACAGAACCAAAATGGAAAGGCAGGGGAGGAACTATATATACTCCTAGGTTTAAGAACTATGTATCACCTGAGCTACTTTGAGGAATGGCAGGATAACTGTGAAAAACAAATGCAAAAATACTCTGAACAAATATGCCAAAGATATGTTTCTAGTTTAGACATTTTTCTGGTTTGGTTTGTGTAACAAGGCAGTATTTTTTTGTGTGAAGGAACTTCAACATTTGATCTCCCACCTGTTATCTGAATCAGTACAGCCCAAGACTCCTGTTTGTCTAGTTTAGCTCTTATGGTTTTTTCCTGTGCTTATGGCTCTCAATTCACCAGTAGCTATTGAGTGATTAAATTCTACACTTGTGCAGCGACAAGAGCAATATTGTTGGCAATTCTTCACCTGTTCTGTGTTTGGATGCTTATATCAGTAACAATGTACTGCATCTGTTTAAAACAATTGCCTTGTCCCACAAGTGCTCTACAAATTCCACTCTAATTTGGCTTATATTTTTACCACATATGTCCATTTTCATCCATCACCCACTCCTTGATCTTTCTTATCACAGGCTACATGGCTAACAAAATGGTGATACTAACGTCTCTGGTTTGCCATAATTTACATCTGGCTATGATGCAGTGCTGGAACAGGGCCCCCCACTTGCAAATCTGTGTGCGTGTTTTAAATACACCAATTCATAAATGGTTCCCTTCCCATTTTTACATGACTCCAGTCCTATATCTTTATTCCTTCCCTCTGAAAACACATGTATTTGTTCTGAGTTTCCATACAATTAAAATTGTACAAGTGTTCAACATGAAGTGTCAAAGCCTTACAGCCCCATCCTAATGAAACTTTCTCACACTGATGCCGCAGGACCAATGCAGTTTATGTTGTATCCCACATGGGAATTTTGTAGACTGGAGTTCTTTCCCCAGAGGAAGATCCAGCCACAACAATGGGTCAGCTCAGACCTTCACCTATTAAACTTGGTAGAAGTCCAACTTGATCTGTATCAAAAGGGATTGGATATGATGCATGTCAACACTGCTGATTATGCCTCCTCCTGGACTCGGATTCCCCAGCACATAGTTTCATTAAACCTAGGAAAGTTTATTCATTCTAGCTGTACTCAATTAGACAAAGCAACAGACAAGCCCTGATCACAATCTAGGTAGTAAAGAGCTTAAGCTACTTACGACCCATTCATTGTACTTGTTGGTGATCTCCTTTCTGAGATCCAAATGATCAGGTTTTTGGGGCAACTGGCAGAGGTAGCCAATGAGCTTCCTATGAGCTGGCACCCTTTGGATAAAATTAAACAGATTTGGCTGCCAAATCAATAAGCACATGCCAATCCTGAAGAGAGAGAGAGAGAGAGCAGTCACTCCAGTCAGGAAAATAATAGAATCATACATTTGGAAGGGACTCAATAGGTCATCTAGTCCAACCCCCTCCCTGTAGCTGGAAATCCTCCTAGAGCATCTCCAACAGGTGTTCTTCGAGCCTCTGATTGAAGATTCCCAGTGAAGGAGCTGAATCCATAAGCAGCACATTTAGGAATAACAGTTTTTGCAGACAAAGGCTACTGAACATTCATAAGAGCTTTTGGGGAGTTAAAAGTGTTTGAAAATACAGAAACATATTTTAAAAGATATTAAGATACCATTTTTATTGATAGTTCCACCCCAATTTGACAGTATCAGGATCTGAATGTAAAACTGGCATCACTGGGAGAAGAAAGTCAACATTGTGCCAATTGTCACTGGAGCTCTTGAAGCTCTGCCTAGAAGACCTTGATCGTCTTGGTCTTGGACAAATGGCACAGTTCCAGAAAACATTGCTTGAAAAAGCAAGAATCCTTTGACTATGGGCACAATCCAGAGTAACTACGGGGAGTCCTTGCTCCAGTGTAAGAACAATTTGCTCTGGATTGCAATATGAATTTCCCATAGGTTTTCACTAGGTGGTGCCATAACTACGGGTGCACGTAATGTCTCTTATGTGCTCCCGTAGTTACTCTGGATTGTAGGGTAAGTCTCTGTGATTCCCAGGAACATGGATAGAGACTGAATTGGAGACTATAACCGACCCATCATTGGCTGTGATGGATGGTGATGATGAATGAAGATGATGACGATGACAGTAGCAGCAGAAGCAACAACAAAGAATAACATGTTAGTTTTGAATAATAAATTTCTAATCTACACCCACTAGGGAGATACTCCAGGTAGCTTGTATCAATAGCAAGCAACACTAGCCAAATGTTCCTCCTGAAGGATGGATGCAATTAACTTGATATCTCTTGGACTCATTTACTACAATTAATTCTGAATCTTCTTTCCCACTCTGCATTCATGTTGAGTAAATACAGTATGTGTAATACTTACTTGGCATCCATCAGTCTTGAAAAACTATGGTATCGTGTTTGGTGCGGCATACTCTGCATGCAAAGCACGAAGGCCTGGGTTAGATTGATATGGAGGATATGCTGTTACCCAAGCAGCAAATCCCCCCTCTCCACACCACTGAAATAGTCCAATGGAATGGCAGAGCCGATACGATTAGTTCCAGCTGCGTCGCAGAGCTGGGCTAAGGATAGGCGCTCACCCTGTCTTGTGGGGACCTGGGTCTTGAACCCTGGCCTTCTGGTTAACAGACACAGTTGCAAAGCAGCTGGAACCAATTGTATCACTCTGCCTTTCCACTGGACTATTTCAGTGGTGTGGAGAGGGGGGGATTTGCTGCTTGGGTAACAGCCTATCCTCCATATCAATCTACCCAGGACTTCGTGTTTCACATATAGTGTCGAGCATGGTACCATAGTCTTTTGAGGCTGATGGATGCCAATACTATTTCTTACCTACTGAGCAAAGTCATTGCAGCAGAAAGCAGAATTGCAGCAACCTTGGTTGAGAATCTTTCAGAGTCGGGGTGGGTTTCCATTGTCAATATTTATAACCACCACAACACACACACACACACACAGAGAGAGAGAGAGAGAGAGAGAGAGAGAGAGAGCGCCACAAACACACAATCCATATTTAAATATCAATACTGAAAGAAAAATGGTTTTTTAATGCAAAAACCCCACTTTTGCAAGTTGTTTGCATCATAATAACAGTAATTTCACTGTCTCTCACTGCTGTCTAATTACTACTTAGCAAGCAGATTAAGTTCTATTGTCTCCAAAAGTAGCTGTAACGTGCAGTATTGCTTATCAATACAACCAGCTGTTCAACGATAGATCCAGTGATGATGACGGCATTTTTAATTGCTTTCTCCCTCCTCTGGTTTGGCTAAGTAAGTTCAGATGGTCACTAATTAGTTCTGTCATGCAGAGGTAGTTTTGTTATGAACAATGCAATCAGTGCTTCATTGAGAAGACAATGTCCTAAGATCAACACCGCTTAATTATCTCCAGGAATCCATCCTCCATTTTGGTATTTGCTGTCACTGTCATGAAGAAAAAAAGGTGACAGGGATTCAACTCAAGCAAAGCTTCAAAGAACGCTTCAACTGGTTCGGATAATGAGTTCTCATTCTCCTCCGCTCAAGCACTGAAACCACTCATAATGACTTATTCTTTATTAACATTTATGCTTTGCTTAAGGGCAGTCCAATGTTGTTTCAAAAATTATGAGATATTGAAGCCGAGTGGATGTGCAGGGGCTGCGCATGATGAGAGCATGAGCTTCAAATCAACTATTTCAATTCATTCAATGGGAAAAAATAAATCGCTCCTCTTGATAGCCAAGAAAAGCAAAAGGCTATTTCTCTACGCCAGACAGATTATACAAAATAATAGAAAAATAACTGTTTGCAATAAATCAGAAATATATTTTTATTGTTCCCATCTACTAAATATTTTGTTGTAATATTTTGTTGTTTGTCTATCTTTTATTAGTGGGCTGTGGGAGGCACAAGCGGTTAAGACGCTGTGCCTGTTAACTAGCAGACTAGGATTCGAGACCCGGGTCGGCCCCACAAGACAGGGTGAGCTCCTGTCCTTAGCCCAGCTCTGCGACGCCAGCTGGATCCAATCGTATCGGCTCTGCCTTTCCATTGGACTAATTCAGTGGTGTGGAGAGGGGGGATTTGCTGCTTGGGTAACAGCATATCCTCCATAACAATCCAACCCAGGCTTTCGTGCTTCGCATGCAGTGTATGCAGCGCCGAGCATGATGCCATAGTCTTCCAAGACTGACGGAGGCCTGCTTTGTCTATCTTTTATTATAGAAATTCAGGGTGCAATAATCCTAACCAATTTAGACCAGTATATCTCACATGGCATAACTTCCTTTGGGGTGTAGGGAGTCCAGTGCATGCCTGTGCATTGGCCTAAAACATACCCCCCCAAGAGTGGGGCAGCATATGCATCGGCCTCTATACACCACCACATGACATTATGCCAAGTGAGTTATGTCTGCCGAAATTGATTTGGATTGTACCCTTATTTTCAGAAAAATAGCCTGATCTAAACAGCAGATTGTCACCACCATCCTTGGCTTGGGTGTACATATTTATTGTGATGTTCCTTCTTTAGATATATGGAGGTTAGAGGTATAACTAGGGTGGAAGTTAAGGGTCACCTTCCCCAGGCATTACTCTAGGGGAGATTAGTGGTATATGGCTGCAATCTTAACTGCCAGTTAGGTGAGCTTAAGCCTTAGCACAAGTTCCATACTGGCCTGGGGGAGTCGCAAAAGTGCTGTAAGGCACTTCTGTGCCTCTCTTGGGGGGAGAGTTAGGCCAGCGCACAGACATGTGCTTGCCTCCCTACCTCACCATGGGAATGGGAAGAACAATGAGTTAGGCCAGCCCAGGTTAGGACTGCATCCTAAGATAGTCACTTCCAGGTTCTCCTCGGAGAAGGAAGTGTTAGTGGCTCTAAGCCAGGGTTGTCCAACCTTTCAGTTTCAGGACTCCAGGACCTTTAACAAGTATGCAGAGGAGGAAATTTCAGCAGGTGCAGCTTTTCATTCCACAGATCACAATCTACACTTGCTGAAATTCCCTCTTTTTCAAGCTTGTTAAAGGTCCAGGAGCCATGAAGTTAAAAGGTTCGTCACCACTGCTCTAACCTGTGGGAGATGGAAGGAGAAGGATGACGGACATGAAGCTACCACCACCTCTTCTTCTTCCAGGGAGAACTAAGGACATCACAATGTCATAAGACATCTCTGCTCCAGGCACTAGGGCTTCTAGTTACACATCAGGTGAAGGTTAATGCCTATGATGTGGGAGCGGATTGGCATATTTTGATCACCACAAGTATACTTTGGAAAATTAGAGTTCATCAGACCTCCATTCCTCCTTCTCCTCCTCCATCCAGGGAGAAAAAGAAATTTCCTTTTCATCACACTGAGCACTGCTAAACCAAAATGCCAAAGCATTGTTACTTGTGAGGGAAAAGCAGTAGAGTTTAGGAGTTAAGGATTTATTGTCATCCTAGAGTAGCTTTTGCAGAGCAGGTGGTAGATTTTTTATATAGATTTCATGGCTCCCCTGGCTGATTTCCACAGCTCTCAGCTTTTCACAGAAAGCCATGGCTCTCAGTTTGGGAACCCCCCACTGCATTAGCTATTATTTGCAATTGAAATGGTCTGGAACTGAGAGTAGATGCCTTCCTTCCTTCCTCGCAGGAATTAACTTTTCAATTACCTTGGCATTACCCAGGAAATGCAGATCAGCAGATTCAAAATATATAGGCAGTATGTAACAAACCTGTGGAAATCTTTAACACTGGATGAGAGTTTTGAAACTATCATCGTAGCATAACAAAGTGACAGTTCAACATTATTTATGAAAAAGATGAAGATCCACAATTCTCTCAAGCATTGTCATAAAAACCACTATTGACTCAGTTCAGGGATGTCGCTCCCCAGGTTTTTGAGCACAAACCAGCTGGCACCAGATGGAAGTGACATCTATTGCTCTCTCGTGGGTAGGTTACTGCAGGATGATGCACTATGAGGTGTCTTATTCTCCATGTGAACTATCTGGATATATTCAGTTAGACGGACTGTTGGATTGATTGGTTATGACAATGCCTCTGTTCAAACCGCTTGAACTGAATGCTAATTGCCAAATTACTAAGCACTCAGAATTCAGATTCAAAAGATGTAATCCATCCCACAAATTCTAACACCTTCATCTGTTGCTGAAACAGAAATAGCAATGTTTTTTGAAACAAGCCAGCATATCAGAAGCTCAGGCTGTGATCATTTGCTGCTTTTACAAGACAATATATTAATACATCTCAGATTCCTCTGAAACCAAATGTAACAGCCATCTGAAATCTGTACAAATTTTTTAAAGATACTATGGTAGAACTGTGCTGTGGGTGGCGCAAGCGGTTAAGGCGCTGTGCCTGTTATGCAGCAGGCCAGGGTTCGAGACCCGGGTCGGCCCCACAAGACAGGGTGAGCTCCTGTCCTTAGCCCAGCTCTGCGACGCCAGCTGGATCCAATCGTATTGGCTCTGCCTTTCCATTGGACTAATTCAGTGGCGTGGAGAGGGGGGATTTGCTGCTTGGGTAACAGCATATCCTCCATAACAATCCAACCCAGGCTTTTGTGCTTCGCATGCAGCGTATGCAGCGCCGAGCACGATACCATAGTCTTCCAAGACTGACGGAGGCCTGATGTGGTAGAACAAGACCGACAGGCTGCAGTTTAGTTGTAGAAATCAAGTTTTACATATAGTACCAGGTGGCATTCTATTAGCACAGTCCCAATCATGTCAACTCAAAAGTAAGCCCCATTGTGTTCAACGGGTCTTACTCCCAGGAAAGTGTCTTTAGGACTGCAGCAAAGTCATACCACCTGTAGCTTTCTGGGTGGAACTACAGAAAAGAGCTTTGGCATTACTGCTGAAGCACAAGGAAGACTGTCTAGTCTATGATTTAAATAATAGTACAATCCTATTATTTGTCTGTGTGGAAACTGATCAAGTCCAAGCAGAGAGGAGGCACATGGTTCTAGAGGGAATCACATCTGGCACAAGTTGCTTGCACTGTGTGCCCCTATATCGAGATCCAGCATACCCCAGCCCTGCACTGATCCAACTTGATCTTCCCAATCCACCTGCCCCATTCCTATTACCTTGCCAAATTACCAGCTTCAGCAGGACTCCTCTTCAAAACCATTTTGTGGTTGGGTTGGATGCATGTGGCTTGGCTGCTTACACTTTTGGATTGGTTAGTATGATCAGTGATGGGATTCAAAGAAATTAACAACCGGTTCTATGCCCATCTGGCAGCCACTTTTAAGTGGCAATTTTTAAACTTTATATGTCCTAACTCTCGTTAACAACCAGTTCTATAGAGTAGGTGTGAACCTGCTGGAGCCTACCACTGCGTATGATGTCATGTGTGTACCAATGCCAGAACGCAAGTTCTAGAAGCTCATAGAATAGCTTCATAGATTTTGGGCCATAATATACCAGGCATCAAGTGCATTTCTATATTTTTTTTTTTAGAAAACTTCAAATCAAATGCAAAACAAATGCTCAACAATGTGAGTCCACCCAATATATACTTATTACAAAACAGAAAACATGCCATAGAAATTCAATTTTATATTACACTTATTCTTTAGAAAAATAACCAAATAACATATTTCACTTTCTGTGTTTTCTTTCTTAAAACAGAAGTCAAAGTAGGATTTTTAATTGCATTTTTTGGAAGAAGGTACAGAATGTATATTTCCACATGTTTGCAGTTGCAAATTATGCTAGGCAATGATACAGTGTTTTCTAGAGAAGTGATTGCCTTTTGTTTGTCACAGACACCAGGGATATTCACTGCTCTCTAGCTACTATTACAGTTATGAAAAATGTGTCAATAACCACAAACTATGTGTCCTTTTCTACACGGATGCCAATAACCAAGTAGTTTGAGCAATGGATTCATCATAATCAGATGGCACTTCTGAGACTTTGAAAGCCTTGACACTTTATTCAACCGAAATGAAAAATGTTGCAGAGTCCCTTGAATTAATATTAATAACCCCATGTCCTTTACACATTACTGAGAAGACAATACTGTTTACTATTCATTGGGGATTTATTTTGCCCATTACTCCTTTTGAAAATTTAAAAAAATCTACTACTATAAGAAGATGAGAGGTTGCATTTATATCTCACTATCCCAGAAAAAATTATGTTTGATAAACCAATTTATCTTGATTTAACTGATTTCAATCAGGAAAGATTTCACAATGGGATTTTGACATCCATACTAAACTTGTAACAAGGTTGAACACTAAGGACATCAATATGACTGAAAGTAGCTTCAGGTTGGGTTCAGGAGGCTTCCAAGATGGCCAGGGGGCTTCACACAACTTCTCAAAGGCTAAGCATGAACCCTGGGTCAGCTATCCCCAGGTGAACATAAAATCCATAGATTTTGATATTTATAGGGAGGTGCTGGACTGGATATTTATAGGGAGGTGCTGGACGGATATCATCTATGGATACCCCATGTGCTACTGTACAACCCAAACTTGATGTGAACTTGAAATTATTTAAGTTGAGGTTTACAAAAGCTGAGGAATGCCTTTGTATAAAGCACAGATATGGACCATGTTAAAATTACGTGGTCCAGATTCCCACAAGTCTCTTGACACTGAAGTTTACCAATGATGGGCCTGAACAGCTTGTGACCAATCATACTAATTATTACAACATACTAATTATTACATACAATTATTATTACAAGGCGCCACAGATCGGCACTGAGCCACGGACTCGGGGTTGAGGACCCCTGTCCTAGACTGCACATCTGGATCTTTCTTCTAACTGTATTCTTGTCTAACATTGATCTTCCTTGTAAAACACACACACACACACACACACACACACACACACACACACACACACACACACAAACAACCTACTGCAGTCCCATGTTCCCTGGATAATTCCACAGCTCCTAAACAACTAGTTCTGCTATTGACTTGTTCTCTCACATCAAGAAGAACTCAATAAATATTCAATGTGTTCACATCTACAGTGATATTTGCATCTCCCTCAAATCTCACTCAAGTGGAAAAAATGTGCCACCATCTGTCACATGAGGCTAGATTTTCTATGACTTATCACTTTTGCATTATGATAATACAGTACTATACTAAGAATTTCCAATTAACAAAAAACAAGTGCCAGATCCTAGCCCTGTCCCCCACTCGCCTTCTGCCCACCCATAGCCTGCCAACCCATATTTGCATCCTCACCCATCCCTAAACATCTTCTCGCCCTCCACACAACTCTCAGATCCCCAGACTGGTCTAACTGACCTATTTCATCTGGTGCTGGTGGAGAATTGTGCACATCCATGCGCCGGCCACTCTTTTCCAATAGTGGCACCAAAGTGCTTTATGGCATTTTTGCAACACTCTTTGGCCAGTGCAAGTGACTTGTGTCAACCTACAGAGGGCACCTCTATATTTCACCCGAAATGATTGAAAGAGCTTGACTTGGAAGGAAAGAAAAGAATAAGTATTCAGATATATTTGGAATGAGAAGTCCTGCCAAGCTTACTCATATTATGCAAGCTATTATGTAATTTGTCAATGTCAGCATTTATGCACTATATTCACCAATGCTTCTGTGTCATTATGCCTTTAAAGATGACATTATGTTGCAGAGTGTTGAGTTTTCTCAAGCAAAAAATAGGATGACTTTCTGTACTTTTACTAGGGTGGAAATATTTATTTTTATTCAGGCATATCATTTTTTTCTTCTTCATTTGTTCCTTTTATTGGTTTGTAGTTTTAGCACAACTATGGGACCAGCTAGGAAGGTTAAATCAAAAACAGAATAAAACCAAAATAGCAATAGACAACTATTCAGATCTTGTGGCTTAAAGAAAGCTTCTTTTTGTGGACACCTCATTTATAGAGCTGCCACCAAATTTCACTGAAAATGAAATTCAAAGCAACTCCTGAGCTTCTTGTTTTGGGCTTATTGCAGTGATTTTTCAAATTGGGGCACAACAACAATATCCTGTGTTATCTGCACAAGGTTCAAGATCCAAAGTCCTGCAGATATGGAGCTGATACTATGGGCTGCCAAATGCCCCAGAAAAAGGGACAATCCTGTTTTTTGGGGATTGTGTTCACATACTGGTAAATGGGACGGAGGGTCCTGTCCTGATTTTGGGGAAGAGAATCATGGCAATCCTAACTGTGTTTGAAAAAATAGCATGCCTTTCCTTTCAGCCTCAGTGAACTAAAAATCAAGCCAGTGATGTATCTCTGGTGTCCCATTTGTTGTCATATGCCCCAAATCTGTCATCTTTCTATCAGTTCCAAACACGTGGCTGTAGGTAGCTTTCTTGTCATCGCACCAGGATGGTGTCACTTACTGTATTGCTAATTGTGGCAATGTTTGTCAGGGAGACCTCATAAATTTATGCCACTTGCTTCCTAATAAACTCACAATTATTATCATATGCCCAGAGTGTCAGGATGTCAATGACAATACAACTGTATTAATAATAACTGAACGTACAGAATTCTTTCTTGGTTTTTTACAGTGGCGCCTCACGTAAAGAATGCCTCATGTAAAGTATGTTTCACGTAACAAACAAAAATTTCTCTAGGATTCTGCTTCACATAAAGAACATGCTTCACGTAAAGAACACATTTGTTGGCAGTTGGGGCAGATGTGCTGGCCGGCAGCCTGTTTAAAAAGCGTCAGGGCTGCCTAGCGCACCTGCCCATAGTGAAAGCAACACTTCCATGCTGTTCCTCCTGTGGCCGGATGTCCGCTGGGCAGAGGGAGAGAAGAGCAGTGGAGAAGAGGGAAGCAGCTCAGGGCTAGCCAGAAGGGAGCAGGGGTGAGAGGCTCAGGATGGAGAGAAGGAGAAAGTGGGGAGACATTTGGAAAATGTCTTGGATTGCAGAAGAAAGCGTCTTGGATTGCAGCCTCCTAACCATGTCTACTCAGAAGTAAGCCCCATTGTGTTAAATGGGTCTTACTCCCAGGAAAGTGTTTTTTTGGACTGCAGCCTAAATAGACTTCATAAGATCATGCACATTGAATGCATGTTTTGAATTCAATCCCAGTGTTCTGTCATCATTTTTACATCCAGTTAATATTTTTATATGAATATTTTTTGGGTTATGGAACCAATCATCTGAGTTTCCATTATTTCCTATGGGAAAATCTGCTTCATGTAAAGAATGTTTCACGTAAAGAACATGCCTCCGGAACGAATTAAATTTGTTACGTGAGGCACCACTGTTTTTGGAACTGTTGGTTGTTCTGATTCAGGGAGATCAGATGCCAAACCCAAAATTCCTGAACCCCAAGACCAAAATTCCTACCCCGCAAGCCAAAATTCCTACCCACTTAAAAAAAATTGCCAAAAAATGTATTTTTTATTTATTTTTGTTTTTGGCCATAACTTAGGAGGAAGGAGATATCGCAAAACCTATTTTTGCATTGGATTCTGCTCTTCAATACAAATCTAACAACATATGACATGATGGTGTACTGTGCACCATCGCAAAGTTAAAAATGAAGCCAAAATACAGGACAATGAAGCCAAAATGTAGGACACCCGGACAGGAGGCTAAAAATCTGGACAAATCCAGGTTTTTCCAGTCATATTGTTACCCTGTTCTGATTCCCTTTTCAACAGGGTATGATAAGAAAAATGAAGGCCTCAATGCTGTTACACTGAATTTTATTGATATAGCGTGCTGTCTATTTAAATTTACAGTGTGCTAAAAGACAACAACCCCAGAAGCGTTGTCCCCCTCAATCCAGAAGAATTATTCTCTGATTTCCTAAAGACCCTAGAAGGCATTATGAGGCCCGGGACTGCTGCACTCACCTCAGGATGCATACTGTACGTGGCCAAAGAAACAAGAAAGTGCCTCCAGACTGGGTACAGGTCCCGCCAACAGAGCAGTTTCAGAACCCATGGATAGTCAAATCCATAGATACTGAATCCATGGCCCAACCTATATTTCCCTCCAAAACACATGCTATTTGTCCTATCTATCAGCATATCAGAAATTTGGTAGGTATGATCCCTTTTTGGGATTGCAGGAATTCTGCAAAATTCAAACAAATTGTCCATAAAAACTGTGCATCTGATTCTCTAATTGAAATAGATGAAAGTAGCAGGATGATATGAACATGATATTTAAATGATTGGGTTTTAAACAGTTTAAAAAACGAAGAAATTATTATTATTTGCTTGCTTGCTTGCTTCTGTATCTAACAGTTACACTTTGATGTCAGTGAGTTCTACCAGTGAGTTGAATCAAGATATGCTAAGACACATCTTTCCGCAGAATGAATTAAGAACCTTCAGAGATCAATTTTGAATGTGACAGTAGGTGAGGAAAAGGTATTTTATATGATTGGTATTCTGAGGCGATGAAAGTATTTTAATGATGTGTTTGTGCAGCTAAACACCGCTATCACTGTAAGGGGAAAAAACTGCTCTGAGGTTTCACGATCATATCATTTAAGAAAGCATTTCATATGGAGATTCATGTATAATTGGTGAGGTCTGCCTGAACTTCCTCTGCTCTAGCAAAGTGATGCTCTTGTGTAGTCCCTGTTCATTTTTGCTCACATTTGTACGGTGTGTTAATGGGACAGTATATTATAGTAAGTGTATTTGCAAGCTTTTTTGGTATGTGATTTATTTCGAAATGTTAGATAAATGCTTGACATCATCACATGCAACTTGATTTGCCTTTTGGTTTCTGCAGTGGCTCAGTGGTTAGAACACAGGGGTTAGAACACAGTGCTTGACGGAAGAGCAGCAAGCCAGCAGTTCAAGATCTGAGTACTGCAAGACGGGATGAGCTCCGATCCTTAGCCCAGCTCTTACCATCCTAGCAGTTTGAAAGCATGAAAATGCAAGTAGGCAAATAGGTACCACTTAAGTTGGAAGGTAAATAGCATTCCATGTGCCGCTGGCCACATGACCACAGAGGCGTCGTCAGACAACACTGGCTCTTCAGCCCTTGCAACTGAAATCAGCTCCGCACCCTATAGCAGCCGGTTATGCCTACAATCACTCTGGTCTCAGCTGGCAGGGCAATCTGTGGGGATCCTTTATGTTTTTACCTAAATTGTATCACTTGTTGATGAGCAGGTGGCCCTGCAACTGCAATTTCATGTGCTACATTCTTTGTTCAACTTCTGCTTCTCCATTATGAGTACATTTCTAAGACCGCCGGAATGCCTTCTGTTTCTTAAGGAGGCCACATAATTTTGTCCTGTGCCTCAGACTATGTTGAAGGTTCCCCCACTTTCTGACTGTTTTCTGACAGTTCTGCTCTTTGAGCACCTTTCAATTATACCCAGGATTCATTCATTCAACACATTTTTCACTCTTTCAACCTCTCTCTGCTGGTCTAAAGGCTAAAATTATCTTCCCTGATGTTGATTTGAATGTGACATGTTGAGCCAACTGTTTTTGGCACTTTCTTATGACTTTCTTCAGTAAATACCCATCATCCCACATAAAATATTCTTTGCCCAGATGTGCCTTTGTTCATTTTACTGTTATGTATTTTGGCTCTGTGTTAATAAATATTATTTTGCAAGTGATATTTCTGTCCTTTTTTGGTGGCCATTTTGTATTTGCAAGCTGAAAAAGACTGGGTTCTACTTTTCAAGTTTTCACTTTTGGACAGTGTTGTGGTCCTTAACCTGTCCAATAAAGGGACAGGTTAGATAGACAGCTTGTAATTCTGGTGACTTTTTTTTCTTTTTCTCACTTGGTTGAGATTTTTTTTTCTTTTTCTCACTGCTTAGCATATAACATGCTTTTCTAGATTTTGATATCTCAGTGAAAAGAAACCTCTGATGTGTTTCCTTCTGTGCAGAGACCAAGCTGTGGTACAAACAGTGTCTGGATTATTTAAGAAGATTCACAATGTGTCAGTGGCAACACCTTGAAAGGATGTGAGATTTTTGCAGGCTTCTCACTACCCCCAGGAAACGGTCCCGTCCATATTGTATCTTTGTTGCATTGTGCAGCTCCCCCCTTTTGCTTGTTCATCGATTCCATTGTTTGCTCATTTGTTTTGCTTACTGTGGCACAGCATCTGCTCATTAGTGGGAACAAAATCATTTTCCCCACTTGTTTTCGGCATCTTGGCTGTTTCCTCTGGGCCATTTTGTACAATGTCATCTGTGTCGAACGCAGATCCACTTAGATTGTACTTTCAGTTCAGTATAAATGAGTCGAGGGAAATGCGTGAACCGGAACGCAGGGAAATCCAGAATATTTTTCTAAGAACCTTCACTTTTCAGATATATACATCATGTTGACAAAGCTACGGAAACATAATGAAAGCATGAAATAATTGGGAAATGTACTATTATAGAGAGGATCAGAAGCTCAATCCTCTGCATCTATAGGGTCCAGGGATGTAGTCTCATGAAAATGGTGACCACTTCATCCAATGGGGCAGGAAAGCAGCACCGAGACTCCTTAAGGGAATTACCCCATTTAGCAGCTAACTATCTCCAAGTTCTCCTCAGATCGAATGATCGATCGATCTATAATAATAATAATAATAATAATAATAATAATAATAATAATAATAATAATAAGCTGGATCATAAAATGTCTGGAGTCCATCAGGGTCAACAAAAATCTTACAAATTTCATTGAAAATGCAATGAAACTCTGCAAGACAGAATTATTCGTAGCCAATGAAAGTTATGGACTTGCCAACATTAGACAGGGAATCTTCCAGGGGGACTCATTGTCCCCATTGCTGTTTGTCATTGTGACGATCCCTTTGTCAGTGATCCTACAGAATAATAAAAATAAAAATAAAAATAAAAATAAAAATAAAAATAAAAATAAAAATAAAAATAAAAATAATAATAATAATAATAATAATAATAATAATAATAATAATAATTATTATTATTATTATTATTATTATTATTATTATATTTATAACATATATAACATCCCCGTAGTGATGTTGACAGGCTGTACCTGCCTAGAAGATCGGGGGCAGATGACTTTTGCAAGTGAAGCAGTCGGTGGAAGAAGAAAAACATGCCCTATCAGACTATGTGCGAGAGAGCCAGGAATCTGCTCTGACTGAAGTCAGCAAGAGAAAGTTGTTGAAAGTGCAGCAGACCAACTATGAATATTGCAATAGTGCAATTCAGGCTCGGACTGCCAGTTGGCAGAATAAAGTATTGCATGGCCAATTCCTTGCCAAGATCGAAGGAAAAGTGGATCAGGATAAGACCTGGTTGTGGCTCACGAGTGGAACACTGAAGAAGGAGACAGAAGGCCTGAGACTTGCTGCCTAAGAACAGGCAATCAGGACAAATACCATCAAGGTAAGAATTGGAAAATCAGCCCATGACCCAAAATGCCGGCTCTGCAAAGAAGTGGGTGAAATCATTGACCACATTCTAAGTGGCTGCAAGAAGATCGCACAGACTGACTACAAACTGAGGCACAACTTTGTTGCCCAGATGATCCACTGGAATCTATGCCAAAAGTATCATCTGCCAGTGGCAAAAAACTGGTGGGACCACAAGCCTGAAAAAGTGGTTGCAAATGAGCAGGTCAAGCTTCTGTGGGACTTCAGGATACAGACGGACAAGGTCTTGGGACACAATACTCCAGATATCACCATCATAGAAAGCAGTCAGGTGTGGCTTGTTGACATCGCCATACCAGGTGACAGCAGAATTGAGGAGAAACAACTGGAAAAGATCTCCCGCTACCAAGACATAAGTATCGAATGACAGCGTATCTGGTATAAGCCAGTGCAGGTGGTTCAAGTGGTAATTGGCACACTGGGTGCAGAGCCCAAAGACCTTGGCAGGCACCTGAAAACTATTGGCATTGACAAAATTTCACTCTGCCAACTGCAGAAAGCCACTCTTCTGGGATCAGCATGAATTATACACTGCTACATCACACAGTCCTAGACTCTTGGGAAGGGTCCAACTGGTGATGTGAGTGAAACCAGCACGAAATTGTTCGCTGTGTATTTATGGATAATAATAATAAGTGTTAGGAATGTGAGTCCCTGCAGGATTAGCAGGGCTAAGCAGAGTAGTTGTGCAGAGGATGAGAGGGCAGCAGCACAAAGTAAACACACAGCTGTTTATAGTTCAAGATAACTATATTGTTCAAAATGACAGGCAGAAGATAAGTCAAGTAACACAGTCCAAGGTCAAAGCAGTAGATCAGTCATATACATACATCCAGTTGCAGGGTTATTCCACTCTCAGTAATCCAGTTAAACAGTCCACAAGTCAGTCCACAGATACAGTCCAGTCTTTCAGAGTATCAAACAGTAATAATACTCCTTCTCAGCAACCCACACTTTGCAATAATCTCATACACACTTAAATATAGTGAAACACCAATCAGTTAGAGATATTGCAGTCATGTGACCAGTGACTCAGCACTTCCAATTCTGCTGAATCATGCTGTAAGAGCAGTTACAGATTGCATCAGCTTTCTGCAGTATTGCATCAGCCTTGAATCAACTTGCCTGACCAAACATGTTTCATTATTAGATTCAAACCCTAACAATAACAATAACAATAACAATAATAATAACAATAATAATAATAATAATAATAATAATAATAATAATAATAATACAAAACATTTATATGCCGCTTTTCTTGGTCTTTTTGGATTGCTCCTCAGACTTTATTCAAAGTGGTTTACATAGGCAGGTGAAATCTAAACCCCCAAAGGGATTTTTACAAACACAGATTGGTTCTATCTTTCAAGAACCGGCTACTTTCAAGATGTTACATTCACAGTCTGGTTAACAATACTAGCCCCTATGTCTGAGATGCTGGCTGACAAACTTCTCCTTCAGCTATTACAGGAAGGGCAGCTGAGAGAGCTTCTTTACTCCCACTGAAAATCTCCCACTGAAAATCTTTACTCCCACAGATGGAAAATCTCAGCTACAGCAGCCGCTTTTCAAGGTTTTGTTACAGATCTGACTTCCAGTTATCTCAATCAGGCGACCTTCAATTCTTATCTTCAGTCAAACAGAGACTCTACCCTCTAGACCAGACCTCCTGCCCCTCCTCCAGATCTATCTATCTATCCATCTATCCATCTATCTACATTATTTATATACTGCTTTTCAATTAAAAAGTTCACAAAGCAGTTTACAAAGAAAATGAAAAAATAATAGCTAATTAATAGCTAATGGGTGCCTGTCTCAAAAAGCCTCACAATCTAAAATGCAAAAAAAAGCACCAGCAGAAGCCACTTGAACAGACATTGCTGGCCGTTTGTAGGGCCGGTTACTCTCCCCTGCTAAATAAAGGAGGAACACCCACTTGAAAGAGTGTCTCTTGCCCAGTTAGCACCCTGAGTAGGTCTCCAAACATTTGGGCAGGACACCCACATCATCTCTTTGACACTGTGTCGGTTGCTGCAAAAATAATTTACATTTCAAATTTGAATTAGGTTACATAAATTTACCTATAAGAGTGTGTTAGAGACAGAACTGCAAGATACAGTACAAGGCTTTGAGGCTCAATATGGGCCACATCTGGCCCCTGGACCAGGGGTTGGACACCTCTATAAGTTGGCACAAAATCAAAGAAACCTGTGAGTCAAAGAAACCTGTGGACTGGAAGAGGGGATTAAGATATAGCAGCAGGGGTCATATTGTTATCACTCTTGGAGATACCACTCTCCTTTTTTGTTTTTGTTGTCCACACTAATTCTCTTTATTTATTTTTGGCTTGTAGAGTGGGAAGGTGCTGAAAAAAATCTGAAGGAACGCTTACCAATTCTGAAGCCTACATTTTCCATGTCACCTATCAGTTTCTCCGTTTCATGATACACCAATAATCATATTGAAATCCACTGGTGAGTTGTATCCCAGTTTAGAAAATACTGCTCCTTAGGATATGAGTATTAGAGTGGAACTCACAATGCCAGGAACATTGTTATTCTAGAGATTTATTTCTGGGATTTTATATGAAATTGGAGGGAGAATAACTGCAAAAAGCCCCAATAAATAAAATTGAAAATGAATTTTACCATACAACACATCTCCAGATTTAAAGTCTCACAGTAGCTCAAAAGTGTAATTTTGCAAATATATTTTTATCCAACATTATTCTGTTAATGACCAGAAATAGTGTTTTTTTCTGAATTTGATTTTTGTTATCACTTCATAACAATTCCCAAATTAGAGTGCATTCATAAAATCTATTCCAACTTCCTGAAGTCCAGAAGTTTGGCAAAAATTCTGTGAGAGAGAAATAATATTGGAAATAATATTGGAAATTATTGCACACAATTATGGATTGGAGTTAGAGTAATTAGTTTACTCCCAAAATTAGCAAATGGGAGATTTAAAAGCAGGAATCCTTCATCCACAATCCTACAAAGCTAAATTTGGCTTTTCCAGTTAAAATTAGCTTCTACCCATTAATCAAGTAAGCCCTGGTTGATTAATCTACTGAATATATCAGTTAAAGCTTTGAGCCTAGCCAATGTGGGGTATATCCTCTAAAATTATAGGAAAGTTTTCTCCCTGCCCCACCAGTATAAATTTCATTCACTTTCTTTAAAGATTGATTTTGTGCCATCCAAACTTTAACTTATTGAACAATGAGGGGAAAAGATTAAGTTTATTGTCATTCTCTCCCCTCTATTTAGTGGTGATGGAAACTTTAGCAGGAAATTTTCTTGCTCAGGTTTTGATCCCATACCCTGCTGACATTTGCTGGCAACTCTATAACATCACCACATCACACAACTGCTTTGGTTTAGTTGCACTAAGGTTAAGGTCCACCAACGGTGTACTCCTGAGTATTTCTACTCACTTCAGCAGCATTACTCCAGAGTAAACAGCTTAAGAATTACAGTCAGATGCTGACACATGATTTGAGCAACAGTATTTAGCAAGCAAAGCACTTCACAAACTCTCTGAGCTTATTGATTCTTCCTCTATTTTTTTTCCTAAGGAAAATAAACTTTCCGATTCTAGTTTATTTTTATAGGTTAATCCATTTACAGTTGCTTTCTAAACCCCCCACCCCCATGTCTAGGAAACATTTTGCTTCTACATGCATACTTACAAGATGTACGACTATACATGAAAAATATAGGATGGACTCCCGTTCCACTAATAGGCTAAAATGTGCTCTTCCATGTGCAAAGAGAAAATATCCTGTCCATTCACTTCAATTAAAAGGACAGAGTTAGAAGTTCTGTAATGAACTCTTCATGGGACAAACTTGAAGATGACTTGGAAGCAGTTGCTAGTGCAGACTATGTTGGTCTAGTTAGGGAAGGCAGAAAGGTGGACTGCTGTTTGGTTGACTGGTTTGATAACCACACTAGCTCTCCATTTGTTTCCAAGCCCAATTTAAGGTGATGATAAACTGACCATTAAAGCCCTTCACATTTTGGACCAGGATATCTGAAGGATCATATTTGTAGTAACATGAAATGTGTTTACTAAAAGAATACCATCTCTGTCCAAACCTCGATGAACCACTCGTCATAAGAGGTTCCTCTTCAATGGATTGAGATTTCTTTCCTCACAATCCTGCTTCTGTGTACCTGCTGAAATGGGTCCCATCAGGCATATTTAAGTGTCTAACTTTGAAAATGGTTCCACTGCTAATACTTGTCCAAGCAGAACTAAGCCTTTGGGCAAAACAGAAAATACCTTTTAAGAAAACCTAAGCTCTGAGAAACAGCCTCAAAACTTGAAAATTGTCTTTTAAGAAGGCTAAACTCAAAGAAACTTTGCAAAAAGTTTTCTCACTGGGAAGTAGCCAGATATTGAAAGCATTACTAAATTGTCCTGTCTTGTTTGCTGCTATTGAGTTCAATTGTTTGAGAATTTTACTAATCTTGATTTTACTTATCTACATCAGGTTTACACACCTCATGACCCACCCAGCCAAAAATAGGATACTAAACATGTATATCAGGCATGTCAAACTGATGGCCCAAGGGCCACATGTGGCCCTTTGCAGGCACACATGCAACCCTCGAGTGATCTCCCCACCCCCAGAAGCAGCTCAGTAGTGGTGGCAGCACACTTAATTTTGAGCCGGAGAAAGAGCCCAGGAGGAAGAGGGCTCATGCACAGCATCAGCAGCTTCACAGGGCGGGAGAAAGAGCCCAGGTGAAAGGAGGGCACTTCTGAGTAGACATGCAAAAAATTGGATTGTGGCCCTCGGGAGACACCATTAATACTATTGCAGCCCTCTGTATGAAATGAGTTTGACACCCCTGATGAATATAGTGGCCTAGCAGAGTGCTGATAAACATATGAGAGGACAAAAGGAGTGAGCTTACTACTCTGAGCTACTTTGAGGAAAAGTGGCATAAAAATGTGTACAATAATCAAATCTGAGACCGTGACCAAAAAGCCCCTGTCGTTCATTCCCACCCAAAAAAACCTTAGCAGGCCAGGAGGTTCTGATTCACCCATGCCTACAGCAACAAGAAAATCAAGTATGTGGAATACAAACTTAAGCAGTTTTTGTTGTTGATTAGTCATTAAGTCACCCTATCCTCCACTAGCTTCTGAAGTTTGTCCAAATTCATGTTCATTGCCTCGGTGACATTCATCTAACCACTTCATCCTCTGCTGTCTACTTCTCCTTTTGCCTTCAGTTTTTCCCAACAATAAGCACTTTTCTATGAAGTCCTTCTCATGATGTGGCCAAAGTATTAGAGCTTCAGCTTCATTATCTGTCCTTCCAGTGAACTATAGGAAATTATTTCTTGGAGGATTGATTGATTTGAGGGCACTATCCTAAACCATTAAGCAAGCCTAATTCACCAGGCTTGTCTTCCCGTGGTGGTGTAAGGAGGTTGGCATATGTCTGTGCATGGGCCTAAGCCTAATAAGAGTTGGGCAAAAAGGCTTCACAACATTTTTGGGACACCCCAGGTCAGCACAGGACTTATGCCAGGGCTTAAGACTAAATGGAGGTTAGGATTGCAGTACTGATCACCTTGCGGTCCAAGGGAAAGACTGATCTTTCCTTGGATCAAAATTTGGATATCTGGGTCCAGATTTTAGCTTGGTTTTTAGGGCAAAGTACACACTACAATTAGAATATAATATTCAACAACCTGAAAGCAGTGGCTTCTTTCCAAGTACCTACAAAAACATCCACCAGTAATATTTCCTTCTCCCTACTAGACTTCTTCCTTTTTTCTAAGCTACATATACCTCATGGGTGAACCAGAATATAAGCTTGAAATCTCATTTTTATTGGTTCTCTCTCAGTAACCATTTTGAAAGGTTATTTCCTCATTTTTCTTTGAGTTGGTGTGCTGTAATTTTAATTTTGTACTGTTAGATCTACTTATTGTAAGTGATAGTACTGTGAACTTGGGCAATCCATGACCTTCTCTTAACCCTTCTGTAACCTTCTCTAATTGTCTGCCTACTAATCCTTTAATTATATTTGTTACTGCATCTCACTCATCAGTAGTATTAAACACTTGTATTAAATCACTTAGGATTTACAGTTGTAACTGGTTTTTTTTTAATTGATGGCTCTTTCATTCTTTGTTCAATATCTTACAGAACAACGCTTTTCATATGCACTCAGAAGTAGGATTCCCAGTGCCTAAACCATTGCATAGAACAGGGAATTTTGGTGAGTGCAACATAATAGGGCTTTAAAAGCTGTATCTGCCAAACTCAAAAGTAAAATCTTTGGAGTATCTGCCAAAATGTATCTATCAAAATTTAGCTGTATCTGCCAAAATCTGTGCCTTCAGATTTCAATGGAACTATTCTCTGGTAAGTGTGCAGGATTGCAGCCTTATTATTTCTTTTTTTCCATGTATTTATTAATGTTATCTAAAGAAGAATGACAAAAATTTATCTAGTGCTATGATTTATCTAGTGCTATGATTCTCCCATATTTTACCTAATGAGGAAACTCCACATCTACCTTCACATGTTACTACTATGGAGCGTTACTTGGGATGTTGCCACTACTGGTTGGAACTATTGGATAAGAGAAACTATGCTGAGATTTATGAAAAGATTGGGAGCAATCGTAATCAACTTTCCAGCTCCAGGACAAGAACGATGCAACTCTGTTGTAAGGGAACAAATACTGCCTTATCTTAAGGAGCTGTTGTCCCCCCCCCCCCATTGCAGCTTGCAGCATAAGCCCCACTGGCAAAGCTATGTCACTGCTGGTCAGGATTGTACCCTTTGTTTCATTTAAAGTTTTTCAGGCAGAATATTCAAAATTCACCTGAAAGCTTATGCTTTTTGAAAGTCCAGTAATGCCTGGAAGTAAGTCCCATAGAATAAAATGGGCTTACTTCTAAGTAGGGATGCCTAGGATTGTGCTGTAAGTTTAGCCCTGGTAATTCTACATTGTTAAAAAAAAAATAAACATTTATAGAAGCATCCTAAAGCCTTGGAATATAAGACCTGAAATTCATATCCAGACTATTAGGAGAAAATTAGTGTTAGGTTTTCCAAGGACCTGTGAGCTTTGAACTAATACACTGTGGAGTCACTAGAGTTTGAGTCACCCAGTGAGGGAAGCCAGGTTCATGCCAAACCTCCTTTCATGCAGTGGAAGAGACAGTGTCCTGATCTCATGGGGAATGATGATGATGGAATGATGATGGGAATGATGCAGGGAATGATGATGTACCATTGTCTAAACTGCATTGGTTTGTGACTGTAACTTTTGGTAGAATATTTCAGTTAAGTTTATTTCATTATATTCATGAATTTATGACTTTGATGATATATTAGATGGATGATACTATTTTTAAAAAAATAATTTTTTTAAAAAATTGGCCATCAATGTTGTCATCCTTCCACCTTTGTGCATCACCCAGTGAATCCTGCAACATCACTGCCAAAACAACAAATATTTAATGTCTAAACAAGGCACAGTGGTACCTTGGATTGTGAGTAACCTGGATTGCAAGTGTTTTGCAAGACAAAAACTGTGAGTGTTTTGCAAGATCGCAAATTTTTGGCAAGAAAACTTTTCTCGGTTTACCAGCAATCTCTTGCAGTACAAGAAGCCATGGGATGCCTCATCATCTAAGTTTCCATTATTTCTCAATGGAAAATTTGCTTTCATATACAAGCATTTTGGATTACAAGCACGTTTCTGTAATGGATTATCCTCAAAAACCAAGGTACCACTTTATATCCAAGGGTTCAGGGCTATTGCTATGTTGTGGCTTTGACCTGGAAGCACATACCACATCTCAGATACAAAATCCAATAACAATATAAGCACACAATGACCTCCCCCAATGAGATTTCATGAATCATATCAAGCACTCATTACTGACACTGAAGTTCCTCCAATGTTTTGCTTTCAAGTTCATTTCAGATTTCAGAGCAAACTTTTATATTGGCAAAGTGTAACATGCGTCATAGGATTCTGTTCTGCTTCCTGGTCAGTGATGAACTTGCAAATTCTTGTGCCCTATTGCACAGAAAGAGTCATAATTTAGGATGCCTGACTGTGGCATTCAGAAATGAAGTGAAGCATGTATTCCAGAAATATATCCAAAATTACTGCTTGCCAATCATATTTAAAATACTTTGGTGAAATAGAGGGCTTGATGGGGGGCTTGTTGTAATCATATTTCCTTTTAAGCAAACTTAAGGCACTCAAATGATGACCAAAATGTATTTTCCCTTGTTTACCTGCAATGAATGCATGCATTCCATATGCATGAACAATGTCAGTTTGGTAATTTGACTACATTGGCAATTTCAACACAAAGCTTTCAAATCCCAATCAGTCCTGGCAGACTTTTGCCTATGTAGCAAGAAGCGTTGAGTTCAGAGAGAGCGCACGAGGTGTATTTATTTATTATGCATGCTCTAGTTCTCAAATGTATGCGCTCTTTGGAATCTGGGACTGACAAAATCTAAATGTACCATGAAGAGATATTGTATATACTTAGAAACAGAAATGGACCCTTAAGGTCCAGGGGAACAAACAACCTTATTTAATGCACCAGCTGTCAGTAATAATTAAAAATTAGAGATGCACAAGTAACTTCAAAACATGCTTTGCAGAGAAACTGTCTGAAAGGAGCACGTTAGTTCAGTAAAAAAACAAAAACACACAAACAGTATATCCCTTGAATGGTCAGTCTGGGTTTGGCTGTGGTCATCAAGGGATTGAACCTAGAAAATATAACAATAAATTTTTAGTCCACCAATCTGCTACTGCGAAGGATACAACAGAGACAGCGCATATGGAAGGTGTTCAGCTTTATCTCCCGCTATGCATAAAGGGTCCAAGATTCGCTGCAGTACAAGAGTGTGCTCAGGACACAAGCTCTATAGACCTGGACCTTTGTATCTTCTGTCAGCTTCTTGTTAAGCCACACTCTCTTTCTAAGTCTGGAAAACGTGGTAGCAGCTTTACCAATACATTTATTCTGCTCAGTATCTAAGGTGAGAGTGTCAGAGATAGTTGAGCCAAGGTACACAAAGTCATGGACAACCTCCAGTTCATGTTCAGAGATTGTGATACAGGGAGGTGGATCCACACCCTGACCCATGACTTGTGTTTTCTTCAGGCTGATTGTTAGTCCAAAGTCTTGGCAGGCTTTGCTAAAACGGTCCATAAGTCGTTGAAGGTCTTCGGCAGAGTGAGCAGTAACAGCAGCGTCATCAGCGAAGAGGAACTCCCACATGCATTTCAGCTGGACTGTGGACTTTGCTCTTAGTCTGGAAGGATTGTAGAGTTTTCCATCTGATCTGGTCCGGAGATAGATTCCTTCTGTTGCATTTCCAAAAGCATGCTTCAGCATGACTGCAAAAAAGATCCCAAATAAGGTTGGTGCAAGGACGCAGCCCTGGCATATCCTTGGACATCCTATGCCAAGGACGTATCCTTGGCATCACCTGGCATGACAAAGTCTCAAATGACGCAGTCTTGGAATATGCTGGAATCTCTAGCATGTTCACACTTCTGAAACAGCGGCGTCTACGCTGGCTTGGGCATGTCGTGGGAATGGCTGATGGTCAGATTCCAAAAGATCTCCTATATGGAGAATTAGTGCAGGGAAAGCGCCCTAGAGGGAGACCACAGCTGTGATATAAGGACATCTGCAGGAGGGATCTAAATGCCTTGGGAATGGACATCAACAGCTGGGAAAACTTGACCTCTGATCGTTCAGCGTGGAGGCAAAAGACCCAGCATGGCCTTCTCCAACTGGAAAAGACACTTGTTTGGCAGGCTGAAGCAAAGAGACAAACCTGGAAGCAGCAAAATCTGGGGGCTGTGCAGGGGATGGATTTTATCTGTCCTCAGTATGGAAGAAATTGCCACAATACCATAGTCTTTCAAGACTGAAGGATGCCAATGAATCTGCTACAGTTTGCCTCTTGAATGGTCTAGCCATGAACCGTGAATGGGATCAACCTCACAATGGGATCTGGGAAGAACTGCAGGACTGATTTTAAGTCATTGTGTGTTATATCCAGTGGTGAGCTTCAGGGGTTCTCACAGGTTCTTTAGAACCCTTTGCTAATGAGCGCCTGGTTCTGAGAACCAGATACTAATGGGACATAGAACCTGTTGTTAATTTAGGTTATTAGGACATAGAACCTGTTGTTAATTTATTTGAATCCCACCAATGGTTATATCCTCGCGTGGGAATAACTGCCAAGGGGCAGAAAGCAGATCAGCTGTTGCAGCAAAAAAGATCTCAGCAACCTAGAGGGCTGGGTGGACAACAGCGCATTGAAAATACAACCAGTAACATTTTACCATATGTGATGGACGTATTCTAAGGTGAAAAAATATTGGACTTTGATACACCAGCAATTGGAATTGATATTTAAATTAAACTTGCAAATAAAACCAGCAGCTTTTTTGTTTGAAATATTGGACAATTCAATTCGTTAAAAATTTGAAAATATGTTTTTATATATAACATCTGCTGCAATAATTTTATATGCCAAATATTGGAAAGTTCCAGAGAAACATTCTGTTGAAGAAGGAGGATGGACTTATTGGACTTTGCTGAGATGGATAAACTTACAAACTTTCTTAAAGGAAAGTCAGTATTTTTGTGGACGACTGCAAACCATTCACGGACATCCTGTGTGAGAAACTGAATATGAGTCAACTGAGTTTATAAGTACATGATATATAACTTTTTTCTCTTTTTTCTCTTTTTGTTAGAATTTTAAAGCAACCCCAAATCCTGAGTAACTACGGGAGTACGCAAGAGACTTTACGTGCACCTGTAGTTACTGCACCATCTAGTGAAAACCTATGGGAAATTCATATCGGAATCCAGAGTAAGTTGTTCTTACACCGGAGCAAGGACTCCTGTAATTACTCTGGATTTTGCCCTAAGACTATAAACTGTTTTAAGATAGATTAGTAGGTTGTAGGAATTGAAATGAGAGTGAAGAAATGTAAATTTAGAATTCTGTGCTTGCCATGTAACTTCCAATATTGTTTTATCCTTTTGTTTTGTTTCATTATTTGTTTCATTTTCTCTTTTTTAAAATTTATTTTCCTTTTAGTAAAATAAAAAATAATAAAACAAACAAGCAATTACTCTACAATCCAGAATAACTACGGGGAGGACATAAGAGGCACTTACTCTGGATTGTTCTATGCATTTTCCATAGGTTTCCCATAGGTGGCACCATAACTATGTTGGTGTAAAAGGTTCTGAAGTTACTCAGTATTGTAGCCTTACCCCCAAATCCAGAGTAACTACTGGAGCACATAAGAGACTTTACATGCACCTGTAGTTACTGCACCACCTAGTAAAAACCTATGGGAAATTCTTATTGGAATCCAGAGTAAGTTGTTCTTACACCGGAGCAAGACTCCCCATAGTTACTCTGGATTTGCCCTTAGTTTCATTTGCAGGATTGGCACAAAATACCAAATTCTACTTCTCTTCATGCTAAAGTTTGATTTTTCCTTCTTCAGCACTCAGTACACATACAGTTCTGCAAATAGCTTGCAAATCCTGGCTTCAACCTTTATGAAGTCCATGGAACCGCATTTTTGCTCTGTGATATTTCAGATTTTATGGTTATGTTGTGCTTTTATGTTTTGCCATTTTATTGTTCCTTTTTGCTGTATTTTATATACTTTCTTTTTATCTTATTATCCTGAGCTGCCTTGTGGACTTTTTAGATGAAAGCCAGGGTAAAAACGACAAGTAAATAAATAAAAAAGGGATTTTTCCCTTTCTCAGATGCAATGAGAGACTTCACTCACTGCAACAGCCATCGTCTTTTCATCTCCAACACTGAGGATGCAATCTTATGCCTACTTTTGTAAAAGTAAATCTCAAACTCAGTGGAACTTGTTTCTGAGTAAAACAGAATAAATCTAACTGCAAAGGTTCAAGATGTGGGACACATCACAAAGGGCATGCAATGATCCATGGTACTGTTTTAACTTTGCCTGCTAAGTGGTGGTTTTTTAATGGGAAAAGAAACAAACTATCTAGAAGACACAGTACACTATAGGTGCAGTAAACAGCATGAAAAATTCTCCGTATGACAAACAGAAGGATGTTTTCTATTACATCTCATCTCATAATGAGGGGTGTGTGTAGATGAGCCTTGAGGGATGTGTGTAGATGTGGACAACCTCAAAATGACAGATGCATTGGAGGGTACCCGGATGCAGGTGTCATGTGTGCTCCCAGAGGCATCTGGTGGGAAGCTGTGAGATACAGGAATCTGGACTAGATGGACCTTTGGCCTGATCCAGTGGAGGTGCTTCTTATGTCATTATTTTTTAATCTCTTGTGCTATGAAGTAGAAGAAGTCCATTGGAAGTCAGCAGAAGTCCATCTTCCTCCCTCACAGGCACTATTTTGAAATTCCCAAATGGCCTGACCCCAAAGCTGTGCCATAGGGGCAAGAATTTTAAAATGGCAGGTAGAAGGAAAGATGTCGGTTTGTTCCTACTCTCTGTCCCATTGCTCAATAAGTGCTAGAAATATGTACTGAGCAAAGAGGGGGCAGAGAAGTGGGCTGCCGATGGTCTGTCAGCCAGGCGAAGTGAGGCATGGCTGCCCAGGTCTGTTTATTGAAAACGTGGCAGAGAGATGGCTAGGATAGGATTCTATTTCCTAACACATTATTTTCTACATGGTATTTATTCTCCTTGGCAAGCTGAGTGGCATTGCTAGAGGGGTAAGAGCTGCACCAGGTATCATGCACAAGGGGGTGACACCACTATTGGCCAAATTTTTTTTAAAAAAAATTGTTATTTTTGAATAATACCATAATGTTATATATCAATTGATGTTAATATTTCATGCAAAATGTACTGAAACAAACCACATTGGAATATCAATATTTTGTCTAAAGTTAAAGCCAAAAAACCAGAGGGAGTGGGCCAATAGTGCGTCAACACACCCACCACTTGTGACCTGCCCACTGCAATGGAGGAGATACATTATGGAGGCAATGTGCCAACCTCCAACACTGAGTGTCAGAAACTCCAGTGACGCCACTGTTTAAGCTGCGTTATGCAGCCATAAGAGATGCAACCTGCACACAGGTTAACCAAGTCAATCAGAATTCAATCTAGGCTGATATTCGCATACACAATCTGGAAATTCAAGAAGGCAACCTGATGTGCCAAATTGCAAACCAAGTTATGTAGACTGAGGACCTTTTCAATGCCACATGTATTCTTTATTCTTGCTGAATTCCAGTGGTGCTTAATGATATTGCAGTCATGGACTTTGCTTCTTTTCCTTCTGAAATTGTTCTCGAGACTGATGAGCTTTTAAAACAAAATCATCATTGGCAGAAAAACAAATGAACCAAGACAGTGGGCTGGAGATCCTTCATTATTGTCATATTGATTTCAATCACACATTTGTCTTGTTGGTGTTCTTCTGAAATTAAATGATAATCATTCTTCTCGTGAAGAAGGGCCGCTTCGTGTTAGTTTCTCATTCCAGCTTTCTAGTTACGTCGAGGGCCAAACTACAGTTGACAACAGATCTGCAAGAATTACTTTCTTCTCCCAAGTAATAGCTGGTTGAAATCTGGATTAAGACCATGATGTGGAAGTATGACTTAACGCTTCCATCTGCACCATGGTCCCAATGAAATAATCACCATCAAATTGCCATTACTCCAAACTGGGTGTGTGTGTGTGTGTGTGGCAGAACATACCAGAAAAAACTTGCTTTTTATTCTGAGCAAACAAAGGTAGACGTCAAGGGGGATTTTCATTCACACAGAAAATGGAAAACGGTATATTAGGAAGGTTCTAAGCCGGCCCAACTCATTGGTCTTCCCATCTCTGTGGTGATGTAGGGACAGGGTGACCATATAGAATGAAGGGCAGAGTGCCTCTACCTTTAAGCATTGCATAGAAGAGGAAATTTAGGCAGGTGCTGCTTTTTAAACCCTTCTATGATGAGCTAAATCTGCCTCAATTCCCTTTTTTATGCAATGGCTAAAGGTAGAGGCACTCTTCATGGTAGAGGCACTTTACATTCTACATGGTCACCCTGAGTAGGGAAGCAAGTGCATCTATGTGCACAGTCCTACCTCTCCCCCAGGAGCAGCGCAGAAATGTCTTATGGCACTTTTGTGACACCTCCACATCAGCACTGGATTTACACCACAACATAGACCAACCTAACTGGCAGTTAGGATTGCAGCCATGAGTATCTTTTGGCAGGTATCATGAATGTACTATAAAGCATGTATGCAATGACACCAGAGTAGGGAAGGCTGGTGAAAGGATGCATGAGGGCCTTCCTGTGCTGGATCCTGGCCCTAGCATTGCAGCCTTACAGTACAACGCTATGATGCCTGCGATGCCAGGACTACCATGATGCCAAAATGGCTGCCATAGTATCCTAAGTTCTGCAGGCTATTGTTGGCAACTCCTCAAGAGAAGGGGACTTTATTCCCTCACCATGTAAGTGAAGTAGGCCCACAATGGAGGCTTTGGAAGGAGGCTCTGGATCCAGCAACCCTAAGCTCTGCCAGATCTGCCCCTCACTTTTTTCTCCCTTCCTGCACCATGCTCTCTTTCTGCTTCACTCCATCCCAGAATACTTTCTCCCCACATTCCCACATACACCCATTCACTGTTCTGCCTCCTGGTGCGCATTTGCAAGACCCTGCAGCAGCAGAGCAGCAGAGGATTGGGCTGACAGTCATTACAGTGTACCTAAATGCAACTCTGTACTCATCAGACCATGATTTTATCAGGAAGAATTTTTATTTTTTAGAACAAGCTGTAGTTACTCATTTGTTTTCCATCTGTTAAGCAGCCCATTTGGGGGGAAAATAATCCAAAAAACAAGATTTAGAAACCAGTTTCTGCCAGGTGGATATGAACAGCTGTGTGACAGCTTCTGCCACATTACTTTTTCACCCCTACACACACAAAAAAAGAATTAAAAGTTGTTTAGGAACAAACATTTCTTTTAAATTTCAGTCAACCTACCATATGCTTTCTTCCTTCCGTTATGCGATTCTCCTTGATGTTGTCCACTGATTTCAAGTGTTCCACAAGCTCAAGTTTCCTTCTTTCCTTCCAAATCCTATGTGTGGCCTGTCCTGCTATTATTTTATTTCTTTTTTTATATGATGTGCGGGTGTGTGCATGTAGGGTTGTCATCTGTCCCCCAAATCCAGGACTGTCCCAGAGATTGCACTCACATACTGGCAACTTTGACAGAGGGTCCTGTCCTGGTTTTGTGGAAAAGAATTCTGGCAACCCCTTGTGTGGTTGTGTGTCTGTGTTATATGGTGACAGCTACAGGTGGAGAATTTTATTTCTGTTTCTACAGTACAGGCAGGAGGCTTAGAAAATGAATTAGAAAAGGGGAAGGGAAGGAAGGAGAGTGTGTGTTTTCAGCAAATGAGTCCCAACTGATGGTAATATATATTGGAATGATATAAAAATATGTTGTGAAACGAAATATGTGGACAGGGTCTTTAGTCAGATTTGCTTGACTTTCCATTGAAATTTTCTTCCCCATTCTCTCTATCTTACCTCTTTCTTCTCTTTCAGTGCAGCCATCTCTATAGCAGCATTCTGCTGTCGAAAAAGCAATTCCTATTTGACATCAGCAACAATAATAGCCACCCTATTTATTTTATTTGTGTGTGTTTTTATGGCTTCAGTCCTAACCTCCATTTAGGCTGACCTAAGCCTTGGCAGAAGTCCTGCACTCACCTGCGGGTGTCACAAAAGCACAGTAAGACACTTCTGCCCAACTTCAGGGTGGGTCCAACTTCAGGCCAGTGCACAGGCATACACCGACCTCCCCACACCATCATGGAAAGGTGGGTTAGGTGTGTTCGGCCAGCCTACATTTCTTAGGATTGTGCCCTATATCATTATTTCTCCAAGGAACTCAGCTTGGTATACATGGTTCCTTCCTCCCTTTGTCCTCATAACAACCCAATGAGGGAATGATTTGTCCAAGGTCACCCAAGATGTTTTATGGATGAACAAGGATTTGAACCTGGATCTTCCAAGTTTAAGTCCATCTCCAGAACCACTGCACACACCCCCCCCCCCAAAGACTGGCTTTAAGCCAATTGGACCAATTGTTCCCAGTTGGTCTTCTCATTAAGATTTCCCACTCTAGGGTAATCTATGTTAAGCACACATTTTGATTGCTTTCCATTCTACCGATATAAACTCCACAATAAATTTTATTTATATGTCTAAGATCCTATATACAGTACCTTGATTATCAATCTGGAGTCCCACAAAAAATGTTTCCAATTGGACCCTGCAGCACCTAAGGCCAGCCTGACACTATCTGACTCTCAGCTATCTTTACAGTCCCCAGGTTAAAGCAAATTTGTTCCACAATAATAAATATTGTCTCTATTGTTCATCTTCTTTTGTCAATATAATATTTCTTTTCCGTGTTTCTCCATCAAAATTGTTCTTTCGAGCCTGCATTCGTTTACTGAGAGAGTATGCCAATCTGTTCAACAGCAAATTATCATCTGTTTCCTGTTCTTGTTCTTTTTTCTATTTCTTTTTAAACCCAGCTCCTCCCCATGTTAAAACATTGGCTTCGTTTTGATTTACACCATTTCCATAATGCCTCTTTGCCCACCTCTTTCCATTCTGCATCCACTATGAACGGAAACAAAAACATATCTTCTTCAGGAAATCTATTTTCATATGCAATAAAAAGCATTCATCACAAAGAAATCTATTTGAATTCAGAAATGCCGTAATCACATTATATTCCCGAATCATCAATTTCCAAACATAGAGACACACAGCATGGATAATGGGACATTATTTTGGTGGGTGCATTTTTTATTTTTAATAAACAGGTCTAAGCTGCTATCTTCCTGTCAGTGGGCTTCTATTTAACTTTATCCAGTTGGAAATTTTAGTCAATACTTGCTCTGGCAGAATGTGAAAATATATAATGATGTTCTACACACAACAGATCGTTTGGCCGTCTCTAAAGTGCACCATTATCTTAATTTTCCATTGCCTATCATGGCGTTGTTATTCTTTCGACGTCTCAGCTGTCCAGACTATGAAAAAAAGTCAGCAATCACTCTTTTACAAAGCAACCCATTTCTGACTTTACTATTTCTCTGAACATTAGATACATATATAAATTTGATTTGAATGTGCATCAACTATGTGGTGGTTTTTTTTTTCTTTTAATACAAAACCAAGCTTGGCTCATTTTTCCTATTGAGGAATGTTGTGCATTGGAAATTCTCCAAAGCAGGTTTATGGTTAGCAATTTTCTAGAATACATATGTTTCGGCAGAAGTCCGCCTACTTCTTGTGCAAAATTTTTGCCAGTGTCAGTCTGCTCTCTCAAGTGTATGGTAATTATCTAGAGCAACAGAAGCAATCACACGGTTTATGTTTCAGCCTACTGTACTAATTGGCTGTAAAGAGGACTGGGGCCCATTAAACGAAGGAAAACCTACTTAGTGCACTAGTTTGCTTTTCTTTCTACAAAGGAAATGTCACTGCTTTTCCATATGTATGAGCCTTAGGACAATCATAAAAGTCAATGGAGGACAAAATTAGGAGTTATTTGATGGTTCACAAAATGTGAATACATTCCAAGACAACCTAGACTTTGTTCTCTAGACTTTGCACTGTAGTGACTTGAAGGCTGTGTCTGGACAAATGCATTTTGAGGTGATGTTGTAGAATCATCATGGTTTTTGATGTTTTTTTTTTTTTTGCCCTTCTGGAATCTCTGGTCAAAGCATTTCATTGTGTCTTTTGAGCATGTCAAGTTGTCGTCTGGAAATGTGAGCTTGTTCTTAAAAAACCCAAACCAGTATTGCTTCAACAAACATGATGGAGTTGGACATTTCAGTGTGACTGGTTCAATAGATACCTACTGGAGAGTAACCAAGATGAATAATCTAATCACTATTAGGTTCAAGGCACTTTTGAAATAATGATCTGAATGACAATTCATGTCTGCTACCAAAACCACCAGTTTAAGCCCTGCTTTTTGGGGCTGGGATACACTACAACACTGAAGAAAGCTGTGGCACTAAACTTCTTGATATACTATGGCAGGCTAAAAAATGTACTCTGACTTGCAACTTTCCCATAACTGCTGAAAAAGGGAGGTGTGGTCCCCACATTCCAGATCACTGTTCCTTTCAAATCTTACCTAATAGGATGAAAAGGAGTCCAAACACCATTCCGGTTTTAAAATATTTAGTATGAAGTAGAACAGCCCAACCTATGTTGCATTTACCACTTTTAATTTGCTGTCTATTGCTTGAGGGAAGGAATGGAGTGGTAAGCACTTAAGTATAGGAAGGTTGGGGAAATCAATAAATTATAAATAATGAATGCTAAGAACACACGCTTCACAACTTTAGAGCAAGGCAGGGTGATGAAGCTGGTCAGGGCATCTGCAGCACATTATGAGTTTTTCCTCCAAGTTTTTAAATAGAGCAAATGGGAGCATCCTTGACTATCTGCATGGTCATGCAAAATCCTAGGAACAGATTCTTTGCTGAAGTTTGTTTGGAGTTTGAGTAATTGGAGTTTTATTTTTTGGCATCCATGTCTATGATATTTTTTCTTCCACCTCCATGTCAAACCATGTCCTCCATCATGTGTCCTTTTTCAAGACACTTAAAGAAGCCAACTTTGAGAAAAATAAAAATATTTTTCTTTCCGGGCATAGTTGGCTTATGTTAGTCTTAGGTCTAGGGCAGATCTGTATCAGGAAGAGGATACAGGATCTCATGTGAACTAGTGCCAAAATTCTCACCCCTCCAAAGCAAACAGTCCTGGCCTGCTCCACTCCCTGCCCTACAGGATACTCCTCAAAATCTCCTCTGCCACTGACTTACCAGCAACAGTGGAGGAAGATGGAGATACTGCAGGCCAGAATAATAGGGATTAGATCCTAATCCATGTTATTGCAACTAAGATCCGCACCTTCAAACCCCTGCAGCTACTCCTGGCCTCCCTTCTCCTTGCCCTTAACTGCCCATGTTCCATCCACAATCTTTAACTACTCGGGTGCAAACTATCTACAACCATTTGTGCCACTGCAAGATCTGCTGTCATCAAGACACTTAAAGAAGCCAACTTTGCTTTGGACTTCCAATCCCATAGAAATGTAGGACAAATGCAGGACATGTTAAAATAAAGCAAAAATACTCGTATTGTTTTCCTGTACTTAATTTCAACACTTTTTAGATTGAAAACCTCTTAACATTCATGATTCTGATCCAGACATGTAAGATGTTCTCAAAGCAGTTTGCAGCAACACAACACATGCAAGTGACTTCAACATACATGATCCTGACCCAGACATGTAAGATGCCCTAACCCCCTCCAGATGACCCTCCCGCCCCTCCATTTTCCAGAGGAGCAGGGATGCTTCCCTGTCACCTGGTCCAGGGGACCAATTTCCTGGGGCTGCCAGGAAAATCTGGAGGTCTGGGCACCCTGCAAACAATCTGTGTGTGTGTGTGTGTGTGTGTGTGTGTGTGTGTGATAAACAATATATAATTTATTAATTATATTCATATAATTTATATGCATATATATGCAGAGACTATCTCCTGGGCCTTTTCTGACCTTCAGCCAGCACATGGCTCACTTTGCATCCCCCAAGGAGCTTTTCCATCACTATGGTGCTGTGGGAGCTGGAGATGGTGAAGAACAGCCTGATCCTAACCTTGCCATGCCTCTTGCAAAGAGGCTTACTTCTGATGCTCAGGATTGGGCTCTAAGAATGCCATTTGCTCCCCCCTTCCTGGGAGTAGGCTCCATTGACTGAAAAGGAGCAGTGGCAACACCTGTGTGTACTAGGCAGCCACCAAGCACCATTCCAAGTGCCAAGCTTGGCACTAGTGCCAAGGGTTGCCTATCCCTGTGATATAACAATCATTTGCCTTTTCTAAATGATGATATCATATTGGTTTTTTAACAGTTTTATTTTCACACGCTACAGTAGATTGTAAAATGGAGCCCATTAACTAAGCTATTAAGCAAAAGTGGTTAAAATACAAATGTTCATTTTTTAAATTAAAAAATCTAAGTATCTAAAGATGCATTTGAGTACTTAACATGTTTTAAATAGGTTTTCTTGCAATCTCCCTCTTGATTAATTTTTCCTGAAAAAATATTAACTTCCTTTTGATTTAAGTCTTACATCATCCTATTATCATTATAAAATAAAATATTATTACATTATTGAAGAAACCATATCTTTCTCCTTCCCCGGCCCCCTTTTAAGTCCATTCATATTTCTTAGGGCTTAGGGCTTCTGAACTATGTCAAAGGTTTCTAATTCAGAGGTTTCTAATTCAGCTTCTAAAAATAAATATTGGTTTGATTTAAGTTCCAAACTATTTATGAAATACGAACTTTTGAAACTATATCAGCTCAAAAAATTGAGGAGACCCAAGGGTCTAAGGAGACTCAATGGTGACTGAGGACACAATCCTAAACAATTTAGGCTGGCTAAAATCAACTGGCATATCAAGGTGATGTGGGGAGGTAGATGTATGCCTTCGCACTAGCCTAGCCCCTCCGGGAAGGGTAGAAGTGCCTTACAACACTTTTATGAGCATTGGACTTATGCCCATATGTATGCAATCTAACTGGAGGTTAGGATTGCAGCTTGGGGGGGGGGGGGGGCTTAAGGAAAAATATCTTCCTTGGTCAGTGCAATCCTAAGCAGGTCTACTTAGAAGTAAGTCCCATTGTGTTCAATAGTATTTACTCCTAGGAAAGTGTGGTTAGGATTGCAGCCTATGTATCCCTAGCCACTCATTCAGCTTCCCCCATCCACCATAGTGTACAGCTCAGTGAGTTATGGCATGGGTACATTCTATGGCAAGGAAAAGAATAATCATTTAATCTGAAGTTGGAAAGGCCGGATATAAATGTTTGAATAAATAAAATTAAACAAGAGTTTTCCAATATAAAGCTTAGAAACTCTCTTTTTATATCTTTTGTTTGGATTTTTTAATATAAGATCAAGTGGATGAAATACACAGTTTTTATATAGTTATTTTTGAGAGTACATCTACTCTGCTGAACTTCCATTCCTGCCTCAATGCAGTGATAATGTGTGGTTGACTTCCTTTAAAAATCTGAAATTACTGAAAATGTCAGTCACTTATTTGTAATACATGTGCAAAGCAGTACTAAATGGAGACATAGCACATTTAATGCATAAGCACATATGCCAACATGTCATGCTGAGGAAGACTGCTAGACATGATTGGAGTTGGAAAAGAAATACTCTGTATTTTTTTTCTGCCTTCGGAAATGAGTTTTAAAATACATAAATTCCATTTCTATTTCATTTAGATACCAGAAAAAGAGATCTTCCACTGACTACCTACTCCAAAGGATACTTTTGTGTTGCTCTGAGCAGAAAATATAGGAAATTAAGATACTTCAATATAATTTCCTTTATCTAGGAGAAAAATATATAAATGAAGATGACTCAAAGGTTAAGATGCTGAGCATGAAGACTCTTAAAGTCAACTGCTCAGGATTTCGATACATAGCTGCTGTATGACAGAGTGACTTGTCTGGCACTCTGTCCAACAATGGTCAACTAGATGCCTTGGGAAAGCTTCCATCAACTTGTCCCAACTTAGCAGTTTGAAAGCATTCAAATGAAAGTAGACAAATAGTAGGTACCACGCTTAAAACACAGTGGAAGGTAAAAGCGTTCCATGCTGTTTTCACTGGAAACCAGAAGTAAAGCTTAAAGGGGCCTTAGAAGGTCTGATGGTTTGGTTTTGTGATGATGCATTCCTCCAGTTTGCTCCTTTTGCTCTTTTGATCTGCTCTTTCACTTTTAAATTATACCCAGAAGTCATTCATTCAACACAAGTCTTCTCCCTGCCTTTCTAAAGGCTAAAAATTGCCCTCCTCTATGTTGATTTGCCTATAACATGGTGATTCAGACTGCTTTTCGTCAGAGTTTGCTACAGCAGAGCTATGGTGTTAGAGCTTCTGTGGAAGTGTGTGTGTGAAGGAGAAAAAAAAATTAGGCAGCATTCAAGATATTCTATAATGAAGAAACTCTATTTACATATATATTTTACACAGCAGTCAGTTTGGAATCATAAGACATCAGAGCATAGTCTTAAGTACAGTCCAAATGTCAATTTCCACAAATCACCAGTCAGAGCATGTAAAAAACATGTACAGCTACAGCAAGATCTCACTCCCTTCTCTGATTTAACTCTGACTCGCACAGAGATAACTCAGATTCTGAGGTAAAATTACTCAAGAACAAGAGATTTCAACTTGCTACCTTCTCTGATGTAACTCTGACTCGCACAGAGATAACTCAGATTCTGAGGTAAAATTACCTCAGGAACGAGAGACTTCTGTTAACCAGTCTGCTCATGCTCAGTTGGTATAACTGAGCTGTTCTATCAGTTTCACCTCAGCTAAGGCTAGATAGGCAATTAACAGCATCACATAAAAGCTGATAATTTTGATATGTGTTTGTGTGTAACTTTAGCTTCTGGTCTATTCCAATTCCTGAAGGAATTAAAGAGAGAGTCCGTATGCAAAAATCTTTGACGGCAGGAAATTGCAAGTGGACATTATAAAGAACATTTGCAATTTGCTAGCTGAAGAGCATTGGAAGCTTTTGTAAAATAAAACATTTGTAAAAAAAAAAAAAAAAACACTGGGTTTTGCTTTTCAACCATTTCCACTTTTTACCACAACTCCAGTCCTTAATCTGTAAGATTAGTGGGGGGCATCTATAGATGGCAGTTTTGCATCTTCACTGAGGATCTAACCCACAGTTAGGCTGACATAAGTCCTGGCACATGTCCCATGCTGGTCTGGGAGTGTCACAAAAGTGAGTTATGCTGGACTACATTGGTTAGGATTGTGCCCTGCAGACAAATACTTGAGACAACTAGGTACTTTCACAAGACTAATGGCTATCTAACCAATAGCAAAAAGAACTATTTAATTTTCATCTTTCCAAGAAGTGTACAGTATACATACATGCTGATGGTCTTCAAATCCACCTTAATTGATATAGAAAGGATGAGACAGAAGCTTTTCAGATGTTCTTTACAAACTAATGATCTGGATAATCTACGGATGTTTCAACCTACAAATAATTAACTAGCCAACCATTTCTAATGAAATGCAGTTTTGTGCTTTATACAGAAAGTTAAATGCCAGCTCTCCTGGGTAGTTCTCAGATATCCTGGAAAGAATCCTTGTCAGTAGGTTAGCCAACCAGCTAATTGCTTGACAAAGTTTGGGAAAGGTGACTTTTTAAGCTTCACTTTTTGGAATTATGTAGCTGCAATGTGGTTAGGATAACAAAAACTGTTGCATGAACTGTAGTTAATGCACTGCTATTTCCATTAATTTTTCCACTGATTAGTGATTGTAAATTAGCGATTACTAATTGCAATGGTATCCAGTTAACTATGATTCTGTTTCTCTGCCATGAAACCAATCCTATCTAATTAACACTTTGGTGGCCTGGTGGCAACATGAAAATTTGGTGGGAAATTTTGGCAACAACCAAAATTTGAGATATTCAAATGTTTTGATAAATAAATACACATTCCCTGATCACCATATAGAATGAAGGACAGAACTCTTGTACCTTTAACTATTGCATAACAGAGGGATTTTAGGCAGGTTTAGTTCAACATAGAAAGGTTCAAAAAGCAGCACCTGCCTAAATTCCCTCTTCTATGCAATGGTTAATAATATTCTTTTATTGTCATTGTATACATTGTCAATGAGTATTGACAAGTATATAGCAAAATTTTTAGGTGCACTTTTTCAGGATACAGACTCTATAGGTACAGACACTCTATTCTGCCTGATGTGCTGCAATGATAAATAATAATACAATCCATAATAAGATCCTTTTACTGTGTAGCTAGAATCCTCTCCTTCCCCTCCTAACCTAGCAGATGTATATTGTCTCTAAATATGGAGGATGTATAGTGTCAGGATTCCTACACAAAACTACACAAAATTATCGTAGTTGTGAAATTAAAGTGTTTAAAGCAGTCCTTGAAATATATCACGTGGCAAACGTGTGCTTTAAAATGAATCTATGAATTTTCAGGGTGTCAGGATTGGCTGCAGCTGCCTGTTAATTGTACCCTCGGTCAGTCACATCAGATCTGGCAGACACAGCAAAGCTGTTCTCGCTCCTCTCTCCGTGCCAAGGTGGCCAAGAGGCCTGTCCCTCCTAGTACCTTCCTATCTCTAGGTGCTGTTCGAAACCCCCTTAGTCAGTTTTCCCCCTGCCTGCATGGGGTGCAGTAGTGACCCTCCTGATCTCTCAGATCAACTGTGCCTCAACTCATTTTACCAATCTGAAAGCATGCTGGTTGGGAAAGAGTGCCCTCTCAGGCCTGCAATTTCACAAGATCTCAGTACTTTTTGTTTTACTTACTTTAAGGTTAACAAATGAGGTTTTTTGAATCAGATTTTGAGTACTCTCTCTCTGTGCAACCTAATGAAGGTTTAGAGCATTTTACTTTAAGAGCATTAAAATTGAGTTAATTAGGTGCTAATGACAGTTTTCTTACAGGCACATGTCTGGCGCAATACAACCGCAATTGGGAGTCCAGGAATGTGACTGACCAAGGACAAATCAGGGTTTGCCATGATATAATGTGCACTGGCAGTATAGTCTGAAAAACCAACATTTGAAAAGGTCTGCCTTAACTCCAGTGGCATAGGGAGTGAGGGACAGGTAGCCCTGGGTACCAGGTCCAAAGGGGTGCCATGTGAGACCCACCCAAGTTAGTGGGAGAAGTAGCACCAGCATGGTCACAGATATATGTAGAGGCCACAGTTGCCACTTACTATTGCAGCGGCTTTGTGATCTCACCGTTGCCCCATTCTTTCTCCTTTGAAGTTGTCATATGATGTCACAACATCACCACCCTAGGTTCTGGGGCATCTATGCGACTGCTTAGTGCTACCTTCAGAGCCCAGGATAACCAATCAGGAAGACCTGGGCTTCTACCTGGACATTTAGTCTAGAGCTATCTGCCAGGTAGATCTGGGCTCCTGGTTGAGCTTGGCTTTTATGGTGGATCTGGGTGGGTAGATCTAGGCTCCTGTCTACATCTGCCAGGTTGACCTGGGCTCCCACACTGACTGCTCCATCAGTTACCCTGCCCAGTTGGCATTCCTCTGGCACCCAACTTTGCTCCCAGCTGGCTAGCACTTTGGAGAAGCCACACACTCTTGCCCTCTTGGATCCACCCATGGTTCCTCTAGACTGCTTTGACAAGAATCAGAACTTCCTAACAGGCTAATTATTGGTTTCAGGCTAGTTATTATAAAACTAAACAATGTAAACAAGGGAAGAAAGAACTGTGACAGATCAGCCATTTCACAGGCACTTTCCAATATGTGCTCCTGTTACTTGTATAATAGACACATGTGCACAGTGGATGCTCACAGTATTTTGTATATTAGTTAGATAAAACACCAAGGCTAATGAGATGAGGATTAAATAAACTTCAATCATCTTTGCCAATTTCCTTTAAAGGTATTTTTCCCATCACTAAAAACATTTGTGGGTTTCTTTTACCGTCATGCCCCATAAATATTTCATCAGTGCTGTAAAAATTTAATCAACCCATATTAAGAAGGATGTTTTACCTTTTGAAAACCAGTTTACAAATCTGTGTTCCTTGTAGAACAGATTCTCTCTTTGAATCATTCATATGCTTTTACCAGTTTCATTCATTAATTCTAACAGTGTGTTGTCTCTTGGCCTAATGCATATTTCACCATAAACATGCATGACCATCTCTCTTGCGTGCGCACACACACACGCACATGCACACAGATAGACATACATCCAAACATACATATTCAAACACAGACACTGCACATGAATTGCACACTGAGATGGAAGGAGGACCCACAAATGAATCCACATTTCAAAATTTCAAGGTATATAAGAAATAAATGTATATTCAATCCCGCTCTCTAATCCAGCATAAATGCATGTGCTTCCTCTTGTCATCAGTTATAGTTTATCACTGATGAATTAAATCACTGAAAGGAAATATCTGCTTCTTTCTAGATAGAATTCACTCTAACTAATGGCCTAACCCAGAGGTCTCCAAACCAGAGCAAAACCCCTCCATCCGGACCCTGGGCAAGCATTGCAACCCACTCCAATGCATTCTTATATGTCTGTATATTTATGTAAATTTATGTGTATGTATATGTCTATATATTTACGTAAATTTATTCAAATTTGAAATGTAAATTAGTTTTCACTCAGATAGTTTCAGAGAGATGATGTGGCAGCTGCAAAGAAGGTAAAAAATTTAATTTTACTGCATATAATAATGAGTTATATGATAAAAATAAAATTTCAAAGGGTTGCAATGGGTTCAATGGGTTCAATGGGTTGCAATGGGTTCAACATACCAGTTGAATTACTTTATAAACAATGGGTTTGTTACATTTTAATTACAAAATAGTAAACTGTTAAAATAAACATTGACCTATATTTTTAATCAAAATATCTGTATTTACTTGAATCTAATGCACCATCAAATCTAAGGTGCACCTCGATTTTTGAGACATAAATTTGGCTGAAAAAATATCTGTTAGATTCAAGTCAATATGGTACATGCATGTTGACTCAGAAGCAATCAGGCTTACTTTCAGAAGGGTGGCGCAAGTGGTTAAGACACTGTGCCTGTTAACCAGCAGGCCAGGGTTCAAGACCCCTGTCGGCCCCACAAGACAGGGTGAGCTCCTGTCCTTAGCCCAGCTCTAGGACGCCAGCTGGATCCAATCGTATTGGCTCTGCCTTTCCATTGGACTAATTCAGTGGCTTGGAGAGGGGGGATTTGCTGCTTGGGTAACAGTCTATCCTCCATAACAATCTAACCCAGGCTTTCATGCTTCGCATGCAGCATATGTAGCGCCAAGCACAATACCATAGTCTTACAAGACTGACGGAGGCCTGCAGGAGAGGGGATATAGGATTGCAGAAAATCCTTCATTTACAGGGCAATCATACACATGTCTCTCCAAAATTAAATCCTACTGAATTCATTGGGTCGTTATATCCTAAGCAACATCACCCATTTTGAAATTTCTATATCAATATTTGTTCGCATTTAAAGACATTTGTTTTCAAATATCAGCTGATTTAATTTGCTCTCATAACATCATTTATGCTGTGACACACCCAGATGCTTCACCTCTTGTTGGCACATGACAATAAAAGGAAAACAGATAATTTGACAGAAGTGTCTAGAAAGGAAAGCAGACTTTTGTCATTAAGCGCATGCTGTGTGTGGGTGTCTGTTCAAGACAGCGCCTTTTTCAACTTAAAAGGCAATCTGTGGATTTCTTTTTCCTTTATGACTTAGATTAACACAGAGCTGCATAATCTATGTTGAGCACAAAACAAGTTTACATTTGTTAGATCAGTTGAGAACACAACCCCATTAAAATAAATCCAACCTGTGGCTCCATTCTTTTTTTTGTATGTGCTTCGTATATGTTTGTGTGTGTGTGTTTCTTTGTGAGATGTACTTCTCAAAATACAAAGTGTGCACATAGATTTAAAAAATTATGTGCAGTGATTCAGTTTTAATGAGAATTCATAGAAGGATATTGTGATATCCTTAGTAGTGGACTTAAGTAGTGAACCTAAGAGGACCTTAGTAGTGTACCTCCTTTGTTTGTTCCTTTCTTCCTTCCTTCTTTCCTTCCTTCTTCCTTCCTTCCTTCCTTCCAGTATGTAAGCACATGGAAGCAGTAGCTACTTATGCACGCTAAAGGGCTTCTGTACATTTTAAATGCATTTGACATGGAATTGTTACACAGGTACAGAACTTAAAGCACACCTGCAAAATTCTGCTCAGTGAGGGTCCATGCTAAGCCAGCATCAGGCAAAAAATGGGGAACCTTGTATTGTTGTCATATATGGGGCAGAAAAATATCCTTTGCAAATATCAAGGCACACCTGTATTTAAAAAATCACCTTTTAACAAAACCAGTTTAGCCCAGCAAAACACCCCCATCTCTCTGCTCCCACCATGGCAAAGGGAGGCTGATGCATGTCTGTGCAGAAGTCTAACCCTCCCACGGAGTGGCATTGAATTAGCAACACCCGTATGGGAATTGTGCCAGAATTTGTTCAGACCTAACCAAAAGTTAGGATTATGCCTTGACCCTGCAAACATTTGCTGCCAAACTCGCATTGCCAACAGAATTTTACGCAAAGCAAAAAACGATGTCCATTTGGACAGTCCTCTTCAGGTGGAACACCTGGATTGGTGAAACTGTAACTTTAGAAACATTTCTTCCAGTGGATTATGGGCTTCAAGACCTCTAGCTAGCCTGCTTTTGTTCCAATTGAGCTTGCAGGGGGCTCCTTGAAGAAAGTTGCACATCAGTTCTAATGCTTGGTGAATTGCCTCTTCAGTCAGGCATCAGCATGAGGTGCTATTTGAGTCAGTTCCAGTTATTAAATGGGTTGATCACGTCCCCTCTGCTTCAGAATAGAAGAGGAAAAAATGAATCCAAACAGCTTTAATTAAGGCCAGCATCTTTAATGTTAATGAGGGGAAGCTTGGTAGGCAGTCCCCTTGTTCCACTTCCGCAGCGTGACAAGACTTGCATTTTGGTTTCCAGAAGCAACAGGAAAATAATGATGTACAATGGGCACAACAATTCATGCTCAGACGTGTTTTGGTAAGTGTTTGATTAAGGCATGGGGTTGTCTATTCATTTAGACTTTGGAATAGTTTGGCAGATTCAAGTGGAAAATTCAAGTGGTTAGAAAAAAACCCCCTTCCCACCTCTACACATTCATATCTTGCCACATAAAAACTTTTACGAGTATATCCCCATTTGCTAGCCAAGATTCCATGTCAATCAAGCAAGCTGAGGAGATACAACTGTCAACAATCCAACTGTCAACTGACAAAAGGCCAGGGTGAGAAGAGGCTGGAAGGAACAATCGAGGAGAGCTATTGAGAGAGAAGGAAAAAGGGCACTGGAGATGCTGGAAAGCAAGACGGTTTTTTACTGATTAATGTTGTTCTACCTCCACAAGCAATGTCTGGAGGCTGTTACAAGTTTAATATACAATGATGACTTGGTTTATGAGCATCATTCCTTCAAGAATAATGCTTGTAATCCAAAACACTTGTCTATCAAAGTGAATTTTCCCACAAGAAATAATGGAAACTCTGACAATTTGTTCCAGAACTCAAAAACTCCAGAACTTTTGTATTATTTAATACAAAATAATAATGAAAATAGAAATAAAGAGAAATAAATTAACTTGAACTCTCAGTTTTCTCAGACTTCAATCTGCCCCCTTTACAGACGAGTGAGCCCCACTTATTATTATTTTAGAGTAGACATTCACAGCGAGGTCTCTCAGGCTCCTTTCCATTGCCCCCTATGCACAGGAATGAGCCCCACTGATTATAATAGGCTTACTTCAGAGTAGACATGCATAGGCGGATCTGTCAGGAGAGGATGAGGAGTTGCTGCCACAGCACTGAAATTGGCTGTATCTTAGCTGGGACAATTTTTCACTTTTATTGCAAGACAAAATTTACTAGAAATGTTTACTTGTATTGCAAAATACTCTCAATCCAAGTAACTCTCAGTCCCAAGGTTTACTATACAGTGCAATCTGAACGTATACTGGAACAGGCCTGCTCTGTATCCAGAAATGCTTTGGGGCAGCTGCTATGCTAATATGGGGCAAGTGAAAACTTTTCCTCTTACCTAGGTGTCCTAGCAGCAACCCCTGTAGGTCTGCTATAGGGTGGTTACAGCTGAATAGAGGTTACCTACAGCTGAATAGAGGTTACAGCTGAATAGGTCTGCTATAGGATGGTTACAGAAGGAGGTGGTTACAGCTGAATAGAACGGTGCAACCTGGATATGCATGGCCCAGTGAACAGGGCTTGGATTCAGCATAACTGGATATGACACAACTACCTGCAACAGTCTTCCCCTGTCTCTGGGTGTCACAAACATGCTTTATAGCATGTTTGTAACACCCTGACCCAGTACAAGGCAGCACACTTTTCTGGAAAAAAGACTAGCCATTCTGGATTACGCTGATAGTATCCCACTTTTCAGAACTTAATATTGACTCAGGCCATATATAATAGTAATAATAATAATAAGATCACAACTGCCCAGTTACAAAAAGCAGCACTCCTGGGAATTTCACACATATTGAGATGATTCCTTTGTGATTCCTAGTTTCTTGGATCAGAACTGAATCACAATAGAGCCAATTCCAAACACCTGACAAGTGTGAAATAGTAAATAATACTAATACTAATACTAATAATAATTTTTCTAACCCTTTGTATGTATTCTTTGCTGACCACAGTTTTTACATGCCCATGCTTGATATTGTCCAGCTGCAGTATGCCCAGATATCTGTAGGCTTCAGGCTGGTGGCATTTAATGGTTTGACCATTCGGCATTTCAATGCCATCACTTTCCATCAACCACATTCTAAGTGGCTGTAAGAAGATCGCGCAGACTGACTACAAACTGAGGCACAACTCTGTTGCCCAGATGATCCACTGGAATCTATGCCAGTGGCATAAAAACTGCCAGTGGCAAAAAAAACTGGTGGGACCACAAGCCTGAAAAAGTGGTTGCCAATGAGCAGGTCAAGCTTCTGTGGTTCTTCAGAATACAGACGGACAAGGTCTTGGAACACAATACTCCAGATATCATCATCATAGAAAGCAGTCAGGTGTGGCTTGTTGACATCACCATACCAGGTGACAGCAGAATTGAGGAGAAACAACTGGAAAAGATCTCCCACTACCAAGACCTAAGAATAGAATTACAGCGTATCTGGCATAAGGCAGTGCAGGTGGTTCCAGTGGTAATTGGCACACTGGGTGCAGTGCCCAAAGACCTTGGCAGGCACCTGAAAACTATTGGCATTGACAAAATATCACTCTGCCAACTGCAGAAAGCCGCTCTTCTAGGATCAGCATGAATTATACGCCGCTACATCACACAGTCCTAGACTCTTGGGAAGGGTCCGACTGGTGATGTGAATGAAACCAGCACGAAATTTTTCGCTGTGTATTTATGGATAATAATAATAATAATAATAATAATAATAATAATAATAATAATAATAATAATGAGGGCTGTGGGTGACGCGAGTGGTTAAGACACTGTGCCTGTTAACCAGCAGGCCAGGATTTAAGACCCATGTCCCCACAAGACAGGGTGAGCTCCTGTCCTTAGCCCAGCTCTGTGATGCAGCTGGAACCAATCGGATCGGCTCTGCTGTTCCATTGAACTATTTCAGTGGCGTGGAGAGGGGGGATTTGCTGCCTGGGTAACAGCCTATCCTCCATATCTACCCAGGCCTTCGTGCTTCACATGCAGCATCAAGCACAATATCATAGTCTTTCAAGACTGATGGATGCCAAGATGATAATAATACAGGCATTTCTATATCACTTTTCTGGTCTTTTGGATTGCTCCTTAGACTTTATTCAAAGCGGTTTACATAGGCAGGTTGATCTAAACCCCCAAAAGGATTTTTACAAACACAGACTGGTTCTATCTTTCAAGAAGCGGCTACATTCAAGATGTTATGTTCACAGTCTGGTTTTCACTACTGGCCCCTGATGTCTGACATGCTGGCTGACAAACTTCTCCTTTGGCTCTCACATGAAGAGCAACTGAGATAGCTTATTCACTTCCACCAAAAAGCAGATGGAAAATCTCAGCTTCAGCAGCCACTTTTTCAAGGTCTTGCCATGGATCTGACTTCCAGTTTTCTCAATCCAGCAACCTTCAGCTCTCAACTTCAGGCAAACAGAGGCTCTACCCTCTAGACCAGACCTCCTGCCTGTAGCATCACATTGCAATTTGAAACTCCTTTTAACAGTTGAAAGGCTGCAATCCTAACCCCTAGTTAGACCAAAATAAGTCCCATGCTGGCCTGGGCATGTCACAAAAGTGCTATAAAGTACTGTGCCACTCCTGTGGGGTTATACCAGTGCACAGACATGCTCCAGCTTCCCCACACCACCATAGGAATGGGAAGCAGGAGACTTATGCTGGCCTAAATTGGTTAGGATTGTGCCTTCATTCATTTTTTGTAGCATCAGGGGTTGTGGACTAGAACTAACTTCACAGGCAGCACGAAGTGCTCTCTTCCATCTGCACAGCTGGTGGTGAAAACATGTTAAATGCGACACTTAAATGCATATAGTGTGATCTTGTTTAGAAACATGATTTTTCTGAGAAGAAATCATTAGCAGCCCTTTCCTAACTGGGCTTTCTGACAGCAGAACAGCTGTTGTTATAAGCGGCCACATGGAAGCATGCACAGCGCACCACCGGCAGAGAGAACAGCTGCTACAAATGATGGTAGTGATGGAAACCCACTACCACATCCAGCAATGTGCAGGAGTGCAGATAAGCTGGCACAGAGGCAGGTAGTGGAAAGAAAAGTATGGGGTGGGAAGAGAAGTGAAGTTTTTGGGTGAGGAGGGGACAGGCAGTTACTGGATGGAGGGGAGAAGACAGGCCTTTCGCAGTATTTCCAGTTTCCTAAAGTATTATTTAAGACAACAGAAAGCTTAGAAGTCTTTCTGAGTGGTCCTGAATGCTGTTCAAGGCTTTGTTATTTGGGGTATCCCAGTTGGGGTTTGGTAAGAATTGCAGACATGTGGTACAGTCACTTGGGGTGACAGCATTGTAGTTCCCAGCCAAGTCTATAACTCACTTCAGGTCCTCACAGTGGCAATACACAAGGACATGTAGTGAGGGGCAGCAGGTGAGGCAGGTGCAGGCCCACCCTTCATTGTTAATGGAAAGTGCTGCAGCTGCCCTTCCTGCATACATCTGAGGAGGTCTTCCATATACCAACTAGAGGGAGAGCTTTCTCATGTCTATTCAGGCAGAGCAGCTATGGAGTTTTTTCATGGACAACAATGGGGAAGTTCTGCCACATCTGCCGCACCCACACCATAGCATCTTCCCTTGACAGCAAAATGGTAAGAAAACTCTGGCTGGAGGGCAAGTTCACGTACTTGCGAGCCTCCTGAAATGCATCAGGTAGAACATCCTTGGGAAGGATCTTCTACCAAAGGATGCCACCTCTGACAAGAATCTTCTTTTAATAGTGTTTTGAGGGATTCAAAGCAGCACCTGGAGACTAAAGGTGACTAAAGTTCTCAGAGTAAAGACTAAAGTTCTCAGAGTGGGCTTCATATGGAAGAATACGTTTTAATTTTTGTAGGAAAAAAAGCAAAACAAAAACATGAAGATGTAAATTCCAATTGGCAGAATTTGCTCCATTTTTTATACTGAGCTGATCCACTAGCAGAAAGTTCTGCTTCCTTGGGACCTCCAATCGCTAGCTGTTGGCTTCTTAGAGGAATGCCATGGTATAAGTCATGTGTTGCAGTATGATTTATGGCTCTTCCACCTGCCTTAATTTTGCTACATTTTTGTACTTTCGTGAATCTAATAAAGTTGCCTAGACTACAAAATGTTATGCTGAAATAAACTTGCTTGTTTTGCAGATGTTACAAGACCCCAGGCCTTTTCCCTGCAGCTGGGTAACATCTCCATCTCTGATGGACCTTGACTCCAATCTGCTAATAACAAAAATGTTCTGGAATGGAAAAGTTCTGAAAGAACAACACTTACCTATTTATTTCCCTCAAAGGTTGTGTTAAGTTCACTGACTCACTCACTCCACTGGAGCCCAGGCTTTAATGCCCACTATGTTGTACAAAATGCATCATCTTAAGTAACTATCATCTGGCATTTGTATTTGTCCAAGACCTATTTAGGAATATGTGTAGCCCCTACAACGTGAAATAATTGGAGCAGAAATGCATTTAGCGCATCAAGTCACTAAAAGCGTAGGGTGCTGGGTTGGATTTTTTTGTGCTTTATTATGGTGCATCTAAAAAGCTGTTAAGACTATTTGAAATGTATCCATTTCTGAATTTAACTCCACTCCTACTACGGAAATCTTTAACAACACCCATCTCAGAAAACTGTGGATCTTTCTTTTTTAATACTACTTTAATTTCTAAGGGGATTATCATAAGTCCAAAATCAGAGCCTAAAACCATTCATTGTATCCTCTTATCTGACAGACATCAGGCTTAACTTGGATTCTTTTTTTCCAGAGAAGGCAATTGGAAAAGTAATGCTTGCAAATATTCCATTTTAGCATCATTGCCTTTTAATCACACAGATGAAAGCAAGATCTTCAAACGATAGTGATTCATGGATTTTTCTCCCCTGTATACTCAGTATTTAAGTATATATATATTTTTACCAAAGAAACTATCAGTGGAAGATGCTGAACCTGATGACGTTTTAAGATTTTTCTCTGAAACAGAATAATACATTAAAAGATTGAAGTGATTTTAATCCTTCCGGCTATGCTCAGCTTTAGCGTAAACAGCAAACAGCCCTACTCTTAATGCTCAGTCAGCATTAAAGAATGACTCCGTAATTCCTACTGGCAAAAATATACATTCTGACACTGCCTCAACAATAAAGATTAATACGATTTGCTTGCAACGTTAATAGGAAGGCGAGACACATTTTTTATGCAATAGAAACTGTGTTTTTTAATCTGCTTCCTTTCCACACATAGAAGGACAAGAAAGGAAACTCTTGAGAAAATCATGGCATGGTCTCGAACTTATTCAAGCCATTTGAAATGTGGCTTGGATGTGGAGATCCAAGTAGCCCCATTGCACAGCTGAGCCAAATGTCCCCTTATTCCAACGAGACTACCAGCCTTTTCCCAATGCTGAATCAAGCAGCCCCACTGCTCTGGCACAGGTTATAATTGGAATGATAGATACTATCCATAATGGAAAAATTCGTTATGTGGTAGCTCCTGTAGTTGCCATAGGTCCTGAAAAATAAGGACAATCCCAATTTTTAGGGATTGTGTTTGCTTACTGGCAAATGGGACAGAGGGTCCTGTCCTGATTTTGTGGAAGAGAATTATGGCAACTCTAAGCTCCTGGGATGCATCAAACCCTGAGTTTAAGGGCGAAATCCAGAGTAACTATGGGGAGTCCTTGCTCTGGTGTAAGATCAATTTACTCTGGATTGCAATATAAATATATATAAATAAATATAAATATAAAGATTTATAAATATATAAATAAATATAAAGATTTATAAATATATAAATTTCCCAAATGTTTTCACTAGGTTGTGAAATAACTACGGGTACACATAATGTCTCTTAAGTGCTCACATAGTTACTCTGGATTTGGCTGTATGTCTACTGGGGCTGGCCAACAAACTCTCAACTCAAAGATTAAACAGTGATATAAAGGAAGAGTCACTATGGCACTAGGGCTACAATCTTAAACACACTTTCCTAGGAATAAGTACTATGGAACACAATTGGACTTCTGAGTGGATATGCTTAGGATTGCACTGTTAGTCTTTCTAGTGAACAAAACTAGTCACTAGTCAAAGCTTAAGTATCACGTAGATAAATTTTGGATGCACACCAAAAAGAAATAAGTTTAATAAACATGGGTGTGCAGTGTGCACAAGCTATAAAGAAATAAGTTAAACTTCATAAGTGGGTGTCACTTCAAAGTGCAATCCAGAGTAACTATGAGGAGTCCTTGCTCCGGTGAAAGAACAATATACTCTGGATTGCAATATGAATTTCACATAGGTTTTCACCTGGTGGTGCAGTGACTATGGGTGCGAATAATGTCTCTTAGTGCTCCCGCAGTTACTTTGGATTGTAGGGTTTGACCTTGCTGTTTAGACACTTGTTTTTGCTGACTCTCGCTAAGCAAAGCAAGGAAGTTCATTATGTCAGAATTAAAAGCCAAACCATTTTCTTAACCTCCACAAGCAGCGTCTGTTTCCAAAATGTCAGGGGAAATGCCTAATGATGAATGAGGGCAAACAGACACATAAATAAAGCCATGGAAAAGGGCTAAAAAAATGAAGAGCGGGATTGACAATATTGATCAAAAGCTAATGGAGGAGAGAAAACACAGTTCTGTACTCAGAAAGTGAAGCTGTTCAACATCTTCCCAAAGATTTTTCTTTTGTTGTTTGCTGGTTATTTTGAATGAATGGAGGAGGATCACAAAAAAAAGAAATGCGTTTGGCACTAGTTTGGAAAGATGACTCTCCACGCATTCTGACCAATCAATATTATTAGATAAATGGTTGGATAGGTAGAGGGATGGATAGAGTAGAAAGAGGGATGTTCTTTCCCCTCTCATACAACACCAGAACCAGGAGACATTTATTCAAATTGAGTGAATTCAAACAAATTATTTCTTTTCCCAGTAGGGAATTAATCTATGGAACTCTTTGCCACAGGATGCACTGATGGCATCTGGTCTAAATACATATTAAGGGGGATCGAACAGATTTTGGCAAGAAAATTCCATAAACTGTGATGGGTATGTGGAAACTCCTGGTTTTAGAAGAATGCCAGGTTCAAAGGAGTGGCAACATGATGCTGGTATCTTGTTTTCATGTGTGCCTCCTGAGCATCTGGTGGACCACAATGAGATATAGGAAGCTGGACCTGGTGTGTCTTTGGCCCAATCCAGCACGGCTTCTGATTTTTTTATTACATGGTGCAAAGTTAGCTGCAACTTTGCCCCAGGACAAAAGCCCACCATGGCCTATTTCCTTAAGTGAAATTAAGCCCCTTGCTCCAGAGCAGTTAAGATGACTTTCCATAAGATAATGCTAGAGGGTGATGTAATTGCATGGACTCGTAACTGCTATGGATTTTGCCCCATGATACAATGATATACATCATCAGGAACCCCTCCAAATTGGTTCAGGTGCAGATCTGTAATTCCGAAATTCACCACTCAAGCTGCCTCTCTTCCTCGCTCGCTCTCGGAGCCTTCCCTTTCTGGAGAAACACAACCAAATATGATTTGGAATCACAACCAAATAATATTAGACTTCTGCAGTCTAAATTGGTCTGCTTCTCCCCCCTGCATACATTCCGTATTTAAACAACACTTTTGTCTGCTATGTCCTCAATTGCCAAGAAACATTCAAAATGTGGCCCATGGGATTAAGCATATTAATAGTTCTAGGAAGTAGGCCAAATATGACAAAGTAAGATTGTAGTTTCGAGAGCATATTGGATCTAATGATCATTAGTTTTGAATCATTAGAATCTTGAGGGAACAGTCCTGGAAGCCACACAAAGGTTTCTGATGTTGCAAATCTAACTCGCAGTGATTGAAAATGCCCTGAGGAGTCTAATTAGAGTTATGGATGGGAGAAATTTACTGACAGCAATTTTTTGTAATATCTGGATAGATGCATTTCTTTAGCTCGGATTGCCTTGATTTCATACACACACGAACACATGCACGCACGCACACGCACACCCGATTGCGTTCTTTGTAGTTAAGTGAAATTAAAATTCATAATTAGATGAAAAAAATAGTCAGTACTTCTGAAATGAAATCCCAAGCAATAAGAGATCCCTCCTTGGGGTCCCCCAGAGCAAAGGTCCACAATGCCACCCCCTACACCACACTGCCTCATATTTACCCAGTGCAACAGAGCATCACATAATGTTTTGCATCACTTAGTACACCTGAGGCTTCCCCACATTTTAAACAGAACTTTTGGGAAATCCAGCATCTTTTCCAGCAACACACAATGCAGTACAGATGTGGCACTTGCCCCTCCAAGATTGCCACTGGTTCTAGATATCTGCTAACAGATCTGTTTATTCACCTTTTCCTCCTAAATTAACTCACAGGAGAGCCTATATCATTACTTACTCAACAAGGAAGCTGCTTGAACCAATGTATTTTGGAAAATAGGTGTGATGATGCAAAGAGAAACATTACATAGAGCACAATCCCCTTATTCCAAATGTCCCCTTATTCCATGTCTACTCTAAAGTAAGCCCCACTGTGTTCAATGGACCTTACTCCCAGGAAAGTGTCTTTAGGATTGCAGCCTTAATCTATAAGGCAAGGAGAGACTTGAATTAATATATTATTTTAAAAATTATATATTTTAAAGTGCTGATTTCATGATTTTTTATATCATTTTGGAATCAACTGGCAAAGAATGGGAAATATATATAAATACACAATCAGTAGAGGTAGGACACAATGGTGATAAGGAAATAAAAACACAAAACAACACTTTCTGCATGTTTCATTTTTGTATGAAAAACGAAAACAATTTTTGCTTGGTTTTTATTTATTAATTTAAGAGGGATGCATGGGTTAGGGCTTCGGCTGCATCTGCTGACACTATACCACCGATTGCACCTATCTAGTACACTTCTAAAGCAGTAAATCCCAAACTGGGTCAGAACCCATTGGTAGGTCGCATCTGAATCTTCAGCAGTTGCAAAAAGGTGATGGAAAGATCAGATAAATTGCCTGCAGTTTTGAGGCTATTCAAAGATCAGGTATCATAGATACTATAATTACCCTACAAAGAGCTCAGCTCTTTTTACATTACAAACAATGTAAAAATAGAGAGATGAATGTTTAAAGTTCTTTTTCTGGTTATTTTCACTTACAGATAAATAAATATTTCTAGATCACACATTTTAAAAAGTGGTGGGTCCAGTGTTGTTTTAAATAGTAGTTCTCAGTGTTAAAAAGTTTAGAACCATTGTTCTAAAGTGATAATAATTTATAATTACAGTGGTGCCTCACATAAACAGCTTAATTCGTTCCGGAGGCATGGTCTTTAAGTGAAACGCTCTTTAAGTGAAGCAGATTTTCCTATAAGAAATAATGGAAACTCAGATGATTGGTTCCACAACCCCCAAAATATTCATATAAAAATATTAACTGGATGTAGAAATAATGACAAAACACTGGACTTGTATACAAAACATGCATTTAATGTGGATGATCCTATGAAGTCTACTTAGGCTGCAATCCTAAAGACACTTTCCTGGGAGTAAGCCCCATTTAACACAATGGGGCTTACTTCTGAGTAGACATAGTTAGAAGGCTACAATCAAAGACACTTTCCTGGGAGGCTTCCCTGAGCTTTTGCTGGAGGTTCTAGGTGGCCAGTGGGGGCACTTGGGGGCAGTTAGGGGCAGCTGCCTCTGGCACCCGCAGAGTTGGGGGCAGTTAGAGGCAGCAGCGCTGGCCTGCAGCTCTTTTAAATAGCCTCCATGCGGAACATTAGGGTTTCATAAGTGCTTGTTAAGTGAAGCAGAACTTGTTACATGAAGCAAGATTTCTTGGAAATTTATACTTGTTATGTGAAACGCTTGTTATGTGAGGCACTTGTTATGTTATAACTGTATAACACTGCTGCCTGCACTTCTAACTTTGGAAACCACCAAGATCCACAAAATGGTTTATTTTCTCCCTTTGCAGCAATACATTTAAATCAGGAATACATTTCAAAATGAGGCCTCTTGCTCTGTAACAATTACAGAACTTTACCAACTTTTCTTGGCCAGCTATTCTAATTTGCTGGTAATGCTGATAGAAAGGGCACTAGCACTAGGCAGGGAAGTTATAGTATTCTTAGCTGTTCAGTACTTAATGTGCCAAGCATTTACAAAAATGGAGAGAGTGTCTCTGTCCAAAGCTATTTCTCTAGATGAAAAATGTCCAAGGGAAAAAAATCCCTGTGACCGAGGAACGTCGTGTACTAAATGAACTACTACAGGGATGAAAATGTACTCTCTATTAAGGTCTCGTTTTCATGTTCTGTGTGACGTCTTAATCCAATACCTCTGAAGTACTCCTGGGATGTCTAGGAAAAGCTGACAATGAGTGACTAAACTGTCTGCTGCTCCATTCTGGACCGGTTGGAAAGCAGCAGCAAGGATCTAATTCAAAGTCTTGAAAGGGGACGCCTCCAATTTCCTAGTGGTCTTACATGTTCCTATGATTTATCCTCAGCGTTTCATTGCTCACATTTGAAGAGCGCCTGCGAGTGGAATGGCTCCCGAGCATTATCGGCTATTAGAGTTTCATTCCAAATTGTGGCATGACCATCACTCGATCTGAGAAAGTCAATTTCAGATCTCAGCAGGGACCGATTTATTCACAGTCAAAAAATGATATCTACGCTGAAGGGGCTGTCTTCACATGGGCATGTTGGCAAGCTGACCCCCTCACCCCCCGAAAAAGTGTTGGATGCAGCTTTCCAACATGCACCCCAGGCAGACGCATTTCAAAAGGAGAAAATTGAGGGCTTCTGGGAGAATATTCTAAGTGTGAAGAGGCTATAAAGAAGCAGGGTTCAGTTGTATCTCCATGTGCCTATCCTGCTGTTTCAATTGGATATAAAATATGTCTGAGCCAGAACTGATGGGAACTACAGTCCTTAACGGCCATAACTTAATGGCCATTAAGGACAGTTCTCTCTGTTCTTGTTTCAAGTGAACTTCGTACAGTTTCTTTGATTTCTGTTCCACATCCTTCCGCTAAATATTCTGATTTCTTTCCCCATTGTTGAAAAAATATAAATATTAATTGCTACTACTTGCATAAAATGTTAATGTTGGAAAGGATCTTAAAGGTCATCTATCCCAACCTCCTGTTCAGCACAAGCTACAGCATCCCTGACATGTGAACCATCTTAAAACCTTCAATCAGGGAGCACACACTATTGCAAGGGGCAGAATGTCTCCCGTAAAAGATCCTCTTTGAATGATTCTGTTGTAGCTTTAAATTTGCTTGGAATGACTCAGCAAGGCTACAATCCAAAGATGCTTTTCTGTGAGTAAGACCTGTTTAACACAATGGGACTTCCTTTTGAGTAAACATGGTTAGGACTGTGTTCTTCTGCCCATTTCTGTGGGCACGGTAAAGGTAATGGTTTCTCCCAAAAGTTGCTCTATAGTCATGAATGGTGCTCATCCCTATTTCTTACACCATAGAACAGCCATTTCTTAAGCCAATGTCCAATGACACCTGCATGGTCATGTGGCCTGCATGCACATGGAACACTGTTACCTTCCTACCAAGGTGGTACCTATTTATATACTTGCATTTGTATGCTTTTGAACTTCTAGGTTGGCAGGAGCTGGACATACAGGAGCTTACTCCATCTAACAGTACTCAGGTCTCAAACCGCTGACCTGTCAATCTTCAGATTGAGAGGCACCGTGCATTTAACCACTGAGCCTCTGCAGCCGTAATGTTGGCTCACTACCTCTTAACATATGTATGGAGCCAGGACTATAAGGCCTGTGGACTGAATGTAGCCCCTGGAAGCATACTCAAGGGCTGTTGGTCCAATGGGGTAGTGAATCCTATGGCAATTGATCTGTAAGGGTCAGTGTGGTGCCCCAGAAGCAATGGCACCACTACAAACTTGGCAGCCACTTCAGTGTATGACTGGAGGCCCCACACAGGCCAAGGTGACCATATGACTGGACATTTCCAAATTTGCCCTCTTTTTTAGCCTCCTGTACAGTTGTCCTCCAAAAGGGCTTAATTGACCTCCCATTTGGCTTCATTTTGGAACTTTGCAATGGTGTGCAGTACCCCATCATATCATATGTCATTGAATTTGTATTGAAGAGCAAAATCCAATGCAAAATTTGGACAAAAGTTATGGCCAAGAAACTAAAAATAAAAAAAATATGCATGGAGCTAATGGGAAAGTGAAAGTGCCCAATATCACTGTTTTACTTGTGAGTAGCTAAACATGCCACTGTCTACCAGAAAGGCCAGGCTGAGAGGATCCAAGATCTTGTCCTCTTTTTGAGGTTTGGGCATCTGGTCACACCGACACAAGCAAGCAGCTTCCAGATGCTGCACTCATGCAGGTAAAATGGCAATTTCAACTGATGCTGATGCTTTTCATGTTCAATGTCTTGAAGAAGCAGAAGGTTCAATCCTTCAGTATCTCCATTTCAATCTGAAACATCAGAATGATGTTTCTAATCAATAAATATGGTGGTTGTAGCTGTATCTGTCTGAGAGCGCTTTGATAAGTTTTTACTCTTCAGATATCACTATTCTCCTCCTGAATGGAATTGGAAAGATTCCTAAACAGCTTCCAAATTCTAAGATATTTATAAAATGTTGCTGAGCATAATTTTTCAAGGTGGACAGGAGAAGGATTACACACCCCAAATTACAAAGAATTAATCAAAGTATATATTTTCAGCTTCTATGATTATTTTCCCCCACGCTAGTTACTGAACTGGAAAACAAGAAATGCATCCTAAGAGGATTAGAAATTTAAAACACAGTTAATGTATCAGAGCAAATGACTTCTTTTTTCTGCAAGGATAGAGAGGAGTCCAACTTAATGTTCTTTGCTGTATTATGCAGCTCATGAATGACTGCAACATTCCAAAGAAATCAGGATAAAAGTTAGTCAAAAATCTGGAGAAATTTGTAAATTGTGAAAGACTATATGAAAAATCTTGAAGAGAAAGGAATTAAAATTGTAGTTTGAGATATTACAAGGTCTCAGTTCCATAAGAACTTGACCATGTTGGTGGCACTTTTTGCTCCCACCTATAAAGAAAGTGGAGTGTAGACCATGCCATGTGGAAAGCTACTTAACTGTGTCAGGCGCCACTAGGATCTTCCCAGTTCAGACATGTCTGGCCTGACAGGCCACTGTTAGAAAACTGTCATTAGCACCTGATTTACTCAATTCTAATGCTCTTAAAAATCAGTGATCTTTAGTAGGACATACAAAGAGAGAATATTCGAAATGATTTATTAATCTTAAACAAGTAATTTGACATTTGTGAGGCACAGTCATGCGCCACTGGTCTGAGGGGCCCTATACAAACCTATGAAGTTCATAGACACGTGGCCAAAACCATGCCTTAAGGCAGGGTGTCACATATAATAAAGCCCATGTGCCAAATTCAGTCCCAGAAGCAATTTACCCCATTTTAACTGGGTTCTCCAAGCTTGATAACTGAACTATCATAACTTGAAAATATGAATAAGATTTTCACATTTTTGCCTCTGTCATTTGAAGCAAATGAATTAGTTTATGCTTATTGTTGTCCATCATCTGCTTAATGATGTCACTTTCAGCCCTCAGCGGGCACCATGAATGCTAACTTCAGCCCTCCAAAGAGTTTGAAATCACTGCCTTAAGGCAATATGAAACAAAGAAGGTTGTAGGTAGCAATGTGTGATGTGCATTCATAATATGATTGTACAAGCAGCAGCTCAAGTTATTTTTGAACTATCCTATCTCCACCATTTAGCCTTTGTAAAATATGTGCATCAAAAAACATTGTGTGTGGGTGGAGGGAAACTAGCGAGCATGAAACACATTTTTTTTGTTGAATAAACCTAAACTATAGGCCAGTAGATAATGAGGTGACTGTTTTGAGGGCAGACTTTCATCTTGGTTATGAAATGTTTTGCCCTAAATCCTGACTCCAATTAAGTCACAGAGACCCCTGGTCAGATTTAAGGGCATCAGAAATGAACTTGTATAAAATTAAGACTGATATCAAGACAAATTGAAGAATATGGAAAGTTCAAGTAATTTTTTGGAGGTTCTGAAGCAGCAAGTACATCGTGTTCAACAACAAGCAAATCTGCTGCAAATCGGTAGAGATTCAAAAATCATCCCGGGTCAATCCTTAGATATAAAGTTAAAATTCTACGTTCATAAAAGATTTGCTTTCAAGTAATGCAAACTTTGGGATTTCCATATAAATTAGATCTCCATGTGAATATAGATGACAATTATGCTGAGTGATTATAGGATAATCATCAACACCAGTGAAATGACATTATTTTATAGAAGTAGATTTATCAAGCTATGCCTTATGAAAGTATTATTTTGCATCATCCACACTTCCTCTACTGGAGAGATATTCCAGAGGCAACACTGGATTCTGCCTTTTTTCGGAGGAGAGAGAACTGGAGGCTGAGCATTCGATGGCAGAGCAGAGCACCTCTTAACAAGGTTATATTAGTTACATTACAGTCTGGTTACACAGATTAGTTCTTCACAGAGTTCCTTCTGCACTGGGAAGCCCAGTTCTAAATTGTGCTGGTGCATCCAGGTTACATAGCCTGTGCTGCATCCTATGCAACTTAGGACATAGCTGAAGGTCTCCTCAGGGTAAAGGGATATATTTCTTTATCCACCCCATGAGAGCTTCTCAGATCTATGGCACAAATCCAGAAAGCTTGTGTAATGCTGCCTTCCCTGGAAGTGAGAATTAGGAAAAAATATCCTGAACCGTTACAGAATCATTGATGGCTCAGTTCTATCATGGTTCTGTAATAATGGCACAAAAGTTGTTCCACCATTCTCTGAGTCAGGCACACAACAACATTGGTGTCCATCAACCCTCAGATGATACAAAGGGTACCATGAACCCACAGAATATCTGTCTCCCATCTTCTGGCAGAGCAAGTAGGTTAGCGGAGGGGGAGGAGGTCAAGTTAGATTGGAGCTGAATCAGGATACCAGGTGAGCTGAATGAGGGAATTGTTTAAAAATTGTTTCTCTGGAATAGGATAAGAAAAAGCCAGGTTGTCTTACCAAAGTGGAGTGATTAAGGATCACTCCAGTGAAACACTTCATTGATAGTGGTGTACATAGAAAGAAAGAGAGAGAGAGAGAGAGAATAAACTGGAAATAATCTGTTCCAATCAAATAGATTAAGATTTATTGTAAAGAGAAAAACATAAAAAAGAATTATTTCACCAATGTTATTTCTCCTTATACCAAATGACAGCAACATCAGGAAAAAAGAGCATGAAAAGGTGGAAAAGTATCAGGGTTTCAAGGAGGAATTAGAAAGGATGTGGCAAGTGAAGGTGAATGTGGTCCCAATAGTGATTGGAGCACTAGGGGCTGTGACACCCAAGCTGGAAGAATGGCTCCAACAGATTCCAGGAAGTACATCAGACCACTCGATCCAGAAAAGCGCATTGCTAGGAACAGCTAAGATACTGCGCAGAACCCTCAAACTCCCAGGCCTCTGGTAGAGGACCCAAGATTGAGGATAACATGCATACACCACCCACGGAGGGTGAGAAAACTATATGTGTGTTTGTGTGTGTGTGTGTGTGTGTAAATATAAATTTATAAGGTGTAGAAGAGAGCAACCAGAATGATTACTGGGCTGGTGAACCTCCTTTTACAAGGAAAGGCTACAGCATTTAGGGCTCTTCAATCTAGAGAATGGTGCATGAGGGAGGAAATGATTAAGGCTGCAATCCAGAGCAACTTTTGGTTGCTCTGCCCTAACTACTCTGCCCTAACTATGCTATATCCTAAACACAAAGTTATGTGTGAGGCAGAGAACTTAGGTCTGCCCATAACTTAGGTCTGCCCGTAACTGCTCCGGTGCAGTGATCCACATAAGTTACTCCATCGGGCATGCTCAGAAGGCAGCCTGTAAGTGCTACATGGCCTGCAGTTACACACGAGTTGACCTGCTTCCACATCACTCAGAATCACTAGCAGCTGTCCAAACTGCTGCTCTCCTGATCACATGGGGAACCAGGTGACAAGATGGGGGGGAGTAGCTGTCAAGCTGTCAGAGTGCCTCCCCAGCATGGTGGACAGGACAGGGCTGTCAGGGGTAGAAATGGGAAACAAGCTGCCCCCCTGCACCCCCAAACAGGCAAGGTGCCCCAGGAAAAGCCCAGGCATCAGTAGGGGCAAGATGCACAGAGGGATACATATGTGTGTGTATTGCAATAAAAACAACATCAACAGATAAACATGAGTGTCCTGTGGCCTTTGGCAACAGTCCGGAGGAAACATCAGCATTAAAGGTACAGCACGCCAGACGCAGGGTCCACACTCAGGTGGGCTGGGAGGAGAGGGAAGACCCCATCCAGAAGGCAGAAGGCCCAGGAAACAGACCCCCTTGCTGACTCAGGCAGGGGAGGAGCAAGGGTCCCCCAAGCAGCTGGCAGAGCAGGGGGCAAGGGGAGGCAAGGGGGCTGCCAGGGGCATCTGTGGGGAGGGAATCCTGGAAGAGGGGACAGGAGCCCACCTGGGTCTGCCAGGGAGCAAAAGCACAGCCTGGGGCACAGGGGACCTGGGGCTCCCACAACAGGGCAAGGGTGTCTGATCACTTGTGGGGCCACTGCCCACCCAAAACCTCTCACTTCACAAGCCTAAGGGGTGACATCAGGCCCCAGGAACCCTCTCTCAGCCCACCCTAGTGACTCACAGATGGCCTTTTACAGACACAAAAGGGGGGTCAGTTCACATGTGTACTTGTTCATATGTTTGCAGTTGCTCCTGCTCATTCAGAGGGTCACAGGGTAGGGGGGCTTCCAGATACCGAACAGTCTCCAGTGAGGATGCAGTGGGACCCCAGAATCAACCACATTCAGATTGAGCACATGGAAGGGATGACACAGTGCCTGCACCTTTAAACAGTGCCTGGACCTTTCAGTACCTTCAGACTGTAGGCAGTTTGAACACAGCACTGGCATCTGCCTGAATTCCCTCATCTCTGCAATGCTCACAGGTGGTCTCACTACTTCCATGTGGCCTCTTGTTGTGGACTATCCAATGCTAAGGAAGCTACATGCAGCCCCCTCTCCAGAAACAGAGGACCAGGTCTGGATGCCATTGGGGGTCTACACTGAGGATGGGCACCCCTGTCTCCCCCCCCCCCAACTAGGTAGGCACTGCCCCACTCACCCATCCTCAGGTCATCCCTGGAGCTCTAACTAGCTTTCCCCAGCCACTGATGACAGCAATCATATGCATGTGTTCATTGTGAAGTCCTTAAAATAACTACTACTACACATGTTCACATCATTAATGTTAACAACGTATCTGACGACAGCAATATTGACGCATCGAATTGTAAATTCATCCACGACGTTGACGAATTGAATTGTAAATTCGTCATCAGGCAAAGACTTCACCTGTGATGTCTCATACCATCCACTATGTAGTTGTTAATTCGTCATCATTAATAACATCAGCTGTGGAGGGGGAAGTGATTTATGGCTCAAACTTTATTAGGTATGAATGGTGCTTGCTTAACTCATGTGATTGGGACAGTGGGGTTTGTGTTCTAGGTAAGTGCTTGTGCAAACATGTCTGAAGGGAGATTCTTCCCAGGGCTCCTTGCAGGGATCCAGTGGCTTGCACTCCTGAATACACTTTCCTGGGAGTAAGCCCCATTGAACCCAATGGGGCTTACATCTGAGTAGGCATATTTAGGATTACTAAATATTCTCCTTCCCAGTGGAATGGCAGCCTGCTGCCTGCTAGCCTCCTTGCTGGTGAGACACCATCCTGCAAAGACAGAAACATCACAGGCAAAGCTTTCATTGGTATTGGCTGAGCATGGAATCAGATCAGCTGCTATGCCCCTTGGCTTGGCGTTTGCTGGCAGGGATGAGTGGAATCAGCACCTGCTGGCTGTGTGATCTGGCAGTCAGTCAGAGGGGCTGCAAGGACAGAGACCGCACACACTTTTGAGGGGTGAGTGCCCTTGTTTCCTGGTGGGTCTGTGTGTGCACCCCTTCCCCCTTTCACTCTTCAGCCCCCCCTTACCTTGGGGGACCAGTTGGGTTGGAAGGCAAATCTACAGAGGACCTCACAGCATTTCCCAACAAGTGGGCAAGCCCATTTCCTGGTGAAGCAAGCCCCCCTTACACAGGTGTAAGCCCCACTGAGTATACTGGGGCTTACTTTAGAGTAGACATGCAAGGCTGGAGGAAGATGAAGGAAATTTAAACTAAAGAGGTGCTTCCAACACCCCCCATGCAGCCCTCCTTACCTGGTTAGAGTAACTCTGGGGAAGAGAGAAAAAACAACTTGCAGAGACATTAATATGGTATTGGTAACATTTCATCATTGCAAGATTGCCTGTAAGGTGTTTTTGAGTTTTTGAATGCAAACATTGCTCAACACCCCCACTTATCTGATTGGGGTACCTGTGGGGAGAGAGAGAGAGAGAGCAACATACAAAAAAATTGCAAAGTCTACACTCTAATCATTTCATATCACAGATATCATATTGTTTCATATCATATCTATATCATATCAATATATCATCATATATGGACCTTATGTGTTCATGTGTTTGTGGGGAGAACGCTCCCCAAGAGCAAAGTGCCCATTGAGAGAGAGCAGAGTGACATGGTCCGTGGCCAAGCACTCTGCTTCTCTGAAAGGGAATTGTGGGTCCAGGGGTGGGCCTTTTTATGGGACGGTAGCTATGAGGGGATTGGTCGGCCACTGGGGTGACCCAGGTACTCCGTATCCTCAAGTAGGAAAGTACTGCGCGTAAGGTTTGGTGTGAAAATTTTTCAAAGTCCCCACTTTCCCCAGTCCCTACTTCTCCTTAACATGGAGACCTATGGGTCTCCTCGTTACTAAACTACCTCTTGAGGTAGTATAACTCAGGAGGCATTTACGTGTGCCCATAAGCCTCTGAAAATGTTCAGGATACAGCACAGTTATGTGCAAGGGGGAGGAACCTAAGACACGCCCCCGAAACGCCCCCTGAAAAAAATAAAAAAAATCCCTCCGTCGACGGAGTTACATTGACGGAGTGTTTTCATAGTTGCGCCGACGTTGAAGTAATTGCGCCAACGGAAACATCGTTGCTTCGCCAGAAAGATGCGCCGGCGTAATTGCGTCAATGGAACTGGCGTTTCCGTCACCGCAAACGCCGTTCCGTCGACGCAAAAGCCCTTGCGCTGACAGATTAGTTGCTCTGGATTGGGCTGCCCGGCTGCAATCCTAAAGACACTTTCCTGGGTAAAAGATCCATTGAACACAATGGGGCTTACTTTTGAGTGGACATGGTTAGGATTATGTTCTAAGACATACTAAATTATGCATAGAGGGATGTTCTTTTCCTTCTGATAGAATACCAGAACTAGGAGATATCCACTAAACTTGAGTGATAGAAGAGTTAATAGAACTGACAAATGAAGATTTTTTTTTAATCAGGTGTGTATGGAACTCCTTGCCAAAGGATGTGGTAATAGCTTCTGGACTAGATGCCTCTTAAAAAGGGACTGGATAAATTTTTGGAGGAAAAGTCCACTGTGGGCTACAACCCATAATATTTATGTGCAGCCTCTGGATATTTAAAAAAGCAGACTACCTCAGAATATAGGGTGAGGCAACAGGATGCAGGTTTCTTGTTGTCCTGTGTGCTCCCTGAGACATGTGTGGGTCTCTGAGACAAAAGGCACAATCCTAACCATGTCTACTCAAAAGTAATCCCATTGTGTTCAATGGTTCTTTCTGCCAGGAAAGTGTCTTTAGGATTGCTGCCAAAGTTGGACTAGATGGGATTTTGGCCTGATCCATCAGGCTTGTTCAGTGTGAACATATGACCAGAAATTTTCAGATTTGTCCTCTTTTTTAGCCTCCTCTCCCTGTGTCCTCCAAAAGGGCTTCATTGTTCTCCATTTCAGTTTCATTTTGCAACTTTGCAATGGTGTGCAGTACTCCATCATGTCATATGTCATTGGAATTGTATTGCAAAATTTCATAGAATCATAGAATCATAGAGTTGGAAGGGACCTAGTAGGTCATCTAGTCCAACCCCCTGCCTGCAGCAGGAAATTCCCAGACCATCCCTGACAGGTGCTCGTCGATCCTCTGCTTGAAGATCCCCAGTGAGGAAGAGTCCACCACCTCCCTTGGCAATCTGTTCCACTGCCGAACCGCCCCCACTGTCAGGAATTTTTTCCGGATATCCGACCTGAATCTCCTCTCTTGCAGTTTGTACCCATTGGTTCTAGTTCTGCTTTCAGAAGCAGCAAAGAACAAATGAGCCCCTTCCTCCCTATGACAGCCCTTCAGGTATCTGAAGAGGGCAATCATGTCTCCTCTCAGCCTCCTCTTCTCCAGGCTGTAGCAGGGATCTGCGAAATAAGGGTCTGCGAAATACATCTGCAGCCAAAGAGTTAAAGCATGTGAAAAATCCATGCTGTTAACTTAGCAAAATTGGAACAAAGGCACACAAGATTTTGTAGTTGTGTACAAAATATGCAAAGAACTATATGAACTGATATCAAGGAGTGTTCATAAAACATACCACTTCGTACGTCAATTAAGATTCTTCATAAGAACATACACTAGCTATCTCTCTGATTGTTTAAACTTGTCACTACACTACATCATGTAGCAATGTACTATACTATACAATGTAATGTAGCAATATAGTCATGTAGCAATGTACTGTACTTTACACCATGCTGTACCCATATTCTGCATCATGCTTTGCATCATACTGATCTGAATCTTTTACTGAATAAAAGCTGGGCAAGTTCGTCACATCAGGATCTAATAGGATCTAATACGATCATATAGGATCCTCAGATCCAATATACAATCAAATCAGGATCCAATGGAGCTCCCTGCCTCAAACTGACTGATGCTGTCTCAGTGTCTTGCTTGCTGCCTACCCACCTCCTCTTCATAAAAATTTCCCAATACAGGCTGCACATCCCAAATTCCCCCAAACTTTCCTTGTAGGGTTTCCCTTCCATTCCACTGATCATTCTTGTCGCTCTCCTCTGGACTTCCTGAGGTTTGGCTGCATCTTGCTTAGATTGTAATTTTGCAATTACAATTTTTCAATTTGCAATTTTACAATTACAATTTGCAAATACAATTTTGCAATGCAAAAATCAGTTTTGAAATATCTCCTTCCTTTCAAAAGTTATGGCCAAAAAAACTTAAAATAAAAAAATATGCATTGAGCTCTATGGGAAAGTGAAAGTGTCCACTATCACAGCTTTACTCGTGAGTAGGCAAATGTGGCATTGTCTGCCAGAAAGGCCAGGCTGAGAGGAATCCAAGACCTTGTCCTCCTTTTGAGTTTTGGGCATCTGATCACCCTGAGAGAACTTAATGCTTTTTGTGACAATCCAGAGACACCATTTTTTAAAATGGAAATCTTTTAGGATTAGGAAAATATTGTTATATTCTTACATGAGTGAGCCAAGATTTGAATTTTAGTCCTGGTCCAACCCCATATCCACAATGCCATTCTGACAATGTGTACCCAGAAACCCAGTGTATATGTGTAGGATGTCAGAAAGGAAAAAAAAAATCAGAGTAAAAGGAAGTGGAAGCAATGATTCCTGCCTGTTAAAGCAAAGCCATCATTAAAACAATGCAGTATTCATGAGATACTCCACATTAGCACTGTGAAGAAAGCTTGAATGGCATATGATTGCATGAAACCTGACCCTCCCTTGGCCCAAATTATATACTTAGGGGAGCAGCTCAAGGGATTGAGAAAGTAATGATATTTTTAAGCTGCATTTAACAGCCCTAGAAACAGAACAGCATGTAGTTGCAGGACTACAGGAAACTCGAGAACATTCATTTGAAGGGAAGATGAAAAATAAGAACTCCTCGCCTCTCCTAAATAAGGCCTCATTAACAAGAAGCTGGCTGACCTACGATGCAACTCTGACTTTTTTGCTATAATCAGCTCAAAAAGTTAATTTGCTACATTTGCATGTGATTCCTTCTCTCATCCCAATATTTGCACTCAAATCCTTCACATCCACATACTATTTGAGAGACAGAATTAACCGGCATATGATTTCATTTCTCAGGCTCGGAGCAATATTCGTTCTCTCGCTCATCAGCAAGAATGGCCTTATTTGGAAGGCAGCTTTCTGATGTGTTAAATACAGTCCTTGGCTTCAAAAATAACATTTCTTAGGGCGCAATCCAGAGTAACTACAGGGAGTCCTTGCTCCGGTGTAAGAACAATTTGCTCTGGATTGCAATATGAATTTCCCATAGGTTTTCACTAGGTGGTGCGGTAGCTATGGGTGCACATAATGTCTCTTACGTGCTCCCGTAGTTACTCTGGATTGTAGGGCATGAAGAGCTAAAAAAATATCAAGATGGTTTACCTTGCTAATAAATATTTCCTTGATATTTCCTTAATAGTTATTTCCTAATATCTTATTATTTCCTCCTCTGTTTCCTTGCTAATATCCCAGTGGGTCTTTGCAGCTGAATTGCTATTTATTTATTTAAGAGATTTATAACCTGCCTTTCCCATGCCAAAGCGAATGCCCAAGGCAGCTTAGACTTTTTAAATCCTTTTGTCCTCACACCAACCCTGCGAGGAATGTGAGGCTAATAGCAAGTAAATGTCCCAAGGTCACCTAGGAAGCTTCATGGCTGAGGGGGGGGGTTTGAACCCTGATCTTCCAGGTTTCAGTCCAAATCCCTAACCACTACATCATCCTGGCACTATTCTCTTCAGTGTACTCTAAGCATTCATGGTAGACATGTCAGTCTCATTAAATAATGTCCTTGCACATACCCATGCTTCTGATGTGGTGTCTTTATTGGTAAGCAACAACACAGCAGTGTCACAACTTTGTTACACAACAGGCACGTTTTTCTTTTTTCTTTTTTCCTATGTGACAACATTGTCCTGCAGTGTCTTTTAAATAAATGGTTCTCAAATTTGACCCTCTTGTCTACTATTGCTGTTGGATGTGCAAAAGATTCAAGACACCCTCTGGAGTCTTCATGGGTTTCAGAGAGACTCCTGAACACAACATCTGGTTGTATTTGGGAAGCCAGAACTGGGAACAGGGTGACCATATGACTGGATTTTTCTGGATTCGCCCTCTTTTTTAGCCTTCTGTCTGGGTGTCCTCCAAAAGGGCTTCTTTGTTCTCGATTTTGGCTTCATTTTGGGACTTTGCAATGGTGCGCAGTACCCCATGATGTCATCTGTCATTGGATTTGTATTGAAGAGCAGAATGCACTGCAAAATTGGGTTTTGAAATATCTCCTTCCTATCAAAAGTTATGGCCAAGAAACTAAAAATAAAAAATATGCATGGAGCTAATGGGAAAGTGAAAGTGCCCAATATCACGGCTTTACTTGTGAGTAGGCAAATGCCATTGCCAGAAAGGCCAGGGTGAGAGGAATCCAAGAACTTGTCCTCCTTTTGAGATTCAGGAATCTGGTCACCCTGACCGGAAATCAATTCCAGAGGTATTCAAAGGCCCACAGAGGCCTCTCAGGCCCATCATACCCAGAAGTGGCCTCTGTACATGTCTGGTTGGCTCCAGTTTGGAGCCAAACGGAGGTAAGTGCAGGCAGGTGTGCCTAAATCTACCCAACTATACTGTGTCTGTGATCCACCATGCCAGCTGCAACCCACAGATTGAGAAGAACTGTTCTAAATGATACACTTGAGGTGGCATCCAAATGGTTTGTGGGATCATTTTAAGGGGGAAAAGAGGAATGAAAGAGAGGAAACATCTGGAGACATGGGGTCTTCTATGGGACTCACTAATTGAATGATACTTGTAAAAACTCCATAGGGGAAAGAAATGAAGTTTATGGTCAGTCTATCTAGGTAGACATGAATCTGTGAGTAAGGTGGATACTGTGATGGTCAAATGGCCACAAGTGCACAAACCTCCAAAGTGCTGCCGGTGCCTATAGACATGTCAAAGCTGCCCTGAGTATGAGAATTTAGGCATTTTACTGCTATTTCTTTATCTCTGGCCTTTTAAATTCAGCCTCTTTGCTACCTTGCATGTGCTGCCTTAGAACTCATTCTGCCCTATACAGACTCAAGGGCAAGGCAAGGCCATAGACTGTGCTACTGATGGAAACTTAAAGATTCCCAAGTGGAAAAGGAAGGGGGACTTGCTTTGAGATGTATTGGCAGGATGAGGCCCTGTGCGCCTGGAAACAAGTAAGTTGGTATTGATAAATTCTGAAGGAAACTCCTCCCTGGGGCTTTGAATGTTTCTAAATGGCATTTTAGCGATTATCACCTGGGAGGTATTTTCAGACATACAGATTAAAATCAATAAAGAAAGCCGAATCAAAATTAGAAATATGGCTTTGGAAGAAGGAGAACATTTTAAAAACATTGATAAAATGTCACCACCAATTAATGTCAACCTCAGGCTTTAACAAAGTTACGGTGACCTTATCTCTAATTGTGTAGGTCAGATAAACCCATCTATGCACCATTTACCAAGTCACTAATAACAGAACAAGAGAACTTAATGCTTTTGTGACAATCCAGAGACATCATTTTTTTTAATGGAAATCTTTTAGGATTAGGGAAATTGAGGCTGAAAAGAGATCTCAAAAATATACAACTGGGAAGCCTGGCTTGACTACAGCAGTTGATGCCCTTGGGCCCAACCCCTGCTGGGTTTGGAGGACAGGTTGGAAATCAAGCCAGTTATACTGTGAAACCCAATTAGAACAATAATTCCAATTCTGTATGCTGGGGCACATTGCTGTGCCACAAGGGAACTGTCAATGTGTCATGAGAATTGAATTAATATGCCCTTCTACACTTGCAAGAAGCACTTTTGTAATCAGAGAGCAGGGTCAAATAGAAACCAAATTACTCATCGTTTTCAAATATGGAATGGATTTGACAATAATTCCCATTTTATGTCAAAGTTTGCAATTGCGTTAAGGATTGCTGCTTGTATAGGAAGCAGCCAAATGAGGTTGGACCAAAAAGCTAAAATAGCTTCCAAGTGTGAATTCCACAGGGATTACAAAATCCTTATAACACAGCCATATTTAACCACTCTGCTGTGGCACACTGGTGTGCCATGAGAGACCACAGGTGTGCCACAGGAATTGGGGGGGAACATCATTCATTAGTAGGGCTAATGGTGTACTTTGCATGGTGTACTTCCTGCATGGTGTACTTTGTCAGTTGACGAAAACCTGATGGGCTGTTCCCTGACCATTTCAGTGCCTGGACAGTGTGCCGTAAAAAAAATAAATTGAAAATCGCTGCCCTTATAACTTTTTTCTGGTCAACAGCACCTAGATATATGAATTGGCTGGTTTTGACAATGATTCTAAATACAGTGGTACCTTGTAAGACAAACGCTTTGTATGACAAATGCTTTGTAAGACAAACTACAATTTCTAAGGAATTCTGCCTTGTAAGACAAACAGTGTCTTGTAAGACCAACAGTTTTACACTGAAAATTTGTTGCAAATGGTCAAACTGATGGATCTGAATCGTGAGCAACAGCGAGAGTTTATGGAGGAATCTCCTCATCAGAGGAGAAGGAGAATAAGGAGGAGGAATCCCTCACATCAAATGAAATTAAAGACATTTGTAAACATTGAGAAATTGTGCAAAATTTAGTAGAAAAGCACCACCCAAATAAGGCTGTAGCAGTGCGAGTGATGAATCCGTTTAGTGACCATGCAATGTCACATTTCTGTGAAATCCTCAAAAGGAGACAAAAGCAAGTTTATTAGACAGTTTCCATGTTCAAGTTGATGAATAAGACACCAGTGACTCTTTTATAGAAAATTAGTTATCCTTGGCCATAAAAGTTTTTCTTTTCTATTTTAAAAAGCAGGCTTCCGTCGGTCTTGAAAGACTATGGTATTGTGCTCAGCGCTGCATACGCTGCATGCGAAGCACGAAAGCCTGGGTTGGAGTGTTATGGAGGATAGGCTGTTACCCAAGCAGCAAGTCCCCCCTCTCCACACCACTGAATTAGTCCAATGGAAAGGCAGAGCCAATACAATTGGATCTGGCTGGCATCGCAGAGCTGGGCTAAGGACAGGAGCTCACCCTGTCTTGTGGGGCTGACCCAGGTCTCGAACCCTGGCCTGCTGGTTAACAGGCACAGCGTCTTAACTGCTTGTGCCACCCACAGCCCATATTTTTCTATTTTACTGTACAGTATATTACAGTGTTTTTATTAATATTACAATAGTTGTGTTCTGTATTATATTATAGTGTTTTGAATTCATTCACTGTGTTTTGTCATCATTTTTACATACAGTTAATATTTTTATATGAATATTTTTGGGTTGTGGAACCAATTGTCTTAGTTCTATTATTTCCAATGGGAAAATCCGCTTTATGTAAAGAATGCTTTGTAAGACAAACATGCTTCCGGAACGAATTGCATTTGTTTTACAAGGCACCACTGTAGTTAAAACATTTCCTCACTCCTCACCTTACCATCCATTTTCCTGGTAAGTGTTCCTAACCATATATGGGGGAAGTTTGGATGAATCATTCCACTTTTTCCCATGATTAAGAGGACTTTCAGCCTATTCCTCTCATCTCATCCAGCAAAAACTGTGGTTGTGTATTCAATAGTAACTTTTCCCGCAAAAGTAGGAGATAAAAACAGATGTGGTAGTTCACTAGGCTGGATTGTTCCTGTTGAAGCTCAAGTGTTCCCATAAATTTGGGGTTGCACCACTTCTCCCCTAAGGATCAGTTTGTACAGAACAATACCGTAAGCTATTCCTTCCAATCCCAACTAAAATCATTTGCAAGCAAATAGCATTTTCACTCTGTCTAAACATTGATCTTTGCGCTTGTGGTCTTTTAACTCCCTCTCACTGTATTTACTTATTCCTGCAACCCATTCAAGACAATCTTCAATTGTCAGGACTCATAAAATTCCTAACTTTATAGAAAGTGACATAGAAAATAGGAACAATTTGCAATCTTGACCTCTGATCTTTACAAGGAATGGAAGATTTTTTGTTTCCCCTTCCTTGGAATGGTAATTGTTTTACTAGCAAATGGAAACAATTTCTTTTATTAGAACAACACTGGCAAACAGTCCTATGCTTTTAATTCAGCCCTAGAGTGCTATAGCCAACTGATCTCACTGACCCCCAAACTTGTTAGCGATCCCATGTCGGCACTGGGTTCTTCAGTTCCTGAAGTCAATGCACCTATGTTCAGTTTTTATCTCCAGCAATGAAATAAGTTGGAAATAACCAGAGCTTTTTTTCTGGGAAAAAGGTGCCAGAACTCACCAAAGTGGTATACCTACACGGTACGGCTGAGTTCTGGGCAGCCAGCAGACATTACAGGTAAGTTTAAAGTGCGTGCATGCATGTACGCAGAGCGTCGGACCTGCAGAGCGCATGCGCGCATTGTATCTAGATAGGAATGTTGGAGCTGGCGACGTCCCCAAAGCTGATGCTCCACCCACACCAACTCCCATAGTAGGAAGCATTGAGCAGAGCATCTGCTCTATGGACATTGCTGGATCCAACATTGTTTTCTACAGACAACCCAGGCATGCACTTTGCAGATTCGACGCTGCGCACATGCACACAATTTAAACATACCTGTAATGGCTTCCAGCTGCCCAGAACTCAGCCATACTGTGACATGGCTGCACCAAACTTTTTGTAAGTGCCCCCAAGCATCTTCCTACCCCTCCAGCGGCCAGACCTTTGCTTATTGGATCGGATGGTCCAGTCCAATAAGCAAAAGCCAGACATGTCTGGCTGATTCCAGATTTCTGGAAAGCCTGCCCAGAGCTTTGTCTAGAACTTCTCACTCAATTTACATATTTGTGTAATACTGGAAACATGCTATCCACCCTATATACATTTGACACTGACAGCCCAATCCTACCATTCCAGCCATGCTTGTGCTGTTGTGTCACAAAAGGTGCATGATGTATCAAGATGTGGATGAAATCAAAGGGTGCAAATCTGGAATTTCAGAAGGGAAATGTGATTTAGGCTGCAATCCTAACCTCCAGTTAGGCCAGCCTAAACCCTAGCACAATTCCTGTGCTGACCTGAAGGTGTCACCAATGCTATCACAAGTCCTGTGCTGACCTGAAGGTGTCACATAAGACACTTCTGTGCCACTCCTGGGACAGGATTAGGCCAGTGCACAGACATGCACTTGCCTTCGTACATGACCTTGGGAATGGGAAGTCTGATGAGTTATGCCAGTGTAGGTTAGGATTGCAGCTTTAATTTTTTTTACTTCCCTAATTAATGACAACATACAAAGAGTTCTATAAAATTATGTACCTTTATTCAAAAATTGATTCACTTTTTGGGGGGGTCTGTAAACTTCTTTGAGTTTATTTAGTTTAATAGAATAATGCTGTGTGTATAAGTTCCATTGTGTTCAGTGGGGCTTACTCCCAGGAAAGCATTATAGACTTAAATCTAACATTCACAGTATGGGAATCCAATCAGCAGCACTAGCTCCCACAGTTGCCTGGAGTGGGTGTCACCCTCCCATGCCATGCTACTTCCCATGTACTTTTCCAGAGTGACATGCAACACCCAGAAGTAACTTGGTGGTGACAGGTGGTGGTGCACTGCACACTACCAACACCATGGTTAAAGGTACAGGCACTCTCTCCTCCATTGCTGATAAGCCCTAGTTTAGCTGCTGCACAACCACAATCTCTCTCACTTCTACAGAATGACCTGGGCCAGCAACTCGGTCTTCAGGATGTTAAGATAGTGCTTTAACTCTACTTTAAATTACTTCCAACAAAAATCACAAGGTATGGGCAACAGGAACATGGATCAGAAAAATCAGTTTCCATCAATATCTTCAACAATGACCAATAATTTAGCCTCAGATTGCTTGTCCACATGGCATTGGTTCTCCCTGGATTTCCAGACCTCAGCAAGTGTAACCTCTCCTCATATTTGGACCCTGAATCTATGGAAATTGCATCATCAGGTCATCAGATCATGCTCAGAACTTGACACACTTGGAAAAAATGATCTGGAAGTGCCCAGTATGAAGGGAGAAGTTGGCAAGGTCCCAGTTTAGACCTTCAAATGGCTGCAGGCCAGTGGATATATTTTGTGGATATATTTTGGATTATATCCAAATGGATATATTTTGTTTAAATTTCTCGTGTTCTATTGAAGCCAGTTGTCTCACTTTCAAAGTTGTCTCACTTCAAATGTCTCAATTGTCCCCATTTTCTCTCTGATTTACTTTGGCCTCTCTCATCCCCGTAACAAAATGGAAAGTTTCCTCGTGTCCCTGGTGTCAAAGACAAGCTGCTTCTTGATAGAGGAGCTGAAATTCATTGCTTATGGGCAAAGAACAAACCACACAGTAGACACACTCATTTAATTAACAGTCATTTCGTCTTCCTAGGGAACTGCATGAAGGGTCTAAGAACTGCAAACAGAAAATTCCTGATGTCAAAGGAGTCTTTTAGGGAAGGGATGTCAGTTGAAAACTGATGCAGAATGGTGATATAGGTTTAATCCACACAGCACTGTAGGATGGCACTGTGACAGGACATAGGATTTGTGTTCATGGTGACTACAGAATTTATTTCAGAATTTAGCAGCACAATCCTAGTCATTAACCTTAGTCATTAACCTTCCTAGGTGACCTTCCTAGGTGACCCCCCTTAGTCATTAACCTTCCTAGGTGACCTTGGGCCTGTAACAACAGGGTTGTTGTGAGGACAAAAGGATTAAAAAAACTGTAAGCCACCTTGGGCATTTGCTTTGACATGGGAAAGGTGGGGTATAAATTCCTTAAATAAAAAAAATAATACATCAACTTACTTTGGTACAGATGGCCTGCACTGAATCCAATGCAAATTTGGGGCTGCTGCTATGCTACCGTAAGGCAAGGGAAAAGTTTTTCCCTTATCCCAAGTAACACAACAGCAGTCCCAACGGGTCTACTCAGATCTGCACCACTGATCTGAGCAGATCAGACAGCCTCGGACTGCTCTGCACTGCCCGGGGAATGGGTCTTAAATCTGACACACATGGCAGGTCCATCAGTGATGGGATTCAAATAAATTAACAACCAGTTCTGTGCCATCTGGCAGCCACTTTTAAATGGCTATTTTTAAACTTTATATGTCCCATTTCTTATTAACAACCGGAGCCCACCACTGAGGTCCATGCCCCACTTCTCACTCCCCACCACTTGCCCCAAGAACATCTTGAAACAATTCCTCCTCTCTGTCCTTCCTTCACCCCACAGTCCCCTCCGCTGACCAAGATCAGCCAGAATAATTCACTGTCTTGTAGGGCTTGTGGCATTACAAGGAGGCCGTCACAACTTCCTATGATGGCCTCACCTGTCCAGGTGTTGCAGGTGACCCATTTGTGTCACCCTGGTCTGGTGCAAATGACTTGCATTGACCCAAGTGGGTGGTCTGGATTGTGCTGTAAATGCTTCTTAAATCTTAAATGTTTATCATATGAAGGTGTTATATTTAGGAAGTTAAGAAAGGGGAACAGGACGAAAAATCTAAACACTTCTTTTTGAGAACTTTCTTTAAAGGGCCAACATGCTTAAAGCCAGATTCTTATGAAATACTTAATATTCTAAAAATTAGAATCCTCCTTGTGACAGTGTCTGACCTTTAAGCTTATCTATTCCTAAAATACGGCATGCCTATCAACCTAAGCCTTAATCACTTTCTCATTTCAGATATTGAAAGAAAGATTCCAATTAAATAAAGTAAAGGTCATCTTTTTGGAAATATAGATTATTCACCTGTAATTTTTAGAAAGTAGAGATCGGAACAAACTGGGGAGTGGGGGGGAAGGTCTGTTGTTCTCTCTCTTCCTCTCCACACAGTTCCAAAGTCCTGAGTCAGCAGTGGTAAGGATTAAAGATAATTATGCAGAACTCCCAAGGACTGCAAGAAAGACTGCAGCAGATCACAAATGCAATTGAGTTCCCAAGATTCCTGATCCATATTCTACAGCAGAAATGAAAACGCTCAACTTCTTTTTGGATTTCTTTTTGAACTCCTATTTAAATTAAAGTTAGGCTAAAATGGCAACAGAAGTAGCAGGAGATAAGTAGGTTCAGGGTAATCCTTTGAAAACTAGTTTAAATGAAGGTGAACAGGTCTTCCCCTGGCTTGATTGCAGGTGAAAAGCCTCAAGCAAACGATCAGCGCTTCAATTTGTGGCTGTTACACTGCACATTACATTTTATGAGATGCGGATACATGAAACGAAGGCTGGAATCCTCTACGCTCTTGCCTAGAAATAAGTCCTGTAGAACACGGCCTGACTTACTTCTGAGCAAGCATGCCCAGGACCACACGATAACAGCCCAACCTAGAGACATGCCACATAGGACCAAATGTGGTGTTTAGAAGCAATTTATCTGTCCTCTCATTGATAATTTTGCTCTCCCAGCATGATAATTGGGCTCTCTCATATTTTGAAAACAGGAACAAAATTTTCACATTTTCTCTTCTGTATTTTGCAGCTAATGAGTTTCAATGAGAAAACCATGTGTTTATTTCTGGCCATCATCTGTTTAATAAAGATGTCACTTTCAGCTTAATGATGTTCACTTCTGGCCCTTAGGAGGTACCATGAATCCTAACCTCAGAACGCTATATGAATTGAGTTTCACCCCAATACTATGGTATATAGATAACTGATAGTAGTCAAGATAGTACAGTGGTATCTGGACATATCTACAGATCACATAATGTATGACACATAACAGGCACGACATTTGTTTACCTGTGGAGCTGTGGGTGGCGCAAGCGGTTAAGAAGCTGTGCCTGTTAACCAGCAGGCCAGGGTTCGAGACCCAGGTTGGCTCCACAAGACAGGGTGAGCTCCTGTCCTTAGCCCAGCTCTGCGACGCATCTGGATCCAGTCGTATTGGCTCTGCCTTTCCATTGGACTAATTCAGTGGTGTGGAGAGGGGGGATTTGCTGTTTGGGTAACAGCCTATCCTCCATAACAATCCAATCCAGGCTTTCGTGCTTCACATGCAGCATATGCAGAGCTGAGCACGATACCATAGTCTTTCAAGACTGACGAAGGCCTGCTTTTGTTTACCTGTGTACAAGGTGTTGGTCGCATGATGAGTAGGACATGGACCATCATTCTGGTATATGGCTAAAGGCATGAAAGAATCAGATCCTACAGGTCTTTAGGAAACAGGCCAACTCATGTCCATATTCTCCCCCAGCAGGTTGCCTTGCCTATCTTCTTAAGAGAAGTTTTGCCTGTCTTCTTGGGAAATCCCATGACTGACCACACCTCACAGCCCAATCCTATTGTCCACCGCCACTGAAGCCGATCAAGTGGACCAGTTGGTTTCTTTAGATCTGCATCTCACTGTTGGTTTCCTCAGATCTCTGCCAGGTGTTTACTATGCCTCCATCCCTGCCTACCTCCTGGTTTATCTTCCCTCTGATAATACTAAGTAGAAATTATAATTAAACATCACATATAACTTGCAGAGTTAAGACTTTATTTTTATTAGAAATTGCTGTAAAGCTGTCTTGCACAAAATAACAAACAAAACCCTGGCTGAGTAATCCTGATTCTGTCATTTGTTTTGTATTTTCATGGTGTAAACTGATTGTTCCATTAGCAGAAATAATATTTCAGGGCAAATGATGTGAAGGGGGCCAAGATGCACAAATGGTGGCAGCTTACAAATTGTCCAATTTTGGAGCATCCAGGATGCCAGCAAAATATGCAAATGTTTAGTAAATAGGACCATTAAATTACAGGAAAAACAAATCTCCAGCACACCATGAAGTGTGTGAAGTTCACAGTAAGCCATATGCCTCTGTTAATATTAATATGTTTAGGTGGAAGATTTTTGATCAACCACAGCAGGGGAAAGGACGGGAAAAACACATTGCAAAAAAAACATTTATTCCTTTGGTGCTTACTAAGATCTCACTTGGTTATTAACAGTATCATAGAATAATCTTTTGCTTTGCTGATTTCTGTGTGTGTGTGTGTGTGTGTGTGTGTGTGTGTTTGACCCGGTGCAGTTGGCCAGCACATTACCACTATGATGGATATAATAGGAAGGAAAATTCCCCAGGTGGTGACATGGTGTGGTGCCATTGCCTTGCACCTGTTTATTATTATTATTATTATTATTATTATTATTATTATTATTATTATTATTATTATTATTATTGCTATAACCACTGGTAGAATAGCGATATTTCAGTACGGTTTATTACATTGCATTCTGTATGAAATTACTCATCGAATGGACTAAAGCATGATGATATAATTTTAAATACCATGATTTGAAATGAAATTTGAAATTTCAATTGAAATAAAATACCAAAATTTGGTATTTCAGAAACTGACCAGTAATAGTGTCACCTTTTCCACCATGCATGTCACCAAGTACAGCCTACATCCCCCACACTTGCTAATGAACCCCACGGCAAGACCCCTCCATCTGGCCCTTGGGCAATCCTTGTAATTCTCAGCAATACATACTTATATGTAAATTTATTCAAATTTGAAATGTAAATTTGTTCTTTGACCCCCGACACTGTGTCAGAGAGATGATATGGCCCTCCTGCCAAAAGGTTTGGACACTTCTGGTTTAGAAGTGGTTTGGTTTGGACACTTCTGGTTTGGACACTTCTGGTTTGGACACTTCTGGCTCCCTCTAGGTTAGGGAGCCACAACTTGGTCAAAACTGGTTTCATCGCTAAGCCAATTGGCTATCTATTAGCAAAATAGGTGTCAAAAAGGGTCTTTTTGAGGCATCTCTTGGTGAGTATTGGGACCTCTGTAGCCCCCAAAAAGGCATGCCTATGATTACAGATAATATCTTCATGGTGAGTATCTCCACATTTACTTCTAGAATAAAGCACTGGATGTCATGAAATTAACATCAGTGGGAACAGAACATGGAGGCAGATGTGTCCCTGAAGTGGGTGTTGTTCAAAGGGGTGCTTAATTACAGATAAGAGAAGGGAGAGAGATGGGGAACAATAAAATTTTTTTCCTATTCATTTGCATTGACCCCCCCCCCATGCAGATCAGCCACCATCACTCTATTTGACTCTATCCATCCTCTGAGTCTAAAACTGTGATTTTTTAAAAAAAGTTTTCATCTCAAAGCTGACAAAATGGCTAGCAAACTATAATATTTTTTTTACAATTAACAAGGCACACTGCAGTGCTGGTGGGGGCATCTCCCAAAGGCTCTTCTTACAAATTATCTTATCCCCCCAAAAAATATTGTGGAACTGTGGATAATGCATGGGCACACCCATGTGCCACAGTGCACTGGTTGTAAGTTACTGCTCTAAAACTTACAGAGTCTTTAAAGAGAGATAAAACAAAATGTTTTGTGCATTACTAATATATGCAGTGGGTTGGAACAGGTAAGTTTTTCCCTTTTTTGTGTGCTTAAACCTTTGGATCGAGAGAGACAGACTTCCACCGACAGCCAATAAAAATGCACATGTGCCTTCAGAATATGAACTCTGTGTATAGTTACACATTTATGACAACATTTATTACTTTTTGACCGCAATAAACGCTTGAATGGTCCACCAAACAAAAGCTAACAGGCCGTCTCCCTTATCCACAATTGCTGCACGTGCATCTGATGCGTGTTTGGGAGAGGAGGTGCTGTTGTTCATCTTTTGGTACCAAATCAGCCACTTTAGGCGTGAGACAGGAGCGCAGAAGACAGTAACTGCAGGAATCCATCTGTGCTTCCTTTTCTGCAATCAGACATAATTAAATCATTATATCTGCCAAGATGATTCTTGTATAGTGTATCAAAAAGGTAGTAAATATTTAACAGCTGGGCACTAAATTAATTGTTTGTCACATCTGTAGCAGCTGTGAAAGCTGAGCTACAAATAGAAAGGAAAGAAAAGGAAACAATGGAACATCTTGTCACTCGCACAGCGGGCTTGTTCTTTTTCACCTTATGAAAAATCAGTCAACATATGCTGTGTGTCGGAGAGGGTACAAGGATGTAATGCAAACAGCCTTCCATATCAGCTTTGCCATGTAAAAGTTGTCATGTAGAAGTTCTTACCTGTTGTGGGATGAAGGAGGTCCGTTTGTTTACTTGGGTCTAGGAGGCTTTGCAAGTGTACTTTATATATCTCGATATATAGATATATAGATTATATAAAATTAAAAGTCACTCACTGACTCACTCATCAACGCCCAGCCAAAACGACCACACCTAGAACTGTAATCTTCCTTCCATGACGTGAGCACCACTAAGAACAGGTTTTCAGAAACGTATCCCCTAAAGGGGTGAAAAGAGGTGCAACATGTTTTCATCCTATATGTAACATTGAAGACTGGTTGATCAACACCCAGCCCCAATCCCTGGACCTAGAAGCATGAAATTTGGGAAACATATTCCTTCTGCGATGAAAGCATCCATTAAGAACTTATTTGGTGCCTGGTGGTGCCTGCTGCCTTCTGTTGCTCACTGGAGCCCGATGCCTTCTTGGTGCCCATTGCCTGGTTCCGGGTATGGATGCTCAGTTGTGTCCGGTGGTGCTGTCTGCTGCCCATTTGTGCCTGATGGTGCCTGATGCCTGGTAGGCATTAGGGATGTCTGGTGGTGGTGGCTTGTTCCTCCTGCCCAGAGGTGCCTCGTACCTGGGTAAGGTAGCCCAGTAGGGATTCCCAGAGGAGGTGCTCAGTAGGGATGCATGATGCTTGGCGGCTCGTGCCCCATGGCGGGTGCCCGGTGGTGCCCAGTGCCTGCTGCTGCCTAGTAGGGTGCCAGGTAGGGGTGCCTGTTGGTGCTCACTGCCCACTGTGTGGTGGTGCCCAGGGCCCAGTGGTGCCTGTAGGGATTCCCAGTGCCCTTTACTCACTGGTACCCAGTAGTGCCCACTGTCCACTCGATGTCCTGTTTTTAAACTGTGTTCTGCAGTGGCCATTTGTGATGAGTCAAATCTGTGTACTTGTATTTAATAAAAAAAATCCATGTATAACAATGTTGGAGCTGTATATTTAAATTATTTGCATTTTTTTAGATTTGATTTGAAAAATAGGATGATTATTTAGAAAGAATGAATTATTACAGACTTGTAAAATGCTCATCATCATGTCAGATGGTGTGTATGTATGTGTAACATATAACATGTAACACACAAGCACCATGACTGAATACAGTACAGTGAGCCCTCTGTATCCTTGGGCTAAGCCAAGCCCATTGCTGAACAGCCGTCAATGACCTTGTGGATGCAACCAGAAGATCCTTCTAGTCATGTGCAGGAGATTTTGTGAAGCACAGGGAAGGGATCACATGTAACCCTTCTCTTTCTCATAAGGCAGTGTTTCTCAAAGTGGGGGTCGGGACCCGTTTGGGGGTTGCCTAGAGCTTTCCTGGGGGTCGCCGAAAGACCCCTGGTGCAGGGGGCCAGGTCAGGCTTGCCAGACCTCTGCCTGTAGCTGTGCACGCACTGGGGCTGACTGACAGCCTCAGGGCCCAATCCTATGCATGTCTACTCTGAAATAAATCCCATTATAGTCAGGGGGGCCTTTACTCCCATGTAAATGTGGATAGGATTGCAGCCTCAAGGCCCAATTCTATGCATGCCTACTCTGAAATAAATCCCATTATAGTCAGGGTGGCCTTTAATCCCATGTAAATAAGCATAGGATTGCAGCCTCAGGGCCCAATCCTACGCATGCCTACTCTGAAATAAATCCCATTATGTTCAATGTGTGCATAGAACACACATTTCATTTGTAACAATGAAAATAATCCTGCATACTGGATATTTACATTACAATTCATAACAGTAGCAAAATTACAGTTATAAAGTAGCAACAAAAATAATTTTATGGTTGGGGGTCCCCACAACATGAGGAACTTATAAAGGGGTCACGGTGTTAGGAAGATTGAGAACCACTGTCATAAGGACTCCTGGATACCTCAGAAAAGCATTTCCAGTCTACCCAACAAATGGCGGGAGCTTTCAAAAATGCATGTATGTTCACATGATTATAACCACACCTGGTAATCAATGAGGGCATTTATCTTTCAAAGATTCCTATGCAAATCTTATATAGAGAAACATCCCATGCGCCTTTCCTTCTCATGGCCATTTAGTGTCATGAGTAGACGCCCCATGAGTTGACACCCCTACACACCACATTACTTTGGGGTGTGTAGCCATCATGACTTCACCAAAGTTTTGAACCACTTGAACGGTTTAAATATTCTTTCCCCAGAATGTAATTAATCTGTGGGATTCCTTGTCACAGGATGTGATGATGGCACCTACATGCCTTTAATCCTAGAAGAAGTTAGATTTCAAAGAGAAAAGTCCCTTATAGATTACAAGCAATGATGGCTAAGCTTCCTGGTTTTAGAAGTAGGCTACCTCCAAACACCAGTTGCAAGGGAGTGGCTTCAGGATGCAGATCTCGTATTGTCTTTGAAATTCAGAAAGGTTTGATTAGATTGGCCTGATCCAGCACGACACCTCTTATGATCTTGACAGGTTGCCCTTCACTATGATCATTGCAGATTTATTATAGATTGCCCTTCACTATTATCAATGTACAGGAGAGTGTTGCATCGTATATTCACTATCCATTAGGAGCTACAGGTTCAACAGCTATTATTCTTGATCAGGCATCTCTAAACTTTTTGGCAGGATGACCACATCGTCTTTCTAATACTGTGCTGAGGCCAGAAGTTAAAAAAAAGAATTTATTTACCTTTCAAATTTGAATAAATTTACATTAATGAATGTATTAATGACAGAACTTGTGAATGAATGAAAGAATTCGAATCAGTTCATAAACACTTTCAAAAATCAGTTCAACACACATAGAGAGGGTGATCTTCAAACCAGTTCATTAACACTTTCATACACACAGAGAAGAGGTGTGTGTTGAGCCTCTTTAGCCCTCAAAATAATCTCCTGAGGTGTGGAGAGCAGTTCCCCTCACCTCCACATGATTACAGGGCTTGCCTAGGGTCTGGATGGAGTGGGTTTGCCAAGGAGGAGGAAGGGGGCTTCCCATGGAGAGATATGGTTTGGAGACCCCTGTTGTAGAAGCTAAGGTGGGTGGATTTCCTGCTCAAGGCAGGGGGTTGGACTAGATGATCTTGTTAGTCTTAAGATCCTATGTGAACAGAGAACAAACCCAAAAAGAAATCCCAGAATACTTGGCAAATTGCAGGCTTATATGGCAGAGAGGTGACATGGAACTACCCCCTGGGAAAAGGAAGTTTGGCTTAGCACAGTGACACTCAGGAGCTCTGAAGCAATAGCCTGAAAACATAAGAGCAAATGAGTTTGTCTGCTGAGCTCAAGACCCCATACAGGGCAAAAATCTGCCTTGCTATGGTCTTGTTCCTCTCCTGTGCCCTACTGCAATGCGTTAAGGCAATGAATGAATCTTGCCACCAAAGGCTCTGCCACATACTGTGTTGTGAGCACAACTGATGACTAAAACAGAATGAAAAGAGAAGGAATATCCTTTCCCATCAACCTGCCCTACACACTTTATTTTAAGGGTTTCCTAATGCCATGTTTTCAGCAGGTCAAAAAACTTCTGCAAAGAAATCAGATTTTTGAAAAGGCAACAAATAATGACATTCCCTAAGCTCCTGAGACCCTCTTTTTCTCCCTCATGACTCAAGGACCTATTAATAAATTTAGTGCTAAGTTGGCAAGGTAGTGAGTGTTAACAAGATTAGGAGGTCCTTGCTTGCCAGAAACATTATCAGAGCTGGTGCTGGTAGATAAGAGTCCAGGAGGTTGAATAAGAAAAAGCATTTCAGAAGGTTCTGGACAGAAAAAAGTGAGAATCTTTTCCCTAAGTAGAAAGCACACATTTTTTATCTAATTTATCCTACAATCCTCTTGTCTGTCCCCCTATGCTTCCTTTGGAAAGTTTGTGATTGTCCACTTGAAAAATAGCAAATGTTCTAAAGCTAACACTGATATTATTTTTGTTGTTGTTAACAACTAAATAATAGCATGGTACTAAGGCTGTGGGTGGCGCAAGTGGCTAAGACACTGTGTCTTTTAACCAGCAGGCCAGGGTTCAAGACCCGGGTCGGCCCCACAAGACAGGGTGAGCTCCTGTCCTTAGCCCAGCTCTGCGACGCCAGCTGGATCCAATTGTATTGGCTCTGCCTTTCCACTGGACTAATTCAGTGGCGTGGAGAGGGGGGATTTGCTGCTTGGGTCACAGCCTATCTTCCATAACAATCCAATCCAGGCTTTCGTGCTTCGCATGCAGCGTATGCAGTGCCGAGCTCGATACCATACTCTTCCAAGACTGACGGAGGCCTGCGTTTTTTAAGGCTGATCCATCACTTATTATTTTTCAAGCAGGATGAGAATACAGGCATCCCTCATTATCCACTAGAGTTACATTTGGGAACTTTCCATGATTTAAAACAAACAAGGTAGGGCCTGTAAGTGCAGAATTAATATCACTTGGTTATAATTATTATCAATGTTTGATAATAAACAAACATAGCATGCAATCTAGAATCAAAGCAGACTGCAGCCAAGCTTGTTGGCACCACAGTGTTGGCCTTGCCCATTTCCTAAGTCCCAAAAGAGGAGAAGTGCATGGCTTGTACTTCCAGATAACTTGAAAAAGACAAACATAACAACATTCAACCTTTTTTTTAATCTCACAGCATACTGACAAGGGGTTAAAATTTTCAGATTACAACATCAGTGTTTTTGACACTTGACAAGGCACACCATGCTACGAAGGTCTCACATCCCCCAATGGCCCTACTGACCACCAAACTTCTATAACACACCTGTACTGACATAGATGGGAATCAAAGTGGTGGTTCAGAGGTCAGGCTGACTGCAGAATGTGGGATAACGCACAACATTCAGTCTCCTAAGGTGCAGAGAGAAAGTTTCTAGTTCCCAATGCTTGGGATGAGATATTTGCATAATATAGTCAGGTCAAACTATATTTTTTCAGATTAGTTTGCCACAGAACCAGAAGCTCAACAAGCACCTGTTGGAAGTGCTCTATGTAGGAGAATTTTCTGCAACAGGCCGGGGGCTGGACTAGATGACATTATGGGACATTCTGTGATTTTATGAAATTTTTTTTCAGTTCTCCATACACAGCCCAGTCTAGACAAAAGTGAGCACCCTAACCCCTAGGCACACTCACTTTTACTGGCACCGCAAACGATTAGTATCAAACCAGCACCAATCAAACGTTCTGCCAAGGACGATTGCCTGAAGCTGCAGTTTGCAAGATCTTCAAAGAGTTTCATTATTACTTCTCCTGCACTTGGTCAGCATCTTAATCCTGAGAGGTATAAAATGGGAGGCTGCTAACTGTACTTCTTGGGCATGAGTGCTGAGAGGCAATCTCTTAACCAATTTACTGACAGTGCAACTATCTTGCAGCTTTAATCGGAATGACAGCTGACAGTCTGGCACGGAAGTCAGATTGACCGAAGTTCTGGAGTTTCCTAAAAGATTTCAGAAAATATTAAGGTTAGATGGGTACCTTGCAAAATAGAAAAGCAAACTTCTTACCAAGTTGGGTAGGGAGTCTGGGTTATCTTTTGTTCTTGTGGAAAAGGATTTTTGCAGACAGTTTTCGTCATCAGTGAATTTCTCCATTTCCTCCACATCACGTGCTGTTGGCATCTTAGCCTAATGAAGCCAAGACTTCCTGCAGGGCGATGATTAATGATCCTGCAGTGGCTCTTTTCTTGGCCACTTTGTGACCTTTGCTAGAGCCTGTCAGCATCATCAAACAAAAATGAGGATTTCCATTTTCAATAAAACAGAATGCAATTTTTTTTGATGAAGTTTCTCCATGATACAGGAGAAAGCTATGAAAACAAATGAGCTATTGGGGAGGAGAGACCAGGCATAACTGATTCATTGCTTGCCTGTGAAAATTCAATAGATACATATAATATTCTCCTTTTTTGTTATACTCACTTTCCTGTAACCAGAAGTTACAGAAATAATGAAAGTAATATCACAAGCCTGTAGTGCATGTATACACAGAAATTAGTCCCATTGTGTTCAGTAGGGCTTACACCATGGAAAGTGTGTATAGGGTTGGATAGGAGTACCATATGCCCTCTTTTTCCATGTCATGTCCTCTTTTTTAGTCTCTTATCCTGGGGAAAAATTCTTCATTGTCCCTCTTTTCCTTGAAGTGTGAAGAAGCATAAGGGTCCAGAGCTGTGGATGGCTGTGGGTGGCACAAGTGGCTAAGATGCTGTGCCTGTTAACCAGCAGGCCAGGGTTCGAGAGCCGGGTCAGCCCCACAAGACAGGGTGAGCTCCTGTCCTTAGCCCAGCTCTGCGATGCCAGCTGGATCCAATCGTATCGGCTCTGTCTTTCCATTGGACTATTTCAGTGGTGTGGAGAGGGGGGATTTGCTGCTTGGGTAGCAGCCTATCCTCCATATCTATCTACAGTCTATCTACAGTATCATATCAATCTAACCCAGGCCTTTGTGCTTCGCATGCAGCGTATGCAGCGCTGAGCATGATACCATAGTCTTTCAAGACTGACGGGTGCCTGCTGAAGAAGCATGAAGCATGAATTTGTAACGTTTAAATTTTACAAAATAAATTACCGGTATATGTAATAATTTTAAATTTAATAATAAATAAGTGTTTATATTAATCACATGAAAAGAATATATGAGTGTTTTTACCTTTATTTTATCAAGTCTAACATTTTGAGGGGGCTGAGTTCTTGTTTTTGGCCACCCTGGGGTGGGATGGTACTTCCCTTCCTCATGGTGCACTTTGGAAAGCACAAAAGTGTGAACTAAATTACTAGCAACAATTGGCAACCAGACTACATTGAAGAAATGGCAGCTAACAACAGTTGGCAGCCATACATCAGTGTGAAATTCCTGGCTCTCAAAATACACTGCAATGGAACATTAACACCTGAGTTACAATAAGTCCATATTTTGCCATACGCTAAATAAATAAACCTTGGGATCGGAGCCCAAGGGAACAATCCAGAATAACTACGGGAGCACGTAAGATGCTTTACGTGTACCTGAAGTTACTGCACCACCTAATGAAAACCTATGGGAAATTCATATTGCAATCCAGTGTAACTTGTTCTTACTCTGGAGCAAGGACTCCCTGTAGTTACTCAGGATTTCACCCATAATCTCTTAAGACTAGCTAAGATATTCTAATATTTGCAATAATGCACAACACATACTAAACACAAGTGCACACATAAACCTAACTGTTAGATACTCATACTTCCTTTGTGTTGCATTGTATAGATACAGTCCATGCATCTAGGCCAGGGATGTCCAAACATTTTGGCAGGGCAGGGGGACATATCATCTCCCTGACACTGTGTTGGGGGCTGAAAAAATGATGTACATTTCCAATTTGAAAAAGTTACATAAATTTACATATCAGAATGTATTGGAGTGCACTGAAACGCTTCCCTGAAGACCAGATGGAGGGGTCTTGCTGCAGCCTGGATTGAGGCTTACCGAGGGCTGTATGTGGCCCCTGTACAATAAAGGATGTTTCTAGACAATAGAGGATGAGGCCATAAATCAATGGTAAAACATGGCAAAACACTAAACGTCCTGATTTCAGTCCCAGGTATCTCCATCTTCAAACAAGCAACCACAATACTGTATAAAAGGTTGTTATAAGTATGTGATCAGTCATGGCCCAATTCTGGAATGATGTGTAAAAGCCATAGACAGCAGCGACTTCCCTTGAAGGGATAAAATATAAATATCCCTGGAAGGACTTTTCTCAGACAGTACATCAAAACAGCAGCAAAATATTATCTGGCATCTTGACAAAGTATCAGAAAAAGGTCACAGCAAGACTGGGCTTGGGGTGGTAAGGCTGCATTTCAGTGTCCAATATACATGCTTATTTGGAAGTGTATACTCAGTAAGCAAATTCACTGGGAGAGCCAGGATCTTGATGTAGTTCAGGAATTGGTAGGGCAAAATCCAGAGTACGGGGAGTCCTTGCTCCAGTGTAAGAACAACTTACTCTGGATTGCAATATGAATTTCCCATAGGTTTTCCCTAGGTGGTGCAGTAACTACGGGTGCACGTAAAGTCTCTTACGTGATCCCGTAGTTACTTTGGATTTAGGGGCTAGACATGGAAATTTCAGATTTAAATCTTCATGTAGCCATGAAGCTTTCTGAGTTACCGGAAGTGGGTGATTAGGCCAGAAACTATCTCTCAGAACCACCTTCCTCATGGGGTTGTAAAGATAAAACAAGGGAAGGAACTATGATGCCTAGAACAGGTACATCCTCGGCACTAGTACAGTGTCTTTTAGTGCAGTGCTAGTGCTGGCAGTGACCCAGCTATGGGCTCATAGGTATTTATTTGCCATGTTTGTGACACCTACACTGCAATCCTTCCTCCTGGCTAAGCCAACACAAGTCCCAGCACAAATTATGTTCTGGGTTGTCAGAAAAGTGCCGTAAGACATTTCTCTACCACTTCTCGGCGAGTTAGGGTAGTGCACAGACACATGCAGGCCTCCTCATGCCACTGTGGGACCAGGGAGTTGTGTTCCCCTAAATTGATTTAGATTATAAGCCCAGTCACTATCACAGCCCCACACTGACCCCATAGGTTACGGATCTGATTCTTTTCGTAACTTTTGATTATAGGTAAGAATTAGTACAACTTGAGACAAGTATAATTCAACTATAATGGATTAAATTATTCTCTCGGCACCCATCCACTCACTTCTTTCAATGGGAACACTTAAAAGCAAATATTGGAAGTTCATAACTCTGTTTCACCACCTCGTGGCAGAGCAGTGGGAACAAATTGCCCAGATTTTAAAATTCAAATTAAAACCACATAAAATTCATACGAATAACTCCCAGATGTTCCTTTTCAACTTATTATTCCTGGTCTTAAGGGAAGACTTAATAACTGAATATAGAGTCAGATCATTTGCTTTGCTTAACAGCACACATACACAGTAGGACTATAATTACAAAGTTAGAAAAAAACTAACAAATAAATCTCACCTTACATTGCTTTTATTTCTTTATTTTTTTAAAGGAACATCCTATGATGAGTAGACAATATCACCATATTAAAAGCAATATTCTAAAAGCAATAGAATTATAAACTTTTTGACATAATACTGATCCTAAGGTAAGGATTACACACACTCTGTGTGTAATGAATCATACCCTACAATGCAGAATAACTATGGGAGCATGTAAGAGACATTATGTATACCCGTATTTACTGTACCACCTAGTGAAAACCTATGGGAAATTCATATTGCAATCCAGAGCAAATTGTTCTTACTCCTGAGCAAGGACTCCCTGCAGTTAGTCTGGATTGCACCCTGAGAAAGCCTCTTACAGCACAGAAAACATCACGTATGGGCAGTTGTTTGAGTTCCAGGAAAAAACCATGGAGTGTTAAGGTGGGATTTAAGGAAATTTATAGTAAACTGATTCCAGGAAAGGGGATGTCCACAAGGTGATGGCTATTTAGTTCATTCCTCTTGGAGGATTTCCATGCAGTAGATCAGCCTCTATGGGAATAAGAGCACTAGATCAAAAGACCTTTGGCTTCATGCTTCTAAATATGAAAGTGTTTTCATGCACTGAGCACAAACCCTGCATTTGGCATTTTGTTCCCTTGCCCAGAAGAAAATCCCAAGCGTGCAATGGATCTACTATGGCAATGGACAATTGGCCATGTAGCTCAATATGATCAACATAGACTGACATCATTGCTAAAGGATTTCAGATTTCAGTTCCCCAACTTTCTCAGCAGTAGCTGGGAATTCCAGGGGATCTCCTTTGGTCCTTCTGTCTGACCTATTCCACTGATCTCCAACACTTCCTTCTTTTTGAACGTAAGGACTACAGATGAGTTCGACAGCATCTGTGTACTCTAGTGTACATTCCATCAAACTATATAATTGTTCTGGACTATTTCCAAATGCTAATACTAAATTTAAAGTTAGATATTTTAGGGGTAATGATCCTACAATAAAGGCTCCACATTAAGCCATAAAAGAGATACTACATAGTTAACTTTTTATTATCTCATTAAAAAAGACAGTATTTCTTAAGACTACATTAAAAAAATGAAGCACCAAATTCCAGCTATTTGATGTTGGCTGCTTTCAAATATTAATTTGAAGAAACCGACACAATTGTAAGTTAGGGACTATGGTGGAGATGTAGTCCAGGTTTTAGGAAAGACGACTGAAACACGTCAAAGGGTTTTTGCAATTATCCTATTCCCATTAAGCCAGAATATTGCCCACATAAACACCAATGTACACACATACACCAGAATATTAGCCACATGTACACCAATTCATGCAGTTGACGCTTCTATGCAATCCTCAGTCCAGTGCACCTGGGGTGGTTGTGTGAGGGCCAATGTATTTTCACATCAACCCAATTCTACACATTCATTGTGTTTAATCCAGTTGTCTTGTTTTGTGTTCCCAACTATATGTCAGGTTTCTTGGCAGTTCTCACTACTTTGAGCTCACACATGGAACTAGCAAACAAAAAGACTGAACAGAAGTAGTTGAATTTGACTTGAGACCAGGAAAGTGAAAAAGATTGTGATCAATGCATATGAATGATGCTTTGCTTGTGCGGTGCTTGTGAATTACACAGGATGGGTTTGCACCTTTGTATGTATGTCTGCAGCCCTAAGAGGACCATATGCTAAATATGAACCATGTGGAGCTTGCTACCCAGTGAAGTCCTTGATATCCCTGATCAGTTTGGGAGAGAAGCCAAATTCCTTAGCTGAGTGGTGGGTCACTCCAGTTCACTATTAACCAGTTTTCTTAGGAGACTGATCCACAACTATGAGCTCCTTTCCTAATATGCTCATGAGTACATTTTTCCCCTTCTGTTACAGCTAATGAAATCCTAAATGGGAGACAGCAGTTATGAGCTTGATAGAACTATGTTCTGACTGTATAAAACAACTTCGTATGTTCGTATACAGCAGTGGTACTCAGGCATTTCAACCTGGGACCCCCATTCAAACTTTAAAAACGTCCAGATCTCCCATCAAACTTACCTCCATGCCTACTTGGAAGTATGTCCCATTGTTATCAATAAGAATTACTCCCAGGAAAGCCCACTGCCAGATTCCAAGATGGTGGATCCCACCGTCTAGTGAGTCCCCTGACCCCCATTTTGGGTACCACTGGTGTACAGCTTTCTCAGAGGTAGGCAATGCAATTAAACAAACAAAAGATGAACTTAAATTGTTTATTATGGTTCTTCTCCACCAACCCAATGCAAACTGAGGCTGAAGAATGAATTTGGCTCCTTTCCATTTGAAACTAGCCTTTAAAAGCATCATGCAGCTATCTAGTGGAGCATGGAAAAAAATGAAGTACGTAGCCATTGTTCCATTTAGTCTTTGAATTAAAAGATTACTATAAATGACCTTTTGCCTTCATTAAAAAATGGCCTCTTTAAATAAGCATTACTGCAAAATTTTACCCATTGAATGTCAATTACGGCTAGATTAGGAATGAATTTATTTAGACCACTAGGGAAATAGATCCTCTCCATCTGATCCTTCCTGGTAAAATTCCCACATTTATCTCATTTAAAACAGATGAAGAGTTGGCTAAACACCTTTTATTTTTTTTAAAACCCTCTAAGAATTGCTAATTATACCTAATATATTGAGGGGAATGGATGTTTTGGTGGACATTTGTTTTTTCACTCTATTTTGGGGACATAAAAATTTGGACTTGATCCCTGTGGGGTGAGCAACAATATTTATTTTTCACATTAATAAATCAAATTACCTTTATAGAATGCAGGATGATGTATGTGGCTCCTTCCCCTCCTTTTTCCTCTTCACAACAACCCTGCGAGGAAGGTTAGGATCACAGATAACAACTGACTCAAGCTTTATGGCTGAGTGGGTATTTGAATCTAGTGTTCTCATCATGATGCCACATTGACTCAATGCTTAAAGACCAATGCTCCATGTGCATGTCCTCTATAAGTCTCCAGACTGTGAGACAGAGCCCTGTTAGAGAGTTGGCAATAGAACCGATGAGCCATTTAGGGGCAGATCTGGAGTGAGACCAATTAATCAACCTCTTCAATATTTATATTCAATGACTTCAATATACTATACCATTGCAGTTTAGCAGCTGCCCTGCTTATCCCTGATTAGTGGGGACATCACATTTTCCCCTTATATTATGTTTTCTTAAAACTTTCTCCAATGTGCATATCAGAGTCAGTAAGGAGACTTACAACACAGCTCACATTTGTTGGGGCGATTCTACCTGTTGTGTTTTGAAATGTAAATTATATGTTTCATGCGTAATCTCCTTAAGGGCTTAATGTGCTTCAGCAGAATCAGTTCTGTAGGTCTTCAAAAGCAATATTCATTACGATTGTTCAGAAAGTGACATAGCATTATACCTTACTAATAAATCGTCTCCCTATTTAAAGCACCTATGCCGGTGCACAAGTGCATGTATTTGCACATGTAATTCTCATAGATCAGGGTTCCCAAAGTGGCTCATGGTCCACTGGTGGGTTGTGAACCCAGTAAAGGGGAGCTGCAGCTGGGCCACCTTCCATTGGTATTAATTGTCTGATACCAGGGCAATTTCATAAGAAAGGACAGCACTATTTCCTCATTGAAAGGCTCTTGATATCTTTCAGATTACACCAGATCAGTGTATTGGCCTTTGTGGGTGTCAGAATGGCTCGTGGAAGCCTCCAGAAGTTATTCCAGTTCCTGTGCACCATGGGTGACCAGATGGTGACACATATATGTGCATTCTGAGTGTGCCATTGAACTGTTCCCAAAGAGCACCCCAAAGGTGAGTGTGGATGAAAATACTACATGCAGGTAGGTGGGTACCTGAAGCATCCTATCCTTCCTGAAGCATCTGGTGGGCCGCTGTGTGATACAGGAAGCTGGCCTAGATGAAAGTATGGCCAAGGTGACAATATGACCAGAAAAACCTGGATTTGTCCAGATTTTTAGCCTCCTGTCTGGGTGTCCTACATTTTGGCTTCATTTTTGAACTTCGCGATGGTGTACAGTACACCATTGTGTCATATCTCGTTGGATTTGTATTGAAGAGCAGAATCCAATGAAAAATTGTTTTTGAGATATCTCCTTTCTATCAAAAGTTATGGCCAAAAACCCAAAAATAAAAAAAATAAAAACAAAAAAAAAATACATTTTTGGCAATTTTTTTTAAGTGGGTAGGAATTTTGACTTGCAATGGTAGGAATTTTGGCCTTGGGGTTCAGGAATTTTGGGTTTGGCATCTGGTCACCCTGACCAATGGCCTGATGTGGAGGCTTTTCTTATGTTCTTAACTTTAGCCTCAAACTTTCCCCCATTGGATCCACCACATCGTAGCACCCATTCATTGATCACACATGACCATGCAGAAATGCACATTGCCATTTCAGCTGAAGCCACTTGCCCTGAATTGCCAGCCAGAGAGGCAATTGCCTGAATTGCCAGCCAGAGAGGCAAGAGGCTGGCCCACAATTATTATCCTAAATTTGTTTTCTTTCATTCTGCCATTTGGTATTGGTTTAACGTCACGGCTCACTGAAATGTTGACTTCATTAGCCGCCTCCAGAGTGCTCACAGAAAGGTGGGATATAAATGTGACGGACCTGGAAAGAATAGTATAAGACACGCCGCGCATGCATGAACAACCAGCCTTGAATATCAAGCACTCCTATTTTGTTCTTACTGCAGTCTAGGGAAAAAAACAAACACAAAGTGCTTTGGCATAACCCTCCAATGAACCAAACCTGCAGAGTTCAGAAAGAAAATGCTTATGATACAGAACAGATGAGCTGATGGGACCAGAGTTAAATCATTTTGGCTCCTGAGTGCTCTCACTTCCCCAGGCAACAAACTGTTTTGTATCCTCTCTTGTCAGAAAACAGGATCCATTTGTACATTCTTGATTAGTGACACATATTAAGGTTCCATTTATTCTTTGTACTTAAATTGCTTTCTTTTCTTTTCTTTTTTGGCTGAAGGCAGTCATTAAAAGCTCGAGTTCATTAAAGTATGCTATTTCGTTGCACTTTTATTTTTATGTAGCTCAACAAAAAAAAACCGACTTTGCTGCAGAACTAAAAGACTTTGGGACATAATTTCATTTAACAACGCTACAGTTAACGCATCGGCAGAAAGAAAAAAATGAACAGGAAAAAAGCTTTGAAGATCTCTGCATCACAATCAAGTTGGGAAGCAGACGTGGAGAGTTCATCCTGCTTCAAGCACCCTACTGCAGGACTCAGAAAGTTGAAGATTATTTAATAGCCCATATCACCCCATTGCAACTATAAATCAGTGTATGATCGACCCCTGGAGATTTGTTTATTGGGTCTACAGCTGGCATAAAATACTTTGGCCCACTTTCTGATGTTGATAGATAATCAGGAACATGTCCATACAGGTCCCTATTGTCTTCTAGGTACATTTTAAAGTGCTGGTGATGACCTATTCAATTTTAAACAATCCAGACTCAGGAGACCTTAGATCCCTTAATTAAACATGTGTGACGAAGGTTTGGGTTGAAATGGAACACTATTTAACAATATATTTTTTAAAAAAACTGCAGCATATTAATTGACTAAACCAAAGCAAGTGTGCCCACTAGATGGAGGAGACAGTCCTAAGAGTTTACTTCCCCCAGGCATAACTGGGTGGACTATCTTACTCAAAGTCACACCCAGTCATAGCTGTGCCAATTACAAACCAAATTACAAATTTGTGATAGGCAAGTGTAAAGTTTGTTGGCCATTACCCCAGACAGATGCAAATAAAGAGCCGGACAAAAGTGCTGATTGAGGGCCACTTTTATTAACTATTTAACATTAAAATAAACATTAAAATAAACAGGGACTGCTCAAACAATAGCCGTGCGGTCTAAGGGGATGCGGCTCTCTGCATAGTTCCCCATGCAGATGTTGGTTAAGGGCGTTCCCAGCCTGGCTCAGGGCATTCCTTGAACAGAGTCTTTGCCAACCCGAAGGTCAAGGTAGCCGGACACGCAGTCACTGGCTATTCCAGCCCATCTGCGCCTAGGTTTCCCATCCAGGAAAGGGGGCTCGTCAACCTCACCTCCAGAGCCGGATCAGCATCACAGGGAGGCATCCGCACTCTCAGACCCTTGCTAACTAAAGCTGCACACCAATGGCTTATCCTGCCTATATCCATATGACTCCTGCCACACGGTGAGTCAGCCTAGCACTTGGCTCAACCACCCCACTACAAAAAATTGGAGCAGTCCCTGCTGTAAGGTCACTAAGAAAACATCAGTAGCCATAGGAGACAAACGAACTCCATTGGCTCTGTATAACTCAGAATGCCTCCACCCGATTTGGGGGTGCTGAATAACCACTCCACCCATACTAAGGAGGAACAAGCCACATAAGCGTTAAGTCGCTAACGTGACACATCAACCCTCCTTTTAGCGCCCAACCACACATTTAGCGCCCAACCACGCATTTAGCGCCCAACCACACATGTCTGGGCTGCATCTGAGACCAGATGATGCGTACTCCTGGGCACCAGGCTCTCACAAAGGAGAGTTCCTCCTTGATCTACACTCTCAAGGACACTGAAGTCCTCTGAGTGAGACCATTCTCCCCCAGATGCACCAGAAGTACCTGTGGAGGCAGATTCCTTCCCAGGAACTTGAAAAAAGGCCGGCAGAAACTGCCCCCAATGTATCCCCCTCTCAGCCACCTGGTAAATGGAGGCCCGAGATCCCAGCCCAAGCTGGGTGCCAAATCCGCTGCATTCGGCCCTCTTCTTGGCCCAGAAGAGGATGGAGTGGCCAATGAGCAGGATCCGAGTCTGGATTCCTCCTACCAGGGAAAGAAAAAACATAGCCACATTAGAATGCAACAAACAGCACTCCAGGCCAAAACATCAACACCATACTAGACCAAGCCCTAACAGTCAGTCAATGGGCCGGTGGCGCTGACCCGAGCCCCTACTCTAAGCGCAGCCTGAAGGCCCAACATATACGGGATATGCCCAACAAGTTGCAACCCTATGCAGGGCACAACACCAGTAGATCTGCGCCAGCGCCAGCCAGGCTGCTTACATCACAGTTTGGGCACAAGCCCATATAACAACAAGCCAAGCTGATGCCAGCAAGGTAAGGGCTTTCACCCCAACACGCCAAACCCCATGGGTAAAAGCAAAATGCAACACGAGCTTGGGCACGTGCCCAACATAGGCCAACCTGGCTGGGAAAGGCCCAATGGCAAAGCCTCATGCAGGCAATACCAATCTTTCTGAGACAACAGGCCCCAGAACTTGGGCACGCGCCCAAACTTAGACCGAGCCCAGTGGGAAAGCTTCATGCTGGCAATGTCAATCTGGGATAACAGGCCACAGAATGCAGGCAATGCCAATCTCTCTGGGATAACAGGCCACGGAATGCAGGCAATGCCAATCTCACTGGGATAACAGGCTATGGGAAACTTGGGCACATGCCCAAACATAGGCCAACCTGGCTGGGAAGGTCAAAGGCAAAGCCACGTGCAGGCAATGCGAATCGCTCTGGGATAACAGGCCCCGGCAAACGTCTATCTGGGACAACAGGCCCTGGAAATAGGCAAAGCCAACTGCTGGCAGTACCTTCATCTATCTGGGATAACATGCCCAACAAATAACAGGGAGCCTTGACCCCCTAAACCCATAAGGTACAAAAAACCATGAAGGTATAAATCAAGGAAGCTAACACTTTCCCAACATCTGCCTCTAACCAATCTTACGGATGGCATCTGCAGGCATACCCATTAAACTAGCCTGAAGCTGCTGCCCCCAACACAAAGTGAAAGCAAACCATAACAGCTGTAGGGTAGCCTAAGCTGTGCAGGGTGGCCCTGAAGGCAACCCCAAATCGGTAAACAATAAGGGGAGAACCCTACAATTGCTACGGTAAGGGTAATACCCCAACAGTCCCAGCAGCGGGACCAACTGGTCTAACTGCGCCAAGCACATTACCAAGGAGTCCCCTGGGAACGCACCGACAGAGGCCAATCCTTATGGGAAAGGTCCACAGGGAAAGTTGACTGCCGGCACCACCTACTGTCAACTGGGACAACAGTCCCTTAAAAATGATGGGGAAGCCAGCCCTGGCAATACACAGGCTCTTAAAGCGAACTGCTGGCCCAACCCTTGTCCATCTATGATAAGAGCCCCCCCCCCCCCCCCCCAAAAAAAAAAGAAAATTAATGATAAAGCCAACCACTGTTGATACCTCCAGCTACACCCATAGGCCTTGGCAAAAAATTACCCCATAGGTAAAACAAACTGGAGCCGAAACTCAAACATATTGTCCTCCTAACCCAGGTTAGAGGTGTCAGACTACCTTGCGTCCCATCCTAAAATAAGAGTGACTGGCATGCCCATTGCACTGGGTGCACCTAAGGTCACAGCAGACTACTACCTACCTCGTTTCCCCTATGGGATATCCCTCAGATTGAAAGGCCACAAAGACCACTTAAAAGTCTCACACAGCGGCAAGAAGTTGATGAACTCCAAACAGCTGAAAACCACCCATCCTATACTTACAAATGCAAATATGCAAAGCTGCCTGCAAAAGCAGATAAGGTAGCAAAGCCACTGATGAGCCTTATCCTCATTATGTCGTCCGAAACTCCCACCATGGTGATAACAAATACTGATGTTAATGCAAAATTACAAGGTGCCATAATAGCCATAATTGCCAGACACGAAGGGAGAGGGACCACCACAAGCTAACTGTTCCACTAAGCTCTGCTGTGGACAAAACCATGCATCTACTAATTGCTGATGTGCTTAGAAAAATACCGAAATCGCCTGATAAAGGCAGGAACGGCAGCCAAACTTTAATTGAATGCATAGCTCTCTGGAAGCTAAACCCCTCAGCGGGCATTTCTTACACTCATTAAGATGAAGATACATAACCAAAGATGCCTGAGAAAGGCATCTAAAGTGGCAGAGCCCCCACTGAGCTTCATACACAGGAGTATAAATCCTACCTTACCCAAGCAAGTACATCAACCCCAAATTCTATTGCCTGTCCTTCAGTTAATCCATACTGACTAGATAGCCACTCATTTGTTCACTACAGATATGAATGAATATCAGAGGAAAGTATTTGCTAACCTGTCACAAAAGGATTGGGCCAGCATAGAGTTTAAAACTCCTTAAGATAAGCTCCCCTTCAAGTGATATAGATGTGGGACATAATTAATGCACCCACTAACCAAGTTAGCCCCGATACCATATGTATATATAGCTGCAAAGAGCCCTTTAAACCAGCATATAAAGCGCCGGAGCCCACATTAGGCGTAATGCTGCAGCTGCAGATGAAAACCCCAATTATGTGCCATACCAGAAGATATAAGCATGCCTGAGCAGAAAAGTTGCCTGCAAACCATACCCCTAAAATAACTGTGCAGCCAGAAGCTTATTGCTCAACATGAAACTAGGCCTCACTGTGCGAGAGCCACACCCTCTGTGGGTATAAAAGCAAAATAAATGAGTAGCAAAGCAACAATCATATAATGTGCAAGTAGTAGAGAATATATATAATTAGTTAAATTGCTCAATATATAATCAATGAATACAAATAGCCCGAAGTAGCACAGCCACAATCGAGCGTATTGCTACTCATAAGACTATACGGGATAAAAGTGGTTGTGAATCTGCGTAATTATACCAGTTGTCCACCAACAGGGTCAACCCATAGCAGAGCCACTCGCAGTCTGAGCCCCCCATCTGTGGACAGGAACCGCACATCCCTTGGTTACACACCACTAATAGGCGACGTGTGAAAGTGGAAGTGAGCGTGCCTAAGTAGAAAGTTGCCTGCTAACCAGGCACTAAAAGTAGCAAGTCCACCCTAGGGCCTATTGCCCATAAAGAGGCCAGATCCACCAGGATAATAGCCACCTCTTCATCCCCAAATGCGTGGAATATGCATAACTATCAACACGCAATATCAAATTACATAATCTAAAACTTCAAGCTGGCATGTGCATACAGCACCCCAGAAGGCTAGGCCCTTCTATGTGCCATAGCCACCCACGCTGTCCATACTACAGACGGGAACAGTATTTAACCCCAAAACACCGCCCCAGTAAACTAGTATTACATTAAAGCCTATGATTTGTCCCTGATGCATAGAGCCTACTAAATGTTAAGGCAATCAGGGAAATTGAGATGTAGCTAACTGATGCTCCCACAGCAAGGATGAAGTTGGAAAATGAATACGCGGCAGAAATGTATAGGCTGCATAAAGCAAGAACCGATAACAGTGACCAAACGTCCTCACGCCAACAACAAGGCTTGGGAGGACACCGAACCTACAGCCTAAGACCCGAAGAGTTGGGGGGCAGGGCTAACCCCAGAAGCCCCAAAGCAGTCAAAATACCTGGTTGCCACACAATTAAACAAGAACCAGGCCCCAACTTCAACATCCTCCGAGTCATTAACTAACCCTAACCTCTACACCGACCATGGAGGAGGGGGACACCAAGGCCTCTTTCCCCTATTTCCAGGCCCTTGTACCCATAACACAATGTAAAGCCACCCACTGGGCAATCCACCTCACACCCTGTGTGTACTCTTGTTTTCACCAAAGGATACCACACAGCCGGCAGATGTCCAACCGATGCAGTAGTGGAGGGGGCTGTACAAAATTTCCATTCTAAACTGCAACCACTGCCTAAAACAAATTCCCCTAATGGGCAAATCTATATCTAGTTGGCCCATAGGCCACCCCTTACCCCGATACACGGGAGTGGAGGAGGGCCAAGACCTACTCTCTAGCAATTGGAGGGGGGAGTGACCTCCAGCCCCTAAGGCAAATGCAGCCCACACCTCCGTAGAACTCCCAGAAAAGCAAGGGAGGGGGAAAGTTCTGTTCCCCCCACGCACCCCCAGTCTCAACCCCAAGGGCGAAAAGCACCCCCAGCAACCCCCTCCGCCCACTCTAAGCCAGAGGGGGGGTCACGTCGGGCTAATATTCTAAGCACAAAAAAGCATGTGGCAGGGAGGAAAATGAAGAGGCTCCGTCCCTGACGCTTGCTGGAGCCTGACTGATCTTCCCCGGGCAGAACAAGCCCAGTAACAGCCGTGCTCCACCCCCCAGGTCCTGCAGCATCCAATGGCTGCAATGCATTTTGCTCGGGCTCCACAGCAGTCTGCAGAAGGGTAAAGTGAACCGGTGTTGCGATGTGCACCAGCTCCATTATGAGGAATCAAGGGATCATCAAGCAGATGGTATGTTTGACTCAGGAACCCAAGAAACCCCAAGGTTCTTTGGATAACACTTTGAGAGACACCAAGCTAGAGAATTCCCCAAGTATGTAGAAGATACTGTTATGATGTTGTTTCACATCCAAATCAAAAGACATGTCAGTGAAGTTTCCACTGGAAGGGAATGACTTTTGTAGGGTTTGTGCAGCATCATTCTATGCAGAAGCTTCCTAAAGTTGGCCACCCCTACATAAAAATGGGATGCATTAATTTTTTTAAATATTCAACATCCCGAGACTGGGGTCAGTAGGGAGTGCGGGGGTACAAACTGCATCTGGTGACATCACACAGGAAATGGCACCAGTAGCAGTCAAAATTCTGAAAACCTTGGTTTTTATAAATAATACCATCATCGAGGCCAAAGTGATTAGGAACTTGTAAACCACTATCCGAGCCTGAGCATCAGTAACAAATGTATAATTATCTATCACCAATATATCAGAACATATTAAACATGGGACATTCGATGGATCTCGGTGCAAAGCAGCAACTGCTAAAGCTGTCAACGTCTGGAACAGATCCACAATTACAACAAATCAAAACTGACAAAGAAGCTAATGTGCACTATATGATATATACTTTTTTTGCTGACTTGCACTCTGAAAAAATGAGCTTGCGATGATGTGCTGTGACACAGAATAACTGGGAGAGGACGTGATGTGTGAAGAGGGGACAGCAGAGACTCTACTCCATCCTGAAGAACTTTTAGAAGATTCAATGTGATTTGTTGATCATATTTGCTGGGCTCAGCATGAATTAGTTTAACAGCTCCATTCACTGTAATCCTCACCCCCCCCCCCAAAACAGTGTGACACTTAACATGGTATAAGAAAAGCTGAAAAATTTTGTGTCTATCTGAATATTTCCATGTTTCTTTATTGCTTTGGATGCAAATATTTTTAATACTGCTATTTTTGGAATGGCAACAGTAGTTTAGCCACAATATATGCTTCAGAAGGATTGGCATACATCCTGAGCAAGGTCAGGGGCAAAGGTCATACATACAGCAAGGTCGGGCAAATAGGATTGCTCTGATTATACACGTCTGGGTTGGTGAGGCCAGATAAACTCCCTGGCAGGACCAAGTAAAGATCACTGATGGGCTTCACCTGTAAGGTCTACACTGTTCTGCTATATCAAGACTAGAGAGGGTAACTCAGGCCACGTCCAAGGGTGCGTTGGATAGAGTATGTGATACCTGAGTAAATGGGCAAGGCAGATGTTACTATCATTTTTCTCCAGATTTTTTGCCCAAATCCTTGTGACCCTTTATCCCAACCCTGTGGTTATTTTGGAGGAGAAGTTAAACCACTTCCAAATACTGCAGATTTATTTTGCTTACTCTGTAACAAATACCCCCACCCAAGTTCTGCTCATTGCCAACATAATATGATATGATATATTATCAAATGCAACATAATATGATGTGATATTATCAAATGCAGAGATTAGATCAAAAATTCAGATCAATTAAAAATGTAAGGAAAAGGTGTTGAAAACTGGGATATAAATTATGTCATGTATAAATCCATAGGCCTGAAACAGAAAAGTTACAATGCCTTACAGTGCAATCCTAAGCATGTCTACGCAGAAATAAGTCCTGCATGGTTCTCCAATTAATACCTACAGCCAAATCTCACAGATGGCTAACTGCACTTACTGAAATTCCTACCTTTAAGCAATTGTTAAAGGTGCAGGATTCCTAAAGTTGGCCACCCCTTCTGTAGTACATAAGAATGGGATGCATTATTTTTTAAATATTCAACAGACTAACCCTACAATCCAGAGTAACTACAGGAGCACATAAGAGACATTACGTGTACCCATAGTTACTGCATCACCTAGTGAAAACCTATGGGAAATTCATATTGCAATCCAGAGCAAATTGTTCTTACACCGGAGCAAGGACCCCCCGTAGTTACTCTGGATTGCGCCCTGAGACCGGTGTCAGTAAGGATTTCAAGGGTACAAACTGCATCTGGTGTCACCCCAGTGGAAATGGCACTAGCACCAGTCAAAATTCTGAAAACCTTATAAATAATACCATCATGTCATATATCAGTGGAAAGATAAAACAGAATGTAATGAAACTGTGTTGAATTATTTATATTCTATCAAATGTTTTGGCCAATTAAGCAGAAAATACAACTGCCTCATGGAACAAAAAGCAGATTTCTTTAACTCAAAATTGTTCCAATGGTCATTGAGGTTTTATTATGGCACAACAAAGAACCAATAGGGTATTAGCATGAGTCAGAGCTAACTCCTATGCCAGTGTACTCAGAGCTAAGCTTCTTTATAGTAAATGTGGCTTACTTCCAGGACAATGGATAGGATTGCAGCATCACTCTCATTTCCATTTATCTGAGCTAGTATTAGAATTCTTATTAAGTTGCATGTGTCATCAAGTTGGCTGTTGCTTTTTTGTTGGTTGCTAATTTGTTTAGTGTTATCGATTAAAATAAATAAATAAAGTTAATGCGGTTAAAGATGCCAGTGCATCTAGGCTGTGTGTACTGTATTGTAATTTATGTATGATCTGGTCCAAGTGGAGGTCCATCATGGTAGTGATGCAACAGCACACACTACTACATTAATTACAATCCAGAGTAACTATGGGAAGACATAAGAGGCACTTACTCTGGATTGCTCTATGCATTTCCCATAAGTTTCCCATAGGTGGCACCATAACTATCGGTGTAAAAGGTCCCATAGTTACTCTGAATTGTAGCATAAGATTCTTTTCTGTTTTTTAATTTTTTTTAATAAATGCAGATTCACACTTGTGCATAGATAGAAAGCACAGTACAAAAAAGCAAACAATAAGAATTTACATATGCATGTATTGAGTTGATGTTTCACAGTGTTTTATATATGCAGGGATGCATTTGCGCATCAATTAAACACTACTTATTAATGTGCGTACAATCAAGAGTCAGATATTACTGCTTTTCAGTGTTTTATTAATCAGCTGTGCACGTTAGCAACGTGATGGGGGAGATGTAAATGACATAATGAAGTGAAAGCTTTGGTAAACTATTTTTTTTATCACCCAGAATCAATTTCAGGCATTCTAGCTAAACTGAAAACCAGCGATCAAAAATTTGTGTCAATCTCAATATCGTGCATGAGTACAATGGTGCAGATGTATTTCTGCATATACAGATGCGTATCTCTTTGAACAGCCTTTGTGTTATATTCATGTGGTTCTTCTTTCAGTTCTTTTCTTCAATCCAGTTACTGTATTCCTTCATGCCAGAAATAGCTTTCAACTCTTCTTTGATCTTGAGTGCAGCATCGCATAAGGCCGGTTTTGTGTGTCCAACGTCTGTTCACTGAAGTACAGACCAATGGTTTCCTTGTCCTTTATAAAGAAAGTTAACAGCTTGTAGTACAGCTTTACAGTTACAATTTGGTAGACAAGGAACAGAGGAGGTCTTTGGGGCTGAAACTGAATGATGGTCATGATGCTGGGAGTTTTGGTTCATTTGCTTCTGCATCATCACAATAACTTGTCTGCATCCCTTCTTTACCAGTCACCCATATATGATCTGGAATACAATGGGCCACATTTACTGACTGATAACCATTGATGTGATAACCAAATGATAACCATTGATTCATTTGATTCAATTGAGTCACTTTAAAATGCTGTGGGTCCTATCTACATAATCACAGCCCCCTTAAGGAATGGAATGAGGGGTAAGCAATGGAACAAGGGGGTTAACATGCTCCACCACACTGGGGCAATACTACCCTGGCTTGGAGTAGATGCTAGCATCTCTCAGCAAACCGAACTTTTCAGCAAACTGAACAACTGAATTCGACCCCTACCCTGGAAGTTGGGTTGATGATGTGTATTGTTCTGCCCACCTTAGCCCCAGTTCAGAAAAACTAGCATAGGGGGGCACTTCATGGGCAGGAATGGAAGTAACAAGGCCTGTTGGGTCAAGAATTGTGGAGGAGGTTGGGGAAGGAAGGGGTACATCCAGCAGCAGTCATATATGCTAGATCTTATTCCTTCGTTTTAAAACCTCCCATCCATTTTCTGTCCTTATGTGCATACCACCAAAATGGCATATATCTAAGGACACCCATGCCAATTCTTTTCCACAAACTAGGACAGGATACTTGCCAGGGTGTGAATGCAGTCTGGAACCGACTACATTGGCAATCTTAACCATGGTGATCAGAAACCTACTGAGAGGTAAGTAAAAAATATCTTAATTCCTGCAGACTGACCTGTCACCCCCCCCCCCCCAAAATAATGTGTAGCACAGCTTATATTGTCATGGCTATGTGCTTTAAGGTGGTTGGGGATAGCATTGAGTAATCCACTTCTTATTAGATATTTCTAGTGTATGCCTGTCCTGGTTGGAGTAGATTAGGGATGTTCAAATGTTTTGGTATGAAGGCTACATCATGTGTCTGACACTGTGATGGGCACCAGAAAAATTATTTATATTTCAAATTTGAATAAATGTACATATAAGAGTGTATACAGTGGTGCCTCACGTAACAAATTTAATTCGTTCCGGAGGCATGTTCTTTACATGAAACATTCTTTATGTGAAGCGGATTTTCCCATAGGAAATAATGGAAACTCAGACGATTGGTTCCAGAAACCCAAAAATATTCATATAGAAATAATAACTGGATGTAAAAATGATGACAAAACACTGGGATTGAATTCAAAACATGCATTCAATATGCATGATCTTATGAAGTCTACTTAGGCTGCAGTCCTAAAGACACTTTCCTGGGAGTAAGACTCATTTAACACAATGAGGCTTACTTCTGGGTAGACATGGATAAGAGGCTGCAATCCAAGACACCTTCAAAGTGTCTCCCCACTTTCTCCTTCTCTCCATCCTGAGCCTCTCTCTCCCCTGCTCCTTTCTGGGAAGCCCTGAGCTGCTTCCCTCTTCTCCACTGCTCTTCTCTCCCTCTGCCCTGCGGATGCCCAGCCACAGGAGGAACAGCACAGAAGTGTTGCTTTCACTATGGGCAGGTGCGCTAGGCAGCCCTGACGCTTTTTAAACAAGCTGCCGGCCAGCGCGTCTGCCCCAACTGCCAACAAATGTTTTCTTTACATGAAGCACTTTCTATACAAGGCTTGCTTGTGGGTTGGTTCAGGAGTTCTTGACATGGGCTTTCTTGAGGCTCGCCATGGACCGCATCTGACCCCAGGGCTGGGATTTGAACACCCCTGGAGTAGATGTCTGAGTCCATGTTTGATGTTGTTTTTGGAGTTTCAGTTTTGGATTGGTGTGACTTTCGTAATAGATTCTCAATGTCCTTTGTGCATCCCCCACAAAAAAATGTAAGCCTGGTGCCCTTTGAAGCTCTTTGAGTGTTCCAGCATATGATCAACACAGAATGATTGCCTGTCAAAAGTTCTGCCCTCCATGCTGAACTCCAAAACAGTCTTAAGGTTATCCTCTCAATTTGAGCAGGCGTACTTGGGCTAGTAGGTGGCTGCAATACTGTTTTGACACACATGACATATCTTGTAGAATTGGATTTGCACTTCCTCCATTTTCGGGGGTAGTGATGGTGCTGTGGTGGAGCCGTGATGCTTCTCTACTTCCCTAAGGAATGCAAGGACAAGGCTCTAATCAACAACCTCCAGCAGATGTTTTCACACCAAGGGAATCAGAAACAGTGTAGTGTTGATGTAGCAATTTTGCAAAAGCTTTTGGCTGGTTAATGATGAACAAAACTGCAAATTGCCTTTGAAGCTGCCTTTGAAGACATTTATGTGGCAATCAGGACAGAAATGATATAAATAAGCTCCCTGGTTTATACAATGTCTGTTTTGACACCAGAATTAATTTTCTAAGGGCTGAAATACTACTCTGAATATGATGGACTAATAACAGTCATCATGGATTCCAATGTGGCGGCTGTATGCATTGCTTGCAAGATTAGAGATAGGCTTTTAAAACATTTTCCCGGCATCTCTCCATGAAGCACATGAGCACAATCCTAACTATGTCTACTCAAAAGTAAGTCACATTGTTCAATGGATCTTTCTCCCAGGAAAGTGTTGTTAGGATTGCAGATCATGTCTGTCACTTGTAATACTGTGGTTCCTTGGAATCTGTAGGGTATCTATCCATTTCAGGAATCTCCTTTCAGCGGATATTGAAATCCGCTAGTGCCAGCAAACCAGAATCTGGTGCCAGCAAACCAGAATTTCCTTCCAGTTATAGCCAGACAGCCTTCTGATCTACCTTCTGGTACTTCCTCTGAGGTCCTCCTGTTGTTGGTTTGGCATCACCCGTTCAAATCAATGGGTGCTGAGACCACTCATAATAAAGGCCCACTATGAGTTTCCTACAGTACCAAAGTCATGAATGAAGGTTACTTTTTGCCCTACAAAAGGTATAGATTGCAGCTATTGGAAACAGAATACAGTCATGTTTCTCAAAATGATCCGCTTAGCTGGGTCACAAGCCAATTTCAGGTGTCTCCATTCATTTCAAAGGCATTTTATTTGCAACGTATTAGACTATAGTATCTGACATTCTATTCTATATAAGATTCTATAGTATAGAATGTTACCGGTATGTACTTTAACAGGCTTCTATGTATATGGTTTTAACAATAATGGAACTTACACTTGGAATAATGGAACTTACACTTGGGTAACTATGAATAGATTTGCAGCCTTTGAGATTTTTGGGTAATTTTTATAAGCAGATCAACTGCGTGGGAACGTTAGGAGAATTTTTTCTTCATTTTAAATATATTTTAAAACTTACACTTAATTTACCTTATTGAGTACATTTGGTTTTGTCCTAGGTGGATGGTTAAAATTTAAAAAAAATTAAAATTTGTTAAATTTTTTCCTGCTTGTGTTAAAAATTTTCCTGCTTGATGATGTCACTTCCAGCCATGATGTAACTTCCAACTTAGTTACATCACCTCCAGTGTGTCCCCACAGATTGTCATTCTTGAAAAAGAGGATCCTGTTACTATAATATTTGAGAACCACTAGAATAACTACTACTCGAACTACTGGAATTTAAGTGAAAAGTCCAGTTTAACAAGACTGTTACATCATTCAGCTTAAATTCACAGCCCTTATTTTTGCTGTTCGAACTATAATGTCTGTGATTAAACAGGTGGCTTGACCAAAAAAAGAGCAGCGACAAAATGTCAGTATACATGAAGCCCTAATTATTACTGAGGAAGCTAGAGGTAGCCGATGTGTCAAGAAAAAGCATTTCAAAAGAGTGGCTAAGAGTGGGAATAAAGAAAGGATGCTCCCCCAAAGCATCAAAAGTAAAAGAAAAACACTCTAGAAAGAATGCAATTATTTAAACACAGATTATTGCTGTCCATCTTCATTTGGAAGTCAGTGTATCTATTATCTTTATCTATTTAAAGGTGCCCTGGAAAAATGTTCATGAGTCTTATAATGGAGTTTTTAAAAAGGATGAATATAGGTGGAAATAACACACGGTGCAGCTTATCATATTTATGGTTCGCTAGATGCAGAAAGTGTATTCTTTCTGCACATTTTAATTGGTGCAAGAATGCATATGTATTTAACCAGGTTTTAGATTTTTAAAGTTTTCTATATTATTTAAATTTTTTGACCTAAATCCGATAATTGATTTTTTTAAAAATCTGATTTTAAGGAGGAAATTTTGGTTAAGAATATTTAATTGAATTTCCACCTTTCTTTGTTATCCTTACTCCAAAGTACTCAGGGTGTTGTAAATGGTTTCTTCCCTTCTTTTGTCTGCCAACGTTTAAGGTGGTGAAGCTGAAAGAAAGCGATGAGTCCAAGGTCTCCCAGAAAGGTTCACATTGTTTTTCCTATTCAAACCATTGAACATTGATCTTCCCATTCAAACCACTGTCCCACAATTTTTTCTTGCCATGGCATACAAACATATGATGTCATGTAAAATGGGCTGTGCCTATTTATAACAAATAAATCTTTGCAACACATTTGGGTAGATTAGTCTTTGGGGTGGACAAACATCTGCAGTTAAACCACATTTTGCTATTTGACATATAACATGTGGCTAAATAAAGTATGTTGGTAGAGCTCCTTTTTGAATTATAATTAACAGAAATGGTACCATAAATAAGAAATCTCTAAATATGGGTTGTCTGGAGAAGGAAGAATCCCACCTCAAACCTCCACTGCCTTGTGGCTTACCCATCTAGGGGAAAGGCTTCAGGAGTCAACCTCAAGGCAAAATCCAGAGCCAGAATCCTGGAAGCAGTTTGTGACTGTGTACAATCATGTTCTGGTAACTCCTGCGACGCAGCTGGAACCAATTGTATTGGCTCCGCTCTTCCATTGGACTATTTCAGTGACATGGAGAGGGGGGAGTTGCTGCTTGGGTAACAGTCTATCCTCCGTATTAATCTACCCAGGCAATCGTGCTCTAGAGAGGACACTCAGAGCATGATACCATAGTCTTTTGAGACTGAAGGATGCCAATGCCAATGCCATGCCAAGTTTTATAATTTATCAAGCATAAACTGAGAATCAACTGGAGTAAAACATAAATTTAATGATCACAGTTAATAAATATATTAATTTAAGTACTTCTTAAACATGGCAGCTCTCAAACATCTCTCTTGCAGTTCTCAAACTACTGAAGTCAATGATATATGGTAGTGCTAGTCTAGGCAGTCTAGCAGTCTAGTCTGCCTGTTAACCAGCAGGCCAGGGTTTGATTCCCGGGTTGGCCCCACAAGACAGGGTGAGCTCCTGTCTTTAGCCCAGCTCTGCAACGCCAGCTGGATCCAATCGTATCGGCTCTGCCTTTCCATTAGACTAATTCAGTGATGTGGAGAGGGGGGATTTGCTGCTTGGGTAACAGCCTATCCTCCATAACAATCCAACCCAGGCTTTCATGCTTCACATGCAGTGTATGCAGCGCTGAGCACGATACCATAGTCTTTCAAGACTGACGGAGGCCTGCTTTTTTTAGTCCAGGCAGTGCAGCATGTGGGGCATGGCCTAGAATGGTGCAATTATAGAATGGCCAAATCCAGACCTAGATTTATCTAGGCCAAATCTAGGTCAAATCATGGCCAAATCATGGCCTATCCAAATCTAGGCCAAATCATGGCCTAGAATGGCCAAATCCAAACCCCGTTTCCAGGGCAGACATGCCCCCTCACAGCTTCTCTGACTAATCAGACCATCCAGAGTAACTACGGGTGCACTTAAGAGACATTATGTGCACCCATAGTTACTGGACCACCTAGTGAAAACCTATGGGAAATTCATATTGCAATCCTGAGTAAATTGGTCTTACACCGGAGCAAGGACTCCACGTAGTTACTCTGGATTGAGCCCTTAGACCACTTAAGGAGCAGGTGTAAATCTGAGTAGATCTACTGGGACCCATGAGAAGCCAGTGTAAAAATGGAAAAGAAACTAAGTCCTAGGCCAGCCTAAGCACCACACTTGCCTCTCAACCTCAGAAGACAGCACAACTACAACAGCCCAACTCAGGATTCAACACAACTACACTAGCCCACTCCAGCAGCTAATGTCTTGGCACTACAGATTCTATAGTGGTTCCATGAACCACATGACAAAAATGGATGTGGATGTTCCCAGCTTTTCTTTGATCCTGTCCCCCATTTATCTGGGGTGCCTGCATGGGGGGGGGGGGTATTGCTCTCTTTGGTCTCCAAGACCACCTGCCCTTTCCATCATGCCGCAGCCGTTACTGGTTGCCAAGGTCTCCTGGGCTTCTTCATATGGCAGGCACCACAGCTGTTCCTTGTTCTGTGTGATCGGAGGCAGGTTTCCTCAGGAGCAAGCCCTCCCCAGGTGCCACTTACTTGGTCCTCAGCAGGTGTTAGACATTACTTAGAGATCTCTAGCCCTGTGGATTTGGCCTAAGTGTCAGCTCTGTATATGCTTAATTTAGGCTGCCATTCTCTTCAGTCTAAGTCAGGTTTGGCCACCTATTATACACTTTAAAACACATGCACACACAAAAAAGATGCCTAGATTTGGAAAAAGTACCACTAATTTGACAAGAATGACAGTTTTGATATAATGCCTGGTTCCCTAGAAGATCCTCCTGACTAGCAGATTTGGACATATGGGAGGGGAACAAGGGTGAATAAACTTGTATAATATTTTTTCCAAGTGTCAGCATATATGCTTCACTGAGAAATATTAAGTGATTCAACTTCAAACACATCCAATTCAAGAGGAAGGGCTTGTAATGGGTAATTGATGACCACCTTTCAACAAATGATGTATCTGTGAACTATATTAAATCCACAGTCCAATGCATTTTTCAGCACACCATAAAGATCTTCCCAATCTTCACAATGCATATTTCTTATTCGGGTACATGCTCAAATATATCCTTGTGACATCTATGAACAAAAAAATCTGTGCAACTTTCCATGCTGAAATGTTCACATCCATTTTCAGATTTCTTTTTTAAATCCCTACACTAATAGCAGTGTTTCTCAAATAGTGGAGTGGTGGTGGACCCATTAAGTGGTCACAAATCAATTTCAGGTGGGTCCTCGTTCATTTCAATATGGTTTTTATTTTTAAAATATTAGACTTGATGTTACATCACATGGTCACATGGTATGTGGCTGCATTTGTGGAAATGTTAAATCTGTACCCTTAATGAGCATTTGACAATGATAGTTAATAGTGCTTACTCCCCAAGAGGTGTAGATAGGATACCAGTTTTTGAGCTGTTAGGGGATTATTTGTTGTACTTCAAGTTAAAAAAATTAAACTAAACTAATATTGATTTAATCAATATTACTTCATTGATATAATTTTTGTTTTATAAGTTTTTTTTTTAAAAATTCAGCTTCATATCACTTCTGGCCATGACATCACTTCCAGGTTAATAACATCACTTCCAGTGGTTCCCAACAGATTGTCATTCTAAAACGTGGGTAATGGTGATAACTATATTTTATTTTATCAACTATTGTTTTTTTCATACCTCTGAATTATAATCAGTTAGACAAGATGCCACAGATTAATTACAGGAATACTTATGGCTTGTGGTTAGAGAACCCACTTTAGGAAATAACATTGAAATGCTTTACATAGAATTCCTTGGTAAATCATTTACCAGATGCAACAGGCAACCTCACATTTAGTCACAGTGCACACACTGAGCACAGTGATCTGATTCAATATAAAACTGTGCTTTTGATTACAAACTATTGTGTTTTTCTTTCTTTTTAATCAAAAGCACAATTTTATATTGAATCTTTTAAAATGGATTATAAAGATATTACTTGGGGTAAAACCCATCGGTTACTGAATATGAGATTTTTTTAAAAATCTACTCTTATAAAAGTAAAACTAATACAGTAGTTTAGAAAAATGATACCATGGTTGCTCAAAATTGGATGTGATGCAATGCTACTCTTCCCCAGATTTGCGGGAATGAGGAGAAAAACACAAGGATTGGGTCTGGTTTAATCAGAAGGGGCTCATTTGTTCTTTGCTGCTTCTGAAAGCAGAACTAGAACCAATGGGTACAAACTGCAAGAGAGGAGATTCCGGTTGGATATCCGGAAAAAATTCCTGATGGTGAGGGCAGTTCAGCAGTGGAACAGATTGCCAAGGGAGGTGGTGGACTCTCCCTCACTAAGGACCTTTAAGCAGAGGCTTGATGAGCACCTGTCGGGGATGCTCTAGGGGGATTTCCTGCTGCAGGCAGGGGGTTGGACTAGATGACCTACTAGGTCCCTTCCAACTCTAAGATTCTATGATTCTATGATTCTAATCCTGAATGCATATTTTTATCTATAGCTCTGAAAACAAAATACCCTGGTAAATCTGGAGCTCTGTAACTCCCAATCCTAACAAATATCACTTATATGCTGCAATCCTAAAGACACTTTCCTGGGAGTAAGACCCATTGAACACAATGGGGAGTAGACATGGTTAGGATTGTGCTCAAAGAGATTTATTTAACTTCCCTCAAATTCCTATAGGAGAACTTTCTAAATCCCCCTCAAATACCACTTCACTCAGTGGCGACTAGAGATGTGTCAAACGATACATCTGGGAAATTCTGAAATGTTATCAGAAATGTTTGAACTTTACTCTGATGTGCTACAGATGTTTTGCCTGAGCAGGATTCAAAACTCAGTGGCAGATCTAATGATCAGAAAATCCTTTGGGAAGGCTGAGTATTGTTCCTTTCTTCTCTTGTCTGGCCTGAGAAGACAGACATGGTCTGTGTTGCTTCTTATCACTACCTTTCGTATTGCTCAGGGTAACCAGATGCCAAACCCAAAATTCCTGAACCCCAAGGCCAAAATTCCTAATCCCAGGCCAAAATTCCTACCTGCTTAAAAAAATTGACAAAAAATGTATTTTTTTGTTTCTGTTTTCTGGTTTTTGACAATAACTTTTGATTGGAAGGAGATATCTCAAAACTGATTTTTGCCTTGGATTCTGCTCTTCAATACGAATCCAACGACATATGGCATGATGGAGTACTGTGCACTACTGCAAAGTTTCAAAATGAAGCCAAAATGTAGGACAATGAAGCCAAAATGTAGGACACCCGGACAGGAGGCTAAAAATCCGGACAAATCCGGGTTTTTCCGGTCATATGGTCACCTTGCCTATTGGTTGAATACTTTTAGGATCTCCAGGTGCAACTAAATGTGCCATTGGGAGATCTGCAATCACGATAAAAAATTTCCCAATGGAAATTGTCCCTCCTTTCCCAAACCTGACATTTGTCCCATGGGGAGAAAACATATAGGTATCCATAGGGTATTTTATAAAATTTTGTTTCATATAAGAATGGGCAGTCTAATTCTACCTAACTTCCTATGTGTCCATGCAGTGGTGCCAACATGGCATTTGCTGTAACCCATGGGAGTTATGGGCTAATGTTGACAAACCATGGGAGAGTTTTGGCCTCTTAAAGTCTATGTGATGTAAGGGACCTGAGCCCTTGGTAATGCTGGGATAATTCTGTGTTGACCTGTGAATGTGGATCAGGTCCAGAAAGGGGTTGGGATTTGGCAGGTGTGGTTGTTGCCAAACCTACCCCTTCCCAAACCTAATCTACACTACTTTTTTACCAATACAGCAATAGTTCTTGGATTTTTACAGACCCAAGATAGGTCACAGAAACAAGCTATCAGAAGACCCCATTTTCATTTACTTACAAGCAGAGTTCCTACAATTAATGTTCTATGAGGGCCATACATTTTTGACACCCCCATATTACAAAATTATTTAATTATTATCAGTATTTTTAATACAATTATTAAATATATTAATTAATATTTTATACTACTGTTCCTCTAAAGAGCTCAGGATGGTATGCATGTTTCCTCCCCTTCTTTTGTCCTTACAACAACCCTTTAAAGAAGGTGAAGCTAAGAAATAGTAACACACTGCCTTGTGGAGCACTTGTTGAGTTCGACTTTAACTGGATTGGGACCATTGGTGGCTTTGCATTTCTCTGTGCCTGACCTGAACAGGAGCCAAGGCACATTTGCTTACTTGCGAGGAACTGTGTCTGACTAGCTCAGTTTTGCTTTTCATAGATTTCAATGCAATTACAAGGATTGCCTTTCTGAGGTGTTATGTGAGGGCTTTGTTCATTGGATCAGGACCATCCTGGAGCCATTGGATTCCTCTCAGTCTGCTCTTTCCAGTGGACTAAGGCTGGAATCCTAAAAACACTTTCTTGGGAGTAAGATCCAGTGAACACAGTGGGGCTTACTCTTGAGTAGACATGGATAGGATTGTGCTCTAAGGCACGTTCGCCTACTCACATGATATGTGAGTATGCATGATATGGCTCACTTTCACTTTCAATAGAGCTCAATGCATTTTTGCTTTTTAGTTTTTGGCTGTAACTTTTGATAGGAAGGAGATATTTCAAGATATTTTCCACTGGACAATACAAATGCAATGATATATAACATGATGGGGTTATGCCAAACCTTCACAATTCTGTGATGTTGTTCACCCCTTAAGTTGTCACCCCTCAGAGGTGGTGCCCAGGGTGGACTGCCCCCCACTAACAATGCTACTGCTCATAATAGCTGTGTCTCCCAAAACATGGCTAGTTTGTTTACAAAAGGCAACACTTAAATCTCCAGACAACACTTAAATCTCCATAGGCCATCCATTGGGTCTCCTCATACCCTTCATTGGGTCTCCTTACACCTGTTTTCTGGTGTAAGTTCAAGGTGCCTTCCAGGTTGGATACAAGCCAAAAAGTGGGAATAGGATTTTGGTATGCTTTGCTGCTACTGTTGATGCCTTTCCCTTCCTGCCACAGTGCCACACCAGTCAGCCTTGGAGGGAGCCTCACCATGTCATTCAAGGACACCCTCACCTTCTGAGCCATTCCAGGAGTGGGGAGCAAAATGAAGGCATACAGGAGGAGCTCCTTGCATGTTGTGGTGAGGCTCCCTTCAAGGCAAACTGCTCCTACCCCCTCTAGCTACACCACCATACTGCCACATCCATAAACAGAATTTAAAATATTAAATTGCTAGACATCACTGTTAATACCAAGAAAGCTTAGGGCAAAATCCACAGTAACTACGGGGAGTCCTTGCTCCGGTGTAAGAACAACTTACTCTGGATTGCAATATGAATTTCTCATAGGTTTTCACTAGGTGGTGCAGTAACTACGGGTGCACGTAAAGGCTCTTACGTGATCCCGTTACTCTGGATTTGGGGCTAGTCACAGTGGTGAATACTCTTCCAGTAGATGCCAACTTATTCCAGCTGTTTAAAAAATTGTTGACACATATTGTTGCCTACTGGAAACATTAATGACCCCCTTTTCAAGAACCCGGAAAAAGATTGAATTTGTGAATTGACTGCAACCTAAAAGTTTTCAAGGATACAAATACAACAGTTGCAATATGTGAATTGCATTTTTTTTTAAAAAAATCAGTATAATGTTTTCCCCTGTGGAAACAAAATTTGTCCTTTTCTATTAATAGGACAGGAAAAAATACAAATAGAAGGATAGTTAGGAACACCCAGAGGGCATCTATATGCCGGTACAAATCTCAAGAACTGCTCTTTTGCACTCCTAATAATCAGTTAACAAGGGGAATCAATGTCTAGCAGGTACAATGTTTAAAAAAATGGAGAGATTCTCTGCCACCAGGACTGCAGAGTGGAACCGACCCCTGGGGTTTGGGCAGCTAACACCCTGCCAGCAAGTCTAATTGGACAGCAGGAGATCCTTGAGATGGAAGATTAATGAGCTTCATTGGCAGAATACACCAGATTCCCCCAGAGGGTGAAGAACTATAAACTGACATCAGGAGGAAGTGTAAGGGGGAGCAAAGGACATGAAAACTGCAAACCCTAATTTAGTTGCTCCTTGGAGAACTATTGACTGCTTAAAGCTTCAAAATTTTCTATTCTTGTAGGATTAAGTGTAGCCTGGAAAGTCTACTCTTTCTTTTTCTTAAAGAAAGAGTTTCACTTTTCTCTCTGAGCCAACTACAACAAAAGTAGGGACCTTGTTTCCGAAGCGTTAAGGCAGTGGAACACCAGGTTGTAGGGTATCACAGTGGAATAATGATTAATGCACCTAGTACTACAGGCATCCCCCACATACTGAACAGGTAAGGCACCGGAGCACCTTCCAAAAGTGAAAACCTTTGAAAAGTGGAACCCAGTCTTTTTCAACTTACAAATGCAAAAGACCACCAAAAAGACATTAAAATCACTTGCAAAAGCCTAAATAACACCTATTTATCAACACATAGCCAAAATACATAACAAATTGCAGTAAAATGGACAAAGGCATATGTGGGCAATGAATATCTTATTTATTGGAATGATGATTAATTACTGAAGAAAGCCGCAAGGAAATGCCAAAAAACAACTTGATCGCCATGTCACATGCAAATCAACATTAGGGAAGACAATTATAGACTTTACACCAGCAGAGAGAGGTTGAATGAATGAGCATGTGTTGAATGAATGAGTCCTGGGTTTAACTGAAAAGAGTTGAAAGAGCAGAACCATCAGAAAACAGTCATAAAGTGGGAGTTGGCTGAATTTCCTGATCCCAATAAATTGTTGGATCCTGATCCCATGGTATTGTTGGAACTAATACTGTAATTTCCAAACTTTGCATCACTTTGACCCACCTTCTCCATGGAGGGTTGTTCCCCAATGATTAATGCTTCACCACTTCTGGAAGCCGGGCTGCTTTTGGGTTTCATTGATTCCATAACTCACACCACAGGCATCAGAATCCTTGGCAGAAGCATATTAGGATCGCAGAAGCAAACTGGAAGTTACTTCCAAATGCTTCCATGAAATATTTTGTTACTCGTGGAGGTCAAAGAGAGGGATCACAGGTCTGGGATGTTCTAGAAGCATCCTTCTGAAGCTGTTAAAAGAGAACATTGAGCATTAGGTCACAACCCACATCAGGACATGACCCTACCAGTGGTGGGTCACAGTTTGTGAATACACAGTTTGTGAATACAGTTTGTGTGTATTCAATAAATTTTTTTTAGGTATGAACAGTGCTATTTTTCTGGAAAATATGTGCCGGAACTAACCTGCTGGTACTCACAAGTACTCACGTGTGTGTGTGTGTGTGTGTGTGTGTGTGTGAGAGAGAGAGAGAGAGAGAGAGTGAGTGAATGAGTGAGTGTGTGTGTGTGTGTGTGTCTATGGCTGCAATCCTAAAGACACTTTCCTGGGAGTAAGACCCACTGAACACAATGGCGTTTTCTTTTGCGTAGACATGATTAGGATTTAAGATTATGTGTTTGTGTGGCGGTTGTCACCCACACAAGTTCTGGATCCTAGTTCCAGTGATTTCCCCTTCAAAAAGACCCTTGGGTATGAACCTATCTTTTCCGCTTATGCCATAAAACAGGGGTGGCCAAACCCTGGTCGAGGGGTCAGATGGAACCTGTGGCAAGCTTGAATGTGGCCTGCAGCAAGACTCCCCATTTGGCCCACAGGTAAGCCTTGTAATCCTCCAGATCTGTCTCTAATGGCCTTTTATATGTAAATTTATTCAAATTTAAAATGCTAATAATTTTTCTGGCCTAGGATACAGAGTCAGAGAGATGATGTGGTCCTCTTGTCAAAATATTTGGACACACCTTCCATCGAACATAGTACTTCCTGATATACTACTGCAACTAAAACTACTGATACATAGATCTATAGTATGTCTTGAATCCCCACTTGAGAATCCCCATTCGTATCAAGTTGATTTATCCAGCTGGCCCAATCTTTAAATTGCTTCCTTGGTTAAGAATTGCAAAAGGACTGACTATATTTTAAGCATGAGTTAGAATCTTTGTGTTATTCATGGGGTAAAAAAAAAAAGAAAAATGAAATGTCTGCATTTTTATGCGCCTGCCGAAGTGTAGGCAACTTAGCTGTACGTATTATCCGTTTTCTTCCCAGCAGCCTCTTGGGGATTCCTTTTCTCAGAACCGTTTGAGTAATGATACCATTCCTCAGATGGAATTATTGCTGGATTTGATTTGCACTGGAAATAGGGCACATTTAGATATACAGTACTGTAGTTCATATAGTAGGAACTCCTAGAGTCAGCTCTGCAAGTTTTAAGGGAACCACATCAAAGATAGTGATCCATCATTACATGTCTGACTAAAAACACAGGGTTGTGGGTCTTGTTATTTTTAGGTAATGATGCTTTGTTGCAGAAATGTCAGAACCCAAATCTCTCCCCTTCCCTCCACCTGTAATTTTATCTCAGGTATGTTGCTTTTATATATGGATATCACAATATCCTTGGTGAAGAAGGAAAATGAAAGGTGTACAAAGGTGTACAAAATGAATTTTGTACACCTCTTTCCTCTTTTCCTACTTCAACCTCAAATTTCCTCAAGCATTCTGTATTTGATTAGATTAGAACAGTGGTTCTCAAAATGGGGGTCGGGACCCCCTTCACGTGGTCGCGACTTCATTTTAAAGGGGTCTCAAAAAGCAGGATGTCTCCAAGCACAATCCTAACCATGTCTACTCAAAAGTAAGCCCCATTGTGTTCATGGGTCTTAGGAAAGTATCTTTAGGATTGCAGTCTCCAACTTGAAACTTGATATTTGATGCTGCCATCTTGGAATATGGCACTTAGTTCTGCAGTATATACTTTCCTGGAAGTAAGACTCATTGAACACAATGCTACTCCATGTAGGGACTTCCATGTAGACATCTAGGAGCTCCACGTAGGTGCTCTGCTTCCAAGGAGGCCCCCAAGACGGTTCATCTCATATAGAAAGAATAGCAGAAAAACCCAAAAGCATGATTTCCTCTTTCTCTCTTTCCTCTACATTGTTGCCTCAGAGACAACCACAGGTAGGAAGTAGCAAAGATGCTATTGTTATTAAACCAAATATGATTGGTAGGTTCAGAAGAGCAAGCCTCCGTCAGTCTTGAAAGACTATGGTATTGTGCTCGGCGTTGAATACGCTGCATGAGAAACAGGAAAGCCTGGGTTAGATTGTTATGGAGGATAGGCTGTTACCCAAGCAGCAAATCCCCCCTCTCCACGCCGATGAGTTAGTCCAATGGAAAGGCAGAGCCAATACAATTGGATCCAGCTGGCATCGCAGAGCTGGGCTAAGGACAGGAGCTCACCCTGTCTTGTGGGGCCGACCTGGGAATCGAACCCTGGCCTGCTGGTTAACAGGCACAATGTCTTAACACATGCGCCACCCACAGCCCAGTGATTGGTAGGTAGGTAGACCTCATCTCCACACTGGGATACTTTTTATCTTTTGGAGCATCACAAACAGATAAACATAAAACCATTTATTATTTTTGGTTTTCTGTTGGTGGCCCCATTGAGAAGTGCCATATGACTCCCAGTGAGATTGGCTTCTCTAAGCAACCACTCTACTGGAATCCACATATTTTCCCATTAACTTGCTAGAATTTTCTTTTTCAAAAACCCATTTTTTTTCCAGAAATGAGATGAGGAGCGGGGACAGAAACCGAAGAAGTAGTTTGCTTGGGCCAGGCCAAGCAGGCAGACAGGCAGGAAGCTGGCAATAGTGTCTGGCCTGTTGGCAGAGACAGAGGCGAGCATGGGATGTTTGTAGTGTCCCCCCTTCCTCATGACAAGCTGCTTTAGTGCTACCTGCTGCTGCCTGTGAGAACTGTGATAAAACACAAGGGCTCTTAATAGTGTGTGAAACTGCTTACACAGTTAATAAGTGCCACTTACTTTGCCCACCCCCTGGAAAGGCTATGAAACTGGAAACCCTGATTCCGGTTAGGAATGGCAAAGTCATAAAGCTGTATGAAAGCGCTGTAAACTATAAAATTTCCCACATCCAATGGCTTTGGAGGGGCCGTTTGGCAGCCGACTATCAAAATCTTCCTTGCTCCCAAGGATCAGAGTGATAGCAGAAAAGCATTTAACCTTGCCCACAATGACATATTGAATGGTTCTAAAATATTGCTTAAGGTTAAACTATGTGTGTGTACTTCATTGTTGTTCCAAGACAAATGGATGTTAAGGACCTTCCGGCTTTTCTATTCTGCAGGAGAGAAAGGGGGGAAACAAAAACAAAAAGCATTTGTAGGAATCTGTTAACAAGGTCATACTAAAACAAGCAATTCTGTTCTCATTCACAGCGGCTCACAGTCTAAGTCCAGAGTAGTGTGGCTGAATAAGTAAAATGCTATTAGCCTAAGCCGACATTTATACCAATAATGGCAGAAGCAAAAGCAATCCTTTTGTCCCACAGTATGTATGCTGTAGCGGTGAGTAGCACGAAGAGAGAATAATGTTAGCAAAACACCATGGGGGGCTTCCAGATTTCTACCGGGCAGAGAAGCTAGAGGACAATTTGACTTTGTGCGCTGTTTGCTGTTTACCTGATGCACCGTAACAGGAGACTGAATTTTCAGGGAAGCTAAACAAACACTGCTTGTATTTGGAATGTTCCAGAATGTTCCAGAAAATCAAAGGAATTTAATGCTGATGCACGTCTGCACTGGGGAGGAGAGCGGACCCACATTTCAGTTGTGAGGATATGCGAATGTGTTTTGGTAGTGGGCGATTCCCAGTCAATTCATTTCAAGGTAATGAAATGTGAAAATGGGACTTGTATTTATTCAGTGACTTTTTTCTTAGGAGGAGGACAAATTCTGGTGTAATACATCAGTTGTTAATATAACAAAAAATAGGATGTGAGAACACCATAATGTGAGTAGTGTTCAGAAACTGCTGAGTGCAGTTCAGTCAATGGGATCTAAATATTTTAATATTATGCATGCCCACTTAAGTTTAATGAGACTAATGTCACTACTGATACATCACCCCAAGGAAGATATGAATTTCATGGACTGGTGAAAGGTCAGGAAAGGCCAGCATGGAGGCTATCAGGATGTGAAATGCCAGGTCTGCAGATACAATAAGCCCAAAGTTAATATAAAAAATCATCTTCACAGCAAGCAAAACCAAGCAATGGCTTCTGCAGGGTCAGGTGTACTTACTGAGTTCTGGTATTTCCTAATCAAGGCTGCAATCCTAATCCTCAGTTAGGCTGGCATAAATCAATTCATAAGGATGTCACAAAAGTGCCATAAGGCACTTCAGCCACAATCCTGGGGAGCTTAGGCCAGTGCATAGGCATGCTCCAGCCTCCACACTCCACTCACATGAGAAGTTATGCCAAGTGTGTTATGCCAGGCTAAATGCACCCCAAGTCACCTTTTCCTGCCACTCATCTGCAGGTTCATTCACTCTACGTTGTCACCCAGTGATAGATCTTGTATGATATTTCCATTTTCTGGGGTTTATGTAAGGCAGTTTAGGGATATAACTAAAAAAAATAGAATCATAGAATCATAGAGTTGGAAGGGACCTAGTAGGTCATCTAGTCCAACCCCCTGCCTGCAGCAGGAATTCCCCCTAGAGCATCTCCAAAAGGTGCTCATCAAGCCTCTGCTTGAAGATCCCCAGTGAGGGAGAGTCCACCACCTCCCTTGGCAATCTGTTCCACTGCCGAACCGCCCTCACCATCAGGAATTTTTTCCGGATTTCCAGCCAGAATCTCCTTTCCTGCAGTTTGTACCCATTGGATCTAGTTCTGCTTTCAGAAGCAGCTATGAACAAATTGGCCCCTTCCTTCCTATGACTGCCCTTCAGGTATCTGAAGAGGGCAATCATGTCTCCCCTCAGCCTCCTCTTCTCCAGGCTGAACATCCCAAGTTCCCCCAACCTTTTCTCGTAGGGCTTCCCTTCCATCCCACTGATCATTCTTGTCGCTCTCCTCTGGACTTGCTCCACTTTGGCTGCATCTTTCTTCAAGTGAGGTGCCCAGAACTGAACACAGTACTCAAGGTGTTCTGGGGTGCCCAGTGAGGTGCCCAGAACTGAACACAGTACTCACAGTACTCAATGCAGAATAAAGAGGAACTATAACTTCTCGTGACTTGGAAGCTACAGTCCTCTTAATGCAACCTAAAATGGCATTTGCCTTCTTTGCAGACACATCACACTGCTGACTCATGTTCAGCTTGTGATCCACGGCGACTCCAAGATCCCGCTCACATGTTGTGCTGCCAAGCCAAGTATCCCCCATTTTATACCTATGTTTTTGGTTTTTATTTCCTAAGTGCACTTCTCCCTGTTGAAATTCATTCTGTTTGTTACAGCCCAGGATTCCAGTTTATCCAGATCCTCCTGGAGGTTTTTCCTATCTTCTGATGTGTTTGCTACTCCTCCCAGTTTGGTGTCATCTGCAAATTTGATCAGGCTCCCCCGTATCCCTTCCTCCAAGTCATTGATGAAAATGTTAAAGAGAACCGGTCCCAAGACAGAGCCTTGGGGTACCCCACTAGAAACTGACCTCCAGGTTGACACAGAACCATTTACTAAAACCCTTTGAGTGCGGCCATCGAGCCAGTTGCAGATCCACCTAACAATTGCCCTGTCTAGCCCATATTTTTCCAACTTCCCAATTAAAATGTCATGTGGGACTTTGTCAAATGCTTTGCTGAAGTCAAGATAAATGACATCCACAGCATTGCCACTGTCCAGTAAGCTCGTAACCCGATCAAAAAAGGAGATCAGATTTGTCTGGCAAGATTTATTCTTGGTAAATCCATGCTGGGTTGTTTTGATCACCGAGTACTTGTCTAGATGTGCACAAATTGTGTGTTTTATGATTTGCTCTAATATCTTGCCCGGGATTGAAGTCAAACTGACTGGTCTATAATTTCCCGGGTCTTCTTTTTTCCCCTTCTTAAAGATTGGGACTACACTTGCCCTCTTCCAGTCCAGTGGCACTTCTCCACTCCTCAGGGATTTCTCAAAGATGATCGACAAAGGCTCTGCAAGGACATCTGCCAGTTCCTTAAGAACTCGAGGATGCAGCTCATCTGGTCCAAATGACTTGAATTCATTTAGGCCAGTTAAGTGGTTTCGAACCAGTTCTCTGTCAATCTTAATCTGCTGTTCTGCACCATCCATGTTTTCATTACCTCTTAGGGGATGTAAACACATCCCCAAATCAGTCAATGATCCCGCACCCCCATTTGCACAGCCCTCCTTCTGTGAATAGACGGATGCAAAGTAGGAGTTGAGCAGCTCCGCCTTCTGCTGGGTTCCAGACACCTGTTGTCCATCCTTGTCCAAGAGCAGCCCCAGCCCCTCGTCTCTCCTCCTGTTCCTCTGGGCATATCTAAAGAAGCTCTTTTTGTTATCTTTGACTCCCCTGGCCAGCCTCAGCTCATACTGAGCTTTAGCATCCCTGACCCCCTCCCTACAGGACCGGGCTACCTGCCTGTACTCCTCTCTGGTGATCCTTCCAGTCTTCCACTCCCTATACTTCTCTTTCTTTAACTTCAGATGATCCCCAAGTTGCCTGTGGAGCCAACCTGGTTTTTTCAGCATTTTCCCCCCTTTCTTTTTTATTGGAATTGTTTCTGACTGTGCTTGTAGAAGCTGCCTCTTAAGGAGTTCCCACCCATCTTGGGCCCCTTTCCCCATTAGATCATCAACCCATGGGATCCCACCTCTAAGCCTGTTGAAATCAGCTTTCCTGAAATCCAACATACAAGTTTCACTCTGCACTCTTTTTATTTCCCACATTATTCTAAATTCCAGCAGCTCATGATCGCTTTCCCCTAAAGTTCCCACTATGTTGACCTGATCAACCAGTTCTTCACGATTTGTTAAGATCAGGTCAAGGATGGCCCCTCCCCTTGTCGTTTCCTCCACCTTCTGGACCATGAAGTTATCTTCCAGGCCCATCAGGAATCTACTGGAGCTTCCATGTTTGGCTGAGTTTGTCTCCCAGCAAATGTCTGGGTAGTTAAAGTCCCCCATTACTATTACCTCATATTTCCTTGCAATGCCTGCCAGTTGCTCCAAGAAGACATTGTCTACTCCTTCTCCTTGGCCTGGCGGTCTATAGTAGACGCCCACCACAATGTTTTGTTTCTTATTTTCCCTCCTTACTTTTACCCAAACACACTCCACAGGGATATCCGGACCACTCTCCTGGATTTCAGAGCAAGTATATATGTTCTTGACATATAATGCTACTCCACCTCCCCTTTTGCCACTTCTGTTCCTCCGGAACAGCTGATAGCCTTCCAATTGTGTGTTCCAGTCATGGGAGTCCCACCAAGTTTCAGTTATTCCTATCAAATCAAATTTCCCTTCACTTGCTAAAAGCTCCAGCTCATCTTGTTTATTTCCCAGGCTCTGTGCATTTGTGTAAATGCAACTTAAGCCCTGGAGGTTGCAACTCAATGCATTTCCCTCCTTTTTCGTAAGGCCAGGCCCCTCTAAAGATTTTTGAGTTACAGCCGTGCCCTGGCAATTTCCATCCAGAGCATTTTCCTTAGTCCTAGGTTCCCTTTGGACGTAACCCACCCCCTTCTTATTTAGTTTAAAGCCCTCCTGATAAGGTTGGCCATCTCCCGTCTGAAGACACTCTTCCCCCAACCCGTAAGATGTAGTCCATCCTTTGCTAGGAGTCCTTCCTCAAGGAAGTTCATCCTGTGATCCCAGAATCCAAATCCTTCCCGATGACACCATTTTCGAAGCCAGCTATTGACCTGAAAAATCTTGCTATCTCTCTGAGGACCTTTGCCAATTACTGGGAGGATGGATGAGAATACCACCTGGGTATCCCCCAGGTCCTTAATCTTCCTCCCCAGAGCTTCATAATCCCCAACTATCTTTTGGAAAGTTTCCCGAGCAGTATCATTTGTTCCTATGTGGATGAGTAGGAACGGGTGACGATCAGCAAGTGTGATCATCCTCAGTAGCCTCTCCGTGATATCCCGTATCCTAGCACCAGGGAGGCAGCACACCTCACGGGAAAACGGGTCTGGTCGGCATACAGCTTCCATGCCCCTCAGTATAAATACTGATATAAATAAATGGTGAATTCTGTCCGTCTGTCTCTGTGTCTGAAATCGCTCTAACTCGGGCCACACTTGTTCTGCATAGACCTGTTATATCTTTCAAGAATCAGGATGATCCCAGGATTGAAAATCTGCCATTCATCTGTCACTTGAACATCCAGCATTGGAATTTGTGTCCAGCCCAAATCAATTTGTGTCATTTGAATTCAAGAGACAATGTATCTGTCTCTTTAGTTTTGGGCTGGAGGCCTAAAACGCCCTGAGTATGGCTTTTAAACTAGTAATCGATAAATCATAAAGAGCCCAAAATGATCCCTTTCTAGGTGTGTTGTTGCAGCTGCACAAAAAATAGCATGCTAAATATTTAATGGGGGTGGGGATGGAGAAGATTGGGCAGATTCAGAGGTGAAAGGAGATTTAAATACCCCATGCCGCTTCATGAGCCTTCCACTCCATAATGCGTCGCCTTGGACCTGTGCCTGCTCTTTAGCTAGTTTACAGCTGTGGAGACCAAGCAATGGAGCACCTGTTTTGTGACACCAGAAGTGTCTTCCACTGTCCATACCCATAAACTGCATAGCTGTCAACTGCGATCTACTAACTCACATCACTTGGGAAAAAAGAAGACTGAGATAGATGCCAACTATGGAAATAAACAAAAATTCTGTAGAAACACTCCTGGGTCTTAAAACAGGTGGAAGTTTACTCTTTTTCTTTTCCTTTGGCTGAGCAACCAGAGTTTAAAGCTGCTTTTTTACTTACTGATCAATATAAAGTAATGAACTTTTTGCTCCCGCTAGACAGAGGTATAATTAAGGAAACACACAAACATAATGCTAATGTGTCTGAAGGCTCTTTTGAGCACAGGGAGACTCTGTATATTTTAATTCAGATCAGGAGGAGCAAAAGAAAAAAGAAGAGGACAAAATATACATTTCAGAATTGCATTTTCAATTGAAATAAAAAGTGGGAGCACTCTCTGCTAATATGCGCTGGAAATAAAAAATCTTTCATTGTAGCAGAAAGCTCTCCTGGGTTTTGACTTGTTCTGCTTCCAGACGCTTAACCAAAGGCCAATCAATTATAGGCTGCAATGCTGAAGATTCTTTTTCTAACAACAATGAAAAAAATAGCACATGCTAGACTCATAAATAAAGTGTATTATAATCTGAGAGCTCTCTTTGCACAGTGTGTGGTCCTTCAACAGCAGGACATTCAAGTGGTGCAATGCTTGCATTTGTTTGTTGACAAGATATTGGGTTAATTTGTCCCAAGCAGACTTCATGGCTGGTTAGAATTTGTGTCAAATTCTCGGGAAGCACCACAAGAGAACTGTTTGAGGGTCTGTGTGAGTTCCAATAGGAGGAAACAAGATATGATCAACTGTAGAACAAATCCTGTAATTCAGCCTATCAAAGTCAGGAGATGAGTCAGTGACCATGGATAGCAGGATGTTAGAATCATAGAATCATGGAGTTGGAAGGGACCTAGTAGGTCATCTAGTCCAATCCCCTGCCTCCAGCAGGAAATCCCCCTAGAGCATCCCCGACAGGTGCTCGTCGAGCCTCTGCTTGAAGATCCCCAGTGAGGGAGAGTCCACCACCTCCCTTGGCATTCTGCTCCACTGCCGAACTGACCGAACTGTCAGGAATTTTTTCCGGATATCCAACCGGAATCTCCTCTCTTGCAGTTTGTACCCATTGGTTCTAATTCTGCTTTCAGAAGCAGCTATGAACAAATGAGCCCCTTCTTCCCTATGACAGCCCTTCAGGTATCTGAAGAGTGTGATCAGGTCTCCTCTCAACCTCCTCTTCTCCAGGCTGAACATCCCAAGTTCCCCCAACCTTTCCTCGTAGGGCTTCCCTTCCATCCCACTGATCATTCTTGTCGCTCTCCACTGGACTTGCTCCAGTTTGGCTGCATCTTTCTTCAAGTGAGGTGCCCAGAACTGAACACAGTACTCAAGGTGAGGTCTCACCAATGCAGAATAAAGAGGAAATGAAACTGTTCCTAATGAAACTGCTGGGATTACAGCAAAGCAAGGTCTGAGATGTATGGCAATGTCTTAATGAAGCACCATACCTACCCAAGTCTCTTTGGACTTCTGGGCCACTGGACCACTTCTGAGAGCTGACACTTGTTACTGTAGCTGGTAGAGCAACTTCACTCCATCCCCTTAATTAAGGTTGCCATAATTCTCTTCCACAAAATGGGGTCAGGACCAGTGGTGGGCAGCAGCAGGTTCGCACCTACGCTATAGAACCGGTTCTTAACAAGAGATAGTACATATAAAGTTTAAAAATTGCCATTTAAAAGTGGCTGCCAGATGGACAGAGAACCAGTTCTTAATTTCTTTGAAGCCCATCACTGGTCAGGACCCTCTGTCCCATTTGCCAGTATGTGAACACAATCCCCCCAAATCGGGATTGACCCTGTTTTTCAGGACATATGGCAACCCTTCCCTACATATAGGCCACTAGGCTGGCTGGAAAATAGTGGTAATTGTCTACTTCCTCTGGATTACATGAGTACCACATCCTGGTTCCAAGGCATCCTCAGTCAAGGCCTGAGTGACCTTACCACCACTGACCACATAGAGTCAAAGCAGTGAAATAGTACAGATCCCATAAGTGAAGCCTGATGTTACTCTTTCCTTGTTCCAGCCAGCCTCACCAGCCCAGATAAGAGTGGTTATCCTGGCTCACCCCCTAACTTTGCTGACTTCAGAATGCATACCAATTTCTGCATTCCTGCCTACCCCAGCCACCTCCCAAGGTAACAAAGGACACATAAAAACCTGAGAGCCTAACCCTACAATCCAGAATAACTACGGGTGCACGTAAGAGACTTTACGTGCACCCGTAGTTACTGCATCACCTAGTGAAAACCTATGGGAAATTCATATTGCAATCCAGAGCAAATTGTTCTTACACCGGAGCAAGGACTCCCCGTAGTTACTCTGGATTGCGCCCCTAAACCAACATCTTCATCCCACCAATCTGGGGTAAGCTAAAAAATCACCAGTCAAAGGGCTGAGCTTTGACCAAAATATGTTGTTGATCGAAGAGCCAATAATGAACAAACATGGATACCTGGCCCCATAAACAGCTTTTCCCAGTCTGTACATAGGCAGAAAAGTAGGGCTTGTGAAACATGGGAGGAGATAAGTTTCCTTCTGGCCACCTTATCTGCCCTGTGCCACTTGAGCAACAGTCAGTTCAGTAAAGGGCAGTGAAGCACAATGATGTTTCACCACAATTTTTACTTTTTACAATAGCTGAGCTCTCTGTGGTTGCACAATACCAGAGAACAGCCATCACGGGCAATCCAAACTACTTGTGCCTACCAATGCTTAAACAGGCCAATCAAATCTTTAAAAAAGAAAAAAAAGAAAAACAAAACTGTGCTGTGATTTGATGGTTGTGAAATTGATGACTTGTGGGATTTTGGACCATACACATATGTCACAGGTTGATTCAAGGATATAGGAACAAAATACTGAATCCATTTTCTGGGGTCCCACACCCTTTGGAGAAGTTCTGATTAAATATATGGAGATGAAGAGGAATGTATGAAGCATCAGGGAAAAAGAGAGAAAGAAAAAAAATAATCAGACAGGCACAGTACAGTATTTTTAAGGGACTAATTCTCTCTTGGATATCAGATAGGCTGGCACAGAGATTTAATTAAATTCTTTTCGAGGCTCCCGAAAGATTTCTAAATGTGAGCCTGCTTTACCTATAAGGCTTCTCCCAGTTTAATCTGCAATCATTTTCATTAATGTGTCCTTTTAATCCACCAAACTGGTTCACTTTGAATCAGACTAGATAACATCACATGGAGCTGATCTGTGATTTATTTGTAAACCCGCTGGATAAGCTGAAACTTTAGAGCCTAACACAAATTAAATTAACTTGACCCAATTTAATACTTTCATAATATTGTTGACTGTAGTACTAGACAGCACCTTTCGGAGAAATAAGGATAATAATCCACATTTCTGCATGTAACTAGATAAAATGGGGGAAAAAAATCTCACTGACATTCTCAGAAACAGTAGTTAGGAGTTTTAAGTAATGAGCAATGTGCTATTTAACTTAGGGCACAACCAGAGTAAGGGGAGTGAGGAGAGCTGTAGCTGGGCTGCTCCATCTATTCTGTATCCAGAGTGTTATGCTGGATCCAGAGAGTCAGGAAGTCTGGGCTGTCCAAGTTGCTCCAGAAAATGCTAAGTAGGCATCAAGTAAGTGACACCTGGGAAAGGCTTGCTCCTGAGGAGACCTGCCTCAGTTCACACTGAACCAGGAGCAGCTTTTGTGCCTGCCTTATTTATCTACAATATTTATATACCACCTTTCAACTGAAAAGTTCACAAAATTGTTTACAAGTAAATGAAAAAATAGCTAATGAATAGCTTATAAAGAAGTCGAGAAGTTTCTGACAAACAGTAGCAGCTGCAGCATGAGAATGCAATACAGCAGTACCTCTAGTGGATGCTTGGAGTGGCCTGCTGGATCCCCAGGTTAGTGGGCTGCCGTAGTTGTGCCATATCCTGAGGTTGAGAGGCAGGGGTTGAAGATAGGCTGGCCAAGAACTCAGATTTTTGGTCAACACTGCCATTCTTGCTCAGACTTTATTATGGACCCCTATTGGTCTACTCATGACACTTCCTGCTCCTGAGGTAGTATAACTCTGAGGAGCTGGAAGAGGGCATTTCTGCCCTGGAAACAGACTCTGGATACAGAGTAACTGCTCTGCCCTAGGCATTGCTGAACATGCCCTCAACATGCCTCTCCTGAACTGCCTAGGCTGCCCCAGTTAGGGCAGCCCAGGTCCACCTGCCTTGAGGCAGCCTATGTTGCCTGAGGCTGCCCCAAGCCTTTTCCAGGGTTACTAGGGTGGAGCATCTTGCAGTTGGGTCAGCCCAGTGAGAGGGTAACCCAATCGCACATCTGGATTGTGGCCTAAGGCTTTAATCCTTAAGACATTTTCCTGGGAGTAAGACCCACTGAACACAATGGGGCTTACTTTTGAGTAGACATGTTTAGGACTGTGGTCTCACTCGGCAACCCAGAAAACCCTTTCAAGGATTTATGGCCCATTTCTATTTGGACCTTTCACCAGAGGATCTCCCAGCTAGCATAAGGTTATTAATAAGGGTAATGCATAAACTTTAGTAAGTGTCTTTATTTTTAATATTTTTAAAACTTACCGGTATATTTGCTGTTGATTTAATTTTATCAAGTTGATTTAATTGTTTGATTTGGGGGGTGAGGCCTACAGTGCCTCAGTGGTTTGAACGCTGGAGTTAGAATACTGCTTGACAAAAGTTCAGCTCAGCAGGTCAGCAGTTCAAGACCTGAGTATTGTAAGATGGACTGATCTCCCATCCTTAGCCCAGCTCCTGCCAACCCAACAGTTTGAAAGCATGGAAATACAAGTAGCTAAATAGGTACCACCTCAGTGGGAAAGGCAATGTCCTGGCCAGAGGTCCCTGTGACAGGGCAGCCAAGTTTCCACATGTTGTGTCCACTGTGGATTGGATGAAACTCCACAACACACGGACACCATCACCATACCGTACAAATGCTGAAGAGGTTGCCTTTGACTTTTTGAGACATTTGATTGATTGATTAGCCATTTCTTTACTTTTATCACATGGAGGTGTTAACTTTTCTTGCTTGGTGACATCATTTATGGCCATGTCTACTACTAGGTGAATGACATTGGCAGGATTCCTATTCATACTTTCGTGGGAGTAACGTCCACTGAAAGAAACTTAGGGTGAAATCCAAAGTAACTACCGGGAGTAAGAACAATTTACTCTGGATTGCAATATGAATTTCCCATAGGTTTTCACTTGGTGGTGCAGTAACTATGGGTGCATGTAATGTCTCTTTTGTGCTCACGTAGTTACTCTGGATTGTTGGGTTATTTCTGAGTATACCTACATAGGATTGGGCTCATCATTTCAGAGAGATCTGAGCAAAATTTCATTTTTAAAAGTGGGCCCCAGACCTTGTGCTAAATGGTTTAAGAACCACCATAATAGAAGATGTATGATAATACATAAAACATGTCACACCCATTCTGGTGCAGAAAATTACACATTTCCCTATCGAACTTCGTTGTAATTGTTTATCCCAAAAAGACTAACATGTCTGTTACTGACAGTGCTTTGCTTATAGTGAATCAGTACAGTTCCAGTCACTGTGACAGCGATATCTAACAGTTACTGCTGTCACATTGACTGGAACGGAGCTGATTTTATAGGGCTCTAAATCTGCCCGGAGATGGGATGAAAAGGTAACAACTGCTAGTTAAACTTAATAGCTTTCACTAAATTGGACAAATTTGGTTAACCTCAATGCACCCTGGCCTGCTTCCATCCCATCACAATAGTTGTGTTTACATGGAGGCAAATGGAAGGAAATAATGGAAGGAAACAGTGATGTGGCCCTGCTGACCTTAAAGAGGGAACAGGAAGATTTTTGTAAAGGGCATTCAGCAACTTCTGTAACCTTTTTTTGCAGATAAGTCCTTAAATTTCACCTACTGTGACATTTTAAGGATAATGTGGCCATTTGTGATTGTTTGATGTCAAGAGAGTCTGCCGGAGAGAGAGCTGGTGGCAAGGAATTATCCATTTTTGTATCTTGGGTTGGCTTGAAAAATTATCCAAGTTCTTTCCAAATCATTTTCCAAGCTAGCCCAAGAAGGGTGAAGGAGTGTTTGACCATACTCTAAGGGCACAATCCTAACCAATTTAGGCTGGCATAACTTGACTGTCTCCCTGTTCCCATGGTGGAGTGGGGAGGTAATATGTGCTGCAATAAACAGCCTAACCACCCCCAGGAGTGTCAGTGAAGTGCCTTATGGCACTTTTGCGTTACCCCCAGGCCAGCATGGGCCAGCACCACTGCCAATAAGCCATAAAAGAAACCACACACTGTTGATAGTATGTGCCCCATAAGATTAACATTTCACTGTACCAACCAATGTTGATAAAGGAGGTAAGTGATCACAGGTAGGATCTTTCCCATAACAGCATCTTTTGCTGAAACAAATGAATGAACAAATGAACAAATGAATGAATGAAAACCAGAGAAACAAACCCTTCTGGATTCTGCCATGCTGGACAAGTACCAGCCGGTTCTTGACCTCCTGTTTTCGGAAATTGGCTGTGATTACCATATTGGATGATCTATGTCAGTGTTTCTTAAGGGTTGTCTTTCTGCTGCACCACTTCACATGGTTCACCTATTTAAAGTACCACCAGAAGTAACTGGCAGTGACATCATCACCAGTTACTTCTGAGGTAGAAGGCTGCTGTGACATAACAAACCAGTGGCAAGAGGTTCAGGGTGGACAAGAGGGCTTATTGAGAACTAAAAAGTATGCTTGGAGCTTTGCCAGTCATGCTGAGCATCCTACCACTATTTATTGCAACACATTTTGGTCTCGCTTGGGAGCAGGTATCCATGATTCCTGTGGTTATCATCATGTGCCACCTAAAGTACCATTAGTGGTACCCTTACTACTGGTTGAGAAACACTGAGTGATGTTGAGGACCAGATGGCGAAATGTATGTCCTTGTTTGTCCTGCTGGACCTCTGACCAGCATTCAACACCACTGACCATGGTGTCCATCTTGTCTTTAGGCTGGGTGGCATTGCTCTGAAATGATTCCAGTTGATACTGTTGATTAGTATCTCATCCTCTACACTTGACATGGAGTACAGGTTTGTGTTGGAAGTGCTGATAACCATCTCCAAAAAAGAAAACTTTGAAAAACATCGTTCATACTACATTTTCTTTCCAATAAGGAGTGCTGCTCAACAGAAAAAGTATTCTTTGCTTTCTTAAGATCATCTTTCTTCATTAATTGCTTCTACCCCTTTTCTATTCTGGTCTTTTTGTCCCCCTGTCTCTCTAATAGTCACCAAAGAATTCAATTTATTGATGCAGCAAGGAGGAAGCAAAGTCAAATGCCTTAATGAGGTCATTCCACATGGACACAAAAAGGATTCAGTATGGAACATTTTGGAATACAATAGAGTGATTACTGTTACCTTTGCTGTGTTAGGGTTTTAGTTTTACTGAGCACAGGTAAACTTTATCTCAAGAGCTTTTCAGAATGATGCAGTTTTCTGTTACGAAGCTCTGCATCACGAGATTAGGTGCAGGACGAAAAGTTGCATATTACTCTTTCTTACTTCAACCTGTGTCTAATAACTTTTCTTTTTTAAGCTTTCTATGTAAACAAACCCGTTTACAAACCCTACTTCCCACTCTCAGTAAGATCACCAAAGTGCTGAGACAACATCAATATTATTTCGCTACAGCTTTTCATGGGATACATATTTCCTCCACTCTTCTAATGAAAATGTGTTATGGGGCTACCCACTTTCTATATGTTTCCTAAATATTTTCAACCAACTGGAGATTGAGCTGGTGTCCAGTCTGAAGTAGCTAAGCAGGATCAGTCTTTGATCTCACCTTAGAAGGGAGATGGGAGAGATACTGAAATACCTCATGCAGGTATTGTAACAGCCCAGTCTTATGGAGGCTACCACCTTGTGGTACAACAGTGCCAAAATAGCCACTGCTGTCTCCCACGAGGCCAAAGAAATAGCCAGAGGTGTTAAAGGAATATTAGTTTTCTTACCCCATGTCAGATTCAGATAGCCCCTATATGTTCACTCAGATGAACACCTGCTATGTGCACCCCCTCACCACCTCCTACCCTGCCACGTGAGACCTCTTCTACTCTTTTTTCTGTCTTTCCCCACTTCATCCCTGTCTAGTGCTTCATTTATCCCAGTATGTGGACACAGCTCCAGTGCTCACTGCTGATAGCACTGGCCTCACTGCTGCAAGCACTGGCCTCCATAGGTTATGGAATATTTGCAACTGACACATGCTCATTCCATGGTTCTGTCTTGAAAAGGATTCGACTGTACGATAAGGCACTGCAAATGCACAGAGGAAATGTGTAATGTGTGGACAGAAAGAGCATGGAATATGTGAGTCAGCTAGTCTCTGAACACATCTTCACCATAGAGAACTGTTGCTGTTTTAACAGTTTGAAAAGTACAGAGGGCGAGGACAGTGACTGCACTTGAACTGAAACACCTGGTGAACTGGAGGGTTTGGTGCTCACAGAACATGTACCTATGAAAACCCCATTTGAAAAAAAATGGTGGTAGCCTGCCTATGTAACTGCCTTTAGTTCTGGTAAAAACAGAGAGAGGTGGTGAATGAATGAATGAATGAATGAATGAAGAGGATGCAATCCTAACTAATTTAGAGCAGCATAGCTCACCTATTCCCCATTCCTATGGTGCTGTTGGAAGGCATGTGCATGTCTGTGCACTGGCCTAACCTCCCCAGGAGTGGTGCATAAATGCCTTATGGCACTTTTGTGACATCCCCAGGCCAGCATGGGATTTAGGCAGGCCTAACTGAGGATTAGGATGAATGAATGAATGAATGAATGAATGGACTGTCAGAACTTTCATTCATACAAACTATGTTTTTTCCTCTTAAGTAGAATTATTCTTATGCAATATATCAGTGCAGAGTACATATAACAAAGAGAGAAGTGACACATGCAAGGTTGTTATTCAATAGTTACAGAAGCAATTGATATTTTTTCATGTGTGAAAGAGCCATCATTCTTGAATCATCTGACTCGTAACATACAATGGATGACAACTGCAAGCATGCCCTTTGCAATTGTGATTTGAGAAAATGTGATATGCAAAAAAGGAAATTCTGCACATCCCAAAACTGAAAGCAGATTGCTCCAAAAGTACAATTCAGAGTAAGTTCCTCCAGCTGGCTGCATAGATTGTAAATTTTCAAAAAAGCAAAATAATTAAAAAGGGTATTTATTCATACATGACAATTATTTTTAGCCCACTGCTTTCGAAAGGTTTGTAGACCAGCTAACTATATTAACAATATAATCCAACTAGAAGAAATATTATTGATCCTTCACACGAAAACTACACAAAACAAAAACAAATTTTATTCTAACAGACAAATAAAACATTAGAAAAGAACCTACAGGCATCCAAAAGCAACTGTCCTAGTAATCTTGGCCCTAAGCTGTCTTCAGAAGTTTAAAGGCTAGACAGATTGCCTAAGCTCTTTCTGGAATTTCTCCCATCCTTTCTGGATGAAGGAGGGTGTCCTAGTATCACCCCAACAGCTGAATTTTCAGGCTCCTGGTGCCTACGGCACCATTGGTGCCAAAATAGTAACCACCAGATCCTGTGGGCACTGGGATATCACCAATGATTTCCTCAGGGGAAGGGAATGTTGCTTTGTTACCTCAGATAGACGGCAGCTGGGGCAGAGTGACCATATAACTGAAAGAGAAGATAAGCCCCACACCCCCCACACACCCCTCAAAAATAGGACAGCCAAGGAAAATGTAGGACATGACAGAAGAAAAGCTAACTGGTGCACTCACTGGTGCTGGCCCAGTGCTGGTGCTCCATCCTCCCTTGGTACCAAACGATGCATTGATGAACTTAGTGTTGGAAGTGGAGCTCAGCACTGGTGGCCATAGGATCAGGCCCTGCACAGTGGTGCTTTCAGCAGAGTCCTCCCCACCGATTTTCAAAGCCAAAGGAGCTGATCAAGACTGTCTTGGACAGAGGCCTCAGACTGTGATGGGATTTTTGATCACTTTTAAAAGACATGAGGAAATGTCATGATACAGTGACCTTTCCAAGGAAGATCTTTATGACATTTGCACAGGTCAGGATAGAAGAAAAACATGCACTTTTGGAGCAAACAACGTGCACATAGACACACATTCCTTTCCTAAAGTTATCTCTCTGACACCAAATCACTTTGATATACGCTAAAGGATATACAATGAATAGCAGCCTATTCCCATATAAAGGTGTCCCCCATATCCACAGATCCAGTACCTGCAGTTTCACATATCTACGGTTCTCTGTGAGCCTCCAGCACTCTTCTATGTCTATATCCTCCTTTATTTTTACAGGTATCCCCCACATTCTGTTGGTTGTTTTCTGACAATCTGCTCTTTCAACCTCCTTCAAATATACCCCAAAAATCATTTATTCAACGCATATTCCACTCTTTCAACCTTTATCTGCTGTACTTAAGGCTAAGATTGCCCTTCCCCATGTTTATGTGCTTATGATGTGGTATTCTACTGTTGCAGAGAGGCAGTCATGCAAGCAGTCATTCTTTTCTTCAGTCCCAGAATCAAACCTCTGCAGACACTGAGGTACTACCTTATTCCATGAGGTGCAACAGAGGAATAAGAAACATGGAAGTGGGACTTTAAACCTATTTTTCCTTTGTTTTCTTTATACACAGATTTTTTTATTATCTACAGGAGGTTCTGGAATGGAACCATAATGAATAAAAAGGGACACCTGTTGTGTTTAAATTAACCACATAAGAGCAGTATATATGATTGTTTTTTGCTGCTATTTGGTCATATCCTACATTTTTCTTGGATGTCCTACAATTTGGCATGCCTTGCAGGCATTGGTACCACCTGGTGATGAGTCACTGCCAGTGCTTGGTGACATTCCCGGCAGCATTCCTGGCCTTGCTGGATGCAGTTGGGACTGCTGCGCTCAGTGGTACTAGGAAAAATTGGGCAGTATGTGAAAGGGGAGTGATCAAAGGTTCCCAAAAATTCATGGGAAACTGAATTGGTAATTCCCATTCTTGCTCATGCTCAGAAGACACAATCCTATGCATGTCTACTGAGAAGTAATTGTTTTCATTGGCACTTACTAAGGCTGCAATCCTAAACATACTTTCCTGGGAGTAAGATCCATTGAGCACAATGGGGCTTACTTGGTTAGGATTGCTTACAGGGTTTGGATTGCAGCCATATTCCCAGGAAAATATGGATAGCATTGCAGCTCTAACTGTATCTGCCCCAGTGTCAATAGGATTTTTGAACAATTCCATTTTAGAGTTCCATTTTAGAATCACAAAAAAGCTGCTTTTCCAAATTTATCTCTTGATAGTCCCAAAAGTTAAGCTGCTGGCTATAAATATTTTCAAAAAATAAGGACATGTAAGAGCATTTGAATATCTTTTATAATCTTTTTTATCCATTTTCCCCTTTAATGTGACTGGTGCATAAAATTAATAACTGAATAGCCACAGCACTTTTATATACCCTGAGATGTTTGGAATTGAAATTATCTGAAACTTAACACCTTCTTCCTGTATAATTTCTTTCAAGGGACAAGGTCATCTTGACATGAACAACCTACCTTACAAGCGAGGAATTTTAAAAGGGTATTTGCATATTTTCCGACTTCCCCCTGAGTTAGAGGATCTCTGCTCCCAGTCATTTGGAAGTAAGCTGTGCATTTTCAAAGGAAAAAGCTTTCCCTTTGTACTATCTTTTAAGGATTGATATAGAAAAATTTCATTAGTGTCAGGTTTGCTGGTGAAGTGCAGATTAAGAATGAAATGCAGAACTCTAAATTAAATTAAGAACCTTGGGAAGCAAACATCTTCAGTTTATATATATAATATATATATAAATAGATTTGACAGCAGCCATACTCAGGCATTAATCTCCCTATGGAGACAAATGAGTGGAGGATTCCTGGGAATGTGTTGATGATGCACACAGTACCAAGACCTGCACATCCCATGATTACCATCTGCAATTCCCATGCTCACAGCTTGCACTTCCCATGATCACAATCCACAGCAACAAAGATACATCTTATTTCGGAGAGACAATCATTTATCATTGCAGACAAATAACACATTCCATTTTCAGCTCACACCCATGAGACCCTCACACATTCATTTCCATGAGGAGTAACTCCACAAATACCTGAATGAAACTACAGACTACCATATCTTGTAAACTTTAAAAGTTGCTTTATGAGAAGTCAGACCACTGCTCAGTCTCAGTTTCTGTATGGTCAACACTTACCAGAAATTGACTTTTGGAGTTTCAGAAAAAAGCCCTTTGCAGCCCTCCCTGCAGGTCTCCTCTGCAGTGTCAACTGCCAACTTATAAAACAACTTCCCATTGAAACAACATAGCAGCATCCTCAACTATATTAAACCATCCTGGACAATCTTGACAAAAGTCTTTTGACAAAGTGTGGCAGTTGGTAAATCACATTTTGCTAATTTAAAATCCTCTAGGATGTTATTAAGCCACCTTCTCTTTTGTCTTCCTTTTGCCCTACAATCCAATGCCCTACAATTACAAATCATGTAAATGCAAGCAGGTAAATAGGTAACACTTTGGTGTGAAGGTAAGTAGCGACAGTGATCCGTGCACCATGCTGGCCACATGACCATGGAGACATCTTTGAACAATGATGGCTCTTCAGGCACAGAAACGGAGATGCACACCACACCCTATGGTCAGTCATGGCTAGCAGGGCAACCTGCAAGGAGATACTTTAACTAACCTCCAAATCCAGAATAACTACAGGAGCACGTAAGAGACTTTACGTGCACCCGTAGTTACTGCACCACCTAGTGAAAACCCATGGGAAATTCATATTGGAATTCAGAGTAAGTTGTTCTTACACCGGAGCAAGGACTCCCTGTAGTTACTCTGGATTTTGCCCTTACTTTTTTTGCAAATGTGAGGAATTAAACTTGGAATCCTCTGCATGAAAGCATTTAGTGGTATTGTGAGGGGCTGTGGGTGGTGTAGGCTACACTCGGTAATCTGCACAGAAAATGACATTATTGACCAAAATTTTTTAAAATCTTAGTATTTTCAGATAATACCATCGTGTTATATGTCAATCAAGGAGTAATTACATGCAGAATGAATTTCATGCAGAATGCAATGAAACAATCCATGTTGAAATAATCTCTTCTGGAAAAAAGAAAATCAAATGTTATAGCAAAAGAAAGGAAGGAAGGAAGGAAGGAAGGAAGGAAGGAAGGAAGGAAGGAAGGAAGGAAGGAAAAGGAAGGGAGGGAGGGAGGGAGGAAGGAAGGAAGGAAAGAAGGAAGGAAGGAAGGAAGGAAGGAGGGAGGGAGGGAGGGAGGGAGGGACGAACGAACGAACGAACGAACGAACGAACCCACCACCTGGGCCACTGCTCACTGCATAGTAGGAGTCTCATCATGGGGTGAAATGTTTTCTTCCCACATTGGATGATGCAAACTCATGTGAAACCATTGAAAGTGTATGGTGCACCACTGTATTGCAGCCCTTTTCATAATCCAGCACTGTGACAACTAACCCACCATATCCCACTAAGGTACAATAACATTACAAACTGCTACTTCTGCTTCATGTGAAGGCTTACAATTTTTTCCGTTCCCAAATGAATCTAAGAGAAAGTATAATTTCCCAGCGACATCATCCTACAAAATGAACTCCTAGCTGGGTAAGACGTTTAAATTATTGTGTGAACCAACTGCAATTTATTCAGAATCTGTATCTTTTCCCATTTTCATCTGTTTAGGAAATGCTAGGGATTTAAATCAATTTGCAGTTCCAGCAACAATATTGTGTACTCTTTCAGGATAAAGTATTGCGGAAGTCACTTTTCCTTGAATAAACATATAAACCAAAGAGGAGCGTAAAATCTCCCCACAACACTTCTGTCAGAAATGTCTTCAAGTCAGTAAATACCGTATGCCCAGGTGCTAAATGAGAACAGTATTTAAGGATGTTTCCAAAAGAGAGGTACTTCGTCTTCCAAAACCTTAATACAGTGCTTGTCAGAAACACCCTGGCAAACATACAGAACAGATTGCAGATAATCTCCGGAATTGTCTATTTTAATATTGGGCTTGGACTGGGGTCAAAATGAAGCTCACACAAACAAGTGGCCTTGTCATACTTGATTAGCCTACCATTCCACACGGTAATGATAATGTCTCCCCACCTTTGAATGTTGAGGTGGCATGCTTGTTTGTTCCTGGCCTGCATGCGGCATTGCATTAGACTGGCATGCGACTGGTATCTGAGCAAGTTGTGGGTAGATCAGAGATCCTCAGTTACCAAGCAGCCTTGCTAGATGGATGTGGGTTAAACCATATCATCAGTGAGCACCATGAGTGGGTTACACCATGAAGACCAAGAACACTGAGAGGGTGGAGGGCTTTTCGTGAAGCGATGGCCTTTCTTCACTTCAAAGGGCACAAGTACATGGCAGGGCAAGGCCTGGGACAAAACAGGAACAAAATAGGTGGAGGTCCATGGGGTGACACTGTGGGTTACCACACTTACTGCACAATTCTAACCCCTGCTTATGCTGGCACAAGTCCCATAATGGCCTGGAGGTGTCACAAAAGTGCCATAAGGCACTTCTTCACTACTCCTGGGTAGTACTCCACACCACCACACCTCCGCACTATTTCACACCACCACAGGAATGGGGAGAGAGGCAAGTTGTGCTGGCCTAAACTGGTTAGGATTGTGTCCTCAGTGAAACCAACATAGTGAAACCACTGCTTCAACCCTCTGCGTTCTAAGAGTAGAGGAAGCTGTGACTCAACACACCCACTTGTCATTAAAGTCTTGAATTAGCTGGTTGCTGTTAGGGGTTGGGTAGAAATTTTTTGCTTCTGTCCTGATTTGCCTTTCGGATGCAGATTTTGTCACATATACTAGTAATACTAGACACAACACAGGGCATAAGATGGGATTGGGGCATGAGTTTCATGGGGTTTTCTTCCAGATAAACGTGCATAGGATTATTGTCACAATTTACAAGTTACTGTTTTGTTATTAATGTTTGTTCTTGAGAATTTTATACTAAGATGGAAGATAAAAGCAGGAAATCAATAAGGTTCAATGAAAGAATACAGAGGATTAGATTATGACTATCGTATCAAATGATAAACTGTATTTTTGATATAAATACCATAAATTTTGAAAAATTTATCATACATGTTGATAAATTTATCATACATTTTGATAAATATATCATACATTTATCATACATTTTGATAAATTTGATATTTAATAAAATTTGATATGCAGCCAAACTGGAGTGAGTTCCATGGAGAGTGATGAGGATGATTAGAGAGCTGGAGAAAAAACCATACTGGTAAAGATTGAGAGAACTTGGTATTGTTTAGCTCAGAGAAAAGAAGGCATAGACTGTAACTCTAAAGACACTTTCTTGGGAGTAAGACCAATTGAACAAGATGGAGCTTGCTTTTGAGTAGATAGTTAGGATTTGGGCTGTGGGTGGCGCAAGTGGCTAAGACACTGTGCCTGTTAACCAGCAGGCCAGGGTTCGATTCCCGGGTCGGCCCCACAAGACTGGGTGAGCTCCTATCCTTAGCCCAGCTCTGCGACGCCAGCTGGATCCAATCATATTGGCTCTGCCTTTCCATTGGACTAATTCAGTGGCGTGGAGAGGGAGGATTTGCTGCTTGGGTAGCAGCCTATCCTCCATAACAATCTAACCCAGGCTTTCGTGCTTCACATGCAGCATATGCAGCGCCAAGCACGATACCATAGTCTTCCAAGACTGACAGAGGCCTGCTGCTTTTTTTTTTTAAGTTAGGATTGCACCCTAAGAAATGTGAATGAATATCAGGAAAAAAATTGTGACAGTAAGGGTGGTTTATCAGTGGAACAGATTGCCAAGGGAGGTGGCTGATTCTCTCTCACTGGAAATCTTCAAGCAGAAATTTGACATGCACTTTCTGGAGATGCTCTGGGTAAAGGACGATTTCCTACTAAAGGTTAGATTAGTTCAAGGGTGTCCAAAACCTGACCCTAGGGCCAAACAATGCCCTTGGCAAACCCCAATGTGGCCCTCAGCAAGATCCCTCCATCTGGCCCACTGGCAAGCCTTAAAATGTCTTATATAATCTTAAATGTAAATTTATGTAACTTTATTCAAATCTGAAGTGTAAATAATTTTTCTAGCCCCCAACACAGTATCAGAGATGATGTGGCCCTCCTGCTAGAAAGTTTGGACACCCCTGGTTTAGATCATCCTTAAGGTCCCTTCCAACTCTATGATTCTCTGAAATTTGTTCAACTAATTTTTAACATTTTTTGCACAACTGTGCAGAACTGTAGTTTTAAACTTCAAAGTTTAAAAATCACAGCCAGTGATTTAGATTGTCCACCCACAGAGTAAGTCCACACATTTTCTACATGGCTTGTTTTATGCTGACAGGTATCTCCCTGTTCTTCAAGCAGAATTGTGCTTCCCTTAGGAAACAAAGCATTTTTGTGTCACAGATTTCATCTACTGAGCTAAGGATCAGCTGAGGTCTGTATCGGAGTGAAAGGATTTAGAAGATGCCTTTCTCTTGCAAGACCAGATTTTGTCTAACGTAGTGTGGCAAGCCTAGCAACCTACTAAAAAGTTAGAGGGAAAAAAGAATCCCCAGAAACTTGGAATAAAAATAAAATTTCTTAGAAAAGAACATATTTTAAATATTGTTTTATCGTTTTACCAACTGGATACAGTGTGGACATCTGGAAGAGTTGAAAGGGAACCTATAAGCACATGGACTGCGCGGCAGCAGTCCCGTTTCCCCATAACAAGCCTCCTTAATTGCTCTGTTCATTTAATAAAACTGTTTCTTTAATAGAAGCCATTACATTCTGAGTTTTTTCACTGTCTTTTAGGTTTAAGACTATGGAATTTGATTGTTTTGCTCCCACAGCCCAGAATGGCTCTACAGGGGAGGGACCACTTGCACACCACAGTGAAGCTTCCTGTAAAACTTATTGCTTGGCACCCCCTCTAGTTATGCCACTGCCTAGAATGAATCTGTCTTCATACACATAACACTTGTCCAATTTTATTTCACTTTTTTCAGGAATTTTATTTTTCAGGCTTACTGTCATTCTTTTTTCACTTTCTGTTCATTTAACATCATTATTTGCGGATGTGAGTGTCCAATCAGTGTGGTCAGCAGAATGAAACATTACTGCGGCTGTTACAGAATAAACCTGATCATTGCTGTCAAGGTTCCAAGAAGATTTGACATTTAATGTGATGGTCTTTCCATTTCTTGTGCTGCTGAGTCCATCGTGCCAGATGATGGATAATTTCCTTTGTTACTTTCTTTGGTCCTGTTGTCATAAAGTTGCAGAAGGAAACAACACCATTTACCTTCTTCCAAATTCCTGCACTTTAGTTATAGGTGGCTTCTGGAAATGCTTTACCCAGTTCTGGAATCCAAAGCAGCATGTTCTTGGAGTTTATTATGCTTTAGGCTCCAATCCTCCTTGGAGTAAGACCCATTAAACACACCCTACAATCCAGAGTAACTACGGGAGCATGTAAGAGACATTACATGTACCTGTAGTTACTGCACCACCTAGTGAAAACCTATGGGAAATTCATATTGCAATCCAGAACAAATTGTTCTTACACCCGAGTAGTTACTCTGGATTGCACCCCTAATGGGGCTTATTTTTGAGTAGGCATGGTTGGGATTGTGCTCTAAAGCATATGACGCAATCTGGCTAAAATATTGCATTGAAGTCCCATTAATACCAATGGGAGAACAAGCCATGTACAAGTACATGTTTTCTAATGAAAAAAATGGAACCTATACGTTGCTTATTGATTGAATTTTGTCCTCAATGTTTGATAGATGTTTGGTACATCAGTGTTTGATAGATGTTTGATAGATCAAATTAATGCTGTATTAAGATCAACTGTTTGATAGTACTGTAATTGATAGAACAGTAGTACTGTATAATTCAGAGGTCTCCAAACTTTCAACCTCAAGGCTCCTGGACCTTTAACCACAGTTGGGGGAATTTTAGCAGGTGCAAATTCGTTATCTTTGAGATAAAAAACTTCACCTGCTGAAATTTCCTCCTCTGCACAATTGGTAAAGGTCCTAGTGTTCTGAAGTTGAAAGTTTGGAGACCCCTGGTGGATTTTATGTATGTGTGTGTGTGTATATATATGTGTGTATATATATATATTTGTCCAAAATGCACAAATTTTGCACAAATGTCCAAAAGAACAGATGGAAATGTCCAATAGCAGGATGCATTTGACCAGTACACAGTGGGATGCAATGGTCCTGTCAGTGTTATTTAGTTATTATGGGATATGAATAACTGGGAGCTAAACACATACATCTACCCACACACCAACGACTGGAATACACCAATGAGGACACAATTATCTAGGATTGTGTACCAAACTTTCCATTCCTTCCCCCTCTTGCCCACCTGAGAAAATTTCTGAATCTTTTCCTAGCTTTTTTAATTAGGAAATTAAATTGTACTCTCTCCAGACTGCACCCAGAACGAGTGCCCTTCTTGCTTGACCTGAGATTCATTACTTGCAAAGGATTTGCAAAAGGGAAGGAGTTGGCTGCTGGCAGGGTGCTGACCTGCCTAGGGCAGGCTCTCGCAATGGTCACAGTAGGCTTGTGATGCAACTGCTGCCATGGGTGTTTCAGTCAGACTGTCAGTGAAAGCTATTGGCAAGAGTAGAGGTAGCCACGTGCATTAATGAGAATGAAATCTGAAGCCCCCTTTTCCCAAATGTGTTTTGTTTCGTTCTCAAAGCTGCCATCATTTCAGTAACACTTTTGGCTGTCTCTCTGACATTTTCTTGTAAGCATTTTCAGCATGGCACCGGGCAGACCTCTTAGTCGCAGAGCTTTTAGATTGCATTCCACAAGGGATGTGCATTATCAGGTCAAACGCCTATCACTTATGCTGTAATTTGTTTTTGCTCTTGATTTCCCCTTTCCCTGAAGTTCCTTGTTTGCCAGTTGCTTTTGTTCATTTCCCTAGACATTCTTGTACTGCTGATCTAGCACCAAGTGAGCAACTAAAGAGCCGTTAAAGAGTCTCTTGCAAACGTGACATTTCTGATGTTTCCTGTCGTTTCATGAAAAGAGGAATGGGGGGGGGGGGAGAGAATTCATAGCAGTTAATGAATTAGCATATGAGTTGCAAATTTCATCCAGATTTGTACTGCTGAAAGCCAAATATTATCTTCTCCTTTACTGTGTATTTTGGAAGAAGGGAAGGATAAAGAGAAAGGAACTGATGACACAGGCAGGAGCTTTCTTTTCCTTTCACTGCATTCCATTCAAAGACATGAGATTAGGGCAATAGAGTAAAAATTGCTATTGCTAAAAATTCAGGTTTGCAGCCTGATGACAACCATGGGAATACAGGTGTCCTCTCCCCCATCTGAGGGGTTAGGGACCAAAGCTGTGGTGATTAGTGGAAATGGTTGAAAAGTGGAACCCTGTCTTTATTTAGCTTACAAATGTTGCTCCTGAAGCTTTTTTAGATAGCAAATTGCAAATATCCTTTTTAACTTGCAAATTCCTGATGTCACACAAACATTTCTGAAAATGAACTCTCATGCACTCCTTCAGGAATGGGAATAAACAGGAGCTCAACCCCTGCTAACTGGGCAGGAGGCACTCTTTCAAATGGGTGTTCCTCTTTTATTTAGCAGGGAGAGAGTAACTGGCCCTAAACACCCCAGCAATGTCTGTTCAAGTGTCTTCTGCTGGTGTTCTTTTTGCATTTTAGATTGTGAGTCCTTTTGGGACAGCGACCCATTAGCTATTAATTAGCTATTAATTTTTTTTCATTTTCTTGTAAACCGCTTTGTGAACTTTTGAGTTGAAAAGCGGTATATAAATACGGTAGACAGACAGACAGACAGACAGACAGACAGACAGACAGACAGACAGACAGATAGATAGATAGATAGATAGATAGATAGATAGATAGATAGATAGATAGATAGATAGATAGATAGATAGATAGATAGAGCTCAACAGTGATGGGATACAAAGGAATTAACAACCGGTTATATACCCATCTGGCAGTTACTTTTAAATGGGTATTTTTAAACTTTATATGTCCTATCTCTCATTAACAACTGGTTCTATAGAGTAGGTGCAAACCCGTTGGAGCCCACCACTGGAGCTAAAGTGATTGTGTGTGCTCTCACATACACACACGCGACAAAACAGTCTGCATCATCATGTCATATGCAAATCAATATACTTTAGAAAAGTAGAAAGATGGTGAAAGAGCAGAACATTCAGTGAATGAATGAGTCTGGGTATAACTGAGAGGTGTTGAAAGAGAAGAACATCAGAAAACAAACTGTCAGAAAGTAAAGGATACCTGTATTGTCAGCAGCCCTTCTGTGAAATGGACAGCATCCTGGATAAACCAGATAGCACCCTAACAAAACTGAGGACAGCAGCAATGGATTCTTTGGAAGTGTGGCATGCCAGCTATGCTGATGAAGCTAAGCAGGATCAGCTTTGGACTCACCTTGGAAGGGTGACTGGAATATCTCTAACAGAACAAATGGAGTTTTATGGAGAAATATTGAGGAGTGTATATGACTCAGTTGGGAAAAAAACCATCTAACACCTTGAGAGCCAGTGTGAGGTTTGATCGTTCAGTCTGGAGATACTGGATAGCATAACCTTTATAGCACTGAAATACCATATGGTAATATATGGCGACTGACATCACCTGTTCAAAACTCAGAGGTGTCCTTCTGAAGTCTCTAGGGGGGAAAAATCTCCAGAAGACACAGGCAATTCCCTCGGTGCTATGCCCTTCTTTGTCTAGTAGACTCCAGATGGGAAGGCTCAGCCTTTGAGATAGCGCACTAAATTCCTTAGAGGGAATGAAGACTGAATCTATGGGTAGAACATCACAAGACAGATGTTCATAAGGCAGATCCCCCAAGACCTAACCGCCTACTACATATATATAATGAATTCTTATATATTTTTATGGGTCTGTTTTAATGCAAGATTATTTATTTAAAGCACTTCTACTCCCACTTTAGAAGGCCCTTGAGACAGCTTCCAAAAGCAATCAAAACAATAGAACGCAAAATATAAATAGAATTTTTTAAATTGAATTAAAAAATAAAGCAAACAGAAAGAACAGTCTCTCACACATGGAGTAGTTACAGCAAGTCTTTTTAAAACATTTTTAAAAGCTCAGACAAAGAGGATGACAGGAAGAGAGAGTTCTATACTGGGGTAACATCACACATAAGAACAGGCAGCCACCTACTAACATCTGAAGACAGGGCCATGTGGCCAAGAGCTTAAAAGACAATCTATTCTGACTAGCAAGGAACAAGTTCATATGGGAGCAGGCAGTCCTTCAGATGATGTGGTCCCAGGGACTCTAAAAGCAAAACAACAAGAACAATTTTGTGTCCAAAAGACAATCAACAGGCCAGCAGAACACGTTTTCATACTGGCACAACACATTCATGCTAATTAATTCCAGTTATAGTTTACATCATCAAGTGGTATAAGGTAGGAAAAAATGAGTATTTGGTGGTCAGTGAAAAAAAAGATATATTGGTACAGCCTGAGTGAGGATGTGTTGTGTACACATGCACACCACTTTATTAAAGCTCTGTTACATTTAAATCCAAATGCTTCATTTCATGCTTCATTGGAGTCCTTGGAGTCTGTAGGATTTACTTCAGTGCAAGAGGCCACTGTGTCACTTCTGTGATGGATTTCTTCCCATGTGGTAGTGGGGACAAAGCCCTGGGCATCAGGGCATGGTGATGCACCATTGCCCAACCTCCAATGAACGTTAAGGTGGTGTGTGTGTGAATCTCACCCAGAAGAGGCTGCATACCATGCCCACAGCCTAGGTTGATCATATGTCCTCTTTTTCCAAGACGTCATGGATTTCAGCCTAGCTTCCTGGGAAAAATCTTCATTGACCTCCATTTCCTTGTGCTTAGGCAGCATGTATCCTTCTTGTCAATGATAAATTATATGTAATAAATTATAAGTAATAGTTTTATATGTAATAAGTGATCTGGTATTTAAATTAAACCCAGGAAAGCAAAATACATGAGTGTTTTTCGATTTTATTTTGTCATATCCTACATTTTTCTTGGATGTCCTACATTTTGAGAGACTTTATTGTCTTTTTTGGGCTATGACATATGATCACCCTGCCACATCCTAATAGACCAGTGGTTCTCAATCTTCCTAACGCCATGACCCCTTTATAAGTTCCTCATGTGGTGGGGACCCCCAACCATAAAATTATTTTTGTTGCTACTTTATAACTGTAATTTTGCTACTGTTATGAATCGTAATGTAAATATCTGATATGCAGGATGTATTTTCATTGTTACAAATGAAATGTGTGTTCTATGCACACATTGAACACAATGGAATTTATTTCAGAGTAGGCATGCATAGGATTGGGCCCTGAGGCTGCAATCCTATCCACATTTACATGGGAGTAAAGGCCCCCCTGACTATCATGGGATTTATTTCAGAGTAGACATGCATAGGATTGGGCCCTGAGGCTGTCAGTCAGCCCCAGTGCGTGTGCAGCTACAGCCAGAGGTCTGGCAAGCCTGACCTGGTCACCTGAACCAGGGGTCTTTAGGTGACCCCCAGGAAACCTCTAGGCAACCCCCAAAGGAGTCCCGACCCCCACTTTGAGAAATGCTGTAATAGACCATTAGACAATATTACCACTATGGTGTCTGAATTAACCTTCAGTTTATTGACCCTCATCCACCACATTGCTAAATCTATTCAAAAATTCCAGAACTGTAGTTGCATTGGATGGAAAAAAGAGAAACTGGATTGGATACATTTTAATATCTTGATGTTGAGGGCTTTATTCCAGTGGTAGACCATTTTTTCCCCATGTAGAAGGCCCCTGGTTCAATCCCTGGCATCTCCAGGTAGGGCTGGGAAAGACTCCCTTCTGAAACCCTCGATAACTTCTGCCAGTCAATGTAGAAAGTATTGAATTACAAGGATAGAATTACAAAAGTCTAACTTGGTATAAATAAGACTGTTCTCTTAAATCCCTGGACACTCCCTACTGGTTTCATGTCATTGTAAATAGTGTGGAGAGCAGGAGAAAATTGCATGAATGCCACATAGTGTGTCCAAGCACACTTTTATTTATTGGATATAACTGCAGCCTAGTGATCTCTTTTACTGTACAGCACTTGATCTGATCTGTAGTAAAATCACAGGATTTTATTTACTAGAGAAAACAGAAAGATCAAATGGAAGACCTTCAACACTGTATTAAGGCAAGAAATTTCTTCCTTAAGTGTTCACCCTGTGAACATCAAATAAAGTGAATTACTACCGAATGCTTTTCAAAAGATGCAGGCTTGACAGCTGATTGTCCCTCAATAGAATTAAAGCCCAATCCTATTCTTTACTCTGTGCAGATGCAGTGTTGCAAGAATGGCTACCACTGCACATTGCGGGAGGGGGCAGTCATTGAAGTCACATCTTGATAAGGGAACAATTTGTGTATTTATTTATTTTAAAAATTTATTTCCTGCCTTTCTTGGGCCGTAGACTGACTCAAGGCGGCTCACAGTAAAACATAATTAAAACATTAAATAGGACACTGAATTAAAAACAATTAAGAACATAGAAGATAAAAACAACAAAAACAATACCCCAATAATTGTTCCTTTACGTAGGACAGGGTTCTCAAACTCTGACCACAGATGTGGTGTGTGGCGAGCCGGTAACCAGTCTGCAGCCAACCTCTGGATCCCTGAGAGCCTATGACCCAGCTGACCAAACAATATTGGGATAATGGGGTGGGGTAAATTGAGGTCCATTTATTATTTCAGTGCTATTGGTGCTTGCAGAAATGCTGGAAATTTGAGCTCCTTTATTCATTGTTCCAAGTTCCATCTCTAATTTGTTTATTTTTCCCAGCCCTAATATTGTGCCACATATACTGTGCCATATGTGGCACAATTCACATGTTCCGGCCCTCCTATTCTATGCCACATATTTGATGTGGCCCTTTGACCAAAATATTTAGAGACCCACTGCATGAGGGATCTACTTTGACCTGTATTAGTAAACTAGTTGGTAGAGGTCCACATGGAACCATGTTGCACCATTGGGCATGGTGCACCACAAATGGGCACCATTTATCTGCCCTGCAGCTGTGGGTGGCGCAAGTGGTTAAGATGCTGTGCCTGTTAACCAGCAGGCCAGGGTTCGAGACCCGGGTTGGCCCCACAAGACAGGGTGAGCTCCTGTCCTAAGCCCAGCTCTGCGACGCCAGCTGGATCCAATCGTATTGGACAATCTGCCTTTCCATTGGACTAATTCAGTGGCGTGGAGAGGGGGATTTGCTGCTTGGGTAACAGCCTATCCTCCATAACAATCCAACCCAGGCTTTCGTGCTTCACATGCAGCATATGCAGCGCCGAGCATGATACCATAGTCTTTCAAGACTGACAGAGGCCTGCTTTAAAAAAGGTTTTTTTTCTATAACTTTTAATAGAACAGAGATATTTCAACATGGATTGTTTTGTTGTTTTCTGCATGGAAATGCACATCAAATGATATATAACATGTTGACATTATTAGAAAAAAACTATTTTAAAAATTTGGCCAGCAGTGGTTTTACTGGTGCAGTCGTGCAACCTGCACCCCTAGCTGCACCACCGGCAGTGAAATTGGGATTGTCATTTAAAAAAAAAACACATTTAAATAAAACATACCCCCAAATCCAGGGTAACTATGGGAGCATGTAAGAGACTTTACGTGCACCCGTAGTTACTGCACCACCTAGTGAAAATCTATGGGAGATTCATATTGCAAACCAGAGTAAGTTGTTCTTACACCGGAGCGAGGACTCCCCATAGTTACTCTGGTTTTGCCCATAACCTGAGTTTTGTTCATTTGCATTATAGTTACTCCACTGTTTTCCCAGAGCCATGTAATGGATCCCTCTGAGCCAGCTTCCATTGTCAACATGATAGACCATAATATCTCTTCCAGAGGCATTATAGTCTATCATGCCATTGCTTTCCGAGGGAGTACTTAATCTGTGGATCATTTACACAACACACCATAACAGCACCTAGAAGTGCTGAGCTGTTTTATGAGGCAATGATCTTTTACTTTTTTTCCCTGTTGAGCAGAGAACCAGGAGACAGAAGGCCAAGTTGTATATCACAATGACGGAACCAGATTACTACTGAGAAAAACAGCATGGTGTCCCTATTGTTACTATTCCCTATAAGTCTTTTTAAATATTGCTTTAAACACATGTATTAAACATAAATAAAACCCTGAGAGAAGTGGCAGAGCGGGGAAAAGAAAGAAAAGGGGGCACAATAAAACTGACAAATGGCTGGAATAGGATTTTGGAAATGTACTCAGTACTGTAAAATCTTGACATAGGATTTTTTTTCTTTTAAACTTTGCAGACTGACTTTTAACATCCTGATCCAGTAGATGGAAACTGTGCTCATGCCTGGATTCTGAACACATCCAAGCAAGGCTGCCTCAGGGGCAAATGAAACATATATACTTGAACATGTCAACTCAACATAATATTTACTTCCATGCTTGTACTTTTCACTCACCAAGAGTTTTAGACCAGTGCATTGTGGCACATTAGTGTGCCACAAATGGTCTGCCGGTGTTCCGAGGGAGTTTGGGGGAAATTATTTTTGGTAGTGCCACCGGGGGATGTGAGTACTGTCATGCAGTGAGGCTTGTCAAACAAAATTATATTTATGATGCAGAGCCTTGACAATAAGAGCTTTTCAGTGTACAATGGGCACCACCACAACCCAACAGATAGTAGTTCTGTTTTGGGCTGTGGGTGGCGCAAGTGGTTAAGAAACTGTGCCTGTTAACCAGCAGGCCAGGGTTCGAGACCCAGGTCGGCCCCACAAGACAGGGTGAGCTCCTGTCCTCAGTCCAGCTCTGCGACACCAGCTGGATCCAATCGTATTGGCTCTGCCTTTCCATTGGACTAATTCAGGGGCGTGGAGAGGGGGGATATGCTGCTTGGGTAACAGCCTATCCTCCATAACAATCCAACCCAGACTTTCGTGCTTTGCTTGCAGCGTATGCAGCGCCGAGCACGATACCATAGTCTTTCAAGACTGACGGAGGCCTGCTTTGGGGACCCCGATGCAATCAGAACAAATGGGGAAAGACATATAAAGTTCACTGATTTTTAGTGTAGATGACAGTTGTAGAGGGAGTAAAGTAAAATATTTCTTTACCCAGTGTGTAGTTGGTCTGTGGAACTCCCTGCCACAGGATGAGGTAATATCATATATGTTAAGTGCCTTTAAGAAGGGATTGGACAAATTTGTAAAGGAAGGAACCATCACAGGTTACAAGCCACAAGGGGTATGTGTAGAGGTGGACAACCTCAAAATGCCAGATGCAGGGGGGCACCTAGGTGCAGGTGCCCTATATGCACCCCAAGGTTTCTGGTGAGCTGCTGTGTGATACAAGAACCTGGACTGGATGGGCCTTTGGCCTGATCCAATGGAGGTTCTTCATATGTTCTTATCCAAAAGGCAATTCTCATCTACATCACTACTCTGCCCTATTTTTAAAATACTTTAAGAGGTCCAATATGGGCTTCTCAGAAATTAAAGGGTTAGATTGCTATTATAATATTAGGCACTGCTGGGTACAGGATGATATACTGGATTTGCCAGTTGTTGACTCCACAAACCCTGTCCTGTCACACCAAGGCTATTTAACACTGCCATGGTTTTTAGGATGCTAGGCAACCCATGAAGTATTTATTTTCACTCATATATCTGTGTTCCTGGCTGTCCATCCCTATATTTTATTTTCTGAGCATGTCTCAAAGGGAACCATTTAGCTCAAGAAATGTATTTCTCAGAATGTTGGTTATACAGTGGTGTACGCAGGGGCTGTGGCACCCAGGGTGAGCAGTAGCATAGCTAAGGGAGTGTAGGGGGTGCAGTTGCACCGGGTTATAAGCTTTAGGGGGGCTACAAGCTGTGCTTGACACTAGTGGTTAAAATCGTAAAAAACGGGTTATGTATGAATGATAATACGTGCTGTGTTATATATAAATAAAAAAGGTAATTTAAGCAGAATGCAATAAAACAAACTGCTTTGGAATATTTATATTCTATCAATTAACCAGAAAACGAAAACACAGAAGCCTATGGAACTCAAACTTTCCCATGTTACAGATGGCTCTGAGAGCCAATGAGATGTACCGCATTTGCTGGCTTATAAGACACACTTTTTAATAAATTTTATATAAAATTTTATATAAAAGCACCATCCAGTGTTTTGTCATCATTTCTACATACACTTAATATTTTTATATGGATAGTTTTGGGTTAGGGAAATCGTCTGAGTTTCCATTATTTCCTATAGGAAAATCCACTTAGTAACAAGAACACTTTGTAAGACAAACATGCTTCTGGAACGAATTATGTTCTTCTTACAAGGCACCACTGTATATACATACCTATGTGTGTTGATCTGTTTATGTGTCCATGTCGGTCTCTGTTGTTTATAGGTGCATTCATGTACTGTTGCCAGCTCTGTTAAAACACATGTACCACTGCATGTACAAACACACAATCTCAGGTCTGAGTTTACCATTACCTAACCCTAAAGGTAAAGGTAAAGGTGTTACCCCTACAGGTTGTCCTGCTAGCCATGACCAACTGTAGAATGTGGTGCTCATCCCCATTTCTGAGTTAAAGAGCCAGTATTGTCCAAAGACCATACTTCCATGGTTATGTGGCCAGCTTGACAATCCTGGCAATGTGGCCAGCATGACTAAGGGTGCAATCCAGAGTAACTACAGGGAGTCCTTGCTCCGGTGTAAGAACAATTTGCTCTGGATTGCAATATGAATTTCCCATAGGTTTTCACTAGGAGGTGCAGTAACTAAGGGTACATGTAATGTCTCTTACGTGCTCCCGTAGTTACTCTAGATTGTAGGGTAAATGTCAAAGCACATGGAACACTGTTACCTCCCAACCAAAGTGGTACCTATTTATCTACATGCATTTACATGCTTTCCAACTGCTAGGTTGGCAGGAGTTGGGCAAGAGATGGAAGCTCACTCCATCTTGCAGTACTCAGGTCTCAAACCCGACCTGACAAGAACATCATTTTAACCATTGAGCTGTTGCAGGTACACAGGTATACAGTGTATCTTGGTATACAGACCAGCCAAAAAAGCATTCCAGTGTTTCCCCTTCTGCCCCTTCATTTTCTTTTGGAAGGACTGTTCTGTTTTCATTTTATTTATTCAGCACCACTTAAAATATATTAACATTCTTTGTGATAAAAATCTGCCTTCAGATAATCCAGACAGATGTTCAAATTGCCTAGCAGAAAAAAAAACCCACCAGGTTGTATCAGATACAAAATACTAATTACAGCCCAGAGGAATATTTCTCTAAAAATTGACCTCATAAATTTTGCTTAAGGGTTCAAAACTTGCACTCCTTTGTAGTCTCTGATTAACCGTACTGCATGCATGAATAATAAGTGAACGGTTATAGTTACTAACACTTCTATACTTTTAGCTTAATTTTTCTTTAACATCTTTTAATGGAAAGAAAAGTTGACATGCAGCACATTCTTGCCATGATTTTGATCTATTTGGGGACCAGCTGCATTTAATTAGGAGTGTAATTATGTAGTTTTCTGTTGTATCCGTCTTCATTCTAAGTACACTTGGGCATCAACACATGGCTTTATTGGGGAGGGGGAAATAAGGCATGTTTCATGGCCTCTAATTCTAGTACTTCTACCACTGTATGATACCTCAAACTGTCACTGTATTATACCATAGTCACTGTGTGATACCTCAGCCTGTATTACAGTGTAAAAATGAGCACTGGGAGAGATAATACAGAAAAAAATAAAATATTTCTTGTATATTTTATTTAATATTTAAATATTTAAATATTTAAAATATTTCTTGTATATTCCGGTCTGTAATTAGTCTTTGGAACTCCTTGCCACAGCATGTGGTGATGGCATCTAGCCTGGAAACCTTTAAGAGGGGTTTGGAAAATTTCTGGAGGAAAGGTCCATCACTGGTTACAAACCATGATGGATCACAAGCCTTAGATCTGTAATGAATCATAGGCCTGTGCTATCTCCAGTGCAAATCTGAGATACCGCAGTGTTACTGCAGGACAAGGAGAAATATTACCCTGTACTCCAGGTAGTGCTGCAGCAACCTCAATGAGTCTATTGAGAGCTGTGCCACTGATTTCAGTGGCACAATTCCAAGCAGATCAGAGCAGCCTCTGGTCCCCATCCACCCCAGGAACACCTTCCCCTTCCTGTAATGCCTTCTTCCTGCCACTTTCCTATCCCCCCCCCCCCCAAGATCTATGCTACTGAGTAGAATTGAAGGTATAATGGCCAAGGAATGTGCAAAATAATGTCTAATGATTTTCATTGGAGAACATTAAGAAATAGATCAGAATGACACAAAATAATCTGGTGGGTCAAATGATGGCAATAGCTAGTTTTGTACAATGAATGAGGCATCCATCTTTTCAATAATTATTAATGAAATGCAAGTCACATTCATAAATCCCAGTTTTTGATTAAAATAGGCCTGAATGCATGATTGCCCATGTATGGTAAGGTAGAAATTTCCTGAAATTAGATGGAAAGCTACCAAGCATTTCTAATTAAAGGCCAGAACAGACCTGTGTGCAACCAACTCCCATGGAGAAGCATTCACCAGGCGGAGATTTCTGTAGATCCAGCCCTATGGAATAAAGTCAGAAACTCACTTCAAACTGGACAGAGAAAATAGTTATACCAACGTTTGGTGTGAGGTCTTGCCTTTGCAACTCCTTGAGTGAGACACAAGTGTCACAGTTGTCGTTTTTGTTATAATGTTGCTTTTGTTATAATCCCCATTTGACATTTAATTTTTTTTTAAATAAGAGAATGTGGATAAAATCAGCTTATTTTGCATGCCGTCCCTATTAATGTTTTGAAGCAGTCTTGGAAAGAAATCTTGACGCAAAAGAGACAAATAGTCACTAATGAGATTCTTAATATCCAGCCGACTCAGCAACTCTCAGCCCTAGAAAGAAAACAGAAAAGTGAAGAAACTTTGCATGTCAAACAATTTGCCCTGAGAATATGATATTCCTAAAACAGAACATGTCTGGCAGGCATTTGAAAATTGTGCCATTTTCTATAATGCTGAAAATAAGCAATGATGCATAGATAATAGAGGAAAAATTGGTTCACCCCAAACCCAAGCACAAAACTGAGTCCTCGAGAAGATGGGATCTGTCTATGAATGATAGCGAGGCCGTTTGAAGGGAGATTATTTCTGTGTAATGCATGATAATAGACCCACGAGCTGATCGTACAGTTGAGAAGCCAATCCATATTGCCAGTCAGTGGTACTTAGATGTTCCAACCAAGATGGTTTCATCATTGATTTGGATCTGTTCACAGAATGCAAAATCACATTTTAAATGGGTTGGCAGCGTAGGTGCATCAATAGCTGTACTGGCCGAATGACAGAAGATGTAAGAATTGGCACAGTGTTGATTTTTCTTAAATCAGTTCAGAGGCCTGCCCATGTTTTGCAGCCTTAAAAGTTAATTCTACTCTTGGGTAGAATTTGAGGTTCTGAATCCAGAAACAGCATGGGTTTTATCAAACTAGCTCAAGTTGGGGGTGGGGGTTGTGGTATCACCACTTTATAATCTGACTCAAGCAGGCTTCCTCACAGATTCTGCTTGAATCAGTTTATAAGGTGACCATGCTGTACCCTCCAAATATGTGCCAATTGTAGAAATGGCCATTCTGGATTCATGATCCCCCCCAATATCCTGAATGTATTCAAACATTATTGGCATCTAGGACTTGACATCTAGTGAACATGGGACAGGTTTTCCCCAAAACAGATTACTATATAAGGGTGCAAATGTCAGCAAAATGGGCATTTCTGAGGATAGAAAGGGAAAAAGGCATGAGGTCTATCCATGCTCCATCAGAAGCATGAGGTCTATCTATGGAGAATCAGGAAAGAGGAACAGTGAAGAATTTTTCCATGTGGGCCAGAGATTTTCAACCAGTGTCCTCAGGTGTGCCATGGGAATTTGGGGATTGACATTAATTAATAAGAAATTGGGGGATTTGAACAGCCTGGTTTGCCTTGTCAGTGGTAAAAGCAACTGGAGGTGTGCCTTGTAAATTTCAGTGCCCTTGTTAGTGTGCCTTGAGATGAAAAAGATTGAAAATCTCTGATCCAGGCCCTAGACCTTTATCATAGCTGTAAGGGAAAATAACTAGGTCCTGACCAACTAAGGCTACAATCCAGAGTAACTACAGGACCTTTTACACCAACGTAGTTGCGGTGCCACCTATGGGAAACCTATGAGAAATGCATAGAGCAAACCAGTGCCTCTTATGTCTTCCTGTAGTTACTCTGGATTGTAGGGTAAGGCTACAATCCTTAAGACACTTTCCTGGGAATAAGACCTATTGAACACAATGGAGATTACTTTTGAGTAGACATGGTTATGATTGTGCTCTTATCCTACAATCCAGTGTAACTTTGGGAGCACGTAAGATACATTTACATTGACGTAGTTGTGGCATCACTAGTGAAAACCTATGGGAAATTCAGATTGCAATCCAGAGTAAATTGTTCTTACACCGGAGCAAGGACTCCCAGTAGTTACTCTGGATTGTGCCCTAAGTCAGGTAAGTCCTGAACACTCTCGGAATGAACAGATGACCGAACAACCAGCCAGTTAGCCAGCCAGCCAACCAACCAAACCAAACTTTGGGTGCAATCCTATCCATGACTACTCAGAGGTGTTAAGTTGACCTTACTCCCAGGAAAATGTACTTAGGAATGCAGTCAAAGTGAAGCTTTATTCACAACTCACTTATGAAAGGGCCTTGTAACATGTATGGGTCAAAGGTAAAAACAGGACTTTTGGATCAGAGTTATGCCAGATCCAAGCCCCATTCTTTGGATAGCCAGGAGCAGCCAGGTTGCTCTTATCAACTCCGATCTATACCACCTCCAGATGTGGATCAGATCCAAGTAGATCCATTGGAGCTGCTGTGCCTGTACTTTGGATAAGGGAAAAGGTCCCCCTTGCCACATGGTAGGATGGCAGTAGCCGCAACGGATCACAGGATGCAGTGCAGGCATGTCAGCCTGCCTGATTTAGTGCAATTTAGGATTGTGTTTTGTGTGTGTATGTATGTGTATATGTGAACCCGTGTGTGTTTGTGTGTGTTTCAGAAGCCTTTGGGCAATAAGCTGACTTATCAAATGCTGCATTAGGCATCGTCAGTGGAGCTAAGCTACTAGTGTTGGATCTTAGACATATTTTATATGTGAAGTTATATTGTGATCATACTGCATTTATAAGCTTTTATTGTTACTGAAAGCATTTTATAGTAATAAAATAATAATAATTTTTAATAAGGCATCAGATATATTATTGTTATTGAGGTTGCGAGCTGCCCTAAGATGATGGAGAAGCAGAGTAATAAAGTTTCAAAAAATAAATAAGTCATCCAAACTGAACAATTGCATTTCAATGGGCCCACGCTTTTCTGTCCTACTGCTATTCCTGTCCTCCATATGTTTCAGTTCTGCATTGGTTGGATACCATCTTCTTCTTTTAAAAATAATTATTAGGCAATTAAGCACAATAGCCCATCTGCCAAATTAAATGTGAGCTATAGCTACAGAAATCCAGGCACAGCTATAAAAATACCTGTTCATCAGCACTGACTCCAAGTACCACTTAGCAAAACCTGGATCTAAAAGAGCGACTATCAGCATTTGATAATTCAGACTTTTTAAGCATCCCCCAAGATTGGGAAACCTAAACCAGTGAACCAGTCGCACAGTAATTTAAATTAGAAATAATAGCAGGATTAAGTGAGAAACCTTCTGCCTAATGCCATTCTATTTGTCTTCTATGAACAAGGTTAGTGGAAAAAATGGTTCTGAATAAACAGGATAAGGCAAGTTCATTATTTTTCTTTTGAATAGCTTCGTTGTCTTCATTGTATTGTTCTAGCAATTAAGAGTCTGAGCCACATTTGCATTGTAATTTTTGCAGGAGTGGGTTTTGTTCACATGCATACAAACACATACACACAGATACACATAAAAATCAATGTATAGTATCCTAGTTCCATTAGCAGTGAGTGATTATTTGGGGAAAAATCTGTACAGTTCTGTTCTTCCTTACCAGCATTGCTACAGCATAGTAGACGTGTAGGGGTGTGTGGGGTTCCTGCTGCACTGGGGAACTTGCATAGGGGGTTGACACAACTAGTGGCCAAATTTTTAGAAATCTTGTTACTTTTGAATACTACCATCACTTTAAATATGTTTGATGTGTAAGCTCAGGCAGAATGCAATGCAACAAACTGTGTTGAACTATCTTTATCAAAGATATAGAAAAAAACATACCAATGGAGCTGGTGTTTTGCCTGCCCACCAGGCACCAAAACACCACCAAGCATTTTGCCTACCCACTGCATGAAAGGAAGTCCATCATGGGTGTGTTGTACTGGCCTTCTGCACTGGATGACACAAACCTTAGTGATGCCGCTGCAACACAATCATGTATCTGTCTAAGAAATAATGCAGAACTAGGAACTATATAAGTATGGTGTACTCTGTTCCATCTAGGTCTTTCTCATTGAGGAAGCCTCCTTAGAGAAACAGGTAGCCCAATTCAATCCAATAATGGCACAGAAGTCCAATTTCAGACAGCAATTCAATCTATACTTTCCTGGGAATAGGTTATGTTGAACATAATGGATCTTACTACTGAGTAGACTTGCATAAGATTGTGCTCTGAATTATTTCACCATTGTATTACGTCGCAGAAATTAATGATCTACCGACTGGGAGGTAAGAAATCTTGAAATCAATTTACACATGCATGTCCCACTGTGATGAATAAATGAGCCATGCACTGTAATTAGATGCAAGAAATGGATGAATGAGCCATGTCATCACAGGTTAATCACCAGATAAAGAATTTTCCTATTACCTGATGTCAACTCATATACAATACTTTTTTCCAGCGAAAATTGTTACTTGTTAAAGAGTGGAGACCCAGGATGGAGTGGTTGTTAGGGAGATGGACTGAGACTTTGAAGATCCAAGTTCAAACCCCTCCTTGGCTGTGAAGCTTTCAGGATGACCTTGGCCTAATCACTCAATTTCAGCCTCTACTACATCACAGGGTTGTTGTGAGGTCAAAAAGCTTGGTGAGGCACCTTAAGCTTTTGCTTTAGCATATGCAAGGTGGATAAGGGTGTGGGTGGCACAAGTGGCTAAGACACTGTGCTTGTTAGCAGGCCAGGGTTCATGACCCCGGTCGGCCCCACAAGACAGGGTGAGCTCCTATCCTTAGCCCAGCTCTGCGACGCCAGCTGGATCCAATTATATTGGCTCTGCCTTTCCATTGGACTAATTCAGTGATGTGGAGAGGGGGGATTTGCTGCTTGGGTAACAGCCTATCCTCCATAACAATCTAACCCAGGCTTTTGTGCTTCGCATACAGCGTATGCAGCGCTGAGCACGATACCATAGTCTTCCAAGACTGACGGAGGCCTGCTTTTTATGTAAGGTGGGGTACAAATCCCTTAAATAAATAAGTACAAGTAAGTACAAGTAAGTAAGTAAGTAAACAAACAAACAAACAAATAAATAATGTGTTGGGTATAGAGGAGAGAGATGCAGAGGTGATGCTGCATTCTGTCCCAGCCAGTATCTGAACCTGAACCAAAGGGAAATTTTATACAATCGAGTTCATGCCAAGCTTTGCATTCATCTACTCCAAATCATCTTAGTGATGAGGTGATGTTGAATGAACACTGAAGAATAAAGATGGGATGTCACCATTCTAGTGCTGCATTAAAGGCAATGGAACAGACAACTAAAAAAGTCTCGTTGTGCTCATTTATTTCTCCCGCATTGCACTGCCCATTCTGAATTCATTTATACTAGAGAGTTCAGAGAAAGCAGAATGGATTCTTCCTACTTATGACCAAATGCATCATAGTTCCATAACAGAATCAAGTGCTGCATTTCATCCCACCATTCAAGACCTGTGACTCAAATTTAGATCCAATTTTATTTACTTCTCTTTCTTTCAGACGCACACATATAAACAGACATGCACAATCTTCAAATGCACCATCTTCAAAACACAGGGCTTTGAGATATTTCACTTGACCCACTTGGGAACAGCAGAGAAATGTAAACCAAGAGTTGAGGGATACTTGACTGCCTACAAGCCTTCCACAAATCTATGTTTTGACATGGTCTCCAGGGACTGAAATAGTAGCAAGACTGCCACCAAGAGGGAATACAAAATAAACGAAAGAGAGCATCAAAATGGGAATGAAATACAATTGTACCTTGGTTTATAAGCCTTGGGTACGGAAGCATGTTTGTAATCCAAAATGCTTATATATCAAAGTGAATTTTCCCATAAGAAACTCAGACAATTCCACAACCCAAAAATATTCATATAAAAATGATTACAATACTGTAATATATAATACAAAATAATAAAGAAAATACAAAATCTAAAGAAAAATAAAACAAATTAACCTGCACTTACTCTACAATCCAGAGTAACTACAGGAGCTCGTAAGAGACATTTACGTTGATGTAGTTACGGCACCACCTAGTGAAAACCTATGGGAAATTCAGATTGCAATCCAGAGTAAATTGTTCTTACGTCAAAGCAAGGACTCCCTGTAGTTACTCTGAATTGCGCCCTTAGTCTCTCAGGACTGTCAGGCTGAAATCTGCACCCTTACACAGGCGTGAGCCCCACTGATTCACAGTCTATTATCTTGTTATCAATTGCATTAGAATGTCCACAATTAATTTTTTTTATAAATAATAGTTTCACACAGATGACATCTTCATTAAATTTAGAAGAACATAGTGCATTTATTTTCATGCAAGATATATGTTCTTCTACTAGTACAAGTATTTTTAAGTGTATAAAGCTCCTAATGGTTACTATCAAAACATCAAAAAAGTATATGCTGATAAACATATTTCTTTTCTCAAGAAAATTAGCCTTTGGAGTTAATCAAGCAACAGGATGCCAAATTAATTGTTTTTCACAGAGCTATTAATCATGGTGGTGACAATTTCCCAGAATGCACTACCCACAGTTACTAAATATTGCCATTCACTTTGAACATAATTTAAATCATACAGTATAGTTACTTGCTACAGACAGAATGATTCTCCCCACCGTTTGGAGATGATCCAATACGCTAATTGCTTAGCAGGGATAATATTTTGTTTTTTTGTAGATGCCTCAGCCATTAAACCCTTAAGGTCCTTAGCCCAGCTCTGCGATGCCAGCTGGACCCAATCGTATGGGCTCTGCCTTTCCATTGGACTAATTCAGTGGCTTGGAGAGGGGGGATTTGCTGCTTGGGTAACAGCCTATCCTCCATAACAATCCAATCCAGGCTTTCATGCTTCGCATGCAGCGTATGCAGCGCCGAGCACGATACCATAGTCTTTCAAGACTGACGGAGGCCTGCAACCATTAATAGTATCTGTGCATAAAATTCAGTGGACATTTTAAAAGATGCAAAATTGAAAAGATGAAATTCACAGAAAAAGAAAATATGTTAATCTAACTGATAAAATATAAAAAGACATTACCAGAACAATGTGCTTTACAGCACTTTTGTAACACTGTCGAGTGGGCACTGGGGATGGCTAACACTGAGTGGCTCACTCCTTCCTATCCAGGGTACATGCCACCTACCCAAAGTAACCCAATAATCATTAAACAAGTCTAAAATAGGTGCAACTGAAGCACCATGGCAGACTCCCCTGCCACAATTCAACTGCCCATGCCCAACCGATGGCAAGTGTTGTGGGGTGTTAACCATTCCACATTTATTCCTTAAAAGTGAGGTCAAGATTAATATGGAAATTGTCTGGATTCCCATGCTAACGGGCATGTGAAAAATCAATCAAGTTAAAAAGTAGGCAGTAAATATGTGGAATATTTCCAATGCATTCAACACCTTGAACTGGAGTCCAAATGCTAATTTTAGATACTGTCCATCAAAGTCAGTAGTACACAAACCTGCTCAATGGGGAGCTCACATGGGGCTTGCAGATTTCACTGCACGGAGGGAAACGGCTGAAAATGAAGTCCTCAGACTTCATGGATTTTGAAGTAATGCCTAAAAAGTCTTTCTAAAATGAGAACAGCAATAAAGGAGAGAGAGAGAGAGAGAGAGAGAGAGAGAGAGAGAGAGAGAGAGAGAGAGAGCCAGCCAGTGGCCTTGTCAAGCCAAGATAAAGTCCAGGGGATGTGCAAGTGATGCACATGTGGCATGTTCTGTGTCAAGAATTCTCAATGCGCTATTTATGTGCCCGCCAATGGACATTACTTTTTCGTGGTCGTGGGATTGTGTGCTCCAGTGATACAAAGGGCTATGCTGGCGATAGCGTAGCTACTGGCAGGGACTGCCATGCCAGACAGGCCTTTGTTGAGGAGCCAGACTAAACCTGTCCAAAGTCCCACTGAATGCGGGTTGACTGAAGAAGGAAAACTCCCACCTCAACCCTCTACTGCCTTGTGGCTAAACCCATCTATGGGAAAGGCTTCAGGAGTCAACCTTGAGGCAAAATCTGGAGCCAGAGTCCCGGAAGCAGTTTGTGACTGTGTACAATCATGTTCTGGTAACTGCTGCAGCGCAGCTGGAACCAGTTGTATCGGCTCTGCCATTGCATTGGATTATTTCAGTGGCGTGGAGAGGGGGGATTTGCTAACAGTCTATCCTCCATATTACTCAAGCCAGGCCATCGTGCTCTGCAAAGGACACTCAGAGCACAATACTATAGTTTCTCAAGACTGAAGGATGCCAATGCAATTAATGTGTGAGTCCCCATAGCACAATTCTTAAAGCCTGTAAGCTCTTCACCTCCTCAGGATAGAGAGTAGTTGGCACCATAGGTGCCAAAAATTTTGAAAACGAAACACAGCATCACACATTGGCCCAAAGTCTGCCATGCATCCAATGTCTTCATTTATTTGCCACCTAATGTGATCCCCTATCCAGGGAACAGCTGCTAACAGCAGTCATGTATATATGTGATACTGTGTTTTGGTTTCACAATTTTTATTGTTCATCATTGTCTCTGCTGCCCTTTATATATATGAGGGATTGATGCGCATGGGATTTGATGCGCATGGGGGTGTTGATAAGCTTGGGGGTGTTGATAAGCTTGGGGTGTTGATGCACTTGGGGTTGATTCACATGAAGGATTGATGCACATGGGGGATGTTGTGCATGGAGGATGTTGCGCATGGAGGATGTTGCACATGTGGGGGGGTTTATGCGCATATATATACATATACCAAAACTGCTAGATCTAGAAGCGTGAAATTTGAGGACGGTGTTTCTTCTATGATGGAGACACCACTAAGAACTGTTTTTCAGAAATTCCAACCAGAAGGGGGTGAAAAGGGGTGCATCACATTTTTCTCTCTGGTCATTTCATGTCAAGTGATCTAGGGCTGCCTGCATAACCATCACGGATTTTGATGAAAGCCCTCCCCAGGAGTCACTGACTTGATGCCTACTTAGGATGCTCTGGAGCAACAAGGGCAGCCCAGGCTTCCTGACTCTCTCTTTCTGCTCTGGATTCAGAATAGCCCAGCTAGGGCACACCTCACTGCTCTAACTATAGATTGTGTCACATGTTGGTTAATGGGTATTTCAAGGGGTCAGTTTCAGCCAGAAAACACCAAGGTTTCAAAGTCCTCCTGCATCCTCCTAGTCACTTTGGATGGGTGACCAAAAGCCTGGCGGGCTGAAGGCAAGAGCAGGGGAATGTGGAGACATGTGGGGGAGTCAGCTGGCAAGAATGGCATTACCCATGGTCCACCAACACGTCCAAACATACTTTTAGACTCAATATAAGCAAGGCAAAAAATAAGAATGACAGCTTCTCCTGCAGTTGTCATCTAGAATTATTCTGTCTTTCTAAAGAAACCAGTACCTGATGATGTTTTTCGTGCTGTTAATTGTCCAATTAGGAGCAATTAGTTGTTCTCTTTTCTTGGTTTTACATAGTCTAAGTTATATCGAATTGCTGATTATTGATTAAATTATGGCATACAAAGGAAGTAAAAGTCACAGGTTATGTGTGCTACAACAAAGTACAATTTTATCAACAGCCCACTGAAATGTACCATTGTTTGCCTCTTGTTTCTCATTTATACTTCTCATTTTGTTACGTTGTTAAACCATCTATATTTAGCTGGCATTTAACATTCAGATTAAGACAATGTACTTATTTTCTGCAAGTTATTATGACTTCATGAAATACTTTTCACTTTGCTAAATTTATTTACACTACTTTTAATTCTTTTGTAATCCAATTCTATGGTTGGGCATCCTGCCCAATGACTTCTGGGGTAGGTAAAAGGTGCCCTGGCAGTGGTAGGACTATATGAGGAGGATGTTCTGGACAAAAAATGAAAGGGAGTTTTGGATAGGGGAGGGGTATATGAGGTAGAAGATGGGTATTGGGGTGGTAGAACTGGACTCCACTTCATCCTAACCCCTAACCCAGGTATAAAAGTTTTACACAAGGGTGTTTGGTTCTCAGCCAGCTAAATGGACCCTAATTCAAAGAAGACATACCCTACAATCCAGAGTAACTACGGGAGCACGTAAGATACATTACGTGTACCCGTAGTTACTGCACCATCTAGTGAAAACCTATGGGAAATTCATATTGCAATCCAGAGCAAATTGTTCTTACACCGGAGCAAAGACTCCCCGTAGTTACTCTGGATTGTGCCCTTAAAGTCTATGTTCTTGCTGCTATTGTTCTATGGATGGGAATAAAAAATACTGTACTTGCTGATATATTGAAAATCATGTCGTGATCTACCAGCAGATTTTGATCTTCCTGCTGTCCACATCTAGTAAATATGAATGCTTCCAATAGACATTTTCCCCTTTGAAAGGCACTTCCAGCCAAGAAAAATGGGGGAAAACAAGTTCTAGAAAATACAGGAAATGTATAGGAACATTTGAAAAAGAAATTCAAGCCTCCATTTCATTCTATTGAAAAGACGTTTTATTGTATGGATGTATACACTAAGTTGAAACATCTTTCCTTAAATGTTTTTGATATAATGAAGAACCTTTTGGGCTATAACAAGGGTCTTCAAACCCTGCTGCCAGATGCAGCCCCCAGTGACCTTCAGCATGGCCCCCCAAGAACCCTGGAGTCTCCATTATACTTTGGTCCCCAAGACTTGCTGGGGCCCACCCTCAACTGCTGCTGGGACTTTAAGGATACCATGTGAAGCTCCCTGCTCTTAGGACAGAAGGCGGCTGTGTGGGTTTGAATCCTGCCAGGCATGTATGGGGACAGTACTTTGGAGGGGCAGGCTGGCTAAGGCTCCTAACAGGCAGGGAGGCTTTGTGGGGGTGGGAAGATCCTGGTTCTTTGGAACTGGATAGAGAGAGAGCTTGCAGGAAAGGGGGCAGAGGAGGGCATTTTTGAATGCTGACTGAGTGGGGAGCATGCTTTAGGGGGGCAATGAGGCAGAAGATCAGGGGTTTCTTAGGTGAGTTTTGGGTCGGAGGGGATGTGGAGAGAAATGTAGGTACAAAGGCACAAAGAAATGTAGGTACAGAGGCACAAAGAAGAGAAGATCAGGTGGCTTGGATAAGTGCAAGATAACCATTTTCCAGGACAAAAAATTCAGTGTCCTTTTCCTTGTGAGGGGGCAGCATGTTATATGTAAAGTTATATGGCATCATTTTAAATTCAGTAGTAAGTCATACAGTGCTTAAATTAAGCATATGAAAGCAATGTCTATATGAGCTTTTATTTTGTCATGACCTACATTTTTCTTCGGTATCCTACATTTTGGGGGACCTTATCCTCTTTTATGCTTATGTCTCATGGTCACCCTGGGTAAGGGATGAAAAGCGGAGAAGATCCTGTGAGCAGAGTGTCCTTTTGTCACAATCTGAAAAAGAAAACAAGACCCCCAAAATGTAGGACATCCAAGAAAAATGTAGGGCACAACAATATAAAAGCTAAAAACATTCATATATATTGCTTTCATGTGGTTAATTTAAACTCTGTTTTGTTTATTATTAATTTAACTATGTATATAAAAGAAAAAAGTCACTGACTCACTGAATGACTCACTCTTTCACTCACTCACTCACTTATCAACACCCAGCCAAAACTGCTGGGCCTAGAAGCATGAAATTTGGGGTGGGTATTCCTTCCATGATCAAGGGAGTCACTAAGAAAAATTTCACGTTAAGTTTCACGTAAAGAAACTGCCTCCGGAACGAATTAATTCTGTTACATGAGGTGCCACTGCAATTTATTTATTGCAAGAGGGCTATATGCTGCCTGCTCACAAGAAAAAGTGGGACAATGAATCTTTTTCCATGACACAAGGCTAAAATCCAGGACATGTCCTGAAAAAGGGGGACATACAGTCATCCTGCCTCTGAGGACAGCTGCTAAAGTGGAGAAATTGGGTGCTGTTTGAACGGGAAGGAAAGCTGCTTGATTTTGTTTCCCCATTTGTACCTTGCCTTTGTATCTTTTTCTTTCCTGGAAAAATGTAAACTTCTGAGCACATCCTCCCTATTTTGTAGTAGTTATGTCTGTGGGGCTGCAATCCTATCCACACTTTCCAGGGAGTAAGCCCCATTGACTATAATGGGATTTACTTCAGTGTAGACATACATAGGATTGAGCTCTGAGTATGATTCAGGGGAATTCTGCCTCAGAGTCAATGGCTGCAATCCTACAGACACTCTCCTGGAAGTGAGACCCATTGAACACAGTGGGGCTTACTTTTGAGTAGACATGATTAGGATTGTGCTCAATGTCTCCATGTGTTTCTGGCTTTGTCTGTATGTTTTTGTCCTGGCCAAGACATGTAGATTAATGGTACTCATGTGTTATGTGTTTTGTATTATAGTCTTCATGTATTTTAAATAGTATTTTTGCTATGAATAAGTTAAGTAAAATTCATTCATACGAATGATCTCTAATGCATTAATTTATGTAAATTTATGTAGATTTATTCAAATTAGAAATGCAAATTAATGCATTCCCCCCTTGGCCCCTGACACAGTGTCAGAGAGATGATGTGTCCCTGGTCTATAACTACGGTAGTATGAATAAGCCTATCATCATGGTGTGTGTCGTTAGATTTTGAAATGAAAGAAAATCATTCACGCCTGAAACTACAAAGGTCACTAAATCAATTGAGCAGATGTTGTTTTCATAGAAAGAAGGTAAGAGGGAAAAATAATCCATGCCACATCTAAAGCAAACAGTAATTTAGACGAATTGTCTCTGAGCTCTCCCAAGTCAGCTCGTTTCAGTGGCGAAGGTTCAAAGAACTATGTGAGTAGCAACACTTGCCCTACAATCTAGAGTAACTACGGGAGCACATAAGAGACTTTACGTGCACCCGTAGTTACTCCACCACCTAGTGAAAACCTATGGGAAATTCATATTGCAATCCAGAGCAAATTGTTCTTACACCAGAGCAACGACTCCCTGTAGTTACTCAGGATTGCGCCCTATGCCCAATCCTAAAGTCCCCTATGCCCGCAATCCTAAAGTCACTCTCCTGGGGACTAAAACCCATTGAACACAATGGGACCAACTTTTGAGTAGACATGGTTAGGATTGTGCTAAAAATCTGCTCAGATATGGGCATAATGGGGCCCTGTTGGGGCATACTCAATGTATTCCACAGGCTGCAAAATCAACCATATTTACTAGGGAGTAAGTCCCAATAACTATAATTGGACTTACTTCTGAGTAGTCCTGATAGGATTAGGATTAGAAATGTCAATTGATCCTGGACTTCTTAAACCAAACATGGGACTGTTTTCAAATTGAACATTTTAAGGCCTACGAGTTGGCTCATTTTAATTCTGTAGCATTTTCTATGGTTTCCGCACATCTAAACTTTGTATGAAAATTCATTTTATTTGCTTGAGGAAAACACTTTTGTACTCGGCATACAAAATAACTCTAACTTCGCTCCAGGTCTTTACAAGAAAAAAAATGATTTAAACTTAAAAATTCTGGCAATACTACTGTGGGAAATCTGTCACTGTGCTACTTTACACTTAATGCAATTACACATTTCTATTGTTAATTAGTTCTGTAAGACAGCACCAGTGAAAAGAAGGAATACAGATGGTTCAGAGCTACCTCCAGATTCGCTCCGTGTGTGCATCAGACATAAACAAAAGGGGGAAGCTTCTGATGTGCAATCCACTGGGTATTCTAGAACATGGCGGTGCTTTGTACGCAAAAGATTTGACATTTTTTTTAAAGCAGAAGTTAAAATTAAAATGGAGCTGAAAATATCATACACAATATCATATCACATTGCAAATATTGCTGGCATCACTGCTGAGTTTTGCTGGCTAATGGTGGTAGCAAAACACCATTAAAAGCATTGCTTGGGTCTACAAACCATTGCTTGCACTTCACATTTGGGGCACTTATTTTAAAAAGTATTCACATATTTATTTGCAGAATGAGTATTTGTTGCTGTCAATCAGGGATGTCACTAAGAGCTCCAGCTTATCTCTCCCTCCATATGCAGGCCTCCGTCAGTCTTGGAAGACTATGGTATCATGCTCTGTGCTGCATACGCTGCATGTGAAGCATGAACGCCTGGGTTAGATTGTTATGGAGGATAGGCTGTTACCCAAGCAGCAAATCCCCCCTCTCCACACCACTGAATTAGTCCAATAGAAAGGCAGAGCCAATACGATTGGATCCAGCTGGAGTCGCAGAGCTGGGCTAAGGACAGGAGCTCACCCTGTCTTGTGGGGCCGACCCGGGTCTCGAACCCTGGCCTGCTGGTTAACAGGCACAGCGTCTTAACTGCTTGCACCACCCACAGCCCTCCATAGCAGCATTGGCAAACGAGTGTATGATGCAACTGGGGTGGGGTTGGGGGCCAGGAGGCTTCACTGATGGGCTTCCTACAATCACACCGTCACCCAGCTCAACTGGAAATGAGCATGTGAAATCATATTTTTAAAAGATCATATATATATAGTATTGATAATATGTATTGTACTGATCATGTGTGTAGTAATTGCTTTTCAATGTGAGGATCCACAACTGGTTCCTATGCATTTGGGATTAGGAAAGTTTATTTGGGATTAACTTCTTTGGGATTTGGATTGAACAGAAGATTTGTTACCAATATGGCCCCAACCAGTATAATCTAATCCTTTGGAAACCAAACTCTGTGCAATTATTGCCAACCTGTAATAAATTTGCTGTGCATTCCTGACTTTCTCAGCCAATCTTTATTTTATTTCCCAGCATTATCGTCAATTGCTACAAATGGAAGTCAATTTGAAGTTAATGGAAGTCATTTGAAGTATATTATATCCTAACAAAAAAGAGGGGTGGTTTAAATGCCATATTCTTAAAATTGAGAAGAGGTGGGCACCATAACTGAGCCCAGGAATGAAAATGCTACATTAAAAAAAAATCATACCAATTTCACAAATTCTGGAAACAAAATGAATAAATAAGAGCTTCCTCAAACCAACCATTTCATGTTAGCAGCACCCGAGGGTCCTTACTCAAGATCACTCGACAACAATTAATTATCTTGTAACTCCCCAAACATCCTGTCAAATTCACTACTGAGGTGCCAACAAACATTTTTTATTTTTTATTTTTTGCCTACCTTGTCAACAGGTGGTTATAACTGAAGTGGGGGCTGCCTGAGTTTTGTTAGATGCTGCTACTAATATATTAATATACTAATGCTGCTACTAATATATCAACAAGCAATCACAAAATGCTTTTAACGTACACATCTTAATACGGAATATGTTCAGGATTAGCCATTTCAACCTTGGTGTGACTTGTGATCTCCCACTATTTCCCTGAAATGGCGTGCCTAATCTCAATATCATTTATCTCTGCAGTGATTCTTAGCTGTAGGTTATGCTCATTTCCATTTTATGCACATATAGGTGCCCCCCCCCCAGTGGCATCCCTGGTGTTTGTATGGCATCCATATGGTAGATCAGTGTGTCACCCATTATGAACACACTTCTCCCAACATCCTGGGTGGTGGGTATGGTGTTGCACACTGCCCCACCCCAGTGTTTTTTTGTTATAAATTTTGATAGAATAAAGATATTCCAAAAGTGTTTGTTTCATTTCACTCCACATGAAATTACACTGAATATACCACTGTGTCCCACCCCCACCCCCCGTTATGCCCTAGTGATGCCCTTGCATGGCGATATGTTCCTAGAGCCACCATGGATACCTGTAATCACCACAGATATTGATATTTCATGGTCTACCATGAAAGTTTATTCACTTATTTATTCAAATTATGTCCTACATTTCTTCCTAAAAGTACACTCAAGGTGGCCAACAAATAATTAAGACAGGCCATAAAATTCAGTTAACAAACTAGATTCAGAGCCCAATCCCATCCTACTCAGAAGACTCATTACACTCTATGGAGCTTACTCTCAAGAAAGGGTAGATAGGATTGCAGCCTAAAATAGTTATATTAATACAATTAAAAACTGCAATTAAAAAAACAATAAAAAAATATAAAAAGACCACATAAAAACAGGTAAACAAGAGTAAAGGGTAAAATATGACCAGTAAAAGGCATTAAATATCTAGAGAAAAGTCACTGACTTACTCACTCACTGACTCATCAACGCCTAGCCAAAACTGCCAGGCCTAGAAGCGTGAAAGCAGGAGATGTTGCTCGTAGGGAGTTTGATGCGCGTGGGGGGTTGATGCACATGGGAGTTGATGCACATAGGGGGGATTATGTGCATGGGGTGGATGAACATGGGGGATTTTGCACACGGGGGTGGATGTGCATGTGGGGTTGATATGCATGGGGGATTGATGCACAGTGGGGGATGGCACATGGGGGAATTTTACTCCTGCAACGTAGGTACGCTTTTCGCTAGTGTTTAAATAAAAGAGTCTTTGGGCCTCACTGGAAAGATAATAGAAAGGAAGCTTTCCTTACTGGGGAGGGAGTTCCTTAAAGGAGGTGCCACCACCAAGAATGCCCTGTTTCTGGCTGCTGTCCCTCTAACTCCTTTCGGTGGCAGCACAAACAGCCCCCTAAGATGACCTTAGAAAATAGATGAGATTGTATTTCCAGTGCAAGTTTCAGGGCTGCTGCCATAGTACTGCAGGAGAGGGAAAACTTTCCCCCTTGCCCCATGTAAGTGTGAAGCAGCTCCAGAGGATCTACTGGGTTTTGCACTGCCTCTAAAAGCAGCAGAGAACCAAAGAGACATGTGCCATCCAGGCAAGTGGGTTGGGATCCCGCATATCACCAGGTCCCAGCACTACATCCATCTCCCTGCCTGCCCACCACCTGCCCCATCCAAACCCACTGATATGTTTCCGAAGGCTGGTGTTGGACTGGCTGGCATATGTCTGGATGCTACCTGTCTGCAGAGAGGCACAAAAGTGCTCAATGGCACTTTTTGTGGCACTATTGGGCTGGCAGAAGGGACTTGCATTGGCCCAATTGCACCTTTGGATTTCTCCCTTGGGAACTTCTGAAAAGCCTCCAAAATATTCTAACTCTCCTCTCAGTATGATGTTATAAAACTCCTGCAGCATTTGTCCCATCTGGAGCCACCACAACCCATTATGATGTTTCAAAAACTACTATATATTATACTACTATATATCATACTACTACTTTTATATTATATTAATGGCATCATGCTTTTATCAAGTATTTTCCAGATGATTATTATCTTGCAAAAATGCAAGATATTTCAAGCATGAAAACAGGGGGACTTTATTCTTCAAAGGTCAAACTGTTCATAGTAGAACTTAAATACTATTTATTTTAAATGATAAGCCAAAGTTCAAACCTGGCAGATGTTGAAACACTTTCAATTAAAAGGGAAACTGTAAATTATATTCCTCAATCAACAGTTTTAGCTCAAGCTCAGATTGAGATAATCCCAGCTTTTAGATTTAGTCCTTGAAAAAAATAATAATAAAAGATTTGGAAATGTCACAGTGACAACCAGAAGGGCATTCCACAAGCCCCCATCTCCGCATCAGTAACAGAATATCAACGCAGTGTAAAGAATGGTTGGCAGTGCTTCCCCAAAGAGAATTTTCAACACCAAGCTGATGTGACAAAGAAACAGTAAATCATCAAAATAAAACTCTCCACCAACAATAAAACGTCATGTGTGAAACACATGGGAAGATAAAAGAATCTCTTCTGGGCTGTGAACACCAGAAATGTATTGATGTCTTTTATTCTGAGCTCAACAAAGTTCGGACTGTATTTTAATGAATGTCTGCCCATGAGTATTGTGGGTTTAGAAGTGGAGAAAACAAGCATGTGTTCAAACATAGACAGAAAGCACACAATTATGCCTATTTGAAATGCAGGTGGAGAAATTCGTGGTGTCACTAGGTTATGCGCCTCCCAGTGCAGGAGAAGAGTGTGTCACCCCCACGATGAACCTCCTCCCTTGACCTCTTTTTTGGTTATGACATATGATCACCCTGTTTCTGATGGTGCCACAGTGATCACAGCATTGTGAGCACCCAGTAGCATATCTGAGGGGACTGTGCAACCTCCCAGAGGGTCCCGGAGAATTCCAGCCCCCTCCCCGAGCCTCTCTTCTGTCATAGTTGGAGGTCACTTCCCATTTTGGAAACTTTGTGCTCCGGAGTTCCAACTGCATAGTTGAGTTGGCTGGAAAAAAATGTACCTATGGTTTGAACCATGGGGTAAAATAGTTCCTCATTATGTGCTAGCTCTGCATTTGATGCCAAGGTTTTGTGCTTTTCATTTTTTTCCTACATAATGAAACACTAAAACTGGGGGAGAATGGAAAAAAAAAATCTCAAGCTTTTCTATTCTGGATTCCTTGCTCAAAATGGGCCAGACCTGTGACACTTGTAGATCAACAGGGCATTTTAATTAGTAGGCACCTGTTCAATTCTTTGCAAAGCCTGAAAGCCAGCTGGAAATTATTGTTGCTACTCATCAAACTCAAGAGCCAGTTCTGTTTTTGTTGACAGAAGAGGAATGGAGACATGTTCATAATTGCAGGTCTTTCAGTGCCTGTTCCTTTTTAGTCCAAATTGGTATTTTGTCTCAAAATAGAAGGGAAACCAGGAGAAGCCAAAAAGGAATGCGTCATAAATCTTGGGCAGTATAATCCTAACTGCCCATTTACCCTACAATCCAGAGTAACTACAGGAAGACGTAAGAGCACTTACTCTGGATTGCTCTATGCATTTCCCATAGGTTTCCCATAGGTGTCACCGTAACTACGTCGGTGTAAAAGGTCCTGTTGTTACTCTGGATTGTAGCCTTAGGCTGGTTTAAGAAATTTTGCAGGTCCAGGGTGTCTCAAACATGCTGTAAAGCACATCTGCAACACTGTATGAATAATCTTAACTAATTTAGGCTGGCATAATTCACCTTGCATAACTTCCTGTGGTAGTATGGAGAAGCTGGCACATTCCTTTTTTTTGGCTAAGCCCGCAAGGAGTAAGTGAGAAGTGAGAAACATCATAAATCCCAAGATTGTGACAGCCCCAGGCTAGTACACAGGGTGACCATATAGCATGGAGGACAGAGTGCCTCTTCCATTAAGAGGCACTCTTAATGGAAGTACCTTGAGGGTATTTAAGAGGTACCTTGAGGGTATTTAGGCAGGTGCTGCTTTTTAAACCCTTCTATGTTAAGCTAAACCCTGTTCCTTGTTCCCTGTTCTATGCAATGCTTAAAGTTCCCTGTTCTATGCAATGCTTAAAGGTAAAGGCACTCTGTCCTCCATTCTATATGGTCACCCTGCTAGTACGGGACTTGTCCTGGGGCTTATTCTGGCCTAACTGGGGATTAGGATTGCAGCCCCAGTGAGTAGCGGAGCCTGGCATAGGAAGTTGTACCAGTAAGGAGGTCAGTAAGGTGTGCTGGGTGATCTCATCCCAAGGCTGTTTTAGTCTGCAACTTTAGGTGGCATAGATTTGAGTAGACCCATTGGGGTTAGGGCTGTGTTACCTGGGATAAGGGAAATATTTCCCCTGTCCCCATCGTAGCATAGTAGCAGCCCTGAATTTGCTCTGGATACAGCACAGGCCAGCTGGTCTATCTTTTCCGTGCAAATTAAGATCGCATTGTTAGAGTAGCAGTTTGATTTGCCATATAGTGTGTGAAACATACTTAAGTGATGCTTTAATGATGCGCCAATAAATAAGGTTAGAAGCATTGGTTGTCACTCACTTGTATGAGTTACTTAAAATACATTTTGGGCTCAAACACAACATTATTGCCACAACACACAAGAACAGCCCCGCTGGATCAGGCCCAAAGGCCATTTTGTCCAGTTTCCTATGTAACAATGGTCCAACAAATGCTTCAGGTAGTGCACAAGACAAGCATTTTGCATTGAAATGAATTCTCATGGCTTATAACCGTGATGGACTTCTCATCCATAAATCTGTCCAATCTTTCAATTTAGGCCAGATGCTATTTTCACCTCCTGTGGTAAGGAATTACTTACCAAATACTCATAGACTTGGGCCAGTGGCACGTGTATGCAAACATGATGTGCAGCACTGGAAGCTGTTCAGCAGCAACACCATATCATCACCATACCATAGCATCCTAATGACATCATGGTGCTGTTGAATTGCTTCTGGAAGGAGAGCTATAGCTGGCCATTTGGAACCACAAATGTGGCTGGAGGGACCATCAGCTGGATAGGGATAGCAACACTTTAGATTGTGAGCCCTTATGGGACAGGGACCCATTAGCTATTAATTAGCTATTAGTTTTTTTTCATTTTCTTGTAAACCGCTTTGTGAACTTTTGAGTTGAAAAGCGGCATATAAATATTGTAGATAGATAGATAGATAGATAGATAGATAGATAGATAGATAGATAGATAGATAGATAGATAGATAGATAGATAGATAGATAGATAGATAGATCATCTCTCAGCATAGAACATTTCTGTGGGAGGTCAGGCAGCATTCACCCTGGGGGGTGGCACCCAAAAAAGTCCACACAGCTGACCTCCCTTACTGATGCTACTATGCATCTTCCTCTTTGTGTGTTTGGTTTTCAGTGCCTTGGAATGGAAGCATCTCAACTGAAATGGAAACACTTGAAATGAAAACACTGATGCTCTCTACAGATATTGGCCTGATCTAGCAAGATGATTCATAGGTTCTTGTATCTTTGAACGAGGTGACCTCAGAAACAAAAATAACTTGCATGCGATTTGATTGCCCTTGTCCCTCTGAGGTTTCCACCACCCTGAAATGTGTGTAAGGAGAAACACCATAATTTCCAAGATTGTGGGGAAAAAATGTGTTGTAGTGTGTTTGCTCTTCAGAAGAACATGATGTTTTGGATTATTTTTTAAATGACATATCGCTTCCTTCCCAAGGCAGCAGTTAATCACTCGAGTGCACATGGACATATTCCTACATCCTTCTTGAGGCGATGTAGGTGTCCCTGTGGATGTACACAGTACGTCCTTTTTATATACAAGCACACACACAGACACACACACAAAAAGCTTTTTCCTTAAAAACAAACAGTGATTCATCCCACCGCGGCTTATGTAACATGATAACAATAAGGAGAGACATACACCACAAAATGTTTATTGGCAACCAAAGATATATAGTACAGTGATGCCTCATGTAACAAATTTAATTCGTTCTGGAGGCATGTTTGTTATATGAAACATTCTTTACGTGAAGCGGATTTTCCCATAGGAAATAATGGAAACTCAGATGATTGGTTCCACAACCCCAAAAAATTCATATAAAAATATTAACTGGATGTAAAAATGATGACAGAACACTGGGATTGAATTCAAAACATGCATTCAATGTGCATGATCTTATGAAGTCTACTTAGGCTGCAGTCCTAAAGACACTTTCCTGGGAGTAAGATCCATTGAACACAATGGGGCTTACTTCTGGGTAGACATGGTTAGGAGGCTGCAATCCAAGACATCTTCAAAGTGTCTCCCCACTTTCTCCTTCTCTCCATCCTGAGCCTCCCTCTCCCCTGCTCCCTTCTGGCTACCCTGAGCTGCTTCCCTCTTCTCCACTGCTCTTCTCTCCCTCTGCCCAGCGGACACCCGGCCACAGGAGGAACAGCATGGAAGTGTTGCTTTCACTATGGGCAGGTGCGCTAGGCAGCCCTGATGCTTTTTAAACAGGCTGCCGGCCAGCGCGTCTGCCCCAACTGCCAACGAATGTGTTCTTTACATGAAGCACATACTTTACGTGAAGCAGAATCCTAGAGAAATTTTTGTTTGTTACGTGAAACATACTTTACGTGAGGCGTTCTTTACATGAGGAGCCACTGTATTTCATAAAGGTCAGACACCTACAATATCCTATGGATGACACATGTTTGGAAAGATCAACATGTTTACATCTATTTATGGCATAGTTAGTAAAAGATAACTTACTGAATTATTGTGAGTTACTGGCTGGCTTCTTCCAGAGGTTACCTTGAGACACTGTTCACAGAGTAGTACATGCACACAACACGCACATACACACAGAGAGAGGGCGGGAGGGAATTTTATGTACAGCCTGCAATGAGTGCAAAAGGTGGGAAGTAGTTGGATAATAAGGTACAGGTTGAACCTCCTTTAAGCCACTAACTGCTCCTTAAGAAGCTTATCTTTCAATTTAAAGAGCCAACCTCAGTTGCTTTGAGACAAAAGCACATATACTGATAATAAATCACATATACTTAGGCTACATTTGTAGTTTCTTATATATCCTTATAGCAGAAGCTATATTTAAATTGTGCACTTGTTTCAAACTTTGTCCTGAAGAAGCATAGTTTAGGCAATGCCAAACACAGATCTTCAAGCTCCTGTGTATGACATCCAGAAAGCACAAGTCTGTGCTCTCTGGAGTTATCCTCTTTAAGTCACTCTGGTGGTAACTTGCTACTCTCTGGAGGAGTCTACTTCAAGTTACGCTTATGGGAGAGAGGCTTTTGAGGGCCCTCCCTATAAGGTTTTTTACTTATCTGGTCTAGGGATGCTGGGAGCCCCTCATCCCAAGAAATCTTGGCTCATCTGTTCCTTTTAGTATGTAAAGAGGTACTGCATTGTGGGTGTGGGAGAAATAACAGATTTACCTAATTACAGGTAAATTTTATTTATTTACTTATTTACTTATTTACTTATTAGTATTTGTATCCTGCCTTTCCCACACTGAAGGGGACGGAAGGCAAATAGCAACATGTAACATGAATGCTTGTTCTCTTTTCTTGGGGTTGTATTGCAGTTGTGTCAGCACTGGACAATCGGTTAGGACTGGGATTTTACTGAGATAATGTATGTAAAATGCCACATGGATTGAAACATGTTTTAACAACATTTAACACATCAAATATCACAAAAATCCATTCAATTTCATTTTCCTGGATTTATTTCAAGAGGAGCAGAGAAGAGGAAGAGTTCAGTTCTTTTTAATGGGAGAAATGGGGTTGAGCCTTTCATCCTTGCACTTGTTTTCATGTGCAGCTGTACATGAAACATCATGTGCATCCTTGCAACTTGTTTCATCTGGGTCTATATTCAGAGCTTCTCATCCCCTTGAAAGAGTGTTTGATGTGCACTGCAGAGATCATGGATTAACAGTACAACTTTTAATTCAAACTACAGCTACAAGATTGGCTATTTGTCTTGCTGTTCAATTGTGAGTATAAAGTTCAGTACTTGAAACATCATAACACACTGTTTCTTTTGCCCAATCATCTACATCAGGGATGTAGCACTGGGCATCCCTACCAAGCACTGGGCATCCTTGCTGGGCACCAGACACTGGGCACCACTGTGCAGTAGGTACCAGTGGGCAACAAACACCGGGCATTCAGCACCACCAGGTACCAAATTGGTTCTTAGTGAGTAATTACAGCATAGAAGGAATACACTCCCCAAATTTCATGCTTTCAGGTGCAGGGGTTGAGGTCTGGGTGTTGATTAGTCAGCCTTCAATGTTAGGTATGGGGGCAAAAAGATGTTGCACCCCCTTTTCACGCATTAGGAGATACATTTTCAGAAACTGGTTCTTAGTGGGTGCTCACATTACAGAAAGAACACCCTCCCCAAATTTCACACTTCTAGGTCTGGCAGTTTTGGCTGGGCCTTGATGAGTCAGTGAGTCAGTCAGTGTGCCTGTGAATCAGACAGTGTCTCTGATTTGATATGTGGATAGAAGATTTTATATATGTGGATAGAAGATTATTGCACTAACGTGCAATTCCAGTATTCCAGTATTTCAGTGTTCCTTATCATCATCAGAGAGGCTATGATGAGAATGATTTGTGAAAAACTAGTTTCAGCAGAGCATGGATGGACAAAACAAAACTGTCATCAGATATATGGCTTGGAAGAGAGAAGCAACTCCTTTCAATGTTGTGCAGTGGTTGGTTCAAGCCATGGAATTGGTCTCCTTCTGCTCGATTTGCCTTTTGAAGAGTCATTTTTTGTCCGCAAAAAAAACACAGACAACTTCCCAGCTGCACATCACTGCTGACCCATATCTCATGATTTTCTCTGTACAAGCCATAGGGAAGAGGTGGACTTTCAAGCTCAGGCATCACAGTGAATGACAGACCTTGGTGTATGAACCAGAGAGGGATGAAGTGGCTGTGCTGTAGCTGAGCACAATACTGGCATTCAACAATACTATTTTAGGGTGAGGAATAGCTCAATGCATCTCAAACAATTCAATGTGAGAACCCCTTGCTGATCACACACAGGTGGAAAGACAGATTGCAAGCATATGAATGTATTTCTAGGCTGGCAAAAGACAAAATTAAAAAAAAATTCCTACAAATGTTCCTTAAAAATCATAAAGGGAACTATTAAACGACAATTAAGCATACTCAGATCTAATCAAATTCAATGCATTCTCTCACTGCAAACAAGATTTATGAGTCTCCAATTGGTCCTTCTAATTCTGATCTCTGGTGATTGAATGCTGAAAGGGTGGAGATAAAATGAGATTACTTCAATACAAATCAATTGTTATACATACTCTGGAGATTCTTGTATATGTAAGGGATGTATCTATAAATGCAGTGACTTCTTCTTTACAGATCCCAAATGGCTTGTGAGTTTTCAGGAATTACAAAATAATGAGACATTACAAAATACAAACATTACATTTCAGTGGTGCAGACTCAATAAATAAATAAATTTGGTTTATTTTATAAATTTGGCTTATACCAACCCTAGTGATGCCACTTCATTTGGGTTGTGTATATGATATCACAGTTAATCATTTATAGTCCAGAACAGGAGGAAGTCCATCTTTGGGATGACTCAATGAGGTCTTGAACTGGATGACTCAAATCCTAAAGAAGACTTTGCTGCTGAGCCAGGAAGCTTTGTAGGTGACTTTGAGCTGGCCTATATATCTCAGACTAACCTACCTCACAGGGTTGTTGTGAAGACAAAAGGAAGCATCAAAATGTGATCAATAAATATAATGGGTATAATGTTCTCTTTGAATAAATTCACATTTCCTTCCATGAATTACTTGGGAACAGCCAAATTTTCTAAATGGCCTTTGGCTTACACTCTTCAACAAATCAAGAGTAGCTAAATTTTTAGTATTTTTATATTGCTGACATTATTCTCTCCCTTCCTTTGACTTCCCATCCCTCTTTTGTTTTTGCAACTATTTTAGATTTTATAGCTCCTCAGGAGCAATGCTCTGTTATGTTGCTGAAGTCAATTTCTCAGCCACCATGTAGACTAATGGTGCAGTAATAACAATCATAATCATAGTAATGATATTGCAGAAATGATATTGTAGAGTGTGACACTTGAAAGTATCTGACAAAGAATGTTAAAATCTGAGAACATAGCTGCAAAAATGGTTATCACTTCCTCCGGGCAAAACACAAAGAACAACATATCATGTTTTGCAGTGGGCTGATCCTGGAATTAAAAAAAAATTAAGAACACAATCCTAACCATGTCTACTCAAAAGTAAGACCCATAGTATTCAATGGGACTTGCTCCCAGGAAAGAGTCTTTAGGATTGTACAAGAAAAAGGAGGACATTGAAGTTTTTCTCCAGGACACAAGGCTTAAATCAGGACATGTCCTGGGGAAAAGGGCACATATGATCACCCTGAGTAAATGCTTACCCCCAAATCCAGAGTAACTACAAGAGCACGTAAGAGACTTTACGTGCACCCGTAGTTACTGCACCACCTAGTGAAAACCTACAGGAAATTTATATTGGAATCCAGATTAAGTTGTTCTTACGCCGGAGCAGTAACTGCATAGTTACTCTGGATTTTGGCCTTAGAGCACAATCCTAACCATGTCTACTCAAAAGTAAGCCCCAGTGAGTTCAATGGGACTTACTCTCAGGAAAGTGTCTTTAGGATTGCAGCCATGGTCTACTCAGTAGCACCAATAGGTCTTAGACCACCTCTAGAGAGCAGAGGGTGCTCCTGGCTGCCCAGGTAGCGAGGCTAAGATCTGGCATAACTGCTGGTTCCAAGTCCTACCCTGTGCTGGCCTGGAAAGGCCAGTGAAGTTTTCCCCTCTGCTGCTCCGTGGAGGTGGAGGCTGGCAGAAGAAGGTCTGTGCATCATCCTAACCTCCCTCACTATAGCACAGATGTGCCTTAAATGGTCCTACAAGAGAGGTAGGATTTCTCTTGAAGACTGCTATCCATCAGCATTCACAAAATAGCACTTTGAACAGAATCACTGTAAGCAAATACTAGTTCTAGCCTAGGAATTGTAAGTACAATATGTAGGTGCAATATTTGGTGTGTTTGTGTGTATGTCCAATATAATGTGTGAACTGGTCAAATGATGACAGGAATGAATACACTGAGAGACATACTGAGAAATCCTCGGCAAGTCCAATAAGACCTACATACCACTGAGTTCAATGTAATTTATTCCTATGTAAATTTGTATCAGATTGCAGTTTATAGCCCAATCCTTACTTTAATTTACCATTGCCTCTCCCCTCCCCACTGAACCTAACTGTTTTGAAAACTTTGCAGCTTTGACTGCTGCAATGGAAATTGTGCTCAAATTCCCGTTCATCTATCCTATGGGTATATGACTCTCACAAGATTATTGCATGGATGATAGTCCCATGCCCCCCATGTTTCCTGGGGAAAGAGTGGCCTATAGATGCAATGCATACATGTTGCCCACTGCTACTAATTTGAGATGACATGCGCAATATCTTCCAATCCCTGAGTCTAATATGTCTCCTGCAAGCTTTGAACAGACTTTTCATGTATGGTATTCAGTAAAGAGAGGGTGTAACTCGAAATCAACGCTATTGTGATTGTTGGTCATCTGCCTTTGATGCAGCCACATTTATGTTGTTATGTTATGCAAAGCCATGTTCTGATAAGTTGTCGTGGAACATCAGTAAATTGCCTTGATTTTTAAAAACATGTTTATGAGTACAGAAGTAGCATTCTCACCTGGTAAACAACAGATGGGGAACATATGTGTAGTTAGTTTTCACAGCCCTTTGCATACATGATCTGAGAACAGCACTATAAAATAAATTGCTCGTCTGCCTGTTATATTGGTGACTGAGGCAAGATCTGGAACTGGGGTCTCCCTGCTTTGTATCTTTACCTATTCTGTTTAATTGGAGCATTTACTCAGGGTGATCATATGTGCCCTTTTCCCCAGGACATGTCCTGATTTAAGCCTTGTGTCCTGGAGAAAAACTTCAATGTCCTCCTTTTTCTTGTACATGGGCAGCATGACAAGGTGACCATATGACCAGAAAAACCCAGATTTGTCTTGATTTTTAGCCTCCTGTCCGGGTGTCCTACATTCTGGCTTCATTGTCCTACATCTTAGCTTCATTTTGAAACTTCGCAATAGTGCACAGTACCCCATCATGCCATATGTCGTTGGATTCATATAGAAGAGCAGAATCCAATGCAAAAATCAGTTTTGAGATATCTCCTTCCAGTCAAAAGTTATTGTCAAAAACCAGAAAAAACAAAAACAGAACAAAAACATTTTTGGGCAATTTTTTAAAGCGGGTAGGAATTTTGGCCCTGATGTTCAGGAATATTGGCCCTGGGGTTCAGGAATAATCTGGTGACCCTGAGCATGTAGCATTTTTGCAATTAATAACTATAGACAGACAAACCTGTAATGGCATCAAAGTCAGCGAAACTAAAGTACAGCCATAGAATTTAAAAGGGGAAAAATGGGAAAGATACAGTTGGGAGTAGTCCACCACTATTAAGACAAGTCACACCTATCCACTCCCCATACAGACAATGAGTCTTAGGCTGCAATCCTAAAGACACTTTCCTGGGAGTAAGACATGGGCTTACTTTTGAGTATACATGGTTAGGATTGTGCTCTAAATTAGTCTCTAGAGTGCTGACCTCTCAGGGCCTTTTTGTCTGCATTAGTGACAAGTCTCCAACATTTTAAAATACATTTTTAAAAAAACTATCTATTGTCTCAATGATGGCTGGATCCTTAGAGGTCAGAATTTTCTCCAGGATGTCATCAGAGCAAGTGCACCATTTCCTTAACAAGGGAGATAGATGCTTATTGCGAGCGCTTGAATAGAGATTGCAATTCAAGACCATATGGGTTAAGGATTCAACAAAACAAGCGTTGCAAATGCACAGTCTATCATTGAAAAGAGTCTGATTATGATCACAATCCTAACCATGTCTGCTCAGAAGTAAGCCCCATAGAGTTAAATGGATTTTACTCCCAGGAAAGTGTCTTTAGGATTGCAGCCTATATCTTCCAAGAGTTACCGCCGATTGAAATGCGTTGCACCTAGCTAAGAGAGTGCTCTGAGCTCAACTGGGCACTTTAGTAGGTTTAGGTATGCAATCAGTTTCCACCTTGTAGGAAACTGGAGGAATAATGGGGAGCAGAACTTGCTTATGGCACTGAATGTATTCTGTGCCTGAATATCTAAATTTGACTAGTTTTTGACTAGTTGAAACGCCGAAGCTGTGGGTAGAGTACCTAACACCTCTATATTAATACCAATTGTTCTTATTTTTAGCACCTTTTCAGAGTCCTCAAGTAGGCTGTAAATGAATCATAGAATCATAGAATCCTAGAGTTGAAAGGGACCTAGTAGGTCATCTTGTCCAACCCCCTGCCTGCAGCAGGAAGTCCTCCTAAATCATCCCCGACAGATGCTCATCAAGCCTCTGCTTGAAGAACCCCAGCGAGGGAGAGTCCACCACCTCCCTTGGCAGTCTGTTCCACTGCCGAACTGCCCTCACCGTCAGGAATTTTTTCCGGATATCCAACCGGAATCTCCTCTCTTGCAGTTTGTACCCATTGGTTCTAGTTCTGCTTTCAGAAGCAGCTATGAACAAATTGGCCCCTTCCTCCCTATGACAGCCCTTCAGGTATCTGAAGAAATGAGATTGTCTTTGCTAGAGTTTTAGTATATTCTGAGCCAAAATTTGAAGGCTCTGAGCCAGCCAGGCCCTTGTCTCATCCTGTTTCTACACGTGCAATAGGGAAGGAGATACACCTAGGCAAGCATAGGGTTTTTCTTTAAAAAAGGTCGAGTTTTGTTTTACCGGGGCTGCAATCCTAAAGACAGTTTCCTGGGAGTAAGACCCATTGAACACAATGGGACTTACATTTGAGTAGACATGGTTAGGATTGTGCTCCGGGTCTAATGCCTATCAGTTCAGCCCCAATTAATAAATTATCTATCTATCTATCTATCTATCTATCTATCTATCTATCTATCTATCTATATCTATATCTATATCTATATCTATATCTATCTATCTATATCTATATCTATATCTATATATCTATATAGATATAGATATAGATATAGATATAGATATATAAGATTGAAGTCACTCACTGACTCATTCACTCACTCACTGGTTCACTCACTCATCAACAAAGCGTGTTGATTATTTTTGAAAAACCGCCAGGCCTAGAAATGTGAAAATTGAGGCGGATGTTCCTTCCATGATGGAGGCACCCACTAAGAACTGGTTTTGGGAAATTCCAACTGGAAGGAGGTGAAAAGGACTACAATGTGTTTTTCTCCCTATACTTTCCATTGAAGAATCCCTGACTGAGGGATGCTCCTGCACAACACCTGGATGAAGAAGCATGAAATTTGGGGAGGGAATTTCTTCTCTGACAGGAACATCCACTATGAACTGATTTCTAGAAATTCAACTCCTAAGGGTCTGAAAAGGGGTGTAACACATTTTTGGCCTGTATCTAGCAGTAAGACTGACTGATCAACATCCAGCTGATGAAGGGTGCACAGAGGATGGTGTGGTAGTGTGCATGGGGGGTCTTGTGCATGGGGATGGTGTGCATAGGAGGGTATTGTGCATGGGGGCTTGATGCACATAGGGGATGATACACAATGAGAGTTTTATATATATACACAATTATATTTAATATACACACCAAATTAGGCTGCAACCAGTGGTGGGCTCCAGCAGGTTCGCACCTACTCTATAGAACCGGTTGTTAATGAGAGATAGGACATATAAAGTTTAAAAATAGCCATTTAAAAGTGGCTGCCAGATGGGCAGAGAACCAGTTCTTAATTTTTTTGAAGTCAATCACTGGCTGCAACCTACTGGTAGTTCCAATATGGGAACCATACTCTCCAGGGGGAGGGAGGGGGGTGAGAAAGAGAGAGATAACTTGGTTTTCAAGACACCACAAACCTGTCGACATCCATAATTTTGGAAATATTTTGATACCTTCTTTCGCTTTCCTGCCTGGCAAAATAAGCTCAGCTCTATTGCTCATGTGTAACTCATCCTTCTCATTGAGTGCATTTTATTGTGTCCTTGCTGATACTTTTGACTTTTAATATCTTTTCCATCCACCCCCTTCATCTTCCCTGCCATTGATTAATGAGTGGCAATCATGTAATCTCACAGAATATTGTGTAGGAGTAATTTGTCTCCAGCGCTGAGTAGTTCTCCTCCTTCACTCTATACCCTTTTCTGTGGGCAGGTATTGTGTTCTTCTTTAACTTCTTGACTGGAGCAAGTAAGAAACCCTTGAGGAATAATATAAGGAAAGGATTTTTTTAAAAAAGCCCACCCTATACTGTTCCTTGATGCTGCAATTTCATCAAGAGCTCCCAATTATATGCTAACACCATAAGAGAAAAGCTTGAGGAGCCTTTCCAAGCTATTCAGGACCTAAATTGGATTTTGCAGCTTGAACAGCATTGTATGGATTTAGTTTAAGCTTTAAAATATATGGCTTCATCTCTCAGGTGTTGTGGATTTGCTGTGAATCACACTGGATTCCCTAATTAAAAGTCACACTTGAGCCAAGGTTGAAGTTAACATGCCACAATGTGATAATTCTAATTATCTCACAGCCCAATCAGATTCAGATGGAGTACCAGTGCCACATGGGGGCAAGCAAGACTTGTGCCATAGGTCGAGCCCACATCACTGAAACTAGGACATAGGTAACTAGTTCCCTTGGATGAAGACAGTCATGCAAAATGTAATGTAGGGAGGCTAGTGCACAGATATGTGCTTGCCTTCCTACATCACCATAGGAATGGGAAGACCTATTAGTTGTGCCATCTTAGGTTAGGATTGCACCTCCTGTACCAGCAGTGATTTTCAACCAGTGTGCCATGGCACACTGGTGTGGCATGGATAGTCCTTGAGTGAGTTAGGGGACAGTCATTTATTAATAGGAAAATTGAGGGATTTGAACAGCCTGGTGTGCCTTGTCAATGGTAAAAACAACTGGTGTTTCCTTGTTAGTGTGCCATGGGAGGAAAAAGGTTGAAAACCACTGATATACAGCATAAATTACAATATCAAATGCACAGCCTTTGAACTTAAGAAACAACAGGACTATAAGAAATCCTGGATCTGCACAGAGGGAGTATAAAAAGACAGAATTGTTTAAGGAAGGAAAATAGCTTGATACAACAATGGGTAAAAGGTATGGCAGTTATGAGCAGGCAAAAATTCAGACATAAGAGCTGAAAGGTCTGGTGGAACCCTTAAGAGAAACAGGTTCCCAATAGAACATTTTTTGCAGAACCGTAGGTTCATAGCCAAGATCTGTTGAATCTTCAAGATCTGAATAAAATTTATTGTAGGCTTTGTATGTCTGTAGTAGAATTGAAAGCAATCAAAATGAGTGCTTAAAAGTTGCATGCAATTTAATGCACCAAATGGATAAAAGGACATTTTATACCCCTGCTTACTGTGCAAGAGACACTCTTTCAAGTGGGTGTTCCTCTTTTATTTAGCAGGGGGAGAGTAATTGGCCCTCCACACCCCAGCAATGTCTGTTCTAGTGGCTTCTGCTGGTGTTCTTTTTGCACTTTAGATTGTGAGTCCTTTTGGGACAGGGACCCATTAGCTATTAATTAGCTATTAATTTTTTCATTTTCTTGTAAACCGCTTTGTGAACTTTTTAGTTGAAAAGCGGTATATAAATACTGTAGACTGTAGAGACATTTTAATATAAAATTAGATACAAGTAAGCAAACAAAGCACGTTGATTACCTTTGAAAAAGTATATACAAAACCACTTATTTAAGTGGTTGTAAAATGGTTTGGATACTCATATTAATTTTAATTTTTGTTTAGAAAAAAATAAATTCAAAATTTGTTGTCACATGCATTTGACAATTCTGGAATATGTTACCCTAACATGGGACTTTCTTATATGAAGAGCCTGACTGGGAATAATTGGTCCAATTGGCTTAAAGTCAGCCCTGCCTTTAGCTGAATGGTGTGAATTTGGAGATATAATAATTCTTCTTTTCTTGGTCAGGCATGATGATTAAATATCTCCTGTGTTTCTTCTGAGTTGTGGATTGAGCAAGTGATTTGTTGGCCATGAAGATGGGCTGTTCCAAGCCAAAAATATAAAAGTGAGTTACATCAGATGTGAGTAAGAATCAGACTGTAATCAATCTGACATGCAACTGATACTTGGTGAAAATATAGTCTGTGTTAGGAATATATAGTCATATTTCCACCCATGAAGTTTAACCTGCTCACCATTTTTTTCATCAGGGGTAACAACAAAAAGAAATGGTCCTGGAGGCCTTTGAGCATAGATACAATTAGAGAAAACTTCATTATTCTTTAACGTGCTGTGTTTTCCATTAGCTGCGATCAAAGTGAAAATACCAAAGGATACCAGTAGGTTGTAAGATTGATTACAGTCTGATTCAGCAGTTCAATCAGTGCGCAGTGCAGTTTCAGCACAGATGGAATCCCAAGGGAGCTAGATTTGTATCTGATAGCATTACAGAGACTAGAAGGGGCGAAAAAAATCAAACTACTTGGAGAATGTAGATAGGCTTGGGTTGCATTAAACAGGAAAAAAGATTGTGTTTCAGAGTGCTATTTAGCCTGCCATTCAAATGTTCAACTTCTTTTTTTTTAAAGAGAACAATCTCAATTTGGGTTCAGGTGTTCATAACACACAAAGCATGTGAGGTTTAGCTGTGTCATTCAGCACTGCAAAACAGAGAAGTATTTGGTCACACATTTGTTGGTTGATTGTAAAAACTATCACTTTACGTTGGATCGTTCAACCCTGAGAAACATGGCAGCATACAGATCTTTCCCCCCAAATTATTAAGGTATGGATTGCAAAAGTAGTATTGATAGCAAAGACATTTGGTGCAGACTGAAAGCCTATACATGTCTACATGTATACAATCCTATACATGTATACAACCCTATACATGTCTACTCAGAAGTATCTCCTATTATAGTCAATGGGGCTTACATCCAAGTAAGAGTAGATAGGATTGCAGCCTCAAAGATGCACTGAAAATGCACTCATATGGTGGAAGGACTGTGACTGCAAGCCTAGCAACACTTTCCTGGGAGTAAGCTCCATTGAACGCAATAGGACTGTGCTGACCATGCCACCAATAAGAGAGGTGAGGAGTGTGGCAACTAGGAGCAGGGCCTTTTGGTGGCTGCACCCCAGCTATGGAATTCCCTTCCCCTGGAACTGAGAACGGCTCCCTCTCTACAGAGCTTTTGGCAGGGCAATTTTTGTTAACAAAAGCCTACAATTTGAGGTAGGTTTATTGGTGGGTATGATTTTAATTGTTTTTATCTTATCTTAGGGTGCAGTGCTGTTTTTAGATGTTTTTAATTATTCCTAACTAATAATGTTAATATGATGTGCTTTAAATTACTATATTGATATGTTTTTAGCTGCCACAAGTCCCACTTGCGGGAAAAAGACAGGGTATAAATTTGATAAATAATTAAATATTGTATGCAAGCATCAGAAGGGACTATATTGCTTTAAAAACAGGAAACCCAGGTCCAGAATGAGATTCTGGATCACATTTGACTTTGTAGAGCTTTGCTGAAGGTGAGGCAGACCAGATAGACTTTTTTGTCTGATATCTGATAGTGTGGTCTAAAATTATTTACACTATTATTTATACTATTAAATTATTTACACTATTAAATTATTTACACTAAACAGGATAAAATGATGTTATGAAAGGACATGGATAAGGAAGCAGAAACCGCAGAATTAGGATATGGCTGGGGTAAGTGATGGTCAGGATGACCATATAGGATGGAGGACAGGGTGCTTCTACCTTTAACCACTGCATAGCAGAGGGAATTGCTGCAGGTTTAGCTCATCATAGAAGGGTTTAAAAAGCAGCACCTGCCTCAAAGGTACAGGTTACAGGTACAGGTACAGGATAAAGGTACAGGCACCCTTTTCTCCATTCTATGTGGTCACCCTGATGATGGTACATTAGCAAGGGAAATTTCTCTGATCTCACAATTCCTACACCAGTGGGAATGCATCCAAATCAACTTGATAATTTTCTTTCAGAAGCATATTATCAATCTAATAATTTGTCAAGATGAATATGATAAATACACAGAATGCAATGATTTATTTCCTGTAATCCTTACGGGGAGGACTGATCTGAACATTCCCACTTGTTCACCAAACGGGGAAAGAAAACCACATGCAAACTTGCATTAACAATGTCAGCTTCTTGGCAAAAAATATAGGAAGGAAGAGTAATGAAACCACAGCAGGCATGTGTGATCCCCGACATGATATCAAAGCTCCCGTACATGACCTTCCTCCATAGAATTAGAAAGCATTGTCAGGCACAGATTTGCACTGTAGTTGCTGCTTTCCGTCAATTGCTATCCCGCTGGGCAGGGGCTAAGTCGGCAGGTCTTAATTTGACCTCCTGTTTTTTTAAAACCTCAGACCACCTTGAAATGGGAGCAGCAGCAAGCAGACAGCCAAAGGTGCCCCCTTTATTTCCCCCCACCCCCATGCATTAATGGGAGATGAGAGCAGGGTTGGATATGGGAGGCTCGATAAATGAAACTTAGAGAATCCAGGTGTTGGTTCCAGCTGAAATTGAGAAGATGAATGAATTTTGAAAATGCATGTCAGATTTGCTGGTTATTCTATGCAGTGGAGAATCATCCTGAGATATTTGGACTTAGGAGTATTTCTAGTGTGACTTCAGGACTTATTTACAAATGAATATTGTTTGGCTGGTCTTTGATCTTGGATTAATTAATTTACTTATTTATTCAATTCACATACCCGCCTTTCGTCTTCAAAGGAAGGGCACTCATTAAATGACCCCCCCCCCCAATTTATTTAGTAGCCCACTAGTGCAGTATGTCAGATTTTGATGATAGTTGTTTTTTTTTTAACTGATCGCTTGGAAGCCATTTATTTATCCAATTATTTTTAGCACTTTTATACATCCTAGAGCAGGCCTTATGTTTACTAGAGCAGTAATTTTCAATCCTTTACAGCTCATGGTACACTGACAGCATTAAAATTGTCAAGACACCTCATATATTATGTTCACATTTGATGAAGCACTTTGTAGTTCTGGGGGGGACACATCCCTTAATGGTCCTACTGATCAACAGCCACTGCCCAAATTCCTGCATTACATGTGCAAAACATTTGCAGCACACCAGTATGCTGCTGTACAGTGATTGAAACTGCTGCACTAGTTATAGGTAATGCTACTGGCTAACCCATTCCCTTTGGGTGCCTGTTTTGCCCATTCACCATCCCATTGTTATCCTGATCCTAGACCCCTTCCTGGAGTCAATCCATCGTTACTGGTCAACACAGCAATATTGCTGCTGGTACTTACCTTACTTGGGGCAAGGGACAAAATGTTTCCTTATCCCACAGATGCCTGAATGTGCCATAACAATGTGTGGGGAAACAGCAGACACCACTTTGGCACTGCCACATGGCCATCACAAGGAGGTCTGCCAGCTCGGGCTGCCCATGCTGCTGCTTTCCCTATTCAACACTTGTTAGCGCTCGGTTCACACCTGTCTCTGGTGCAACCGGGACAGAATTTACATTCTCTTTTGTAATAGCAAAACAAATATTGTGCTTTATTCTTCCCAGGGAAGTTTTGACTCTTTCATGTTGGCTCTTTCATAATAAATAAAGAACAGGAAACTGTGAAAGGTAGCAGAAATGTGTTAAAAAGAGAACAAAACTCCCCATTTGCCTTCTCATGGCTCAAAGTAAAATGAAGCAAGTGGCTTACAGTCCAGCGTGTTGTGCTCACTTTGGAGGTTGTCCTTTCCCCACTCTGACTTTTTATTTAAATTAGATTTCTTTTTCTCTCTTTCATGAATCTGAAAGTGCAAGAATTCCCCTTCCACAAAGATTCTGTAGCAGAGATGGAGGAACACATTTGGAGGGGATCATCTCTTTCAGACTAATTAATTCTCAGAATCATATATATTTCAGTCAAACTCACTGGTTCTACACCAGTAATGCCCAGTGCAGGGCAAATGTAACCCTCAGAAGCTATTTATCTGGCCCTTATTAACATTGGACACTCCTAATCTGATAAATGGGCTCTCTCATATCTTGAAAATATGAGCAAGATTTGCATATTTTCTATTCTGTCATTTGCAGCTAATGAATTTCTATTGCTACAATCCTAAACTCCAGTTAGGCCAGCCTAAGTCCTGGCATAAGTCCTGTGCCAACCTGGGCTGTCACAAAAGTGTGCCACTCCTGAGGGAGGGTGATGCCAGTGCACAGACATGCGCTTGCCTCCCTTCATCACAGTGCGAAGGAGGAGACCAATGAGTTAGGCCGGCCTAGGTTAGGATTGCACCCCATGTGAGAACAATGTGTTTATATATTGCCCTCATATGCTTTATATTGCCACTTCCTGCATAATTACGGTAGATCATTTCTGGCCCTCAACAGGCACCATGAAACGCTCACTTCAGATTTCTATATGAAACTGGTGTGACCTCCCTGGCCTAAGGCGATTAGGTGTTACCACCAGGAACCACTTTTATAAAAAAACACCATTATGAAACCATTAACAATAAAAGACAGAGCTAGAAATAACAAATTTTATTAATTGATCAGGGTTCTGTGCTCCTGAAGCTGCCAGAAACCTTACATATACTATTGTACTATATATAGGCATCCCCCACTTATTGAACGGATTAGGGACCAGAAGTGAAAACTGTTGAAAAGTGGAACCCAGTATTTTTCAGCCTGCAGATCCGAAAAGGCCACAAAAAAGATATAAATATCACTTGGAAAAGCCTAAATAACACCTATTTATACATAACAAAGCCATGTGAGGGCAATGAATAAAGCCATGTGAGGGCAATGAACTGAATGATGTACATAGTCATAAGCCAAAACAGTTTTGTTCGCCGAACACCATGTCACACTCAAATCAACATTAGGGAAGATAATTTTAGCCTTTAAAGCAGCAGAGAGAGGTTGAAAGAGTGGAGCATATGTTGATTGAATGAGTTCTGGCTATAACTGAATGGTGTTGAAAGAACAGAACCATTAGAAAACGAATCGTCAGAAAGTGGGGGACATGGCTGCCTGTACTATAAACTTTACAGAAGACCACATGCTATAGACCTATCTATTTGACTGGCATAAGTCTGAGGTGAGGAGGAGCATGTATTGGAAAAGAAGGGAATAGAATTTTGTATGTGCTGGTGCCAGAAAAACCACCCACTCGCTGCTCCAAACCTTCCCCAAATATCCATGGTCTGTCTACCATGTGCTTAGTTTGAGATGTAGTAGTGTGGGCTGCTGTAGTGTGGGCTTGACTGGCTGTCAAGCCCACAGAACTGTGTTGGCTGGTGGCTCCAAGATGCACAGTGGTGGCACACCATTTACAGAAACTTTGCACATTTGGTTGTAGAACATCAGTTCTGCCATTGTAAAGCAGCCCATAGGATTGGGGTGTTGGTTTCTCATTAGTCTGGGCTTTTCCTAATGTTACTTTAGCAATAGAGAACCATCTCACCACTCTGATAACACTGGGAAGAGTGAGCTATGCCAGTGAAATCCTCGCTGCAGCATCCATAGGTTCACAAGACAGCCTAAATTTCCAGCTGCATTCCTGTATAGGTTGACCCCGGAACCAAAAGTATCTTCTTTAGCAATGGTTAACAGATAGTGCATAATTTGGGACCTGGTGGGTCCTCTATAGAGCATCCACTCTAGTTTTACCCTCAGGATTTCCAGCAACCAGGTACCAAGAAACACTTGGCTCCTCGAGTTTTGAGGTTATTAGCGCTTCCTCATTATGGAAAAAATTGACTTATTTTGTAAACAAACAAGTCTTTATAGATCATTAAGAATCTTAAAGCGAGGTAAATCCTGATGAAGTGTCATTTTGAAAAGTAGGTCCCGGTGCTAAACTATTTGAGACTCACTGGACTAACTAAACAATAAATATAGTTTAATACATTGACTTAGGATGCAATCCTAACTTAGGCCAGCACAACTCATCAGTCTTCCCATTCCTATGATGGTATAGGGAGGCAAGGACATGTCTGTACATTTGCCTAACCCTGGTGCAGAACTGTCTTACAGCACTTTTGTGACACTCCAAGTTCAGCACAGGACTTGTGCTGGGGCTAAGGCTGGCCTAACTGCAGGTTGGTATTACAGCATTAGAGCCCAATCCTATGCATGTCTATTCCTGCTAATGACATATATAATATGTATGGATTTACAAGCAGAAGGAGGACCCTCTGGGAACAAGCAGATTCCTATAGAAAATTACCATAAATAGTGAATATTGGGGGGAGTAATGAACAGGACTTAGTGCTTATTAAATTAATGCTTATTAGGCAAATTTAAATAGACTGATTCCAATGTAATGAAGGATTCACAGTGTTAAGCACCGGCCATTGCTGTGCTGCACCTGCAATAAGTTCAACTGTCCCCAGGAGGAATGTTTTCAATTATTTATAGTCAAAGCATTTATCTTAAAAGCTCTGGCAAAAAATAAATACATCAATCCTGGGAGGTCTTACATCAGCACCTGCCCTCAAAAAGTTTCATAAGCAGCTTGGTGTGCAGTGTCAACACCGGGTGAAAGCAAAATTCAGAAGTGGTGGAAAGTAAACCTGACCTGGGGTCAAACTCCACAGGGCTTGACGCATGGACCAGAGTTAGCATACTTGTTTTTCTTCTGTACATAGCAGCCAGATTGGGTCCCCGATGGATGACAACATGCATAAGAGGTGCGCTTTGATGTGGATTAACACCCCCTCCCCCCAAAAAAAAGACAACACCATGGCTATTTGCATTGATAAAATAATGCAATGCCATGATTTCTTGGGGGGGAAGCCAGGTGACCATATGTCATAATCAAAAAGAGGACAAGCCCCATCCCAAATTAAGGACATCCAAGAAAAATGTAGGGCAAAATAAAATAAAAGCTACAAAGATGCTCACATATATTGATTTCAAGTGGTTAACCACTTTATTATAATTAAATTTAAAACTATTACCTATAATTTATTGCATATGATTGATTAATTACAAGAAGTCTACATGCTGCCTGCTCACAAGGAAAAGGAAGACAATGAAGATTTTTTTCCCCGCGACACAAGGCTAAAAAAGAGGACATATCCTGAAAATAGAGGACATTTACAGTGCAATCCTAAGCATGTCTACTTAAAAGTAAGTCCTATTTTATTCAGTGGGGGCTACACTCAGGAAAGTGCATTTAGGATTGCAGCCATGATCACCCTTAGCTAGCCACACAACAGGACTTTTGCAGAGACATGCATAGGACTGTGTTGTAAATTAAACACACGCACAGATTCAGAGAGAGAGAGAGAGAGAGAGAGAGAGAGAGAGAGAGAGAGACGTTTTTTGTCTAGTTCAAAGATACTTTGATAATATTTGAAAATATGGATGTTTGTAGCAGGCCCAGAATATTCATGGAGCAGAACGCCTGCCCAAAAATGATCAGGATTTATGCTTCTTAGGGTGTGATCCTAACCTAAGCTGGCATAACTCATTGGTCTTCCTTTTTCCCATAGTGATGTAAGGAGGCAAGCACATGTCTGTGTATTGGCCTAACCTTCCCCCAGCACTTCTGGCAGTTTTGTGACACTTCCAGGTCAGCAGAGGTCTTGTGCCTGGGCTTAAGCTGGCCTAACTGGAGCCGGCTAATTGGGCTTAAGCTGGCCTAACCCTACATAATAAAGGATACACAGTGTTAAGCACATAACTATCTTCCTGCTGCAAATGTGAAGTCAGCAATGAGATGCTGCAAATCTGGATGAAAAATCATACACTTCTGCAGTGGATTTAGGCTTCTAAACTACTTGGGAACCTTCCTGGAGGTATTTTGGGGCTGGTGTTTAGCATCATCAGATTAAAAAAATACGGAGAAGGGCAAAAACTTTATCCGCAAAGCATTCAAATTTCACATTTAGGTTTAGGACCACCTACATAACAGGACATTATCCGTAGCAACTGGGGGGATCCATAAAATTCCTGTTGTGTTTTTTGCCTTTACATAAAACCCTATGTTTTCTTGAAATTTCTGTCTGGGAAAAAAATTCAATGATATTGCGATGAAGGAGTCTATTTGAAGGGAATCTCTGTGGGTACACACTGCCAAGCTGTTTATGTCCCTTGTAAACCAAAGTAGGTAAACACCTAAGACACCTTACTGTGACAAATGACAATGTCAGATCTATTTGAAAAGGAGATGCGATAGGTGTTGAAAGATTCAACGCCCAGGAACCCAATTTAAAAAATAAAGAATGAAAAAATGCCCAAAGAAAAGCAATGATCAAGGTCACTGTTCTCCACAACAGCAAAACAACAATAATGACATGGACAATTGGAAACTTCAAACATTTTATCAAGCAGGGAAAATGGAATTACTGGAGAACAAGTACATCATTACCCACAGCAAATATCAAGAGGCTCGCTTGGAAATTGCTGGACAGGCACATTTTGAACATCAAATGCTTCACTCTTATACCCCTATAGATGTATGGGAGGAGTGAGATCAATCATATTGAGGCAAGTACGGCTATTACCTTCAGAAGCAGCTATCAGAATTTATGTTTTTCATCCATGCAGCCTTTCCACCCGATCATATTTACTAATCAAGTCCCTGCTAGACCCGGAACCTTCAGGCGCCTTTATTAACACACTCCAGAGGCGGGATCATCAAGGCTAACGCAGAGATGTATAAAACATATGGCGTTGCCCAGAAGGTAAATTGCAAATGGAAATACTAATGAGAAAGAGGAGAGTCGCTATGCAATGACCGGCATCCTATTTAGATACAAGCTGAGGAAAATTGAACACTTATCAAGCAACTAATGAATTGGAATTCATTTTGTCTGCCAACAGTACACATCTTTTAAATTGGAGATTGACTGGTCGGGGTTTGTGAGTTCTCTCTGCTTCGCTCTGCTGATATGCGGTGAAAGGAAAATTTAAACCTTGGGCTTCATTGGAATATTAAAATGGCTGGGGCATAGCCTAAATTATTATAATCGGTGGCCATTTCAGGGTGCTCCACAAGTCCTTAGGTGAGGACAAATGTTCATTCCCCCCTGCAGAGCATTTCCATGCACAAAGACCTCCTTTTTAGCAGTGAAAAACAATGAACATCATAGGTTGTTCAATGAGTACCGTTGGTCAGAGGGGGAATTATATTTTGAAAGATATTCTGGACACGGCAAAAGTCCAGACCTGAGAGACACAGCCATATCCTCTCTCTCTCTCTCTCTCTCTCTCTCTCTCTCTCTCTCTCTCTCTCTCTTTCTTTCTCTGACCAATGGTTCTCACTGAACAACCTATGATGTTCATTGTTTTTCGCTGCTAAAAAGGAGGTTCTCATTGTTTTTCAAGCCAAATGTACAAAAACATGTTCCAGAATCTTCTTAAAGAAGATAAAACAAGCACAATGGGTTGTTTGTGAACACTTCTCTCTACCATGTTGTTCCTGTTTTTCTTTCTTTAAGCACTCAAAGTATGAAATGGATAGCCAGTTAAAAGTGGGGTTCATTTATATGTTAATGGGTGACATTAGTGCTATAGGTTGCAATCCTAATCCTCAGTTAGGCTGGCATAAGTTTTGGCAGAAGTCCCATGCTGAGGTGTTGCAAATGTGCCATAATTCACATCTGCACCACTCTTGGGGAGGTTCGGCCAGTGCACAAACATGTGCCAGCCGCCTCACACCACCACAGGAACAGGAAGACTGGTGGGTTGCACTGGCCTAAACTGATTAGGATAGTGCCCTGTGTCATTTTACAGTGTTTAAAAGGAAGGAAGTGAAATGGTTAAGTAGAAAGTGATTCTCAAATGAATATCCATCAGAAAACAAGGAGACAAACACACACACATATACAGACTTTCTTTCTTTCTTTCTTTCTTTCTTTCTTTCTTTCTTTCTTTCTTTCTTTCTTTATTCATTCATTCATTCATTCATTCATTCATTCATTCATATTCTGCCTGTCTAAGCCAAAGGCTGAATCAAGATGGCTAACAACATGTACAATAAAAACATCATCAATAGGACAATTAAAATCATTTAAAAATATATTAAAACAACCTGAGTGCCATACTATATGTAATCTTCCACCATCAAGGGACAGGGATGCTCTGGTAAGTTGCATCTGTCCAGAATGATGTCCTTTTGGCACCTTAGGCAGCAGACGTCACTGCCCAGAGCATCCATCTCTCCCAGTTATGGAGGATTAAACATGGCACCCAAGTGGAACTGAACGTTGTGGGGACAGCTTTTCTGTTGCTCAGCAGTTTTGAGTTTGGCCACCACTGTTCTGTAGGAAAATCCAGCAAGGTGTCCAGGCACAATTCCATTATTTTGAAACCTAATGACTAATCCACAGCACTAACAGAAGACTTTTACGTTGCGGATGAGGAAAAGAAAAGTGGAGCTCAATGAATCTTCTACTTAGCCACAGGGACATCATATGTCCCTGATCATGCTCATATAATTTTCTGCCATTGCCTGCTGGGACCTGCTCCACCAGTTATTCAGATTACTTACAGAGAGCTTGTTATGTCTCTAGCATCTTAAGAACATCTGTCACATTTTGCAGTCTAGGATTGAGTCTGTATCTTTTGTCTCTGAAGTCGATCAAAAAATGTCTTAATGATGATTTGTATTTTATGGGAACAAGTGGCTTCTATTGAACAGATTTAGAAAAGAGTACAAACTACAGACAATCCGGATAAATCTCTGCCACTTTATTGATCCGCCTCAAAAGTAGAGTTGTTGCCTAAGGTAGAATATACACTATTCAACAGATTTTCAAAGCTAATAGTCCAATCCTAACATGTAGCAATCTTAATGCTGGGGTTAGCTGTTGCAAATGTAACATAAAATATATTTGGGATGACTTGTGAGTAGGAAGTGTTGTTAAGAAGGTTTGTGCCATTCTGAACCCAGCACAACAGCCACTGGTCCAGACCTGTCCCAACAACTGGTAAGTGCTACACCAGGAGAGAAAGGGTTAAAGAGAGTGACTTGAAAGCCTAATACAGGGAAAAAAATATTTACCACTTACCACAAGGGAATATTCCCTTACCATGAGGATACAGGCACCCCCACCCCACAACTTACTGGACAGGTTAGGGACTGGCACATCATCCAAAAGTGAAAACCGTCGAAAAGTGGAACCCAGTCTTTTTCAGCTTGCAAATGCACAACAGCCACCAAAAAAGACATATATATATATATATATATATATATATATATATATATATATATATATATATATATATATATATATATATATATATATATATATATATATATCACTTGCAAAAGCCTAAATAACACATATCTATATATATAAAAAATAGAAAAGTCACTCTGACTGAATGACTCATCAACGCCCTGCCAAAACCACTGGGCCTAGAAGCGTGAAATTTGGGGTGGGTGTTCCTTCTGTCACCCTGAACACCTGAACACCCCCCAAGAACCCATGTGGAGAAATTTAACCCTTCAGGGGCTGAAAAGGGATCAATGTGTTTCTGTCCTATACGTAACATGGAAGACTGACCAGCCTCCAGCCAATTTGGTGCTCTGTGTCTGGTGCAGTGGGGATGTTGTTCTGAGGGAGGGATTGCACTGGGGAGGTTGTTGCACATGGAGAGGTTGTTGCGCATGGGGAGGTTGATGCGCATGGGGGGATGTTGCACCTGGGGAAGTTGTTGCGCATGGAGAGATGTTGTGCATGGGGAGGTTGTTGCGCACGGGGGTTGATGCACATGGGGGTTGACACGCATGGGGGTATTGATGCTCATAGAGGACTGATGCGCATGGAGGATTTTGTGCATGGGGGGATGTTGTGCATGGGGGGTTGATGTACATGAGGGATTGGTGTGCCGTGGGGGCATGGCGTATGAGGGAATTTTACTCCCGCAACATGGGTACGCTTTTTGCTAGTTTATTATTATATAGCCAAGATACACAATGAATTACAGTAAAACGAACAAATACATTTGGGGGAAAAGAAGTTCTTATGAATTTGAATTATGATTACTTACTGGAGAAAGTCATAAGGAAGTGCCAAAACATTTGGATCACCATATCACATGCAAATCAACATCAGGAAAAACAATTTTAGCTTTTAGACCAGCAGAGAGATGTTGAAAGACTGAAGTATGTGTTGAATGAATGAGTCCTGGGTATAATTGAAAGGTGTTGAAAGTGTGGAACTGTCAGCAAGTGAGGGACACCTGTACATACTTAATTCCAGCACTAAATACAGTGTGGGCCGTGCAACCCAGTTGCACTAGTGCTAAATAGCTATGGCTTTCCCTTCTAGTACCACAATATAATGACAGTTTTATAAAGAGTCTCAAAATGTAAGGTTCAGCAACAGTGATCAGCTATTCCAAAGGCCAGAAAAAATGAGTGAAATGTTATTGTCGCTGAGAACTCTGCAGGGGTATTACCTGGCAGGCTCCTTTGGGAGGATCTTCCACATTTGTTGTGTGTGGGAAGACCTTCTCAAGACATTCAGAGTGCGGCTTAGGCTGCAATCCTAAATACACTTTCCTGGGAGTAAGATCCACTGAACACAATGGGGCTTACTTTTGAGTAGACATGGTTAGGCTTGTGCTCTAAGTCTTTGGGAAGTCTGTGGAGAAGGCAAGAGCTTCAACAGAAACCTAAGGTTAAGTCAGGCAGACGTGTTTGAATCACCTGGTGCAAGAGACCACCACATCACCCATATGATGGGCCTCCTCCCATGCAATGGTCAGGGCATGTTCAGATCGGTGAATATGGAAGCACACTATCCCTACTTTTTTGGGGTTGCATACTATCCCTAGTTCCCCATCCCTAGTTTTTTGGGGCTATAACTATTGATAGAATAGAGATATTTCAACAGTTTTTCATTGCATTCTACATGATATTATACACTGCATGATATATTAACTAGATGATATTATTCAAAAATACCAAGATGGCAAGGAGTGATGTCACATACCCCCTTGTGCATCACGCGATGCGCGTAGCATCTCCCTAGTGAAACCTCTGATGTGGACAGTTCCACATTGTAGAAAACTAGTCTGACACGTTCTTTGACGTGGTGCATTTCCAGTGGGAATTATGGCAGATAGATCTGTGCTGTACTGTTTTAGCGTGAAAAAGAAGAGAGTGAATTTTCACTCTTTAAAAAGTGCATCTACAATATTTTTTAAAACATATGGTTGCTTTCATAGTCTGCAGATTCAGTTAACACAACAGAACGCAGATGTCTCTCCCAACGCTGCAAGAGGTAATAGCAGTAATTTAAATGCACGCATTGTTTTCCCCTGATCAGTAGTCCTATAGGCTTTCTGTTTATATATGTAGATGTTGGACTCTACGTTGTTGTTGTTTTTTTGCATCACAAATTTTTTTGCATCACAAATTTAACACATGAAGGACATTTCAGAGATCAAGAACAGAAACTATTTATGCCCAAAGCCAGTACAGTACAAAAGAAGGAGTTTAAATCAGTGGCATGCAAACAATTTTGTGGAAGATTCGGGCTGATTTGATCCTGTCATGGTTGTGCGATTGGATAACAAGGTCAATTGTCCATAATGTTTGATAGAATATAAATATTCCAATGCAGTTTCTTTCATTGCATTTTGCATTCAATTATAATTGAATTAGTAATTAACTTTCCAACGATATGTAACATGACGATATTTCATTCATACATACCCCAATTTTCACAATTTTAGCCACTACTGTGAGGGCTGTGGGTGGCGCAAGCGGTTAAGACACTGTGCCTGTTAACTAGCAGGCCAGGGTTTGAGACCCGGGTTGGCCCCACAAGACAGGGTGAGCTCTTGTCCTTTGCCCAGCTCTGCGACGCAGCTGGAACCAATCGTATTGGCTCTGCCTTTCCATTGGACTAATTCAGTGGCATGGAGAGGGGGGATTTGCTGCTTGGGTAACAGCCTATCCTCCATAACAATCCAACCCAGGCTTTCGTGCTTCGCATGCAGCGTACGCAGCGCCGAGCACGATATTATAGTCTTTCAAGGCTGATGGAGGCCTGCTTTAGCCACCAGTGTCAAAATTTGTTGCCCGGTGCAACTAAATTTTGTTGCCTGGTGCAACTGCACCCTCTGCACCTCCTAGCTACACCACTGCATCTCCTCAGCCTGTATGACTGACATGGAGAAGATGGCCAGAAGATGCGGACACGCTCACACGCAAGGCTTTTATTTAGATAGATGTTCAGAGTAACATCTAATTTAGCTCTTAGATTGCAATCCTACCAAGATAGGCTTGCTAAAGTAAACACCAGTGAACACAGTGGGGCTTAATGAATTCTAAGTATGCATAAGATTATGCACTCTGTGAACACACTTTCACACTTTCCTAAACATTGCTTGATTTTTCATTGAGTGATTGACTCAGCATTTGATGACTCGTCATCCAAAGTGTGTTATTGCATTTGGGCAGACATCTGGTGGCTTGATCAGCGATGGTTCAATCACATGCTGTAGCAATCAATGTGATGATGAACATGAATGCTTGTATGAAACCAACCCAATTATAAATACAATTCTAGACTGAATATGGTGCAACTGTGTAAACCGTTTGTTAAAGGAGCATCACGTTCACAGGTAAGCTTTTCGTTAAATTCCACACAATAGTCTTCGTCCTAAAAAGAACCACCACACATATTTAGGGCTATTAATATTACTATTCTAGAATGCAAAACAGTCTTCAAGTAAATATTTTAAGCTTTTTCTATGTGAACAGATGTTGGGTGGTGGTACCCCTCTTTGTGTTGATTAGGCAAGCACTTATGCTACCTTACAAAGAAAAGAAATTCAGATAATAGTGTGACAATGAATTTAAACCATGTGGGAGCAGTTTGAATAATCTTCACTTCATATAATAGAAGGGCATTCCTTGGACTGCTTCTGAAAAAGAAATTATCTCACTTGTTTTGAAAGATTAAATTATTTGCAAATATTCTAGGTAAATGCTTTCTTGGTCTTTAAATATGTGGGATCTCAAATGCCTAACAGTCAGACAGCCCTCGCCTAACCTCTGCCAGAACAGGCTAGCCTTTGGCCTGTGCTGAATCATGCACAGGATTGGAGGTGGATCTGGTGCAACTCAGAGTAAGGAGAATGATGTAATGCCCAGCCATTTCAATCGTGCTACTCGGATCTGCACCAATTAAATCACTGGCACATATCTGAGCAGCCCAGTGTAAGACCATGCTGCCCAAGACAGTTGTTGGGAACCAGAGGTTGGTTCCAACCAGGGTGAACATATGTCATAACCCAAAAAAGGATAAGTAACCCCCCAAAATGTAGGAGACCCAAGAAAAATGTAGGACATGACAAAATAAAACCTAAAGACATACATATATATTCCTTTCAAGTGTTAATTTAAATACTATTTTGCTTATTAAATTGAATACTATTACATATATTGTGTATTGCTTATGAATTACAAGCAGGCTTCATGCTACCTACTCACAAGGGAAAAGGAGGACAATGAAAAATTTTTTTCTAGGACACAATGCAAAAAAGAGGACATACCTTCACAGGACATATGGTTATATGGTCAAAAGAGGACATATAGTCATCCTGGTTCCAATCCATTCCCAGGCCCAACCCATCCACTGGCTTTCCCCCATGGAGTACCCATTTCTGCTCTCCCTCTGCCCTCCCCAAATCCTCATGCCAGTGGACTACCATTGGCATAAATTTACCTCTACCAGGGCTGGATCCAGCACAGGGAGGCTGGCACAAATCCTTTTTCCTAGTCACCTGAGGTTGCATGAACATGATTTATGACATGTGAACATAAAAACTTAAGAAGAGCTCTGTTGGATCTGGCCAGAGGCTCATCTAGTCCAGCCTTCTTTATCAAAGTGGCCCATCAAGTGGGCACCTCAGATGCTTCAGGGAGAACACAAGACAACATGCAAAATACTAGGAAAAAATAGAGCAATAATTAACAGCACACACAAGATTAAAGGTTAGATGGCATGCTTAGAAATGAAATAATACTATTAACTGACATTGTCAGCTTGTTAATAGAGACTGATTAAGAATCTACACCTTTGTGAACAGATTAGCAGGTCTAATTCATTTTGATCTGTTAATTTCCATTTGCAGCTTTTCAAAAAGTGTCAGATTGCCTGTATCTTACGGTTCAAATTCCTTGTGTTTCTAACTAATGAATTAAGTTTGTGATTGGCCAAAAAAGAAAGGGAGTCATGCATTGTGATCACATTATATTTGTTGAACAGTTTATTGGAGCCGGTGTTGTAGATGGAGGGTGGTGGAGCAGTCAGTCTTGGAGGAAGCCTCACCCCTTTGGTTTTACAAAAGGAAAACTACAGCTGTTCCAGGTTTGGGGGGAAGCAAAACAGAGCCATATGGCTCCTGTTATATGGATACTATCAGGATGATGCTTCCCCTTCTTTTTCTTTAGAGTTTGTTCCATTTGGTGGCTGGGTCTGCTATCAGAATGATGCACGTAAACCAATTGGTATTCCCCAAAACTGATAAACAATGTATCTCAAATCTTCACCACGAATAACCAATATTGGAAACAAGTTGGGAGCCAGCTCAATAAACAGCTAAAGAGAACTTCCATATGTGATGTTGAATGAGAAGTCTCAAGAACATTGTTTTTCAAACATTGCCATGGCACACTGGTGCACAGGAAATGGTCTATAGATGTGCCACGTGATTTTGGAGGGTGATAATGGCAGTGTGGTGTACCTGATTTTTTAAAAAACTGATAGAATGCCATGGCCAATTTTTGGTTTTCTCAGTGCCATGAAACGTAAAGATAGCTGCTCTATAACCTTAGGTTCGCAGAACTATAGATCTTTTAAACCATGGAGGCTGGCATAGCTCTCTCTCTCCTCCCCCCCCCCCCCTTTGTCCAGTTTCTCTAATTTTGAGGTAAATTGGCAAACCACTGTTTTTGTAGGGGAAATTTGTATAATTTGTTACCTGATTTGTCTCTACAACCACCAGCTTCTGAAAATATGGCTTTGATTTTTACAGGAGGGAAAACAAAACAGTTTTATAGAGCGCTATTACAGAATCTCTATAACATTCTTTCATAATAACAGCATGTAACTGAAAGAATAGGATCTCATTTGTCTGTTCCAGTATCTTTCCAGATGTTTTCTAGTCATTCCATCTCATGGAAAACATGTGTTTGCAATCTTCTTTTCTTCTAAACAATGTTATTAACCATTTTCAAATTTTTAAACACTACCGAAGGAATGACAAGTCTCCAACTTTCAGTTTCACTTCCCATTTACAATTTCAGGATTGAGTAAATTGTGTTCAGTTCAGCTTACAAATGTATGGATGGTGACTGCATGCCTTCCTTACCACAATTGTCTTTACATAGTAAATTTCACCTTTATTTTCCAGACTTTCCACTTTATCTTCTACCACCACCCCATAAGAGCCTCTAACCTGGCTAACAACAATGATTAAAAATAATGGAAAATCCTACAAGGAAGTGATTCCCAAATCTTTTAGCACTTGGATCCACTTTTTAAAATGGCACTGTAACAAGACCCTCCTACACCCACCTACTTTTAGGAAAAAACCTTTGCTTTACCTGCTTCTCAGGCCTCTGATTTTATACATTTTACTATGATAATGGGAGCTCCATGTTGAGCTCCATGTCCTTCTGACTGGTGTGTCCCAGTAGACAGTGATTTTCAGCCAGTGTGCCATGACACACTGGTGTGCCACGGATAGTCCTCAGGTGTGCTGTGGGAATTTGGGGAGTGACATTTATTTATAGGAAAACTTGGGGCATTGAACAGCATGGTGTGCCTTGTCAATGGTAAAAACAACTGGTTGGTGTGCCATGAGAAGAAAAAGGTTGAAAATCACTGGAACAGAGTGTTTCTAAAAGTTTGGGGACCTTTGCGCTAGTCACTGCCAGCCTCACTGCAAGGGACTTAGGCTGCAATCCTGATCTCCAGTTAGGTCAACTTAAGCCCTTGCATAAGTCCTGTGCTGACCTGGTGGGGGTGTCATAAAAGTGTCGTAAGACACTTCTGCACCTCTCCTAGAGGAGAGTTAGGCCAGTGCATAGACATGTGCTTGCCTCCCTACATCACCATGTAGGTGATGAAGACCGATGAGTTGTGCTGGCCTATGTTAGCATTGCACCCTAAATGCAGTTGATGCCGTAAAGCACTTTAATGCCACCACTGGGAAATTGAGCCACTACTTGAATGTGCATTAGTCTCCCCACACTTTATCAGGCCAACACAAGGTCTGGGGGGCAGAGGAGAGGTGGGAAAGGGTAGTTGGGTGGAGGACGGGACCATGGACAGGTGGGAGAGGGTGTATGAGGGAGAGCTTGAACCTGCAGTTATGCTGGAACCAAGCCTCCATCTGAGCAGCCACAGGTGGTGCTTAGATTTGCACAACCTCCATAGGTAGCCTGAGAATTTCTTTTAGGGCTGATAGTCCTACCACGGGGAAAGGGACAATCTTCCCCTTCCCTACAGTAGCGCAACAGCAGTCCCAATCCTTGCACTGGATACCATGCAGATTAAGCCAGCCTTCCTGTTACTGTGCAAGTTTGAATTGTGCTGTAACCTCCCTCACAGGGTTGTTATGAGAAAAAGGCTGCACAACTCTAAGGCTACAATCCAGAGTAACTATGGGACATTTTACACTGATGTAGTTACGGTGCCACCTATGGGAAACCTATGGGAAATGCATAGAACTATCCACAGTAAATGCCTCTTACATCTTCCCGTAATTACTCTGGATTGTAGGGTTAGTTTCTTGGAGGAAAATGAACTGTAAAAATAAACAAAAATAAAGAGAAAACTCAGCTGGGGGTCTTCTTTCCTGAATTTTGGGAACTTCCTACTGAGAGTTGGTAGATTTTAGAGTTTGACTATTTTTGATTGACTTTTAAAATGTTTATTTTGAAGAATGCTTTTAACTCCAGTGAGAGCAAGTATAATTTGGTTTGTTTTTTCCTCCCTGCTGTTAAGGAGATGATGTTGATTTTTCTTGGCTGTTTCAATGTATCCGTAAGGAATCGGGTAGTATTTGCTTCTAAGCAGTGGCATTGTTAGGGAAGGGGAATGTATGCACAAGGGAATTGACATGCACTGGGGGATGACACTACTAGTGACCACAATAGCTAAAATTTCAGTATTTAGCAATAATTCCATCCTACTATATATCATGGTCCTGCCCTCTATCTGCCCCTACCCCGGATTCAGGACCTCCAAAATATTCTAAATTCATTCAAACATCCTTGGTAGAAAAAAAGTCACTGTTTTATAGGCCTTTGTAATTTGGTAACTATAAATAAACTTCTGGCCAAATAGAAATATTCTTTTTTCTATGTAGAGTGAGGAATAATAGAATTCAGCCATAAAGAAACACAATTGCAGCTACAAAACTCAACACACTTGGAGAAGTGTAAAATGTTGTTTTCAAAGACAAAAATAAGATACATGACAGAATTGAATAGACTGCAGGAAACAAAAAGGCAAAAAGATGTCACTGTTTTTAAAATAGCAACCATTGAGATAGTAAAGGTAGAAATTATTTCTTTTTCTAAGAGAAAAAAAATTGTGTTTGTTTTACTTATATTTTGCCTGTATTTCAGGATACAATATACATAGACTCCGGAAATCAGCCAAGGCTTTGCTGTTTCTGATGGATCATCCCAATCTAGCAGTAGATCAGACTGATTTTAAAAAATTAGTTTTTAAAACAATGTGATTTCTGTAGCTATCATGGCATGCTTTCTTTGGCTTTATTTCTTTTTTTATATGGCTAGAAAAATTTGCATTAAAGAATAAGCATTAGGAAATGGGAGAAACCACACTTTCCTGCATATGGCTCCAATCCAGACTGGGTTTTCCCCAGTGATGGATTTTAGGAGAAGAAGAAAAACATTGGGAGATCCAATCATGGTGAGTTCATATGACCTGTCCCTACACAATCTATACCTGCATTTCTGCACACTGGCGTTGTATATATCCAGGGAGTGGGTGAAGCAGACCCAAATTGTAGTTCTATGTACCATATATATTGAAACTGAAATTGGTTTTCTTCGGCTGCAATCTAATCTCCAGATAGGCCAGCCTAAACCCCAGCATAAGTTCCATGCAGACCTGGGGCACCACCAAAGTGCCGTAATACATTTCTGTGCCACTCCTGGTGGAGGGTTAGGTTGGTGCACAGATGTGCACTTGCCTCTCTACATCACCACAGGAAAACCGTCTAGATGAGCTAATCAGAGTTTAATTGGACAGTGTTTGAGTAACCACATTCATACCATTTCTTTAAAACATTTGAGCCTAGCATTTTAAAAACAGAACTCATCCAAAAGCAAGATTACCTTTCTTGGCTTACCCTTCAGATGGGGGAAAAAAACCAATTTCTTGTTCTGTGAGACTTTGACAATCTTTTTCTCAGTGCACCCCTTGCAGGCTGAAGAGTTTCTTTTCCTTCCTAATGTCCTTTAACCTGACTGTTTAAGAAGGACAAAGACAACTTGTTAAAATTCTGCTGATGTTCTGGGGAAATGTCATTTTTTTGGCAGGGCTTCCAAAGAGCAGCACAGCTTGATCCCCCTGAACATCCTTCCACACAGTCCCATCTTGACATCCGGGAGCTCTTTCCATGACAGGCATAAATTAAGCTGAAACTCCGTGGCAGACTTATGGATTATGCTGAAAAAATGTATAGATAGAAAGGTGGATCTGAGCCAGTCAGTTCTTCCTCTTTAAAAAATTCCATTCCTTGAGGAAAAGATGGGTCAAGACACTTTTGGTACACTAAAGTTCAGAAATATACAGCCAAAAATGGATTCAAGGGGAATATTTGACAGAATTGTTGTTGCAGTGAGTTGCGGGTGTGATTTTTATTTTTCCTATCTGCATTTTAGGAAATTGCATGCAGAAAGGGGAAAAATACCCTTAAAAATCTAGGAAGGTGATGAAATGCCCATCTGTTTCGATAGAAACGAAGAGGACTCCAGTGGAAAGCTGACCTCTCATTCCCCCTGATTGCTGCCAACCAGCTTGTTAATTGACCCAGTTTAATTAGAAAACTGCCAGTGCCAAAAAGTAGTATTTAGAAGGGTTTAAAAATAATTAAATATTGGTTGGTTGCTACCAAAGGGGTCAGCTCCAGATGGTGACTATTTAGGGGTATGCAAAGCTAAGCACAAAAACGCAACAGGCCAAAGCAGGAAAAAAAATCATGGTATCGAAGGGGTAATGAACGGTGGAAGGAACCCAAAGGGATTCTGTAACAGGCTGAAGCGAGTGATTAAGGAAAGTGCTTCATAAGGGAAATCATTTTTTGTGCAATGGTTTTGCAACATAAATTGCAAAAAATATTTTATATGTTCATAAAATTTTGAGAAAATGGGCAGACTGACCTTGTGGCAGTGTCTCTGAAACCATGTTGAAGTGGTCTGGGGGAGAAAGGCACCAGTAAGGAGACTGGGACTCCACACTGATGGGAGAAATATCTAGAGCCATGGAGAGTAAACACCAAACAGAACAAGAGGCAAATGGGGTCTGGTACAATGGCAAATATGGCCATTGGATCCTTTCCCTATGAACCTTGGAGCCCAACATGGATCTCCTCTGTTCCTCATCAGCAACTGAGATGAGTAAATCTGTTTGGGCTGCAGGGGAAAAATAAGGGAAACAATGTTCTATTACCCCAAGGAGACCTCCAGCTGCTTCTCCTGCTCTGCAGGATATGGTAGTGACTCTTTCAGTAACCACAGTACCATTGTGCAGGTGAGCACTATAGGCCCTAGATCTTTCTTAGTTGTGGTCATTCCATACTTGTGAATAAGGATGCAAGTTTGTAGGAAGCATTGGAAAGATGCTTTCAATATATATGCTAGTTCCTCATACCCTCTTTCATGACCCAATCTTATGAGGGTCAGCCACCAGTGGAACAAACATTGCACTGCGGCAACCACTTTATGGCAGTGCCATTTTTGCAGATCAATGTGGGCTTCCAGGTCAACACAGATTTGCTTGCACCATCTTTTTATGCTGTTCTTTTGGGGCTACTGAACAGGGTCCCTGCATGTTCCAGAGATTTCCCTTGTCACACAGCTTACAAATATCCTGAAAGCACTTGGAATGTTCCCATGCCTCAGGATTTCAGACCACAAGGCTGAACAACCAGTAGGAATTCCTACTCCTTATCACAAGCCTCTTTCTCGTGACTCCTTATTACAAGTAATACTCAAGTATATAATGATATGAACAATAATCAAAGATGTGTTTTAGTAAATGATGGGCATTGAGGGCTTGATGAGTGTGGAAGGAATGTAACAAATACGTTTGCATGGGAAATATGAATCTTCCCAAGGGTTTGGACTGTTTGAGAATGCTGATCATGCACTGCAAAGTTCAGAATCAGAGTTAGTATGGCCTGCCCATGGACAAAAGTGCATACTCTAGTGGGAATGGAAAACTGCTGAGAAATAGGAGTGGGCCAGGGCTTGAGTGCTTTTAAGAGGATCCAAGTGAAGTGCATTCCATCTTTGCAACTGAAGGTTTATTGGGTGGCACACAGACTATGTAAATAGGATTGAAAGGCATTTGCAATAGGCTTCTTTGATGATTTTTATACCAGTAACTTGTTATTTCCAACAACTTGCTGGCATTTTTGATTGATCTAGAGGTGACCCAACAAACTAAATGCAGTCCTTTGAAGGTGGTACAGGGTGGAGGTTCAAGTACCAAAACTTATAAAACTCAGGTTGAATCCTTATTTATTTAGCATCTGGCAAATATGTGGACTTATGGTGTATCAGAGGTTAATGTTCACTCCACCCATCCATTCAAGGACAGAGTGGTCTGTATTGAAAGAAAAAAACAGACACTAGGCCGGTTTAAGCTCTTGATGGACACTTGGACACAATGTGATGAATATTTCGTTGAGGAGCACCACAGTCATACTGAGGGGTAGATACAAGACCCCACTTAAACAGTGAGTCCTGGCAGACACCATGCTGAGACACCATGATCCCATTCAGATTTGACCAATGTTGGCAAAGTAGGTCAAAACCTCTATGTAGCTACCTGTATCTGGATGTTCAGCAGCCTATTTAGCTTTCCATTGCATGTTGATGTTAGACAGTGCAAGTGCCAGAGAGGGCTTCCTGGATATAAGCCTGCCGATTGATGGACTGAAGATCGATCAGTGTGCACAGTTAGGAGAGGATCTTGAACCATAAGACCTATCAACTCCCACCATAGAACTATGCTTACATATAAGTCAAGATGGGATTGTCAAAATAGGACAACAGTATTGATTTGTGTTCAAGTGACTCGAGCTAACTCATTTGAAAGTGACCTGGTGCAAAAACTGAAATGGGAACAGGAAGGCCCCCAAATCAAGGTGATAGATTACAAATGAGTAGTGGGATTTCTGCTTCCATTAGCATCACATACATACACGTTAGCACTTTGAGAGTCAATGGGGAAAAAAGGGATGCAGAAACACTATAACAGGATAAACAGAGATCATTTACTGTGCAAAGTTCAAAAGAAGCAAGGCCAAGAAGTGGAATAACTAATGCTGGTAATTAGATCATTTTCTGTTTTGCTGAGTTAACATACCTACTCTGTACTCCTCTCTCCTGGCTTTGATATGCGTTTCGATGTCTCACAAATTATGGTTTAAACTCTCTTAATTGAGCTGGGAATTTGTGTATCAATTTTTGTTTTTAATGTTTGGTAATAAATATCTGGTTCTACCGTAGCTAATTAAGTCTTTCTTTAAGGAAAACAACCATCCCCAAAATCATTTGGTTCCACAGAAAAAGGAAGAGAATAATTTTCTGTTAAAATTTCCGTTAACTGGGAATGAGGCACTCTTTCAAGTGGGTGTTTTCTTTTATTTAATAGGTGCGTCACTAGTGTTCATGTCACCCGATGCGGGAGGCCAGCGTGTAACCCACATGCAACAACCTGGATGGTGGGCATGGTTATATGCCATTGCCCCACCTCCACTGGTTTTTAGCCACACATTCTAACAGAATAAAGGTATTACAAAGTGGTTTGTTTCACTGCATTCTACTGCAAATTACACATCCAACATTGTATAACATGATGGGATTATTCCTATAAAAAGCAATGATTTTTAGCTATTTTGGTCAGTAGTGGTGTCACCCCTTCAAGGGTGCCCCCTTTCTAACAACTTATTGCAGTGGTTCTCAAACCTTTTCGATTGGGACTCACTATTTAGAGAGATAATCTGTCCGGGATCCACTAAAAGTGATGTCATGGCTAGAGGTGACATCATCAGACAAATTCACCAGGTGACCCCCCCCCCATACCTTCCTGGTTGTACCAGTGTGCCCTCCTCACCTGAGCAATGTCTGTTCTAGTGGCCTCTGCTGCTGTTCTTTTGCTTTTTTAGATTGTGAGCCCTTTTGGGACAAGGACCCATTAGCCATTTTTTTTTAATTTTCTTTGTAAATCACTGTGTGAACATTTTTGTTGAAAAGTGGTATATAAATATGATAGATATGAAATATGGTTCCTATTTTGGAATATCTTGCAATCAACTGCAAAAATCAGTCTTGAACATACAGTGTAAAATAAGTGAACATCTTTCTTGTGAAAATATACATTCTAGAAGTTGTGGCTTTCCAACATGGTGAGATATTCTGATCCCCCTAAAGTGCCCGTGTGATGATCACAGCATGATCCTTGCAACTCCTTATTAAAGTCTTATTAAAGGCTATTTTTGGAGATGGCAGCATTCACTCACAACTACGCCAGTCTATTCCGGTCCTAGAGATGTCAAGTACAGTGTCAGTGATTCATTTCATCAGAAGAAATAATATATTATTAATCTTTATGTATTTTACATGATGACGATTCACTGCTTTGATACTGAACACAAGTACATTTTAATTTTTTTGAAAAACCAAACATTTCAAGTAAATAATTTCCCCTGGTTTATAGATGTACCATCCATCCCTTGGGAGTTCAAAAATGAGGCAAAAGGGCACACAGGCAATCACGCAAGATGGGAATAAAAAAGATGCAAAAACTCTTTAAGCTAATAAAAAGAAGCCAGGGAAGAAAGAGGTTTATAACTACGGTAAGTGCTGGGACTTGCTGCAAATATCCATGATATTTCCTATATGCCATCACAATCCTAACTATGTCTACTAAAAAGTAAATCCCATTGTGTTCATTGGGTCTTATGTCTTTTGGATTGCAGCCTAATAATCACAAAAGACAAGGAATTGAGATATAGGTTCACTTTACTGAAACGCTCAGTAATATCTGCATCAGAGTATTAAACAATAATTCCAACCCCTGTGCTACAAGCAATAGCATCACATGGGAGTGTGGGATGTGTCGGCATTCAATGGGAAACTTTCTTTTCCTTTCCTTTTCCCAGCAAAATTCGGACTGCCCCGTACCCTGTAATTATTCACTATCATTCTGCCTACTACAAGTAAACTATCAATAAATGGTGGGAGTGAGTATCTGAGTTTAATTCTCAGATCAGCAAGGTGGTGGTGGTGAAGGAAGGTGGAGATAAAGGAAGATGCTATTAATAACTGTGCAGTTGGAGCAATTGCAAATGGAATATATAACAGAGATTCAAATCTGTACAGAACTGTCTGAATTTTGAGTCATAAAGTGCAATCCTAACCTCGGCCAGCATAACTCATTGGTCTTTATGTTCCCATAGTGACATAGGGAGGCAAGTGCATGTCCGTGCAGTGGCCTGACTCTCCCCAAAGGAGTGGCACAGAAGTGTTTCACAAAGTTCCTAGTCCTCATGACATGGGGACAAGAAAAATTTGATAAAATTTATATAAGAGGACCAGGAGGCAAAATGTCTACAATCCTAACTTCCAGTTAGACTGGCCTAAACCCTTCCTATGCTGATCTGGGGTTGTCACAAAAGTGCCATAACACCTTTGTGTGCTACACATGGGGGAGGTTTAGGCCAGTGCAGAGACATGTACTTGCCTCCCTATATCAGCAAGGGAATGGGAAGACCAATGAGTTGCGCCAATCTTGGAGCAAGTGATGTCAGTTAAAAGAAACACACAGGTCTGTATCCAAGGAATGTCCTGCTGAAATTAATAGGGCAAGTTAGTCAGGATGAAGGCAAAGGATGGTAGAAATGGGATCAGTTCTATTATAAATTTTTTCATTTGGAATTGTAACTTAATTTTATAAAGACTCACACAAATGAGGGAGGGGGGAGAGAGAGAGACCACCTTTCAAAAGTATGTGTTGATAACCTGTCTCCTTATGCTTCATAGTAAACAAATCATAACCAGCATGCATTTTTTTCAAAACAATCAATTTTTTGGAATTTATTTTAAGAGACAAATCTGCTTTCCAGGCACTTTCTTGCATCATAATTTGGCTCCATAGGCAGTTTCATTTGTGAAGACATTAAGCTGAGTACAAATCGGCATCACTCAGAAAATGATATGGTATCAGCTTGTTGACGTTAAAGCATATGTAACATGTTAGCAGATATGTTTAACTAACAAGAGGAGAAAGGAAAGAACAGCACAATAGCCAATTCAGACATCGTTATTAAAAAAAAGTCCCAGTGAAAGCAAGGGAACTTAATTCAAGGAAGATGTGCCTGGAGATGCTGTCTCCAAGGACAGGATGAATTGGCCAGTCCCATTGGCTTTTCTGATTTCTGTAGGACTCATTCTGATCTCTGATCAGAGACCATTCTGATCTCTATGGGACCATGACTGTTAGAAGAATCATTCCTCATGACTTTGGACCATGATCACAGACACATCTACTCAGAAGTAAGTCCTGCTGTGTTGTGTTCATTGGGTTTATTCTCAGAAAAGTATGTAGCTGTAGTACATACTTACTACTGGGCAGCCGAATGGCGTGACCATCACAGCATCCTGTGTCGCTCTTGGATAAGCGAGAAAAGCTGCAATTGGTCACTTGGACTTGTGCCAGCCAAATAGCCAGGACACATGACAAATATTCCCACCTTCTGGAGTAGAACAACCATAATATGATGATACATCCAACCTCATCCCAGACAGGTGGTTCATAAGAATTCCATGATCAGTGACAACCGAGTAATTTCTCTCCTTCCAATACCATTTCTTCCTTTTGGAGAAATGACAACATACAGGTTTGTTTATTTACTCTCTCTCTCTCTCTCTCTCTCTCTCTCTCTCTCTCTCTCTCTCTCTCTCTCTCTCTCTGTGTGTGTGTCGTGTGTGTGGGTGCGTGCGTGCGTGCGTGCGTGCGCGCGCAAATTTGGCTTGAAATAACTTACCAGTTGGTAATTAATTGAAGCCATTATATAAATTTCTTTATTATATATTATATAACTCTATAACTCTATAACTCTCTCTCTCTCTCTCTCTCTCTCTCTCTCTATATATATATATATATATATATAGCAGGCCTCTGTCAGTCTTGAAAGACTATGGTATTGTGCTCGGTGCTGCATACACTGCATGTGAAGCATGAAAGCCTGGGTTGGATTTTTTATGGAGGATAGGCTGTTACCCAAGCAGCAAATCCTCCCTCTCCATGCCTCTGAAATAGTCCAATGGAAAGGCAGAGCCAATATGATTGGTTCTAGCAGCGTTGCAGAACTGGGCTAAGGACAGGAGTTAACCCTGTCCTTGTGGGGATCGACCCGGGGCTCAAACCCTGGCCTGCAGGTTAACAGGCACAGTGACTTAACCACTTGCGCCACCCACAGCCCAGAAAAGGCGTTACTGAAAAGATGTGCCAAACTGCTACAATTAGCCTTCTCTTCTCCAAATCAAAGCAGCAGAATGGAATGAAACAACAGAATAATGTCATTGGGAAGTGACTTTAGACAAGATTACGCAGCCTTCACATGTGCCATATCTGATGGTCAATACCCTTTTTAGTTGATATTTGTGGTTCTTCTGAGGGTGCTTGTATTTTCACTATGCTTTAGAATTTTCTCTTTTACTCTGTCCGCAGAGAACGTATGCTCAGGATGCGTCAAGTCCAAAACAATTTTGAGCTTGAAGACCACGTTATAAAAATCCAATTTCAGTCCTTTTTCCTCTTTACAACCTGATTCTCGAGGCACATCATTTTTATGGGCAAAGAAAGGAAGAGCAGTTATTGCATTTTTGGCTTTTTAGAAACGAAAAGTTGTAAGCTATTGGATAGCCATCTCCGTGAAGATGTGTTTCTTTCTTGGACAAACTTTAAAGTACATGGAAATCCAAAGAGGTTTATATGACATTGCTTTTGCTATCATTAGGGATAGCTTGTGACATTTTAGCACTCGGACAGAAATCCTTTCAACTTCCATCAAAGGTTTTAACCTGGCTCACGAAATTTGTCTCAAATTTAGTTAAATGCACATCTGAGTGGGTACTGGAGATTTTTTGTGCATCTGTATCCTTAGCTTGGATTTTTCTTCATCTTATTACTGCCAGATGACTCCTTCAAAAATATTGTATCTCAAAAATATTGAATATCTTTGTTCAGCTGATCAGCACTGGAAATTGTGCATGAGCATTAAGTAAAAGTTTGTAACTGGTGTTAGATTCCAAAGAGTGTGAGGATGTATGTACAGCAGAGAGATATTGGGAGATTACATAAGAAGGGCCTCCCCCCACCAAATCAGACTAATGGCCCATCTAGTCCAGTTTCCTGTATTTCACAGCAATCCACAAGATGCCTCAGGGTGCACACAAGACAATAAGATACCTGTGTCCATGTGCCCTTCCTTGTAGCTTGTTTTATCCTCTGCATGTCTACTTGGAAATAAGTCCTCTAGTGCTCAATGGGGCTTATTCAGTGACAGGCCCAGCCTGGCCCAACAACTGGTTCCAGAGAATTGGGCGGGGCCAGGCCGGGTCAGGGAGCAGGGCCGGGGTCAGGGGGCGGGGCTGGGGAAAAATTAAATTAAAAATTAAAAAAATAAAAATGTCATGGGACTTACCTCAGAGTAGTCAGGTTGGGCTCTCAGGCTGCAGTGCCAACCACACTTTCCTGGGAGTAAGTCCCATTGACTGTCATGGGACCTACTTCTGAGTAGTCAGGTTGGGCTCTCAGGCTGCAGTGCCAGCCACACTTTCCTGGGAGCAAGTCCCATTGACTGTCATGGGATTTACTTCTGAGTAGTCATGCATAGGAATGGGCTCTCAGGCTGCAGCTGGGCTGGCTGGCCGCTGGGCCACAGTTACAGAGGGCACCCCGGCCAGCATTTTTAAATTTGCCACCCTTAGCGGCAGCCCGCTGAGGTGCCCCACAAGCCCTAGCGGCCGGGGAAAGGATGCTCCAGTGCTTGGGCTTGTGGGGCGCCTCGGCGGGCTGCTGCTAAGAGCGGCAAATTTAAAAGTGCTGGACAGGGTGCCCTCTGTAACTGCACTCCAGAGGCCAGCCAGCCCAGCTGCAGCCTCCAGCAAAGAGTGTGAACCGGTCCGCCCGGTTATCGCACCCCCCGCCGCTACCAGATCACCAGCGGCGGGGGAATAGGAACATCCGGTTCTGCAGAACTGGACGGAACTGGCCTGGGCCCATCACTGGCGCCGCTTATTCCTAAGAGTGAGTGAATAGAACTGCAGCCACATAGCCACATCCTAGGGAGATCTACTTGCAAATAGACATTGCATTCAATGAGACTTACTCCCAGCAAAGTGTGGATAGAGATTTTAGCCTTAGATCTGAATCATATTGATATCTACTCTGAAGTAAACATCATTGTCATCATCCAGATAAGTGTGGATAGGACTGCAGCCTTATTCTTGTCTGTACTTCCCTTCCAAACCTCTTCAAAATAGATTTTTCCCACCACACATCCTCATCTCCAGAGCCTCATTCCGGGAATGTCTACTCAAAAGCCAAGCCCAAGAATGCATTGACATCCCAGTACTCTCCCATTTGAGTGGTTTCTCCAGAGCTCTCCAGAGCCCCTCCATGACTATACAGAAATAAGTCTCATTATGTTCAATGAGACTTACTCCCAGGAAAGCCCAGTGCCAGATTCCAAGGTGGTGGATCTCGCCCTCTCATGACCCCCCTGACCCAAGATCATGAACCTCAAAAGGGACATGACCAGTGGTGGGCTCTAGCAGGTTCGCACCTACTCTATAGAACCGGTTCTTAACAAGAGATAGGACACATAAAGTTTAAAAATAGCCATTTAAAAGTGGCTGCCAGATGGGCAGAGAACCGGTTCTTAAATTTTTTGAAGCCCATCACTGGACATGACCCCCCACTTTGAGTATCACTTGAATAGTGATATTTCATTGTGGTTTATTTCACTGCATTCCTCATTAAATTATACATCAAATGATATATAACATGATGGTAGGAGTTGATGTAGTTGAAAATACCAAGATTTTAAAAATTCTGGCTAGTAGGGGTGTCACACCCTGAGTGTGTCACGTGGCCCCCAATTCCCTAGCAATGCTACTGGAATATCCTGTCTTGGGGTGATTACATGTTATGGAAGGGAAAAATAGAGGATTGGAAGTTCATTTACCCAACATCATACAAAACATTATTTGAGATATTATCATACAAAATATTATTTGAAATAGTTGTGAAAACTGAAGCCCAGAAAACTCTCTAGAATCTCTATCAGAACTCAGTTGTTCTGAGTTCTACCCCATAGCTTGAATGTCAAGACAAAGTATTCTCTAAAAAGTAGGACACTGCTCTTAAAAAAATCCATGCAGTCTACTGCTTTGAGAAAGGAAGATCTCAAAAATGCACTATGATTATTGTACAGATATAAGTTTAAAAGAGTAGGTAAAAACTTGAAGGTCAAACTTGAGGTGTTAATAATACTATAGTTTTTTTAAGGTTTTCTCTGCATAACAGCTGAATTCCCAAATGTCTGAGCATCTTAAAAGGATGGAAGCGGGCAGGAAGAGGTGACTTTCTTTATGCTGTGCTATTTTGTATGTATCTTCAATCCAGTGTCAATCTTCATTTTACACTATCGTTCTATTTCTGATGTTTCCTTTCCAATGGTATTTTGCATTAATGCTTATATCTGCATGACTAGAATGACCTGGATTTGGAGTTGACTTAAGTCTCCGCAAAAGAAAAAAGAGGAAAAAATAGATCCTTGAGCAATCAACTCTTATAGGATACAGTGTCAAGCCAAATTCAGAAATTGCTCTTGGGAGGAGCCCAGTAAAAGATTTCAAGCTGTGCATAGATTTGTGTGCAAATACCCAATAAAAACTGCCATGAAAATTACATTAAATCTGACTAGGCTTAAAGAAAAAAAATATAAACAACAAACACTTTGAAAAAGCCATTGATCCATTGAGATTTAGGCATCATTTATTTGTACTATTTGTATCCAACCGTTACTCCTTATAAGGATAAATCTACACAGGTGAGGATCCTAAAAGGTCTTGATCTTCAGCATGGCCAACTTCATTGGAAAAATATAGGCTAAGAAATCCTGAAGCCAAAATTTGGTGGAAAATAGGATTTTAATGCAGACTAGGATTGCACCATCTGGGAGTCCTTCAGGTGACTTCATAGGAATCCCATCGGAGGTTAGCAGATGGAAAAAAATTTTTTAAAAGCTCCCTAACTCCACAGTCTTTCCTCAGCCCCACAAACTTACTTGGGATTATTATTCCCGATAAGAATGAGAACACCTGGGTTAAAGGTACACTGATTGCAATGGCATAATCTTACAATGTGCCTTCCAAGCGGCTAGAAAACCTTATAAATATCAAAAGGGAATTTAAGGGTTAAGTTGCCACGTTCAGGGCACAATTTTTGGTGACAAAACAGTGCACCTCTCAAGGGTTAAATGCCTTCTTTGGTAGAGGTGATTCACTTTGTGATTCCCCTACATTCTAGTCAATGCAAGAGGCATTGACTAGAATGTAGTCCATCTTCCATCCCAATTAATTGAATAATTAAAATCCAGGTTTATTCAGGGGATTGGAAAGGGTGATCTTTGGTTTGTGCTATTCACCTAGATATTGGGGTCAGAATAATTTTATCCAGAAAAAATAATAATTTAATGATTGTTCATGGAATGCATTTTTCTCTATCACAATATCTTTTTTTTAGGTCTTTTGTCCTTCATTTTTTTCCCTGTCCTTCATTTCTGTGTCAGAAACTTGAGAGGATAGAGACAGTGATTAATATAAGCTGAATTCTAATTCCTACCGGACAGTACAGCTTTTGTCCGATTGTATTAACTCTTCTCAGAAACATACAGGTAATTATTATGCTGTGCAGCAAAGGTTCAAGGTCAGTTGTAGGATAAAAAGGCTTCTACCAGCTCTATGGATTTAATTTCTTCCAAAATGAGCGATCCCTGAAAAAAAGCATTATCTTTTTCTTATTCATAGAGCACAAACATTGATTGCAGGTTGTGGAAAACACTACACAACCAACGAATGCACAGACACTGATTTGTATGCACAGCTGATTGAATCTGGCTCTTGTGGTCCCCTGTTCATGTCAGTTGAAGGAGCCAACCCCCCAAAAATATGGCATTTTCATCAAAATAAATGGGAATTGTGCATCAGAGAATAACAGAAGAGATTAAAGTATTGGGTGAATAAATGAAGACACAATTCCATGCTTTACAATAAAACTCTTTTAACAAAATTATAGAGCAGCTCTGTATTTTAGTCAAGTGTAGGTGGTTTATTTGTATTTGACTGGTATAAAAGTTGAAAATTCCAATCCTATCCAAAAGAAAAGCCAAATCCTATCCAATTTTCCAGCTCTGATCTAAACCAGAACGCAGTATTGAGGAAAGGGAACATTTAGGCTACAATCCAGAGTAACTATGGGACCTTTTATACTGACATAAGTACAGTGCCACCTATGGGAAACCTATGGAAAATGCATAGAGCAATCTAGAGTAAATGCCTCTTATGTCTTCCTGTAGTTACTCTGGATTGTAGGGATATTCTCTTTGAGGTAGGGTTGCCATATTTCCTGAAAAACAGGGATAGTCCCAATTTTGGGGATTGTGTTCAAATACTGTCAAATAGAATAGAGGGTCTAGTCCCGATTTTGTGGAAGAGAATTATGGCAACCCTACTTTGAGGGGACCTCCAACATATGCCCCAATGACACAGCTGTATCAATACTGGAAAGATGGACAGGATTCAGCTATAAGAAAATACACTCTTGTTATTAGTCTATTTGTTATGCAGCCAATTTGAATGGTGATATACTCTAATAAGCTTTGTTGCAGTTGTCATAGTCAACCCCCCAAACAGTCAACTGCAAAAGGTTGAGCAGCTGGAATGAGCAGATTCCCATAGTCAGCTTTGCTGACTGAGGCCAGTCCTGCGTAGGAGAAAAATCTGTAAGTCAAGCCCTATAAGTTGACAGCAAAAAGTTTCCACCTGACTCCCAAAGGCAATCATTTAATCTCACACTGCACTGAAAGCAAACAATCTGGAGCCTGAGTGACTAGATCAGGGGAAATTGCTGCTAAGAGCAACCTGTACTCTTCCCTTTTTTGGCCTGATTGAAATGCATCAATCAAGCGCTGTTGTTTTTTCTAACATTTTCGCATGACTGGTGGGGGACAGGCAGGACTGGCCAGCATGAGACAGGGACACATTCATGGGCATACAAAAAAGGAGGCCTTGGCACTTCCAGCCCTGGGGTATCTGCCAGGGGTATCTGAGAGGCTGCCCCAAGATGGTAGCAGTAGCAAGGTATTTATATATGTATGCAAGTATTTGGGGTGATAAGCAGCAGGCCTCCATCAGTCTTGAAAGACTATGGTATTGTGCTTGGCGCTGCATACGCTGCATGCAAAGCACGAAAGCCTGGGTTGGATTTTCATGGAGGATAGGCTGTTACCCAAGCAGCAAATCCCCCCTCTCCACGCCACTGAATGAGTCCAATGGAAAGGCAGAGCCAACACGATTGGATCCAGCTGCGTCGCAGAGCTGGGCTAAGGACAGGAGCTCACCCTGTCTTGTGGGGCCAACCCGGGTCTCGAACCCTGGCCTGCTGGTTAACAGGCACAGCGTCTTAACCGCTTGATAAGTACTTCTGAATATATGTATATATGTACGTATTCAATAAAATATTCATTTTTCTCTGACCGTTATTATTATTCATTTCATGTAATGGCTATTACTGAAAATAACTTTGTCATAAGGTGTCAAAAATTTATGGGCACTGGATGTGTAATGAACTTGTTACTCCGTTGCTCTGGGAGTCTTTAAATTGGGGTGTATATTTTAACAATTTAACATTGGTACTAGCCACGCGGCATCCTTTCATACGAGGAAAGAAAACAAATGTTTGCATCTGCTAAATTTTTCTATACTTGGATTTTGTTTCCAATCATTCAGAAGTCTGGTGTGAAGACTTTTTTCTAGGCTTCCAACCATTTCTCTTTCCAGTCTATTTTCTAGATACATTTCTACTATAAAAAGTAATTTTTCTTGAATAATTAACCAAAGTAGGGCAGTTGGCCCAAGTGATGCATTGTTGTTGGCATTATAACATCAGAGCGACGTCACACCACTGATGGACTGCCTAGATAAATCATTCAAGGGATACTGTTGTGATGATGTATGGCGCTACAAAAATACCTCCGCAGTCACACTTACGCTTTATTAGTGCAATACATCATCACAATGCTACGACTGATGATGTAGTACTGTCGAGTAGTACAAAGCTGGCTGGGGAAAAAAGGTTGTATTTTGCAACTTGTCTTTTGAATACATTTTGGTTTGAACCCATCCACTTGCACTTCTCACCTCTTGGCTAGAAACTGAGCACAATCCTAACCATGAGCACAAGCCTAACCATGTCTACTCAAAGATAAGCCCATTGTGTTCAGTGGATCTTACTCTCAGGAAAGTGTCTTAAGGATTGCAGCCTATGTGCTTCATCTATTTTTATTTTCAGACACCTATTGCTGTTAAATTTCTGGTTCCAACTTTTACCTTTTGGAGAGTAAGGGCCTAATCCTGTGGGACTTTAGCACCAATATTAAACAACAGAAAATGTTCTAGTCTACAGTTATTTATTTATTTATTTATTTATTTATTTATTTATTTATTTATTTATTTACTTACTTACTTACTTACTTACTTACTAATTTATTTACTATTTTCTTTCTTTCTTTTATATGATATGATTTATATCCTGCTTTTCTTCATACGAAGGAAACTCAAGGCGGCTAATAATATATTTCTGAGCCAGAAGGATCTCTGAATTGTCAGGATTTAATTTCAGCTTGTTCACCCTCATCCAGTCTCCAGGCAGCACTCTAGAACAGAGACAGCCTCCCTGGTATGGTGGATCAATGGATGGTGGATGTGTGGTAGGTCGCCAGATGTTTCACCTAACAGGCTGCCCAATCCTATTCTCACCACTGCCACCAATCCAGTGGCACTGATCCAACTCCAACATGCTAGGGGCAATCCAAGTGGTCTCCTCTGGGTAAGGGAACAATCAGTCCCTGGTAAAGTCTGGGTAAAGTCTGAGCACCACGGGAAATCTATTCGAACCTGTGCAAGCAGTATCGCTGGCAGAAGTCTGCATGGACCTGAAGCAAGGGAAAGGGTTTGGGAAGGAGATCTGCCAAACATGTCCCTTTCCTGGACTCAGGTCACCCATCCCCTGCTCCATTACGACCCTTTTTTAGTGAACTCAATTCACCCATCTCTGGACTCAGTTCTCCCACTCCATCACCATTCTTCATCTGGACCTGTTCACCCATCCCACTTTCCCTGTTACCTTACTTATGTTGGCTGCTTCTTCCAGCTGCTGCAGAGGGTGTGGGAATGCTCTGGACATCCTGGTGGTACTGCAGCATCACACAGATTTGTAGACTGCCACATAGCCTGTTCCACTCCTGTCCAACCCCATTAAGGGTCAGCCATAAGAGTTACATCTTAGGTGCATCATAAGTACAGATATGTCTTAATTCTGTTGTATCAATTTGCATGCAAATGCATTCACATGGGATCTTAATGCCATGTTGTCTGGTACAACCCCAAAATTCCTGTTCAGATAGTAAAGATCTAAGCAGGAAGTACTTAGGGCTGGAGAAGCAACACAAGTATTAAGTACTGTACTTACTCAAATTTAAAAGGCCATTGAATCTAATGCACACCCTGATTTTAAAAGGCCTGAATTTTTTTAATTGTTACTGGCGATTGTAATGCACAGCTGCAAAGTAGGTGCAATATTTAATTTTACTGCATACAAGAATGAGTTATATTAAAATAATAATATGACAATGGGTTTATGTTATGATTTTTACCTAACTGCACTCCTTTATATAACATTGTGTTTATGTTACATTTTTATTTCAACATAGTAAAATGTTAAACTTAATCCTGGCCTATACTTATAATCAAAATACCGTATTTACTCAAATTTAATGCACCATTGTATCTAATGCGTGCCCCAATTTTGGAGTCTAATTTTGGCTGAAAATTTGCACTTTAGAATTGAATCAGTATAGTATTACTCAGTAAAGTCTGGTTATTATTTTCATATTTTATTTATATTTTTTATAATATTTTATATTTTTTACATTATTTTCTGGTTAATATTTTCATTATAATACTGGAGTCTAATAATGGGCTCCACATACTGTATTTACTAGAATTGAACGCTTGCCTTTTTCAGCTGAATTTACCCTACAATCCAGAGTAACTACGGGAGCACGTAAGAGACATGTGTACCCATAGTTATTGCACCACCTATGGGAACCTATGGGAAATTCATATTGCAATCCAGAGCAATTTGTTCTTACACCAGAGCAAAGACTCCCCGTAGTTACTCTGGATTGCACCCTAAGTCTCCAAAATCAGGTGCATTAGATTCGATGGTTAATTAAATTTGAATACTATATTTTGATTACAAGTACAGAGTATGCATTAGATTTGATGGTGTATTAGAGTAAATGCAGTATATAAGTACACCTCAAGGATACTGAACTTTCCTGATTGAATTTTCGTGGACTATAATTAGATTGCAATTCTTTAGTGATACGAGAGTTATTCGTTCTCTGGTTGTACATTAGGTGTTGTAGAACTCTACTAAAGTAGTTACAGAGTTGTAGAACTCTACAATGCAGAGTTCACATTAGTTACCTCCAAGAATTCTTTTCAAAGGGAAACTCCCAGCACACTCTCTATACTCCTGATGCTCCTCGTGCATACAGAAGGCATTAAGCATTCTTTGAAATAATTTTTGACCTAACTAATTAGCATGATAAAGCATCATTTATTCAGACTTCATGCTGCCTTTGAGTCAAGTCACTGAACTGTAGGCATTTGCAAGTGACCTGAAAGTTATCCAGTCCTCCTGTAGTGCTGTGGAGGTAGATACACTCCAGGCTCACACTGTTCCAAACACGTAACTCATGTCATTTATGGCAGATATAAGAGAAAAGGATGGACCCAGGTGTCTGAAGGCCAAAAAGAAGGGGCTTATCAGGTTCTTTTTATGGCAAAACACCTATGCATACTCATTTGCATAGGAAGCTCTTTCTACACATGATTTCGACAGCCTTTGTACCCTGTTAAGTCATGACACAAAATGATACAGATTTTAATGGACCGCAAATTTAAAAGTTGCAATCCTAATCTCCAGTTAGGACAGCCCAAGCCCTGGCATAAGTCCTATGCTGACCTGAGGATGTCACAAAAGTGCCATAAGACACTTCTCCCCCACTTGTGGGGGGAGGGAGAGGAGTTGGGCCACTGTGTAGGCATATGCCAACCTCCCCACATCACCATGGGAAGATAGGTAAGGTGAGTTAGGCTGGCCTAAATTGGTTAAATTAATAAACTCACTTGGCCTTTTTTCTCGTGTTGGTGTGGGGAGGTTTGGGGTATGTCTGCGCATTGCCCTAACCCCCCAGGAGTGGTGCAGAAATGTCTTAATGCACTTTTTGACACCCCCAGGTTAGCACAGGACTTATACCGGGGAATAGGCTGGCCTAAATGGAGATTAGGATTGCAGCAATAATCTTTATGGTAGACTCAGCTTCAGGATGTAAATGTGCTAAAACTTTGTCAGATAAGTTGTAAGCATGGGAGCATGCCAAGATAAAACTAGTCTAATAGTTTGCACCACATTTACATTATGCCTGGAAGAAACAACTTAAGCCAAAAAGGCACAATTTTTTTTGGGGGGGGGGGATAGTGTCCTCTTTGAGGTATATGCCCAGTGTAAAACTCTGTTGTAGATCTTTCTAGATCTGGCTTCATTAGTGGTCTTCCCTACTCACTCAGGGCTCACTTATTTATTTTTTTAAAGGTAAGATCCAATGGTTGTACCTAAAACTATTTTCATCATTCTGTCTCACTCCTGCTATTAATTTTATTTTAAATATCCCTGAGCATTTATCATTACTCATTTTGGGCATACAAAATGAATTTAATTTTGGAACAAGAAAGGCCATATTATAAAATAACAGTTCCCATACATCATACTAATGCTCAAAATACAACCAATTGAAGGTTGTTGCTTTTTTTTTAACAAAGGAGACACATTTTGTGTGTCTACGGGCAAAATCCAGAGCCGTTATGAGTCCACACAGTTACGTCACCCTCCAGTGTTATGTTATGGAAAGTCACCTTAACTGCTCTGGAGCAAAGGGCTTAATTTGACTTTAAGATATGGGCCATATCTTCTTATGAGCAGAATTTCAAGGTTCTCAACCAGTGATATAGTATTGGTGGTACTTGATGTGGTATCTGGTGGTACATGTGTGGTCTCCAGGCCTTTGATGCCTGGCAGTGAATCCATCAATGCAATGTGTCAAGCAGCATAAGACAGCTGAGCTTTATGGACAGAGTTCCTGGATGAGCTTTCTGCACAGTCCGAAAAGCCCTCCCAGCCACCCTGACCCTCTTACTGGTGTTTGCCATGATGTTTCTGGCCTCCCAATAGGAAGTAACTGGCAATGACTTCATAATATGTTAATTATAGTTAACCAAATTGGTTAATTTTTGGTTAATTTCAGAGAGACCATCTAAAGTGATACAGAAGTGTACAAATGTTGGGGAAATACTGATCTAGAACAGTGTATCTCAGTGTTGGTCCTCAGTGTGGCTCAGTGTGGGCAGGAGGGCTTTTCTAAGCCTGTTTTGGAGCCACCTGCCACTGTTATGTTGTATGCCAGGTCCCACATCTGGGCAGCAGATGCTTAGGGGTCCCACAAGTACCACCAGATATCATTTCAAGTACTATTGGTAGTACCCATACCACCATTTGAGAATCACTGCTCTAAAAGACCTTTCAAGTAGACAGTTATCAACAATTTGAGGGAAGAGTATTTCTGAAGCAGTTAGCTATATATTCACAATAGACCAGAGATACATGTTCAGTGGCAGGGAAGAGCTATAAATCCTTGGGGTCGTGGGTGAAAAACAATCTGCAGCAAAGAATTGGCAAGAAGGGATGAAGCTGCTGCTTTCTCCCACCAGCTGTTCCCACTTGTAGCCCCAGCTATGTGATTGCTTTCCCCTATAAAATTGCAAATACAGAATCTGAGCCGACTCTGATTTTTATCCTTTACACGGTTGGGTTTTATTAGAGGTTTACTCATACAACATTTCAGTGGGGAGGGGGGGAACCAATCCAATGGTAACAAAGTCATTTGTATAAATAACCTCAGTGAACCTTTGTTTGGGCCCTGAATGTTAAAAAGCAAGATGGCTCAAAATCAGGTCAAAAATTGATACCAATAGCAATTATCCTATCCAACTTGATCCTCTCTAGATCCAAGCTAGCTAAACCCCATCTGGCCATTTTTTGGGATTGGCGATCTGTACATCCACAATAATTACTATAGTAACTTAAGGGATTATTCCAATCACCAGCCACATGTCAGGCTAGAAGTAGGCACCTTGTCCACAGCTCATCCTAAGCTGAAGATCTGTTTTCTCCTTCAACTAGCTGCTTCAGTGTAATAATAATATAATTGCCAGAACAGCCTGGAAAGAGGATTTTGCTCTTACCAGCTTTTCTCACAGCTACTATAGAACCACATATGGCATTCATATTCTTATTGTTGTGATTTGCAATGTGTTGTCCGTGCATATTAATAGCCCAGAAGAATATTATATATTTAACAATCCTGCTATCAGAGTTAAACATGATAAGTCAAGAACAGAGAGAAATGTTCACAGATGGAGGTGTTAATTTCTTTTGCATCCTTCAGCCTCGAAAGACTAGGGTATCGTGCTCTGAATGGAGATCCTAAAACAGCATCTATTATGGCTAAAAAGGCTGATTCGAGAATGGCAATCCAATCCACACTGGGGACAGATACAGTCTGTCCCCTGCCCAGCCCCCAGATTTTGCTGGTTCTGGGACTGCCTCTTTGCCTCAGCCTGCCAAACGAGTGTTTCTTTGAATTGGAAAAGGCCATGCTGTATCTTTTGCCTTCAAGCTGAATGATCAGAGGTCAAGTTTTCCCAGCTGTTGATGTCCATTCCCAAGGCCTTTAGATCCCTCTTGCAGATGTCCTTATATCACAGCTGTGGTCTCCCTCCAGGGTGCTTTCCCTGCACTAATTCTCCATACAGGAGATCTTTCGGAATCCAACCATCAGCCATTCTCACAACATGTCCAAGCCAGCGTAGACATCGCTGTTTCAAAAGTGTGTACATGCTAGAGATTCCAGCATGTTCCAAGACTGCGTCTTTGAAACTTTGTCACGCCAGGTGATGTCAAGAATACGTCGGAGACAGAGCATATGGAATGTGTTCAGCTTTCTCTCCTGCCATACATAAAGGGACCAAGACTTGCTGCAGTACAAGAGTGTGCTCAGGACACAGGCTCTTTAGACTTGGATCTTTGTATGTTCTGTATTTTCTATACCTATTCTTTATTTGAAAGGTAAAATGTATGCGATGATACAGTTTGGATGAAATAAAAAAACAGAGCTTATTGCCTTTTCATGTTCATATTTTAAAAAGTCTGTTTGCTGCTTTTTCACATTTATATCCCTTTCTTTGTGGCGCTGTGGGTGGCGCAAGCGGTTAAGGCGCTGTGTCTGTTAACCAGCAGACCAGGGTTCGAGACCCAGGTGGGCCCCACAAGACAGGGTGAGATCCTGTCCTTAGCCCAGCTCTGTGATGCCAGCTGGATCCAATCGTATTGGCTCTGCCTTTCCATTGGACTAATTCAGTGGCATGGAGAGGGGGATTTGCTGCTTGGGTAACAGCCTATCCTCCATAACAATCCAACCCAGGCTTTCATGCTTTGCATGCAGCGTATGCAGTGCCAAGCACGATACCATAGTCTTTCAAGACTGACGGAGGCCTGCTTTTTTTTTTATCCCTTTCTTTACAGAAAAAAATTACAAAATAAAAATTAATCAAGATAGAACAGCAATTTTCAAACTTTGGGCACAATCCAGAAGTGCACTTGGGTTACCCTATTTATCACTTGGCTAACACAACTGCAAGATGGGCCACCCTAGTTATTCTGGAAAAGGCTTGGGACCTTAGCCTAAGTTGCCTTAGGCAGACCCAAGACAGATGGGCCTGGGCTACCCTAGGGAAAGGGCAGTTCAGGAGAGGTTTAGCATTGTCTAGGGCAGATCAGTTACTCTGTATCCAGAGCCTGTTTCCAGGGCAGAAATGCCCTCTTACAGCTTCTCAGTTATACAACCTCAGGAGCAGGTATAACAGTGAGTAGACCCATAGGGGTCCATGATAAGGCAGGGTAAGAATGGTGGTGTTGACCAAAATGAGTTCTTGGTCAGCCTATCTGCAATCCCTGCCTCTCAACCTCAGGACATGGCACAACTACGACAGCTACTATCTTGGGAATACCGCAGGCCACTCCAAGAAGCCCCTTGTATTCACTGTAGACTGTACTGGCCATCTCATGCCACAGCTGTTACTTGTTATTAGGGACTTCTTATAAGGCAGGCACCACAGCTGTCCCTTGATCAGTGTAATCTGAGGGAAGGTCTCCTTGGGAGCAAGCCCTTCACAGGTGTCACTGACTTTTATTATTATTTTATGCAGTTTAAGAAATAGGTTAAGTTAAATGCCTCTCTGTGAGTGTGTGATTCTCCATGACTTTTCTGCCAGTCTGTATAGCAATGATACCTTTAGAAAGCTCTGACTTGAGATGCACTTTGATTCCTCCGTGATGTATTATGTCACAGAAAATCCTCCACATTTCCACATTTCTCAGGACTCATAGGGGAGAAAGCTACAGAAAAATATTCATGCCTGAGAGCCTAGGGCGATGGGCAGCCAATTTCTTCTCTCATTTACTACTGATTATCATAGTTCAATTCCCAAGAATTAATTTCTGAGTCAGCTGAAGCAAGAGGTTACCCAGCAACCATTAGCCTATACTCTCAGTATAGCTTTCACTAAAAAAAGTTCCCTGCTTTCTGTGTTCAGTTTTTGAACAAGAAAAGCTTCTAATTACATGTGCACACCTTTGTACTGGACAGGGATGTGCCTTCAGTGCATGTCAGTGTCGAAATGTGAACTTCAGTACACAAAGTAAACTGTGAATTGTCCCTTGGTATCTCCAGGAATGGAGTTCTCTGAAGCTTATTTCATTCAATGTTTGCGAAGTCCACACTGACCTTGCAGAGGGCGTTAGACCATGTGCCACTGAAGATCATCCAATTTCCCCTAGCATCATATAATGGCTCAATGAATCATGTCAATCACATGATGGACCACAGATGGGTCACCTCGATGGAGTCCAAATTGAGTAGGTTCAACAAATCAAATACCTGGAATGGCAGGTATAGGAAAAAAGTGCCATCCGTTACCAAACTCCAGAGCAGGATTGGTGGGGCAACAGAAGAATTTGCCTCCCTCAAATGGGGCTGTTGGAAGAGGGTCAATACTTTCTTCCAAATCAAAACCAAAAGGTGCCTCTTCTGAACACTGATCTTGCCAGTTCTCCTATATGCCTTAGAAATATGGACTTTGCACAAATTAAACATGAACAAGGTCAAGGTCTTCAAAACGTATTTTGTAGATCCTGGTGTCTTTCTTTGTGATCTCCCTCATTACAAGACAATTTGGATAAGGTGTGATCATGAACCAGAAGTCAAAGTACAAACCCCAAAATGCAAACTGCAATGTTTTGGAGAAATGCAGTGTTTCTAGCTCCTGGAGGTATCCTGCTGCCAACGGTGTCATCAAGGACAGCATCATCTGGTGCCCTCCACTGCTCATGCACAATGTTTGCGCATGTGCAGTGCACTTCTGAAGCCAGGTACTCTGAATCACTAAATGTGCTAAAGTTTTCTAAACATGTGCTAAAGTTTGTGCATGCAGAGCTCAGAGCTCTGCTTTGGAAAGCAGATGACCCTCCCTCCTAAGGAAAGACTCAGAGCACTCAGAGTATGCCCCAACTTGGAGCAGAGCAATTTGAGCCCAGTGTGCATGTCCAGACTTCTGAGCATGCAAACTGGGCTCAGAGTGCTAAGGCTCCAGGAGGAGTGCAAAATTCTCCTGCACATCACCCCTTTCGGGAGTGTCACCTGGTTCGACCCACAGTAGCTGCACCACCCTTGCAATCCCCCGATTGCTGCCCAATCATCAATATCATTTTTGATATTTATAGATTGAGCAGTAGCATCTAGGGCAACTATTTGAAACCAGTGTACCATGGCACATTGCTGTGCCAAAGGAATTTGGTGGTGGTGATTATTTATTGGACAATTGGGAGATGTGAGCCTTCCAACCTCTGGCAGTGTGGTATGAATTACTAACTTATACAAACAACTTGTGGTGTGCCTTGTCAATTTTACTACTTCATAAAGTATATGTACCTAATATAAGAAAAAGGTGCAAAACACTATTTTATGGCCTCTAAACATTTTTAAAGTTTAAGAACTACTGTTGTACACCATTACAACCAAACTAAATATTTAGAAATTCAATCTAATATCTAGCCATTACACAGTCTTTTAAATGCCCTCTCTCTTTGCTCATCTAAACACAAGAACTATAGAAAGTATTTTAGAAAAGGAAGAGGAAAGATTAGGATTTCTAATGTACATAAGGAAAAAGAGCAGTCTGGAAAAGCAGTTGATGGCTTTTGGATTCCAAAGGTTATGACACCAGTTAGGGTGTCATAAGTCCCAGCATAAATCCTGTGCTGACCTGAGGGCATCACAACAGAGCCGTTTTCCTGCCCCACTTCTGGGAGGGTTAAGCCACTACACAGGGATACACCAACCTCCCCACACCATCACAGGAAGTTATGCCATGTGAATTGGGCTAGCCTAAATTTGTTAGGTTGGATAAAATATCCCATTGGTTGGTTAATGTTAAAAATAAAGTATCTTTCTTGATGCAAGGAACAATGGAATTAATCTGAACTAGCATTTGCTAAATTAAGAGCTCCTTTTGTAAAATTAATGATGTGGATTGCTATTCTGGTATGCTGAGAGCACGCAAACAATCTGCCCCTTACATCTATTTTAACTTATGTTTTAATGGCTTACAGCAAAGAAAATAAATTAATATTAGCTCAGTTTTTGCAATCATTTTGACTGTGTCCAAAAAACATCATATTCCTTTTCAATACTTTTTTTGCACTCTAGTTTTTCTTCAATTACACTATCATCATTAGCTGTTAATTCATTTGCCTTCATTGTTGACATTATGTGACCTAATTGGATTCATTTTGTAATCTGCATAATTAGGATGGTGTAGTGGTTTGGCAACTGGACTTTAACTTGGAAGATCCAGGTTCAAATCCCCATACAGTCATGATGACACTGTCTAGGTGACCTTGTGCCAGTCACAAACTCTCTTCGGCTGCAGCCCAAAACACACTTTCCCACGAGTAAGACCCACTGAACAGAATAGGACTTACATCTGAGTAGACATGCTTAGGATTGTGCCCTTTAGGCTGCAATCCTAAAGACACTATCCTGGGAGTAAGACCCATTAAATACAATGGGGCTTACTTTTGAGTAGACATGGTTTGGATTGTGCTCATACATACCTCACAAAGTTGTTATGAGGACCAAAGGGGGGGGGGAAGGAACTCGAGGTTGTGCCCATTCTGGAACTTCCAGTGGATAAAAAAAGCTGTGGATACCAAATCAGTGGAAAAATAACTTTAAAGACCCATGTCCAGGTTTTTTGCTCCTCCTTTGTCACTCCAAAATGCATTGGCATAGTGGCTATACAGATGTGTGAATACTGGAATCCAGTGAAATGAAATTATAACTATATAACCACATAAAGGTGGGAAATTGGATTTTGTTGTTTTTGTTGCAAGGCATTTAAGGTGGATCGTAGCGGTAACACAAACCAAATCTTTGGATACTGTGGTCCCACCTGTATATACTCCACCACGAGCATCTTGGAGGAAGGGCTGTATGAAAAACATGAAAAGTGGCAGGTCAAAAGGTTGAGGGTGCTCCTGGATTCCTGTATTGCTGGGTCACTCAGACCTGGCCATGGTGACCCATACACAAGTGACATCAAGATTATGGGCAAAATCCAGAGTAACTACAGGGAGTCTTTGCTCCAGTGTAAGAACAATTTGCTCTGGATTCCAATATGAATTTCCCATAGGTTTTCACTAGGAGGTGCAGTAACTACGGGTACACGTAATGTTTCTTATGTGCTTCTGTAGTTACTCTGGATTTGGGGGTAAATTACTGTAAAATACTCTATGTGGAGCTGCCTCTGAGGATGGTCCACAAATGGCAACCAGTGCAGAAGTAGCCTCCAGTGTGATTACTAGGGCTGAACTGTTGCTGGGGCCTGGCAGTCCCCACAAAGGTTAGGATTGTGCTCTGTCTGTAATAAGTCCTGTTGCTACTTTTGCGACTGTGTGTAAGTTTGGTTTTAGTATGTAGGACAAATTTCTTAAAAGGAAAATAAGATTAAAGCAAGTGTTTGATAGATTTTTTCTAAATCACCTTTTGTGTTTGGGGTAGGGGAGGATGGAGCTCTGTTTGTATTTAAAAAAGGAGCTATGCACTAGAGAACTCTGCTTTGTACTTTTGAGGCTCTATCTCTAATGCAAATAATTCAATCCTGACCCAATTGTTTGTAAATTTTTAACTTTAATCAGGACCAAATGAGATTTCTATCTTAATTTGCTTTTTAAAGTTTCACGGCTGAAATAAAGGGATGGCTTCATTAAAGAAGAATGAGTGTCAATTCCAATTTTCCTGCTTGTGAATTTTAATGAGGATTAAAGTGATCCAAAAAAAATCCACTTACATGTTCCTCATTGGAGTGTGATTTACTCATTACAAAAGTGTACTGAAATTGTTGCTCTTTTTGGCATTATAAAGTATGAATCCCATCCCAAACCATGCCCTGCTGATGCTGGTGATGAATTATCTCTCATGCAGATCCATCCCATATATATTTCAAAACAAAAAGGAACACGGGAGCCTTTAAAAATATGTTACAGGGTTATAAATCGGTGATCTGCAAGTAAAAATTGTAAGCTATGGTGGCAATCAATCCAACAAAACAATAAGAATAATTAATTATTTTTTCATTTTCTTTGTAAACCACTTTGTGAACTTTTTAGTTGAAAAGCAGTATATAAATACTGCAGACAGACAGTATATAAATACTGCAGGCAGACAGACTGTAGATAGATAGATAGATAGATAGATAGATAGATAGATAGATAGATAGATAGATAGATAGATAGATAGATAGATAGATAGATAGATAATCACACAATTTTAAGGACTATATTTATATAGTATAATAATATAATTAGAATGTAATTATATTGTTATACTAATTCTAATAGGTTACATTATATTATTATAACCATTCTAATAGGTTACATTTTTTATTTCAATGTCATCAACATGGTTGTCATTCAAAATTAGATAAAACACTATCAACAACAAACACTTAAACATATCATTGACTGGTACTGAGGAGGAGTTAGTGCCAGTTTCAACCTGAGGCTTTAGTATCAAGCAGATATTAGTGAGCATGATGTTCATAAAAATGTGCCTTAAAGTTTTTTCACACATTTTTTAAAAAATCTATTTTTGTAATTTGCATTGGGTGCCCTCGGGGAAAAATGTTGGAAAAGAGTACTGCATAGAAAGAAAGAAAGAAAGAAAGAAAGAAAGAAAGAAAGAAAGAAAGAAAGAAAGAAAGAAAGAAAGAAAGAAAGAAAGAAAGAAAGAAAGAAACAGACAAACAAACAAACAGACAAACAGACAAACAGACATGGAAAATAAATGAATTCTCAAAAATGTAATAAAAAGAGAAAGCAATGCAACAAAATCAAATCAGAGCAAAATCAACGGAACACCAGCACAAATAAATGCTCTTTCACCTCCCAGGATCATCTTCCCATCTTAACAAATCTCACTACCTCTTTGAGTTCTTCCTTTGCACTTGGTGACATCTGCCAAATCTGAGCCTAGCGCTAACCAGCAGTAGGCTGGTGCTGATGGTTCCTACATAGTCTTCTTCTGGAATGTTTATGATGACACCCAGCACAAGCAGTATGCTCATAATACCAGCAATAAAGAACTAATAAGATTGGGCTGAGAAGGTTGGACCACCTGTGGGAGAGAGTTCCATAACCTGACCACCATCACTGAGAAGGCCCTGCACCATCTTGCAATATAATTCAAATCTTTCTTATAGTCAGCAAAACCAAGGGGAACAGTAGCTTAGCGTAAAACAGACCTAACAGGGTGAAATCCAGAGTAACTATGGGGAGTCCTTGCTCTGGAGTAAGAACAAGTTACTCTGGATTGCAATATCAATTTCCCGTAGGTTTTCACTAGGTGGTGCAGTAACTACGGGTGCACGTAATGTCTGTTTGGTGCTCCCATAGTTACTCTGGATTGTGCCCATAATTTCACTAATATTTCAGAATGAGTGGGGATCTGTCATCACATAATCATGCCTGATTTGTTGAAATCAGAGGACTTTCTGCTGTGGAGTAGACAGGCACCTTTGTAACAATACAAATCCTACAATAGAAGTTGCATCATAAACAGAACATTGATAACATTCACAGCAAAACTAATCACTCTGTATTTTGAATTGCAGTCTAAAAGATAATCAGCAGGAGGAAAGCTATAAGCAAATATTCCCTTTGTACTCTAAACACTGAGTGCCTGGAAGATATCACCATCAATCTCATTAAAATACAGTGGTGCCCTGTAAGACAAATGTAATTCGTTCTGGAAACATATTTGTCTTTAAAGAACAAAGCGTTCTTTATACAAAGCGGATTTTCCCATAGGAAATAATGGAAACTCAGACAATTGGTTTCACAACCCAAAAATATTCATATAAAATATTAACTATTTGTAAAAATGATGACAAAATACTGTAATTGAATTCAAAACACTGTAATATAATACAGAATAGAATTGCTGTAATATTAATTTTAAAAAACTGTAATATACTGTACAGGAAAACAGAAAAAACCCTTTATGTTCAAGGATGACTAACCCTACAGTCCAGAGTAACTACGGGAGCACGTAAAAGACATTACGTGCACCTGTAGTTAAAGCACCACCTAGTGAAAACCTATGGGAAATTCATATTGCAATCCAGAGTAAATTATTCTTACACCGGAGCAAGGACTCCCCATAGTTACTCTGGATTGTGCCCTAATTTTCACTAAAAGAGTGACTGGTATTTTTTTGAGCAACTTTAACAAGGAACCTCTCTAATGACACTTGTTTTTGTCTCCTTTTGAGGATTTCACAGAAATGTGACATTGCATTGTCATGAAACAGATTCATCGCTCGCACTGCTACAGCCTTATTTGGATGGTGCTTCTTGACAAAATGTGGCACAATTTCCCAATGTTCACAAATCTCCTTTAATCTCACTTGATGTGAGGGATTCCTCCTCCTTATTCTCCTCCTCCTTTGCAGATGAGAGATCTCCAAAATCTCACAATGTTGCTCACAAGGCAGATCCATCAATTCTGCATTGTGAAATTTTTGATCTAAAACTGTCTTACAAGGCAGAATTCCTTAGAAATTTTAGTTTGTCTTACAAAGTGTTTGTCTTACAACGTACCACTGTAGAATATTAGAATTATACATACCTAGAATTATACATAGAATTATACATACCATACATAGAATTATACATACATACAAAGGAAAACGCGTTGCACCCCTTTTCACCCCCTTCCCGTTGGAATTTCCAAAAACCGGTTCAGTGTACCCCTCCGTCACGGAAGGAACACCCTCCCCAAATTTCACACTTCTAGGCCCAGCGGTTTTGGCACGGTGGTGATGAGCCAGTGAGTGAGTGAGTCAGCCAGTGTGTCAGTGACTTTTGTCTTTTATATATATATAGAAGATTCATATTCTTAAATAATAAGCAAAATAGAGTTTACAGTAACCATGTGAAAACAATATATACTGTATGAGTGTTTATAGCTTTTATATTGCATGTCCTACATTTTTCTTGGGTGCCCTACATTTTGGAAAGACCTTTTCCTCTTTTTTTAGTTACCCTGGCACCCTAAAGGCTGTCACCCTAAAATTGGCACCATGTCAGCTGAGCCTGGCAAACTACACACCTCCAACTCTTGTGACCTGCTGCTTCAGCACAGCAACACGTAGGCTCAGAAAATTACACAGACCTTGAATTGCTCCTGTGGGCTCTCTCTGTGCTTAAAACAGAAGGACACTGACAATCCTTGAGCAGATTTCAACACTGTATACCTAATTGTTTTTGGCAAAAATTCAAATTGGTTTTTCTGTGTATATTTAAACAAACAAAAAAATTCCTCCTTGCTACAAGACCATTAATATTCACTGTAGACATGCATTTAATCCTTTGCATATTGCTGGTAGGGTTCTCAGTAGCCTAGAAATGTTTCATTTTGCTCAGCATAGCCTGAAGGTTAAAAACCGCTGCTTAAGGCAAAAGACATGATGGATGTTGGCCCATTAGCTTAGCCTGTATCGCTGCATGGAAAAGGCAGACAAGATCGTCTTTAGGCATATGGGGGGATGATAACCAAGAAATTTTGAGTGTAATATTTGTGTTTTAACCTTCATATATAAAATAGGAAGAGAAGAGCAGACATACCACCCATGTGTTCTAAATCAGGGTGTCAACTCACTTATATAGTGGACCAAATAGCGTTCAGGATGCCTGTGGAGGACCAGAAGTGACATTATTTAAGTAGGAATTGGCATCATTAAGCAGATGATATGTGCCTCGTTCTCACCTAGAGAATCATTACCTGCAAATATTAGAAGCAAAAAATGTACAAAGCGTGTTCATAATTTCAAGATATAAAAGAACCCAATTATTATACCAGGAATACCCAATTATAATAGTATTGGCATCCTTCAGTCTCGAAAGACTATGGTATCGTGCTCTGATTGGAGGTCCTGAAACAACATCTAGTGTGGCTGAAAAGGCCAATTTGAGAGTGTCCATCCCTTCCACACTGAGGACAAATAAATTCAGTCCCCTGCCCAGGCCCCAGGTTTTGCTGCTTTCGGATCTGTCTTTTTGCTTCAGCCTGCCGAGCAAGTGTCTCTTCCAGTTGGAGAAGGCCATGCTGGGTCTTTTGCCTCCACGCTGAACGGTCAGAGGTCAAGGTTTCCCAGCTGTTGATGTCCATTCCCAAGGCCTTTAGATCCCTCTTGCAGATGTCCTTATATCGCAGCTGTGGTCTCCTTCTTGGGCACTTTCCATGCACTAATTCTCCATAAAAGAGATCTTTTGGAATCCGACCATCAGCCATTCTCATGACATGCCCAAGCCAGCGTAGACGCCGCTGCTTCAGAAGTGTGAACATGCTAGAGATTCCAGCATGTTCCAAGACTGCGTCATTTGAGACTTTGTCATGCCAGGTGATTCCAAGAATACGTCGGAGACAGCGCATATGGAAGGTGTTCAGCTTTCTCTCCTGCCATGCATAAAGGGTCCAAGACTCACTGCAGTACAAGAGTGTGCTCAGGACACAAGCTCTTTAGACCTGGATCTTTGTATGTTCCGTCAGCTTCTTATTAAGCCATACTCTCTTTGTAAGCCTGGAGAATGTAGTAGCCGCTTTACTAATGCGTTTATTCAGCTCAGAGTCTAAGGAGAGAGTGTCAGAGATAGTTGAGCCAAGGTACACAAAGTCATGCACAACCTCCAGTTCATGTTCAGAGATTGTGATACAGGGAGGTGGATCCACACCCTGACCCATGACTTGTGTTTTCCTCAAGCTGATTGTTAGTCTAAAGTCTTGGCAGGCTTTGCTAAAACGGTCCATAAGTTTTTGAAGGTCTTCAGCAGAGTGAGCAGTAACAGCAGCGTCATCAGCGAAGAGGAAATCCCGCAAGCATTTCAGCTGGACATTGGACTTTGCTCTTAGTCTGGAAGGATTGTATAGTTTTCCATCGGATAGAAGTGGATAAATTGCTTACTTGGGCCGCAACTAGCTCATGGCCTTATGTTTGACACCCATGTTTTATATTATACTGTTAGTCATTATCAGCAACCATAAAATTAATGGTATTCAAACATTTGGGAAGAATGACATTTTTAAGCAAATCCTTTTTTCCATATGAAGGAAAGAATAAGAGATGGGGATGACATGATGTTCCGCTCACCACACATCAGCATGGGCAATTCCATGCTGGGGTGGCAGTGGTGGTGCAGGACACCTCCAAAGTGCAGGGCCCAATTTGGCCAAATTGACTAAATTGCCCTACAAGGCCAGCTCTGCTCTCCTTGGTATGAATATTTCTAATCTTGGTGTAATTTTCATTCCTCCTGCTTTTTCCAAAAATTCCCTTTCAGCTAGATAGAGGCGTGTAGGACCTAACTCTCTCTCTCTCCCCCTATGGAGTCCTCATAAATAATTTCCCTTAAGACCACATGCCTTGAAGTCTCTCAAATCCCAGCTGTGTAAACCAGCTGTGCTAAAACCTGTGAACCCCATACCTTTTTATTCCCCTTCTTCCCTATAGGAATTTTCAAATATTCTGCCTTGCTGGGTCTAAAACATCATTAAAACTTTTACAAACTCCAGGCAGTGTCTGGGAGACCAGTCTCCATTGTGTTAAAATAGATCACTGTTTCAGTTATTCCTCTTATAAATCTCTCTCTCTCTCTCTCTCTCTCTCTCTCTCTCTCTCTCTCACACACACACACACACACACACACACATACACACACACCTTTTGCCATCAACATATTACACAAATGTTATGTGTCCAATGAACTGTCATGCATTTTGAAAAGAAGGTTGTTGTCCAAGAATACACATTCATAAAAACCCGCAATTCCAAACAAATTTACTAAGGAGACTTACAAAACCTGCAATTATAAACCCCGGTATAAATCTTGTGATGATCTGGGGGTGTCACAAAAGTGATGTAAGACACTTCTGCACCACTCCTGTGAGAGGGTATACCATCACACACACACATGCGCTTGCCTCCCTACATCACCACAGGAATGGAAAGACCAATGAGTTGTGCCGGCCTAGGTTAGGATTGCACCATCATCACCATCCAAAAACATGTTTATGCAGAAGTGAGTTTCATGTTTGAACATGTAAATATGTTTTTGATAATGCTGCGAATAATCTTTAGTAGGGTCACAGCTCTTCTTTACAATTCCCCCCACAGGGACGTCACTACGGTTCGCATCACCTGGTGCGGGAGGCTAGCGCATCACCCCCATACAGTGGAAAGGGCAACAATATGAATGTTGGGTGTGGTTATGTACCCTTGCCCCACCTACACCGGTTTTTTTTAACCATATATTTTATAAAGATATTTCAAAGTGTTTTGTTTCACTGCATTCTGCTGTAAATTACACATACAAAGGTATATAACATGGTGGGATTATTTCTACAAACCAGGATTTTAGCCATTTAGTTCAAAAGGGGTGTCACCCTCCCCCAAGGGTGCCACTCTTCTGACACCCGAGTGACATCCCAGATCAGAACCATTTTGGAAGTCTTGTTCTCTCCTTGACTGACCTTCCACTGCAGCCAAGGCATGCTTGCTTACTCGCCAGTAAACAAAGCCATGCAGTTCACTTCCTTTTTCAATGAATTTCAATGCAATCATCAGGGACCTCCTTCTTGGGGGATTTGTGAAGGCTGTGTTCATTGGATCATTACGATTCTCATGTCCTTAGATTGCTTTCACCCTGCCCTTTCCAATGAACTATGGCATGCTTGCCTACTCATGAGTAAAGCTGTGATATGGGTCACTTCCAGTTTCGATAGAATTCAATGCATATTTTAGTTTTTTATCATTTTTGGCCATAAATTTTGATAGGAAGCTGCTGTTTCAAAATGAATTTTTGCATTGGATTCTGCTCTACAATACGAATCCAATGGTATCTGACATGATGGGGTTTGATACAGCAACGCAAAGTTGCATTATTTGGGTCCCCCAGCGTGCGTCACCCCTCCAGGCACATCACTTGGTGCGGACTGCACCACCCTAGCAAAGCCCCTGCCCCCCACCAATGTCTTTTGCAAGTTGCTTTGCTGAGATCCCAGGTTTTTTTATTGTGTATATGAGGAATATTTTTCCCTAATCCCTCTTTATGTATCATGTCATTAAATGCCCAACATATTCAGCAGTGACTTTTGAAACATGAAAGGAGAGTGTGAGAGCAGAGTTTAGTTGCCTGATGAATCAGAGGTGTGGTTGGTTTACCATTGGTCCATGTCTCGGGCACAATAATGTTTCACTGTGGCATTATGAACTCATCTTGGGAAGATTTTTTGTGAAAAGGTTTTTTTAGGAATTTAAATGTAAGGAGTTTTTAAAAGGCTTAAAGTAGAAACAGTAGCATAGCTAAGCTAGGGCACCAGTGTTCATAGCCCCATTGTGATGGAGTGGCAGTGCCATCACGGAGTGCCATCTCCTTTAGGGGTAGTGACAACCCTTACCAGAGGCACCTGATCCTTCCACCACTCTTATCCTTGCATGGCTCCAAATGGAGACATTTTGGAAGCAACGGGTAGGCATACAAGAAGGGATGACACTGCAGGCATGGGGTGTGCATGCAATTATGCAGGGGTTGTCATAGAATGTTTAGGTACCTGTCCCCTCCGCTATGCTCTTCTGATAAATATCAGTGAAAGGCATCAAACCTGAGGAGCAGGATGGAGAGTTTTAGTTCCATCTCCTACTGCTCTATGCTCACTCTTCCTTCCCAAAGCATCTTGGATGAAGCTAAGTTTTCGAAGTCTGGTTTTCCAACCCTGGTCCTCCTACCATCTGTTTCCTTATGCTGAACACAGTTGTAAGGCTCATGGATAGTTATTTCCAACTATAAATGACACAATATGGAGGAAAAAAAGAAAACCGTGTGGAATGCTGTTTTCTCCCCCTCTCTATTGCAATGAAAAGCATGATTGGGAGCATCCTAAGTCCACAACAAGGTGGCATCAGTCCACTTACTCAGTGGGATCCAGAATGCCCTGTGGAAGTCATGGATGCAATTTCTAGTTTGTGCCTTCAAGTTCCTGTTTGCTTCCACAATTTCCAGTTTGTTTCTGCAAGGCATATGGGATCCATGAAAGCCAATGGAGGCATATGGGACCCATTGGCATGGCGCAATATGGAAGTGGCCTTGGGGGACTCCCAGTAATGTGACAGAGAGTATCATGTTATGCCGCAGTATGGAAGATAAGGAAAGTCAGGATGCTAAAATGTTTGGAAACTGCTACTCTATTATTTTAAAAGACAAAAAGAAAACTTGTGAGTGATTGTGTGGAATACTGGATATTCACTCACTTATTGTTTCAGGGGAAAAAATTTTTTATACAGATCCAGCATTCTTTGAAAGGTTTATACATTTTTCAAATAAACCAGAGATGAATCATGAAAAAGTTATCTTTCAATAAGGCACCAATAGCACAGTGAAATATTCACAAGACATCTTTATTGCATAGGCAGCTGACATTGGTTGGGATATAATCTGCGTTAAACAACAGAAAAGTGCTTCAAAGAAAGATAGAATGGGATATGGAGAATGAAATCCAAAACAGAAAAATAAATTTAAATAAGGCAAAATCGCTATAATGAGAAGAAATTTGTAAACCATGAGCACGAGAGGGGGGGACATGGTGAAAATCTAAGTGGAATTGTAAGTAAATAAAAATTACCATAAAGGAATAAAGAGAGAGTTTTTGTCTTCCTTACATACATTAGACAGAGGTTTATTCTAGCTTGATCTAGTTTTACGGGCAGAATGGCATCCCACAATAGCTGCCTCATGTAGCTACAAGAGCAACCTCATGCCTTAATACAGTGTGTTAATGTTAATGTTCCTCAAGACATTGTACATCACTCCTCCTTGATCACCCAAGTGTAGCATCCATTGACCACCCAGATGTAATAGGGCTTGAATAAAATGAGTTTAAGATTGAAATCCTAAACACTTTGAGGAATCCTAACTTAGGCCAGCACAACTCATTGGTCTTCTTGTTTCTGTGGAAAGATAGGGAGACAAGCACATGGCCCAACCCTCCCCCAGAAGTTGCAAAGAAGTGTCTTATGGTAGAGCATATAAGAAATCAGGTGCATTTCTTTGATGCATCTTTTGGTGATTTCTGGATTTGAGTATTTTATGATGGGTAAGGAAGAAAGGTGCTACTGATAGTAAACCAACAGTGTAATCCTAAGCCCTGGTTAGGACAGCACAAGTCCTATCCTACAAGTTAACCTAGGATCTAACATAGTTCTAACCTAGGTCTTTGGACTAACAAGTCCTGCGGGTATGTCGGGAAAATGCCATAAGGCATTTCTGCACCACTCCTAAGGGATATGCCAGTGCACAGACATGCACTGACCTCCCATGCCACCATAGGAATGAAGAGATGGGTGAGTTGTGATGTGGATTGCACCATGAGTGTCATGTTGTCAGAGCATATTTTGCAACTGGTGCAGTCTGCTTTATGCCAAGATAGGAATCATGCTGCCAGTAGGTGGCACGTATAGAACTGGAACCTCCAGAATGGTTTGAGCTGTATATTTGAACATCACATGTTTCTGGGAATTATCTACCCATAACAATTTGGACATGATTTCAAATTTTCTCCATAGGATTGCCATGAAGCATGCAATTTTTGTTTATTCTGATGTTCATTTAATTAGCAATTATATACTTAAGAGCCTTATATTTATGCAAACAAATTTGCAAGTTGATTTTTTTAAATGACTTGGAGCTAGCTAAAAATTGACATACGTCTAATTATTTTTATTAGCATGTGTTATCTCCTCAGGTATTTTGTTTTATCTTTGGGGATTTTAAATTTTATCTCTGGCATTGGTTGAACCATTCCATATTTATTCATCTGCAAGTGTAAAAGTCTTTAAAAAAAATTTTTAGTAGCATTTTACAAATTTTAGCCTAATGGATTCCTGGAAGAAAGGTCACTTCATGCTTGCAAGATGCCCTTTAATTTCATACCAAAAAGATTCCATTCTGCTTGTTACATTTGTGTTTATCTTCTGGGGGGAGGAAGAGAGAGAGCTAAAAATGTCAGCGTTCTGCTGGCAAATCCAACTCATAACTAAACCTCCTGGGATTAGAGGAAACAGAATGATAAATGATATCCTAAAACTACAAATTACTACTCTAACCCCCAAAGGCAGGATTTTTATTTTAATATGAAGGCTCTAAAGCCTTTTTTCCCTTCCTTCAAGTCAGACTGATTAAAATTTAAAGTGAGGTATAAGTTGGACTAGCCAGCTTATGATGGTCTCCTTCCTTGTACCAAGGACAATAATGTTCATATTGATACTATCTAGCAAACACCAACGTTGTGAACCATGTAGTTTTGGACTTGGAAGCCCAACTCATGGTCAGTCCCTCTTTAGACATCAAGCATAGTGGGCAATGTGGAAAACAAATCTCTTTCCCAGTCTGAGCAAAATGTCTAAGGGTGCAATCCTAACAAATTTAGGCTTGCACAACTCATCCACTCCCCCTCCTGCAGTGCCAGATTTACATATAAGCTAAACAAGCTATAGCTTAGGGCCCCACTCTCTTGGGGCCCCCAAAAAATTTTAAAGGAAAAAAAAACTGGATGTACATTTCCAAAATATAAGATAAAAACAAATAAGATACAACCTACATACAGCAACAGTGTATTGTGTTGTCCATAAATTAGGTCCATAAATTACCATATAGCATATGTTCAACACAAAAAACAGCAACAATTGGTTGTTGACAAAGGACAGTTAGACATATAAAGGGCCCCATGGGTGACGCAAATGGCTAAGACACTGTGCCTGTTAACCAGCAGGCCAGGGTTCGAGACCCGGGTTGGCCCCACAAGACAGGTTGAGCTCCTGTCCTTGGCCCAGCTCTGTGATGCCAGCTGGATCCAATTGTATTGGCTCTGCCTTTCTATTGGACTAATTCAGTGGCGTGGAGAGGGGGGATTTGCTGCTTGGGTAACAGCCTATCCTCCATAACAATCTAACCCAGGCTTTCATGCTTTGCATGCAGCGTATGCAGCACCGAGCACGATACCATAGACTTTCAAGACTGACGGAGGCCTGCTTTTTTTTTTTTTTACCTTCAATAGCTTAGGGACTCATCAAACCTAAATCTGGCCCTTTCCCTCCCTGTGGTGGTGTGGGGCGGCTGGTGCATGCAAGAATGGTGCAAGCCAGCATGGGAATTTTGATGGCTTATCTGGGTGTTATGATTGCAACCTAAGTGCCAGTTTTCATCTTATGTTGGATTCTTGGTGGCCACCTTAAAACTGCAGAGAAGAAATATCATATTTATAAGAGGCTTTAGAAGGTGTTCTGAGGACTGGAGAGGTCTTAGAAGGAGTTTTCAGGACCTCAGAAGCTGAGCATGGTCTCCTTGGGAGGACCTGTTCCCTTCCCCATGTAACAGCATAAGGGTCAAAATGGATATCCTCCAGTCTGCCGTGGCTATTTTGCTGGTGCAGACTGGAAAAGTTCTGTATCTGGATTTTCAGCCCCAAATGGAAGGTAGGATAAGGGAAAGCAGAGCTTTTTGTTTCTTCCCTTGTTATCTAAGGGTCCATCTGCCTGCCTGTCAGATTTCTAGTGCCAGAATTTGTATTCCTTTTTGTTCTGATTTGGGCACAGCTTCCATTTTCTGAAGGGAGCCGTCATGCCTTTTATAGCTTCCTTGACTCTATCTGTGCTCTGTGCTGGTATCCTCCTGGCCCTGGTGGTATCTTTCCAACTTTAAACAAGAAAGTTTTAAGAAAAGTTGTAAAACTGGGTCACTAAACAAAGAATAGGCACATGCGTGCTCAATTGAAACTTTTTTGTGACTCATTTTTACCCTGTTAACATTACTACTATAATTCTAGAGGTATGTGATAGAAGATTAAAATGGAATGCATATAAAAATAAACCAAAGCTACTTGTTTTTTATTTCCTAATTTGAAGTGAACTAGTTATTTGACAAAATTTGGTAAATTTTATTGTTGTTTACTATTAACATCCTTAATGATATCAAGGGTGCAATCCAGAGTAACTACAGGGAGTCCTTGCTCCGGTGTAAGAACAATTTACTCTGGATTGCAATATGAATTTCCCATAGGTTTTCACTAGGTGGTGCCGTAACTACAGATGCACGTAATATCTCTTACGTACTCCCGTAGTTACTCTGGATTGTAGGGTAAGAGCACAATCCTAACCATGTCTGCTTAAAGTAAGCCCTATTGTGTTCAATGGGTCTTACTCCCAGGAAAGTGTCTTTAGGATTGCAGCCTAAAAAATATATTACTAGTCATTTAATTCAAATATATGTAATCAATTTTTGTTAAACTTGGATATAATAAGCTCATTCCTAAATGTATTATTTTCTACCCACTGCTCATTTACTTAAAGATGTTCAGAAGCTTTTGCCTAATTATAATGACCTTGAAAAGAAATGCTTATATTTAAATTCTATGATTCTGATACCAGCAATCTATAGAAACTATTAGCATCAAAAGCACATAGAGATGGCTTGGATATTTAAACAGTATGATGAGTCTCTGTACAAATATAGATGTTCATACTCATAGCATGTAGTAATGTGCAAAATGGGACAACTGGGGTTGTCATCACCAGTTACTTCCAGTGGAACTTTGAATAGGTTGACCATATCACAAGGTATGGAGGAGAAAAAATCTTAAACTCACCCACACCCTTTTCCCATAGTAGTGTGGAGAAGCCAGCGCATGTCTGTGCAGTGGCTTAACCTCCCTCCAGGAGGGCTGCAGAATTGCCTTAATGGCTCCTTTGTGGTACCCCCAGGCCAGCATGGGGCTTGCATCGGGAATTATGCAGCCTATATCAAAAGCTAGGAAAAAAGGAATTAATTAATTAGAATAAAATTGAATAATTTTACATACATTAATACATTAGAGACAGAACTTATATGAATGAATGAATTTAACTGAGCTTACTTACAATACACATGAGAACTATAACTTGCATTTAGAACCACATGAAAACTTTGAACTGTTTGCCACATTCCGCTTGCAAGGTGAAAACACAGTTCAAGACACATAGAGGGAGACCAGTAGATTTGAGGCAATTTTGGGGTGGGGTAAAAAAATTTTTCATGCCCAGAAAAAGCAGAAAACACATGGAGACATGAACTGATTTATGCATTTGGGGCAATCATGGAGGTTGTGATTAGCAGTTGCAGGCCAGCTTGGGCTCCAACAATCTCCAACAGGCCAGAGGCTCACTGGAGACTGGGGGTTCCCCTGATCTACGGCCTGGTGCTTCTCCTGTGTCCTTTTCCATATCCTTCCTTCCCTTCTAAGACGACTTCTTCCAGCAAGCAATGCTCCCTGTGCTGTTGAGATCATCTGTATTTTTTTAAAAAATTGCAAGAACAAATGAAAAACTTGGAATACTTTCTCAGATGCATTTTGTTCTACTCCGATGCAACTTACAAAACCTCCAGAAGCATGGAATCCAAAATGTTCTTTCTCATTTGGATGTTATTAATTTCAAGTGGAAATGCAAGCTGATGAGATGCTGGATACAAATAACTGAGACTGAACCTAATAACTGAGAGTGAATCCTTTGTATTCATTATTGTTTCTTTAAACTGAATTCACTTGCCCCAGCATACTACATGTCAGACAACACTTGTCACTTAGACCTTGTTAACCAAGATTTCCTATTTCCTGCTGGGGAAAAAAGTGTATTTCCTTTCATTTTCTCTTTTAATGAAATCATCTGCTATTCAGCCAAGATGAGTTGAGATGAGAATGTTTTGCAGGCTCTAGTGTTTTGCTTTGCTTGCCGCCTGTAATATGCAATATGTGCGACATACAGTACTCTAAATTTTCAACAAGTACTATTCAGAAGCTTTTAACGACAAATGAAGGAGTGATTGAAAAGAGAAGGAAATAACAATTGCATCTTAAAAGAAACTCAGAAGTATTACATTCCTATGAATATCTGGGACAGAGTGGGGAGGAAATGGTAACAAGCTATGAACTGCTGTTTGATTACTGGTGACGATGAAATGTAATTTTCTGGTGATTGACTATTTAAAATGAATTGGTTTCTTTATAGTCAATATGGCAAGCTTTGTCATTCTACTAGACCAAATCAGAATTATTTTTAGGTTTTCTAACTAGAGACTGATGTTCAAATGAAAACAAGCTTAACTCCTTCAAAGTCAGAGAAAAAGTTGAAAGTTACTTTTATGATTTGTTACTTACTGAAGGCTAGTTGGTAAAATTACATGAACAACACACTCACAAACACATATCCACGGGCAGTGCTGCCTAGGAACATGATTTCACAGCATCACACAATGTTGTGATGTAACATAACTAACAGTTTTGGAGGAAAGTGTATTAGTTTTACAATATGGCTGCCACCACACCATTCCTCATTCAGCAGCTTTCCAGCCAGCTGGTAGGTGTCGAGCAGAGCACCTATTGCACCTATTTCCACCTGCCACACGCCATATATACCTCTGTGCACACAAAACGATACACATGTGTTCCCCAAGTACTAACTACTTTGGGGACAATGTGTTTGGGACAAAAGGTGGGAGCATTCAGACATGCAACCTCGACTCCCAATCCAAAGTGGTACAGATCAAGAATTTCTACCTTCCCTAAATAGGAAATGTACTGCCAGTTCCAGGAAGATGTAAGCATTGCTCACTAAAGAAAATGGAAGTTGTACCAAAATGACAACAAAAAAGCAGCAGAAACCCCAGCAAAAGAAATGTCTGCTGAGATTAAAACCAAATAAAACAAAGAGTATGAAAAGCTATGGCTAAAAAAACCCCGTGAAACAATAAAAGTTCAAATACATCAAAAGCAGGACTAGTGCTAGAGAATCAGTTGGAACTTTAGATAATGAATGACTGAAGGAGAAACATATGGCCCAATCTTATGCAGAATCTGTGCTGGAAGAATATCTTTAAGGGCACAATCCAGAGTGAGGGCAGTGAGGAGTGCCCTAGCTGGGCTGCCCCAATTATTCTGAATCCAGAGCAAAGGTTATGCTGCATCCAGAGAGTCAGAAAGCCTGGGCTGCCCTACTTGATCCAGAGCATGCTCAGTAGGCACCAAGTCAGTGGCACCTGGGGAAGGCTTGCTCTTGAGGAGACCCCCCCTTAGATCACACCGAACAAGGAACAGATGTGGTGCCTGCCTTATAAGGAGTCCCTGATGTGATGACAGTACAGTCTACAGTGAATACATGGGGCTTCTTGGAGTGGCCTGCTGTATCCTCAGGTTAGTGGCTGCTGTAATTGTGCCTTATCCTGAGACTGAAAGGCAGGGGTTGCATCTGGACTGGCCAAGAACTCAGATTTTTTGTCAACATTGCCATTCTTACTCTGCCTTCCTACTTCGCTTCACTCATTACTATAATTGCTCCTGAGGCGGTATAACTCTTGAGGAGCTGGAAGAGGGCATTTCTGCCCTGGAAACAGGCTCTGGATACAGAGTAACTGCTCTGCCCTCTTCTTCGTCCTCAACATGCCTTTCCTGAACCTATAGCTTCACCTATCTTGCGGCATTCTATATTGCCTTAGGCTGTCCCAGTCCTTTTCCAGAATAACTATGGTGGTCCATCTTGCAGTTGAGTCAGCCCAGTGATAGATAGGGTAACCCAAGGGCACTTTTGGATTGTGCCCTAAAGCATTTTACAACCAGTGGAAAGGCCAGATTCTTCCTGCTAATGCTGGTGGGTTGTAGGAATGCCCACTGGAACAGGTAAGTCCAGCATTGGTATTTGGGAAGGAAGAGGGGTGGTGAAACAGGGAAGAGATGGTGTAGTGGGGAGGTAGGGCTTGGGAGGGGGCAGGATCAGCAACACCATCTTATATCCTTCCTAGGCCTGGTTTATAAAATTGCTGGTATTGTGATGTTAACCAATTATGGCTGCTGGGTTGTACCCCAGGCAAGAGGACAATCCCCCTTTACCCTCTGGAGCCCTCTGGACCAGCAGCCAAATTTTCCCCTCAAACCCTTGCTAGTGTTTCTGCATCGCTGTGCCTGAATTAGGATAGGGGTGTTAAAAAGGATACCGAAATTGAAGAAACTGAATGAATTCTTTGTCTTCAACACATATGGTTTTGGGATTTCTCTTCTTGAATTGTTATAAACAAATGTCTCCTTTCCTTGAGGAGATGTCCAACAAGTGAAACCAGTTGTGGCAAGGCCATGCTGGTGCTGTTTCATGAGTAGTAGGGTTTATATAGGAGGAACGTACAGTATATTTTAAAATGGCATGTGTTCCCCAAACATATCCCACGACATCAAGTGTCTGTTCTCAAGTGCCTCTGACCTCTCCCCTAAACATGCAATTTAGAGACATAGCAAGAATGACAAGGTTTAACCACTGAGCGAGGATTACCAGGACTGAAAGGCTGCTAAGGACCAAGTGTGGATGCTTTGCAAAGAGTTTAATTTATCTCCTTTACTAAGCTGTTAATTTCTGTTAGTGCCATTTTGGTTGCTGCTGCACAAAAATTTGGAAATACAATAACTTGCTGTATCATTTGGCACATATAAAGCTGGTGCTGACATGTCCGTACGAAAGCATCTCTAAGACAAGAGGAGCCGGCTGAACTCCAGGAAATGATTCCCGGTTAATTATTAAAGACGGCAGAGGCTGACAAATGAAATTAATTTTAAATATTTTATGGGGTCATGGAGCTACATGACCTTGCTATCGCATTCCCCCAAATCGTATGTGAACGGATTCGTTGCTCATTCGTGTACTCCTTCTGACCTTTTTTTGTTTTTTGTTTTAAATCATCTTGACAAACCCTTCTGCGTAATAACAAATCTTCCTCTGGTCAATCTATTCTGTTTTCCTGAAGCCTGCTTTTTTACGACAGGAACTTGCATTATGCTAATCATTTGGATGTTTGCCCAATCGCTCCCGCTTAGCTTATTTGCTGGAAATAGCTTTTCTTTGATGTTCCCTCCGTGCCACAAAAAATAAAGTGTTCTGGATTTCCTGTGCTTTGCTTTATCATAAGGAGAGATTGTCAAAGCCATTATGTTACTAGGGATGTCAACCAATTCCAGACATTTTAGCTGATTAATCGTCTGCTTTTAAATTGATTAAATTTGGAATTTTTTCCCCATTTATCCAAAACTTCAGTGCAGAAGGTCTTCTGAAGTTACTGAAGGAAATGTAGACAAAAATCAAGATATTCACAGGAATCATGAGAAATGTAGTATATTTCTCCAGTATTGTCTGAAGTTTCTTTATGGGAAGATCTAGAAATGTTGCCAGAGTTCTCTGGGTCACAAAAATGAATATTGGGCTTTCCTCCTTCTCCCTGATCTCCCAAAGCCTGGCTTTTGAAATAGAGTGTGATGGGTTGGAAGCTTGGTGGGGTGAGTGCTTGAGGAAGGGATGGTAAAGGTACATATTTACTTTTAAAGAAAATCAGGGCCAGCCTTAGGGTGTTTCAGGCAATTTGGCAATTTGGAAGCATGATGAAATAGACCTCCTAGAAGCATTTGGCTGTGATATCATCATGCTACAGTCAACTACTTCTGGGTGTTGTGTATAGCATCATCAGTGCTGGGCTCTCTGGAAGTTACAACACCCACTTGGTGAATGGGGGAGGCTATGGGAGGGAAGCACCATGCAAATCATCTGCATTGTGTCATGGTGTTCCTGGGGTCAGTCCTGTACCAAACGATGTGATCAGTGGCCCATTTTTTTCCCATTTGGTCCTGAGTTTCGAAGAAAATTTCTATTGATTTTTGAATCATCTGGAGATGAACTTCAACCATCTCATTTATCTTGTGGAATAACCAGTGATGGGTTTCAAAGAAATTAACAACCAGTACTATGCCCATCTGGCAGCCACTTTTAAATGGCTATTTTTAAACTTTATATTTTCTATCTCTAGTTAACAACCGGTTCTATAGAGTAGGTGTAAACCTGCTGGAGCCCACCACTGGGAATGACCCAGAAATTTGCTATTAATTTCATTTATTGCAAAATTTTGGTGTGAACAATAGATGGGCAGAGTGAAAAGTTTCTTTTTTCCTCCCATTTCCCTATTATAGTAACATATGAGAACCACAAAAAACCCTTTTAATAAAATCCTTAGTACTTAGTATTTTGATTTCAGAAATCAAAATTTGCCATCTCAGAATCAAATCAGAATCGTCCTCAACATATTAATTATTTGCTTGCTTGCTTGAGTTGCAAATGCAAGTCTGTACAAGTTTTGCTCTGACTTTTCCAAACCTGCATCACTTGAGCTCAAGCAAGCCAAACCAAGTTCACCAATAATATATGATGCCTGTCAGATATTAGGGGATCATTCAGTTTTGACCTGCAAATGATTGCACTTCCTTCCCTCACATCTCCATGTTTCAGCCAAAGAAGGAGATGTGTGTATTACCTACTAGAAGATAAATATTCTATTTTTGCAACAGGAATCTCTCTCTCTCTCTCTCTCTCTCTCTCTCTCTCTCTCTCTCTCTCTCTCTGTCTATCTAATGGTACCCAGAAGCAGTTCTTTCTCACTACTTCACTGCAATGGGGCAGCCACGGCTGAAATGTAGAATCACATCAGGCACCCATCCAATCAATATCCAGGCCTAATTTATACATGTCATAGGCCTTGATTGACAGGGTTAGCAATAAATTGAAGCAAATATGATTAAATAAAGAAAACAGAGGGTTCTCAACAACTGATTTAAATGTGCCTTGAAGATACTCAGATTCAATCTGAGGGTCTGAACAGACCTATTAATTTCAGCTGCGTTGCTGACCAGGTCTCTGTAGTCTTCTAAAAACAGCAAATTGCCCTGAGTGTCATGTTCTTTTCACAGGAAAGGACAAGTGTTTTCTACAGGGTATAGGTGAAACTAACACATTACTTTTAGCTCCTAACTGAATTAGGATTTATAGGCAGGTCTACTGAAATGAGAAACTGTGCCATTGCTTCAGAGCCTGCCTTCGTTTTCATGCCGTCTTCTGTTAAATTCACTTCCCAGGATTGAAACAAATAGATCTAAGGGAAAAAAGATAAAATTAAATTTGTGAGAGAAAATTGATCATTTTTAATCTGTGATCTTATGAATGCTTCACGAAAGTAAGTCCTGTTGAACCAAGTAGGAGCTTTTTCTATGTAAACATATATAGTGTTGCTCTGTTCACCAATTTCTGCCTTGCTTATAGGTGAATACATTTGATCCCTGTTGTGTAATGAAACACTGGACAGAAACAGCTTTTAGAGCACACTCCTAAACCATGTCAACTCAAAAGTAAGCCTCATTGTGTTCAATGGGTTTTATTCCCAGGAAAGCATCTTTAGGATTGCAGCCGTCGTATATGAAATTTGCAACGTGCAGGATTTCTAAGCTGAACGTAAGAAGGATAGGCAAACCTCGTCCAGCTCTCGGGATCTCACAGTGGTCCACCAAATATCTCAGGTTGCACACAAGACAACAAGAGACCAGCATCCTAGTGACTTCTCTTGTATCTGGTATTCTATATAAGCCTGTTTGGATATTGCATATACCCATTATGGTTTATAGTCTATTATGGAGATTTCCTCCATAAATTTGTTCAATCTCATTTTAAAGGCATCTAGGCCACCACATCCTGTGGTAAGGAGTTCCATAGACTAATTACATGCTGATAAAATTAAATATATCCTGTGATATGTTGATATGCAAAATGTCCCATGGCAGCCCAAGACTTCCTGCACCTTCTCCCACCCAAGAATAACTCCTCCCCAATTCTTCCAATACCCTCACTCACTTCGCTCAGTGACTCACCTTGCCCAGTCATTTAGACAACCAGCAAGGTGTGGAGCAGTCCACTGGTATTAGTGCAGCACCAGTTGATGCTGAGCTTCTTCCAGTGCTAGACTGGTGCTAGGGACACATAAAGGTTTTTCTGGTACATTTGTGAAACTCACCACCAGCAGAGTGCCAGTGGAATGAGCTCAGGATTCGGCTATAAGTACAACAGATATAAAGGGCCATCACCACCGCTATATGGCCTTCCCAGCCCACCAGTTTGAGATTCCATAAAATCTTTTGCAGTCTCATGAAATTTTGGGCAATTGTGTGAGATTTTGTGCAATGTTGGCCCAGAAAGTAAATCTGGGAACCACTGATGTTCTCCTTTGCAACCCTACCCACAGGTCTTTTAGTGTACATGACCTTTGTAAGGCACCCAGCACAATAGCCTTTCAAAAACTGCATTTATCCACCTTAACAAATTTGGCTGAGGAACATTAAGGTGGCAGAGAGAGTATTTGCTCAATATCATGACTGGTGGGATATAATTTATTTCATACTTATAATGGTGATTGGAAGCGACTGGGGCTTTTTAACCTGGATTGTTTATTCAGCAGAAGTTTGCAAAACCATACATTCCACTTAATAGACATGCCTGTTGCCATCAAGAGGCGAGACATTTTACATTCATTTGCAATTCTGCCAAATAATAAAAGGACTTCCTGACAGGTTTCCAATGCTTCGAGGCTTACACCGCTTTTCCTCCAAGATCCATAAGAAATGTACATCATATAGATGCATTGAGGAAACTCTTAAAGAAAAAATGTTTCACTTTACAGGGAAATCTATAGACAGTGGCACATCACGTAACAAATTTAATTCGTTCCGGAAGTATGTTTGTGACATGAAACGTTCTTTACGTGAAGTGGGCTTTCTCATAGGAAATAATGAAAACTTAGACAATTGGTTTCAGCCCCAAAAAATATTCATATAAAAATATAAACTGGATGTAAAAATGATGACAAAAAAACTGTAATTGAATTTAAGGATGAAATCCAGAGTAACTATGGGGAGTCCTTGCTCTGGTGTAAGAACAAGTTACTCTGGATTGCAATATGAATTTCCCATAGGTTTTCACTAGGTGGTGCAGTAACTATGGGTGCACATAATGTCTCTTACGTAAAACATGTATTCAATGTGCATGATCCTATGAAGTCTACTTAGGCGGCAATCCTAAAGACACTTTCCTGGGAGTAAGCCCCATTTAATACAATGGGGCTTACTTCTGGGTAGACATGGTTAGGAGGCTGCAATCAAAGACACTTTCCTGGGAGTAAGACTTATTTAACACAATGGTGCTTACTTCTGGGTAGACATGGTTAGGAGGCTGCATTCCAAGACACTATCACAGTGTCTCCCGACTTACTCCTTCTCTTCATCCTGAGCCTCTCTCTCTCCTGCTCCCTTCTGACTCCCTTTCCTCTTCTCCACTGCTGTTCTCTCCCTCTACCCAGTGGACGCCCGGCCACAGGAGGAACAGCATGGAAGTGTTGCTTTTGTTATGGGCAGGCATGCTAGGCAGCCCTGATGCTTTTTAAAACAGCTGCTGGCCAGCGCGTCTGCCCCAACTGCCAACGAGTGTGTTTGTTACGTGAAGCACAGTTTGTTACATGAAGCAGAATCCTAGAAAAATTGTTGTTTGTTACATGGAACATACTTTATGTGAGGCATTTGTTACGTGAGGTGCCACTGTATATAAAAGAGAAAAGTCACTCACTGACTCACTCACTGACTCATCAACACCCTGCCAAAATCGCTGGGCCTAGAAGTGTGAAATTTGGGGTTGGGTGTTCCTTCCGTGACTGAGGGGTACACTAAGAATCAGTTTTCAGAAATTCCAAATTTTGTGAAATGGGGTGCAACGCGTTTTCTTCCTATACTTTGCATTGAAGAACCGGTGACTGGGGGATGCTCTGCCCCAACCCCTGGACCTAGAAGCATGAAATTTGGGGAGGGTGTTCCTTCTGTCACATGAACACCCACCAAGAACCAATGTGGAGAATCTTAACCTTTAAGGGGCTGAAAAGGGATGCAATGTGTTTTTGCCCTATATTTAACATGGAAGACTGACCAATATCCAGCCAATTTGGTGCTTGGTGCCTGATGCACTGGGGGGGATGTTGTTCAGAGGAAGAGACTGCACTGCCGAGGATGCATTGGGGGGTTGATGTGCATGGGGGTTGAAGCTCTTGGGGGATGTTGTACATGGGGGTTGATGCACATGGGGGATGTTGCATATGGGGGTTGATGCGCATGGGGGTTGATGCACATGCTGCACATGGGGGTTGGTACAAATGGGGTTGATGTGCATGTTGCACATGGGGGGTTGATGCTCATGGGGAGATGTTGCGCATGGGGTTTGATGCGCATGGGGGACTGATGAGGATGGGGATGATGCCTATGGAGGAATGATGCACATTGGGGATGATGCACATGGGGGACGTTGCGCATGGGAGGTGATACACATTGGGGTGATGCACACTGGGGAATTTATGCATATGGGGAACTGAAGCTCATGGGGGGGATGTTGTGCCTGGGGGATGTTGTACATGGGAGTTCATGCGCATGGGGTGTTGATCAGTGGTGGGCAGCAGCAGGTTCGCACCTACTCTATAGAACCGGTTGTTGACAAGAGATAGGACATATAAAGTTTAAAAATAGCCATTTAAAAGTGGCTGCCAGATGGACAGAGAACCGGTTCTTAATTTCTTTGAAGCCCATCACTGGTGTTGATGTGCATGGGGTTGATGCGCATGGGGGATTATTGCACAAGGTAAGGAACTCATGGGGATGTAGCACATGGGGAATGATGCACATGGGGGAATGTTGTACATGGGGAATTTGCGCATGGGTGGTTTATGAGTATGGGGGGTTGATGTGCATAGGGGGGATGATGTGCATGGGGTTGATGAACATGGGGATGTTGCTCATGGGGGTGGATGCACATGGGGGATTGATGCACAGTGGGGGGATGGCATATGGGGGAATTTTACTCCCGCAATGCAGGTACGCTTTTTGCTAGTAATCCAATAAAGGAATAGTTCCCAAACTGTATACTAAAAGGCTGTCACTTCCACTATGTGGCCTTCCCAACCCACCAGATTGAGATTCCATAAAATCTTTTGCAATCTCATAAAATTTTGGGCAATTGTGTGAGATTTTGTGCAACCTTGGCCCAGAAAGCCAGGAAAAAGCCTATGGCTGTCATGAGTCTGGGAACCACTGATTTTCTCAAAGCAACCCTATCCAATGCTTCTTTTAGTGTTTAGCTTTAGAAAGAGGCAAGTGATGTAACACCCTCTTGCTGGAGACAAAGTGGCAATGACAACATCTAGGAGGCAATGTGACATGGTCACTTGAGATGAAAATGCTAGATCAAGTGCTACATGAAACTTCCTCCCCTTTGAACTGAGAATGGCTTCCTCACTGTCAACTCTCAATGGGGCCTAAAGACTTTTAGGACTCATTACAGTTTCCTTTGAATGGAAATTTTCTTTAACTTGGGGTTTTTTTGCATGACATTTTATCCTGTTTTAATTGTATTTTATTGTTTTAGAGCACAATCCTAACCATATCTACTTAAACATAAGCGCCATTGTGTTCAATGGATTTTACTCTCAAGAAAGTGTCTTTAGGATTGCAGCCAAAATCATATTTTACTGGTTTTAATTTATTTTTACTTATTGTTAGGTGCCTTGGGTGCCCTTCAAGGAGATAGGTGGAACACAAATCAGTCAGTCAGTCAGTCAGTCAATGATCAAACAAACCATCTCTAGCATCACCCCCTTTGTCACCTCTCTCCGAAGATTTTCTCTTCTCATACCTTGAATTTAAATGGAAGAATGTGACAGTTAAGTGGGCTAGAGCAGAAAAGGTCCAAGTGGGATGAATTTTCTGATGGGTAGTTGACTCCACTGTCAGCATTCTTATTGTCTTGTTTTGGATTTGGTTGGTGCATGGGACTGCAATATTGAAAGATCCTACAGTGATAGCAGGGCTTATCTAGGTATGTACAAACAGGGCACCTGCCCTGGGCAATTCTTGAAGGGTTGCTACTTGAAGGGATACCACTGATGTAAATAGAAGGTACAGGGGTGGCCAGTTGTGGGGCAGCCCCCTACTTCCTCAATTCCCCTGGGCCCCATGGTCTAGCTGTTGCCACTAATTACTTCTCCCCATATTACATATAGAGCACAATCCTAACCATGTCTACTCAGATGTAAGCCCCATTGTGTCCAATGGGTTTTACTCCCAGGAAAGTGTCTTTAGGATTGCAGCCTTAGTCTCAAAGGCGTCACTGCTACTTGATTGGAAGTGGAACCCAGAACGACATCACAATATTGTAACATCAATGCAGTGGGCACTGCTCCCTCCAATAGCGGCTCTGAGAGACTGATCAGCTGAACAAGGGGATGCCGAGGCTTGATAATGCTCAAAAGAGTGGGGCTACGAAGTGGACAAGTATCCTTCTCCCTCTAATTTATTTCCAGAAGGAAATTAACTGGTCAGAAGTTGGCCTGAAAAATGTCCTGTATCTGCCCTAGATGTCATCAAGGAAAAGATAGTCATTTGTAATTCCCAGGGAAAGCTTTCAACACATGCATTGCATATTATTATAAGAAATTTATGCTAATGTTGTCAGTTTCTATTCTGAAATGAGGCATGATTTTATAATATAATACCATTTCTGTATTTGCAGGTAAAAAACCTGTCCTACACACAGCCTTACCAGATAATGACATGTTAAATAATTCAGATCCATTTCTGACTATTAAAAAAGAAACACTGATAAGTTTATCTAAAACCTATGTTGATTGTCTTTTTTCTTTAATTACATTCGGTGTCTGCAAAACAAAATCAAGCAATTAAGGGGCAAATCCTAACAACTTTCAAGTATTGGCATAGCTGTATCAATAAGGCATGTTTTTTTTTGGGGGGGGGGAGTTTTAATTTGGGGCTGCATTCCCTTAAAAAATAAGACTGAGCCCTAAATATTGCAGTATGAAGTTAAAGTAAATGCATTGCTGATAGTCTAAGGACCCAGTTCTATCCTTCCTCGCTGCCAACAGAGCCATGCCATAAAAGTACCTGCTATATTTGTTATAGGTTGGGAGGATGGGAGGGTGGTCTTAGTTGGCACAAGCCAAGGAGAAGAAAAGGGTGGCCATGTAAGGGAGGGGATAGAATCCAGCATGTGATAATGTCGCTCATTGCACCCCCACATGCTGCCTCCCCATTCCTTCTCCTCCTCACCCAGATGTCTTTCTGTCCTTCTAAGCAACACAAACACCATCATTGGCATCCTTCAGTCTGGAAAGACTATGGTATCATGCTCTGACTGGAAGTCCTGAAACAGCATCTAGTGTGGCTAAAAAGGCCAATTCGAGAGTGTCCATCCCTTCCACACTGAGGACAAATAAATTCCGTCCCCTGCCCAGGCGCCGGATTTCGCTGCTTTCGGATCTGTCTCTTTGCTTCAGCCTACCGAGCAAGTGTCTCTTCCAGTTGGAGAAGGCCATGCTGGGTCTTTTGCCTCCACGCTGAACGATTGGAGGTTAAGATTTCCCGGCTGTTGATGTCCATTCCCAAGGCCTTTATGATGACGATGTCCATTCCTAAGGGAATGATGTCCATTCCCAAGGGATCTGCAAGATCCCTCTTGCAGATGTCCTTGTATCGCAGCTGTGGTCTCCCTCTAGGGCGCTTTCCCTGCACTAATTCTCCATATAAGAGATCTTTTGGGATCCGACCATCAGCCATTCTCACGACATACCCAAGCCAGCGTAGACGCCGCTGTTTCAGAAGTGTGAACATGCTAGAGATCCCAGCACGTTCCAAGACTGTGTCATTTGAGACTTTGTCACGCCAGGTGATGCCAAGAATAAGTTGGAGACAGCACATATGGAAGGTGTTCAGCTTTCTCTCCTGCCATGCATAAAGGGTCCGACTCGCTGCAGTACAAGAGTGTGCTCAGGACACAAGCTCTATAGACCTGGATCTTTGTATGTTCTGTCAGCTTCTTATTAAGCCATACTCTCTTTGTAAGCCTGGAGAACATGGTAGCCACTTTACCAATACGTTTATTCAGCTCAGTATCTAAGGAGAGAGTGTCAGAGATAGTTGAGCCAAGGTACACAGAGTCATGCACAAGCACCAGTTCATGTTCAGAGATTGTGATACAGGGAGGTAGATCCACACCCTGACCCATGACTTGTGTTTTCTTCAAGCTGATTGTTAGTCGAAAGTCTTGGCAGGCTTTGCTAAAACGGTCCATGAGTTGTTGAAGGTCTTCAGCAGAGTGAGCAGTAACAGCAGCGTCATCGGCGAAGAGGAACTCCCGCAAGCATTTCAGCTGGTTTTTGGACTTTGCTCTTAGTCTGGAAGGATTGTAGAGTTTTCCGTCTGATCTGGTCCGGAGACAGATTCCCTCTGTTGCGTTTCCAAAAGCATGCTTCAGCATGACTGCAAAAAAGATTCCAAATAAAGTTGGTGCGAGGACGCAGCCCTGCTTCACTCCACTTCGGATGTGAAAGGAATCTGATGTTAGGCCATCAAAAACTACAGTGCCCTTCATGTCCTCGTGAAAGGACCTGATGATGTTGAGGAGCTGAGGTGGGCATCCAATCTTGGGGAGGATTTTAAAAAGGCCATCCCTACTAACCAAATCAAAAGCCTTTGTAAGGTCTATGAAGGCTACAAAGAGTGGCTGTCTTTGTTCCCTACATTTCTCTTGCAACCGTTGAAGGAAAATACCATATCAGTGGTGGACCTGTTGGCTCAAAATCCACACTGTGATTCAGGATAGATTCTCTCTGCAAGCACCTGAAGCCTCTTCAGTATGACGCGGGCAAGCAGCTTCCCCACAACACTGAGAGATGCCACAGTAGTTGTTACAGTCACCCCTGTCGCCTTTATTCTTGTACATTGTGACGATATTAGCGTCCTTCATGTCCTGTGGTACTCCACCTTCCCTCCAACAAAGGCAGAATATCTTGTACAGTTCAGTGGAGATGGTCCCTCTACAGCACCTCAGAACTTCAGCAGGGATGTTATCTTTCCCGGGTGCCTTGCCAAAAGCAAGGGAATCCAGGGCTTCGTTTAGTTCTTCTAAAGTTGGTTCACTGTCGAGCTCCTCCAAGACAGGCAGGCACTCAATGTTGTTTAATGCTTCTTCAGTTACTGCATTTTCTCTGGAGTATAGCTCAGAGTAGTGCGCAACTGTGCCAGGGTGACCAGATGCCAAACCCAAAATTCCTGAACCCCAAGGCCAAAATTCCTACTCCCCAGGGCAAAATTCCTACTCGCTTAAAAAATTGCCAAAAAAGTATTATTTTTATATATTTTAGATTTTTACTTTTTTGGCCATAACTTTTGACAAGAAGGAGATATCTCAAAACTGATTTTTGCATTGGATTCTGCTCTTCAATATGAATCCAACGACATATGACATGATGGGGTAAGGTGTTCAAGGACTGGCCCTATCACTCTATCAGACACACAGACATTTCCCACCCACCCCCCCTTTGGGAAGAAAAAAAAGTGCACCTTATAAACCGGGAAATATGGTAATCATGTAGGGTACAGTTTGGAAGCTTCCACTACATGGACCATGATTCTTCATTACTGCATTGCATTTATCTCATGCAGAGATGCATTAGGCAACCTCATCTATGGGTTGATACTTTGGCCTTTTAATATATATTTAATATAGTCCTCATGACAATGTAGTCACTGTCATGTAGGAAACAGTTTGGAAGCTACCACTACATGGACCGTACCTGTACAATTAGTGCATTGCATTTATGAAAACAAAAAAGTATTTTTGTTCATTTTATTGATAGACAAATTTTTCCCCTATTGCAGCAACTATCTAGACCCTAAATAAACAAATACCAATAGAGATTTCCATAATTCACATTACACTTGAAAATATTTACATACAGAGTACCATATAAAATGTCTTGGAGGTCTCCAGTCTTGGGGGGAATATTTTATGCCTCTGACATTTAATAAATCAGTTCATTTTGCTTGCCTCAGCAATGGGTGATGGCATCTGTTAAATAAATGGGCCAAAACTCATGCTCTGTTGAAGATTAATCTATAGCACCTAGACTTCCTGCTCAGATGGCTGAGAATGAGATGTTAACATGATTCAAAGCCGTCTGTGTATTCTCCTCGGGAAAGATGCAGTGACAGCTCTTTCTAACTATGTAGTATGAGACAATGATCTCATCTGACTTCTTTGTTGAATTTTTTTCCCTTGTGCTTAGTAAGGAAGATACTTTCTGGGAAGGGGGAAAGAATACCAGTCATTTTAGTCTAGCGGTCCTGAATGCTGAAATCTTTGTTGTTGTGCAGGGTACATGCAGATGTCAATGAAAATGTGTAGCAAATAAATCAGTATCATAGTATTAGAGCTCTCTCTCAAGCTCACCTTGGATTAACTGTATGGTTTTCTGAAAGTAAAAAGCACCCACAGAATGACTGTCATCAAGGCAATTTGAATTTTGGAAAATTTAAGACTCTCCTTATGACTGCCAGTGCCAGCCCTCCCTAACACCCAAAGTCCTTCAGACCAGCTTCACCCCCCAAAATCAAATCTAATCAGTTAAGTAAAAAAAGTTACAATATTTATAAGTTTAAAAAAATTTAAAGAACCCTCTTATCTCTCCTAAGAAGTTGCTGATCTGTTAAAAAAAAATTCTAAAATATTCCAAAGGCTGCAATCCCATCGACTCTTATCTGGGAGTAAGACAGATTGACTATCCCCCACATCCAGAGTAACTATTCAAGCATGTAAGAGACTTTACATGTACCAGTAGTTACTGCACCACCTAGTGAAAACCTATGGGAAATTCATATTGGAGTCCAGAGTTAGTTGTTCTTACACCGGAACAAGGACTCCCCATAGTTACTCTGGATTTTGCCCTTTCACTGTTATAAGCAGAAACAATTCCTACAATCCAGAATAACCCTGGGAGACATTACATGAACCCGTAGTTACTGCACCACCTGGTGAAAACCTATGGGAAATTCATATTGGAATCCAGAGTAAATTGTTCTTACATCAGAGCAAGGACTCCCCATAGTTACTCTGGATTGTGCCCAATAGTGGCAGTGGCACAGCTATGGGACTGCAGGGAGTGCAGTTGCACCTGGCAACAAGCTTAGGGGACCTACAAGCTGAGCTTGACACGAATGGTTAAAATTGTGGAAAATGGAAAATCTATGAATGATAATTACATTATGTTGTATATTGTTGGAAAGGTAATTTAATGCAGAATGCAATGGAACAAACTGCATTGGAATATCTATATTCGATCAAACATTATGGCCAATTAACCAGAAAATGAAAACACAAAAGCCCATGGAACAAAAAGTGGATTTTTTTAAGCTTAAAACTTTTCCATGATACTGATGGCTCTGAGAGCCAATGAGATGTAATTCTGATACTGTATGGAACTAAATAAGATGTTAATATGAATCAGCTCTCATTTCCATATACTGTATATATATCACAATACAGTTACCCATGCTTCCTGGGTATACAGGCATTTCTTAAGTGGTGCTCTCCTTACATTTAGCAGTGAAAGAATAACCATTTGTCTTTGTCTGAGCAGTTTCCCTAACCAATAAGTGACACAATTTTCATTTTTTACTTAAATTTTATTTTGTTGTTGGAGGGGAGGGGGCAAAAAAACCTTCTTAGATTCCAGATATCAAATAGGTGCTTTAGCTATGCCACTAGCGGAGGAAATTAGTTGTGAACTGCTGAGGAGGAAGAGGCAGGTTTTCCCCCAGTTTTCTTTTTTGAAATACCAGGTGATGACTTCCGTTTGTGACATCACTTCCAATGCAACATTTTGAGCGTTTCACCAGGCTACATGATCATTTGCTATGCCACTGCATAGTAGTCTGTTATAAATATAGATCTGCATAGCTCTCCCAAATGCAGTCACATATCAGAGTAGCATCATGTCTAATATTCTGAAAATAAAATAAATATTAAAATGAATGGGGACCCACCTGAACTGCAACAGCAGTTCACCTACTGGGTCCCTACATAGAGGCTTAGGGTATATAACATGATGTTTGTTGCCCAGTTTTTGTGAATTTAAACAACTGGCATGCAAAAGAAAAAAAAATCTAGACATGTACCGTCCAGGGATACCAATAACCAGGATGCATTTGGCCAGTTCTCAATTGTCCTGGATGCAAATACACTAGCACCATCTCAATGTTTGGTTTCAGAAGGACCACATTTACCCTACAATCCTGAGTGACTACGGGAGCACATAAGAGACATTACGTGCACCTGTAGTTACTGCACCACCTAATGAAAACGTATGGGAAATTCATATTGCAATCCAGAGCAAATTGTTCTTACACCGGAGCAAGGACTCCCCGTAGTTACTCTGGATTGCGCCCTAAGGCTAATACTTGAAGGACAGTGGCCTCAGATTTGTCCAAGAATTTAAAGCACAATCCAGCTCAAAACCCACACACTTCATTTTCAAATATATGCATTGCTCTCTAGATGAGTAGCACATGCGTTTAAATCTCTGTGACTGAAATAAATGGTCTTAGGCGTGCTTAGCTTTGGCCAAATTGCACCCATGGTTTCTTTGTTTTTCCTTCAAAGAAGTCCTGATGGCAACATCACAGACTCAAAAACTAAACAGTTCTGTGAGTTCCCTTTGCTTTAATGTTTAGAGAACAATTTTTTTGTACTATCAGCTTTATTTGATGATGTGAACAGCCATTTTTTATGATTACTTCTATTTTTTTTAAATCCAAGTGCCAGCTCTCAATTTATTCTCCTATGTTTAGTGTGTTTTTGATTGCCTATATAATTTGCATAAATAGAAGATTTATTTTTTTGAGGTGGGGAAGAGAATATAATATTGAAAGCAGATAGTATTTTTAATGGTACCAAATCTAAGTAGCATAATAATTAATATAATGATCTCAACTGAATAGAAATTGGACTGTAGATAATAAACAGAATTCCTTTGTAGTATTACATTACAGAAGACCAAATGTGATGAAAAAGGTGTTTGAGTGTAACTTATTGAAATATATTTATGGTTCCCTGAAAAGCAGTTTAACTGCTCTGTAGCTATCTATCTACAGTATTTATATACCACTTTTCAACTAAAAAGTTCACAAAGCAGTTTACAAAGAAAATGAAAAGGTACCGTATTTTTCTCTTCATAAGACGCACTTTTCCCTCCCTAAAGAGGGTGGAAATGTCTGTGCGTCTTATGGAATGAAGGAGCCAATCCTAGAGCACTTTCTTTAGCTGTTCTCGGTCCCCCTGTGCAGGGCAAACCTATAGGAAGGTGTGGGCAAGCTGAGGAGGGACAGAGGCTTCCACACAGGCTGGAGCCTGGAGGATCAAGAGGAATAGCAGGGCATGGAGGCAGGCAGGCAGGCAAAAACAAAGGGGCACTGGTGGGAAGAGAGGAGGAGGAAGCAGCCCAGGAGAGAGAGGCCTCTGCTGCTGCAATCCTATTCATCCTTTCCAGGAGTGGGGGAGGTTTGCTCCTGAGTAGACATGTAAAGGATCTGGTCCCTAGTGCTGCAATACTATGCATCCTTGCCTGCCTGGATCCCTCCTCACTTACCTGCCTCCCTCCCCACTTACCTGCCTAGTTGGATCCCCACTCTTCCCTATCTATCTAGATCCCCTCACCCTTCCCTACCTACCTGGATCCCCCAATCCCCCCCCAAAAAAAAAATCCCTCCCCCAAACTTACCTGCCTGGACCATTTGCAATGAGATTTGTGCAAAAGTCTTGGCATCTGGTCAAGTGCAATGAGATTTGTGCAATAGTTAGTCACAAATCACTAACACTAATGATGATGTGTTCTTGGGGTTTCCAGAAAACTAGACAAGTGCTTGAACCTTAAAGTCTTTCCTCATTTGTTAACAACTGTGATGATTGTTCTTAATACCACTGTTAACTTTACATGGTTGAAATATTACTCTGCTATATTTTATTAAATATATTAGTACACTATTTGGCTCAGAATATTTTTTTTCTTGTTTTCCTTCTCTAAACTTTGGTGTGCCTTATGGTTAGGTGCAACTTATGGAGCGAAAAATATGGTAATAGCTAACTAATAGCTAATGGGTCTGTCTTGCAGCAATCACACCTACACACACACGTGTGTGTGTGTGTGTGTGTGTGTGTGCGTGCGTGCATGCATGCTGAGGTGTCACTTCTAAAAGTGTCTTTGATAATTGAGCTCTCCCATAAATTGAAAATATAATTAAAATTTGCATATTTTTTATTCTGTCGTTTGCAGTTAAGCTCCAAAGTGAGAAAAATATAATGATATATCATTATATCATCATTTGACTAATGACATCACTTCCTGTTTAATGACATTATTTCCTGCCCTTAACTGGCATCACAAATGCTATTCAGCCTGGTGTATGAAATTAGTTTGACACGCCTGTAAAAGTGCAGACTTTATTTGTTCTTGAGGTGTTTTTTGTATCCCATGAAGAATGAGTATTGCGCTTTTCCATGAAGAACAAGTAGACAAAAAAGAAAAGGTTAATGATTTGATCTTGAGAATCCCTTTGTATGGAACACAAACATACAATGATATTTCATCATCTTCTGAAACACATACAAACATAGACACAAACAAATGAGATAAAACATGCATAGACTTGTTCTTGGTCCCATTGAAATTAATGGGGTTTAAACTGTACATGACTGACTTGTTTCATTTGTTTAAATCGTGCTTGGTACGGAGTTAGTAAGGATATAAAAAAGTGTCAAATTGTGTTGCTGTTTAAATACCATGGTAAGAATTCAACTATGGGTGAAATCCAGAGTAACTACAGGAAGTCCTTGCTCCGTAGTAAGAACAAGTTACTCTGGATTGCAATATGAATTTCCCATAGGTTTTCACTAGATGGTGCAGTAACTACGGGTGCACGTAATATCTCTTACGTGCTCTTGTAGTTACTCTGGATTGTGTCCTAAGACTATCTAACATAGGGCTCAATCCAGAGTAACTACGGGGAGTCCTTGCTCTGGAGTAAGTACTTTGGATTGTGATATGAATTTCCCATAGGTTTTCACTAGGTGGTGCAGTAACTATGGGTGCACGTAATATCTCTTACATGCTCCCATAGTTACTCTGGATTGTAGCCTAACTCCCAAATCTAGAGTAACTACAGGAGCACCTATGAGAAATTACATGCACATTTAGTTACTGCACCTCCAAGTGAAAACCTATGGGAAATTCATATCGCAATCCAGAGTAAATTGTTCTTACACTGGAGCAAGGACTCCCTGTAGTTACTCTGGATTTTGCTCTAAGACTATCAACTGTCTAAGGGCATAATCCAGAGTAAGTTCAGCCTGCTCTGCCCTAACTGCTCTCTTCTAACTATTCTGTATCCAGAGCAGAAAGTTATGCTGCATCCAGAGAGTCAGGAAGCCTGGGCTGCCCTAACTGCTCCATAGCATGCTAAGTAATTGACACTTGAGGAGGACTTGCTCCTAAGGAGACACCCCTCAGATCACATTGAACAAGGAACAGCTGTGGTGCCTACAGTAGTGACACGACTCTGCGTATCACCCTGTGCGGAAGTCTGGGATGCCCATACCTCTTACCTGGACTGCGCAGTCACCAAAGTTGGCGCCTGTGCAGTTGTTTCTGAAGCCAACTAGCTTCAGAAAGAGTACTGCACAGGCACCATCTCTCACGCCTGCGCAATACTTTTCTGAAGCCTTTCGGCTTCAGAGGAGACTGTGCAGGTGTCAGATTTGGTGCCTGTGCAGTACTCTTTCTGAAGCCATTTGGCTGCCGCTCCGCCTCCTGAGTGAGGCCGAATGGCTGTGCAGAGGCGTGGACTTTCTCTGCTCTAAGGAAGTCTCCTCTGAAGCTGTTCGGCATGCTCAGTGTGTTTCTGCGCAGTGCACCTCAGCTGGCCGTTCGGGCCAGCTCCGAGGACAAGTGGCAGCTTCTGGCTGCTGCTCCGCCTTGGAGCAGGCCTGAATGGGCACGCTGATGCCTGGGGCCTGCCAGAGGACTGTCAAACTCCTCCGGTGCATTACCCCGTACGGAGCGCATCACCCAATGCAGTCCACACCAGCCGCACCAGTCTGGTGACGCCACTGGGTGCCTGCCTTCTAAGGAGTCCCTGATGAGATGCCAGTACATTCTACAGTGAATACAAGGGGCTTCTTGGAGTGGCCTGCTGTATCCTGAGGTTTGTGGGCAGCCGTAGTTTGTTCCATATCCTGAGGTTGAGAGGAAGGGGTTGCAGCTAGGCTGGCCAAGAACTCAGATTTTTGGTCAGCACTGCCATTCTTACTCGGGCCTTATCATGGACCGTTATGGGTCTACTCATTGCTATACCTGCTCTTGAGGTGATATATCTCTGAGGAAGAAGGCATTTCTGCCTTGGAAACAGGCTTTGGATACAGAGTAACTGCTCTGCCTAGGCAATGCTAAACACTAAACATGCCCTCAACATGCCTCTCCTGAACTTCCTAGGGCAGAGCAGTTAGGGCAGAGCAGGTCCACCTCTCTTAGGGCACCCTATGTTGCCTTGCTCTGCCCTAAGCCTCTTCCAGAGTAACTGGGTTGGAGCATCTTGCAGTTGCTCCACCCTAGAGATAGATAGGGCAACCCAAGGCCTCTTATGTGGACAGATTAGTTGCTCTGGATTGTGCTGTAAGTTTATTTTAAATGTACAAAGTGATCAATGTTAAAATGTGAAGGATGAATAGAGTATAGTATATAAAAATGAGAGTTATGAGCCATCTAAAGTGATTCTTTGAGTGATTCTCAAACTGGATCTGGAACCCATCAATATGTCCTGACCTATTTTTTAGTGGTTGGCAAAACTGACAGGGCAGATTAGATGAAGTACATCAAGAATTTAACAAATTGCTACCTGGGGGAATAACAATAACATAGCGCTGCCCAATCACATAAACAACCACATTCCTTTGGCATTCATAAATCAGACAACAACCTCCGAAATGCTTAAGAACCACTGAATCCAGTAAATATTCTGTAGGTTAACTCATCAACAAATCTAGGTCCATGTGGTGAGGTAACTGCAGAACTGGGGCCCAGGAGCCAAAGGAGAGGGCCCAGAAATTTCCAGGGATCTTACATTTCTGATTTCACCTGGACTTATTGCCTTCCTGGTATGCTGAGAGCACTGAGAAAGGCAGACAGAGGCAGTTATTGCTGCAAGATCAATAAATCCTAGATCCAGAAATTTATACATTACACTCTGGCTGCAATCCTAACCATGCTTTCCTGGAAGTAAGTGCTAATGAACACAATGGGGCATATTTCTGAGTAGACATGCTTGGGATTGCAAAACAGTTTTGCATCTGGTAAGAAACTGGCCTGCAGCATTAGCTCCTTGGGTTGTACACAGTGGTGGGCTTCAGGGGGTTCTCACAGGTTCTATAGAACCCTTTGCTAATGAGTGCCTGGTTCTGAGAGCCAGTTACTAATGGGACATAAAATATTTTGTTAATTTAGATTATTAGGACATAGAACCTGTTGATAAATTAATTTATTTGAATCCCACCACTGGTTGTACACCTGCATAGCAAGAAGGAATGTATAGGGATGCACATGGTATTCTACAGGTGCTGCAGAATTAGGTTTTGGTACACACAGGCCACTGTCCATTCTAATGTCCTTCCATATTTTAATGCTCCTTCACTCTGTTTTGCCCCACTTTCCCTTGGGAAGGAGAACAAAAGAAACTTTATACCTTCTAATACATTCCTCTCAAAAGCCTTGCAACCAATATCTGTATTTTATTGAAAACATCATGATCAAGCTTGAGCAAGCTACAGATTGTCATACATTGCTTGAAAACAGTGATGCTGACTGTGAGAATCCCATATGCTTGCAATCTTCTGGACAACAGCCAATGGGTGCAATCTATAGACGGTAATGTCCTTAAGTGCCATTAAACTCAGCGGTACTTAATACAGAGAAAATGAAGTGCTGCTTCTGCCCAATATGCTCACGTTTTCCATTAGAAGCGCAAGCCAGTAATTTACTGGACTACTTACCTCTTGGTATGCTAGTGTAGTCCCTATTAGTGTCAAGGGGAATTAGTAAGGAAAGACGTATAGGTTTATTAATGAAATCTTAACTGCATTTAATACCATCGTTAAGGTTTTTTCCCCAAGGTTGCAATTTAAAAATGAAAAATTAGACTCAAGGCATCAAGGACCTTGTCTACTTCTGTAAAGGGGTGGGTGCTATTTCACAGGGCATTCCATCAGGCAACCATTTTGTGAATTAGGGACAGGCCATTCCTGTTGCTTTATATCAGAGGACATTCATGTCTTCTCATATGATGGCATTTCTTTGGATCACATCCATTACAAGGAATTCTTCAGGGTGCCACAGCACACTCGTAGGAACTCTGTGGCATGTCACCAGTGGCACCTCCTACTGGTTTTCCCAGGTGTTGCCATTTTGGATTGTGTGAAATCTCACAATATTTGAGCAACACCATCTTGGATCACACAACAGTCAACATAACTCAAGAAGGGTAGGAAGAACCCTGGTAGGTTTGAAAACCACAGATCACAAGGCCAGATCGGACTGGCCCCAAAGTGTATCAATGACTAGTGACTGGAGGTGACAAGAATTGAATGGGCCTTTCTCATCATCTGCACTACTATGGCATTTGCAAAAGAAAACTGAGAAGGGCTAGATAATGTGAAAGCATGAAGATGAAATAATAGGACCTTGTTTGCTTTTTGACACCCATTAAGGCTGTAATCCTAACTACACTTTCGTGGTTACAAGCTACAAGCTCCATTGAATATAATGGGACTTACTTCTAAGTGAACAGGCATATAGGATTTCACCCTATGTTCTATAGAAGAAAACAAATAGGCTTCTCTTGGATCCAGTGTGTGAAGTTAGAGCAAAATAAATGGAAAACACCTATTTTTATATCACACACAAGGCCATGTCAAATTAATTACAGTGTGCCTATGGATTCAATCCTATCCATGCTTACATGAGAGTAAGCCTGTATGACTATAATGGAGCTTATTTCTGAGACAGGGTGACCATACTGAATGGAGGACAGAATGTCAGTAACTTTAACCATTGCACAGAAAAGTGAATTTAAGCAGGTTTAGCTCAAAAATAGAAGGGTTTAAAAGCAGCACCTGCCTAAATTCCCTTTTCTATGCAATGCTTAAAGGTACAGGCACTCTGTCCTCCATTCTATATGGTCACCCTGTTCCAAGTATATATGCATATGATTGGACTCTACACAATGTAGCTGCCAGCTGTGTAAGAAATGTTTATTTCATTCCCCTTTGTTAATGGATAACCCTCATAACAAATTAATACAATGTTTTATTGTTACCTGAACAATAAATAATTTTTTAAAAGCCGATTAAAAGAGATTATGTACTGATGGCTCCCTAATAAATGATTGTTAGATGCTAATTCCAAGGAGAACTATTTGCTCGAGTGAAATATGATAGGTTTATAAAGAAGTTTTAGGGTGCAATACTAACCTAGGCCAGCCTAACTCATCAGTCTTCCTGTTCAAGTGGTGAAGTATAGAAGCAAGCACATGCCTGTGCCCTGGCCTAACCCTCCCCAAGAACTGGCACAGAAGCGTCTTATGTAGGATCGCCATAGGTTCTGGGAAACTGGGACTGTCCTGGTTTACGGGGATTGTGTTCATATACTGGCAGGTTTGACAGGGGGTCCTGTCCTGGTTTGTGGAAGAGAATTATGACAACCCTATCTTACAGCACTTTTGTGATACCTCCCAGGTTAGCACAGGACTTATGCTAGGACTTTGGCCATCCTAACTGGTGATTAGGATTGCAGCCATAATTGGAAATACATATCAGTCCATTTAAAAATGGCAATTAGCCTTTATAAATGTCCATCCCTTTAAAATCACATCCCTTTAAAAAAACATCTTTTCTTACTGATGTAGAGGCAGTCATGTAAGCAATCATTCCATTCTTCTGCTGAGCTAGGTGAAGATGAGGGGTCCTGCCTTTCCAATAGAGTAAGAAAAGCTGTTTTTAAACAATTGTAAGGGATGCACTATAAAAAGAAAAAAACACCCTGTTTTATTATCACATTTTTGGCATCAGCAGGGAGTCCCAGAATCAAACCCCTGTGCATATTTAGGCACTACCTTATTCCATTAGGACCAGTGGAGGAACAATAATTCTGGAAGTGGGTCTTTCAATCTGTAGTTCCCATGGTTTTTTTTTTTCAGTCAACAAATCTTTTTTAAAATTTACTGGGAGTTCCAGAACAGAACCCAAGTGGATAATGAAGGAAACCTGTACTGGCTTTTGTCATACTTGATGTGCTTGTTCAGAAGGTCATCAGTAAGTTTTGTGTTAGAAGCCCTTTAATAGAGAATAATTACACAGTCTTCAAAGTGATATCTGTTCCTGGGTATATTTGGGGTGCTGATTTAAAAAATGGCATTGTTTTTGCCCTATTACGTCTAATTTTGGAGATATAGCATAATCTCATTAGTGTATGGAAACTGCTTGAACCATTCAATTAGTAAGGCTATGACATATCTTTGAAACTCGACTTGATAGGGCAAAACTGATGCCATTTTTTTGAATCAGCATGCCAAATTGATATAAAACCACCATACATTTTAAAAAAGTTTTTCTGACCTCAAATTCACAGGCCTGTGTCTTGTACTAAAGAGTTATGCATTAAAATAGCAAGATGTTTTATTGGAGAGGAGGGAGTGGAAAGAAGAGCCAAGTGTGGCCTGCTTATCTTGATACACAAGCAACTCATTCATACATAATTCAAACTGCACTATTTCTTATTATCTCAACCTTAATCTCATAAGCTTGTGCTGAGGATCTGCTAAGGTCACCACTTCTGCATCTCGCAAGGAATATGTATTCCAAAATTACACATCAGAGTGAACAGTTCTTTAATAATGTATCAGTGTTTTTCTTTTTTAAAAAATATGGTCAGAGTTTTACGGACTGCAGTCTGCCCTGTTGATATTATTTTATGTGCTTTAACATCTTAGGAGCTCAGGAGTAGTTTAACATCAAGTTAGTCAAAGCAAATTTTTCAGATTTTGATTCAAACTGAAAATTACTAAAGATTTGTAAAGTGCCCGTCTTGAGGATGGATGAAAGCGGGGCTGGGCAAATAGTATCCAGGGGAAGAGAATATGATTTGCCTTCACCAAAATGATGCTCCCCAGAGAGGAACCTGAGAGACATACATGGAAGTTTATTCTTTTATACAAAGTGTTTTTGGCATCTCATCAAAGGAGTGACTCTGAGCATATCATCAGGATGATCCAAAATTCTCTTGGCCTTTTTTCCCCAACATCAGATGTGTCACTTCCAAATTCACTTTCAATCTTGCTTCAGGTAAAATCTAAGGACAGCTTAGTGATGTGCAGAACCTTCTTGTAGATTTTGCTCACCTTAGTGAGTCTTTTAGCTTCCCTTGAAATTCCATACATATTGCAGCTGAATAAGATTTTCCAATTCCCTTCAGATTTTGCCTTACGTGTACTGTAATTGTGCACCAGTTTCAGCAAATCACTTGGGTACAGCTAAGAAATGAGAAATAGTTCAGAAATAGAGCCAGGATAATGTGGTGGTTCAGAAGTTGGACTTTGGGTAGTGATTTGGAAGGATACATGTTCAAATCAGTAACTAAGCTTTGGGGGGTGACCTTGGGTTAGTCACTATCTCTCAGCCTCACTACCTCATAGGGTTGTTGTAGGACAAAAAGAGGAAAGGAACTATGATGCATGTCATTATGAGCTCCTAAGTGGAATGGCAATATGTGAAAAAATCAGTCAGTTAACCAACTAATCAGTCAGCCAGCCAACTAGCCAACCAACCAACCAACCAACCAATCAGTCAATGAGTACCTTGAAGTTTTGGGGTGCAAACTTAACCTGTGCTAGTACAGCCAAGCCACAGTGGCTTGTGCTGTATCCAAATGCAAGTTAGGAACTGCTGGACATCTTGAGATTAAGGGATATTTTTCCCCTTAGCCTTTGTTGAACCCCAGCCTGCCCTAAGGGCTACTCAATATGTGCCAACTATTTAGCTAGCACCAATCCAAGCTGCCAGTGTAGCCCTACAATCCAGAGTAACTAAAGGAGCACATAAGAGACATTACGCGTACTTAAGTCAGGACCAGTTGTTAGGATATGACTGCTCAGTTCCACCTCGCCTCTTTTCCAATCTCACACACCCAGAATTCCCCCCTCCCACCCTTGGAATACTTTCCCACCATCCTTTTCCCCAACATTAATCCTCTGTGCCAGCCGAGACAAACTTACCTTCCTCTGGGATCTGGGTCCGGCAGATCTAGATGGTATCTGGCTCTGGCAGATCAAGATGTTTCCTTGTGCCGGTATACCCTGTTCCATGTTTGTACCATGTTTGGTACAAACACGCTTTATGACATGCTTGCCACACTCAAGATCCAGTGCAGGGGGCCTACTCAGCACAATACATTCTCTGAAATGGGCTACCCCACTCATGTTTGAATTATATGATCATAATTCACGAGACAGGTTTGTGCTGCCCTCCTCTGAGACCCAACTATACTGGAAACAAGTCTGATGAAAAATTTTAAAGACTCTTATTTCAGTGGAATTTATGTGTGGGTAATTGGTGCATATAAACTGCAGCCAAAAAGTGAGATGCAGCCTTGATAGACTTACCCCCAAATCCAGAGTAACTACGGGAGCATGTGAGAGACTTTACGTGCACCCATAGTTACTGTACCATCTAGTGAAAACCTATGGGAAATTCATATTGGAATCCAGAGTAAGTTGTTCTTACACCGGAGCAAGGACTCCCCATAGTTACTCTGGATTTTGCCCATTACATGGTTATTAGGACCCTTCCTATTTCCTCACTCAACTACTCTGGGTGAAGCATAGCATAATATTAAGGGTTTTCTTACAAATCATATGCTTTCATAATTGGGATCTAAGCCGCTTTCAAACAATCAGTTGTAAGATGGGTCATTGTTATGCACGGTGAATGGAGTACCCCCAGAGTAATTTGAAAAGCACAGATGTGGCCAAATGATTAGCCAGAGCTTAATAATCTAATGTCAAATATGTTTCTGCCAAGGTTAACGCAATGATACAACGCAAGGCGCCACAGACAGCAACTGCGATTAAGTGCTGCCATAACAAGATTTCCTCCAGTTTAACTAAAGGTCAAGAGTGAAGAACAGATTCTACCTTTCAAGGAGGTTCAGAGGGACTATTCATCTTTACAGTTTAGTATCAACAAAATAATTTGCTTGGCTGCTGCTAAGCATTAAATCAAATCATCAGGCAGGACAGCAGTAGCGAGCGGTAGAGTACCATTTCCTATTCATTCAAAAGATGGTTTGTGTTGACACAGTTTTAACAACAACCACCCTACAGTTTTGTTATTCTAGGAGCTGGAAAAAGAAAAAGGAGAGTGGAAGCAAGTGGGTGGACAGAGATGAACGTTATCCACTAATCAGCTGCATGATGTGGCCTCCAGAATGGTGCATTAATAGAAAATGCAATCCTACTGGCCCTATCTTCTATTTCCTGCTGTCCATATGTGCACCCATTCCCCACCCTCCTGCATGTAATTTTCCTCCCCAGCCTCTCCATGCCCACCAGAGTCCTGTGCCAGTCCAAGTTGCCCTATTGCGGCAGCTGCGGCTTACCCTGGTATATGGGGATGAATGTTTCCTTACCCGAAGGAAACCTCCAGTGTTTTTTTCTATTCCACAGTTGTTGTTTTTAATCCATGGGAGATGCTGGAATAAAACCGTAGTGTTGCAACTGACTTCACAGGATGCTGAGTAGCCCCTGTTGGTGCTTCTTCAACAGTGATTTGTGATGGATAAAATTGGGCTGTAGCAAAATTTCTTATGGTATCTATCTATCTACAGTATTTACTGTATATACCGCTTATCAACTAACGGTTCAAAACTAACGGTAAAACTAACAGTAAAACTAGCAGTTTACAAAGAATATGAAAAAATTAATAGCTAGTTGATAGCAAATGGGATTTCCCTATTCTTGAGAAACCTTGCCTCGTGGTGAGTCATACACAAGTACAATCCTTCTGAGATCTGCCACACAAGCTTTGCCAACTGAAGTAGGACTCCACACCATGTATTTTCTTTCCAAAATATGAAAAAACCTCACGAGTACAGTAACAAAATATACATATAAAGTCTCATAAAACTCAAACAAAAGCGGTGATCAAGGAAAAGGGCGTTAAAAGACAGGCTGAAGCAGGAATATGAAAATAAAAACTATCAAAAAAGCCTCTGTAGAACTGGAGGGATCATAAATAGTGTTTTACAAGAGAAACTTACAAGAGAGTAAAGTATATCACCTTTTCTAAATTATGGCTTTAACTCCTGACTGTTAGAAAACGGGCAACTTGATCTCTCTGAGATATGTGGAATCTTTAAAATTAAGCATGCCACATCCCAGCTATCAGCCAAATCCAGAGTAACTACGTGAGCACGTAAGAGACATTACTTGCACCTGTACTTACTGCACCACCTAGTGAAAACATATGGGAAATTTATATTGCAATCCAGAGTAAACTGTTCTTACACCGGAGCAAGGACTCCCAGTAGTTACTCTGGATTTCACCCTAAGTGAGTTTATCTTCTATGTGCAAGTTTTTTCTCTGATTTGAATCTTTCTCTGAACTATTTCACTAAATTACTTAAATCAGAGGGGGGAAATCTATAACTTAAAACCTGAGAACATAGGGCCAAACTGGAGAAGAAAACTCATTTTTAATAGAGTAGCTGAGCTACCTACCTCTTGAAAAAAGGTGAAATTGTCTTTGCCTCTATGCTCCAGCGATAACCTTTCATCATTGCTCAGGATCGTGTGAACTTTGGAAATGTCAGGAAACAAGCACAATAGCCTTTTCAGAACAGATCACACAGCCGGGATGACTAGAGTTATATTTTGGTCTGTTGTCAGGAAGTGATATTCCCAAGCAACATGTTATTCTGAATGCGGAATTAATACAACACTCAAGGATTCGGTTCATGTCGAATTTATAAGTCTTGTCAGCTCAGAACTGGAAATAAAAACAACAGGGGGCTTCTGTTTTGCTATTGCTTTCTTCCAGCTAAAAATAGGTTCCAGCCATGCTTTGAGACTTGCATTCTGTTGCCATTCAGCTGGGTCTGGTAGGTTGGTATCATTGGTGATGTACTCTGGAAGGTTGCGGGGCTAAAGCCTCCTTAGGAGGTTCCACCTTAATAGGTACAATCCAGTAGTGCTGCACCTACTCATTTGGCACTCGGGCACAAAGTTCCTGGCCCTAGAAGTCCTTAGAAATTCACTTCTGGATTTCAGCAAACACTAGAAGTGCATTTCTAAGGTCTTCTGGGGGTTGAGAAGATTGTGCACCCTCCTCCATGAAAAATGGGAATGCCTTTCTAAGATCTCCAAGAGGTCTTCTGATGCAAAGGGAGGCCCTTTGCAGCCTTTCTAACCCTCAGAAGGCTACATTTTTACCTCAGGTCCATTTTGGGGTGCAGGTTGGCACCCCCTCAAGGTGCAATATGTGGGCAATGTAACTCCAATTGCTACACTACTACAGTACAGAGGGTCCTGGCTAAGTAACTTTAATCTAGGAGATAGGTCTTGGTTCATATTTACTGGACTGGTTCCTGTGTCTGTTCCTGCCACTTCTAAAATTTGTATTACCTGGGCTATTTAGAATGTTTATAGCCCAATCCTGAGCTACCTGTGGTGCCAGGTCTTCCATGGCACCAGAATGGCTACCAGGGTATCCTATGGGCAAGCAGGCTGCCACAATAAGGTTGTAATGCCCTCTATGGAGTACTTCTGGAACCACCTTCCTCCCTGGTTCGTCTTCTGCCCGCTCTCTCCAACCATATTTCTCTTGGCTCACCACCTTTCCGTGGTCCACATGAACTTAGAAAGGTAGAGAACATGTGTACTCCGAGCTCTAGCACAGCACCAAGAGATGCTGTGTTGTCTTTGGCAGTGGGGCTTGTGGAGGTAGGTATGTGCCTTATGACATTGTATGACACATTTGCAATATATTTGCAGGATTCAGGCCAACATCTTAGATACCTTACTTTCTGAACCTATGTTATGATCATGGCTTAAAACTGTGGCCATGACACCTGAGAACATTATGGTGCAGCAAGTGCCAGTTATCTGAGATAGAAAGTTTTACCAGCAGCACTGGGAGCACATCTCAGTGCAATATCTTTGTAGTTCATTTTCCTCTGACTGAATTCAACCCCACAACAAAACCATTTCAAGTCTTAAATTTGGATATTTTTTCTTTTCAAATGAAATTTTTTATTTTTACTTTTACTTCTTTGAATTTGAGTGTTTTAGCCTTGTTGACAATTTCACAATAGTTTTGGCAGGTATCAGATAAAAAACATGTAATGAAAATGTCAGCTGTCAAATTCTAAACCAATGTTAAATACTGTCAAGAATGAAAAGGCATGTCGCTGTCAAATACAGTCAAGTACTAGAAATTATTCCATATGAATTCCAAACTGCAGTAAAATACAAACAGTGAAATTTCAAAATGGGATAACGGAGGCAAAAGGAGCCAAAGGTAGGTGGGTTGTGCATGAGAGAGGGGCAAAATTTATTTATTTCAAGTATTTATATAACCCATTTCTCTCTTTTTACATAGCATTCAAGACACTTTATGCAGGCAGATGAATTTAAACCACAATTTATCATTTTTTAAAAAAAATAATATTTGTTTTGGTAGAGGAACTCAGGACACACTGTCACCAGATCTTTCCCTTGTTGGTGTGGTTATCTCTTCTTCCTTAAGCCACTATGCACAGGAAAACAAGACCAGGCATAGCGTCATAGAGTTAGAACAGACTTCATAGATCATCTAGTCCAACCCTCTTGCCAGTAGCAGGAAATCCTCCTAGAGCATCTCCAACAGGTGCTTGTCGATCCTGTGCTTGAAGATCTCCTGTGATGGAGAGTCCACCACCTCCCTTGGAATGTTCTCAAGGCTCATATTAACCATTCCTTTAGTTAACCTCTCCGCACTCAGGTGACCCATTGGTGAGTCAAAATGGGTCCTGCAGGATAGCCCTAATGGCAACCTTACCTTTCCCCTGATGTTCTCAGCAGACATTGCTTCTGTCACCTGTCTTCATGTGGGTTGGTTGACCAGACTCTTTGGGGAACATGGACCTTTAGGCACTCCCACCCTGGGTGACACCTATTTGGAAAGACTACCACCACCAGTGGTGGCAGCAGAGTTAAATGGCTTAAGAATGGGGAAGGCAGAGGAAGTGTGACAGCATGTGCAGGCCAGTGTCAGCAGTAAAGACCATTATAAACCAGGCCCAAAAGTGAAAGGATTGGGGAATGATTTATAATGAGGTATAGATTTCTGAACTCTCTAGTTTCAAATTTGTCTCCATCATGACATTTAAGTCTTTAAGGGTGCAATCCTATCAAATTTAGATCAGCCTAACTCACCTAGCCTATCTTTCTGTGGTGGTGTGGGGCGGTTGGTGTATTCTTGTGCACTGGCCTAACTCCTCCAAGAGTGGGACACAAATGCCTTACAGCACTTTTGTGACACCCCCAGGTCAGCACAGAACTTATCCCGGGACTTACGTTGGCTTAACCTAGATTGGTCTAAACCTCTGTATAAGTCCTGTGCTGAGCTGGGGATATCACTGGGACTTGGGATGCTGACCTGGAGGTGTGACTGGGACTTACATTGGCCTGATTCCAGATAGGCTGGTCTAAACCCCGGCATAAGTCCTGTGCTGACCTGAGGGTGTCACAAAAGCGCAGTAAGACACTTCTGCACCACTCCTGGGGGAGGGTTAGGCCAGTGCACAGGCATGTGCTTGCTTTCCTACATCAGTCTGGGAAGATTGATGAGTTATGCCGGCCTAGGTTAGGACTGCATCCTTAAAGTCTCAGGCTCTATTTCCTCCCACGACCTCAGCCAATGTGAAGCAGAAGAACAACTTTTGCAAGCCTAGGTCTAAACTTTCCTGCTCTTGCCACTAAAATCATACAGGAATAGAAAAGAGCTGTGTCACTCATTTACAGTAACACAATATAATCCTTCTGATTAAAAAATGCTAAGTGATCCATTAGAGTCTTGGGAGAGGAAATAATCTTTGGATTTCAGCATATAATCAAAAGAGTGTTGACAGCACAATGATGCTATTGTGCAGATGCAAGCAAAACTTCTCTTCAAATACGTGTGGCGGAACACAAAAGGCAATCCGGAATGAATTTTTGATTGCATTCTGTTTGTTTGATTGAACTGCTGTCTGGAAACATGTCAATGAATCTCTCTCTCTCTCTCTCTCTCTCTCACACACACACACACACACACACACACACACACACACACACACACTTTACTCAGAGTGTCAGCTCCAGGGTAAGAGCAATGAAACTCTAAGGGAACATATATTGCCTTAGCTTTAGGAAGCTCTGTGACAGCCCCTCAACCACAGCACATACCCCATTTCCACAGCTATACCAGTGCTAGAAAATTTCTTAGGATTTCACTCTCAAATGATCCACTTTTTGGAGTAATAGGTATTGCTCAGAAAGAAATGTCCGATTAAAAAATAATCAGCTTTCAGAACCTCACTTTGCCTTGTGAGCCCCAATTTAAACCTTGATTTACAGATTTCAAAATGGTTCATGAATCCTCTGGGATCTGGAGCATTATAATGCTACCACTATGATTTCACTGATAACACATGTTTTGTGCCTGAATAGTAGAAAACAGGTTTCCTACAGGGAATCAATGTTATCTATCTAGTGCAGTGGTTCCCAAACTGGTATATTGTACACCCAGGGAAACCAGAAGCAGGGCATTCTCCTTTAAGCAGTGATTTTCAACCACTGTGCCATGGCTAGTCCTCAGGTGTAGCCCAGGAATTTGGGGATTGACATTCATTAATAGGAAAATTGGTGGATTTGAACAGCATGGTGTGCCTTGTCAACGATAAAAACAACTGATGGTGTGCGCTGAAAATTTCAATGCCATGTTAGTGTGCATTGAGATGAACACAGTTGCCATGAATGGTGCCATAGTGGTTATGGTGCTGCCCCAACCAATGGGCATTTTTAACCTACCTGGAGGGTAGTGCAATCTTCCCAGGGTAGGTATGGAACTTGCAGACACCTCAACAGGGTTGCTCAAATCTCTGAATTGCTAAAATAGAGATTATAACACATTTCCAATTTGCAGTTAAAAAACTGGAAGTGGATCATGATCTCTGCTTTTAGATATTGGGAGTCTTGGGGAGCCCTGAGAAGATGTCCACAGGCTCCTTGCACTCACCCCAAGGAGGCTGGTGTTACGGACCAGCCCTTCGTCCCGGGTAACATGTGATCCTGGTGACTGCACTATTTTATTTAACTCTTCCCTGCAACTACTTATTCAAGTAGAAATTTTGCAACCACTTGGGGGCAAGTTGGTTTACTGAAGAAGCAGGCTGTGTAGAGGTGACACTGAGCCTAAACTCAGTGGATTTCATCAAGGCTTATGGATCAGCAATGAAATTGTCCAGAGCAGCCCTTATGCATACAGAGATCAATCTGGTCTGATCAATATGCAATTTGGCCACATTCCACCAAAAATGACACAATGATATCATTCTTGTTCAAGAATTAGTTAATCGACTGCCATTGTTCTCCAGGCAGAGCTACTGACGTAGGGATAATAATTCAGAGTGCCAACATTTGCATTGCTGTATTCTCTTTCCAACCATTCATTGACCCATCTTGACCCCGGATCGGAGGAATTAGCGTGATACCCTTGGCCCTTAATGGAGACCAAATGCATCATTTCAGATGTCAATGCGTAATGCCATACATCTCCCAGTAATTAATTCCTGTGCACCACAGTCTACAATATCCCTTTACAAGATGAGTCAGAGTTAGCTTAACTTAATCATCACTAACACTGTCTTTGACACTTAACAGAACACACTGAAATTATTAGAAAAAGATTATGCTTATTCAGCCTCCGTGTTCAATCAGCTATGAAGATTGTGTCATGAGGGAATGAAAATGGCTTAATTAAGGAGGGGGAAATTTCATATAAACCACTTGAACATAAACTACTTTTATGAATGACTTTTTAATCCCTGCAAATAATGGGATTTATACATATTTGAAAGGCATATTGATCAAGGAATTAGATCATAATGTGCCTGTCATCTCCTGTCATGTTGGAAGCATTCTTGACATTTGTAATAGATACATTTGTAAGGAGATCTGCTAATGGAATTAGTCTTTCTAGCTAGCTAAAAACTATTTCAAACCAGGACAGGCCCTGTCGTGTGGACTGCTTCGGGAAGCATATTTGGGGTCAGTTTTGCCACATCTGCTTGCAGCTAAATGTGTTCAGCCTTTAGAGATGCATATATAGACAAAACCAAATGGAAAGCCTCAATTTCTCATTTGCTCCCCTAAAAAGATACAACACTTGACTTCAATTGCTTTGTAGAGATGTACGACTCAACTTGGAAGACCTGGACTTAAGTAGCCAAAGCGCATTTTTGGTGACTTGAGTTACATGAGTTATTGAAACTGGAAGTGAGTCAGGAGTTTTTCTTGGGAACAAGTGAAGATTTGGAAACTTAAGAGTGAAATCCCAACCAATTTAGGCTGCCATAACTCACCTACTCCCCATTCCCCAAGGTGGTGTGCGGAGGCCAGTGCATATCTGGGTACTGGCCTAACTCCCCAGAAGTGGCACAGAAATGCCTTATGTCACTTTTGTGAAACCCCCAGGCCAGCATGGTACTTGGGCTGAGACTTATGCCAGCCTAACATGGGGTTAGGATTGCAGACTCAGGTTCACAGAAACTGGTGTACTTCTGCATTGCTGCACCAGGGGTGGGCCTGGCCCAGCCTAACAACTGGTTCGCCGGAAGTAGGTGGGCCAGGCAGGGGTCAGGGGGTGGGGTCAGGGGCAGGCCGGGAGGCCGGGAGGCTGCGCTGCGGGTGGGCGGGGAGAGGGGCGGGGCAAGGGGCGGCCCCAACTCTTGCGTACTGCGCGTGCGCCAAGGTTGGTGCACGCACAGTCGCATCCTAAAGAGGATGCGTCTGTGCGTGCGCCAAGGTTGACGCAGGCGCAGTTGGCAGAGGCGCCTTGGCAGAGGAGGAGTCATGTCCTGAGCAGGATGCAACTGCGCTTGCGTCAATCTTGACGCAGGCAGAGTTGCATCCTCTTCAGGATGCGACTGTGCCTGCGTCAAGGTTGATGCAAGCACAGTGGTGAGCTCCCGGGCGAACCGGTTTGCCCAGGTTTTGACCCACTGCTAGCAAGTGGATCGCTAGCAGCGGGCCAAAATTAACAACCGGTTTGGGCGATCCGGCCCGAACCAGCCTGGGTCCACCACTGTGCTGCACCCGTCTGAAGTACAGCAGAGGTTTTGTTTACAGATGGGATGGGGACATCAAGAAGATGTCAAATGAGATTAGGATTTGACACACACACATACAGTGGGTAGAACCTCCATTTTTTTTAGTGGAGCCATGTTTGACTTGTTTATTGAAAAGGCTGGGACTTCAGTCAGAGTCCTGAAAACACAGTAAATGAGTCCCCATTACTGTACATTAAGACTGAGCACAAGTCTTACGAAAGCGGGGTGTTAGCAAGACTAGATTTAAATTTAATCTCAGTAGTGCACCCCATTGTTTAACTCTTCCAACCGCTTTCAATTATAAACACATTTCAAATTTTGTTGACTTGTTTTCTTCTTTTGTACAGTTTCATCTAGCCTTCCATGATGTTCATCAAGGTTATTGTTTATTTTTCTATTACAATGGTGCCACACATAACAAATTTAATTCGTTCTGGAGGCATGTTTGTTATATGAAACATTCTTTACGTGAAGCGGATTTTCCCATAGGAAATAATGGAAACTCAGACGATTGGTTCCACAACCCCAAAAATATTCATATAAAAATATTAACTGGATGTAAAAATGATGACAGAACACTGGGACTGAATTCAAAACATGCATTCAATGTGCATGATCTTATGAAGTCTACTTAGGCTGCAGTCCTAAAGGCACTTTCCTGGGAGTAAGACCCATTTAACACAATGGGGCTTACTTCTGGGTAGACATGGTTAGGAGGCTGCAATCCAAGATACCTTCAAAGTGTCTCCCCACTTTCTCCTTCTCTCCATCCTGAGCCTCTCTCCTCTGCTCCCTTCTGGCTAGCCCTGAGCTGCTTCCCTCTTCTCCACTGCTCTTCTCTCCCTCTGCCCAGTGGACACCCAGCCACAAGATGAACAGCAATGGAAGTGCTGCTTTCACTATGTGCAGGTGTGCTAGGCAGCCCTGACGCTTTTTAAACAGGCTGCCGGCCAGTGTGTCTGCCCCAACTGCCAACGAATGTGTTCTTTACGTGAAGCAGAATCCTAGAGAAATTTTTGTTTGTTACGTGAAACATACTTTACGTGAGGCGTTCTTTATGTGAGGCGCCACTGTATTTCTGTTTATTTAGGGTACACTTGCCCTCTTTTCCCCTTCCCCTGCACTACTCTGCCCTCTCCTTGCCTCTTTCTGTCCACATCAACAACTCTCCTTATTGGTTGGCCTGCTTTACTCCTCTGCTTCAAGTGGCCCTACTGCATCACATCCTTCCCCAATTTCTTCCCAATTGCCATTTATGAGAACTGGAAACCATGTTCCACTGGCAGTGGTGGCAATTCATGTTAATACTGAGTCTATCTTTTGATTGAGAATCTGCATGGCAAGACTATCTGCATTACAAATTATAAATGGATATATTATCCCAGTGTACGAAGCTAACATTTTTTTATAATGTAACAGTCTCATTGTTGGTCTGGAAGTCTGTGTGATTCTGTTTCCCAGGCTTTCAAAAGAAAAAAAAATCAGGGTATATGAGTAACATCAGCACTGAATTCGAAGAAGTTGTGTATAGGGGAGGAGAAGGGGTTGGAAAGAAGGCAGATGTTTGTTCACATGCATCATTAATAAACAGCCTGAATCCAAATAAAGTCAGCATCATTATCACACAATATTTTTCTCATTAGTTCCAGTGACAGTGGCAATGGGACTGACACTTCATTTTGAAAAAAAAAGAAGTTTAGAGAAAGAAGGTCACGTCCACTGGAACATCTGCTGCTGATATCTCCCAAATGTAGCCTGAAAAGCACAATTTATCAATTTCTTATCAACCATTTCTGTAAAATTTTCATCTCTCTGGATGCTGGATCATCAGTGTTCAGAAGATATGGATGTGCTCAGCATACCCCTCAGAAGCATGGTGGAATGGTTTGCAGATCACCCGGTCCCCTGCCCACTTGGCCCAAATCTGGCATGAATCTGGGCAGTCTGATGGTCAGGGAGTGGAAGGAGATCTGAAAGGAGAATCATCTTCACCCTCTTTAATATTAGGCTGTTTGATTCACCCTTGAAGCAGAGCACCATTACTATGTGCCTGTTCCAACTCATAAAAGAGAGAGAGAGAGAGAGAGAGAGAGAGAGAGAACATCCTCTTCTATCTTATATGAAGCCTCCATTTTTGAGCATTAATGAATATGCTCCAGTTCCGTACATGACATTTGTGCCAGCACTAAGCCTGAGCTGTGTAGACATGGGTGAAGAATCAGCTTTGAAAGAATCAAAGGCTTCATCTTTTGAAAACAAGGTTTTATCTCTTTTGGATGTGTGGCTGTGACTAGAAGTTTTAACATGTGTGACAATGCCTGATGGAATTGCCAGACAGGTAGTTGAATGAAATCTCCGATGGTTTAACTGGTACAACAAGAATGCCATTCACAAGGTGACTTGAGGGGCAAACCGATCTCTCTTGATATTACCTCCCTGCTGCCAATCTGTAATAGAGAGCATCACCCCTGAGACCTGCCAATTACATACTTAGTGACAAGCAAACTCTGCAAGAATAAGAGATTAGGATCCCAAAGACATGATGCTGGAATCATGCAAACAATTTGGTTTAGCATCTGGTTATATTTGCATCTGACTGGGCATCCAAGTAAATGTTCAGCTTACCTTTGTACATACCTCTCTCTCTGTGTGTGTGTGTGTGTGTGTGTGTGTGTGTGTGTGTGAGAGAGAGAGAGAGAGAGAGAGAGAGAGAGAGAGAGAGAGCGCTAGCTGCTGGATTCTGTGTTGCCTAAGTGGCAACATTTCAGAAGTATACAAAAAAAATATTTCAGAAGATGTATACAACATAAAACAATTTCTTTTGGAAACTTAGGTACCAATCTTGAGCCAGAGCAGTGCCAGTGGCTACCTACCTACCTACCTACCTACCTACCTACCTATCTATCTATCTATCTATCTATCTATCTATCTATCTATCTATCACAAAGGTGCCATAAGGAATTCCTGCACCAGCACAAAAGACGATGGCAGTCCTGAGGCTCAAGCCAGTTGGTGCTGATCCTTAACACTGAGAAGACAATGATGAAGCATGGCCAGCCATAAATGGCCAGCCAGTGGGTGGAGAGATCTTTTGGGCAGTGAAGAAATGCAGGGATGGGGCAGAATAGGGTAGAAGATGGTGGACTAGAGAGAAGACCAAACTTGGGAGGGCAGCAGATGGTGACAGAATCTGCCACCAAATCTTGTGCCGCCTCCTGATGTAACGTTCTATTAATTCAAGAAGTTACTTGAGTAATTCAAGGAGACACTGAAGAAAAGTCTCCAGCAGGAAGACTGATGGCTTCTCAAGCTCCACAGGTTGGCCACCATTTTGGTGCCACTAGAGTTTAAAACAACCCCAGGGCTTAGGAGTGGACTGCCTACTGCCTCTGCACTTATATATTTATCGGTAGCTACTTATTAGCTGGCCTGAGTGGTGGGTGGTGTTTCCCATAGGAAAAGGGTTCTTCTGTTAATTACTCTGTTTGCTTAAAATCCCTGACCTCTTTCCACTCATTTGAAATTGTTGGAATTATTGGGGGAGAGATGGAATCCTTTACTGTTCATGTGTCACCCTTTGACTGCTGATTTTTTTGCATTTTAGATTGTGAGCCCTTTTGGGACAGGACCCCATTAGCTGTTAAAAGCAGGCCTCCATCAGTCTTGAAAGACTATGGTATCGTGCTCGGCGCTGCATATGCTGCATGTGAAGCACGAAAGCCTGGGTTGGATTGTTATGGAGGATAGGCTGTTACCCAAGCAGCAAATCCCCCCTCTCCACGCCACTGGATTAGTCCAATGGAAAAGCAGACCCAATATGATTGGATCCAGCTGGCATTGCAGAGCTGGGCTAAGGACAGGAGCTCACCCTGTCTTGCGGGGCCGACCTGGGTCTCAAACCCTGGTCTGCTGGTTCACAGGCACAGCGTCTTAACAGCTTGCGCCACCCACAGCCCTTATTAGCTGTTAATTAGCTATTAATTTTTTATTTTCTTGTAAACCGCTTTGTGAACTGTTCAGTTGAAAAGCGGTATATAAATACTGTAGATAGATAGATTCAAAGTCTGGATCAGCAAATGAAAAGTAAAATGTTTTTGCTGAAAGGAGGTGGATCAGGTATCTTCCTTCATCCATTTTTTTGTCAATGTCGAAATACCAGAATTCTGCCAAATTTTCTCCCTTAAATTTTTGTGTCATCACTGCTCAACTGAATTTGCCATACAGTAAATGTTTCTTTCCAAATATGTGGATCCTGTGATTATTCTTCAATGAATTGTTCCATTGCCATTTAGAATTTGCTATGTGTTGATGTTTGATGGTTGATTTCAGCATAAGATAGTTGAATCCTCAGAAATGCAGAATCTTACCATCTTTGATAGCTGATGAAGCTTATATTTTGTAACAGCAGCTCAGCTTCTGACAGCAGCAATCAACATCTGACAGTATTAAACACTCAACATTTGACAGCACCTGACAGCATCTGACAGTGTCTGGGAGCTGACTTGTAAGACAATTTAGATAATATTACACTAAAGTCATTTAATCAGGAAATATAACTTTGCGAAACATTTTTTTAAAAACACAATTGATTCATATTGAAATTTAGCATTAAATTCTAATTTTAAACAGTGAATTTTAATGTTGAATTTGTATCAAAATCTGATGATGTTTCAAATTTTGTTTTAAAATTTTCAGCCAAACATTTGATTTGCTTCACTTGCTTCACTTTAGCCTGGTTCTGTGCATGCACCAACCTTGGCACATGCACAGTGCACTTCTGAAGCTGGCTGGCATGTGTGCTCACGGAGCAGTTTGATTGTTCTGCTCTGAGGAGGACCAGCCTGCCCCTCCTTGGAGTGATGGAGTATGAGTGCTCCGCTCCAACTGTGCATGCCGAGAAACTCTGGACATGCACCAGAGGCTCAGAGCACTCAGAGCACTTTGAGTTTCCAGGCATGCACAGTCGGAGTGGAGTGCTGAGACTGCTCTTCTCCAAGAAGGGGAAGGCTGCTCCTTTGAGTGGAACAGTCTAAGACTACAATCAGAGTAACTACGGGACCTTTTACACCAATGTAGTCACATTGCCACCTATGAGAAACCTATAGGAAATGTATAGAGCAGTCCAGAGTAAGTGCCTCTTATGTCTTCCCGTAGTTACTCTGGATTGTAGGGTAAGTCTAGGGCCACTGGAGGAGTGTCAAACTTCTTTAGCGCTTCACCCCCAGGGGTGCGTCACCTGGTGTGGTCCGCACCAAATGCAGCACCTCCATTGGTTTAAATTTAATCATGGAATTTTTGAATAATACCATTATGTTAAACATCATTTGATGCTTGATTTCATGCAGAATGCAATGAAACAAACCATGTTCAAATATCTTTATTCAATCAAAAGGTATAGCCAAAGATCCAGTGGGGGAGAGGCGATGGAGCATCACCATAACCATTCCTCAGAGCATTGCTCTGCCTGCTGCATGAGAAGAGGTCCATCATAGCTTGCCTCTCACTGCTGGCCTCCCACAGGGTGGCATGAACACTACTTACACCAGTGTATGTTATAGCACATCTATTTTCCTTATGAAGCACTGAGGCTAACCAGCATTCTCTTATTTCCTTTCTGCTGCTTAGCGCATCTGGATCATGGCTGAGCTGGGCATTGTTTTCTGCTCAGAAGCATTTGTAACTTTTCCAGTTTCAGTAGCATCCATGGTTGATGAATAACATCAGGGTCATGTTCAGTTTGCCTAAGTTGTGTCATTCTTGGCTGCACTGATTTGGGTCAGTTTTACAGCAACAGGGTAACTTGATGGATTGTGCCCTCAAGTCACAGTAAATCCATTTGGAAAGATTTGGATTAAATTAGCACAGCTGTACAATAATATTTTTTTGGCATGCAGTGGCAGAAATTTGAATTGAATAATATGAGTTTAAGCTGAGATCAAAATCAAAGAGTGCTTGTGTGCACACTTACATGCATGTACATGCATGTGATGTCTTTTAGGCTTTCCAATGGACTATCATATTATCCAGAATTTTAGACTTCATAAAATAGAGTAATTGTCAAGGTACATACTCTATATGTTCAATATTAGATAGTGCTCTATGTTGATATAAATATCTTTCTTTTGTCAAGGTAATTGGTGATAACACCAGCCACCAACGACTTTGATTTTACATTATGGGCAAAATCCAGAGCAGTTACGGGTCCACGCAGTTACGTCACCCTCCAGTGTTATCTTATGGAAAGTCACCTTAACTGCTCCGGAGCAAAGGGCTTAATTTGACTTTAGGATATGGGCCTATGTCACCAGAAGGTTAACTCCAAATAGTAGTGTCAACTGCGAGAGAGACCCAATTTAATCGCAGCACTTTTACTTTATATCCCAGAATATTTAGGAACCAAGGGGAAATAGAAAAATTGGTGAACAGCTGTTTTGGTGAAGCACATGTTGCAAACGCTTGTCAGGCAGCCTGCAATAACAAACTTTCTCTGCCTCACTGTGTTCTCCAGAGAGTTACAATCAAGAAAAGCTAAGCTGCAGTCAATGAAAAATTAAAACTTGAAACTGCTGTGTCTCCAGGTCTAACTCCTGCAAACAACCTCTCCTGTCTCTGATCATGATCATCACAATGAGTTAAACAGGTGGTCTGTGCCAGGGAACCCCTGCAAAACCCATGCAGCAGCCATGACCGGTGCGCCACCGTAAAAAACCAAAGCCCGGCCACATGCATGCACTTGGGCTAAGATGTTCACTGTGGCTCTCCTGGGAGCAGTACTTGACAATCCTAACTGTGCCTTTGGCTTGATCCGGTCTTGGGCCAGGACTAGTCTCCCACATGTTGACTGGAAGACGGCTGTCACTGATGTGTCATCAGAATGGAGTCTCTTGTGGGGAGGTCAACACAGACAGGCACTGGGACTCTGCAGGAGGACATCGAGGAGTCACCATCAGTAAATTCCCTGCTGAGTGGGAGGGAGGTGTTCTGGAGATGTTGGAGCACAGAAGGAAGACACTGCAGGGTGGACAGTTAGAGGGTGGGTGGGTTAAGCCTCGGAAGAGTCAGCAAAGGAGGGCATCATCGCATCCTATCTCCCCACACCTGAAACCCCTACACAGTGGTATTCAGATCTTCACTGTTCTTGAACTGGTCCTATAGCAGCTGCCATGGTTTGACACAGGATAAAGGAATAAATGTTCCCATACCTTGATGGCCCCACATCACCTCCCTGAGCCCTCAGGATACAATAGCATGTGTAACCCTGTGAGGATTGTTCACCCTATGCAAACACTCCAATGACCCATTTGGGTATCTCAATGGATTAGGATTGCATCTTTGCTTTATTATTCTTAGATGTCTGGAGAGCGAAAAACAAATTTCAACAAAGACTTATTTAAGGAAAAAAAGCATTTTAAAGTGGATAGTTGTATTTTAAGCTTCTTCTCCTATCAACAACTGACTATACCACTGAGACCATTTCGCACAGATGGTCTGTAGCAATGAGGTAATTCAGGCTTCACTTTATTATTCATAAAGCAACATCAGGAACAATGAACGTGGTCTTCATCTTGACTCAATCTTATTGAAACACATATTTATAAAATCCTACTTTATCTCCCCCCCCCCCACATGTGTAAGGGTGATAAGCACTCCAGAATAAACTCAGAGAAGGCTCTTGTGGTGTACTTTCAACTCTCAAGAGAGATATTTAATCAAAATAGCTCTGCCCTTAAGTGCACAAATAGAGGAGAGTAGCAAAAAAAAACTTTAAACAAAGATTCCCAGATAAATGGGGAACTGGGTATTTCTATTTCGAAAGTTATTTAAGGCAACTTTGATGTGTGGTCTGTCAATGTGAAAAGGTTTCAGCAGTGATTTTCAACCACTGTGCCACGGTATGTTGGTGTGCTGAAAATGATCATTAGGTGTCCTGCGGAAATTTTGGGGTGAAGGTCATTCATTAGAGTCTGTCTGTCTGTCTGTCTGTCTGTCTGAGAATGCCAATGTCCCATGTGATGGGGGACTTGGCCTCCACTAAAAGAGACCCAAATTGTACAGTGGCATAGCTAAACTGGGACTAGCCATCCCACCCATGTAGTGGCAATGTCCACCAGTGGAGCAACCACATGAAATTGATATTTTCACATTAAACACCATGAAATTGGCCTTCCTGTCCACCTTTGTTCCCAGAGTTGACATGTCTTTAAATAGGGTCATTTATGGGGCCAGGGACACACATGAAAGGGGAAAGGGTTTATAGCACAGGCATGTGATTATTGTGCAGGCACGGAGTAACAGCACACATATGCACATGGGAAAGGTGGTTACAACTCAGGGACGCGCCAACCCAGTCTCTCATCACTCTTCTGTCACTCTGTCATTCTTCTGGACCAGTAGGCTCAGCTACAGTACTGGATCTGTGTGGGTTCAGGTGGGTCCTAATGCAGTGTCATTTTAAAAAAAATGATCTCAGTCAGGATGATCATATATAATGGAGGACAGAGTGCCTCTACCTTTAAGCTTTGCATAAAAGAGGGAATGTAGGTAGGTGTTGCTTTTTAAACCGTTCTATGATGAGCTAAACCTGCCTCAATTCCCTCTTCTAGGCAATAGTTAAAGGTAGAGGCACTCTGTTCTCCATTTTATATGGTCACCCTGGTCTCAGTGCGAAAACATTTTGGAACCACTATTTTTAAGATGTAATAAAATTTCATCTCCAACTCCCAAATTCCTGCTTTGAACGTGACATTTGGCAGTCAATATTAATATTAATATTAATATTAATATTAACAATATTAGTCAATATTAACAGACAATGTTAGCAATAATTTCAGATTATTTGGAATATTTCCCAGTAAAGGAATTTGTCATTTGCTGCATAATTTGGAATTTATATGATTATTCATATAATTTCAGATTATTTCAGATTATATAATTATAATTATAATTATATTATTATTATAATTATATATATATTATATAATTATATATATATTATATTATTATAATTATAATTTCAGATTATAATTTCAATAATTTCAGATTATTTGGAATATTTCCAAGTAATGGAATTTGTCATTTGCTGCATAATTTGGAATTTATTTAAAATAATGGAATTTGTCATTTGCTGCATAATAAGGGTAGGTAGTTTCAAATTTTTGGGCACCTACATTTCAGCGGACCTCACATGGAATATAAATATGAACATGCTGGTAAAGAAGGCACAAAAGAGGCTGTTCTTCCTGAGGATGCTTAGGAAGATGAACTTCTCTCAGCATCTACGTCTGTCTTATTACCGCAGCACCATTGAGAGTGTCCTTACATACAGGATTTTGGTATGGTATAGGAGCAGCTCTGTTGCTGACAAAAAAACTCTACAGAGGGTAATCAAAACCGCACAGAACATTATTGGGCTCCAGCCACCAACCCTGGATGACATTTTTGAATCCCGTTGTTTGAAGAAGCTACAAAATATTCTCCACGACTCTTCCCATCCTGCTCACAATTTTTTTGAACTGTTGCCTTCTGGGAGAAGATATAGAACATTTAAATCTCGGACTACACGCTTTATGAATAGCTTTTACCCTAAAGCCATATCTGCACTCAATAGTAATTTTAAGGACTATCATGAGTGAACAGTTGAATGCTATTACTTGGTATGGTGTGCAGTTGTTGTGTGTTTAAAGAGGGTCTGGGTGGGGGGTGTTGTGGGGGGGTTCTCGGGGCTGGTCTCTGGATGTCTTATGAATTTCGTTGTATGTCTATACAATGACAATAAATTATTATTATTATTATTATTATTATTATTATTATTATTATTATTATTAATTAGGGAGGGTGAAACTCCTGTGCTTATTTAAATAATCATTTTTTTTTTGGTGGATATTCAGTGTATTTTGTAAAGGATACCCGAAAACAAACAAAACACTGATGGAAATCTCTGCAGGTTTCACATTACATTTGTCTTGACTTTGATGATTCTATTAGGATGACCTTCTCTTTGTTTTACTTGTAATTTCTGGTGGAACTGAATGTTTCCTTATGGACCCACCGGAGCCAACCATATGGCCTGAGTTCTTCCTACTTCCCAAGACGCTGCTTATGTAATCATCTTTGCAAATTACAACCTCTTTGTAAATATACCAAACTCGTGTATTTTATTGAAGAAACAAAGAATTTTCAGATGGGAATGTAGATTTAATCAGGGGGGATTTTGGCTTATTTGTTTTTGTTTTTGTTTCTTGTTTCTTTTGTGTTTGGCGGTCTCATCACCATGCACCTGGCAACACTTAAATATGCTGTCAGGTTTGCTGAATACATGCTAAGTTGTTTCATAAGAATCCACCTGTAAAAATCTGTGCTGGAAGAAAGTCCTGGTAAAGTGCAAATTTGTACTCCATTCATGCAATTGTGGGTTGGCTGAATTCAGCTTTTGCTCAAGCAGAGAGTGGGGGAAGAATTCAAATAACAGATTTCCCCATATGGTCATGATTTTCCAGCAGGTGTAGAATAGGGTTCCAATCCTAACCTGGAGACCAGATCCAGGGTTTGGAATAACACTTACCCCACAATCCAGAGTAACTACGGGAGCACGTAAGAGACTTTCCATGCACCCATAGTTACTGCCTGACCTAGTGAAAACCTATGGCAAATTCATATTGGAATCCAGAGTAAATTGTTCTTACACCGGAGCAAGGACTCCCCGTAGTTACTCTGGATTTTGCCATAATCCTTGTCTCTAATCTCTGTAGAAGTCCTGTGGCAGAAACGGTAACCTGCAATCCAAATGGGAAACATATTTTTGGTTCATAACAATCATGAGTTATGAATATTAGACCCATATATCACCTATAGATTGTTGTGATGTCTTCTGTTCAGAGCATCACTGAAGCAGTGCAATCAGTTTTCTCTCCTGCTGGTTCACATCAATATGAACTGGCAGGGTGAGATTTGGAGTATGGCATCACCGGTAAGTGGGCGATGCTCAGCTTGATTTCTCTGAGGAGGTGGTGAAGATTCTTATCTAGTGCATTGACTGAACTGGGACATTCACATCTAGTTTGTCCTTATAAATGCTAAGTAACACTTGGGCCTTTTTAAAACGACAGAGAATGTCATTAGAGAATTAACTATCCAATCCTATTGGGCTGTCCCAGAAGCAGAAAAAGCATTCCGCCACTTCTAAGTGACTCATGCTACTACGCATAAAAAATATTCTGACAGTGCAAGGAGTAGGTTCCCTTTCCCCATGGTATGGTGGAATCAGTCCTAAAACTTGTGCTGGATACAGCACGGGCTAAGCCAGCCTGCCTGTTCCAGTGCAAGTTAGGATTGCAATGCCTAATTTTCTGCATCAAGATGGTCCATGAGTCAGGATCCTGCAGAAGCATATTATGCATCGCATCTTTTCACAGTGCTATTCAAACTGTGGGTCAGGACCCAGTAGCTGAATCACAAAACTGGTTGAATCACAAACCACTTTCCAGTGAGTCCCATTTTTAATATATAAAACCTGGTGCTACCATGGCAAATATCTGCATTTAGGAAATTATTACTGATTTATTATCTTAAGTGGCTACTCCACATATAATTTTAACAATGATAATAAATGAGACATAGGGCACAATCCAGAGTAACTATGGGGAATCCTTGCCCTGGTGTAAGAACAATTTACTCTGGATTATAATATGAATTTCCCATAGGTTTTCACCAGGTGAGGCCGTAAGTACGTCAACGTAAATGTCTCTTTCGTGCTCCTGTAGTTACTCTGGATTGTAGGGATAGTGCTAGTTTGAGAACCACTGATCTAGGACTTCTCTGTCAATTGCACTTTTTTTCTCGCTGGAACAAAATCTTTCTGCTCAGTAATGCTAACTATGATGGCAGCATTTTGTTTATAAAAGCAGTGCAGGTCTGATTTTGTTTATGTCCTTCAAGCTATCAAATTACATAAATAACTAATCCTAAACTCTTAAGTATTCTAGTCTCCAATTTTATCTTTCTGATAGTAATTGACGCATACGTTTACCGTTCACACTTATCTACACAAGCTTTATTTTGAGCTCCAGCAAGCTTTATGGTATTGAGCCCAGGCATAAACATTTTGCAAGGTTAATTTAAAAACTCAGCATGCTATTTTTGTTTTTTCCAGATTTACATTCTTTGCATGATCCCAGGCGGCCTTCCATAAATTTCTAACAGAACAACTTCAAGACTCTCCCCTTAAAAAACTCCTGCCAAAAAAGATGACAGTTCTGCTCAGTCTGAGTATTAAAAAAGGATCCTTGCTTTACCAAAGGCTGCAATTCTATTCACACTTACCCAAGAGTAGGCCCCATTGATTAGCATTAATAAAAGCATATAGTAGCCTGTTAAAAATACAGATCTGTAATATTTCCCAAATACAGTCACAAACTGCAGTATAATCAAGTCTAATACATTAAAAATAAAATACACATTGCAATTAATGAGGACCCACCAGAAATTGGCTTGCAACCCCTCTAGCGTGTCCCTACCCACAGTTTGAGAAGCCAGGGTCCCTCCCCTCCTATAAAGTAGGAGAGATCAATTTAAAAGCTTTTTAAACCTGTATATTTTTCTTGTCTAGGCCTCTTGCTATCAGTCCTGTTGTACAGTCATATTAGTGGCCTCGATTGTGCTGTCTTGCTTTGCTTTCAGCATCACACATGTTTTTTCCTGGATGTTTCTTTTTTTCTTTTAAAAAGAAAAAGGATATCAGGCAAGAATTCTCATATGCACCACATCACTTGACTTGCAGATGTGATCTTGCACATATGGACTGATCCTAACTACATCAGAGTTATAACTAAAAAGCTGATAGAGGTGTGCGAGTCTTGCTCTATGATGGTTTTTCCTATTTGAACCTGCATGCTGAGGAGAACTGCACAAGCACTCATTACCAGTCCCAGAACATAGATGCATTATTAAGATTGCTGTCAAACAGCAGCCGCAATGTATGAAAATGTTTCCATGAGCAGTATAATCAGCCAGAAATGATGAAAACATCATCACAGAAAATATGGCCCAGCAAGAGAGCAATCTGACATCGCTGACAAGCCAGCAGAATCAAACACATCCCTGTCCCCAGCAAGGCTGGCTCACAGACAGATAAGAGCCGAACATCAGCAGAGTAACCTCCTCCAGCCTCTCTTGAGGGATATCATTGTCTTGTGGATAACAAGGACGCTACTTGTAGACTCCACGCATGGAGATGTGAACACACAGTATTTGTCGGCACGCTCAAGAAGAAGAAAAGAACAAAGAGTGACAGCTCAACAGGATGATGTACTGGCAGTACAGAGGGTGTTCGGCGAAGTGTAACCGATTATACACACCCCTGGACTGGAGGCGCGCAAGAAAAGAAATTGACACATTAATAAAATGACAGAAGTAACACATTGATTTTTGCAAAAGTGCATCACTCAATATACTCCAAATCCCATCTGACGGAAGGACAACAGAAGATGTCAAAGGAAAATGCGATGTGCCCCATGGTGATTACATTACAGACATTGTGAACCATGGGCAGGAGCAGACTGGGAAATTATCAAAAAGGTGGTGTGTCGCTAGCGCTGTTAACGGTATAATCAAAAGATTTTCCCTATGGAATCCACAGATTCTTTCAACACTTCCACATCATTGTGACGTGGTTGGAAGTTGTTCAAGACTCCGACAATACATGTGTGCATGTGGTCCAGGAAAGGATAAATAGAATGAAAACAGGTTAGAAGAAATGGATATTGTATTAGATTCTTTAAAAATTATCAATTGGCCTTGCTCTAGGCCAATTCTCCTTTAGACATTCAGATTTTCAGGGCACATCATGTGTAATTGGACAACTGATAAGGCACACTATTCTGATAACAGGAGTCTCATGTCCGCATTGATCCTCTCCTAAGCTTCCACTGTAACCTACAGACCATTTATGGAACACATCAGCTGAAAATTGCTGGTGCAGCTTCTTTGTTTCCAAGTCTCAAGGGCTTCCAAGTGTTTGGGACCCTTAAAATTCACTCTTTGAACAACCCTATCATTTTTCCCCCAGGACTTATGGCCCAATCCTAAGGAGGATTAGTAAGCCCCATTATGTTCAGTGGGGCTTGCTCTCAGGAAAGTGTGCATAGATTTGCAGCCTAAACATTAACAAGTCAGACTGAAACTAAACCAGATAAATGCTACATTTTTGTGCAATTTGCATAGCTGTTCAGCAGGAAGGTTCTTTCTCATTGAGCGTACTTTTGTGCATGTACCTACAAAGATTGAATGCTGCTTTGTAAATACATATACAGAATCTCATTGTGTATTCTGAGCCTGAGAAAGAGCTTTCAGATGAAAAAAAGATCCTTGATTCATAATACATCTGAATATTTCAAGCTGGCTAAATTCATATTATGAACAAGGTAATTAGACATTTTCTCACTAATTGCAGCGCTGGCGGAACTGACTGTCCTTCTTTTCCGGAATTGATTACATTACTCAGTCACTTGCATCACCCCTTCTTCCTGAGCATTTCACCTATCTGAAGCAGCAAAATAAGATACATAGGGAGGGCCCCTCCATCCACTTGAGATCAACAACCACCAGCAGTGTCTAGGTAGTCTTCTATTTCAGACCACTATTCTACTTATCGCAGCAATCAACATGAGGTCATGCCATCTGTTGCAATGACAGTGACAGCTGTAAAACAGTCAGCACCTGTCACAGAAGGTGCTTTGACATCTGCAACTTAGCACACCTGCACCTTTCCACCAGCAGCAATGTGTCTCCCATCATGATTACAGGTAAGAAATTGGGGGAGATGAGAGAAATGGTGGGAGAGCAGAACCATGCAGGGAGAGGCGAAATTGGGTGAAGAGAGGGCACAGAGGGTGGGAAATGGGCCAGATTAGTGTCTGGGAGTAGTGGTATAGTTGCTATTAATGCTACCCTCTTTCCAGGCTGATCCATGGAAAGATATGCACAAGAAAAATAGCTGTTGTAGGCCTCAGCAGATCCCATACTGTGAGGCTTGTCTCTGGCTAAGAGAATGATAAGGGAATAATAGCCTCTGAAACAACAACACTCCCTCTCTCTAAAATGCATTAGTCACAATTTTAGCATGACTGCATTGATGGGTGGGGAAAGGATAGAATTGGCCCTTAGCTACAGGAACTATTTTCTGAGTAGATGAAGCAATTTCAAAACCCTCTCTCCCCCATTTCTCTCACTACATGTACCCCAAGAGGAGAAATCCAAGGACTCATAGGACAGAAAAGATCATTTTCCCAAATGACTCATTGGCAGCCACTGAAATGGGTACCATTTGACAATGGTTCATCTTGGTTTTTCCTGGTTCTCCTAATTTTCCTTTCCTTTAGGTGTCTGGTCTTTACTTTTAGATAGTATGCCTGTGGTCAAAACCCATCACATTTCTATTCTTTTTACAATGTCTAGCAATCAAAATATTTTACTACTACTACTACTACTACTACTACTACTACTACTACTACTACTACTACTACTACAGATTGCCAAGGGAGGTGGAGGACTCTCCCGCACTTGGGATCTTCAAGCAGAGGCTCAACAAGCACCTGTCGGGGATGCTCTAGGAGGATTTCCTGCTGCAGGCAGGGGGTTGGACTAGATGACCTACTAGGTACCTTCCAACTCTATGATTCTACTACTACTACTACTACTACTACCACCACCACCACTACCACTACCACTACCACTACTACTGGGATGTGATGCTAGTTCGCCTCCTCGTGGTTTACCCCAAATAGCACAAAAGTGCGAACTAAATGACTAGCAACAATTGGCAACCAGACTACACTGAAGAATTGGCAGTTGGCGACAGTTGGCAGCCAGACATCAGTGTGGAATTCCTGGCTCTCAAAATACATGGCAATGGAATATCGACTTCTGATTTACCATAAGTCCATGAAGTTGCCATACGCTAAATAAATAAATAAATTACGACTGATGATGATGACGACAACGATGGATACAAAAATTTGTTTCAGTGTCATTTTGGTTGAAAACACATGCTTTCAACCAGCTAGTGTTTATCTCTAATAGTCAAATGATTGACAAGAGGCGCCTAGTAGAAGCTTCATTGCAAGTAACCTGGTATTAAACTGTTAGAAAAAAACTGGACAAATGTTTTCCTTTGGTAACTGAGATCCCCAGTTAGTTTAACATCCTTGGAAGTAACGAAAAAAGAAGTATAGAATGGAACAACCCTGAAAACTGGTCCGATCAATGCAAAGTGTAGGCCAATGCCAGTTATCATCTAGGGACAAAGGCATCTGCATAAAAAAAGTCTCAAACCTCCTTCATGGGCAAAGCTATTGTCTTTCATCAGACTCAGTGGGGCTGGCCTCTTGTGTTCAAAGCTTATATACTTTCTCCTACTTAATATTTTGCAATTGATTCAGGTTTTTATTGGATTTCTTCCTTTGCCAACAAGAAGGTGTGGATTAGACAGGGGTCTTTTGAGTCAGCTTATGCCCAGAGCAGCCAATCTACACTTTTAGCAGTTCAGCAGCTATTTAATTTTAATTGCTCCCCAAGCATAGGCCAATTCGAGATAGCAAAAATGGAGCAAGCCGTGTTCACAGAGCCTTTGAAGTTTGGAGAACCTGCATTGACATTGCCTCAGGCACCCATCCTTGCATTTATGTGGGGCAGGGGAAGGAATGGTGAGCGGCTGAACACCTCAGCAGTGTGTCTACAATAGCAAATTTACAGGGAAATATCTTGTCGACTGCAAGGAAGGCTAGTCCTGAGGACTGGACTGCATGTTACGGATCTTAAACAGGTGTAATGCTAGATGTAATAGAGACGTTAAAGGAAGCCATGCAAACACATTTGATGGGGAGAGGTATCGCATCCCATTACACAAGGCTTTCATCCAACTGGAGGGGGAATTAAACTATTATGTCTATGGATATAGCCTTGAGTGAAGGCAATAAGGACCTCTCTAATACACAAGAAAGTTTGATGGAGGAAGCAAAAGGTTGTTTTATCACAAAGAAATGTCAAGAACCATTTTCCTCCCCTATGCTCCCTATAGCTAAAAGCAAACAGTCAGGTTTCTTCAAAATTGCTGTCCTGAGGAACACCAACTGAGTCAATGCTTGCAAAGAACTTGAATTAAAATCAGTATTTCATCCCAATCAAATCATAGATGGAGATTTTGGGAGGGTCCTCATGAGGTTAAATATCCAGGGATGTTGAGGAGAAGCAAAACTGTGTGCCTAAGATCAGACTGGTAGAATTTATAAGGGGAATTCTTCACCTTATTTCAAGGAAGAGGCAAAAAGAAAAGAAGAAAAGCAGTTTGTAAAAGTGTTTTGTACATCTATATGTGCAATCCTAGGAAATTTAGGCCTGTCTAAGTCACCTGGCCTATCTTTCCATAATGGTGTGGGGAGATTGGTTTATGCCTGTGCATTGGCTTAACCCCCACAGGAATGGGGTAGAAGTGTCTTGCACTTTTGTAACACATCCAGGTCAGCACAGGACCTATGCTGGGGCTTAGGCCAGCCTGAGTAAAAGGTTAGGATTGCAGCCTAAATCTCTCAGGAAAATACTTTAAAATGGTAAAAAAAGAATTCTTACCTTATATGTTTCTCCCATTTGATGGGAATCATCAAATAGGAGAAACAATGGGAAAAATTAGGAGAATAGGAGAAACAATCATCAAATAGAATCGAATAGTTTGATGATTCCCATCAAATATGAGAAACATTTACAGTTAGAATTCTTTTTATACAGCCATAATTCTTTGTGGTTGGAATTCTTCAGTTAGAATTCTTTTAAGGGCAGAAGCCTGCTCTTACCCCATGTTGTACATCTTTTGTACATCTTTTACCCCATGTTGTACATCTTTTGTACAGCTGCCTAATGGGGCTGATTAGATTTACACCACTGATATAGATGGCCTAGATCCAAGCAGGCCACTGTAAAGCTGCGCTACATGGGAGGTGTGTAGGATCCAGCCCAAGTGCCAAATCCTGGCACCACCTCCTCCTGGGAATGCTCTGCCTACTGGCCATGCACTACCCACCTCCTCCCCTGTTCTGCCCTCCCCTCACCCTACTCAAACCATGCCAGATTCCCCAGGATGTTGCTAATTTACCCACAGGTATCCTGAGATACCCCAAAGCACCTGTTGAAACTGTTAAGTCAGAAGTAAGGGGCAAGGAGTGTGTGGACTGGGGGTGTAACTGTATGGAGGGTAGGAATAGGTATGGGTAGTTACAGCACCAGTGGTACTCACCAGAATCTCTCTGCCCCTTTTCACTGCACCACCAACAGTGATAAAGTGTATCCACGGTGATGTGAATCCATAGGTGGCTCCAGGGCTTACCAGGTATTAAATCTGAATGCATTTTTGATACAGTTGCTTTGGCTCAACTGGTGAGAGATAGGATTGGGGATACACTTTGAAACAGGTCTTCCCAATGAGTTTAGGAGGTGGTCCACTCCCTGTTGGATGTTGGATAATATGATTCATTAATGATTCCAATAATAATAGGTGCTCTAGGAGTGATTCCATATACCCTACAATCCAGAGTAACTACGGGAGCACGTAAGAGACATTTATGTCAATGTAGTTACTGCACCACCTAGTGAAAACCTATGGGAAATTCATATTGACATCCAGAGTAAATTGTTCTTACGTCAGAGCAAGGACTCCCCGTATTTACTCTGGATTGTGCCCTAAATCTCCAAGAACATCTAAACTTCCCATGGGCCTCCAGAAGATCACAACTGCCAGTTACAAAAAGCAGCACTCCTGGGAACTTCAAACCTATTGACATGATATCTTGTCATGATACCATGGATAGGAACTAAATTACAATAGCTTCATTTCCATTCAAACACCTGGTGACTGTGATATGCAACATAATATTAGCAATAATATGCATATCATAAAACAGTACACATGACTTCTTGGCACACTCAGAATACAGGAATCCCCCACTTATTGGATCGGTTAGGGCCTGGAGCACCGTCCAAAACTGAAAACCATTGCAAAGTGGAACCCAGTCTTTTTTAGTTTATAAATGTAGCTTCCAATGCTTTAGCAGGCCTCCGTCAGTCTTGAAAGACTATGGTATCGTGCTCGGCACTGCATACGCTACATGCAAAGCACGAAAGCCTGGGTAGATTGTTATGGAGGATAGGCTGTTACCCAAGCAGCAAATCCCCCCTCTCCACGCCACTGAATTAGTCCAATGGAAAGGCAGAGCCAATATGATTGGATCCAGCTGCGTCGCAGAGCTGGGCTAAGGACAGGAGCTCACCCTGTCTTGTGGGGCCGACCCGGGAATCAAACCCTGACCTTCTGGTTAACAGGCACAGCGTCTTTACCACTTGCACCACCCATAGCCCACCCAATGTTTTATTAGCTAGCAAATTGCAAATGCCCTTTTTATTTTGCAAATTCCTGCTGCCACACAAAGATTTCTGCAAATGCCCTCAGGAATGGGATTAGACCAGGAGTTATAACATGGGGAAGGGCAATTTTGGCCTTTAACATCAGAAGGAGGTTAAACAGTGGAAGATGCATTGAATGAATGAGTTCTGGGTATAAATGAAATGTGTTGAAAAAGAGGATAATCAGAAAACAAACCATCAGGAAGTATGGGATACCCATACACAATACAAAGGATTGCATATCAGTAAAATATCAGGAACCACAATTTGATGCAGCTGTTAAGAAGAGATGCACAAAAATATTCAGCCATGTAATAATGTACATGTATTAGTCTGATATTTTAAAAATGGAATTCATTACAAATGGAGCTGGTTCTGAGAACAGATTATACCGTGGTGTCTAATTGTTCGACCACCTGCTGTGGCAATGGCAAAAAATATGTGTCAATTTGGTCATTAGTCCATGCACTTATTTCACGCATGAGAATTATCATTTTTAATTTGGCAGCGGTGAACTAACACCCCAGCATGTGTTCCCAACATTCACCTCTAAAGAGTAATAAAAAGAGTTGACTAAGTTGATTAAGACAATAAAACTATCAAGATTGCTTCTGAGCGGACCAAAAAAAATGCTTACCCAAACTCTTTTCCTGTTTGTAATTCTATGTATTTTTGTCCCCATTTTTTCTATTGGTGACAATAATGTGGGCTACTAATTCAAGCAGTAAATTAAAATGTACATAAAATGGTAATGGAGCCAATAAATTTTGGAAATCACCCTTTAGAACTCTAATTATCAAAATATTTCAGTTTAAACTGTAACATGAAGAAGATATTCCATTTATTCACTTAAAATTATTTTGTCCCTGCAGAAAGATTACGGCGTCTGTGAGGAATGCAAATGTAAATAAGTAATTCAAAGAACTTACCAGTGCTTGCAAACTGAGATTTCATTGCAATTTATTTGAAGGCATAATGGGCTCCTCGGTGCCCATGTGAACCATGGCAGGCTGAAAAGGATGGAATCAAGGCATCATGGCATTTGCTGGAAAATTTCTGCTCAGCTACCAAAAAACCCAAATGCATACTTTTCTGTGGGTTTTTTGTCACCAAAATCTCACAAATTATTGAATTCATATTCATATTTTACTAGTAAAAGGTAAAGGTGTCTCCTGAAAGTTATACTGCTAATTGTGACCTAGGCTGCAATCCTAAAGAGATTTTCCTGGGAGTAAGACATATAGAACACAATGGGGCTTACTTATGAGTAGACATGGTTAGGATTGTGCTCCTACTGCAGGGTGCGGTGCTCATCCCCGTTTCTAGGTCTTTAGAGCCAGGTAGTCCAAAGACACTTCCATGGTCATGGGGCCGGCATAACTGCCAAAGGTCCATGAAACACTGTTTGACCTTCCCACCAAGGTGGTACCTATTTATCTACTTGCATTTACATGCTTTTGAACTGCTAGGCTGGCAGGAGCCTGGCTAAGAACAGGAGCTCACCCCATCTTGTAGGACCTGGGTCTTGAACCCTGGCCTGCTGGTTAACAGGCACACGTGTCTTGCGCCACCACAGCTGACACTTTACTAGTAGGAGGAGACATACGAAAGCCTATTTTTGAAGTTATGTGAAATAAATCATAATGAGAGAGATTCATGTGAAATACATCAAATAAATAAATCTTGATAATTTGAAATAAATCATGATATTTGAAGTTTATGTGATATCAGTCATGATGTGAGATAATGACCAGATTATCCTCCAAATCCAGAGTAACGACAGGAGCACATAAGAGACTTTACGTGCAGCCGTAGTTACTGCACCACCTAGTGAAAGCCAATGGGAAATTCATATTGGAATCCAGAGTAAACTGTTCTTACACTGGAGCAAGGACTCCCCATAGTTACTCTGGATTTGCCCTATGTTGTCTCTTCCTGTCTCAACCAGGATTTGAGCCCACATTGAAGGCATGATACTGGTTCTCCAAAAACAGACTTGAAGAGCACAATCAAAAGTAAGCCCCACTGTATTCAATAGGTCTTACTCCCAGGAAAGTTCCTTTGGGATTGCAGCACAATTTTTATTGAACCATCTTCAATGAAGTATCAAACCTCTTGGTACAAGTTAAAATCTCTCTTGAGAAGAGCGACACAATATTACAACTCTTTCTGTAGAAGGTCCAATGTTTCCTTCCTTGTTTTCTGAGCCTGTAAATGTGCTGACTAGGTTTAGCTTAGCGGACCAGTCTCTGGCTAAAATCAATGCGGATTAGTTCTGCAAGAGTCACTCAGGACTCCAGATGAAGAAATTCTACCACAAACACCCACAGAGATGCAGTTAGCTTAGATTCAATTGGAGACTTTTCTCCCCTTTTGCTTCCAGCAGCAAAATTTACCAAATCAAGATAAATGGGCCTTCCAGCAATCAATCTTTCATCTCTGCTGTTGCCTTGTCCTACTGAAACCTTACTTTACTTATTAAAGGAGTTTGCAAGAAAAAAAAATAGTCATTTGTGAGATGTGTCCCCCTTTTTAGCCCTATAATGGCACCTGAAAGACGTAACCTTAGGATGTGATCTCAGATAGACATTTTTAATACTTCAGCAAAATTCTTCTCAGGGGGAAAAGTTTGAATATTCTTTTTTTCCAAATTCTCCTCAGGATATCAACATTATAGGATTAAATGTTCAACCTCTGAGTTGAAAATTCATTCGTATTTAAAAGCTCCTACACGTGTTAAGAATTCTTTTTGGAACATGTGGGAAAATTTGGAGTGTATGCTGCAATCCTAAAGACACTTTCCTAGGAGTAAGACCTATTGAACAAAATGGGGCTTACCTTTGGGTAGACATGGTTAGGTTGCACCCTATGTTTCAAATGCAGAATTGCCATATGACCATGGGTTTGCCAACCATCTACAACAGGCCTGAAGTCTAGAAATTGGCATTGATGTCTAGGTGAGTTCTGAATGCAAGCCTAAGAAGATTAAATGGGCAACCAGGAATTTTCATTATTGCATCATGTTCAAGGGGAATAAAGAAAGACCTCCAGCAATAGTTTCAGTCAGTATTGGTAATCCAACTATAAATGAATTGTGCATGTTTAAATGCTAGGCATATGAGCTACTGTTCTCTGTATCCACAAACTCAGTATTAATCGATTAACCAGGGTGAAAATATACATTTCAAGGGAATGTAGAATCATGGAACCCATTCAAAGTTCTTACAATAACCTAGTAGAATGAGCATCAAATCTGTCACATGTTTTATACCATATTTATGTCTTTACTCTGACAATTGCTGACAATACTGATTATCCTATAGAATTCAAAGTGTGGAAGGAAATGTTATTGTTTTCAGAACTCCATTTTTTCCCCTCAATGCTTCTCGAGTTTTGACATCACTTCATTTCAAACTAATACCATCCACATCCGCATTTCTGCATGATTGACTGGCAAGAGAATTTCTGGTGAAGAAAGTGGTAAGTTTCTTTGCTCGGCACTGGGATGTAAACAGGAATTCAGGTGGCTGCTCTCAAAATGAGCTGTGAGCTGCTTGAAATGCCCAGTTCAAATACAATCTCAGCCATGAAATCAATGGATCCCATTAAAAAAGCCATTCTTCATCAGCCACATCTCTATCTTATCAGAATAATAATACATTTAATAATACAGTAAAACTCTGGATTGAGAGTAACTTGGACTGAGAGAATGTTGCAAGACAAACATTTCTAATAAATTTTGACTTGCAATGCAAGCAATGTCTTGATAAAGAAGCACTTACCTAGGACAGGATGGACGAGATTAGTGGACCATTTGAGGAGAGAGGCGGCAAAAGGGCAGTTAAGGGGCAGCTGAGGAGAGCCATTGAGGAGGGAGGTGGCAAAAGGGCAGTTAGGGGGCAGGTGAGGAGAGCCATTGAAGCGAGAGGCGGCAAAAGGGCAGTTAAGGGGCAGCTGAGGAGAGCCATTGAGGAGGGAGGTGGCAAAAGGGCAGTTAGGGGGCAGGTGAGGAGAGCCATTGAAGCAAGAGGCGGCAAAAGGGCAGTTAAGGGGGCAGCTGAGGAGAGCCATTGATGAGAGAGGCAGCAAAAGTGCAGTTGAGATGCTGGAAAGGGAGACTTTTTAAAAACTGATGAATGTTTTTATATTGTACTTCTGCAAGCAAATGCTGAAGGCTGTTACTATTTATACATATATATCAGGCCCCACAAGCTGCAAGATTAAAACAGTTCATGCCCGCTTCTGGACAGCCAGGTGCTCGATAACCTCTGCATGTCCATATTAATCATTCTAAGCAATCAGCACAAACCTGTATTTTGAGCCATGGGTGGACTCCCTAAGTAGCTGGTGGGTTTGGTGGGTCATAAGCTGTGCATTCCAGATTTTACTTTTTCACCTTCAGCTATCATTTGAAAAGGTCTTTTTCCCCCTGAATGTTTGAACTGAATTACAGGGGGAGGGGGAGGAAAAAAGAAATTAGTTAGCTTTTTTATTGGTGTGTTGCTGACCGTGCATCCCCCAGTCAGCAATTGCTGCTCAAGGGAGGGAAATGTTAGATTGCAAAACTGGAACTTGATTTCACGCTTCTTGGAGAAATTCACATCCTGCATTTTACAGGCAGGATGTCTAAAAGTTAAAGTGAGAGATATTCTATGATAGCTGCAGGCTGAAAAAGGGGAAAAAAAACCTAAAGCTAAAAAAATACATTTTCCTGCTAAATGTGAGCCTCTGGATAAAGGCTGATGGTCACACAAATGTTCAACCCAAGATGTCTCATCTCCTGATGACTTGCAAAGGTGTGTTTATTTCTAACCATCGGGTTATTGGATTACATGAAGTACATGAAAGCCAAGGAAATATGAAAGTATAGTAGCCAAGAAAGTGGTAGCAATCAAGCTATTTTCTCATTTTGTCACTCCGTTATATGGGAAATATAACTATGACATACAATAAGAATACTGTTATGATCTGCTTTGAATACACCACAACCTTTGAACACTTACCTGAGACTTTGCCCCACTGGCAATAATGGGACTTATTTCTGAGAAGACATGCGTAGGATTCAGCTCTAAATTCTAATGTTGGCTTGTATCCAATTTTCTTCTCGCTCCAGTTTTAATTAAAATTAGCTTTCTGCTGACCCTGATGCTTTGGCAGCCTCTGGAATTTGGGATTTTTTTACCCTCTCTTACTGAAATCAGTGGAAAAGCTTGCACAAAACAAAAATGTTGTATTCTTTCATCCACAATAAATTGGAATTACGAAGAAGGCAACATAAACAACTCTTACAAAAGAAAATCTGTTTTAAACATCAAAAATGTCTTCTGCAGACTTACAAAGACAACTAATTCAACAGCAAATTTTCTTATGATGTCACTGGAACCCAAAGATTCACACTTCTGGGATTAGCAGTGATTATTGTTATTGAAGTTGCACTAAACTAGCCTAACCCTTACATACTATGTGCTTATTCCATTTTTTCATTTTGGTGTGAAGTTGAACAATAAATTAATTTGTTTATCAATCTGGAGATTTTCTCAGTTTAATCCTTTAACATATGTTGTCAGCATCTGGGTTTTAAATGATGATGTGGTAGCCAAACACAGTAACTTTAACACTTTTCTCACCCCTTTCTACCCTATTCTACCTCCTATCCCCATATACATTGTATGGGTTAATAAACAACAGTCAACCTATCAATCTGCTCTCATAAATATCTGTGCTCTCATAAATGCTGTTATGCACAATGGAGACTGGTGGAAACATCACACACATGGTGGGAGAGAAGACATTTCAGAGGGTGTGGTGGGACCCAATCCACTGCATAGTGGTGATAAGGACCTGAACATGCTAATTCACTGGTGCACGTCTGAATGAAACTGCTTTGGCAGGTCTGAACTGGGAAGAGGGATAGGATAGCAACTATCTCACACCCTCTCAGGCCCAATTCACCCACACCTGCCCCATCTCTGCCCTCCCCCATGCCCTATTATGCTCCCTCCCCCATCCTCCCCAACCCTCTGCTGCCACTCCAGCCCATTTTGAGACTTCCATGATGCCAGGTGAATGGTATAGCAATCAACACATTAGTACAAAAGTATAATAGGATAGAATGGGGCTAGTCCATTAATGGGCTGGCCCTTTTGCCTCCCCCGGCCGGGATGGTCTGGCCGGAGGAGATGCTTGCAGCCTATTGGCTGCTATGGCCAGGGGGCGGCGCCGGAGGGACACTGTAGGTCCCTCCAGTCTTCGCCAGAGAGTCGTCCAGTGAAGAGCCCTTTGCTGCTTCTCCTGGCTGACTCTCTGTAGGGGCTAGGCCCACAGCAAGGACATCGTGTGGGGAGGGCTTCATCCTAGGACGCCCTCGCGGATAGGGACTGGCTGGTTGCCATGCTCTGCTGGGCTCCCGCCCTCGGCGCCTCATGGGGAGCGTGGAGGACCACGCGGCCGCCATTTTAGACCCGGAGGGGTCGCGGCTGCTGGGGCTCCTGCCCTCGCCACCTCGTCGATTGCGGCGGGCCTGATTGTTGCAGCGTTTTTTCGCACCTCTCGGGGCCGCGGCGGTGGCTGAGCGCCTCCCTGAGGCTGCGGTGGCCATTTTGAGGTGCCTCGTGGCGCGGACGCCATTTTGGAGGCACCTCATTCTTTGGAGCGGCCATCTTGGGACCGCTGAAGTTGCTGTGCCTGACGCTGCTGGGCTTGCTGTTGCTGTGTAGCTGCTGGTGTTGCTGTTGTTGCTACCTCGGCCTCATCCTGGTTTTCTGCTGCAGCTGCTGTTCTTATTGCTGCTGTAGCAGCCTATATCCTTTTGTGGTTAATAAAGCACTACACTTCCTTGTGTTTTACTGGGTTGGTAATATGGGTAAGAGGCCACAAAAACGGGGAGGTAGGGCCCCTCGTCCCCCCACCCCGCCCCCTCCTCCTCCTCCTGATCCAACTTCCTTGGACGAGGAGTTGGAAGCAATGGACCACCGTACATTGGTAGAGCGTTTTAAGGCACTGGAGCGGGAGGTTTGGGAGCGGGTGGAGAATAGGGAGGCTGGGCCCTCTGCTGCCGTGCCCGCCCAGACCTTCACTAGGAAGGGGGCTTTAATGTTTTCGGCTCGCCCCTCCAGGTCGGGTGGCCGGAAGCCTCAGGCTCCTCCACGGGACCAGGTACCGGCAAGTGTTTCGGGGGTCCACACTCCTGCTTGGGGAGATGGTGCCACAGGGGCCACAGGTGAGGAGTCTGATGATAATGAGGAGCCTGAGGTGGTGGGCTGCTGGGAGGAGTGTCCGGTTGTTACGCCTCCTCCTCCCAAACAGGCTGCCCAAATGATGCCGTGGTGGATGCCAGGCTGGGGTTGTCCCTACTATTCATGGCCCCCTATGGGTATGGGACCTTATGACTGCCCTTGGATGGGCTTACCTCGCCCTACACATGCCAAGGGCACTGAGTGTGAAAAAGGGAGGGGTATGCCCACTTGGGAGGAAATATATAGATTGGCCAGGCATGCTGAGTTTGAGGACGGTCCTGAGGATCGCCCTTATGGCAGCATCGACCTGCCACTTGGCGGACATCTAGCCATGTCTGTCAAGGAGAAGATTTGGAGGGGCGACTATGTCGACCTCTTCAGTCTTCTCCATGTGGAGCCTGAGAGGGTGCCAAGAGTAGGGGAGCCAGAACGGGATCAAGAAGCGGCGAAGCGCCGCAAAATTGATCACAGTTGGACCAACTGGCTATACGGGTATTGTATATACATGGCCGTTGTTGTCCAGCTGAGGCCCAAGAGGGCCCCAGCGCTTATCAAGTACTTGGACATAGTGCACAGGACCCTGTGGGATTTTGGAGGCAATGCTTGGCTCCATTACGACCAAAATTTCAGGATGAGGGCAGCCAATGACCCTTCCCTGGATTGGTCGGTCCCGAAATTTGAGCTCTGGATGCAGGTTGTGGCTACTGCCAAACCCATCCAGGGTGACTGCTCGGATAGTGGTCACCTTATTGCTCGTAACCCTTCGTCACTACCCAGGGCGTCTTCGGGCGCCCCGGGGGTTCAAGGACAAAGGGCTTGCTATGAGTTTAGCTCTTCAGAGACTTGTTCCAAGACCAGCTGCCCCTTTAGCCATCTCTGTGCATTGTGTGGCGGAAGGCACCCCGCCAGCTCTTGAGCAAAAGCAAAAGGTTTTAAGGGTGCAGGACCAAGAGGGGGCAAAAAAGGGGTTGGGGGACAACCACCTCAGCCACCTGCAGCTGCAGCAAAGGGGGCCGACCCCAGTTAAGCTGTCTGTGTTGACTGCTTTGTTGGAGGCTTACCCTGATAGGGAAGCTGCTAAGTTTTTGTTGGATGGTTTTGTTGAGGGTTTTCGAATTCTGGCCCCTCGCCCGGACAAGGCCTTTTAGGCGGCAAACCTGAAATCGGTAAAGGGTATGGAGGTGGTTGTGCGGAAAAAGTTGGCCAAGGAGGTTGCAGCAGGCAGGGTACTTGGTCCTTTTCCATTCCCTCCCTTTCCGAATTTGAGGGTTTCCCCTTTGGGTGTCGTTCCCAAGAAGGCCCCGGGTCAGTACTGGTTAATTCATCATTTATCTTTTCCCCGGGTTGAGTCTGTTAATGATGGTATCCTTCCTCACCTGTGCTCGGTTAGGTATACTTCCTTGGATGACGCGGTTTGTCTTTTGCGGACCTGCGGGTCAGGGGCCTTTATTGCCAAGACTGATGTGGAGTCAGCCTTTAGACTGCTCCCCATTCATCCAAGTGATTTCTGCCTGCTGGGTATGTGGTTTGAGGGTGGGTACTATGTTGACAGGGCTCTCCCCATGGGGTGTTCAGTTTCCTGTTCCGCCTTTGAGGCTTTTAGTACTTTTTTAGAATGGGCTCTTCGATCGAGGTCCCCTTTTGGGAGGGTTGTACACTATTTGGACGACTTTCTCTTTATGGGGGCGGCGGGCACTGATCAGTGCGATTGGCTGCTTGCCTCATTCAAGAGCCTTTGTTTAGAGTTGGGAGTCCCCTTAGCTGAAGAAAAGACCGAGGGGCCTGCCACCACCTTGACCTTTTTGGGCATAGAGCTGGACACTTTGGCCCAGTGTTCCAGGTTGCCTTTAGACAAATTGGTGACTTTACGCAACCTTCTTGCGCAATCCTTGGATGCAAAGAGGCTCTCGCTCAAGGATTTACAGGTCTTAGTTGGACATTTGAATTTTGCTTGTCGGGTGGTGGTGCCTGGTCGGGCTTTTCTCAGGCGTCTATGTGATGCTATGGTGGGCCTGAAGGCGCCTTATCATAAAATCAGGGTCTCTGCAGCCATGAAGGAAGACATGAAGGTTTGGTTGACTTTCTTGTCTGACTTCAATGGCACTTCTTTTTGGAGGGAGGTGCAGATCCTCCGGGCTGACCTGCAGGTCCATTCGGATGCTGCAGGTGGCCATGGTTTTGGAGTTTATTTTAGGGGAAGATGGTGCGCTCGTCCTTGGCCTTCTGCATGGACGGCCAGTGTTGTGCAAGATCTTACCTTTTTGGAACTCTTTCCAGTTGTTGTTGCGGTACACATCTGGGCAGACCAATTCCAGAACTCTACAGTTCGGTTTTGGTGTGATAACCAGGCTGTTGTACATGTGATTCGCAAACAGACTTCTCGTTCTCTAAGGGTTATGCGTTTGGTTCGTGCCTTTGTGTTGCAGTGCCTGCGCATTAACTTGGTGGTATCAATAAGTCATGTACTGGGGCTTGAAAATGGGGTTGCCGATGCTCTGTCTCGTTTTCAGGAGGAGCACTTCTGGCAACTCGCCCCGACTGCTCTTCAGGATCCGGACCTCATGTCCGAGTGGCTGTGGAGCCTTGGACCGTGATAGCGCAAAGGTTGATTATGGGGTTGCTGGCTCCTTCTACAAGGAGCAGCTATGAGAGAAAGATGGGAGAGTTTGAGGCCTTCTGTCGGGCCAAGAGTGTGCCTGTGGAGTGGCCTTTACCTGTAGAGATTCTGCTCAGGTTCATGCCTTTCCTCTTTGAATCTGGCCTTCACCCAAAATCTATCTCTGTGTACCTGTCGGCCTTGGCCTTCATGGCTGGCTTGAGAGGGGTGGTAGATATTACACAGGACTTTAAGGTACGACACATGCTTGAAGGCATGCGTAGGGACAGACCTTCAGTTCCGGACCAACGGAAGCTGGTAACTACTAAGATTTTGGGGGGTTTATTGGAGGCCTTCGGCCGGTGTTGTAGCTCTGACTTCAAAAGGGACCTCTTTCGAGCAGTGACTTTGGTTATGTTCTTTGGAGCGTTTCGGATCAGCGAGGTTTTGGTGCGGTCTCGTTCGGCTGACCCTGCCTGGGTGCTGTGGTGGTCGGACGTGACCCTCGAAAGCTCGGTCTGTATCCTGCGGCTACGCAGATCCAAGACTGACCAAAGGGCTCGGGGACGGGTTATCAGGTTGAGAGCTATTCCCGGCCACACCCTGTGCCCAGTTAGGGCTTTGACCAGGTATAGGGACAGGGTGCTTCATTTTGTTGGACCATTGTTCCAACATGCAGATGGGACCCCACTTACATTTTTCCAATTTTGGGCCATTTTTGCTTGGGCGGTGACCACTCTTGGTCTCTCCCCGCAATTTTACAGTGTCCATTCCCTGCAGATTGGCGCTGCCACCTTAGCATCTTCCATGGGGCTCCCTGAGGAGGTCATCAGGCGCATCGGGAGGTGGCGCTCTGGTGCCTTTAAGTATTATGCTCGCAAATGAGGCTCTGGGGAGCTCATTTGCCTGTTTTCTGTGTCTGATGTTACTGCTACGTTGCAGTTGTTTAGTGACCTTCTCTTTGTTTATGTTACAGATTCCTCATCATCAAGACCTCTTCGTGTCCTGGTGATCGGCCACTCCATCCTCTTCTGGGCCCGGAAGTGGGCCAAACGCAGTGGCGCCGGCTCCTGTCTCGGCCTCAGTCCAGACGTGTGTATTGCCTGGGCTGTCCAGAGGGGAATTGGGTGGGGTCAGCTGCTCCCCATAGTTAGCAAATTTTTGCGTGACCATCCACCCCCTGATGTTTTGCTGGTGCACCTGGGTGAGAATGATCTGACCCAGACGAGGACTGTGGACCTCAGGGTGCAGATCATATAAGACCTGTCACTTGTGAAGTGGTGGTGCGGTTTGTTTGGTCCTCTTTCCTTCCCAGGAGGGTTTGGAAGGGGGCTAGGAGGATCTGGAAGATAGATCTGGCCCGTAAGAGGGTCAACGCCTAGTGGCGCATTTTGTTGAGAGCTGGGGTGGGTTGGTGATTTATCACCGTCACGTCATGTGGCAGCTGCCCCATGTTTTTAGATCAGATGGGTCCACCTTAGTGATTTGGCCACTGAGGAATATGTTTGGAATTTAATTAAGGGGCTGCTAACCTGTCTTTAATGGGGCGGTGGAACCATGTTCTAGCCAGGTTCCCCGTGTGGCAGGTGTCGTGCTGGAGTAGGCAGGATAGACCTTCGGTGACTGCCTGAGACAGCAGGGTCAGTGCTACACATCCCTTGCCTATTGGTACCAGACCGGATGTAGGTCGGGATGGCTAGCCCTGTACCTGGGAAGTTAAGCTTGGTTCGGCCAGGCATTAATTCGGGTGTACCGAGTGTCCAGCTGCTTTGATTGACCAAGCGCCCAGCTGTCTCGACCTTCGGGTTGGTGTTGATGGGTACCCTTGCGAGGGTGACACCTGAGCCAGGCTTTCACCATCCCTTATTTTTTAGCTACCAGCACGACAAGTTAGCAGCCCCTTTTTGTTGGGTTAAATATGTTATTTTTTAATAAAGTAGCCATCAAATCCAGCATCTGTCTCCGGCTCCTTCTTCTCGGCGTGGGGGGTAATAGCACTGTGCCATTAATATGTGCCATTATAGGGCTAAATTTACTAGTATTCTGTTGAAGTTCTTGAATCATGAATATTAACATACACATATACACATGCTTTTGTACTATTCACTTTTAAATATTTAAAATGGTTAAATATTAGATCTGTCAGATAGACTGGATATTAGAAAGAGCCACGTCTAAAACATCGTTTAAATATTAGATGTGTCAGAGTTTCAAAAAAGGAGTTGTTAATGAGATGTGTGTGGATAATGTCATGGGACTTTTCTCTATTGTTGGATAAAATTTAAATGCTATGTTACAATCAAAACCAGCTGTTCCCCAACTAAACAGCTCCGTGAATCATAACTCAATTTTTGTTTGAATTGTTACAGCAAATTAGGCATCAAGGGTTAAAAAACTAACACCTGGGGGAGCATTAATGCCCAATCATCATTATAGCTACCATTGGTATTTATAAATCAGGCAGCAGCATTGAGGGACTCTCAAAAGTTTGAGAGCCATGGATTTTAATAAAGCAGCAGTGTAATCTTGTCCATGTTTACTCAGAAGTAAGTGTCAGGAAAGTGTGCATGGGACAGTATCTCAAATATTATTTTAAGAAAAACCTAATGTTGTAAAGAGCCAGATTTTTAGCTAGAATCTGAAATATCATAATGATGCTTCTAAGACATTTAACTTGATAAGTTGTCTCAGGAACTTTGATTGGGATGGTTGATTACACTTTAATAAATTTCAATCAATAAGAGAACTGAGTGTATTTTGAAAAATGTCTGTTGTAAAGATCCTTGGCTTTCTCTAATCAGGACTTATGTCATCAATATACTTAAAAGACTATGAAATAATTGAATTATTATGCAGAAAATTCCACTAATTTTCAAAGAGTTAACAGATATTGATTTCTTATATAGTAATGCAAAAATGGTTTCTCAGGTCATCTATACATTAAAGAATAAATGGAATGCATTTTTAAAGACAGTTTTATCATGTTAATCTTAACTATGATTCCAGTTCTTTCATCTTCCAATAACTTGGCTCAATGCCTTATTATTAATTATTTTGGTATTTGAAATGAAATTGATAAATATATCACAAACTATTGATAGAATATTTAAAAACTGTACACTACAGACACAACTCTTCAGGGGGCAATGCGACTGCACAAAAGTTGCATATATGTACAATGCAGTACAATATCCCATTAGGGAATCTCAGAGCACAATTAAGAGATGCACTTTATGCTAGCACAAGTTCCTTGCACTGGCTTTTGGTTGTCACAGATCTGCTATAATATTGAACAGCACAACATTGAATGACACAATGAAGTGCTGGTCTCCCCACACCAGAGCAAGCCTCAGAAAAGGTACATTCATTCTGGTGGTGGACTAGTGGTGCTGGGTTTGGGGACAGGAAGGATTTCTTAGGGACACTGTGAGACAGATGGTTTGTGGACAGGTTGAGCTCAGGAAAAACTTAGGCTGGGTCCAACTCTCCTCCTGACCAGTGTGGTGCAGATCCGAGTAGCCCAACTGCACTGGCTGGAGCAGTGCTCAGGGAAAAACGTCCTGGGTTGTGCCACTACCACCTCCAACCCTGCACTGGATACAGAACAGGTCAGCTGGCCTGCCTGTTCCAGCTCAGGTTAGGATTGGTCTGCCCATTTATGTATGCCTCCTTGGAGTAACAGAACACTTGATCCCTTGTCCACTTGATCCCTGACCTGGCTGGACCACCACATTCCTGATTTTGATGCACTCTCTTTACCTCCTTCCAACCCCGGCATTGACTTACTGATGCTATTAAGAATTATATAGCCACTAGTGAACAGATCCAGCCATTTCCTGTTTTGAGTGGCGGCTGGCTATACAGACACATATTGTTTTTTCCAACAGTCTTAAAGGGACTTATGCAGTGGTGGGCTTCAGGGGGTTCTCACAGGTTCTATAGAACCCTTTCCTAATGAGCGCCTGGTTCTGAAAACCTGTTACTAATGGGACATAGAACCTGTTGTTAATTTAGGTTATTACGACATAGAACCTGTTGTTAATTTATTTGAATACCACCACTGGTCTTATTTTTATCTGGTGGTGTCATGTCCAAACAGAATTGGATCTTTGGTGTCTCTTGGTAAGGGAAATCCAGAGTAACTACGGGGAGTCCTTGCTCTGGAGTAAGAACAAGCTACTCTGGATTGCAATATGAATTTTCCATAAGTTTTCACTAGGTGGTGCAGTAACTGCGGGTGCACGTAATGTCTCTTACATGTTCCCGTAGTTATTCTGGATTGTGCCCTATGTCTTCCAATTCCCAAATACTGTGCTGAGTTAATATAAGTAATTCACATTAGCAAATAATTCACATTAGCATTTAAAAAGCCCGTCCCAGGCATTGCAAGACCTGACATTCTAACACTGATGATGTCACGATACTTATGACCATCTTTGCCACTTGTGACAGCACCTTATTCTGTCTAAAGTCAGAAAAAATCTATGGAGCTGGAGAAGTCAAGCAGTCCCAGTGTTTTGTGTTAACGCTCATAGGATTTCAGAATCTCATATTCTCTTGCAAACTGAAGTTCTCTATTTGGCAGCATGTTTATGGCTTGATGCACAAAGTCAGAACAGCGTGGATCATGATCCACCAGGCTAAGCATAATTTACAATCCAAGGAAAGATACCCACCAAAGGCCCGGGTATTTGCAGCTCTCTGCAAAGTTGCCACTCAAAATTGGAAAGATGTCAGCAACCACCATCCATGAATGGTGTGCTTGGTGAGTCAGAAGTTGTGCAGGCCCAAGCTAAATTGCTTATTAATTCCAAAGTGACAGTTCCAATAAACAAGCCAACCCTTGAAATGATTTATAAAGCTGTGTCAGTGAACTGAATTTCTAAACCCTTAAAAATTTCCCTTGTATAGTTGTTACTTCACTTCTCTAGGATATTCTCATGAAGGTCAATTGAAACTACTCTGTTTAAATATCTGCCAGTTCCCAGGATTTGATTACTGTAAATGTATGTTGGTTGGTGCTACATAATTTTACACCGTGCTACAGACATAGCAAACCCCAGCAGATGAGATTAGGAAGGGACACATTGCAGACAGAATATATCATACTTAAAACATAGCCAAGCCTCATTCATCTGATCTTGCAAGGGGGAAGAGAGCTTTTCCTTTCATTTGCCAGTTCACCATTGCTTTCTACAGCTTGACACATATTTAATTATTAGCTCCTTTCTAAAGCAGGCAGAACCACCCAATTTAACATACCCAATTCTGAAATCAGGTCCAAAAAGTCTTAATTTCTGTAGTACTGGATATTGTATTCTCATCTTTGTCCATTTTCTCTCCCCGTTTTCTTCCTTCTCCCCATTCTATGTTTTGCCTCTTCATTTCTGCAGAGCCTCTCTTACAATCAGCGTCATCACCAGTGTGGGTGCCACCTAAGGCAGGTGTCACCTCTTACACAGCATGATGCCCCCATACTTACCCAGAGCAAGGCATGGAACCCAGAAAGGATTTGTCTGTGACACAGTGATGTCTTCATGCACACTGCTGAATCACTTTCAAAACTCCAAACTTGTTGTATTAGGGCTCTATGCTTCCCTTGGTTGCTGACATCTCAGTCCATGTCTCTGTTGCGTCTTACCCTCCTTGCTTAAACTAATCTTCTAGCTTTCCTTTTGGTTGCATTAGTGCAGCATAGTGCAGCATAGCAGTATGACCATCAGGAAATAAAGTTCCTTTTATTATAAAGGATAAAGTTCTTTAAATAAAGGGGAAAGTTCTTTTCCCTCTCGCCAGGGACATCCACTAAAATTGATAGATAGATGAGTTAGATCCAAAAAAGAATTTTTTTACCCATTTTTAAATCAATCTGTGGGACTCCTTACCACTGGATAATGTGTTGGCATGTGGCTTAGGCTGCAATCCTAAACACACTTTCCTGGGAGTAAGACCCATTGAACACAAAGGGGCTCACTTTTGAGTAGACATGGTTAGAATTGTGCTCCTTGATGCCTTTTAAAGGGGGATTGGGCAATTTATGGAAAAGTCTTCAAGCTACAAGCAATAATGTTAGGAAATGGTAACAAATTACAAGCATCATGTTGTTGTGGCATGTGGTGGGCCACAGTGAGATACAGGAAACTGGACTAGGTTAGCCTGGCCTGATCCAGCAGGGCTTCTATACAGGTGTCTCCAACTTATTGGATGGGTTATGGAGTACTATCCAAAAGTGAAAATCATTGAAAAGTGCAACACAATCTTTTTTAGTTTATAAATGTTGCTTCCAATGCTTTCTTAGCTCATTCATTCATTCATTCATTCATTCATTCATTCATTCATTCATTCATTCATTCATTCATTGGCATCCTTCAGTCTCGAAAGACTATGGTATCGTTCTCAGAGGTGGAGGTCCTAAAACAGTGTCTTTTATGACTGAACAGGCCAATTTGAGAGTGGCAATCCCTTCCACACTGAGGGCAGATACAGTCAGTCCCCTGCCCAGCCCCCAGATTTCGCTGTTTCCGGATCTGCCTCTTTGTCTCAGCCTGCTGAATGAGTGTCTCTTCAAACTGAAGAAGGCCACGCTGTGTCTTTTGCCTCCACACTGAACGATCAGAGGTCAGGGTCTCCCAGTTGTTGATGTCCATTCCCATGGCCTTTAGATCCCTCTTGCAGATGTCCTTATATCTCAGCTGTGGTCTCCCTCTAGGGCACTTTCCCTGCGCTAGTTCTCCATACAGGAGGTCTTTTGAAATCTGACCATCGGCCATTCTCACGACACGTCCAAGCCAGCGTAGACGTTGCTGTTTCAGAAGTGCGTGTCAGGATTCTGCTAGGGATTCCAGCACGTTCCAAGGTATTCCCTTGGATTCCAGGCACATTCCAAGACTGCACCATTTGAAACTTTGTCATGCCAAGTGATGCCAACAATACGTCGGAGACAGCGCATATGAAATGTGTTCAGCTTTCTCTCCTGCCGCGCATGAAGGGGCCAAGACTCGCTGCAGTACAAGAGTATGCTCAGGATGCAGGCTCTATAGACCTGGATCTTTGTATGTTCTGTCAGCATCTTATTAAGCCATACTCTCTTTGTAAGTCTAGAAAACGTGGTAGCCGCTTTACCGATACGTTTATTCAGCTCAGTATCTAAAGAGATAGTGTCGGAGATAGATGAGCCAAGGTACACAAAGTCATGGACAACCTCCAGTACATTTTCAGAGATAGTTATACAAGGGGGTGAATCCACATCCTGTCCCATGACTTGTGTTTTCTTCAGGCTGATTGTTAGTCCAAAGTCTTGGCAGGCCTTGCTGAAACAGTCCAAAAGTTGTTGAAGGTTTTCAGCAGAGTGAGCAGTAACAGCAGCATCGTCAGCGAAGAGAAAATCCCACAAGCATTTCAGCTGTACTTTGGACTTTGCTCTCAGTCTAGAGAGATTTCTTAGCTAGCAAATTGCAAATACCACTTTTATCTTGCAAATTCTTGACACACAAAAGATTTCTGCAACTGTATTCTTAACTGCTTGGAGAATGGGATTAGACCAGGAGCTATAATATGGGGAAGGGCATTTTTTGACTTTAGAGTAGCAGAGAAAAGTTCAAACAGCGGAACATGTGTTGAATGAATGTGTTTTGGATATAATTCAAATGTGCTGAAAGAGTGGAATATCATAAAATGAACTGTCAGAAAGTGGGGGGATACCTATGGAGTATTCTTAAAATAATAAAAACCTGCAGGTGTAGCTAGGAGAGGTAAACTACCTCTCTCCTTAATGGTTCTTCCTGATGGCTTTCCTCAATTGCCACCATAAGCATTCTCTGCCAAAGACGCATGAGTATAGAACCCTCAGCTTTCTCTGTCCCAGAGGTACATGGGAATAGAACCCTCAGCCAGGTTGATTGACATGGAATGTTGGACAGAAAGTGAGAACACACTAACACAATGGTCAAGGCTTTTATGTACGGTAGATAGATGCTTATGCATGTCCGTGACTTCCATGAGATTACTGCAGTTTAACCAATCACTGATCGAGACTGCATTAGCATCACTGTCACAAGACACCTATTGCAATATAGATTTATTTGCTCGAAAGAAAAGTCTGCAGACTGTCTGCAGTTCAGCAGAAAGAAAGCAAAGGCAGCAGAAAAGAAAATTAGTAGAGTGGCACAAAAGTCAGACCTTATCCCCTAACGTAGAAGGGTTTTTTTTTTTAAAAAAATGTCTTCATCATGTAAGAGTGTATTTATTGAGTTCAACAGGACTGTTTATTGTTAATCCTAAATGCACTAATAGGAAACCAAAGTCCTCAGTTAATGATGCCTTGGCTCCCTTTGGATCACACTCGTAATTACAGTTTGCTGTTTAATTATTCTTTTCCATGTACTCAATTTATGATGAAGACCAACAACTTCCCTGAGAGGCCTAAAAGTGCTAAGGTGGGCTCTGGTGAGTCTGGAGCAAGTAATTCCTCCAGCAACGTACAACCCTTCAGTGGCAGCCAAAAAGCACATTCTTCACTCTAATCATGATATTTTTAGCCCCAGCTCAGGGACTAGAAGGGCAACAAGAGAACGATCTCTGATTTACCTTCAGAGTGAAAAAAAGATTAAAGGTCCCAATCTGTGGCATTCAAAGTAGATACAAATGCATGTTTTGCTGAAGAAAAAACTGTGTGATAATTAGAACCATAGGCTGATCCATCTATAACCCCTTGCCACACTAAACATGTGCCCATTTTATAGTCAAGAGTTGCTTGCACACCAGGGATACACTTTGTTGTGTTTAATTCAATTTAAAAATGTTAATTATAGTTCAGTAAAGGATGTGGAGAGGATGAAGCTACTGGCCTTGATTAGTGGAATTGCCATAGATGTCTATCCCCACCAATGTCATTTTGAGTTTGACACATGTGATCGTTGTTGGAGGGGGAGATAATCTGGCTACTGTGATTTCTGTATTGATAACCTCCAGACTCTATATCCATAATTCTCTTCCACAAAATTGGGACAGGACCTGTCACACTTGCTAGTATGTGAACACAATCATAAAAAATCAGGACAGTCCCTATTTTTAAGGACACATGACAACCCTAGCCAAAAGCCAAAGCCTCAGAGTTCTGACTATGGAGAGCTTTTGCTTTGCCTAAAGTCTTCATCCATTTAGCCATCTCACTCTTTCCTTTAGCCAGGTTCACATCTGCTGAATACTTCAGCACTTTTTTAGTTAATTCTTTGCTGAGCCTGTGATAAGCATTACAAGCATTTTTTTCTCATCCTCACTATAAATATGTGAGCGTAGCTTAGGATAAAATGAATCTGAAACTGCAGTTCAGTTGGAGGTGATTTTAATGATATTTCAACTCAATGTATGCAACAATGTCCATAGTGTGAGGTTTAAACACACATAATATACAAAGGGAATGCCCAATCCTATTGTTCGCCCCACCAGTTTAGCAGTGCCAACATAGCTACTGCTGCATCCTGAGTTGGGGACAGTCCAGGAGGTCTAGTTTTGGTAAGGGAACAATAGATACACATCCACAGTGCACTGGAGTCAACTTTGACCTGTTATTGCTAAACAGCACATGTACCTGCACAGTGGAATTGGGACTGGGAAGCGATTTAGGATCCAGCTTCTGCCAAAGCCCTATGATCTGCCCTCCTCTTGTCTGTGTTCTGTCTTTCCAGCTCCTCCACCCTCACCTGACTTCCTCACCATCTAACCTAGATTAGCAGGTGGCTCCCTATCCACAGCGGAAAGGATGTGACCTTCCCGTCAACATCCCTGATACCACACTAAGCAGTGCACATTCAGAGCAATTTTTCCAACTCACACTGGCTGCCATAGAGAAGTCAGTCCCAGATGAACAAGCCATACAACTCACAGCTCAAATTTTAGTTGGTTGGTAAATACACATAAACACAAGGAAAACAAAAACACTCACATTTACTTAACCCTTTGCTGTTTGCAATTCAGATATTTTTCCCCAGGAAGCATCCAAAGCAGAGTGACGGCTATAAAACCATTGCTGTAAAGGGATCACCATGAAAGGCACTGTCAGGGTTTAACTGCTACCTGCACAGAAGTCAATCTTCTACCAAAATGAATGTATTTTTGATTCGACAAGGCAAGTCTTGCTGCTCTGATTTCATGGTGACAGACTTGGTAGGGAAAAAGGACCTTATGGAGTAGAATAGAATTGAAGCCATGCTTTGCCAGTAACCAATTGACCATATGCCCCCTCACAGCAATAAACCGAAGGCGCAAACATCATTCCTGAGTTAACTCATCAGCTCTCCAATAAAATAAATGAGGAACTAACCAAAACATCCCCAGTCCAATAAATGACTCATGCCACAATGAAAGAATAATTGCAAACCTTTCTTTCTTTCTTTCTTTCTTTCTTTCTTTCTTTCTTTCTTTCTTTCTTTCTTTCTTTCTTTCTTTCTTTCTTTCTTTCTTTCTTTCTTTCTCTTTCTCCCCTTTTCCCCTCAGCTGTAATATGTTGCCCCAGTTCAGCCAAAACCTACAAGTAGACTTTTAAATGCATACTTATCTGAATGAATAAATTACCAATGATCAGGTTACCTCTAGCACATCAACATTCTCTGTATCTTTAAAATCTCTATCTCTCTAGCACATAGTTAGAATAGTGTAGTGGTTAGAGAGTTGGCCTGATCAAGGTTCAAATCCTCCCTCATCCATGAAGCTTTTCTGGGTGATCTTGGTCCAGTCAGTTTCTTTCAGCCTCACCTACCTCACAGGGTTCTTATTGTGAGGACAATGGTATAAAAGCTTTGTAAGATGCCGTGGGCATTTAGTTTAGCATTGGAAAGGTGGGGTATAAATAAATGAATAAGTGAATAAATAATTCCTGGAGAGGAAAAACCACAATTTTTTTCCCAGGAATATTTACACCTATATAAAGTGTCCCTCCCCTTTGCCTTTAGAATCCATTTCTAAACCTTTAAGGCAAAGGTATAGGTACAAAGGTTCTGAAGGCACAGGGGAAGATAGGGTTAGGGCTTTACACAGGTGTCTCCGCTCCTGAAAAATTCTTTTATCTCTTTTCCAGGAATGCCACTAATCTAGCAAAGGCTTAATCCTGTTCTAAACTAGGTATACCTGAACCCATTCAAACTCCACAGGCCTGTTGGAAAGAATGCCCATGTGATCCTATATGCTGCTTTGAATGTTTTCGGAGTGCCTGAACCCATTCAAACACTATGGGTTTTGCTCTCTATCTGTGGCCCCAAACCCTGCCAATTTTCAGATGTTTTGCTATGGAACTTCTGGATTTTGGAAATCCTTTTCAGACGAGCCACTGAACCTTAAATATTTCATATTAGAGGTTTATAACAATACAGGGCCAATCTTTTTTAAAAAATGGATTTTTTATTTGCGGATTTTACTCTACACAAATGGTCACTACAAATTACAGTTTAAAAAACAGCTTTTCTACCAATGTAGAGAGGTAGTCATGCAAGCAATCATTCCATTCTTTAGCTGAGCAAGGCAAAGCCACTGGAGTCCTTTGCATTTTTAATTGCTGCCTCTCTACAACAGTAAGAAAAGCTGTTTCTAAAGAGCTGTTGAGGAACAAACTTTTATTTAAAAAATTGTATTTAACACATTTTTTGGCATTAACAGGGAGTCCCAGAATCAAACCGCTGCAGATACTGAGGTACAGCCTTATTCAGTTAGCAGCAATGAAGAAGCAATAGATCTATTTTCCATTATTTTTTAATCTACTTATTTTTTAATCCACAGGAGGTTCTTGAACAGAACCCTGGTGGACAACTAGGGACAAACTAAACCTAGACAAAGCCCAGACTGAAAGCTCATCAAAGCTCAGACAAGGGTGAGAAGGTGAACTTTTATTATGATCCTAATTCTAAATGACTCACAAGTGGAGGAACAGCTATAATGGCATCCTAAGCTCCTCACCATCCACCAAATGGAAGGAAACACTTTCCTTTTTGCCTCATTTCATGGTAGGCCATGATGATTAACTTCCAATGATAGCCCTAGGGATGGATGTAACACTCTAAAATTGTATTTCATATCAACATTCTAAAAGAATGGAATAATTGAGAAAGAAAATAATGGAGGGGGGTGTTTTTGAATGACAGATCTAGTGACCACTCATCACATTGACCTCCATTAGTCAAAAGAAGGAGTAACAAAGAAACCAGAAACATTTGTAGTTGAAGAACTTTTGTCTGGCCTCGGTGATACCATTTCTTTATTTATTCCTGTGTCATTCACCCTCGGAGAACAGCTCCTTTCTGTTCCAAATTGCATTTTGCATTGTCTGCTGGTTCATCAGTTGATTAAGCTTCATGTCATTCCTTGCCTGGCTAAAAGAGGGTCAAAAAGTTGCTCATTGTATGCAGGCTCAGGCTAAGCTTGCTTCTCCTCCTGCCTTTGGTACAAGGAGAATTAGAGTGTGCTCTGCTGAATATGTTGAGCTGTTTCGCCTTACATAATATCTTTGCTGTTTTATGTAGTCAGCCAAAGAAGCCAAGCTATGGAAAGTTCTACAGCAGTGCTTTCCAACCAGTGGCAACAGGAGACACATTGATGGCAACGTGGGGTGTGATACCCTTCAAAAGAGGCATCAGTGGGGAAGGAAATCAGGAAGAAGCAGCAACTAGTGTCATCACGAAAGTCTGTGTCATCCTGTTGAGCTCATCTCCCACATGATGGATCTCCTCCCATGCTCAGGGCAGCCTCCAGGCTGTGACTGTTGTAATAAACATTGTCCCATCCGTTGGTTTTTTTGGGGGGGCTATAACATTGGATAGAATAGACATATTTTAACACAGTTTGTTTCACTGTATTCTGCATGAAAATGCACACATAACAGGATGGTATTCTTATGATTTTAATAATTTGGCCAGTTGTAAACTCACACCCCCAATGTACATTATCTAGTGTAGACACTTTAAAATATTGAGATTGCCATTCTACCAATTGGTCTACAATGATTTGTGAGCACATATTAAAATAGTACAAAAATAAATTACAGAGAATTAAAATAGTTGGTTGTGCTGCCTGAAAGCAATGTACCATGTTTGGAAGGGGTCCCCAGAGTGTATAATGCAATGCTTTGGAGTGCCTTGGTACATGAATGGGGCACTACAGGATGTCCCTGGTGGCCCTCCAATTTCCACCAGCTTGGATTTTGTGAGTTTGAAGATAGTGACACCAAACCCCATGAAATTTTTGTCAAGTTATATTGGTTCTAATGAGTTTTGGAAATATCCAATATCTTGGAATTGTAAGATTTGGGCACTACCAACCTCAATCACACAAATTTTTGCCAGGCTGAGTCAGGAAGAAGACACTATGGGGCACTGTGATGCAGGTAGATTATATGGTGATCTGTCCTATGATTTTACTGCCTGTTTAGCATTTCAACCGAAATCAGAATGGAGGTGTATTGGCCAAGCATCTGATGGACCTTAAACATTCTGGTGACCCAGTTTTGACTCAGTAAGCATAATGTGCAGAATTTTTCAAGGTTAAACAGCCATCATATGGCAAAGGGATTTATGCCTTTGACATATATGCTTAATAATAACTAGAAATTTATCTAATAGAACTGCTGCTAATGATATTTACATATGGGTGACCTGGAGGGGAAGCATTACCCTTTGACTTTCTGAATGCCAGCTTGTTTGGAGGATGACTGAAATGGAACCCACTTCCTTGATGCCAACTCACAGCATAGCTTTTAATACTTCCTTTGCAAGTTTATTTATTGTATCCATTTTGTCTGTCATCAAATTTAGAGGAAAAAGTATGTTTGAGGATCTTCATTTTCTGGTCCTGCCAGACTCCCTGCAGCTTCTCTGTCAAAAATGGAGGATTATTGTAGATAATGCTTAACACTTCTGAAGTGGCAACCTTTTGGGATGATTGTGTCTAGAAAAGGAGAAATAGCTGCAGTTTTGAAGTGAACTCCATTTAGTAATTCAGTTAAAGACTTGCAATTTGACCACAGGTCAATGTCACTCATGGGTTTCTTTGACTCCCTTTTCTTTCTTTAGAGGCCAATGCCACTGTTCACAGAAGAGCTTTGATTACAGAAGCAATACTTTAGGGCAAGAATGGCCAACTTTAGTTTACTCAGGAGCCACAGGTCTACCCTCTAGAAATTGGTTCTGCCCTGCAATTTTTTTTCACAAGGGGTGTTACCACCTTGATGCGAATCTAGGGTGGTGGCATGGCAGGGGTGCTTACCTTTGGTGGTGTTCCAGAAGTTTTGGGGTGATGTAAAGACATCAATAAATCATTGCATCACCACCAATTTATTCTGGTGTGCCACAATTTAGAGTCATCCAGAGCCAAGGGAGTGAGGGAATGACCTTCCAGTATAAAACAACAACATTTATTTATTTATTTATTTATTTATTTATTTATTTATTTATTTATTTATTTATTTATTTAGCGTATGGCAAATACATGATTTATACTAAATCAGATGTTGATGTCCAGCCCACCCAGCCTTTCAAGGACAGAGTGGTCTACGTTGAAAAAAATCAGACACTGGGCTGGAATTCTGCTCAATTACAATGTGGTTAGGGATGGAGACCCCAGCAGTACCACCCAGAAGGTTGTACCCAGGGTGGTCCACACCAGTTGCATGCCCCCTAGCAAAAGAAAAATGTATTTCAGTAAAAACACTGGAAGGTTGTGCAAGAATGGACCAAGATAGTCTTTTCGACTGAGAAGTCCATGTCCTGCATTCTTCTAGCCACATGCCTGAAGGTGGTGGGATAATTAATAAGTGGGATAATGAGTGGTGGGATAATAAGTGAAATTTCTTCAAGTGGTTTAGCCCATCTCTATTTGTTCCTGATAGCAATTTTAAGAACCATGTTTCTCCCTTTCCTCTCCCCATTCATTTTAACCAAATGAATCCCAAATGAGGGTTTAAAAAGTTTGACCAAAGTAAAGAAACAATAAATGACACAAAGCCTTTAAAATATCTGCAGGGTTACTGTGAGTCTCCTATTTCTTGGTGCCTGCTTTGAATCAGACACACACGGAGGCTTAAAGAAACTGTTTCTAAAAAGGGAAAGCAATGAAGCACATTGAATGCTGGAGGCTGGTGTCAGAGCAATGCCGTAAAGCTATTTCAGCTCTATTTTAAGGGGCAGATCAGGTCTAAGACACCTCTTTCTTTGCTGAAATCCTCAATTGCTATTCCAAAAGTAGAAAGCTTCACAAATTAATTACCAAGAGAATAGCATTGTTAAAAATAGATCTGGTACAATAAAAAAAGTCACACTATCAATTTTTTTAAAAAAATTGTGGATAACTTATTGTGTATTTTCTAAGACAATTTTTTCTTAGTAAGATCCATTTTCTGACTGGTTTATAAAACTATTTCTATACTTTTTTCCCCACTTTACATTTTTCCCCCAGTGTGAATTCGGCAGCTTATTACTACCTGAAGGACTCTTTCCAGCTGAAATGTCTGTCATTGCTATAGTGGAACAGTCACACAAAGTGCTGACATTAAACCACAGGAGCCAATTTTCATAGAGAGCTGCTTAAGCATTCCAGAGCAGCATTTTCCTATCAGTCAAACTTTCAGAAGGCATTTGTGATCTGCACAGTTTTAACTTGAAGGGGGAAAAATGGGCTGCAGATTGCAAAGGGGAAAAGTGCAGAGGCAACAGACAAAGAATTCCAAATGCATCTGCTGTGCTTGTACCTTTGTGTCCCATTGTTTATTCTAACTTTACTATTATTTAAAATATAAACATAATTTTTTAAAAAATGTGAATGGTGAAAATAAATCAATTCAATAAAACAATGCTCAGGGCCCGATCCTATTGATTGATCCACTGGTGTGCAAAGCCTTTTGTGACAGTGGAAAGCATTTAAGCTGCTGTTCCCTTGTCATGATGAAATCACTTCCCATTGAGGTTTAAACCGAGTAATGTTGGCAGCAGGCATGGTCTGCTGGTTGAGCAGAAGGCTGCCAGAAGAATACTAAGCAGAAATGAACCAGGTTGGATTCTGGATGGGAGAACAAAAAGCTGATAAAGCTGTTATGAGATAACAGAGCCAGAAAGAGTAACTGTTTACATTTGCAGCTTGGCTGACCTAAAACTGTTCCTGCTGGAAGCTTGGAATGCATACTCTGATACCAGATCTAATGACCGTGCCATCCTGGTTCTCAGATAACCAATGTAAAAATTCATTTGTAGCCTATTTGGATTTTTCTTAGCCGCCCTGGGAGTTTCGTTTGGCATAGGAAAGGTGGAATATAAAAGAATGAATGAATGAATAAATAAATAAATAAATATTCTCACCTGCATGAGTTACAGATGTGTAAGAATACTCTGCCCTGGAGCTGAGAGATGCTGATAAATTCCTGAATTTCCTCTTTCATGAAGCCTCTGGGAAGTTTCCATCTGGCATGGCAGGTGTCTTTCTGCCAAAGTCCTAAACAATCTGTGGGATATGAAGATGACAGCCATATGATTGTTCCTAAGTATCCTCTCCAAGTTTGCAAAACCCAAATAAATCCTGGGTTTACCAGAGAGCTCAACCCTATGACTTTTGGATAAAAATGTCTGGGACTCCAATGGAAAAAAAAATCTCATGCATATGTGCCCAAATAAAAGTAATATCTCCTTACTGAGCCTACACTTTGGAAATGATAGCATTAGGGCAACAGTGCTTTTTCCTATCATCACATCCTCAGTAGAGATGAAGGGCTCCTTGAAGATGGACTAGCACACATTTTAACAATTACTATGGCTGTTACGAGAGATTGAGACAAGAGGCAATGTGCCAAATATTGTCCTATTTCTGTTTTGGGGTTAATAGTACTGCTTACAAGAAGGGGAGATAATATTCCCCTTTATGAAAATCACATTAATCTTCAAAAGGGTGAACCGAACAGTTTAATATCATGGAATGATGTACAGTGCAATCCTATATCAGTCTATTCAGAAGTAAGCACCATTGTGTTAAACGGGTCTTGCGCTCAGGAAAGTGTGTATAGGATTGCAGCCCTAATGAACCTAAGTTGGCATTCCTCAAACTATGGGTTGAATCACAGAATCTGACTGACCAGTGCAACATATCAGTAGGTTGTAATCCAATTTTTGGTGCTTCAATTTCTGGTGCTATCCAGAAGCTACAAGATATTGTGGTGTGCTACCCAGATGTTGCTTGCATTTTGGGGTGCTTCTTGGAAGCTGGAAGGCATTCTGGGATGCAATGGGGCCTCCACAGCAGACAAAATGGTGGTATAAAAGATTGAGAATCACTGAATATAGGGTTGCCATAATTCTCTTCGACAAAATTGGGACATGACCCTCTGTTTTATTTGCCAGTATATGGACACAATCCCCCCAAATTGGGATTGTTCCTGTTTTATGGGACATATGCCAACCCTCACTAAGTAGTAAATCACATTTGGCTATGTACTGACAGGAGAGGACAAATAAAGTCAGTTCAGGAAGCATTCTCCTCCTTCTGAATAAATGCATACAGTGCGCAATGCTAACCAATTTAGGCTAGCACAACACACCCATCTCCTTGTTCCCGCAATGATGTGGGGAGACTGACACATGTCTATGCACTGGCCTAACCCCACCAGTGTGGAGTAAACAAAGTAAACACTGATCAATGGCCAATCAGGTTATAAAAATTGTACATGGCCACAAGTTGACCAGCTCATCTCACATGGTCTTCGTGATGGGTGGATGTGTCAGCACTTCAAATGAGCTGTATCTACTTGATGTGGATTGACCCATATCTGAAATGAATGTGCCATTTGCATTGGTGGCAGATTGGAAGGCTTAAACCCCTCTTTTTTGATGACCTGACAATAAAGCAGGTTTTCAAGATGAGACCAGGTGGTACTTCAATCAAATTATACTCTGCACATTAGTTCTTATATGAAGTCAGTGGGAAATGGGGAAGAAGGAAAGCAGGATGACTTCCACCCATTGTGTTGTGCTTCTACCTAAAAGGGAAAATGTGTGTAATGACTCTCTAGTCAGAAATAATTTGGAAAGTGAATAGCTATGAAATGTGGCTTTTTGTAAAAAGCTATGAAATTTTAACCCAGCTGTCAGTCCCATTTGGCCTATACTTGTCAGACCTGGTGCAGAATGTAAGTCATTCTCTTCTCACTACTAATGAGTATAACTACGGTATGTTGCCATTTTTATTCATTGATTGCTTTGCAGCTGATTCACCTTTATGAATTTGCCTTAAAAGTCTGGTTTGTGTGTGTGTGTGTGTGTGTGTGTGTGTGTGTGTGTGTGTGTGTGCATGCACATATGTCTATCTGACTGTCTATATGGCTGCAATCCTAAGCCTCTGTTAGACTGTCACAAATCCCAGTACAAGTTCCATGCTGGCCCAGGGTGTCAGAAAAGTGCTATAAGACACTTCTGCGCCACTCCTGGGGGGTTAGGCCAGTGCACCGACATCTGCCAGCCTCCCTACACCACCACAGGAACTGGGATATAAGTGAGTTATGCTAGCTTAAATTGGTTATGATTGTGTCCCATGTCTTAATGTGTGTCTTTCTGTTCATTTTAATCTTTGAAGATTGAAATAAGAATTGAGATAATTTTATCAAGTTACATACAAGTCACAATTTTATTAATAGAACACAGATCTTCAGCATAATTTCCTTTTATTTCACACCTTTTGGGACCAATCCTAGGAATTCTGTGGTATTTGCCAGTGTGAGGGATGTCAGGCTAAATAAGGCTACTGTCTATGAAGCATTTTGAGGATACAAAAGGTGTTATGCAAATGATTGTTGTTGTGGTATAATAAATGTTATTCTAATAGGTCTTGCAGATGTTTGTAATGCTTCAAAAACTACAAAACTGATTTGACCAGCAACAACAATAGGAAGATGCACTGAAATAGACTGTTCCTTCAAGCCACATTAAGTTCTTTTGAAATCTATTGTATGTCAGCAGCCCAGGTAAATTCAGCAGGTCGTACCAGCCTGTCCCATCGGATAATTGTGCATGGTAGAAAATGTCTGCCAAAAAATAGCAAACTGTTTCCAGTCAAGCGTGGAATTGTGCACACAGTTCTTTTTTTAATGTAAGTACAAAGAGTACTTCCTTTAAGACACTCTGGGTCATCATGCACAGTTGGTTTGCTCTGGAATAGTTCTTTTAACTTTAATCAGAATCATGGTGCCCCCAGCTATTTGATGCCATAGACCAAATGATTCCCTTCCTTTGCCCTTCTTCTCCCATATAAAAATAGGATTTTTCTACCTTAATTCAGCTTGGCTATTTCACCTACTACAGACTGGGTTGAGTCTCAGGGCTGACTGCAAGTGTTGTGTGAGCAGGGAAGGTAGGTTTTATTTATATGTGGCCATATGGAGCACATGAATATCGGGATGACATTGCATGTTGCTGTCACCTATCTTTCTTCCCTGGTCCGATCTGTCTGCACAGACTCAAGACATGCTCCAGCAATACTGCTGATCAGGGACACACCAATCCATGACAGATGCTAGAGTTTTCCCAGAGACAAGGAATAATACAGGTGTCCACCTTTATCTACTAGGGCTTTGCTCCAGAACCTCTGGTTGATTAAAAAAATATGTTTATAACAAGATTGGACCACTATGTCCCTTTGCCCTGAGGCAACCTCCAGCGGCCAAAATTCCCCTCTGAGATACAATATAGTCTATGCTGGCATTGCCATATCCTCATGTAGGAATACAATTAGGATTGGGATGCTTGCCCCCAAGATATATTCTGGTTACTTTCCAGAAGTTATAGTGGACATGAAACTTAATCTAGGACATGATTCACAGGACATGTCCTGAATCACAGAACATGAACCTGCATTAAAGCACCAGATTGGACAGACTGAACCTGTGCAAAAGTGCTGACACAGCTGTCCATAATTTTAAGTCAGTAAGGCTGCAATCCAGAAGTGCACTTGGACTGCCCTCTCTATTACTGGGGAAGCCTAAGTCCAAGATGGGGCAGCCCAGTTAGGCTAGAGAAGGCTTGTGGCAGCCGAAGGTGCACTAACTGGGTCAGTCTAGGCAGTTCAGGAGAGGCATGTTGAGGGCATGTTTAGCATTGCCTAGGGCAGAGCAGTTACTCTTTATCCAGAGCCTGTTTCCAGGGCAGAAATACCCTCTTCCAGCTCTTCAGTTATACCACCTCAGCAGCAGGTATAGAAATGAGTAGACCCATAAGGGTCCGTGACAAGGCAGAGTAAGAATGGCAGTGTTGACCAAAAATCTGAGTTCTTGGCCAGCATATCTGCAACCCCTGCCTCTCAACCTCAGGATATGGCACAGTTAGGGCAGCCCACTAACCTGGGGATACAGCAGGCCACTCCAATAAACCCCTTCCATCCACTGTAAACTGTACTGCTAGGGGGAGCATATGTGCCCCTGTTTCCAGGATATGTCCTGGATTGTAGCCTTGTGTCCTGGAAAAATTCTCTTGTCCTCTATTTCCTTGTGAGCATACAGCATGTACAGCTCATGTAATTAACAAATTGTATGCAATAAATTTTATGTAATCATTTTAAATTTAATAATAAGTAGTATAGTGCTGAAATTAACCACATGAAAGCAATACACATGAGTGTTTTTAGCTTTTATTTTGTCATGTCCTGCATTTTTCTTTGGTGTCCTACATTTTGGGGTGCCTTGTCCTTTTTTTTCTGAGTTCACATATGGTCACCCTGTGTACTGCAGTCTCCTGCTGCAGCTGTTACTGGTTGGCATGGATTCCTTATAATGCAGGCACCACAGCTGTTCATTATTCAGTGTGATCTGAGGGGGGGGTCTCCTCAGGTGCAAGCCCTCCCCAGGTGTCACTGACTTGGTGCTTACTGAGCATGCTCTGGAGCAGCGGGAGCAGCCCAGGCCTCCTGATTCTCTGGATCCACAATAACATTATTCTCTGAATTCAAAATAGTTGGGGCAGCCCAGCTAGGGCACTCCACACTGCCCTCACTCTGGACTGCACTGTTAGTCAAACATCTGTTTGTATGTTTTGCACCCAGTGTTTGCATTGCAAGAGAATAAGAAGAAGAGAAGATGAACTGAATATGCAGCCATGCTTAGTACGGTGGTTATCTAAGTGAGGGTCAAGACCCCCTTGGTGGGTTGTGATTTCATTTGGGGAGGGAGTCACAAAATACTAAGCATTGCCATCTTGGAATCTGGGAGTAGACACTACCATACATTCCTTGGAGTATGTTTCATTGTACATAATATGACTTACTTCTGAGTAGACATGGAGAAGCTTCGGCATCACAGATATGTCACTTTCGGTTTGATGTTACTTTTGGCCATGACATCACTTCTGGGAGATCCTGGACAGATTATCATTCTCAGAAGGGGGTCCTGGGCTGAAATGCTGAGAACCACTGCTTTAGTAAGTGAGTAAAGTTTCATTTGACTGGGACTATCAGAAATCTATCACCTTTGCTCCAACAGAAGATAAATGCCTCCCACTCTGTGGGCCAGCATCACAGATCTCACAACATGAACAAATTGGTTAATTTGTCACCCCAATTTGACAGCCTGCAAAGAATGCTACAAACACTTGTAGTGCCCAGTGTTGATAGCATCTATGAGTACTCCAGCCTACAAATGCAGCACCAGAAGCGTGCGCAACTGTTCATATCATAGAATCATAGAATCCTAGAGTTGGAAGGGACCTAGTAGGTCATCTAGTCCAACCCCCTGCCTGCAGCAGGAAATCCCACTAGAGCATCACCAACAGGTGCTCGTCGAGCCTCCGCTTGAAGATCCCCAGTGAGGGAGAGTCCACCACCTCCCTTGGTAATCTGTTCCACTGCCAAACCACCCTCACCGTCAGGAATTTTTTCTGGATGTACTCTTCTCCCCATGCACTTCCCTATGGAATAGTCTGTCGGTGTCAGGTTTGTTTTGTGGGGGTGGGCAGACATTTGAAGGAATTCAGAAGGGAGGCCGAAATTCATTAAGTCTGAGGAACGTCGTGCAAAAGGGAAATGAAAGACTGCTTAAGAAATAGGAAGTTGCCTAAGAGCTTTAAGATATGTCTTCAAGCAAATCAAATAAACACCAGAATAAAACTTCTACCCAAGAGAGGCTACTTTTGTTGACTAAACCGTGCAATCCATAAACAAGTTGCTTCTAGGCTCAAAAGTGAGCTGTGTATGCTGTCCCCAGATGCGATGCATTTTTTAAAAGAGCAATGCAGAACAAAGCAGTGCTTAAGAAACATGGATTCATTTTCGGTAATAGCATTTCTGCCCATGAGACACCACACATTCTTGCCCTCAAGCAGAAGTGGCTAAATTGTGGGGGTTTGCATGGCACAGGGCATGTTTAATGACCATATTTTTTGTCATGATCCACAAAACCCAGTGATATCTGGAAACACCACACATGGAATTAGCTCTCCACTACCCTGAGGTCATTGGAGGTTGGACACTTAACCATGCCACCTGTGGGCAGGGAGAATATTTTCAAGGAACAGTGCCTTCTTGGTGGTAGTGCCCCAATTGTGGAATACCCTCCCTTTGGAATTAAACATGGCTCCCTCCCTGGAAATTTTTCTTCCGGACCTTAAGTCCATTTTATTTCACATGGCATTCAATAGCTTATGTGATAGGCTGATTTAATGTTTAACTGTTTTAGGTTAATGTTTAACTGTTTTAAACATTAATGTTTAATGTTTAACTGTTTTAGGTGATCCTCCAGGATCTGCTTTGTATATACCGTACTGCTTTGTATGTATTATGTTAATGGTTTTGGAACCAGAAGGAAATTAACAGTTAGTTATGTCTGCTGTGTAAGGTTGATTCCAAGAATACAATCACATCATCACTCACCCTACAATCCAGAGTAACTACAGGAGCATGTAAGAGACATTATGTGTACTTTTCTGCACCACCTAGTGAAAACCTATGGGAAACCTATGAGAAATTCATATTGCAATCCAGAGCAAATTGTTCTTACACCAGAGTAAGGCTTCTCCGTAGTTACTCTGGATTGCGCCCTCAGAGTTGCAATGATCAAGTAAACTCGATGAATTGGTAAACTGGACCTAACTAAGGCTTTCTGCTTTTTATTTTTATTTTCTAAAGCTCTCCTGTTTCTGTGTTTCATCAGACATCTAATCAGAACAGATTCTCCAAATTACATAGGCCTGTCTGACTCTTCCTGATTTAGCAAGATAGAAGAGCATCCCACAAAATAAACAAGCAAATATGATGGTATGCAAGATTTTAGATTAGAATCACATCTCAATGCAATACGAACAAATTACATTTTAATTTATGTATGAAATGGATTATGTAATGGAGAAAGCTCCTTTTTTAAACCAAAAAAATCTTGATAGAATTTGAACATGAACTGTCTGAGTGGGGAGGGAGTGGAGAATTGGAAGGCAAAGTTCATATATTACAAAACCTAATGAGCAGATCCAAAGATAATAGAATCTCAACAGGCTAAGGTCGACATTATGGTGAAATGGATGAGATGTAATAATTTTTCTTATAATTGGCATCTCAACAGACATGAAGGGGACTTACATATAGGACTTCATTTGCAAATTTCACATGTCCTTCTGGGCACTGACAGATTTCAAAACTCATTCGTTATTAGAAGTGATTCTGGATGAGGTCATGCATGAATAGTACATAGACTCAAGGAACAAGGTATAAGGATGTTGGAAGTTAAAGAAAGAAGTTCAGTTTTGTGTCTTGTTGGATCAAAAGTCTCTTTCATAAACTGTCTCTTTTCTGAAACTACCAACAGGTAAGGTCAGGCTACAACTTCTGAAGACATTTCACCCATCTTTTAAAAACGTTTTCTGTTTGGAGGAATCTGAAAACCACTTAGGATTTCACTGGGTTTGAAATTTTGGTGCCAGAAGCACAGGAGAAAGTGTATAAACTGAGTATATTAAAAAAACCCATACCTTCTTTGGTGTTGTTAGAAATTTCCTCAGGTTCTTGCTTATTAGGTATCATTCTAAGTATATGGCTATCTACCAAAGTAGATGGAGAGGTCTACAGCACCCTGCTTACATCATACCCTGCATTAGGGTGGTCAACCCACAGCATTCCATGTGCCCAGTTTTATAGTGAATTTTGAATGTACCACTCCACTTTAATATTGCCTTTTATATCTTTACGTGCCAAAAGATATAAAGCAAGAAACAATGTAGTGCTGTTGCATATACAGGGTGCCCAGAACCCCGGTTTTCCCCAGAGGCCCCCAGTAATTGGGCCCCTGGACCGGGGGCCAGGGAAGGGGCCCCGCTCCTCTGGAAAAGGAGGGGTCCCTGAGGTTCTTGGGGCTTTTTCATGGCTGCTCCAGCAGCGGCAATGCTTGGAGCTGGCTGCTGCTCTATCGGGGGTACAGCCACACACCCCAGCAGCCAGCAAATAGCTGGTGCAACTTCCTCCCAAGGGGAGAAGCCAGGCACAGACAGAATATCCGCTCTGGCCTGGCCATGCCTCCTCAGACTGCGTGCAGAAAGGGTGAAGAGGCGTCCACAGTCTGAGGAGCCCTGGGTAGGAATTGTGGCTTGGGGGACAGGAATTTTGGGAAACTTGGGGGGAATTTTGATTTTGGCATCTGGTCATCCTACCTGTTTAGGGTCTTTCAAAAACTTCTGGTTTTTTTTTTATGAAAAAGGCCTGACTTCATGACATTTAGTCTGGCCCAGGACAGAACTCATTCCAACCATTATGAGCCTATAAATGATGCTTAGTTGGTGTGTTATTGTGATTTTAGTTGTTTTTATTGTAATTTAGGGTGTAGCATTTTTTAAAAATGTTTTTAAATGCTTTTATCTGTTATGGTGTTGATGTTTTTTAACTTTTATTTATTTTGTGGTCAGCCACCTTGAGCCCTGCCTTGTGGGATAGCAGGCAGGCAGGCAGGCAGGCAGGCAGACAGACAGACAGACAGACAGACAGATAGATAGATAGATAGATAGATAGATAGATAGATAGATAGATAGATAGATAGATAGATAGATGGATGGATGGATGGATGGATGGATGGATGGATGTCCGTTTATTACCTTTCTGAACTGTACATCCCCCATTCCCACCCTCTGCCCACCCTCTCAATTTATTATTTATGGAAGCCTCAGCCACACAGCCAGTCTCCACTTACCAATGTGGAGAATTTCTGTCTTTGGTATAAAAGAAGCACAATTGTACCTTGACCGATTCTAGCACCTGAAACTGAAATAATGTTGAGCTCTTTTTTATCTGGAAAGCTCACTTATTTACTTAGAACTCCAACAGTAGTAAGATGAACTCAGTGGCCTATGAGATCTTTCATTTCTGATTTCTGTGATTCTTTAATTGGGGTTAAATGCAAATTAAGTAAAATGGGGAAAAAATTAATTACTCCATCTATAGCTTTATTGTATGAGCTTGGTGATTACATGCATGACAGATACAAAAAAGGAAAGATTCATTGAGGGTAATTGGGTAAAATCAGAGTCCAAGAAAGTAATTCATTTCATTCTTTGGAAATAATACATACCCAGCTGCAACTGTTTTATGTGGATTTTTATAAACTCTCAGAGAAAAATGGAATTCTGAAGATTAATGATTCCCTGACTATATCAAATACAACTAAATTATCCTTAAATAATGGAGGAGGCTTTCAGGTTATAAATTTATTAGGCTCTGGTCAAACTGTTGATGAACTTTGACACACTGGTATTAAAAAGCACCTGATGAATAAAACCAGCTTCCTCCCATCAAAGACACCATTTTTCCTGGAGTACAGAAATAGCATTTGGTGTTTCCAGAAATAAAGGTAATTAGGCATTTAAAGGCAATTAGAGTAGACTAAAGATAGTACAGACACACAATGGGAAAACAGAAACCTGGTCCATTCCATTGGAATATGAGACAAATCTATTATATGTATGCATATATGCATTGCAAATGTATGCATTATACAGAATGAGCTGGGCCTGAAAATGAAAGGATGAACTATGTCTCAGTTGATGCATATTATTCAACTGTGGTTGATTTTGTACATAAGCTAACTTGATGGCATGAACTGCATCCTACACATGCAGAAGATGAATAGATACCTACAGGCCAAATTGAGCTCTCTTTGTTGAGTCTACCAGCAATATTGTGCTACTATATTTCATGAACATGAAATCATTCCATGCCTCACACAGAGGTATCATGTGGTGCCACTCTTCCCCAAGCTGCCTTCATTCCTAGTTCTTGTACACCATTTCTCACAGTAATGGCCTGCATATGTGTGTGTGAGGGTGCTCCAGTGTGCCGCAGCATGTGTCCTGCTCTCAGGAGAGACCAGAAGTTACATCGCAACATCATACATTGTCATAACATTTCTGTCCCAGGTGCCAGAGCAGTTTTCAGCCTTAAACCTGGAAAGAAGTAGCGCCCTACATACAAGGTGACTAGATGCCGAAGCCAGAATTCCCTGCCAAGTTCCCCAGAATTCCTACCCCCAATCCAAAATTCCTATCAGTTTAAAAAAATGTAAGGAACCTCAAAAAAATGTAGGACGTGTTAAAATAAAACACCTATACTTAATTTCAACACTTTTAAAATTGAAAACCTTTCAACATGCATGATTCAATATGCCTAATAAAGGTTTGCTGTGCTGCTGAACATGCATGATTCTGACCCAGACATGTAAGACATCCTCAAAGCAACACAAGCCACATGCAAGTGACTTCGACACACAATTCTGACCCACAGAAGTTAGATGCAAGCCACATGCCAGTGAATTCTACACACAATTATGACCCACAGATGTGAGACGCCTTCAAAGCAACACAAGCCACATGTCAGTAAGTTCTACATAAATAATTCTGACATGCACTTACACACACATGCAAACGCATACACATAGCATGCACACGCTCATACAAACTCACATATTCATACACACATAGACATTTGTATACACACTCAAGCTTAGATACACTCATACACACACTCATGCATACATAGACACACTCATATATACATACACAGATAAGCACACACTCATGCACACACACAAATACATACACAAGCACACACTCATACGTAAGCACACTCATACACACACATATGCACACTCACCTTCAGGCAGCTGGAGGGGTCCAGAAGTGGCAGAGGCGGCACAGTGAGGCTGGAGAGGAGAAGCGCCTCTCCCCTGGTTATTGTGGAGAGGCTGGGGAGGGAAGGAGGTGGCATGGGAGATGTGCGCTCCCTGCAGCTTCATTGGCCATCCCTCCTTCTCCTCAGCAAGCACACTGAGGCACATGGAGGCTGCTGGTTCTCTAGCCAGCCCAGCCTGGTTCTCCATGCCTATGTGCCAGTTGCAGGAGGAGAGGAGGTGCAGAGACCCAGTCTGGGCTGGCCAGAGAGCCAGCAGCCTCCGTGTGCCTCGGTGCCCTCGCCAAGGAGAGGGAGGGATGACCAGCAAGTGCATCCGTGAGCACTAAGGATGTTGCAGGGGCCGTGGAGGCCCTGGATAGAGGTGTGCTTCCCCTGCTGCTTCTGGACACCAGGGGGAGGTCCTGCCTCCCTTGTTTATGCTCTGGGAAATTTCCAGAGCAGTGTGCAGTAGTGCGCAATGCCAAAAATGGCTGCCAGGGCTGAGCCGAATCCTGGAGAGGCTTGGGGGTTTTCTTACTCCCTAGCAGAGGTAGGGAAAACCGGACCTCTCCAGGAAAGCTGGACATCTGGTCACCCTGCCTACATAACATTCCCCTTAAACATAATTATGTTCCTTAATTGATATTAGTGATTTATACGTGCACAACTATATATTTTCAGTCCTTTCATCTATATATCAAAAATTTTGTATCTTGCCAAAAGCAAAAAAAGGGAGAGAAAAGCACCATTCTCCCCTTTCAAAATGTTTCTTGATAACTCTGTACATACATATATACATTTGCCAAAGGAGTAACTGGGAAAAAAAATAGATTATTCCATCTTCTAACTCTTAGAAACAAATATATTTTATCATTCTCTCTGTCAGATAAGTGGATATCCCATAAATCTCTGCACCCGTATTTCAGCAAATAGATTCCCAATTTCTTGAGTCTAAAATGGTTAGCAATCCACAGATTGCGCGTCAACAACATGAACATGAGAGAGTAGCATGGAAATTCTCATTCAGTGGGTGCTTCAAGTCTCTGTGAAAGCTAAGTGAAAAGTTATTGTATGTGATTTCCTGACATTTCATATGCTATTTGTTCCTGCTGTTTAGCAGTAATTCTGAAGCTGGTCTGACACTGGAACACCAAGTACAAACTCATAACCCTTATTCTCATTGGGGTTACCGAGTCACTCTTTCAAATCACAAAAAATGAGGATGAGATGGGATTAAACTCTGCTCTGCAAATACATCAGGGAGTTTATACAGTGAGAGGGAGAAATCAGCTTCACTACAGGAGAAAGTGGTTACAATTTGTCCTTTAAAAATTGGGGATCACAGAAGGAAAAAATGGGGATTGCCAAAAGAAAAAGAATTTTAGACAGAGGAGGAATATTCTCTAAATATCATAATGGTACCAATAATTTTCATCTGTTTTATGGAACTGAAGTGAATCGTTTTGAAATATTTATTAAAAAGTGGTAATAGTGTCTAATAGATTTAAATAGCTTTCAAGCAGAAACCAAGGTCCATGTTCTAAATGGGAAACAACATTCAATTATTGTAGGATATGAATTCCCTTTCAAGTGGCCAGATGATCTGAAGTAATTCTAAAAATCTGTATTCACAAATAATATTGTTAGCTATGCAGGTAAGAGTTTCCAATATGCAGAGCACGTTTTTGTTGAAACAAATGTCTGTATACATAATATGGAATGCATTAGTCTTAAGTACATGCTATATCTTGCTTCACTTGAAAAGAAACTGGGTCCATGTGAGACTTGGGGTGCAATCCTGACTTAGGCCAGAGAGAATGGCACAGCTAAGCTGGCCTAAGATAGGCCATATCCTGAGCTGACACTTAGGGCAAATCCACAGGGCTAGGAAGCCTCTAGGCTGGCCTAACTGCTTCTGAAGAGGCAGCAGCACAAGAGCATTATGCTCACTGGGCTGTGGTCAGTGGTGAGCTCCAGCAGGTTTGCACCTACTCTGTAGAACCGGTTGTTAACAAAAGATAGGACATATAAAGTTTTAAAATAGCCACTTAAAAGTGGCTGCCAGATGGGAATAGAACCGGTTGTTAATATCTTTGAATCCCATCACTGGCTGTGGTAGTTGTGCCATATCCTGAAGTGGGCTGCTGTGCTGTTGAGAGGCAGGAGTGGTGCTGAGGTCAGCCTAAGCACCACTTAGAACATTTCGTTATGCTTGCAATTTTATTCTGCCTTATTATGGACCGCTATGGGTCTACTCAGATTTATGTCTGCTCCTGACGTAGCCTAACTCTGAGGAGCTGTGAGGAAGCATTTCAGCCCTGGAAATGGCTCTGGATATGGCCTAACTGCACTGTTGTTGGCCATGCTCAACATGCCCCTGCTGAGCTCCTTGGCTGGCTCTGCTAGACCCTCCGTTTGCTGATTAAAGAGCAGATAAATTAATCCCAACACCAATTCTACTAAGAAAGAAACATTTTTATATCTGCAGCATTTTTGTGGACATAAGGGCCATAACTAGGGGGCACTATGGGTGGCCCCCTCTGAGCCAGCAGCTTGCCCTGCCTGGCTTAGTTCATAGGTTTTTGTTACCTAAGTGTTCTCCCCTCCCTGCAAATTGTCTGGTGCATTCAGGTCAGGTCAAGGATTGCCAAGGGACCATTAGCAATCTCCTTTTGCATTACAAGGGGGAGAACTGAGCCTGCTCTGTCTTTCTAACGAGGGGCAAGGAAGATCATGCCCACCACATTGCAGCGTCCTAGAACCTGCTGCTCACCTCTGGAATTCTGGCATCAGTTGGCATGAGTTAGAGAATATTCTATTCTGGATCATGCAAATAAATTATCACAAGGCTATTGATTTGGGAATGGAGTGGGAAGAAATGTTTCTCTTTGGAGAAACCCTGGATGAGTTTCTGTTTTCAGATATATTTTTAAATTTAAATGCTTTCTTGGAGGGGCAGGTAATCCTTACCTATTGAGGGTATCCATGGGATCAACTAGGCATTTTCTTGGCTTTTAAAGGATTTTGAATGCAGGATTAAATCATTGAATGCAGGATTTATACTGGATGCTGTAATTGTGGAGGGGTGAAAAATCCTTACATATAGGGAACCAAATGGGATCTGGGGCCTTTTCTTGGCTTTTATACTTTTGTGGAGATGCAGGCCACCTGTGTTGGTGGGCAAAATGAAAAGATAAGTTGCATGTTATTTCTCTGTAAACAAATACATAATATATACAGATATGCATTTATTCTTTGCAAATTATTGTTATATTGTATAGATATACACAAGTATAGATACTTGGCATAAGCAGGTCTCCATCAGTCTTGAAAGACTATGGTATCGTGCTCGGCGCTGCATACGCTGCATGCGAAGCACGAAAGCATGGGTTAGATTGTTATGGAGGATAGGCTGTTACCCAAGCAGCAAATCCCCCCTCTCCACGCCACTGAATTAGTCCAATGGAAAGGCAGAGCCAATATGATTGAATCCAGCTGGCATCACAGAGCTGGGCTAAGGACAGGAGCTCACCCTGTCTTGTGGGGCCGACCCGGGTCTCGAATCCTAGCCTGCTGGTTAACAGGCACAGCGCCTTAACCGCTTGCACCACCCACAGCATAATTACTTGGCATAATAATTATTATTACTTATTATTATTACAATATTACTTGGCATAATTGCCTCCTGAAACCATTGTTCCCCACCCCCACTTCTACAATCCTGGCTACAGCCCTGAAGCATATATATCAATAGACTACTTAGACCTTTCAAATCTGATCTTCATGGATTGTGTGCTATATGGAAGCAGCCTGGAATGGACGAATGTGGTAAATACACTGTGCCCCAATTATAATATCCGGAACAGCTTTTCATGTAGATTCTCCCAGCTGCATGGAGAGTTTCCATATCAACAATAGATACCTCCGTCAGGAATATTCCATACGACCAAGAGAATAACTCTCAGGAGCAGGCAAGTGGCACACTGATGTATCTAAGGCAGTGATTTTTCAACCACTTTGCCATGGAATACTAGTGTGCTGCAAATGGTTCATGGGTGTATGGCTGGAGTTTGGGGAAGCATCATATACCAGTAGGACCTTTGGGGGAGTGTGAGTCAGCAGCACCATTTGCCCTGTCCATTTTCACAGAACTGATGGCAATGAGTGCACTTTGATGATGTGCTGCAAGATTTTAAAATGTGCTGTTTTAAGCAGTAGCATTCCAGATTGGGGATACCTGGGGCCAGGTGATGCAGTGATACCCTCTCACTTCTGCAGCCCTTGTGCCCAAAATGGCTTCATCCAGATGATAAATTCTGCTCCCCCGTCCCCAGTGATGACAGAAACATCTCTCTGTCACTCAGGGGCAATGCTTGCCTATTGCTCCAACTTACAGTAACTATGCCACATGATCTAAGGCAGTGGCATAACCAATGAAAGTGTGCCAGTGCTGTGTGCAAAATTATGCTCTGGGAGTGATGTATGTCATACTCAGTTTTTTTTTAAAGTGAAAAATAGGACTGTGGTATAGCTAAGGCATCTGCTGCCTGGGGTGAGATAAGATGCTGTAGTACTCCCCCACCAGGAAATCAAATTTAGGCTGTAATCCTGCTCCCCCCACTAAGGCTGGCATATGTCTCAGCCCAAGTCCCATGGGGTGTCACAAAAGTGCTGTAAGGCTCTTTTGTGCCACTGCCGTGGTGGGGGTGGTTAGGCTAGTGCACAGACATACACCGGCTTCCTCACACCACCACAGGAATGAAGAGACATGTGAGTTGTGCTGGCCTAAATATGTTAGGATTGTGCCCTTAATTGATTAACAGTGCAATCTTAAGCATTTTTATTCAGAAATAAGTCTCATTGTGTTCAATCGTACTTACTCTGAGGAAAGTGCGATTAGGATTGCAGCCTAAGTAAATACTGTAAACAGTTTTCTAGTTAATTGGATATAACTTTTGATACAACACAGATATTCTAGCATAGTTTGTTTCATTGCATTCAACATTAAATTATCTTTCCAATGATAAATAATATCATGGTGTTATTCATATATACCAAGGTTATCACAGTTTTATCCACTAGAGTTAAGCTCTGCCTTTGACCCCTTAAAGCTTGTTTCCTCATACAATTGCACCCCCTGAGCTATGCTACTGGTCTAAGGTATAAAAGTATTTGCCTAAACAAGGAGAAGGTCAAGTCCCTCCAATATCTTCTTTATCTAAGGGCGCAGTCCCTTCGAGTAACTACATGGAGTCCTTGCTCTGGTGTAAGAACAATTTGCTCTGGATTGCAATATGCATTTCCCATAGGTTTTCACTAGGTAATGCGGTAACTACGGGTACACGTAATGTCTCTTACGTGCTCCTGTAGTTACTCTGGATTGTAGGGTAAATGAGAAAAAGTGGGGACAGAAAAGAAAAACAACATCAGAAATTTTTGTTCTATTTTGACTTTGCTACTGGGGAAATCAGCTGCACATGACAACATGAGACAACAGATTGATGACATCAGCCATGGAGAGGAACTGAACCTTCACCAGTATCCTGGCATACAGCAAAAGAGAGTGACAACAAGTGACAACAGGAACAGCAGATGGAGGCAGACTTCAATGTCATTAACTAAATTATGATTGGGAACTGGCATGACAATTAAAATAATTGTTTCTCTGTTCTTTTAAGAAGAGCACTGTGGAAGTTCTTCTCAGGCACAGATGATAAACAAGGGTACTATTGATGATGGCTTTGTTTGTTTTCCTGTAACGCAGTCAGCTCAACACTGGCCCAAATGTTTCGCGACACTGGCAAATGTGCTGACGGGAATGGAAGGAAGAATGTTTTCCATACATCGAGCAGGGTTTAGAAATGCTAGCAAGAAAATATATGCAGCTGAGAGAAAAAATCCATCAATGAAGAGGGTGGTTGGACAGCTTCAAAGATCCATTGTCTGGATGGCAGGGGGGCCATCGCCTCTAGGTACCAGGAGGCAGGGGTGACAAATTGCCCCGACACCTCCAACATGCCAGCTGCAGCCTGAAGTTGGCAGGTGGGTTCTACTCCTTAACCTCCCCATTGCAGATTCTGAAGCTCACCTTCCCCATTTGCTTTCCCCACTCGCCTCTGCCTAAAGGGTAGGTGAAAAGAGGGAAAACGGGTGAGGGGAAAATAGCTGCCTTTGGGAAGAGGAAGAAAGGATTACCCTGTTTTATGAGAGAGTACCAAAATTTGGGGGCCCTCGGTTTCAAGTGGCCTAGTGATACCACAGTGATTTAGTCAAAGCTAATAAGACATTCATTATTGCTAACTCTTCTGTATTCACCACTTTTTAAACATGTAAGACCAATTTGGATCGCCTTGACTATGGCTTACTCGCAATTGGGCATGTTGGAAAACCTGTTGCCTAATATTTAGTAATGCATCACACTCGGAATACAGATCATATATTACCTAGACCCTGGGTGACTCAATGCATTCCCAGGAGAAAGTTAAGAATGCAATTAAGGATATTTCCCCAAAATCATGCCAAGTGGCTTCCTGAGTAAATCTGTCAAAGTCAAAAGCAGATTTGTTATCCCATCTTCACTGTACACTGCTGAGCAAACTGGGTTAAAAAAAGGTACAAATTGTTAAAAGACGAGCTGCTGTCGAAATAACAGGAGCTTAAGAACTTGGAGCATCTGTTCGAACTGATAACAGCAGCAGCCGTCATGGTGGCAGCCAAAAGCCTGACTTGCACATCCCCAAGATCCAATTCTGTAAGAGAGTAAATAGCATTCTGAATGCACTTGGAAAGGGAAGAGGAGCCTCAAACTGGGAGCGTGTTTCTCTTGGCTTCCTCAGTAAGATAGTTTAGGATCACCTTACCCATTTTAGGACCAGCTGAAAGGATCAACTGGTTGAATGTCAGATGTTTGGATTTTCACAAATGCAGCTTGAGGGATACACATGTTCCATCAGAACCACCATAACTTGTAGTATGTTTGGAAAACCAAAATAATCCCAGAAAGGACACCTTCAATGATTTAGGCAGCAATCCTAACCTGCTGTTCGGCCAGCATAAGTCTTGGTGCCATCCTGGCCTGGGGGTGTCACAAAAGCCTCACAAGGGACTTCTGCTCTACTCTTGGCAGGTTGGTCCAGTGCAGAAACATGCGCCGGCTTCCTCACACCATCAAGCGACTGAGGAGTTGTGCCAGCCTAAAATGATTAGGATTGTTCCCTAACTAAAGAGTTTGGGAACTGACTTTGAGGCCATAACTAACCTCTCTGTACTCTTCCCCTCCTCTTCCAATTAGTCTCATAATCCTCTTTCATTCCCACGCTTCTTCCAAGATGTCTGTCTCTCTCCCTATTTTCAATTTCTTTCACTTCCCCAAGAACTGTAGCTTGTGAATCTAGCAACATATTTCCATGCAAATCACCACATCATTCACTGTCTAAATCAGTGATTTTCAATTTTTTTTTCCTTAAGGCACACTTAACAAGGCACTGGAATTGTCAAGGCACACCATCAGTTGTTTTAATCATTGACAAGGCATACCAGACTGTTCAAATCCCCTCAAAAGGGCATCCTGACCAGACCTGACCAGAGCACAGAGCACATGGAATGGGCATCTGTAGCCCAGCTCTGATCAGGTTCAGAAGGCTACAGGTGGCCAACTCTGTGAGTTCAGAATCTGAAAGGGGAGGGTATAGATCAGGAGGGCCACGTCATCTTTCTGACACTGTGTCGGGGCCAGAAAACTAATTTACATTTCAAATTTAAATATATTTACATAAATTTACATATGAGAATGTTTGGATTACAATGTTTGCCCAAGGGCTGGGTAGAGGTTGTCTTGCCAGCAGCTGAGGTTTGCAGAACCCTGGTATGGATGACAACAGTGTGTGACTTACTTTGTGCTTGATTCGGACATGTGTCTTCTGCATCATTCTTCATTTTGGTCTCTTTGCCTACGTAGAAACTACTCAGTGTAGATGTACATTTATACCATAAATCAGGAACCTTTAATATAATTTCATAGGTTAAACTGTCATTGTCAAATACATCTTATTATGTATTTTTCAAACTCTAGGACTCTGTTGGGTTATTTGATCCCTCCCCCCCCAAATGAAATGAATACAGTGCTTTTAGCAATCCTGGAAGAATGACTACAAAGGGCATCCATATAATGGGAAAATCACAGGTCTCATTTCTTCTTAAATATCACCTTAACTTTTATTATGTCTTTTGTATTTGAAATTGTTGCCTGGAATCCTGTCTGAACATCTAAAGGGTTCTAAATGGTGCTGTAATGGATGTTCTACATTCCAGGTTTAAAATGTGTCAACATCATTCACGTTTAGTGTAATTTTTTCATACAGTGCTTCAGGAAGAATTTGCATCATGTGTCCTTATTAAAGAATGTCTAACACTGATGGAAAGAGCTGGGACTGACCTCTGAATAAGAGGATTCCAGTAATTGTGCCAAATGCTCTGATTTTTTTTACTTAACTAATGTATGTTGGGAGTTTCTAATATTAGCATGGACAATGACAGTTCTAAAGGCATTCAGTCCATAGTAATTCCAAAGGACATACCCTACAATCCAGAGTAACTATGGGTGCACGTAAGAGACTTTACGTGCACCTGTAGTTACTGCACCACCTAGTGAAAACCTATGGGAAATTCATATTGCAATCCAGAGCAAATTGTTCTTACACTGGAGCAAGGACTCCCCGTAGTTACTCAGGATTGCACCCTAAGTAGTGCAATAACTGGAGCAATGGCTGCAGGAGGAAAACCATGAGAAATATAAATGCTAAAAATATATTATTGAGTGCACTAAGCAAACTGCAGGTGGGAGTATTTTGTCACCACTGAAGTGATCAAGGCTCAAGCAACCATTCTTCTTTTGCTACATTATTGTTCATTAATATGAACAATAAAGGAGCAGGTTTGCAGCTTGGGGGTTCTCCTGGATTCGTGGCTGCTCCTGGAGTCCCAGGTGGCGGCTGTGGCCAGGGGAGCCTTTGCTCAGCTTTGGCTGATCCGCCAGCTGCAACCATATCTGAGTCGCTTGGGTCTGGCCACGGTGACCCATGCCCTAGTGACATCGAGACTAGATTATTGCAACGCGCTCTACGTGGGGCTGCCTCTGAAGACGGTTCGGAAACTGCAACTAGTACAGAATGCGGCGGCCCATGTGGTTGCTGGGGCTCGTCGGTTCGACTCTGTCGGGCCACTGCTTTGGCGACTACACTGGCTGCCCATTCGTTTCCGGGCTGAATTCAAAGTGCTGGTCCTGACCTTTAAAGCCCTAAACGGTTTGGGTCCAGGGTATCTGAGGGACCGCCTTCTTCCGTACAATCCGACCCGTCACCTAAGGTCATCTGAGGGGGCCCTTCTGACTGTGCCGCCACTAAGAGACGTGAGAGGTGTGGTGGCCAGAGATAGGGCCTTCTCGGTGGTGGCACCCCGGCTTTGGAACTCCCTCCCCTTAGAACTGAGGAAAGCTCCCTCACTACAGAGCTTCAGGCGGAGCCTTAAAACCTTCTATTTTAAAAAAGCTTTTTAAATGGGGGCAGAGGTTGGGGGGCTTTTATCTTTTTTATCTTTTCTGTTTTATCGTTTTTAGTCTACGTTTTTAGCTTTAATCTAATTGTATTTTAATTACATTTTAATGTGTTTTTATCTCTATTTATTATCATATGTAATTTTAGTGGTGTTTTATTGTTTTTTAATTGTTTGGCCGCCTTGAGTTCCCCCCTGTGGGGGAAGAAAGGCGGGATAAAAATTACTTAAATAAATAAATAATATTGCACAGGATTGCAGAGTGAACTGTTTAGTGTTCATTGTCACAACATAGCTCTGGGCCTTTCTTTGTTCTGCTCAAGTATGGGACAAGATCAGTGATGCGATTCAAAGAAATTAACAACCGGTTCTATGCCCATCAGACAGCCACTTTTAAATGGCTATTTTTAAACTTTATATGTACTATCTCTTGTTAACAACCAGTTCTATAGAGTAGGTGCGAACCTGCTGGAGCCTACCACTGGACAAGATATTCAGGTGTGTCCTTCTCATTTATGGGATGGCAATCTGCAGATCTGACCCAACAAGGATTGCAAGCCTGCTTTGGAGGACCTGAGAGGTTGTCCCAGAGTCTTCTGAAAAGAACATCTGGTTTAGTGCCAATCTTGGATTTAATTATCCACAGATTTCTGTATCCTTGAGGGGGTCCAAGAACAGACCCCCATGGATACTAAGGACCTATTGTACAACGAGTCTATCCAAGATCATTCATCAGAAAAGGAAAGGCTTGAGTAAGGGCAGGATCTTATGAAATGCCCTCCCCTCTGAGCTAAATAAATCCTCCTTGCTAGCATCACATTGCATTGGCACAATGGAACTTAGGTAGGATTGGGCTGCCATTTCTATCTTCCAAGCCTTTGAAGTCTATGGATTGTTACCCATGAGAGTGTGTTAATGGTGCTACTGAAGCTCTGTGCTCTGAAGAACTGTATGAGAGACAGGGAATCAAAGGGAAAAAGTTGCCTTTCCACTCCAGCACAAAAATTTGGCTGGGTGAAATATACCACCTTTCACCCAGCAGTTTAAGGTACAGAGACATTGCCCTCGTTTTCATGGATGTGGTTTGCCTGTATCAAGTCTGTCACATTTCAGTTTTCTGATTGACATGACCGACTGCTTCTTCAGTCAAACAAAAAAGCCTTTGTGCGTAGGAATAATATATTATTATATATAATAGGGAGAACAATTCAAGACATGCTAGTTACTGTATGTGTTAGGGTGGAGAATTCATTCTCCCATATGATCTCACACACTGTGCTACATCAAGGAATAATATATTATTATATATAATAGGGAGAAAAATTCAAGACATGCTAGTTACTGTATGTGTTAGGGTGGAGAATTCATTCTCCCACATGATCTCACACACAGTCCTACATCAATCAATCAATCAGTCAACAATATTTATGTACTCCTTTTAAACAAAAAGTCCACAAACGAAATACATTGTTAGTGAGCAGTGTGGTACACCAATGAATGCTAATGTTTCATGTGGGCCTCTGCAGGTCCTTCTGTTTGTGGCTAATCTTTCCTTTCATGTCATCTAAAAATGCGAAGTTTTTTGTTGATCAAAGTGGACTAGCTCAAGAAACTGTCTCACAAAGTTAGTGACGTCAAGCAATTTCACATGTGCAATTTCGTTTCCCATTTTAATACCTTTGGAGCTTTCCTACCAAAAGGGCCCTGGTAAAAGTAAAAGATAAAGGTATTCCTTACAGGCTGCCCTGCTAGCCGTGATGGGGTGCAGTCAGTGGTAGGCTCCAGCAGGTTCGCACCTACTCTATAGAACTGGTTGTTAACAAGAGATAGGACATATAAAGTTTAAAAATAGCCATTAAAAGCGGCTGCCAGATGGGCAGAGAACTGCTTGTTAATTTCATTGAATCCCATCACTGGGTGCAGTGCTCAGCTCTTCTTCAGGGCCTGTCATGTTCTTCACTGTCTACTTCACTCGATAGCTCTACCTCTATACCTTCTTGTTTCTCTGCCATGGTTCTTTAATCCCACTTGTATGAGTAAGACCAGGTAAGTACAACAATAACATATGTTTACTTTAGATTTTCTCCATGAGGTACTTAAGCTTAGGGGTTACAAATTATGTTCTTTTCTTTGTTTCTTTACAGGTCAACACTTAGAACAACCAACGTCCTACCTCCACCACCACCCTCGCAACAGGCAAAAGGATCAGGTAAGTATATATTCTCAACAAGTCCAAAATAAACAATCTTTTCCTTCTCTTCTAGGTCTGATCCGGTTTTTTTTCTCTCCAAGCCTGGGTCCCCAGGCTTCGTCCTTTTCTATCAAAAGAACGACGAGGGATCTTCCTCACGGGGCACTCCCAGCTCCCTTCCCCTCTCATGCTCCTTCTCCCATTCCTTAAATACCACTATCCCTCCCCATCCAAGCTCTCTCCTCCAGTCCTCTTCATCTCCAACCGTGGGAAGAACTCGGATTGGGGCGCGCCGAAATTGGTCTCCCAGGATACATCCTGGTCATTTTATTCATATAAAGGCGCAGCAGCTCCCAATATGAGTCGGACCAGGTTTCCCTCTCTCCTTCGGTGGAGGCCAACACCTCAGCCCACACATCTCTCCTCCGTACCGGCTCACTCACTAGATCCTCCTGTACTTCTGGGGCCTTGCCACAGGGCCAAAAAGCCAGCATCGTCTGAAGACGCCTCCATGGTCATGCGGCCGGCATGGCACATGGAACATTATTACCCTCCTACTGAAATGTTACTAACTGATCTTGTATTTGCATGCTTTTGAACTGCTAAGTTGAAGGAACCGGGCAAAAGATGGGAACTCACTCTGTCTTGCAGTACTTAGGGTTTCAAACCACTGACCTCCTATGCATCAGTTTGACAAGCACAGAGCCTTAACCAGGATCCCTGCAAAAATCTGTACCCCTTCTAGCTATGCCACTGGTTAGTCTGGAGGTCCAGTGCTCACCAATTGCCTTCATTAACTTTACTCATTTGTTTAGTGAGGATCATTGTAGTCAGAGATCTTACTTTTGTTAAATTTGTTTTCCCCCAAATTTGGAGCAACTAGGTGGTGGCTCTATTCTTAAGTTGGAATTTCGATGCACCAGCATGATCTGGAGCTAGTAAATTCCATTTGAATTTTCATGGCTGAATAAGGATCTTCCAGGTCAAACTCCGAAACTGCTACACCATCTTGGCTCTCTTTATGGATTTTCCAATCTCAGGTCTTACTTTGCAATGGCCTTTCATGAACTCTTAATCTTCTTTAATTTGGGATAACTTTGCAGGCAAAAATATGTGTGAAGTTGCTCCTAGGAGCTGGTGAAATCTGGATCTTGGAAAGGATGCTCTGCAATGCTTCCATCCAATTGTGATGAGCTTTTTTATTTGCGATGACTAATTGTACGTGGTGAGCATCCCTTGTTGCTCCCGCCTGTGATTGCTCACCGCTGTTTGCTCTGCCTTTCCATTGTGTATTACGTGTCGATGAGTCAAACAGTGCCACAGTCATTGTAACTGGGGACAAATTAAAGAAAATGTACCTTGTAAATTCAATGTTAGAAGATAGTCTAACTGGCTAATTTGCATTTTCTAAATGCTTCCAAGCCTTCCCTCCCACTATTCAAAAGCAAGATTATTCATTTGATGAAACAGGATCAAGAAACAGGGCATAACTAGATTTAAAAAAAAAAACATTTAAAAATGTTTATTTGCTTGACTTTTTTTCCCTGGTAGTTACCATGGATATATTTGTTGGTATGTCTGTAGGCTGAATATTGTGAGCTGGAGTGTCTACAGGATATAACAAATAACACAGCAGTGCGCTCAGCAGGGCTGTTCCATTGCATGCATCATTCAAAATGTGCTGCTGAGGTTCCAAAACTGTCCATAACTTTCTCCTAACATTGGCACTGGAGGCATTTTTATGGGTTTTTTCAATATTATGGAAGTTCAACTTTTGGGTATGTGTTAAGAAAAGAGGGATGATCAAATCACAAAAGGTTGCATCCAATCCTTGGCTAGAAGCAATCAGAGCTCTAAATCTAGCCAATGTTTAGCCACTTTTTAATGTCTCTTCAGGGAGGACAAATTTGCAGATCATTGCCTTGTATACTGAAACAGGCAAATATGAAAGAAAGTACTTTCCTCCCCACGTTCTAAGGTATAGATTCCAAAAATGGGGAGTCATGATGGCCCATCAAGGGAAAACTAATCACTATTCCTTTAAGTAGCTTCATTATTATGCATCAAAAACGAGGGCATTTTTAACTTACCAGGGACACCAGAAGGTGCATGGGCTCACAGATTCTTATATAGGCTTCCCTTGTTTGAGAATAACCCCATGCAGTGATTCCATCAATGAAAATGTACCCCAATGCATACTGTCTGCTACAGAAGACTGATCACAGAGAATTTTCCTGGAAGCCACACAAACATGCAAAAGACATACTTTTATTTTTCTCTTTTAAATGGAAATGAATGGTGATACCTGGGGTTCTGAATATGAAGTCCCATACATTGCTATACATTCCCTTCACTCCCTTGTGAATTCATTTTAAATTCAAATAAAATGAGGCCAATTTTATCCTGTTCCATTAGTTCCAAAAATGCTTAAGGCATTTCCCAGAGTTCTCTGGCAATAACATGAGATGCAAATGATATATGTTTGCAGCATGGAACATTAAAAAAGGTTTCTAGAGCTAAACTTGGAGACCAATAGTCAGAGTTGGCCCCAGACCACAGGCCACTTGAGATGTCATGCCAAAATCAACCCCTCACTTGCCTGTTGATGCACCAATCTCTGGTTCATGCACTTGCTGGAGATGATCTAGCCCACCACTCTTCTCTCCTTCACATTTCCTCATCCACCCCTTTCCAGTTCAGAAAATGGAAGGAAAACCAGTGAAGGGGAGGGGTTGGAGAGAAGTTGGTGCCCTCCTTCATGAATCTGCTGCTGGAATAACTAGTTTATAGATGAGCCAACCCTACAAAGGCCTCACCACTGAGGAACCTGGAAGCTTGGCAGGCAACTGCTGAAGATATTTTAGGAGGATACACTGCTAAGACAGGGGATGGACTTGTTGACCTTGTTGGTTCCTTCCAATTCTGTGATTATTAATGCAATCCTAAGCATTCCTACTCAAAAGTAATCCCATTATGTTCAATAGTTTTTACTCCCAGGAAAATTTGATTAGGATTACAGCCTTTGTGAATTTACAATTACGTTGTTCTTCAAAGCAGCTTAATGAGTGGGACTCTTTTGAGGTTTCATAAGAAACACTTAACTGTTTATTTTAAAAGAAATGTTATAAAATTTCCCTTAAGAAAAAAGTCCCTAAATCACTTTCTGGCAATTTCTGGTACCAAGAAATTTCTATTATTTGCTTGTTTTATTATTTATATCTTTCAACATATCAGTTATTGCAACAAATGAGGTTGCACACCCCCAAAGCTTGCTTGGGAAAGAATGTAAGGAGTCATCCTATATTTTGAAGATTTTTTTTAAGTATTAGATCCCAAAAAAGACACTCTGCCTGTATATTGTAAAATGTCAAAATCTGATGTAAAGCAGCCTGGAGCACCCTTCCTGCCTCAGTGCAATTCAGATAAGCAATAACACTGAGGGCATGGGGTTGGGAAAGAAAAAAAAATGAAAAACCCTGCTATGTGCCTACAGGCACTGCTGGATTATGAATTTCAACATGGCAGATGTGACAGAGCTGGGTGACTCCGTTTAATTATGTGCATTAGTGGAGCACAACAGGACCGACACCAGAGCATACAGCTTCGGCTTTGGAGATGCCGAAGGATTCTCTCAATGCAGGGAGGCTTTGCTGAACCAATGCAGAGTTATGTCAAGTTGTGATAAGTACCATCATGTTGGTATGCAAATTGATGGTGTGGTCCTCTTTGCAATGGTTTTTACATTTGGGGGGCCTCCATCTCAAAAAAAGATATCCTACTCCTAGAATAGATTCAGAAATGGTCTACTACCATAATCATAAGATTGTAGCACCCTTTCCCTTGGAGAAAACACACTAAGGCTGCAATCCAGAGCAAATTCAGCCTGCTCTGACCTAACTGCACTCTCCTAACTATTCTGTATCCAGAGCAGAAAGTTATGCTGAATCCAGAGAGTCAGGAAGCCTGGGCTGCCCTAACTGCTCCAGAGCATGCTAAGTAATTGACACAAGGGGAAGAATTGCTCCTGAGGAGACACCCCTCAGATCACACTGAACAAGGAACAGCTGTGGTGCCTACAATGGTGACATGACTCTGCACATCACCTGGTGCAGAAGTCTGTGCGTCATCCCTGGGATGCGCCCCCCCCACCTGGACTGCACAGTCACCAAAGTTGGCGCATGCGCAGTTGTTTCTGAAGCCAACTGGCTTCAGAAAGAGTACTGCGCAGGCACCATCTCTGACACCTGCGCAGTACTTTTCTGAAGACTTTTGGCTTCGGGGGAGACTGTGGAGGCGTCAGAGTTGGTGCCTGTGCAGTACTCTTTCTGAAGCCATTCGGCTGCCGCTCCGCCTCCTGAGTGAGGCCGAATGGCTGTGCAGAGGCGCGGACTTTCTCTGCTCTAAGGAAGTCTCCTCTGAAGCTGTTCGGCATGCTCAGTGTGTTTCTGCGCAGTGCATCTCAGATGGCCGTTCAGGCCAGCTCCTCAGACAAGTGTCAGCTTCTGGCTGCTGCTCCGCCTTGGAGCAGGCCTGAATGGGGGTGCTGACGCCCGGGGCCTGCCAAAGGACAGTCAAACTCCTCCGGCACATCACCCCATACGGAGCGCATCCCCAATGCAGCCCACACCAGCCGCACCAGTCTGGTGACGCCACTGGGTGCCTGCCTTATAAGGAGTCCCTGATGAGATGCCAGTACATTCTACCGTGAATACAAGGGGCTTCTTGGAGTGGCCTGCTGTATCCTGAGGTTTGTGGGCAGCCGTAGTTTGTTCCATATCCTGAGGTTGAGAGGAAGGGGTTGCAGCTAGGCTGGCCAAGAACTCAGATTTTTGGTCAGCACTGCCATTCTTACTCGGGCCTTATCATGGACCCCTATGGGTCTACTCATTACTATACCTGCTCCTGAGGTGGTATAACTCTGAGGGCTGGAAGAGGGTATTTCTGCCTTGGAAACAGGCTCTGGATACAGAGTAACTGCTCTGCCCTAGGCAATGCTCAGCATGACCTCAACTTGCCTCTCCTGAGCTGCTTAGGCTGCCCCAGTTAGGGCAGAGCAGGTCCACCTCTCTTAGGGCACCCTATCTTGCCTTGCTCTGCCCTAAGCCTCCTTCAGAGTAACTGGGCTGGAGCATCTTGCAGTTGCTCCAACCTAGTGTTAGATAGGGCAACCTAAGGGCTCTTATGTGGACAGATTAGTTGCTCTGGATTGGGCTATATGTTACCATGCGCATAAAAGCTTTCATAAAGAATGAAGGAGGGAAGTTGGTGTCAATTATATATCACACCAACTGGCAATGAAACAGTGGGCATGAATACCTTAAAGTAATAGATTAAAATGTTAAATAACTAATCCCATGTGGTTAGTAAAGGTATCTTTTTCTCATGAGTGAATTGCCAATGTAAACTGAAGATTAAATGCAAATGTTCAGATTGCATTCAGAGGTGTCCGTTATTATCCACTAGGAAACTCCAGTGTATAAAATAATCAATGGATTAAAAACAGTGGAAAATAGATTAAGGGTGCAATCCTAATTTTGACTGGCACAACTCATTGGTTTTCCAGTTTTTATGATGATGTAGGGAGGCAAGTGCACGTCTGTCCACTGGCCTAACCCTCCCCAGGAGTGGTGCAGAAGTGTCATATGGCACTTTTGTGACACCCCCAAGTCAACACAGCCGGATCCTATATTCCATTCAACTCCACCATGTAGCTGTTGATCCTCATAGACCAGATGCTGCATGCAACCAGATAGGCTATGAAAGGTAAACGTTTATACTTCTATAGGTCACTTGTCAATAGTGGGACTCCTTGGTCCTACATTTAAACTAAGTAGGAAATGTGGAATGCTCTAGGATCAGGTACAGTACCTGTTGACAGTATTTGTTCACCTCGTTATTTGCCACTTGATGTGAATGGGAACATTTGCTTCATAGGCAGGCTGGATTGTTGAAAATATAACTTAGGGCACTATCCAAAGTAACTCCGGGAAGTCCTTGCTCCAGTGTAAGAACAATTTGCTCTGGATTGCAATATGAATTTCCTATAGGTTTTCACTAGGTGGTGCAGTAACTATGGGTACACGTAATATCTCTTACGTGCTCCCATAGTTACTCTGGATTGTAGGGTTAACCAACTGAGAAGAAAGAAAAAATTAGCTGAAACCTTCTATCCTTCTGAAGAATTAGGAAGTTAAGGAAACATAATAGACTTTATGTGGTGTCTAAGATCAGTTTTGTAACCCTCTTGTTCATCAAGAGTTTTATCTTCTCCAATATCACTTCTTGATGAAAGGGAATATTTGAAGAGGAAGAGCAACAAGGACATAGAAGAAAAAAAATACAATAGCTGAATGTTCAAGAGTGCATTTTTCCATTGCATTTTTTAATTGTATAGAAAGAACATTATATAGTGCACAAATAAAAATCTGAGGAATTCCAGCAAGAATTGTGGGATAAATTTGGATTTTGCAGTTTGGGCAGACAACCTAAGATAATTAAGAGTTGATTTAACAGTAGGAAAAAACATTGGGAAGCCACAGAAAAATCATGAAGGGTTGTGACACAATCCTATTCTCTGTTTACATCGGCAGTTCAGGGCAGGAGAAGAGTGGGAAAAAATGGGAAGGAGGTGGAAGTGGGGTGGGTGGTAAATGGGATGGACAGATGGGCCCAGAAGGGGGTCGAATCATCTCAGGCCTGAGTTGAAAATATGGATCAGTATGGATCAATGAGGACTTGTACTGGAGATTTATCTGGCAAAGGTCTGGGGCTTTCCCCATGGCAAGAGGATGAATGCCCCTTTATCTTGTGGAGTCTTTCACCTGTATGCGGTGCTGTCAAAACCTTAGCACTGTACCCTAAATGTGGCCCCTATAGTATGTCCCAGAATTTCTTTCAGTGCATTATAATTCTATAGCAGGCACACAAATTTTGCTTGGTTGGTAGACTTTGGCTGCAATCTTAAATACAATTTCCTGAAAGTAACCCTATACATATACAGAAAGTAACCCTATACATATACAGTTAATACAGAGTAACTATGGAAAGACATAAGAGGCACTTACTCTGGATTGCTCTATGCATTTCCCATAGGTGGCACCATAACTATGTCAGTGTAAAGGTCCTGTTGTTACTCTGATTTGTAGCCTAACTTCCATAAGTCACAATGGGACTTACTTATGAGTAGGCATGTATAGGATTGCATTCAATGTGAAAATGATTTACTCAAGGCAGAAAACATGAAAACCACCAATTTAGCTAATCAACTATTTTTCTGTAGTACAATTCACTGAATATAAGAATTATTGGGAGAAGGTTCACAAAACAGAAACCTATTAAAGTCTTTATGTAATTTACACCATGACACAGGTTCACAATTTTCTGAGCAAAAATCTATATTTCCCTTCTCTATCCCCTATTCATTGTTAGTGTCTTTTTTTGGTCAAAGTATTTCAATAAATTAAAAGTTAAGTCTAAGGTGTCACATATTTTAACTATTACTTTTGTGGTTAGGAAGCAATAAACCTTCCTGCCTTGCTGTCCTTGAAGATGCTAACCACAGAAACACAGTTTATTCGGGTCTTCTGGACTCAGACATCTGTGGCCTCTGATGAGCTCACATTGTCTCCAGAGGGAGCATGCGCAGGGAACATGCACAGGGTGTCATGGACTTGATCTGTGGATATGGGATCTGTTGGATACAGGCATCTCATGTTCATTATTTTGTCAATTAAGAGTGTTTTGCTTCATCCACCCTCTGTGAGGTACATTTACGAATTGCCAAATGCAACTTGTTGCACCTGCTTCGAACTTGGGTGTCCTTCTCTGAACCCAGCACTAAAATTGCTGCATGCTGGGTTTATTGGATTTCATTTTGCTGCTGCATGCCCAAGTCTCCATTATCCATCAAACAGCAAATATGGCCAGATGTCAAATGTCAAATAGTGTTGCCTCTGAGATAGCAAATATTAGTTGTCAAATATCAGACTACCATTTCCCGTCAACTATGAAAAATATTGAATGTCAGAGGTGGTCAAATGTCAACTATCCAGTGTCAAATATCAAAATTTCAGCTCCTGTTAATTGTCAAATGTTGGGAGCTATCAAATATTGCATGTTAAATAGCAAATTCTGCCATAAGTCAAGTTTTAAAGTTTATTATCAGATATCAAATATCCTAAGCTATCCAGTTTCAGACTTTATCATGGCAAGTTAAGGAATGGCTGTCACAGACCAATGCAGTTCAGCTCTATGTCTGAGCAATTTTGGGTGTTGCCGTCATCCATTGGTATGCATTGTCTCAATTTCTCTACTATTTTTCATAATTAAATGCATAAAGGTAAAGACATCCTGACAGGTTTTAGCCTGCTGCGTTCTGTAGTTGTGACTGTAGGGAGTGGTGCTCATCTCCGTTTCTACGGCCAAGAGCTAGTGTTTTTTGTAGATACTTGTGAGTCATGGGCCAGCATGACTTTTATCTTGACTTGCATGGAAAGCTATTAAGATAGAGCATAAGGGTCTTCATGTTCAGCAGCTTTACAACCGAACCACTGAATTCCATAAATTAAATTATATGTATATGTACATCAGAAATTACTTGCAGTTCTTTGCCTCATTTCTTTGTATCCAATGGAGCATCCTTAACCTCTTTCCATTAAATTGAATTCAGTGAAGTGAACTTGACTTGTAAAGAGTTGGCTCGAATAGTGAAAATACATGTTTTTTGGTATTTCAGTGACAACCCCACTTGCCGACTCACAGTGACTTGACAAATAGTTGTGTCTTGAATAATCTCCAATCCTGACTCACTTTTGTGTTTAAAATCTGACTGAGAGTGAGCATGAGTGTGTGCTTGCTTTCTTTGGGCAGAGCATCTGATTAACACCTTAATTAATTTTTCTAATGATTTTGACTTTTTAAAAAATTACAGCAGCTCAGAGTGAGTCACAACAAATACCAATTATGACTTGTGAGTTAACTCACATCAGAGGGTTGGAGTCTCACAACTTGACTTACATCTCAGCATAGTGAGCACAGACTCACAACTTGACTCACATCTCACACATCTGGAGTTACTTTTTTCCCCAGACAGCCAATAAAAGACTTCAAGAAACATTGGGATAAAGTAGCCATTGATAACACAAATATTTTCATTGTTGATTGTGATTCTGAAGAAATTCTGGCAATTCTGAGTTCAGGAGGACGGATGGTAAATTATCCAAGAATTCATGAATGAATAGATGTGATCCACTAAAAATTGGTCTGAAATTCATGAATTAAAGTTGTTTTAAATATGTTAATATCATTTTTTCCAGTCTGGTTCTGATTAGCTGATTGGTTAATCACTAGATACTTTTATAAGTAGTTAAATATGCCTATGTAATTTTGTAAGCCCAGTTTTTTGAACCTGCTGAGTGGCCAACAGAGGAAAGGTAAGGATGTGAAAAATCACAGGCATCTAAGAGTGGAATGATATAGCAGCTTCACACGTGCCGCAGTGATTGGTGATTAATGTTTGTATGTTTTCTTATTTGGTGTATCCCTTGTTAGTAACCTCTTTCTTTTGCTGTATATACTGTAATCCTAATCTCCAGTTAAGCTAGGATAAGTCCTGGCACAAGTCTTGCGCTGGCCAGGGGGTGTCACAAGCGTTGTAAGGCCACTTTCCGTACCACTCTTTCCATGTCATTTCTGTGTCACTCCTTGAGAGGCAGAAGGTAGACCAGTGCACAGATATGTACAGGTCTCCCCACACCACCACAGGAACAGGGAGACAGGTGAGATGCTGGCCTAAATTGGTTAGGATTGTGCCCTGATAGTGATAAAGCACCAATGTGCATGTTTTGCAAAGATAAGGATGGAGCCCTCTCACTTTACAGGGTTCAATTTATTGTAGCTGGACTTGCAACCCTCATATAAATATTGGAGAGAAGACTCCATGTGGCCTAGTTTGCCGGCATATTCTAAACCCGAGCATGCTGGCTTAAAGGTCATTTGGGAAGCAGGTTTTCAACTGCCCGCTCTCACTTTAACTGACAAGCAGATTTCTTGGATAGCCTGCTGTATTCTCCACAATTACATGTTTCTAGGATGCAGCTCACCATAATTCGGAGTAATAAACTGCTGGGGTGAATCGATGCAGATGATTTGACATAATTCATTGTGAAATTTCAAGACAAATCCATTTAGAAAGCCAGCTCAGCAGCATGTCGGAACTTCCTTGAGTTCAGTCAGAATGTGTGTGTCTGGAAATATTTTTTAAAATCTGGAGTTTATTTATAAGAGGGTTTGGGAGGAAAGGTGGGAGGGGAGATGAAAGCCAGTCAGGTAGGTTGGAAGGTCTATGGTGTCATGAATGAGCACAGCCTACTCTATTACCAGCTGAAAGAATGAGTGATGGCTCTGCACAGACACTGTTGCCCTGTAGCGGGTTTTGTTGCCAGTCTGTGTGAAGTCCGCAGGGTTCATTCCTGAACAGGCAGGAGTTCAGCAGTGTCTACATGACATGGCAGCCCATGTCTGCAGCCATGAGACACGGAGGAGATGTGCCATTGCTTCAGGTTGTTTGGAGTTCTTGCTCTCTATTTTTTTAGGGTGGGGAGAGGAAGAAGGCAGCTTCACATCTGATGTGGCAACGCTAAAAATACATCACAGAAAGGAAAGGAAATCCGATTCACGGAGAAGATATGATTATTCCACTACAATTTATTCCTTCCCCTTACACTCCTTTCTCCTTCAAGGAAATGGCAACTCAATCCTAGCTAGGACTGTATTGCCCTTTATGACAATGGCTTCTATAGTTGCACACATGGTGCAATCCTAACAATTTAGGCCAGAGCAACTCAACTGTTTCCCAAATCCCATAGTTGTGTGGGGATGCTGGTGCATTTCTGTGCATTGACCTTACCTCCACAGGAGTGGCACAGTTTTGCCTTACAATAAAAGTGCCTTACAAAAGTTCCTTACAACACCACTTTTGTGACACCCCTAGGTCAGTGTGGGTCTTGTGCCAGGATCTGTAATGTCGTAACCAGGTTTTGGGATTACGTTGACAATGTTCTGCTGGTAGCCATTTTGGGAGCTGCCACAAATTATGTCAGTGCCAGAGGACAGCTTCCTCCAGTACAGAAGTAAGCCAATAGTGAGGGCAGAAAGTGGGCAGAACAGGGCAAGGAGGTGGAGGAACAGGGCAGTGTCTGGGTGGGAAATGGGGTAATGGGAAGCGGAATAGAGGAGAGACTCTCATAGGCGAGCACTTCCCAACAATGCTGTTGCTTTGATTTCAGTACACTTACTAACACCCTTTGGATGTTCATAACTTCATTGAAAAGCCTCAGTAGACTATTTTTTTACAACATTCCTGAAATGTTTTCCCTAGGGTGAGCCCCTTACCATCCGTCAATTTGCTCTGATTTGTTCTTTAAGTGACATTTCATTGCCAAACCCAAAATTCCTGAACCCCAAGGCCAAAATTCCTAATCACAGGCCAAAATTCCTACCCGCTGGAAAAAAACTGCCAAAAAATGTATTTTTTTGTTTTTGGTTTTTGGTTTTTTGACCATAACTTTTGATAGGAAGGAGATGTCTCTAAATTGATTTTTGCATCAGATTCTGCTCTTCAATACGAATCCAACGACATATGGCATTATGGGGTACTGTGCATTATCACGAAGTTTCAAAATGAAGCCAAAATGTAGGACAATGATGTGAAAATGTAGGACACCCGGACAGGAGGCTAAAAATCCGGACAAATCCAGTTTTATCTGGTCACCTCATTGGGAATAGGCTAATCTGCCTCTTCTACTCAGTACTAGAAGCTACAAGGCTTCTGTCATCAACGTTTTGCGAGTGAAGGTAAGAGTTATGCTTGGATAATGGTTCAAAGGAAATAAAAAGAAGCCTTTGTAGTTCTTTGTTTTGTTTATTCTATCAAGCAACACCAAGCATGCAATTTCAATTATGACACAATGTATCATTTAGTAATGTACCGTAAACTATGTTATGGAGTGCAGAAAAATGAAAGAATATGAAATTTATTGGCTTTCTTTACATAGCCTTGAACAAGTCAAATTAGCATAAAGTTCAGCCAATTTCAGGATACCTTCAACTAGATCAGGGGTTCTCAACTGGGGTACACCTATAGGATTGGATGTTATGTGCAGCATCCACACACAGACATTCCCTGCTTTCTGACAGTTCATTTTTCTGACGATCCACTCTTTCAACACCTTTCAATTATACCCAGAACTCATTCATTCAATGCATGTTATGCTCTTTCAACCTCTCTTTGCTAATCTATAGGCCAAAATTGCCCTCCCCCATGTTGTAGCTCCTGATTTAATCCCATTCCCAAAGGATTTAATGAGAAACCATTTGTAGAATGGATTCTGTGTGACAATCTTTGTGTGGTAGCAGGAATTCGCAAGATAAAATGTGCTTTTGTAATTTGCTAGCTAAATGATGCAAGCCCCTTAATGGGCTTGCCAACTTTGTCCCCCCCGCCCGGTGGAGTGGTTCAGCCAGAGGGAGATGCTAGCAGCCGATTGGCTGCTTTGGGCCAGGGGGTGTGGACTGGGGGCTTGAGCGGGCGCGTTCTCCCGCTTCCCCTCAGTCCTCGCCAGAACGGCATCCTGAATGGAGCTACTTTGGCTCGCTCCGGACCCCGCTCTCGGAGAGCCTTCGGCCTCCCGCGGCGACGACATTGCGTGGGGAGGTTCGTCTGCGGACGCCTCCGCACTTCTGGTTCTTGGGCGCGTGGCGTCCAGCGGGTCCTTGATCTCCATTTAGAGCGGCCACCATTTTGGTGGACCAGGGTCCTTCCTTTCTCGTGCCACGTGGCACGCAGCGTCCATTCTTTTGGCGGCGGCCATTTTGGGTGGCTTCTTCTTGGCGTCCATTTTGGGTGGCTTCTTCTTGGAGGCCATTTTGATTGGCGGTCATTTTGCGATGCCTCGTGGTGGCAGCCATTTTGTGAGGCTTGAGGGAGCCTTGGGCCTTGCAGGGGTGTGGGCCTTAAGCCTCATCCCTCTTTTGTGATTCATTGCTGGGTGCTGCTGCGTAGGCCTTCAGCCTCATCCCTCTCATTGCTGAGGGCTGTTGCCAGTGTCTACGAAGGATTGGGAGGCGTCGTTGGATTCGTCTGTCTGCTTCGGTTGCTGGTGCTGTTCCTGCTGCTGCTGTTCCTGTTGCTGCTTCCAGGAAGCTCATATCCTTTCAGTGTCAATAAAGAATACATTTGGGGTGTGGGCTGGTCCTTGTGGGTGACACATGGGAAAGCGGCTTCAGAAACAAGGGGGTAGAGCCCCATGGCCCCCCACTCCTTCTCCTCCACCCCCGGAGCCTACCTCCTCAGACGAGGAGTTGGAGGCCCTTGACCACAGGGCCTTAGTGGAAAGGTGCAATGCCTTGTAGAGGGAGGCTAAGGAGAGGGAGGCGAACAAGGGAGATGGGGCCTTGGTGTCAGCAGCTGCCCCTGCTCCTAGGGTATTTACTAGGAAGGGTAGGGGGGCACTAATGTTCACGGTTCGCCCTTCCAGGTCTGGCAGCCGGAGGTCTTTGGCCCAGGAGTCCCCTCAGGTACAACCAGGTGCGTCCAGTGCCCCTTCCTCCTCCTTAGACGGGGCTGCTACAGGTGTGGAGGTCGAGGTTGATGATTATCCTGAGGTGGTGGGGTGTTGGGAGGAGCCATATGGGTGTACACCCCCGCCTGCAAAGCAGGCTGCACCGGCCGTGCCTTGGTGGGTCCCGGGTTGGGGTGGTCCTTGTTACACTTGGCCATCCTTTGGCATGGTTCCACCTGACAGCCCTTGGTATGGTTGGGGTTTACCACGTCCCCCTCGTCGGTCCGCCTATGATGGGGACCGCTCGAGGGTGGGTATACCTTATGGTCCGACTTGGGAGGAGGTCTACCGATTGGCCAAGCACTCTGACTATGAGGATGGTCCTGAGGACCATCCTTATGGCAGTATTGACTTGCCTTTGGGTGGGCACCTTACCATGTCAGTCAAGGAAAAGATTTGGAGAGGTGACTATGTCGACCTCTTCAGTCTTCTCCAGGTAGAGCCTGAACGGGTTCCTAAGGTGGGGGAGCCCGAACGTGATCTTGAGGCGTCTCGTGGACGCAAGATAGATCACAACTGGATCAACTGGTTATATGGATATTGCATCTATATGGCCGTTGTTGTCCAGCTCAGGCCGACGAGAGCTCCGGCTCTGATCAAATATCTTGATATTGTCCACCGGACACTTAGAGATTTCGGGGGGAATGCCTGGTTGCAGTATGACCAGAATTTCAGGATGCGGGCTGCGAATGACCCATCCTTGGACTGGTCAGTCCCCAAGTTCGAGCTGTGGATGCAGGTTGCGGATACTGCCAAACCTGTTCAGTGTGACCTCTCGGATAGCGGTCAACTCATAGCACGTAACGTGCCACAACCCAAGGCGTCTTCGGGCGCCCCAGGTGTTCAAGGGCAACGGCCGTGCTATGAATTCAGCTTGACTGGGGCCTGCTCCAGGGGAGGCTGCCCTTTCAGCCACCAGTGTGCAGTGTGCAAGGGAAAGCACTCTGCAGTCAGCTGCCCCAGAGGTAAAGGTTATGCCAGCACAGGGGGAAGAGGCAGTAAGAAAGGTGGGGGTAATCAGGCCCCTCCTCCTCCCCCAGCTGCAGGAAAAGGGGCTGTCCCCGATTAAAGTTGAGGTTCTGTCTGCTCTCTTGTCTGCTTACCCTCACAGGACTGCAGCAAGTTATTTGATGAAGGGGTTTAGGGATGGGTTTCATGTTCCTTCTCCCCGCCCGGGTTCCCCCTTTTGGGCTCCCAACCTCAAGTCAGTCATTGGTATGAAGGGGTGGTTCGGCAGAAGTTGGCTAAGGAGGTCGCTGCCGGACGGGTGCTTGGCCCTTTTCCTTCTCCCCCCTTGCCAAATTTGAGGGTTTCCCCTTTAGGGTGGTTCCCAAAAAGGCGCCCGGTCAGTTTCGCCTTATCCATCATTTATCATTTCCCAAAGGGGACTCTGTTAATAATGGGATCCCCCCTCACCTGTGCTCAGTCAGGTATATGTCATTGGATGATGCTGTTCGCCTTTTGCGGACTTGCGGGCCTGGGGCCTTCATGGCCAAAACGGATGTTGAGTCGGCTTTTCGGCTGCTTCCCATTCATCCATTAGACTTTTGCCTGCTGGGGATGTGGTTTGAGGGGGGGTACTACGTTGACAGTGCTCTGCCGATGGGTTGTTCCATTTCATGTTCTGCTTTTGAGTCATTCAGTACTTTTTTGGAATGGGCTCTTCGTTTTAGATCTCCCTTTGGAGAGGTTGCTCATTACTTGGATGACTTTCTGTTTATGGGTAAGGCCAAATCTGAAGAATGTTCCCAGCTGTTGACCTCCTTCCAGACTCTTTGTTCTGAGTTGGGGGTCCTGCTGGCGAAAGATAAGACCGAGGGTCCGTCTACTGTATTGACCTTTTTGGGCATTGAGCTTGACACTTCCGCTCAGTGTTCTAGGTTACCTTGGTCTAAGCTGCTTGCTTTGCGAGGTCTCTTAGATCAGGCCCTGGCAGCTCCCAGATTAACTCGTAGGGAATTACAGGTTTTAGTGGGGCATCTAAACTTTGCTTGTCGTGTAGTGGCTCCTGGGCGTTCCTTTTTACGGCGTCTTTGTGACGCCATGGTTGGTCTTAAGGCCCCTCACCATAGGGTACGGGTCTCTTCAGCCATGCGGGAGGACATGAGGGTTTGGCTTACCTTCTTGTCAGAATTTAATGGCACGTCTTTCTGGAGGGAGTTACAGCTTCTTCGGGCTGATCTGCAGGTCCATTCGGATGCTGCAGATGGTCATGGGTTTGGGGTTAACTTCAGGGGGAGATGGTGTGCACATCCTTGGCCTGACTCTTGGAGAGCTGGTGATGTGGTGCACGATCTTACCTTTTTGGAGCTTTTCCCCTTAGTTGTGGCTGTACACATTTGGGCGGATCAATTCCAGAACTCTACTGTTCGGTTTTGGTGCGACAACCAGGCTGTGGTACATGTCATCAAGAAACAGTCCTCTCGGTCACCAAGGGTGATACGCTTGGTACGTGTATTTGTTTTACAGTGCCTGCACATCAACTTGGTAGTTTCGATTAAGCATGTCCCGGGGCTTGAGAATGGGGTTGCCGATGCTCTGTCTTGTTTTCAGGAGGAGCGCTTCCGGCAACTCACCCCGGCTGCTCGTTCGGAACCGGACCCCATGCCCGAGTGGCTTTGGAGCCTTGGACCGTGAGGGCTCAGAGGTTGATTCTTGGTTCGCTGGCTCCTTCAACTAGGACCAGCTACGAACGGAAGGTGGGAGAATTTGAGGCCTTTTGTCAGGCCAATGCTTTGCCCGTGGCCTGGCCTCTTTCCGAAGAAGCCGTGCTGCGCTTCCTACTCTTCCTTTTCGAATCAGGACTTCACCCTCGTTCTATTGCTATTTACCTGTCTGCTTTGGCTTTTGGGGCGGGGTTGCAGGGTGTCTCCAACACCACGCATAATTTTAGGGTACGGCATATGCTTGAGGGCATGCTCCGTGATCGGCCAGTGGAACCAGATAAGAGAAAGCCTTTCACCCTGGATATCTTGAGTGGTTTAGTGGGGGCCTTTGCTAGGTGCTGCAGTTCGGAGTTTGAGAGAGACCACTTTAGGGCTGTGGCTATGGTCATGTTTTTTGGGGCCTTCAGGATTAGTGAGATTTTAGTGAGGTCTCATTCAGCTGACCCGGCTAATGTGCTGTGGTGGTCTGACCTGACCCTTGATTCCTCTGAGTGTGTTCTCTGTCTACGAAGGGCCAAAAATGACCAGAGGTCCAGAGGTGCAGTGATCAGGCTTAGGGCTGTCCCACGCCACCCCCTGTGCCCAGTTCGGGTTCTTACCCTTTATAGGGACAGGGTTCTGCATTTTGTAGGCCCCCTCTTTCAGCATGCTGATGGGGCGCCTCTCACCTTCTTTCAGTTTCAGGCTGTGTTGTCATGGGCATTGACCACCCTTGGTCTTTCCCCTAGTTATTATAGCATTCATTCCTTCAGGATTGGCGCTGCCACTTTGGCATTGACCGTGGGTCTGCCTGGAGGAGGTTATCCGGCGCATCGGCCGATGGCGCTCGGGTGCCTTCAGGTATTACGTCCGCAAGTGACACCTTTATGGGGTTCCTTAGCGGGGTGGGGTGCCTAGTGGATGTAACTTTGTTGTTTGAGTGTTCGCATCATTGTTCAGTGACTCTGTTTTTGTTCTCTTTAGAGTCATCTTCACCCTGACCTCTTCGAGTACTGGTTATTGGCCATTCCATCCTCTTCTGGGCTCGGAGGAGGGCCGAATGTACCGGAGCTGGTTCCTGCCTCAGCTTGGCCCCGGACGTACAGCTGTTCTGGGTGGTAAAGTGGGGTATGGGGTGGGGGCAGCTGCTGCCCATAGTTAGTGGGTTTTTGAGGGACAACCCACCCCCTGATGTTCTTTTGGTACCTTGGAGAGAATGATCTAACCCAAATGAGAACTTCGGATCTCAGGGTTCAGATCAAACGAGACCTCTCTCTTGTTACTTGGTGGTGCCCGAACATCCGGATTCTTTGGTCCTCTTTTCTCCCTAGAAGGGTGTGGAAGGGTGCCAGGAGTATCCAAAAGATTGATTTGGCCCATAAGAGGGTCAATGCCTATGTGGCGAGTTTTGTGAAACGTTGGGGCGGACTTGTGATCGTGCACCCTCATGTTCTTTAGCAGTGGCCCAAGTTTTTAGGGATGACGGGGTTCACCTTACCGATTTGGCCCTAGATGAGTTCATCTGGGATTTAGTTAGGGGACTGCTTGACTGTCTTTAGTGGGGCAGTGGAACCATGTTCTAGACAGGTTCCCCGTGTGGCAGGTGTCGTGCTGGTGTAGGCAGGATAGGCCTTGGTGATTGCCTGAGACAGCAAGGGTCAGTGCGATGCATAGCGGGCTTATTGGGTCCCAGACCGGACGTAAGCCTAGGTGGCTAGCCCTGCACCTGGGATTTAGGCGAAGTCAACTGGGCAACTGGTTGACTGAGCGCCCAGCTGTCTCGACCTTCGGGTTGGTGATGATGGGCACCTTCTGTGTGAGGATGTGACCTGAGCCAGGCTTTCGCCCGTCCCTATTTTTGTAGTGACCAGCACGACTTTGTCAGCAGTCCCCTGTGGGTTCTTAAATAGTTGTAGTTATTTAATAAAGTGGCCCTTAAACCCAGCATCTGTCTCTGGCTCTTCATTCTCGTCGTGGGGGGTAAAAAGTATTGGGAACAACATTTGTAACCGAAAAAAAGATTGGGTTCCACTTTTCAACAGTTTTCACTTTTGGATTGTGTGCTGGTCCCTAACTTGTTCCAATAAATGGGTGATGCCTGTACCAGTGGATTGTGAGACTGCCATGTACCAGTGAAAGTGAGATTGCAACATAAATTTCCAATGGTGATATTAAGCTCAAGCCAGCATGCAGAGCTGTGCTACACAGTCTTTAAGTGCAATAAAAAGTTTGCCTATTTGCCAGCCCGGATGCTCGAACTGACCTTGAAAACTCCCATCATGATCTCCAAATCTGGAAGTAACTGGCAATGTTGTCATCACTGGTTACTTCCAATGGTACTTCCAAAGATAGTGTGGGCTACAAATGGTACATCAGTGGAGAAAAATGCTTTGAAAAATGTTTTCACCAGTGTTCACCATTGTTGAAAAACGCTGAGCTGGATTGTCAAAAAATGGCATTTAGGGACAACATCAGTAGCATTTTGACATTTGAATTTGTTTATAATCATACTACAGCTAAATGAGAATATGGCTGCCTTTTTTAAACAAGATCAGGAGATTATTTCACGGAAAAATTTAGTACTCAGTGAATTGAAGTGTTACTTACGGGTCAAGTGTCAAAGTTCTTGTGCAAGTTATAGGGCTAATGGCACATGAATGCAGCCTCTGAAGCAACTGTACTGTTGAGTACCTTTACTGAACATGATAGAAAAATCATCATTAATGACCAAAACTTAATGACCAGCCAATCAGCATTAATGACCAAAATCAGCATTATTGACCACAATAGCCCTTATACTTATGGTGTGTCAGTGCAAGGTTTCAAAGTTTCATATTCTTGCAGAATCCCTATCAATAACACCACAACGGTACCCCTATAAGTATGGTTTCCTGGAATTAAGTCTTGCATTCCACTCCTAAAGGCTATAAGCCCTGGTGAAATGCTCATTGCGGGGAGCCCAGAGCATTCCCATGACTGTTTGAGTAGCTTCTAGAGGCAGATAAAGTAACAGAAGGAGGTGAAATTGGGCAGGAAGGTGTTGGAACTGGATAGGGGGAGGTCAAAAGAGGAGAAGGGGCTGTGTGAGGAGGTGAATGCAAAAGTGGTGGTGTGTGCCTCCTGCTAGCCTCCATTTTCATTTCCCCACCTGCTTCCTCTTCTTGGACTTGAGCTAGCAAAGTTTGTATTTGTCAGCAAACAAATCTATAGTAAGAGTGGTGAACATCAGGCCAACTATAGGCTGAGTACGGCCCCCAGAAATAATTTATGCAGCTGTTGGTTTCTCCCAGAATGATGATTTGCCTTCTCATATCTTGAAAATATGGTCAAGATTTACATTCTTTCTCTTCTATCATTTCAGCTAATGCGTTTCTATGTGTGATCATGATGTGAGCTGCAGGGTAGGAGTTTCAAAACTTATTTTATATAGATGGCCGGTTAGCATTCTCTGTGACTGCTGAGAGCCAGAAGTGACATCATTCAGCAGAGAATTAAACTGTGATGCAGATGATGGCCAGATGATGGGCAATTGTTATGTGTGATTGGCAGGGTGTCAGACAAGTTTTCCAAACTTCTCCAGATTTGACAGAACCCGAACTCGGATTTTTTTTTGTGAAAAACAATTTGTTCACTTCTCCTTTTTGGACCCAAGTCAGGTATAAACAAACTGAAATGCACTTATTGGTTTCTCTCTTTGGCAATCCTGGATTTTGTCATACTGATTAAACTTTCCTTTTTAAAATTCCTCTTTTTGAAATGAGCGAATAGAGAAACAAATCATGGGGAGATTCATAATTATACAGGCCATATCAGCCTCTTTCAGTGGTAAAATTATTTGTTTGATAGAACAATATAGGATGACTCACCTCTTAAGACTCCGATACAATGACGTTGTTTAGCTTGGTTCCCTGAGACTCGACTGCAAATCCATTGTCTTTCATTTCTCGAGAGCCCCAAATATGGAATCCAGCTTTGAGCAGGAAGATTACAGCTTTATTTTTCTCCCATTTTCATTCCACACAAATGGAACAGAGCAACCATTTGGCAAGGGTTCAGAAGTATTAGGTTTTAAGAAGGAAAAAATCCCCAGCCTACTATTAATGGAAGACCAATCAAATATGTCTGACAACCATATGGGACACCCGTCTAGGGACACCCGTCTAGGGACACCCGTCTAGGAATTGGAGCTGGCATCCTACACCATTTTTAACGCAAAGGGCTGTTTATCAAACATATGTTGGCTAGCTGTGACTGTACAAAGAGATAATTTAAATATATTCAGCATAGGAAAAATTTTGCGTCCCGATGAGGTTATGCAAATGTTTGTGCAAGGACTTCTTTCTGAATGTTATACAGTATATGGAATAAAATGCTCTGCGCTGCCCTTTGTGCTGCCCACTTGCCAACTTGCACACAACTTCTTTTCTCCAAAGTCAAGGCAAATTTGATTGCAGTCAAGTTGCAACATCTCATAAGCTTCTTCACTGGCAATTGGTATCCTCAAACTTGTCTTAGCCTTTTACCTGGCACAAATATGATGAGAGAAAGTGGGCATGCTGTTATCTGAGGGGGTAGCATACAAATCACCCACATTGTGTGCCACCCCCATACTTCTCCATCACATCCTCCCCCATTCTGTCTTCTCCCACTCATCTAGGCCATATGGCATCACCACACCTAATGTCAAGGAGTTCCATAGACTATTTACAAGTTGGGTAAAAAAATTGTCTGTTTTAACCCTCCTGATACACTATTTTAGTAGATGTCCTTCAGTTCTGGTGTTGTGTCCTGTTCCACCTCCACACCAATTTACCTGGTATAGCATGAGTTCTGTGGCTTGCAGCTGTGTGGGGGGACATTCTGGGTTTTTGAGCGGCAGGTCAGTTGCACATGGCTCCATACACTGCTATCCTATCAGGCCATTTCCAATTGCCATAAAGATTGCAATTTCCCTGCCATGGGAAAACCAGTTCTAGTAGCCTGGGGGCAGGTAGGATTGGGACTATGCAATGAAAATGCATTTTAAGGTAAATGCATTTTACCTTAAAGCAATGCATTTTAAGGTAAATGCGGACACTCCTTCACAGGCAAGTCATAGCATCTCAGGAAGTTGAGGAATGCAGCATTTTGACAGAGCAAGCAAACTTTTTTCCAGCAAATTTCACATATCTGTAGTGTCTTGGGTTATACCTGATTTTGTGTGAAAAATGGCTTCTTTTGCCTATCCACCTCATTAGAGAATAGCACAGCACAAAGATTTAGAATAAGGCTGCACTCCTAACCACACCTTCCTGAGAGTAGGTACTATTGAACACAATCGGACTTACTTTTGAATAGACATGCTTAGAATTGTGTTGCAAGGCTAGGAAGGTGATCCCTGGGTTCTGTTATATATTTTGCACCCAGGTGCTCTCCCAATAGAATACAATGGTCCTCAGGGAATTTTTTTCCATATATCTGAGACCATCTGCCCTACAAGCACATCAGTCAAACCTGTTACTCAGGGGTGTTCTAAGGGAACACTACAATTAGTTCCTGTGAAATGCATTGGCAGTATAATGTTTTAATCAGATAAATTGAGAGAAATTCATCATTAATCACCTCTCATCGCTGTGTGTTTAGGTAATAAGGGGGCAATTCTGATTAAGACAGCAGCACTGGGGTAAAGATATGAGCCTTCCTCCCAAGTTCTGTTTTTATTTTTATTTTCGTAGAGGTTTTAATTTTTTTATTTTTTGTTTCGGCCTGTGCTACACCCAGTGAAGGATTTGGGCTGTTTGCAGCACAACCCGAGGCAAGGAGAAACAGTTCCCCATAGCCCAAGAATGGTGGCAGTAGCAGTAATGGGGCTACTCAAATCTACACCATAGGTGGTGTTCAAATCTACAACCTCAAATTGACACCTAAAAAGGTGGTGTAGATCCAAACATCCCCTACGAGGCCATGCTGTATGGGGGGATGTTAGGATCCAGCATAAGTTTTGGATCCTGGATCCACACCCTTTCTGGACACAGCTTGCCCACCCCCTCATCAAGAATGCCCCCACACCAGTCTCCACCTCCTTCCCCAGATCCTTTGCACTAATGGAGATAGGTTTGTCCAATCTAACCAGATGCTGGCACACAGTGCTGGCCTGTCTCCTCCCATGGTGGCACTTCTGCAACATCTATAGGTAAACATAAAGGGCTTGTGCTGGCCCAGTTGGGCCTTAGGATCGCTCCCTTATTCATTTTTGAAGGAGATAATCATTCACAATGTAAAATACTAATAAATTTCTTCTGATTGTTTCCAGTCAGTCCCTGGACAACTCGAGATGCAATTTCAATCCCAATATTAAGATCTCCTCCAGCATTTGTGCTGCAGGGGATGAGCTTGATCTTTGGCACCGGTTTAATGTTTCATTTTAGTATTTTAATTTCAGATTCTTGATTCACCATTTCAAAAGGCGATGAATGAGAAGAATTCTACATTCAAAATGTAATTCACAATCAAGCCAAGAGATAGAGGGCATACATATTCAAATGGATTTTCTTCCCCTCTTATTCCAAGTTGTTATAAGAAAAGAAAGAACCTGTGTCAGACAATTTTGGGGTTATAACACTTAGAAATATGCTTGAAATAAGGGAAGGTATTGTAGCCATTTGCAAATTCAAGTAAAAATCCAGGGATATTAGAATGTAAAGCATACTCTTGGACCAGATCAAAAGTCCATTTCAGCATTCAGCTGCCAACCAGAAAGTTGGGAAACTCAGAAGCAGTGTATAATCTGGTTATCAGAAGGCTGTCAACATGCTGTCACCTTGACCACTACCAAGTGCCCTTTGATCTTGATGTGCCTCTCGGGCGGGTGTCCTTCCTCCTGCCATGCAGCACCCCCTTACTAAATGTGTACCAATGTACCTAGTGTTCAAGCCCGTCATCTCTGCCAGGCTGACAGGAATCCAAGACCTTGTCCTCTTTTTGAGGTTTGGGCATCTGGTCACCCTGTCCATAGGTGCTGAAGCCAGATACCCAGAGCCAGAATCCAAAACCGAAAGAAGCTAAGGGAATAAAGGCAGAAGGTTGCATACATCCCCAGCAGTGAGCCTTTTCTTTCAGACTCCAGAAAAGATGTCTGTAAGTCTGGTTCAGAGAAATATTTATGCAAGAATGTATGGTGCCCGCGGCATTTCCTGAGGATTAATGAATTAATAGCTATTTGGGAGAGGTAGTTGCTTGAGGCAAAACTTCTCATTAATTCCTAAAGAAGTACATTAGGTCCTTAGAGATTTGGGACTTCCCCCTCTTCTTTCACCACCAACTGAACTACATTTTCCCCATAGGCAGCAGCATTCGATTTTTCCAGACTGCCCTCAGTGCATCCATTGCGAATGGGTGGTGTGCCTAACTTTGGGTAATCATATAATATTTATGGGTGCTAATTTTAATTAGTAATAGTTCCTTTGTCTTCCCCTCTAGCTGATTTTGGATATTGAGCTTGAGAAGGTTTCTCTAGAAAGAAAGGCTGTGGGGTGCAAGTTGATATTCTGGTGCAAGCACCAGTAGATACTGTGACTCAGGAAGTTTCTTGGTATGAAAAGAACATCAGGTGCAAGGGAGGGTACCAGGATGTGAGTCTCTTGTTGTCTTGGGTGCTCACTGAAGTATCTGGTGGGTCACCATGAGACACAGGAAATTGTAATAGATGACCTTTGGTCTCATTCAGTTAAACTTATGTTTTTATGACATTCCAGAAAATACAGTTGCACCACTGTAGATCTTTGTGAGGACAATGTGAGGACACGTTCAGTAAGAACTACAAGGCCACTGTGGATACATTCAAATTAACATGAAAACAAAACAATATAAAAAGTAAAAATAAAGAGTTTTAAGTTTTGTTTTAATACCTCTCCAACATGTCATTTGTCCCCTTGTAAGCCCCAGAAACACTATAGGTCGGCTCAGTTCTGAGCCAGCTGTATCACTGAACCACTGAACCCATCCACTTTCACAAATCATGATCTGCCCACCTCTACTTTTATATTTCTCAATTATGTCTCCCGCCAACACCTCATTCCAACCCCTCCTCCTTCACATCTTAGAATTTTAGAAGAATTCCTGCAAGATATGCAATAATCACCAAATAATTAAAAAGTTACACAGTTACATTTCCAGGTAAAATTGATTACATATAATCTCATTGAATTATAAAATCATAGAGTTGGAAGGGACCCAGTAGGTCATCTAGTCCAACCCCCTGCCTGTAGCAGGATATCCTCCTAGAGCAGTGGTTCTCAATCTTCCTAATGCCATGACCCCTTTATAAGTTCCTCATGTTGTGGGGACCCCCAACCATAAAATTATTTTTGTTGCTACTTTATAACTGTAATTTTGCTACTGTTATGAATCGTCATGTAAATATCCAATCTGCAGGATGTATTTTCATTGTTACAAATGAAATGTGTGTTCTATGCACACACTGAACACAATGGGATTTATTTCAGAGGATTGGGCATAGGATTGGGCCCTGAGGCTGCAATCCTATCCACATTTACATGGGAGTAAAGGTTCCCCTGACTATAATGGGATTTATTTCAGAGTAGGCATGCATAGGATTGGGTCCTGAGGCTGTCAGTCAGCCCCAGTGCATGTGCAGCTACAGCTGGAGGTCTGGCAAGCCTGACCTAGCCCCCTGCACCAGGGGTCTTTAGGCGACCCCCAGGAAACATCTAGGCGACCCCAAAAGGGGTCCCGACCCCAACTTTGAGAAACGCTGTCCTAGAGCATATCAGATAGGTGCTCATTGAGCCTCTGCTTGTAGATCCCCAGTGAGGGGTTGACTTCAGCAGTACTTTCTTTCACATACCTACTTAGAATCACCATCCTGTAAACTGAACCTAAGCAGAATACTTAGAAGGCAGCCCAATGGAAATGAAGTGCCTTTCATCATTTACTTGTTGAAAAAATGCATTTTTTTTCTTCCACTCTCATTTTCAGAAAGATGTCTATAGTGAAGAAAGGCTTAAGGAGGTAAATTATTTAAGTTGAAGTCCAGGTAAACGATTCAAAGGGAAACCAAGCTCGTCAAACTTTTTCAAGTGTTGCAGAGTTCTCAGAGGATGTGAATTCAAAGCCCCAGTTCTAAAAGGATGCAAATTTGAATCTAAGTACTCATTAAACAACGAGGTGCATGCAGAGATTGGGTTCGCAGATCAATCAGTTGCAACAGGACCTATCTTGGCAATGTAAGTATGCCAACATCTTGGCAATGTAACTACGCCAAAATAGTCTTTCCAAACTGTTTTGTCGGACCTGCTTTTCAAACTGCCTGATTTTGGCAATGAATTATAGAATTGGGATTCCTATAGCATAAGTTGTCATGCTGGAGTGCAACACTTCATCCTGAGCACTTTTGCCAGTGCTTGTTTGATGTGGCAATTGCACAACTACAGTTGCACGGTGGAAAACAAGAACAAAGTATCAGATACCAGGAAATAGGTGGCAATTCTGCCCCTCGCAGGTAAGTAAATTTGCATATAAAAGACTGACTGCAATTTTTAATATGTGTTTTTAGGTCTGTAAGCCACAATAAGTGCCCTTTGGATGGCTGGATGGAGGGATGGACAAACAAACAAACAGAGCTGTAATATTCACCCACTTATTAAACTGATCATCATATGGAATCATTTTCTATCTAAATGCTACATGTTTCAAAGTATGTTTGGAAATTGTAGTTGGGATGGCGGTAGAAGACATGCAAACACAGTCAGCCCATAGTATTAAGATTCCTACTGTGCTGAGCCCTTCTTGCATAATACGATGAAGGTCACATCATGGACTCACACGTTCCTGGAACCTGCAATGATACAGAAGAAGATTATTTGATTTAACCTTTTTTGAAGGGTTATTAAAGAGCTCGGATGGAGCAGTGCAGAGTCATAAACATTTACAATATTTCTCCCTGGCCTGTGACCTGGTGAGAACTCTTGCTGGGTTGTTAAGCATATTGCAATACACTTAAACACTTTTAATAGAAGAAGCTCAGCAGAAACCTTTTTGCCTTTTTGCTCACCAACATATTTTTCACAATGCTCTGCCTTTTCCAAGCCTTTGGGGAAATGGCATTCTTGCTCCAAGTCTCTGCTTGCCGTGTTGATGTCCTCACAGTAACAAATCTGATTAGCTACGTTATGACTTTTTTTTAATGGTGAACTGGCAATATCCAGTGAACAACAATGAAAAAAATGTGAGCAAAGGGTTTTAGAAACCTTTCTTTAAAATCAACATTATTCTGAAAATTTGACATCCAGTTCAGAACTTTTCTATTTTCAAACCACTTCACTATGGTGCACTGCTTCTTATTGTATTCTGGTTGATAAGTTCCCAGTCAGTTTTACCCCATTTTCTCTGTTTTCTAAAATCATATTTGGATTCTGTAAAAGAAGCAGCATTTGTGTGCTTCCAAAAAGAGTAGTTTCCTCATTCTGCTCTCTGTAAAACGAGCTAGTCTGAAGCATCTAGGGTGCAATCCTAACCTAGGATGGCACAACTCATCAGTCTTCCCATTCCTGAGGTGATGCAAGGAGTCAAGCGCATGTCTGTGCACTGCCCTAATCCTCCCCAAGGAGGGGCACAGAAGTCTATTACAGCACTTTTGTGACACTCCCTGATCAGCACAGGATGTATGCCGGGGCTTAGGCTGGCCTAACTAGAGATTAGGATTGCAGCCAACGTTATAATGATTGTGGCTGATTTCTATAGTATGCTCATTAGGATAGAAAATTCACAGATTCTTTGCTTGACATCAGATGGTCTATGATGCTTACACAGCTAAATTTTAATCAGCAACTTCCTTACAAAATATGTAGATGAATCTGGTTACAAAACCTTTTACGTATTTTTATGTATTTGCCATTGCTTAGTAATGTCAAGAAAATTATGTATTTGCTTAGTAATTGCTTAGTAATTTCAAGAAAAAAAATTCCAGCTTGGTTTCAAAATATGCAGTATAAGTGAATGATGTCAGCACTTGTGGACAGAAATATAGTCAGCAAGATTGCACAGAAGAATTTGCAACCCGATCCACTAAATCAACAACTCCTGAGCAATTGTTTACAGGAGTGACTATTATGAAACCCAGAGTGCGGCTGAGAAAGGTACTTCAGTGCAATTCAAACTGTCAGACAAACAGAAAGATAACATAATGAATCAATCCTGGTGTGAAATCATAGCTTTTGCCAATCTAGCCAGGGATGGATATTGGTGTCACTAAGGTCTGCACCACAGATGCCGGAGGCCAGTGTGCAGGGTGACCAGATGCCAAACCCAAAATTCCTGACACCCAGCCAAAATTCCACCCCTGTTAAAAAAATGTAGGATACCCCCAAAATATAGGACAAATGTCCATGTTAAAATGAAGCAAAAATATTTGTATTGCTTTCCTGTTCTTAATTTCAACACTTTTAAAACTTAAAACCTCTTTGCAAGAGCTTTTCACCATCAGTGCGCATGTGAAGTGGCTTAAAGCAGACTTGATCTTGTCCCAGAAACTTCAGCCCCACAATAAACTGTTCTCATCACCCAAAGACATAAACGTGGCTCAGCACAGACCTGATTCTGACCCAGGCCCTTAAGTCCCCCCAAAAGCATTTTGCAGCAACTGAACTTATGCAAGAGAGGGGAAAGGTAGCAATTGTGGGGGTGAGAGGATAGGTGGGGACCTGGGAAAGGAAGGGATCTGGGTGGATGAGGGGAAAGTTAGGTAGGTGCCTGGGTACGAGGATGGGTGGCTGGGCCATAGGGGAGGGAGGAGCACTAGCCGCTGTTGCTGCAGTCGGTCCACCACGCACACCTCCAAAAGTGCACCCTGAGGCAGAACCGGGGCTCTGGAGGAGGATGGGAGTCCCTGGAGGCAACTGCTGGCTGCATGGAGGCTCTGCCACTCTGGGGGTGTCAGGGAGGCTGGCTCAGGTGGCGGGGAGGCTGGCCAGCAGGCAGTCAGTCTCTGGGGGTGTTCCAGAAGCCACGGGCAGCTGCAGGGGAACTGCAGCTTCTGAAAAGCAGCTGAGGTGCCACTGCCTTTCAGGAGTGGGCCATCTGAAGTGAGGAAGCCAGGTCAGGCCAGGATGGCCTGCTCCCGCCTGGTTTTCGCACTAGGTTCTCTGCGCATCCGCAGCCGGCTGTTAGTCAGCCAGGCTGTAGGGAAGGCACATGCAGCGCATGTGGGGGGGACCCCCTCCTTTTCCAGACCCTGGTTCAGGGGCCCAATTTCCGGAGACCTCCGGTTAAAAGCGGAGGTATGGCCAGCCTGGCCAGTGGGTCACCCCCACGATGGACCCCAACTTATGCAGTGAATGTGGCAATGCAGAGAATATGTTCACCTTAGATACAACTTTGTGGCAACTTATGAATGTGGACTTGTACCTTGTCCTACCTACATGGAGAATTTTTTTTCAACCTGGATACAAATCCTGCCTCCAAGTTGAAACGGAATGCATCTCAGGGCCAATCCACCCAGCTTTCCAGCACTGATGCAGTCATGCCAATAAGGCATGCACTGCATCCTTCAGTGATGAGATGGTCAGAGACCTCCACAATGTAAGAGAATATTTGTTACCTTACCTTGGTGCTGCATTGCAATTGCATCAACACAGGGAAGTTGGACAGGCTTGGGCTCTCAGTTTTCTTGAATGTTCTTCACTCACTTGACAAAGAGGACTTCCTAATATTGCCTCATATTTCATTTTAGAAATATTTGGGGACCCATTAGGAATGTGCAACAAGTGTTCCCACCCGTTTGTCTACTCACCTCAGTGAAGGTTTCCCTCAAAATTATTTATTCTAATGGTTAGCAAACCTTTTTGCACCAGGACTCACCTTTTAAACTGGTACTCTTTCAGGTCCTAGCTAGTTTTAGGAGACATTAGGGCTGCAATCCTAAAGACACTTTACAGGGAGTAAGACCCATTGCACACAATGGGGCTTACTTTTGAGTAGACATGGTTAGGACTGTGTTCATAAAATGTTTATCAGCTGCTTAAGGCTGCAATCCTAACCACACTTTCCTGGGAGTAAATACCATTGAATACAATGGGACTTACTTCTGAGTAGACATGTTTAGGATTGCACTGTTAGACTCTTTTATCTTTTTTAAACTATGAAGGGCTGCCTTCTGAAACCTTTTAGCACCAAGTTCTGAAAAATTTGTGGATCTCCATGTTAATGAGATCAGATCCTTTCTGGTAGCCTTTCATTCTCCTTTGCCTGGCTTTTGATGAGAGCAGAGGCACCTTTACCTACCTGAGAATAAACCTTAACTTGTGGTTCAGTTTTACTTTTCATAAGGCTCAATACATTTCCATGTCAGTTTGGGTGGAAATTAATAGTTTGTTAGGATCTGTGTTCATTGGATCAGAACCATTCTCATAGAATCATAGAATCATAGAGTTGGAAGGGACCATCTACTCCAACCCCCTGCCTGCAACAGGAAATCCCATTCTGATGATGACATTTTATTCCTCTCAGCTTGTCCTTCAAAGTGCCCTACAAATTTGTTAAAAGCAACATCAGAAGAGGTTTTTGTTCCACTAGGTAGGTTTGTACCCTAGTGCCATTGCTGGATGACTTGCTGAAGGATGAAGGTGACCTACTGAAGGATGGGGATGGAAGGAGACCTGCAGAAGAAGAAGGTGACATTAAAGTGACAGGGGATGAGGGGAGTTAGGAGACTCACTGTGGATGCAAAGGAGCCCAGTCTCATTCTTCTTCCATTCTTCTTCCATCATCACACTGGAGGAAAACCACGCTATCTTCTGAGGCTTGGAAAAAATAGTTCTTTTCTCCAAGCTTGACTATGGGAGGTCTTCCTATAAATACTATCTATCTACCTATCTACAGTATTTATATACCGCTTTTCAACTGAAAAGTTCACAAAGCGGTTTACAAGAAAATGAAAAAAATTAATAGCTAATTAATAGCTAATGGGTGTAAATACTTTACAAGGTGCATCAATACTATGCTGACAACTCACTGTAAGTAAACTAAAATCAAGCATGCAAAAACCTCAAAGCCGGAAACCTGGGAAGGATCATTTTCCTACCCATGAGTAAATGAGCACTCAGACTGCTACCGCAGTTTGGTAAACACTACTTTACAGCATAATCCTACGCATGTCTACTTAGAAGTAACACCCATTGCATTTAATTGGGCTCATACCCTGTAAAGTGTGGATAGGATAGGATTGCAAACCTGGAAACTTTGTTTCAGCAGCAACCTCCATATTTGCTTTGCATTTTCCTTTCACTGAAATATATCAGTAAATGCTGCTTGATGTACCTCGGGCTCAGAAAAGCTCAGAAAACAGCTGTATGCTGTTGTTACTCTGTGTGAGGCAGGCAGCCTTTGGAGCCCTTTGTGAGAAATTATCTAAATAGAAATTGTGTTATCCTGCATACTCCGAAATGCCCATTGGGCTTCAAAAAGAGCTGCTCTCATTTGAACAAATGAACATTTATTTATGTTGATTCTTCACTCAAACCCCATTTTTTTCCAATCTTTTGCGGAGAAACCGGTTGCAGGTTTAATCCAGGTGCTGTCAATTAGGAAGTATCTGCACATCAGCTTTGAACCAACACAAACTGAACCTGAAAGCTATGAGCCACTGAGCTGAACTTACCCTGGCAGAAGGCCGAGCTTTTAAGCTGTCTATAGACTTCAGCGACAGGGAGATGTTTGAAGGGACAGAATATGTGCTGGCAAGAGCGCTTGATCCGCGTTTCAAGGGAATAATTGAAACTGCGCTTCCTCTCATGCAGGCAAAGAACATTGGAAAGATGTTGTCATAAATAAAAATGCTCCAGGCCATGCCGTTCTCCACCTCCTCCTTCCTTCAGATCTCAGGAAGTTATGCGCGCATCACGAACCAGATTGTAAATGTCTGGGAACATCCCTATGCAACAACAACAAAGAACAAGAGAAAGTGATGGGAAACAGGAGAAGCTCTGTTGGAACCATCTGCAAGAGCAACTAAATTAAATGCATTTGCTGATGACTGACTGCATATAGCTGGTGGGTTTGCTCCACAAGTCACTGATTATCCAGCCAAGTTTGGGACTCTCTAGACCATTTTGGGCAACTTAATGTGGCAATTTATCAGCTTCCTCAAAGTGATGAGCTGGTTATTACTGTGGAGGAAGAAATATCCAAACAAGGCACTGTAGTAAGGAGAAAAGCACATCAATGCTTTCCTACAGATCCACAAAGCTGTAATATTTTTGCTCTGGTCTCATTATTTGCATGCTAAGCAGTGGGTGATCCTGCAAGTAATACCAGTAGCAATTTGAGTTTCAGTGCAATCCTGTTTGTGTCTGTTCAGAAGTAAATTGCATTGCGTTCAATGGGATTTACTCCCAGAAAAGTACTCCTAGGATTGCAGACTTGATCTCTGGATAGTCTGAGCAGAACAAAAACCTACAGTAAAAAACAGACATGGGAGCTTTCTCCAGTAGAAAACACCATGGGAGCATAATGTTTTCTCCCACATCTTCATGAATACTTCATGCTTCACATGGTTTATGGACGTATTTAGAAATAAGGAAGCACCCAAGCCAAATGCAAGCATTTCTCTCAAACTATCTGTTGTTGGAAACTCTTTCTTTTATATTTGACACTGTTGCCTAATTTCAGAAATTTATTTCAGATCCTCTATATGTGATGCAGGACTGAGTGTTCATACCTTTCCCTCTGTTTATGTTAGTATTAAATACATTTATTTATTTATTTATTTATTTATTTATTTATTTATTTATTTATTTATTTATATCCCACCTTTCCTCCCCTGCAAGAGGGAGCTCAAGGCGGCTAACATACACAAGGGCACCACTAGGGTGGTTGGCTTCATAGGTATAGTGCGCATGCACAAATGTTCATGCATGTACATCACGGGGGAGTGATACAGTGACCACCCACACATCAGACAGGGGTCTGAAGTGCAACACACATGCACAAAGTTTGCCCCTTGCTCACCTGGAGCACTCTGAGCACAGTGTCAACAATAAGCAAAAATAATAAGTAATAAAATTTGCTCATACATGTGGCATTCAGAGCACACTGAGCGCTCCACTCCAGGAAGGGGCAGGTTTACCCCTCCCTAGAGATAGGGTTACCATATGTCCCCAAAAACAGGTACAATCCCAATTTTTTGGGATTGTGTTCACATACTGGCAAATGGGACAGAGGGTCCTGTGCCGATTTTGGGGAAGAGAATTATGGCAACCCTACCTGGTGAGCCATGCTCTGAGTGCAGCAGGCATGTGTGAACTTCATACATCCATGGTGTGTTCAGAGTGCTCCTCTTCCCTCTCTGGAGAGGAGTGCTCTGATCACAGCACATATTTGCATACCTATTCCTTATAGTTTTTGCTTGTTGTTGATATTGCACTTTAAAATTGCATTTTACATATTCTTAGCCACTTTGTGGAACTCATCCTTTGAGATAAAAGACAAGGTATAGCTGTCTTAAAATAAAAATAAGCAAACAGTATTTCCAGATCTATAGTACAGTCTTGGGAACAGACAAGAAGCCAGAAGCCCTTCCAGTCTCGTTTTATTGCATGTGATTGGTGAATATTGTAATAAACTCTTGTTACAGCCTGCACAGTCTCCTTCTCTGGCAGATGTTTTGATCCTAGCCAAGTCTTGCTGCAATCCCCAAGGAAATATTATGTTCTAGTACTAGCGAAATGTACCCATGTTGTGGGAGTAAAATGCCTCCACATAACCATCTCCCATTGTGCTCCAGCCCCCCCATGAGCACCAATCCCCAATGCACATCAACCTCCCATGCGCATCAATCCCCATATGCACATCACCCTCCCATGAGTATCAACCCCCCATGCACACCAACCCCTCATGTGCACCACCCTCCCATGAGCATCACCCTCCCATGTGCACCAATCCCCACATGTGCGCCAACCCCACGTACGCATTATCACCTCCCATGTGCACCAATCCCCACATGTGCACCAACCCCACATACACATTACCCCCCATGCGCATCACCCACCATGTGCATCAAATCCCATGCATACCATCCCCCATGTGCACCATCCCTCTCCCAGTGCACCCTCCCTCCCCCAGGGCATCAGCTGGATGTTGATCAGTCAGTCTTCAATGTTAAATATAGGACAAAAACACAGCCCCTTAAGGGTTGAATTTCTCAACATTGGTTCTTGGTGGATGTTGACGTCACAGAAGGAACACCCTCCCCAAATTTCATACTTCTCAGTCCCAGGGGTTGAGGCAGAGGTCACTCAGTCAAGAATTCTTCAATGGAAAGTATATGTTAGAAAATGCTCCCTGTGTGCCCCTTCTCACCCCCTTCTGGTTGGAATTTCTGAAAACCAGTTCATAGTCTGTGTCCCCATAATGGAAGGATCACCCTCCCCTACTTTCACGCTCCTAGGTTCAGCCGTTTTGGTTGGGCATTGATGAGTGAGTGAGTCAGTGAGTCAGTGACTGTTCAGTTTTATATTTATAGAATATCAATTCAAGTCTCACCAACCAATAGAGTATGAACAGATAGACTGATATGTCCAGAACTGGGATAAGAAAAACAGGAAACTATACATTTGGAAATATCAGGGTATTTTGAGAGAATTTTACATTATGTAACATATCTTATAGTCTGGCAACAAATCATCATTGGCATCTTTGAGTTTCAAAAACTATGGTATCATGCAGTTCATGGTATCAGGCAATTAAAGAAAGAGAAGTATAGGGAGTGGAAGACTGGAAAGATCACCAGAGAGGAGTACAGGCAGATAGCCCGATCTTGTAGGGAGGGGGTCAGGATTGCTAAAGCTCAGTATGAGCTGAGGCTGGCCAGGGGAGTCAAGGATGACAAAAAGAGCTTCTTTAGATATGCCCAAAGGAACAGGAGGAGAGATGAGGTGGTGGGGCTGCTCCTGGACAAAGATGGACAGCAGGTGTCTGGAAACCAGGAGAAGGCAGAGCTGCTCAACTCCTACTTTGCATCCGTCTATTCTTGGAAAGAGGGCTGTGCAAGTGGGGGTGCGGGATCATTGGCTGATGCGGGGATGTGCTTGCATCCCCTAAAAGGTAGTGAAAACATGGATGGTGCAGAACAGCAGATTAAGATTGACAGAGAACTGGTTCGAAACCACTTAACTGGCCTAAATGAATTCAAGTCATTTGGACCAGATGAGCTGCATCCTGGAGTTCTTAAGGAACTCACAGATGTCCTTGCAGAGCCTCTGTTGATCATCTTTGAGAAATCCCTGAGGAGTGGAGAAGTGCCACTGGACTGGAAGAGGGCAAATGTAGTCCCAATTTTTAAGAAGGGGAAAAAAGAAGACCCGGGAAATTATAGACCAGTCAGTTTGACTTCAATCCCGGGCAAGATATTAGAGCAAATCATAAAACACACAATTTGTGCACATCTAGACAAGTACTCGGTGATCAAAACAACCCAGCATGGATTTACCAAGAATAAATCTTGCCAGACAAATCTGATCTCCTTTTTTGATCAGGTTACGAGCTTACTGGACAGCGGCAATGCTGTGGGTGTCATTTATCTTGACTTCAGCAAAGCATTTGACAAAGTCCCACATGACATTTTAATTGGGAAGTTGGAAAAATATGGGCTAGATGGGGCAATCGTTAGGTGGATCCGCAACTGGCTCGATGGCTGCACTTAAAGGGTTTTAGTAAATGGTTCTGTGTTAACCTGGACGTTGGTTTCAAGTGGGGTACCCCAGGGCTCTGTCTTGGGACCGGTTCTCTTTAACATTTTCATTAATGACTTAGAGGAAGGGATACAGGGAAGCCTGATCAAATTTGCGGATGACACCAAACTGGGAGGAGTAGCAAACACAACAGAGGACAGGAGAAACCTCCAGGAGGATCTGGATAAACTAGAATCCTGGGCTGTAACAAATAGAATGAATTTCAACATGGAGAAGTGCACTTAGGAAATAAAAACCAAAAATACAGGTATAAAGTGGGGGATACTTGGCTTGGCAGCACAACATGTGAGCGGGATCTTGGCGTAGCCATGGATCACAAGCTGAACATGAGTCAGCAGTGTGATGTGTCTGCAAAAAAATCAAATGCCATTTTAGGCTGCATTAAGAGGACTGTAGCTTCCAAGTCACGAGAAGTTCTAGTTCTTCTTTATTCAGCATTGGTCAGACCTCACCTTGAGTGCTGTGTTCAGTTCTGGGCACCTCACTTTTAGAAAGATGCAGCCAAGATAGAGCAAGTCCAGAGGAGAGCAACAAGAATGATCAGTGGGATAGAAGGGAAACCCTACGAGGAAGGATTGGGGGAACTTGGGATGTTCAGCCTGGATAAGAGGAGGCTGAGAGGAGAGGACATGATTGCCCTCTTCAGATACCTGAAGGGCTGTCATAGGGAGGAAGGGGCTCATTTGTTCTTTGCTGCTTCTGAAAACAGGACTAGAACCAATGGGTACAAACTGCAAGAAAGGAGATTCCGGTTGGATATCCGGAAAAAATTCCATATCCGACGGTGAGGGCGGTTCGGCAGTGGAACAGATTGCCAAGGGAGGTGGTGGACTCTCCCTCACTGGGGATCTTCAAGCAGAGGCTTGACGAGCACCTGTCGGGGATGCTCTAGGGGAATTTCCTGCCGCGGGCAGGGGGTTGGATTAGATGACCTACTGGGTCCCTTCCAACTCTATGATTCTATGCTCAGAAATGGAGGTCCTAAAACAGCATCTTTTATGATTAAAAAGGCCAATTCGAGAGTGGCAATCCCTTCCACGCTGAGGACAGATAAAGTCTGTCCCCTGCCCAGCCCCCAGATTTCACTGGTCCTAGGACTGCCTCTTTGCCTCAGCCTGCCAAACGAGTGTCTCTTCCAGTTGGAGAAGGCCATGCTGCATCTTTTGCCTCCAAGCCGAACAATCAGAGGTCAGGGTTTCCCAGCTGTTTATGTCCATGCTCAAGGCCTTTAGATCCCTCTTGCAGATGTCCTTATATTGCAGCTGTGGTCTCCCTCTAGGGCGCTTTCCCTGCACTAATTATCCATATGGGAGATCTTTTGGAATCCGACCATCAGCCATTCTCACCACATGCCCAAGCCAGCATAGACGCCACTGTTTCAGAAGTGTGTACATGCTAGAGATACCAGCACATTGCAAGACTGTGTCATGCTGGGTGATGCCAATAATACATTGGAGACAATGCATATGAAAGATATTCCATTCTCTCCTGCCATGCATAAAGGTGCATAAAGGGTCTGGCAATAACATGTACAATATAACACCCTTCAATGCACACATTTAATAAGGCTACATAGTAGATTCATATAGATTACCTAGTGGGCAGATTCCTGTATTATGAGATTTTACTTTCCTCACTGTATATTTAAGCTCCCTTCACAAATTCACTTCCACATTTAGAATCTCTGTAGCCTTGTAGTAGAAGTATTGTGGTGCAACCAAGTCAGCACAACTCACCTGTTGTCCCATGCATATGGTGTTGTGGGGAAGTCAGTGCACACTGTATGCTGGCCTAACCCCCACCCCCACATTGGTGCAAGGGACTTGTGCTGGCTGAACTGAGTTAGGATTGCGCTTTCTGCACCTTTGTGTATAGAAATGTCTGTTTATACTCCTCACCATAAGAGCAGGACCATCAAACTGAATAAGCATATGCCTATGTAGATGAAGTTTTCCGAATTATGTTAAAAATATTTATTTTTCTTTTATGCTTTCAGAGATCAATCTTGTGCCCTAATCAGTGGTTGCCAAATTCATGACTGCAATGTTCGATAGATGTGGTCTCTAAACCACCTCTTACCATTAGAAAGAAGCCCACACAATTGACACTCTAGGCCAGGAGTGTGCAAACATTTTTTGGCAGGAGGGCCACATCACCTCTTTAATACTGTGATGGTGACTGGAAAAAAATATTAATTCACTTACATTTCAAATTTTGAATAAATTTACACAATTTGAATTTGAATGAATTTACACAAATTTACACAACCTTATATAAATGCATCCTGATGCCCTCCCTTGCATCTAAATCGAAATGTTGCACATACTCATCATGACTTGTAACCTGTGAAAAATGTGTATAACCTGTGAACTTACCCTTTTCCTGATTCTTGTGATGGCATGAAGAGGCTGATGCATATCTGTGTGTCAGGATATCTAGCTAAAGTGCTATATATGGCACTTTCACCCTTGGTCGGTGCAAAGGTGCTCAGGCCTGTACCCATAAATACTGAAATATTAGGATAACCATTTGCAGGTATATAAATTACACAATTATCTGCTTAAAGTTAAAACATTAGCAGTGCAATCCTATTTCTGTCTACTCAGAAGTAAGTTCCTTTTATTTGGGGATTAATCCCAGGAAAGTACTTAGGATTACAGCCTACCTAAACCACACAGAACACATCTTCAAAAAGGCTAGGAAAGATTCCAAACATACATTGTCTTTGAGCATTTATATATTATTAGCGGAAGCGTACCCACATTGCGGGAGTAAAATTCCCCATACACCATCTCCCTATTGTGCATCCGCCCCCATGCGTAACATCCCACCATGCACATCATCCCTCCATACGCATCATCCCCCATCTGCATCATCCCTCCATGCGCAACATCCCTACATGTGCATCAACCCCCCTTGCGCAACATCCCCATGCACCACATCAACCTCCCATGTGCATCATCACCCCATGTACATCATCCCATGCGCATCATTCCCCCATGTGCAATATCCCTCCTGCGCATCAAACCCCCTGCGCATCAAACCCCCTGCGCATCATCCCCCTGCACATCAACCCCCCTGCACATCAACCCCTGCACAACATCCCTCCCATGTGCAATCCCCATTTGCAACAACCCCCATGTGCATCAACCCCACATACACAACATCCCCCATGCAATTCAACCTCCCCATGCGCAACATCCCCATGTGCAACAACCCCCATGTGCATCATCCCCCCATGCATAACATCCCCCACGCACAAAATCCCAAATGCGCATCCACCCCATGCACATCCACCCCCATGTGCAACATTTCCCATGTTCATTCACCCCATGCGCAACAATCCCCAATGTTCATCCACCCCATGCACAATATCCCCATGTGCAACATCCCCCATGCGCATCAATCCCCAAGTGCATCACCTCTCCACACACATCAACTCCCCATATGCATCATCTCCCCATCTGCAACACCCCCTATCCGGAACACCCCCATGAGCAACCGCCCCCAACATGCGCAACAAGCCCCATGCACAGCATCCTCCCCAGTGCAACCACTTCCCCGAACAACATCCCCCCTAGTGCACCAGGCTCCGAGAACCAAACTGGCTGGATGTTGATCAGTCTTCTATGTAAAGTATAGGACAAAAACACATTGCACCACTTTTCAGCCCCTTAAGGGTTAAATTTCTCCTCATTGGCTCTTGGTGGATGTTGATGTCACAGAAGGAACTCCCTCCCCGAATCTCATGCTTTAGGTCCAGAGGTTGGAGCAGAGCATCCCTCAGTCACCGATTCCTCAATGCAAAGCATAGGGAGTAAAATATGTTGTGCCCCTTTTCACCCCCGCCAGTTGGAATTTCCGAAAACCAGTTCTTAGTGCACCCCTCCATCACAGAAGGAATACCCACCCCAAATTTCACGCTTCTAAGCCCAGCGGTTTTGGCAGAGCGTTGATGAGTGAGTGAGTCAGTCAGTGACTTTTCTCTTTTATATATATAGATTTATTTACTTTATTTTTTTTCTATACTGTATTTAGATCTCACTTCTCCAAGTGGCTTTATAGCAAATATTTTCTCCTGCTTTAAGTGACTACCAAATACTGAACTGTTGCAGTGAAATTGAACCCAGAGGCCCAACTAACTACAATAACTTATATATAAAAAATTGATCCGATTGTGTTGACAACAATAAATTTTAGTTCTATACAAAACTAGGGTTGCTTAGAATTGTATTACAGCTTCTTCAATGAAAAGATCAATAACAGCAGACAAACCTCCATGAAAGAGAGCTCACCTGCTACTACCACTCTTCCCTTCCAACTTAAAACTGCAGGGGAGTGTTAAGATTGTTCTTGATGCATTTTCAGTATCTCATGTATTTTAGAATAATAAAGCATTGAATCATTATTCTCAAGGTTTTGTCCCTGAGACCCTCTTTTTAAAATACAGGGACCCATCCAGAATTACAAGATTTAAGAAAGGAAGTTGAAAGTATTTATTAACTGCTAATGGGGCTGTGGGTGGTGCAAGTGGTTAAGTCACTGTGCCTGTTAACCACCAGGCTAGGGTTCGAGACCCGGGTTGGCCTCACAAGGCAGGGTGAGCTCCTGTCCCTAGCCCAGCTTTGTGACGCAGCTGGATCCAGTTGTATTGGCTCTGCCTTTCCATTGGACTAATTCAGTGGCATGGAAAGGGGGGATTTGCTGCTTGGGTGACAGCCTATCCTCCATAACAATCTAACCTAGGGTGCAATCCAGAGTAACTATGGGGAGTCCTTGCTCCGGTGTAAGAACAATTTGCTCTGGATTGCAATATGAATTTCCCATAGGTTTTCACTAGGTGGTGCAGTAACTACGGGTACACGTAATGGCTCTTACGTGCTCCCATAGTTACTCTGGATTGTAGGGCTAGGCTTTCATGCTCCGCATGCAGCGTATACAGTGCCGAGCATGATACCATAGTCTTTCAAGACTGATGAAGGCCTGCTTTTAATTGCTAATATGTTTGTTTGTTTGTTTGTTTGTTTAAAAAAACAATCCTTTTATTGTTAGGAGGCAGCCCAAATGAACTTGAAGAATACTCTCCTCACTTTTCCTTCTTCCCCAGAGGGAAAAAAATAATAAGAAGAAATTCTTTATTAAGGATTACTAGGTTACATTTATTACTAGTTACATTTATTTCTGTATTTTTATGCCTGCTTGTAAACTGAAGGAGCTGAGATCTTTGCAGGACATTTAGCAGCTATCTTGCAAACTGCAGGTTCTGAACTCTTTGCAGGGTAATTAGCAGGTGTTTTGCACAGAAATAAGCAGCTATCTTGCCCTATAATCATTTGGATCACTTATGAATATGAATATGTAAGGTCAAGTATTGGTTTATTATATATTGTTTGACTAACCCTACAATCCAGAGTAACTACGGGAGCACGTAAAAGACATTATGTGTACCTGTAGTTACTGCACCACCTAGTGAAAACCTATGGGAAATTCATACTGCAATCCAGAGCAAATTGTTCTTACACCGGAGCAAGGACTCCCTGTAGTTACTCTGGATTGCGCCGTATGCCTATAGCAAAAAAACAAAAAACAACAACTATGATATATAGAAAATTTTTTCATGGTCAGTGCTAATACTTGATTTTTTAAAACTGCTTCAGGAAAGAGGTTTCTTTTCCCTTTCCATCAGCTTCCAAGAACTTTCAAAAACAGATGCACTTGAGGGTGAATTCAATCACTAGCAATGTTAGCATAAGCTTAGCCGGGGAAGATGAAGTCATCCATTGCTAATCCATCATTAATCAATACTGAGAGCAGTATTTTTTAAACTTCAGATATGTACCTGAGCCACACAACTTTTTTAAAAAATTAGAAGTGGAGGCACACTTTGCTCTTCCATCTGAAAATATTTGCTCTTAAGCTGAAAGAGCAAAATCTACGGCCAATATCAATTAATTGTTCAATTATCACATTATTTAAGGAAGGCTAGATATCAGAATTGTTCAGTTTTCCCACAGCTCACGTCTGATCCCAAAGTACTGAACTTTGGTGCCTTATCCCCATGATTTCAATGAGAAAGATTCATGCAGAGAGTCAAAGTCACCCTGGGAAAGCAGGAAATTATGGCACAACTCTGCATTGGCTTTGATCCAAGCATTTGATTCAGTCATTCCTTCAGAAAATAGAATCAACTTCCATCATTGGAAACTGTATAGACTTGAGCCTCATAGAAGCTTTTTATCTTCCTGTTATAGCCTGACTAAGAGCACAATCCTAACCATGTCTACTCATGTCTGTGTTCAATGGGTCTTAGTCCCAGGAAAGCGTCTGCAATCCGAAAGTCACTTTCCTGGGAGTAAGACCCATTAAACACAATGGGGCTTTCTTTTGAGTAGACATGATTAGGAATGTGCTCGCAATACAGTAGTTCCAAACTGTGAACCATGACTCTGCATGAGCCAAGGAAACCAGCCATGGAATCCTTGAGAAAAACATGCCATCCTATAAAATGTATAGAATTGCAGACCTAATGAGGACCATTAGGCCAATGACCTAGTAGGTCAACAGAGCTGCCAGTCAAAAATATTTGGGAAGGAATGGATGAATTTATATTCCAGTATACATTTGAGAACAACTGAATTGCAGGGATGGATAAAGTGGATAGGGAGATGCTCTTTCACATAACACCAGAACTAGGGGACATCCACTAAAGTTGAATGTTGGGAGGGTTAGGATGGACAAGAGAAAATATTTCTTTACCCAGTTTGTGGTTGGTCTGTGGAATTCCCTGCCACAGGATGTGGTGATGGTATCTAGCCTCAGTGCCTTTCCTAGAGGAAAGGACCATCATGGGTTACAAGCTATGAGGGTTGTGTGTAGAAGTGGACAATCTCAAAATGCCAAATTGGGGGGGGGGCACTTGGATGCAGGTGTCATATGTGCTCCCTGAAGCATCTGGTGGGCCACTGTGAGATACAGGAAGCTGAACTAGATGGGCCTGTGGCCTGATCCAGTGAAGGCTCTTCTTATGTTCTTACTTACTTATGAAATAGATAACATATGAAATCTTTCTGTATGTGACTCCTGTCTGAAGAATGAAGCGAGCTTTAAACCAGCACAACTTTTAACCAACACCAACTCAAACATATGACAATAGCTATGTGTGATGTCTGTAATCCACACCTCCTTATTTGTTGTAGTTCCAAGACTGCAAAGATAATCTTATTGGGCCATTTGTGGTCCATCCAAAAAGGCTGGTGGCTTAGGATTGTTTTGGTAGATTGTAAATTATGAAGACCAGCCGTATAGCATTCACAGTACACAGGATACAATCCTGTGAAACTCAGATGGAAAATCAATCCTTTTGATTTATGGCTTAGCTTTGAACTCATGGATAGCATCATTTAGATATATTAAACATGTTATTAACAATGAAAACAGATAATTAGTCTTCAGCTTAATGAAAAGAAAAACAAAAAGGGAGATTAACTAGTTCATTGGTAGCATATCCTCTCTCTCTCTCTCTCTCTCTCTCTCTCTCTCTCAAGATAGATCTGAGCATATGGATACAGATAAAAAATATAAAATTATTGCAAATTTTGTGAAAATAGCAAATTTGCAAGTTAAATAATGTTTTGATTTTCAATCATGCTCTAGTCTCTAACAGGTCAAAGGTGCAAGTTTTTTTCACTTGAGCAGAAATTGCCAGAAGGTGTAAAAAGAACATTGTTTTGACCTTGGTTTTGACCTTGGTTTGCTGTTCGTAAATAACTTTTGTCTGGGTAGCACCTCCACAGTGGGTTCTTCTTTGCAGAAATCTTCTCCATATAGAAAATAGATATTTAGTAGTGTGGTTCAACCTACTTATTGGAATGTTTGTTTTCTATGAGTTGATTTGGAATACAGTCGCCTAGTTGGCACTGTTAAGCATAGACAAGAGTCTTGTTCCACCTCTAGCTTCCAGTTTTAGAAATGCAATGGTAGGTTCCAGTTTTAGAAATGGTGGGTTGTCCATATCCCCGCACATGCAACCAAAATACTACTTCAATAAAGTAGTGTTTCTATTTCATTTTAGAAGTGTGTTACTTTCAAATATAACTGTTCTAAGCTCACAAAAATTAGAAGTTGGGGGATCAGAATATTGTCCTGGTAGGCTGCCTCAGTCACATCATATGGTCAAGGGCCAAATGGAAGTATTTGACCACTGTAGCAAGCAAGTGGTTAAGACACTGTGCCTGTAAACCAGAAGGCCAGGGTTCGAAACCTGAGTCCACACAAGACAGGGTGAGATCCTATCCTTAGCCCAGCTCTTGTGACGTAGCTGGAACCAATTTTATTGGCTTTGCCACTCCACTGGACTATTTCAGAGAGGAGGGATTTGCTGCTTGGGTAACAGCCTATCCTCCATAGCCATCCACCTAGGCCTTCTTGCATCACATGCAATGTCGAGCATGCTACCATAGTCTTACGAGACTGATGGATGCCAATTTTTATTTTATTTTTTTTTATTTATTTATTGGCATCCTTCAGTCTCGAAAGACTATGGTATCGTGCTCTGATTGGAGGTCCTGAAACAACATCTAGTGTGACTAAAGAGGCCAATGTGAGAGTGGCAATCCCTTCCACACTGAGGACAAATAAATTCCGTCCCCTGCCCAGGTCCCAGGTTTCGCTGCTTTCGGGTCTGTCTCTTTGCTTCAGCCTGCCGAACAAGTGTCTCTTCCAGTTGGAGAAGGCCATGCTGGGTCTTTTGCCTCCACACTGAGCGGTCAGAGGTCAAGGTTTCCCAGCTGTTGATGTCCATTCCCAAGGCCTTTAGATCCCTCTTGCAGATGTCCTTGTATCGCAGCTGTGGTCTCCTTCTTGGGCGCTTTCCCTGCACTAATTCTCCATATAAGAGATCTTTTGGAATCCGACCATCAGCCATTCTCACGACATGCCCAAGCCAGCGTAGACGCCGCTGTTTCAGAAGTGTGAACATGCTAGAGATTCCAGCACGTTCCAATACTGTGTCATTTGAGACTTTGTCATGCCAGGTGATTCCAAGAATACGTCGGAGACAGCGCATATGGAAGGTGTTCAGCTTCCTCTCCTGCCATGCATAAAGGGTCCAAGACTCACTGCAGTACAAGAGTGTGCTCAGGACGCAAGCTCTATAGTCCTGGATCTTTGTATGTTCCGTCAGCTTCTTATTAAGCCATACTCTCTTTGTAAGCCTGGAGAATGTAGTAGCCGCTTTACCAATGCGTTTATTCAGCTCAGAGTCTAAGGAGAGAGTGTCAGAGATAGTTGAGCCAAGGTACACAAAGTCATGGACAACCTCCAGTTCATGTTCAGAGATTGTGATACAGGGAGGTGAATCCACACCCTGACCCATGACTTGTGTTTTCTTCAGGCTGATTGTTAGTCCAAAGTCTTGGCAGGCTTTGCTAAAACGGTCCATAAGTCGTTGAAGGTCTTCGGCAGAGTGAGCAGTAACAGCAGCGTCATCGGCGAAGAGGAACTCATGCAAGCATTTCAGCTGGACTTTGGACTTTGCTCTTAGTCTGGAAGGATTGTAGAGTTTTCCGTCTGATCTGGTCCGAAGATAGGTTCCCTCTGTTGCGTTTCCAAAAGCATGCTTCAGCATGACTGCAAAAAAGATCCCAAATAAAGTTGGTGCGAGGACACAGCCCTGCTTCACTCCACTTCGGATGTGAAAGGAGTCTGATGTTAAGCCATCAAAAACTACAGTGCCCTTCATGTCCTCGTGAAAGGACCTGATGATGTTGAGGAGCTTAGGTGGGCATCCAATCTTGGGGAGGATTTTAAAAAGGCCATCCCTACTAACCAAATCAAAAGCCTTTGTAAGGTCTATGAAGGCTACAAAGAGTGGCTGTCTTTGTTCCCTACATTTCTCTTGCAACTGTCGAAGGGAAAATACCATATCAGTGGTGGACCTGTTGGCTCGAAATCCACACTGTGATTCAGGATAGATTCTCTCTGCAAGCACCTGAAGCCTCTTCAGTATGACACGGGCAAGCAGCTTCCCTACAACACTAAGAAGAGAGATGCCGCGATAGTTGTTGCAGTCACCCCTGTCGCCTTTGTTCTTGTACAGTGTGACAATATTAGCATCCTTCATGTCCTGTGGTACTCCACCTTCCCTCCAACAAAGGCAGAATATCTTGTACAGTTCAGTGGAAATGGTCCCTCTACAGCACCTCAGAACTTCAGCAGGGATGTTATCTTTCCCGGGTGCCTTGCCAAAAGCAAGGGAATCCAGGGCTTCGTTTAGTTCTTCTAAAGTTGGTTCACTGTCGAGCTCCTCCAAGACAGGCAGGCACTCAATGTTGTTTAATGCTTCTTCAGTTACTACATTTTCTCTGGAGTATAGCTCAGAGTAGTGCTGCACCCAGCGTGCCATCTGTTGTGCTCGGTCCTGGATGACCTCACCTGTAGCGGACTTAAGCGGGGCAGATTTCCTCACTGTTGGACCTAAGGCCTGCTTGATGCCATCATACATCCCCTTGATGTTGCCTGTGTCAGCTGCTACCTGGATCTGAGAGCAAAGCTGCAGCCAATAATTGTTAGCACATCTCATGGCAATCTGTTGGACTTTGCTACGGGTGACTCGCAGGGCTTGAAGGTTGCGCTCACTAGAACAGGCTTTATATGCAGTTAGAGCTCTCCTCTTTTCCTCAAGGGCTGGTGTCAGCTCCTCCGAGTGGGCTTCAAACCAATCTGCTGTCTTTCTAACCTGCTTACCAAAAACTGACAAGGCAGTAGTATAAACAGCATTCTTGAAATGTTCCCATCGTTCAGAAGCGTTTGCCTCAGCCGGGCCTGGGAGGATTTCCTCGAGTGCATGGTCAAATTCCAACACTTTTTCCAGACTGCGGGTCTTGCTGATGTTAATTCGTGGTCTTCCTTCCTTCTTGGAGTGATGCAGCCTCTTTGCTTGCAGTTTTACTCTGCTGCACACCAAGGAGTGGTCAGTATCGCAATCAGCACTCTGATAGCTACGTGTGATCTTAATGTTGGGAAGGCTGGAGCGCCTGGTGAGGATCAAATCAAGCTGATGCCAATGCTTCGATCTAGGGTGGATGCCAATACAGCATAGTTAAAGGGAGAAACAGTAGATATTGCAGGTGCCACAATGCATTGTGTAAGCAGTCCCTTCCGCTCACCTCTGGAGTCATTCTGGGCAGTGATGGCAAAATGAATGATACATTGTTTGGTAAACATATTCAGCTGGCAGCCAGTTTAGCAGGAGACAATGAAAATTGTGTGGTCAGAAGTAAATTCATGACACCATCCAATATTACTGGGAAGATTGCAGACAGACAGATGCTCACTTGGCAAAATGAAATATCTGCTGACTACTTGTGTCAAGAGAGATGGAGATTCATAGGTAAAGATTTCTCTTAAAAGGGAAGAGACCATTATAACTACTTTTTTATACATTTATAAATTATACATTACTTTTTATGATGGTCAGAGAGTCTAATAAAAGTAAACAATTGTATAATATGAGGCTTTCCAGAGATGGGAGATGGGATGCTTGCTTACTGCTTGCTAACCCCTGCTTACTGGTCAAGAGACACGCTTTCAAGTGGGTGTTCCTCTTTTATTTAGCAGGGGGAGAGTAACTGGCCCTTCACACCCCAGCAATGTCTGTTCTAGTGGCTTCTGCTGGTGTTCTTTTTGCACTTTAGATTGTGAGCCCTTTTGGGACAGGGACCCATTAGCTATTAATTAGCTATTAATTTTTTTTCATTTTCTTGTAAACCGCTTTGTGAACTTTTCAGTTGAAAAGCGGTATATAAATACTGTAGATGTAGATGTAGATGCAGTTCAGTTTGTTCTCCTGGTTGTAAATAAGTGTAGCTCTCAATTGCAATAATCTTTTAAAAACATCCACAATTTGAAATGTTTATATTTTAAAAATGAATTAAAATTACGCCTTCATTTTGCTCCCCCTGCCTGCAATGACTCCAAACGTCATTGGAGAGGAGATATTGCTCTCTCTGACTCCAAACGTCATTGGAGAGGAGATGCTTGCTCTCTCTGGCTCCAAACATCAGGGAGAGGAGATGCTTGCTTAACACGTTCAGGCACCTGCAAATGTTATGCTTTGCAACCCTTCCAGCTTTGCACTGGTGGAAATAGAAGGGAATTTTTCTGTAACCAGTAGGGGTTTTGCTTTTAATGATTCTATGATTCTTTCCAAAAAGGAGGGGAAGGCAATGGAGTTCTGTTCTCTACACTCTGTTTCTTACAGACCGTTCTTAGGTAATGAATTAAATGCTTGTAATGCAAGCAATCGCAGAGCTGACTGCGTGAGCCATTAAAACGCTCAGCCGTATCTCACACTCTGCCTTGCATGCTTGTGTTTGCTGGGGGGAAAGGGAATATTGATCAGAGCCCCCGTGCCTGTCCACTAATCTTTTCAAAAGGTCTCCAGGGATTAAAAAGCTCTTCCGTAAAAGACAAGCAGAGGAGAAAGCAGCATCCCTGAGAAAGCAGAAATGCTTTCGGACTGCAGCATCAGCAGTGGGACCAGGCCCAAGTTCCTAGCATTGAAAAGCATATGCCCTTATGCTAGACAGATACATTTCCATAATACACAGACATTAACATATGCCTGAAGATGGGAATACTATCCAAGTGTCCATCTCCATGAGTGACAGCCAGAATATAAATGCAGTGTGGATTAATTTGGGGAATTCAGCTGCGGATGTGTTTTGGATCCATGCATGAGCATTGCCTATATGAGTAATTTTCAATCTTTTTCATCTCCTGGCACATTTAACAAGGCAATGAAATTGTCAAGACACACCATCAGTTGTTTTTACCATTGATAAGGCACACCAGACTGTTCAAATCCCCCAATTTTCCTATTAATGTATGTAAAACTCCAAATTCCCATGGCACCAGTGGTAGAAAATCACTGGCTTACACACACACACACACACACAGAGAGAGAGAGAGAGAGAGAGAGAAAGAGAGAGAGAGAGGGGGGGGGGAAACAAGAAGGTTGGACTCAAAATTAGCATCAGGGTGCAATTACAGGGTGCAATCTGGGGTGCAATTTTAGGTCAGCAAAACTCACCTTTGCTCCCTGTTCCTGTTGTGATGTGTTGATACTGGCACACGTCTGTGCACTGTCCTAACCCTCCAGGACTGGTGCAGAATTGCCTTCCAACACTTTTTCAAAGTTCAGTATGGAACTTGTGCCAGGATTAATGCTGGCCAAACTGGTGATTAGGCTGTAGTGGCTCAGCAGGTTAAAAAGCAATGCCTGTCAACTAGCAGGAGGGTGTGAGTGCTGGGTGGTACAAGATGGGGTGAGCTCCCATTCCTTGTCCAGCTCCTGCCAACTTAGCATGGAAATGCAAGTAGATAAATAGGTAGGAAGGTAATGTTCGCCTTGGCGTATAGTCATGCCGGCCACATGATCACGGAGACATCTTTGCACAGTGCTGGCTCTTTGGTTTATAAACAGGGATGAACCATACCTACCATCAGTCACGATTAGAACCTTCAGGGAATACCTTAACATTTAACCGTGTATTAGGATTGCACCCTCAATCTTTATTAAAAGTGATTAATACAACATTTGCCACTCTCTTAATTTTCTTTCACCTCAAGACCCTTTTTACTGCACCTTGCAGGAGAGACTCAGCTGTTATTTATTCTCTTTTGTGCATGTTCTTTCTCTGGCTTTAAGCTAGTGGTTCTCAAATCTTTTAGTAACAGGACTGCTTTTTAGAACAAGTCTTTCAGGATCCACCAGAAGTGAAGTCATTAACCTGGAAATAATTTCGTAACATGATCAGCCCTCCCATTTACCAGTGTCCCATATTGTCACCTATTCAGGGCAAAGCATTATGCCTCTCTCCCACCGGGAGCCCACGTTGCCCTGCAGGCCTATTCCCTATATATTTTCAGCTCTATATCAATGGCAGCTGAGCTAGGTGTGACACAACCATTTGGGAATTGGTTCACATTGATTACACATTTTAGTTGTTTAGTGTATTGCATACAAAACATGGACATGGTAAATCAGATGTTAATGTCCAATCCATCCAGCCAATCAAGTGACCAATGGTAAAATAGTGACCAATGGTAAAAAAAAAAAAAGAACAGACACTGGACCGGTATTAGCTCTCAGACACACTGTATACAGTTGGACACAATATGATGGATAATTTGTCAAGGAGCACCATAGTCTACTGAGGGGTAGATACAAAACCCCGTTTAAACCGTGAGTTCAGCAGCTTTCCATTGGGATGGTTACACAAATCTGGTTTCATGGCTCTGGGAGAGAGAAACTGAAAGAGCCTCAGATAGCAAGGAACACTAGGTCTCTTCTATCTACATAAATGCCTTAACCTGTGTGTAGAAGTGTCCACATCTTCTGGCCAACATTCTGTGTCAGTCCAGCAGACTGAGGAGAGGGAACTGTCAACATTCCAGCTGTCAACATTCCAGCTACCATTGAAAATATGGAACAATGAGATGCTGGAGAGGAGGATAGTGTTTTGTTTTTATTACTTATTTATTTTATTTATATCCCGCCTTTCTTCCCAAGTAAAAAGGAACCCAAGGTGGCTAGCAACAATAAAAAAACAATAAAAACACCATTAAAAGTAGATAATAATAAATACAGATTAAAACCAGTGATGGGCCCAGCCTGGGCCAAGAACTGGTTCTCTGGAAGTGGGCGGGGTCAGGGGCGGGGTCAGGGTCAAGGGGCGGGGCCAGGGTCAGGGGGTGTGGCCAGGGAGGTTTTTAATTTTAAAATTAAAAAATAATAAATAAATAAATAAAATTACTTACTTCAGAGTAGACCTGCATAGGATGGGGCTCTGAGGCTGCAGTCCTCTCCACACTGGCCTGGGAGTAAGTCCCATTGACTATACTGGGACTAATTTCAGAGTAGACCTGCATAGGATGGGGCTCTGAAGCTGCTCTGAGGCTCTCTCCACACTGGCCTGGGAGTAAGTCCCATTGGCTATATTGGCACTTACTTCAGAGTAGACCTGCTTAGGATGGGGCTCTGAAGCTGCTCTGAGGCTCTCTCCACACTGGCCTGGGAGTAAGTCCCATTGGCTATATTGGGACTTACTTCAGAGTAGACCTGCATAGGATGGGGCTCTTAGCTCCCCCCCCCCCCGCTGGGAGAGGCTGGGAGAGCGCGATGGGGCTGCTCTCCTCCTTCTCAGCCCCCCTGCCAGCAGGAGAGGCTTGGAGAGCACGATGGGGCTGCTCTCCTCCTTCTCAGCCACCCCCCCTCGCCGGGAGAGGAGAGCGTACCAGTCCTCTTTGTTGCGGGGACCTCCTGCTGCTGCCTACTCACTAACTTTTTGGAAGATCCCCCACGCCAGAGTAGGGGTGCGTAGGCTCCTGCCCACCTGTGATTAAAACACAACTAAAAGATAGTTAAAATACAGATTAAATAAAACATTTAAACAAAAATTTACACTAAAAACAATATTAAAAACAGCGCCTCTCCCTCCAACCTCCAAAATGATTAAAAAGCTTTTGTCCATAAGAATGTTTTTAGGCCCCATCAAAAACTGTACAAGGAGGGAGCAGTCCTTAGGTCAAAGGGAAGGGAGTTCCAGAGCTGGGGTGCAGCCACAAGGAAGGCCCTGCTCCTAGCCACCATACCTCTCACCTCTTTTAATGGTGGCACAGTCAGCAGAGCCCCCCCCCCCCCCCGACGATCTTATGTGACAGATTGTATGGACGGATTGTATGGATGGAGGGGGTCCCTCAGAAACCCTGGACCCAAGCCACAGAGGGCTTTAAAGGTCAAGACCAGCACTTTGAATTCTGCCCAGATATGAATGGGCAGCCAGTGTAGCCATTGAAACAGTGGCCCAACTGAGTCAAACCATGAGCTCCAGCAACCACGTGAGCTGCTGCATTTTGTACTAGTTGGAGTTTCTGGACCGTCTTCAGAGGCAGCCCCACATAGAGCGTGTTACAGTAATCCAATCTAGATGTCACGAGGGCATGGGTCTCCCTGGCCAGATTCGAATGACTCAGGTATGGCTGCAGTTTTTTTAACTGATAATGTTGCTATGTTGTACCTCCACAAACAACAGCTGTGAACTGTGACTAGTTTTGATTATAAACCAATATGATTCTTTGCTTTGTGTACAAAATTCTGTAGAGTACTGTGCACACTACTCAGTACCAAATGATTAATATACGCAAACCACCTTCAACTTTCCAATACAATTCTTATCTTTTCCCCCAGCCTAAATGAAAGAAGCTCTAATAGATAAAGGTTTTCCAGATTAGAAACTGTACTGCCTGTCACTTACTGCACTGTAACCTGGAGTTAACCAATTAAGGCTATTCCGCAGTTTGCTAAAGAAATAAAAATGGAAACAGCACAAAACTTAAAAGTTTCCACTGTCCACATATATCTTGTTCCTATAATAGTGAACCAACATCGGTGAGACAATATTAGATAAGTGATGTGCAGGCTGGGCTCTTCAAGATGTATCCGGCAGTGATGTGTGTCCCTGCACCAACCCTATTAATGTCACCAGGGTGGAGCAAAGTGTTATTCAGTGCTACTTTTGTCCTTGTATCTCTGACTTTATAGATATCATCCGACATCACAGGTCACAGTTCGAAAAGCCCATTTTAAAAATTATTTCACTCTCTGCCTTGTAGCTCTTATGCTTAATATAATATTCTGTTTAGTCAGCAGTCATGTTCCCCCAAAACCAAATTGTACGTTACACAGAGTCTTCTCCAACATAACTGAAGAGTAAGACCAAACATATCACTTCCAATGGTGCAGTTATTTTTGGAGAGGAATTGCTGATTCATGACTGGAGGGAACTAAACTGATTGAAGTTAACTGGGTTTACTGCCTGGAAGTCTGAAAGTAAGATTTAAATGAGTGTGAAGTTTGGGCTTAGAACATGGAGCGAAGCTTTATTTGTCTTTTGGATCAGCATTGAGCAGTAGCTGAACAGGATGGGATTGTTCGACTGATATATTTATTTAGTTTCACTTTTTTACCACCTTTCTTCTTTGGAAAAGGAAACTCAAGGTGGCTAACATCATTCAAAAACAATAAGACACAATTAAAACTGGATAAAAACAATACATACAATTAAAAGACAATTAAAACACAGTTTAAGAACCATTCTTGGCTGTGTGTCTGGGCAGTTGTGATCTGATCATAGTTTTAATCTGTGTTGTTGAAAATGCAGCAACTAAGAAGAGGCACGTAGTGAACACTAGATGCTTGCAAATGTTTGCAATTTATGTTTCTCTTAGGGCCCAATCCTAGAGGGTAGGATGACCAGATGCCCAAACCTCAAAAGGAGGACAAGGTCTTGGATTTTTCTCATCCTGGTGTTTCCAGCAGACAATGGCATGTTTCCCTACTCATGAGTAAAGCCAGGATATTGGGCACTTTCACTTTCCCATACAGCTCAATGCATATTTTTTGTTTTTGGTTTTTTTGGCCATAACTTTTGATAGGGAGGAGGTATTTCAAAACCAATTTTTGCATTGGATTCTGCTCTTCTATACAGATCCAATGGCATATGACATGATGGGGTACTGCGCACCATTACACAGTTCCAAAATGAAGGACAATGAAGCCATTTTGGAGGACACCCGGACAGGAGGCTAAAAAAGATGAGAAATCCAGAGATTTCGGTCATATGGTCACCCTGCTATAGTGCTGGCAGAACGAGATACTGCCTTTGTCCAGCAGCACATAAAGCCATGTGCTTCCAGTGTGCTATTAGGGAGCAGGCTTCAATTTCTACATATATCCAGCTATAGGCTCTCTCTCTGGCATCATATGCATTTCTTTATAGGACAGCGGTTGTCAGACCATTTAGAACCAGGACTCACTTTTTATAATGTATTTCGGGACACTCTGAATGTGATGTCAATTACCTGGAATGTCATGACTGGAGGTGACATAATCAATAAGGAAATTTTTTACAGCTCACCTATAACAAAATTGAATAAATTTTTAAACTAAATTTAAAGTTTACAATAAGTATAATTTAAAAATTATTTAAAATAAAGAAGAAGCCTCTCAAGTAGTTGCTGATCTGTCTTTAAAAATCCTCTAACATCCCAAAACTGAAGTCCTAACCGCATTTACTTAGGAGTAAGCCTATTGACTTTTATTGCTAAAAGTATATATATAGCAATCTGTTAAAAGTACAGTTACATAACATTACCCCAACTGCAGTCACATATCATGGTAGCATCAACTAATTTATTAAGGGTGCAATCCTAACCAATTTAGGCTGGTTTAACTAATATGGCATATCTTCTGTTGGGGGTGTGGGGAGGTTGGTGTATGCCTGTGCACTGGCCTAATCCCCCCAGGAATGGGGCAGATGTGCCTTATGGCACTTTTGTGACATCCTCAGGTCAGCACAGGAATTATACGTAGGCCAGCCGAATTGGATGTTAGGATTGCAGCCAAAAGCATATACCCTGAAATGAATGAGGACCCTCCTGAAATTGACTCGTAAGTCAGGACCAACAGTCTGAAGTTTCCTGGGTGGACTTGGATAAATTGTCTAAGCCTCGTCTACCTCCCAGGGTTGTTGTGAGGCAGAAGGAGAGAAAGAACAATCTATACACCCCCAGATCCTTGGAGGATGGGCAGTATGAATAAATATTTGAGTCCAAATATAGTGGCTCTGACAGCTGCATTTTGCAAGACATTAACTGCCTAAAGCTTCCTCCATTCAACTTTTGCCTGTAAATGGTTGACTACAGTGCAAAAGCAATGCATGGCTATAATTTCATTTTTAATGCAAATAGAACTCCAGAGACGATGAGAGAAGTAGCAACTTCAGAGAGAATAATTGGTTCACTGTAGGGAGTTGTGCATCTTGAATTGTTCTTTGCCTTCATCTTCAGGGGCTGACTGGTCCTATTGGTAGATGCACACTGCCCCAATTTACTGGAAAATCCACTCTGCATTTCCTAATTGTACTTGAACCTATCCCTAAAAAGTATTGTCAAGTAGAAATAATTAGCATCTCAATCATTGAAGAATATCAACCAGAAAAGAATAACTGATCAGAGGATTATAAGTCATCAGCGCAGAGTGATCAGACCATGAGGGGTTAAAAAAAACCTGATGCACCAAAAACTATTTTTAAAAGTTGTATATTGTATTAATCTGCCTAGTACTACCTTACTTTAAACTTCTAATTTAATCCATCCTTGATTTTACTGAGGACTGATTTTATATTGCTTTAACTCTATTTTATTGTTTTAATTGTATTTTATTTTTGTTATTGCTTTTTGTTGATTGTTAGTCACCTTGGGTGCCCTTTGTGGTAAAAGGCAGAATACAAATCTAATAATAAATAAATCAATCTATTGTGATGTGACGCAGCTGGAACTAATCATATTGGCTCTGCCATTCCGTTGGACTATTTCAGTGGCATGGAGAGAGGGGATTTGCTGCTTGGCTAACAGCCTATCCTCCATATTAATCTACCCAGGCCTTCATGCTTCGCATACAGCATCAAGCATGATAACATAGTCTTTCAAGACTGATGGATGCCAATGCATGCCATGTCTGATAACAGTCATCATATATACTATATAGTGACCATATAGAGTGAAGGTTAGAGTGGAGGTTTGGCTAATCACAGAAGGGCTTGAGAAGCATCTGCGTAAATTCCCTCTTCTATGTATTCGTTAAAGGTACAGGTACTTTTGTCCTCCTTTCTGTATGGTCACCCTGATCATGTTGCATAACTGATCATGTTCTTTTGATCATTTGGTTTCTTTAAAGAGGTTTCTGCATTTTTTTTCCAAATTAATTCACAGAGTTCAGAAAGAAGCAGAAAAGAACAAAATTTCCCAAATTATGCTGGGATGCTGCAAGAGAACTATTAGCATGCCAGGTAGAGGGGAAAAAAGGAAAAAGAAAAATATTACCTTATAATAATTAAAGGGTTTCATGACTGGACCAAAAGGGTCCAAAAACAGAAGTTAGTGGTAGTATGATTCATGGCTTTAACCTTGCCTTTGTGTAATCAAGAGGAATGATCCATACAATGAATCATGAGAAATTTACCTTAGCGCAGTGGTTCTCAATCTTCCTAACGCCGTGACCCCTTTATAAGTTCCTCATGTTGTGGGGATCCCCAACCATAAAATTCTTTTTGTTGCTACTTTATAACTGTAATTTTGCTGCTGTTATGAATTGTAATGTAAATATCTGATATGCAGGATGTATTTTCATTGTTACAAATGAAATGTGTGTTCTATGCACACATTGAACACAATGGGATTTATTTCAGAGTAGGCATGCATAGGATTGGGCCCTGAGGCTGCAATCCTATCCACATTTACATGGGAGTAAAGGCCCCCCCTGACTAAAATGGGATTCATTTCAGAGTAGGCATGCATAGGATTGGGCCCAGAGGATGTCAGTCAGCCCTAGTGTGTGTGCAGCTACAGCCGGAGGTCTGACAAGCCTGACCTGGCCCCCTGCACCAGGGGTCTTTAGATGACCCCCAGGAAAGCTCTACGCGACCCCCAAAGGGATCCCGACCCCCACTTTGAGAAACACTGCCTTAGCGGGAAGATACTCTTCAGTCTTTCACATACTGCAAAAAAAAATTTTAAATGATGAGATTTTCCAGCATTGCTTTAGTTATTGTGAGGGACAAAATATAATCACATCAAATGCTTTCAAATGACACTACTATTAAAATCATGGTTCCCAAACTGTATGCCATTATAGTGCCATTATAGTACACTCGAGGGCACTGTAATGAAGTCACAAAGCTGCAGCAGGCATGCTTCCAATGGCCTATTGGACAACTCATGAGCTAGTCTTGGACAACTCATGAGCTTCTCATGTGATCTTGCAGGTTACATGATGATGAGTCCCTGAAGAGCCAGAAGAAATGGGTACCATGAAAAAAAGTGTTGGTGACCGTGCCACAGTAAGTATGGGAATCATGGCATTAAGCCATAATAATTTGTTGCAACAGAGCTGCCTTAAGTCCTAAGAACCTTCAGTTGGCTCAGAACAGAGCAGCCAGAATATCTAATGGGAGGCATTCAGGTTTGAGGGTCCACTTCAAATTATTTGGTCTGAGGGTCCACTTCAAATTATGGGGTCTAAACTAAAAAAGGCTTAAGGACATGGGACGATATTTTTCAATATAAACATGCTTGGGCACTCCATTAAAGAACAAAGGTCCCAGTCATGTGGCAACAAAAGGCAGCATATTCTTAAAAGCAATGCTGGGCCAATGCTGGTGCCAGGTTGCTGGAGAAGGCAAGGAAAGGCTAATCCCTTGCATGGGACTTCTCAGCTGTTCCTATGAGACACAGTGCTCTGCCACTGGAATGGAAGGTTTCAGGGTCTGATCCAGAAAGGTGGTCAGTTAGGTGCAGGTACTTCCTTGATGTACTGGCCCACCGACTGCAGCTCCCCATTAGGGCTTCAATCCTATACACTGTATAGGGTAGCAGCGTTTTGTGCAAGGATTCCATGGCTCAATTTCACTGGCTGGTTTCATTGGCTTCCCTGGGAGCCATAGATCAAAGTATGGGAACTATTTAAGCTAGAAGTCCTCATACTAACTAGATAAAGAGGCACAAAGTGATGGTCCTATTATATTTAATTGAGAGACAGAAATCGGTCACCCAAGTATAGGATCTTTCCTATCTTCTCAGTCTCTGCTGGTGTTCCTTTTGCATTTTTTTAAAACTGTGAGCTCCTTGGAGACATAGAATTATTTTCTTATATATTTCACTATGAATACTTTTACCATTTTTTTGTTGAAAACTCAAATATAACTGTTAATAATAGTACCAAAATAATAAAAGCAGCTCGTGATAGTAGATGTGGCAAAACCTGGGGATATGAGAATTGAAGAGAAAAACAGGACAAGATTGCAAAAATATAAAGATGTGCAAATTGAAATTGAACACCTATGGGAGAGAAAAGCTAAAATTGGACCAATTGTTGTTGGTGCTCTAGGCACAATACCAAAAGACTTGGAAAAACACCTGAACATCCTAGGTGTAAATTAAATCACTACACACCAACTACAAAAAGCAGTTGTACTTGGAACAGCATATATTTTTTTTTCAGAAATACCTGTGAATATCCACGTCCTTGGGGAGGTCCTGATATTTAACAAGCAAAAAACAGACATCAACATTTGGTGAACTGTGCATAAGAACCCTAGCAGTAACACTGATGTTGATGATGATGATGGTGGTGGTGGTGGTTACTGACAAGGCTGGAATAGAAAGACCTGGAAATTGAAAACAGTACCTATTTTTTTTAAAAAACCAACAATCTTTGTGCAATTTGGTACAAACAAATTGTGCTGGTTTTTTGGTGTGGTTGCACAAATGTGCAATCTTTAAGGCCTCAAGTTTTCAAGCTTTTTTATTGGCTGCTTCCATTAAATACTGGGCCACTAAGCATGGCTCAGTAGGGCTAAAATCCCAATTAGGGCTACAATCCAGTACGTTTTATAGGAAAGTATGTTTTTAAGAAGGTTCTTGTGGTTCCCCAGCTGGTTTCTGTGTCTTTCTGGGAATCAAAGCTCACAGTTTGGGAACCAGTAACCAAAGTTAATACACTAGTGCCTCACATAACAAGTTTAATTTGTTCTGGAAGCATGCTCGTTATGTGAAACTCTTTATGTGAAGCGGATTTTCCCATAGGAAATAATGGAAACTCAGACAATTGTTTCCACAACCCAAAAAATATTCATATAAAAATATTAACTATATTTAAAAACAATGACAAAACAGTTGTTATGACTGGAATTGAATTCAAAACACTGGAATTGAATTCATAACATGCATTCAGCATGCATGATCCTATGAAGCCTACTTAGGCTGCAATCCAAGACACTTTCCTGGGAGTAAGACCCATATACCACAATGGGGCTTACTTCTGGGTAGACATGGTTAGGAGGCTGCAATCAAAGAGATCTTCAAAGTGTCTCCCTGCATTCTCCTCCTCTTCATACTGAGCCTCTCTCTCCCCTGCTCCCTTCTGGTTAGCCCAAGCTGCTTCCCTCTTCTCCACTGCTCTTCTCTCCCTCTGCCCAGCAGACGCCCAGCCACAGGAAGAACAGTGCGGAAGTGTTGCTTTTGATATGGGCAGGTGCGCTAGGCAGCCCTGACACTTTTTAAAAGGGCTGCCAGCTAGCGCGTCTGCCCCAACTGCCAACAAGTTAAGTGAAGCAACACTTGTTATGTGAGGCAGAATCCTAGAGATATTTTTGCTTGTTATATGGATCACTTGTTAAGCGAGGCACTTGTTAAGTGAGGTACCACTGCACAGGCATAGACAACAGTTGAACAAGGGCAACACGTCAAGTACTAGGAACATCTAACATTACACAACAATATCTCATCAATTCTTAAACACTTGAGTAGAGTTTGAAATAGTGAACACCCAACAATCCCAATCTAAACATCTGGTGGGCTGAGCTATCAGCAGGCATCTGCCAGTCTTGAAAGAATATTGTATCGTGCTTGGTGCTGCATACGCTGCATGCGAAGCACAAAAGCCTGGGTTGGATTGTTATGGAGGATAGGCTGTTACCCAAGCAGCAAATCCCCCCTCTCCACGCCACTGAATTAGTCCAATGGAAAGGCAGAGCCAATACGACTGGATCCAGATGCGTCGCAGAGCTTGGCTAAGGACAGGAGCTCACCCTGTCTTGTGGCTGAGCTATCACTATCTACATAAATGCCTTAACCTGGTGTTGGAGTGTCTGCATCACCAACATTCTGTGTCAATCAAACAGACTGAGAGGAGGGAACTATCAACATTCCAAGAGACAATTGTCAACATTCCAGATACCATTCCAAATATGGGAAGATGAATTGCTGGAAAGGGGGACAGTTTTTTATTTTTATTTTTTACTGATGAATGTTGTAATATTGTACCATTGCAAGTGACTGCCATGCAGGGTTACTATTTGTCCTGAAAAACAGGGACAGTCTGGATTTTTGGAGACTGTGTTCACATACTGGCAAGTGTGACAGAGGCTCCTGTCCTGATTTTGTGGAAAAGAATTATGGCAACCATACTGCTGTGGGCTGTTACTGGTCTATTATAGATCTTATATCTTGTTCTTTTTTTCACTGCAATGCAAATTCCAGAAATACAAATCTATTATATATCTTACTGTTCTTATATCTTGATCTTTTTCTTCACTACAATGCAAACTCATTCTTACCTCCAGTGCAGTACAGGCTCCAGTAGCCCATTGCTGGCTACACTCTGTCTTCATAGATTTATAATGGGATCTTATTTAATAAGCCATCCAAATCAGTCATGTTTTATTTCCTCCCTGGAGGACCAATTGCTTATCTCATCAAAAAGGAGGATGAGTCTCTCTCTCTCTCTCTCTCTCTCTGTCAGATGATATGATCATTATCTGGACACACACATCACATCAGCACTGAGCTCCCAGCCTCGCTGGTGGTAAAGAGATACAAAATTCATGTTTATCATATGCGGAAGATTAATGCACTAACTAGCTTCAAGCACTACATTAGCACTAAAGTCCATTAATTCTAATTATGTTTTGCATATAGAGAATATTAAAATGTTTAAATTAATAAAAGAGAAGGGCCAGCCTCTTGGCTCAGCTGTTGAATACTAATGCGGTCTGCTGTGCAGAAGGTGATCCATATTTTGCAAAGCATGCTCTCTAGGCCTGTGGAGAAAAAAGTACACAAATCCATCTGGAGGGCATGCGCCAGCCACAGCCCTGTTGCAGCATCTCACTGCATTAAGCAATCAGGGACAGTTGTGTACGATTCAGAGGATGGTAGTGATACTGGCTAGGATGGTAAATGTGCTTTTTGGGACTTCATTCCTAAGATATGGAAAGGGCAAGGGTAAGCTTTTTGGGACTGACTTTTGTTGCTGTAGGTGGGCAGAGCTGGTTCTTCTATTTCGTCCAATGTTTGCTTTCCCACATCATGACACTTAGTGCATAAGTGATGCTTTTTTCCTCACAAAAACCTGACATACATGATTTGCAATGCATATCTGAAACAGTGCTGTGGATCACATTATCCTGCACTGCAAATACAATGCACCAGGCACAGTCTTTGAAATTGTTTATTAATTTTAAGGTTTATACCCTCCCTTTGCTATGCCAGTGTAAATGCCCACAGTGGCTTACATAGCTTTTTATTCTCACAGCAACCCTGTGAGGTAGGTATTGTTTTATGGGCAACTTGTAGAACTCCTCCAGATGGAATCCTTCATTGTGTGGTTATCACATCTGGCATCAGGGAATTCCTTCTATGCTTCCAGCAGAAGCAGTTTGAATGGGTAAAGCTGTAAACAGCGTCTCCTTCTGGTTCTGTTTTCTCATGACAACTTTATCAGTTTTTTGGTGTCCCATCCAAAATTCAAACCAGTTCTTTTTTTGCTTAGCAGTCTTTAGGCAGCCCTCCTCTCAACCACCAGATCACGTCTGCTGCCATAAATTAAATTTTATTAACTCACTACAACAAAAAATAGCAGAGCAACAACAAAACCAAAGGTTATGCAGAGAGCAAAAATAAGGGGAATAGTCTTGGCTTTCTACATTGCTCAGTCAGAGACTATCCCTACAATCCAGAGTAACTTCAGGAGCATGTAAGAGACATTACGTGTACCCGTAGTTACTGCACCACCTAGTGAAAACCCATGGGAAATTCATATTGCAATCCTGAGTAAATTGTTCTTATACCGGAGCAAGGACGCCCCGTAGTTACTATGGATTGCACCCTATTGCTGCAATCTTAACCTCCACATAGGCTAGCATATGCCTAGTAAGTCCTTTGCTGACCTGGAGATGTCACAAAAGTGCTGTAAGACACTTCTGCCCCACTCCTGGGGGGGGGGGGGGGTGTTAGGCCAATGCACAGGCATACACCATCCTTCCCACACCATCACAGAAAGATAGGCTAGGTGAGTTAGGCCAGCTTAAATTTCTTATGATTGCGCCCTATGGGTGCAATCCTAACATCCAGTTAGGCTGGCCTAAGCTCCATCATAAGTCCTTTGCTGAGCTAAGGGTGACACCAAAGTGCTGATCCTAGGGGAAGGTCAGACAAGTGCACAGAGATGCTTGCCTCCCTACATCATCACAGAAATGGGAAGAAACCTCAGGTGGTCACAAAGGTTTATTGCCTACCTAACCATCCCATAACTTGGACTGAAAGGAAGGCTGGTTGGTGGCTGAAAGAAAGAAAGAAAGAAAGAAAGAAAGAAAGAAAGAAAGAAAGAAAGAAAGAAAGAAAGAAAGAAAGAAAGAAAGAAAGAAAGAAAGAAAGAAATGGTCTATTTGTTGTACCACACTGTTCTTCTGTGTGTCCAAGGATTTCACTGTGAGAACTTTAAAAAAATTGTGTATAAACACTCATTACCATACATTACTCTCTAACCTTCACTTCCTGCACGACTTTTACCTCCATAGCTGCCTCTTGGCATCTTGAAGGCCTTTTCCCCTAGCAAATAATTGCTGTCCTCATTCCATCTTTCTTTCAGCAAGATGTTTGGGGAAAGAGGGCAAAGGACTGGATCTCTGGTTTCTCTGGCCTCCCAAGCTAAAAGGATTTACAGTTGCCTTAAGGTCCTGCCTGTCTTGCTGGCTGCCTGTCTCATTGGCAGCAAAAGAACGAGCATCGGTTGCTGTGAGAGGGACCTGTGAGACACATCTGGCTGATTTACAGTTTGGGCTTGGACTTTATTATATAGTCCCTGTCATGGATACGGCCGTTTGTCCTCTGAGCAAATGACTTTTCTCCCATGATACTATGCATATTCTTGACTTCCCTGTCCTTTAAGAGTAATGCCTTCACTCGGAATTAATCTCTCCATTCTCTTTGCTTTACTGTTCACTTGTTCACCTCCCACTGTACCTCTGAACGTCACATTTCTGGTCAAATGGAGAAATGTTTGGTTGAAGAAAGAAATTCTTTGATACAAACGGAAATAAATGATGTGGAATGAGAAGTATAGATGCTGGGTGCAAAGAGTAACATTGACTTAAAGAGTGCAATCCTAACCTAGATGGGCACAACTCATTGTTGGAGGAAACTCATGTAGCAAGGTAAGAGCATGTCTGTACACAGGGCTCACCCTCCTCCAGGAGTGGAGCAGAAGTGGCTTATGGCATTTTTATGACATTCCCAGGTCAGCAGTAGATAAAAATTTGCAACAACCTGCTTTCAATCTGAAGAGCCAGGAGTAGTGGCAAGGGGTTCAGCTGAGACCTAGACGATCCAGGTTTAAATCCCTTCTTGGCCACGAAGCTTTCTGGGTGACCCAGAACCAGTGGTGGGATTCAAATAAATTAACAACAGGTTTTATGTCCTAATAAACTAAATTAAGAACAGGTTCTATGGGCAAAATCCAGAGTAACTACGGGGAAATCCTTGCTCTGCTGTAAGAACAACTTACTCTGGATTCCAACATGAATTCCCATAGGTTGTCACTAGGTGGTGCAGTAACTACGGGTGCATGTAAAGTCTCTTACGTGCTCCCACAGTTACTCTGGATTTGGGGGTATGTCTCATTAGTAACTTGTTCTCAGAACCAGTCACTCATTAGTAAAGGGTTCTATAGAACTTGTGAGAACCCCCTGAAGCCTACCACAGCTTTTAACCCCACCAACCCCACAAGGAGCAGATGTGCAATCCTAAGAATGTCTACTAAAAAGTAAGGTTTCTAAAGGAGGAGATGAGATCTGGCCTGAGTCATTGTTGCTGGATCAATTCCCAGTTTTCTTCTCTACCCCAGAACACCCAGTTCTATCCCTACCCAGCCATCATCTACCCCATGCCAGTTTACCTTTTCAAAAATGGTCCCCACCAGCATACAGAACCCACTGCCTTACAGCTTGTTAAAACAGTGGAACTGTTTGCAGTTGTAATTCAGCAGATAGGATTGGTCTGTTAAGTCATGCTTTCTCATTGAATCATATCAAGTTTTGTTCCCCGCTTGGTTTGCTCAGTGGTTTGCTTCCTAATGCTGGCATTATTGCTAGTGTGCATAGCAGTTATTCTAACCATGTGCCAAATTCCTAACTGAACATGTAGATGAGCTGTTCGGCTGCCACTGCGGTTCTCCCTAGGGTACCTCTGAATAAGGCACGCCAGGAATATCTTGTTCAATTTGGCTAGAAATGAACAGTGCAAAAAAAATGGAAGAGTTTAAGCTTTATATTTTCAATGAAGCTAAAAAGAAAGGGGGGAAAAGAAGGTACATGTGGTAACCTGATATTTCTGTTGGTGGTATATTAAGCCTTGTGCACACATACCTGCACATTATCAGACAATCAGTCAGTCAATCAATCAATCAGTCAATCATTCAGTCAATCAACAGTATTTATATATGGCTTTTCCATGAAAAGCTCACAAAACAGTTTACAGAGAAAATGAAATAATTTAATGGGTGAACAATGGTCTTGGAGAACCTCATGGACCCTCCTTGCAGAACCTCATTATTCTTGGTAGGGCATAATGCTAACCAATTTAGGTTTGCACAACTCACCCACTCCCTGTTCCTGTGGTGGTGTGGGGAGGTCAGCAAATGTCTGTGCACCACCCTAATTCCCTAGGAACAGCACATAAGTTCCTTTTGGCACCTTTTTTTACTATCTCAGGCCAGTACGGGACTTATACTGGAACTTGTGCCAGTCTAATTGGGGGTTAGGATTGCAGCCTTTATTGGTACATGGATGCATCCTCCCCATAAATACTGAAGGATCACTATATGTTTTGATTCCTTCCATGTGCATGTATCTCAGACATTTCCTAGAAACTGTGTTTCAACCCATCTCATGGAGGCAGTGAGAACCGTAAGAGAAGAAGCTGAATAAATCATATACTGATTCAAACTAACTTCCCATTTTTTGGCTCCAGGCTCCTAGTCTATGTGTATCTTCTAAAACATTAGGAAATAAATCCTGATTTGATTTTCCATTTGCTATTATGCTTGTGGCATGGTTAATGGATATTTCATCTTCTTAAATATACACCCACACCAACATATATTCAGTTTTCCAGTTCACTGAGAAGACTTTCTACAGTTCATTTTTATTTCCCTTTTATATTCTCCTTTTTCATATGCTCAAAACTCCTCTCTCTTCTGCTCTCATCCATGCAGACTGTTAAATTCAGCCAGAACGAATATCTGAATAACTGAATTATAGCCATGCCAAAAAAAGTGAGAGAGAAGATAAGTCTATCCTGCGGAAGCAATCTTGATTTTCAAATTGATATATATTTTCCCTTCTTTCTGGGCTGCCAATAGTGAGGACAAAGCCAGAAGCAAGGTCTGCAAGCTGCTTGGCTGGGATTAAGGAACAGACAAGTCTGAGACAGAGTCCAAAACAGAAGGAGAAATTTTTTAAAAAATCAAATCTTCAGGCTCCCTTACATACTAGTAGGGGGAAAAAAAACTCTGTACCCCTGTTATATCACAGACAAAAGAATGGTTTAGATCAGCGCTTCCCAAACATTTTAGCACTGGAACCCACTTTTTCAAACAGCAATCTATGGCAATTAAAATTTTAAGTAGGCCTCTGTCAGTCTTGAAAGACTATGGTATCGTGCTTGGCGCTGCATACACTGCATGTGAAGCACGAAAGCCTGGGTTGGATTGTTATGGAGGATAGGCTGTTACCCAAGCAGCAAATCCCCTCTCTCCACGCCACTGAATTAGTCCAATGGAAAGGCAGAGCCAATACGATTGGATCCAGCTGGCGTCGCAGAGCTGGGCTAAGGACAGGAGCTCACCCTGTCTTGTGGGGCCAACCCAGGTCTTGAACCCTGACCTGTTGGTTAACAGGCACAGTGACTTAACCACTTGCGCACTCACAGCGCAAAAATTTTAAGCAATCCATTGCAATTAAAATTTTCTTTTTAGATTAAAAAGACATCTATAAAGAAAATTTTTATTTACTATTAATAATAATGAACTCATTATTATTTAATAATCAGGGTCCTGTGCTCCCAATGCTACTAGATATGTTACCTCTGATATGTCTGTGTAGATGTTTGCTAGACCAGTGAATTTCAACCTTTCATTTCATGGCACGCTGACGCTGAACATCAATACCACACTTGAAGGACTAAGGCCCATATCCTGAAGTCAAATTAAGCCCTTTGCAATGGAGCAGTTAAGGTGACTTTCCTTAAGATAACACTAGAGGGTGACGTAACTGCATGGACCCATAACTGCTCTGGATTTTGCCCTTACTTTCTATATTCTGGATCTTCTACTCTCAGTTTTTGTTAACCCTTTTTACTTGATTTGGAGCCTAATCCTAACCAAATTTCAAGAGCTGATACAGCCAGACCCACATGATGTGCACAGCATTCTGCAGTTGGGGGGGGGGGGGTCACAAAGGCAGTCACAAAGGTGTCTTTCTGGTAAGGGAATGTTTGTTCTCTTGCCTTTGGGCTACAATATTTATTTGTTCTCTTGCCTTTGGGCTAGAAAGTTGGGTAGGTCTGGGGTCTTTGCATGTTGCTGTATCCTTGGGGTAATTGTTTACACAGACGTTATTTTCCAAATGACAATGTTTTCCAAATGAAATTCCCAAAATGGCCCGATCCCAATTTTTTCACCTTTGCATTTGGCAGTGAAAATGGAGGCTGATATTTTGACTATTGTCACAGTGAAATTGTACTTGTAATAATGAAACTGAAATTTCATTGAAATTGTGACTGTTGTCACAAAACTATTGACTCAGTGAAATTGAAACTATTCTTAATTGTGAAGGATGAGTTGGATGTGCTGGATCCAGGGATGTGCAGGAACCTCTTTCCTGAGTCCTGAGTCTTTGCCCCATTTGACTTGTTTAACACACGAGTTGTAATGGGGGTGTGACAACTTTTACAACTCCTGTTAGGACGGCCTAAGCCCTGGCATGAGATCTGTGCTGATCCGGAGGTGTCACCAAAGTGCAGCAAGACACTTCTGCAGCACTCCCTGGGGGAGGATTAGGGCAGTGCACAGACATGCACTTGCTTCCCTACAACACCATTGGAATGGGAAGACCCATGAGTTGTGTAGACCTAGGTTAGGATTGGACCCCAATTCTCCTTTTATTAGGATTCCCCTTCCTGCACACTACTGGCCAAACTGTAAAAAAAAAAAAAAAAAAAAACACCACGACACCTTTATACAGTCACTGGTAGGTGAAAAAATGCCTGTTAAACAGCAAACCCCCCCACCCCAAAAAAAAATCCTACTCAGCCCTCAACCAGTCTAGGGCTCAGATGGATGGGCAGATGCCAGCCAAAGACAACTGAGCAACTGGTGTGCCCTGGTGCGCCTGATAGTCCCATGTCTCCAAGGCAGTCCAAGTCATCAGAAGGCACCTCTGTCTTTGGTGCATGATGAAGGCATGGGGCAAAGTTGTGGCCCATGCCTTGCCTGGAACTAATAGTGGCTAAAAGCTATTAATCAACCTGGTACCCATCAAGAAGTTTCTGCCTGACATTTTGTGTTTGATTGTCGTTTACTTGCTGCCAGCTGTCATAAGGCAAAGACTACATGCCGATAGCAGCATATGCCTTTTTGGACTCTGAATAGCATTTTCATACCAAAAAATCAAAAATAAAAAAATCAAACGATCCATAACGTATTATGCTGTCATTTAAAAAACAGCATCGGCACAGAAACATTTTTCACGCTCGTAATAAAATTTCATTCCCTAAGGCTCAATCTAGCATTTTCTGCCTGTGTTTGGAAATATAATGAAGAAAACATTTATTCTATTAATTGGCTTGGTTATTTTTGTTTGGCACACTAATGATTTTCCCGGGATAAGACAATTTTCTCGACATTCAAGTCCTAGATCTGCAAGGATGTTGATATGAGCTGTTCTGTTCTGTCATCTTCAGCCACCTTGAAATATCTTGTGTTGTACCCCCTCAATAACTCCAGATAACTCTTGCTGTATCCTGTGCTGGAACTGATCAAGCTGGAGGTCTCCTCAAGGTTTCACTCCGGACCCCATGCATCTGGTTGATAACAATGTCAATTAAATCCCTTTCATCACATTCCAGTGATTAAAATTAGATGAATTAATGGAAGTAATTAATGGATGAATTAATGGAAGTAATTTTTATTCAAAAGTAAACCCCACTGAGATCAATGGGGCATTTAATAAGGTAGGGTTAAGATGTGGTTGTGAAGTTACCCCAACATGTTTAATTAAAAACAAGAGCCGATCAAGGCAAATCCTACAATCCAGAGTAACTATGGGAGCACGTAAGAGACATTACGTGCACCCGTAGTTACTGCACCACCTAGTAAAAATCTATGGGAAATTCATATTGCAATCCAGAGCAAATTGTTCTTACACCAGAGCAAGGACTCCCCGTAGTTACTCTGGTTGTGTCCAAAGAGTAACATTATTTGCTACTTTGAGACTGTCACTGTGGTAAGCGTTTGCAATCATGCCATCATCATGTTTGAAGATCTAGAAGCATAACTGGGATACGGGGGCCTCATAATCTGTGGGCCTCCCTGCTGCACCGAACTACTTTCTTCAGCCACTGTTTGATACTGGAAGCTGGACTAGATGGGCCTTTGGCCTGATCCAGTGGAGGCTCTTCTTATGTTCGCCATCACAAAACCAGAAGAGGGTCTTCATAACCAAAGAAAGTATTTTGGGGCAGCAGGGAGACACACAGAGGGGTCTTTGATCCCTCACATGTCCTAGGAGAACAGCACTCCCTCTTGACTGCGGCAGTGACACAGTTACAGACACTGCAGCTGTTTCTGGGCCAAACCTTTAAGGTGGAATGGCCCTCTTCCAACTCTCCTGGTGGTCATAACGTATGAGGTTGAGAATCGTTATGATATAGTATTCCTGAGAATAGTCTACTGTATATGCCATGCTTCAGGTCTGAATGCTCCAACTCATAAAAAACAGATCTACTTGTACATGGTCTACTTGACCATGGTGTACATGATCTTCTTGAACTGGGAAGTCAACGAGAAAGGTAATCTGCAGCCTTATCAGCAGTTCCTAGAGGTGTCAGAGCTCTCTTTCCACAGCATCTCTTTCCTGGGTGCTGTCATCTTGAATTGTACTATTCTTGCAAGATCTGTCAGGAATGGCATGAGATTTTGCATTATCCAAGATGGCCGCATGCAAGAAAAGTATGCCAGTCACACCCTACTACACTCCCATGAGAACTCCGTGACTCCTTTTGGCACTCAGGGTTTGGAAAGATTACGGATTATGTCTCCTATGGTCATTGGGATGTTGATAATATCATTTTCTACCAACACATTTCATAGCAAAACCAAAATCAGCATCACATATATGCTCACTCAATACAAATCTGGTACGGGAGGGGGAAAGTGAGAACAGATTAAACACATTGCTTGTATATGCAGGTCTTCCAAAAAATTTAGCAGAACAGTGACTGAGGAAAACATATGTGCTATTTATGTTTGGTTCAAGCATGCAATTTATGCTGGAAGCATTTGCAAACGCTGGATCAGCCTGGTCGTGCATTCAGCTAAAACAATGCTTTCCACCAAACACCGCAAAATGCTGCCAATGCAACAGACGGTTTTCCTCGCACTTGCTTGGTTATTTTTTCCCTTTCCACTCTATAATCTATAATTCTCATGCAGCAGAAATGGTTATAAGTTAAGCGATTTCTCTTGCCCTGAATGAACAGGAATCGTACCCTCCCTAGGAGCCCAATCAGTTTTGTTTAGCTTCTTCAGCAGATCTACCATCAAGTTGAAGAAATGGGCTCCAGCGTTCCAGGGTTTATTTGTTTTGTTCTTCAGACCATTGCCCTGTCATGCTCCCTGCCAAGAGACTGAAGGTATGGACAAATGAATGTGGTCATTATACGCATCCCTTGTATTGCCTGTAAGGCATTCCTAAATGGACACCACAGAGCAATCTATTCTTTTCTGGCTTCCAGAAGTGCCTGTAAACCGTGCCATCCTCTTTCATTGTTTAAAACAAAATACCATCTTTGGATATTTTCTCGTTCTTTTTTGGCATTTAACTATGTACAGGTGTCAGTAAATGCAAGGCACCATGCTGGATCCGTGGTGTGAGATGTCAGAGAAGATGGACTTCTTTCTTTAGTTTCTACTGAACATGAACAGATGTCCTAAGTGGCGTTCTGCAGTGCTACCTATCTAAACCTATTGCTACCTGGCACCTCTGGCTAATGGCAAGTGTCTTTCCAACTTTTGAATGGGCACCCAGCCATTCTTCCAGATGGACCTTACAGCAGGCAGCCCAAACAACATTCATGTGAGTGTAATACATTCTTTAACATCTCTAATCCCTAGCTGAGCAAAATGCAATGGTTATTCTTGCTTCGTTTCTGCACCAGTTGCTAAAGCATCAGTGTGCACCTATGTTTAAATGGCTTGCTTAATCCATCTTTGAAGTGAGTTTGCTATGTAATTAAAAGAGAAAGAGAGGGGGGTAGGTTTACACACAAGCAGTAAGCTAATATTTTGCCCCTTAGAAAAACCTAGCAAATAAAACTTTTCATTTATATTTCTTGCTTCCAGACCATCTATGTGATTGTTATCACTTTTAGAGCAGTGGCACTCAGAAATTTCAGCCTGGGATCCCTTTTAAAATCTGTCCAGAAGCCCTTGTCATACTTACTGGGATGTTACATTACTGGGATTACAAAGCTCCTCCATAAGTAACTAACTCATAAGTAAGTCCTGTAAGTAATTAACTCATATGTAACTCATAACTAAGTACTATTGTGTTCATTGAGACTTACTCCCAGGAATGCCCAGTGCCAGATTCCAAGATGGTGAATTCCCATCCTCTTGCAATCCCCCTGACCTGAGATCACAACACCCAAGAGGGTCTTGACCACCACTTTGAGGTACCACTGTTTTAGAGACTTAGGGCACAATCCAGAGTAACTACGGGGAATCCCTGCTCCGGTGTAAGAACAATTTGCTCTGGATTCCAATATGAATTTCCCGTAGGTTTTCACTAGGTGGTGCAGTAACTATGGGTGCACATAATGCCTCTTACGTGCTCCCATAGTTACTCTGGATTGTAGGGATAGGAGCTTTCCCAGGGAGAAGGAAACAAATATCCTGTTCCCCTTAAGGAGACCTCCAATGGCTACTGAGATGCCACCAGGTGCAGCAGTAACTATTTTAGCACCTTTACACCCAACAGGGGCTGCATCTTTAGGGATGGGGCTATCTGACTGCTAGCATTTATCTTTTAATTTATCACAATCAGCGCTTAAAGCTTCTGATGTTATTTTCTTGGCCCTGGGCAATGTTCTGGTAGGCAGCTGCATTTAAAAAAAGCAACAACGGGTGGCCTTTAGAACAGAAAGACCAAAAGAACTGCTCCGGTCTCAAGATCATTACTTGCACAGGTGCATCCATCTTGAAAGTTACAGTTTCCCAGTCAAATGTGTCAAGGGTAAGAGAATGTTCAGGTTCTATAACAAGCACAGCACGGTGGGTGTTTCATAGTAACATGCCATTCACGTGGTCCCCCAGGAAAAACAGAATGCTGTTATTGAGGGCTTTATTGAGTCTGGTGATCATTGAACAGCCTCTCCGGCCTTTTTTCTTCCCTTCTACGGCTCAATATCCTTGCTGAGACTTTGGATAGAAAATCTTGGAGATGCAGAACTAATTCCTATGAGTCACCAGATGCAGTCATGTGAAAAGAAGAAACCCTCATTTTCATTTCTGTGCTCCAGAGAACACGTTCCTTTGTGCAGAAGGTTGTACAGCTCTGTGACCTTCTGCTGGGAAAAGGGATTTCTGAGAAAAAAGGTGACTTGGGAGGCAAGAAGTCACCACTTTGTCACTGAGATGCCACTTTATAAACTGTGTTGTCTGGAAAAACCAGATGCACATGCAAAAATTAATTACTACCAAAGTTATCTTAATAATTAACATTATTCTTCCAAAGTAGAGGGCTTGGAGATCAGGGGGAGAGATAACATATTGACAGTACTGGTTTGTCAATCTGTTCCAGTGGAAATATTTTCATTTGAAGAAAATTATGGCCTAATCGTTCACAACAAGCATGGTGGTCTAGCTCAGGGCTGTCCAAACGTTCAACCAGGGATCTTGGAACTTTAAGAATTTGTAAAGGGGGCAATTTCAGAAGTTGCATTTTGTAATCTTACACATCACAGGCTGCAAATGCTGAAATTTTCACTTCCACACAATTATTAACGGTCCAGGAGCCTGAAAGTTGAAAAGTTGGACAACCCTGAGCTAGCTCATTCTATCATGAGGATGTGAACATGCAAAAAGGCACTCCATGCAGAGAAAAGATTGAGCATGACCACATAAGGCTCCTTGAGGAAAAGGTCCATTTTCAAAGAAGCAAAGAAGAGGCAAAGAAGAGTAACTCCAAAATACTGGCGCTGGCATGAGAATGTGTTTTTTTTTTGTATTTTTTATTTGTTTTTCTTTTCCCTATGTTCACATAGGATGAATTAAAATGATGCAGATATGCATTATGTTTAGAGAAGTATTTCTGCTTTTGAATGAGTAACCTGGTACATAATTAAGGCTACTGTGGATTCTATAATGTCCACAAAGTGCAATAACAATTCCACATTTCAGACTGCACATGCTTTGCTAGGAGTGTGTGGGAAAGCAGAACCAGCTGTGGAGTGAAGGTACATTACCCGCATCCCTTGCTGGGAGTTAATATAAAAACAAAACAAGAGAGACAAAAAGCCTTGCTTATTCATATTCTGTCCCATTTCCCCTGTTTTTATTCCAAAGTCTCCAAATTTCAGGCTCTGAAAATAGAGCCCAGTGTCATTATGTAGTAATGCATTTGAGCCAAAGGCTTTACGGCTTCAGCTCCTGCCTGGCAGCGCTCATGTTTAGCATTGTTTAAAGCTATTCCAAGTATTCTCTGCAAACCTAATTTCTCTTCCTCTCTTGCTCTTTGTTCAGTGACATAAACATTTATACCTTTTTTCCCCCATTCTCTCTTATAGTTCTCTCTCTGTCTGGATAGTAAATAGGTTGTTTTGGAATTTGTGGATGTAAAAGAAATTAGCTCTTTTGTGTTGCAGTGAACAGTTTAGTTTTTGGAAAGGGGTTGTAGCTCCATAGTTGAGGATCTAGTTTGCAGGCAGAATGTTTCAGGTTCAGTGCATGGCAACTCTAGGAAATGCAGAGCATGACCCCTCTACATGTGGGATCCAATTTGTCCCTAATTCGATGGGTGCAAACTAAACTGTGACCTGATCACTATAAAATGAGACCATATCTTCTGCAGGAGTTCCCTTTTCATCTCTTCTGTCTATGCAGAGAGTAATGCAAAACCTTTAAACATTTGGTCCCTATCCTTCAGGAAGCTTTGCATGTGTCCCCTAGAGAAAAATAAAATGGTTCAAAAATTCCATCATGCATGATCACCAATGGTGAACGATGGTCAATCACCTTGTCATTTAATCCAGGATGAAACATAACATTGCTATATTGCACCTGAAGTAACACTGCAAAGTGACTTGGTAGATTATGGCTCTGGTGAAACTTTAATAGGATTTCCCCTAAGACCGGTATAATTTCTTAAGGGGTTCTACCCATCACAAAGTACCACCATGTTTGGCCCTGAGAGAACATTTTAGGTGAATGTGGCTTGAGGCACCATTTAAGCATGAATTCTGAGGGAAGAAATTTGAATTTGAGAAAGATGAGCAAAATTTATCAGAGGGAATTTGGCTTATTTCTTACCAAAAAAATTGCAGACAGAGCTCAAGGCCTCCAAATGGACTTGACCTAAATGACCTTCATGCTCTTCCTAATCCAACTTCCAGCCACATTAAGCAAAAAAAGTGGGAACTGAACTGAGAAGAAATATTTCTTTTGTAGTTCCTGCAACCCCAAGAGGCATATTTTATAAATTCAGATAAAAAAGATTACATTTATGAGGCTATAATTCCATCTGGAGATTCTGAGGAACCCATAAAGCATTTCAGTTTCACTCAAAGTTTATGTCCCTAGAATATTTCAATAGAATCAAGCTCATAATTCAATGACTTGTGGAAGGCTCCTTTTGTCTATGTTATTAAAATGTTTAAATTAACTCAGATTAATATGTTTCCTTTGTGGACACACCTATATGCCTTTGGGCTCACCTTAACTATTTTATGAAGTGGATGCACAGATGATAATGTTTTGTGTTGTATGTAAAAACGCGGTGTTACTATCACCGGACTCCTGCTGTAATGATTCCTATCAGAAACTCAATAGATTTAAAAATATCACCAAATATATTAGAATAGGAATTATCTTCTCCACTCTGGAGATCTTTCAGTAATTGGGCAAAGTTGATCAACTATTAAATATCACCAGTCATCAAATACTGTCAAATATTCCATGCATCCACAATATCTCCATGCTTATCCTATTTGCCATGTTACTATGTCATTTGATAGCAAAATCAAAACTAAATATGTAAACCCCCCCCCCAAAAAAAAATCCAGAGAAACTACGGGAACTCGTAAGAGACTTAACGTGCACCCGTAGTTATTGCACCACCTAGTGAAAACCTATGGGAAATTCTTATTGCAATTCAGAGTAAGTTGTTCTTACACTGGAGCAAGGACTCCCCGTAGTTACTCTGGATTTTGCCCTGAGCTTCTAAACTACTATCCTAAATAACTATGGGCAGGGGAATTGGGTGTGTAAGGCAAAAATTGTTAAAAGTTGTTAAAAAATAAAAAGTAAAAGTTGTAGATGTAAGGTTTTTTCGTTTTGACTACTAAACTGGTCTTAAAAATGTTCATTGCAGCATGTGATTTCCTCCGACTTCATTACTTTGTTAGTATGTAACAGCATAATTCTATGAATGTCTACTCTGAAGTAGGTAACTGGAATCTGTGAATAGGATGACAGCATTAGAACTGAATTTATTCTTTTTGTCCTTCTCCCCATTTATGAAAGGTTACAAAAATGGCAACCACTATATTCTTTGGTGGTGGAACAGGTGGCAGAATAGAGGTCTCTTCTAGATAAGGGAATAATTGTTCCTTTATCTGGAGCTAAACCTCCATGGAATGGACAGGTCTACTCAGACTGTGACAGCTATTTCACTGTTATGTGACCATGTTAACCCATGCTGCAGAATTGGGCTCAGGAAAGGAGTCAGAATGTTGGTTGTGCCAATCTTTTTCCAGGGACCCAATCACCTTATCACCAATTTGGGTTGGGAGGTAAAACTGTTTTCCAGAAGCTTCCAGGAATCTAGTTGGGAATCTCTTGTTAATTAACCTGAAAGGAGTGGCAATGCAGTCCAGATCTTCCTTAATCTTGTGGGGTTTGGTATTGATAAGATGAAGTTGTTGATGACTGTTCACTTAGATCCAAGATGGGAATACTCTTCAGGGTGTGAGTGAGATTATCAGTACAATCTTAAGTATGTCTACTTTGAATTAAATCCTATTGTATTCAATGGGACCTGCTCCTAGGAAAGTGTGTTTAGGATGCAGCCTACGGCTATTTTCACAAGGAAGAAAACCTGCATCAAAAGGGGAAAAACAGCAGTACGGGGAGAGACACGGCATGTCTTTGTATACATTGCGGTGGTCAAACCATAGTTTGTGAACCATGCAGGGCTCTTTGATATACAAAGCATGACTTGTAGAAATAGAGCTCCTTTTTGCATCTCAATCAAGATGACAAGCCACATGCGGAAGACAAGACACATCAAGAAGACACATGTATCAAATTAGTTACCGTAAATTTCTCTGTTAGGATTTGTACATCCATAGGCTGGCCAGCCAGTTTCCAGTGTTAGCTTATGCTGCTCTTTTACCAAGCAACAGCAGCATTGCTAGGGAGGTGCAGAGAATGTAGGGCACAGTCCTAACCAATTTAGGCTTGCTTAATTCACCTGTCTCCGCATTTTTGTTGGTGGTGTGGGGAAGCCGGCACATGTTTGTGCATTGGCCTAACCTTTCCAGGAGTGGCACAAAAGTGCCTTACAGCACTTTTGAGAAACCTTAAGGCCAGTACAGGACTTGTGCTAGCCTAACTGGGGATTACGACTGCAGTAGAAGCCCACACCAGGTAATGTGCACTGTGGGGGTGACACCACTCATGACCAAAATTGCCAACATTATGGTTTGTAGGAACAATACCATCATGTTTTACACAATTCAGTGTGTAATTTACAGCAGAATGAAATGAAACAACTTTGAAATATCTTTATTATATCCAAAGGTATATATATCCAAAGGGCTGAGGGTAGCGCAAGTGGTTAAGTCACTGTGCCTGTTAACCAGCAGGCCAGGGTTCGAGACCCGAGTCGGCCCTACAAGTCAGGGTGAGCTTCTGTCCTTAGCCCAGCTCTGCAACGCCAGCTGGATCCAATCGTATTGGCTCTGCCTTTCCATTGGACTAATTCAGTGGTGTGGATTTGCTGCTTGGTAACAGCCTATCCTCCATAACAATCTAACCCAGGCTTTCATGCTTCGCATGCAGCATATGCAGCACCGAGCATGATTCCATAGTCTTTCAAGACTGACGGAGACCTGCTTTTATATCCACTGGGCCCATTGCTTGGCTTGTTGTCCTGCCCACTGCACAGGAGAAAGTCCATCATGGAGGTGATATGCTGGCCAGTGGCATAGCTAGGGAGTGCAGGGTGTGCAGTTGCACTGGGAACAAGTTTTACAGGGGTGAAAAGCTGAGTTTGACATTAGTGTCTAAAACTATGAAAAAATGGGTATGAATGATAATCCCATCATTTTATATATCGTTGGAAAGCTAATTTAATGCAGAGTGCAGTGAAACAACCTGCATTAGAATATTTATATTCTATCAACAGCTGGCCATATCAACAACAGCCAATTAAGCAGAAAATGAAAAAACAAACTGTATGGAACCAAAAGTGGAATTTCTTAACACAAAACTTTCCCATGATATTGATTGCTCTGAGAGCCAATGAAATGTAATTCTGATACTGTACGGAACTAATAAGGTGTTAATATGAATCAGCTCTCATTTTCATATACATATATCATAATGCTAACTGGGTATACAGGCATTTCTAAGTTGTGCTCCTCGTATATTTAGCAGGGAATAAATAGCCATTCCTCTTTGCCCCAGTACAGTTTCCCTAACCAAAGAGGTACACAATTTTTATTTTTTAACTTAATTGAATTTGATTTTGTTTTTGTGAGAGGGCCAGGGTAACAAAATCTTCTTTGACTTTTTCATGCTTTCGCTGTGCCATGATCATTAGTTTAAGCCAATGACACTGGCCACCCACATAGGGTGACACAAACATTAGTAACACCATTGCCAAGAGACTCATCAGTGTATTAACTATAGAATCTGGGCCTTCCTATGTGAAGCTGTTCACATGTTCTGAAATGTTTGTTGGAAGAACAGTAGCTTCATTCAATTAAAAAAGAAAAAGAAATAGGAGCCAATAAGAGAAACAGCATTTCAACTGCTGAGAATACACCTTAGTATGAGCACATCTCATTTCAGGCCCATTCGTACAAAGCAAATCAGATCTGTAGCTATTTTTGAACACGCGTTGCAATGGGTTATTACCTACAAGCAGTGAGTCAGCACAGTTATCCATGGGATATAGTCAGTAGCAGGTGTTCTGCCGCTAGCATAGCTCAGTGTTAGGATTTATGGGATTCTTCCTTGTATCACATTAGCTTAGTGCGGTGCCGTCCTGGCCTGGTGCGCATGGTAAATGGCCAGACAACAATCTGAGGAAAACAATTTCTCCCAGCATGTTGGCCAATTGATATGTTTTCTTATCATGTGAGTTCACTGAAGCAGTAGCAAGGTAGCGGGTTTAAGCAGCACTCTCATTCCTGAACCTGTTAAAATTTCCTCCAGAACTGATTGAGACCCAGTGCTGCTCCCACCACTGATGCCAATACAGCCACACTGACAGAGCACATACTGTATTCAGTAATGTCCTATGATAATAAATTGACATATATGGTCTAATCCTATTCAACTTTCAGCAGCAATGCAACTACAATCAGCCTCTTACATGAGAAGGTCTCCAAGACACTGTAGGATGTAATGGAAAGTTGGATAAGATTGGGCCCATATTCCCAGTAGTACTTAAAGGGGGGTTGGGACCCTTTTGCAAGAGTGGTATAACTCTGACAAGCTGGAAGACGGCATTTTTGCCCTGGAAACAGGTTCTGGATACAGAGTAACTGCGCTGCCCTCAGCAATGCTAAACGTGCCCTCAACATGCCTCTCCTGAACTGCCTAGGCTGCCCCAGTTAGGGCAGCCTGGGTCCATCTGTCTTGGGGCGGTATAGGTTGCTTCAGGCTGCCATAAGCCTTTTCCAGAATTACTAGGGTGGCCCACCTTGCTGTGATTGATAGGGCAATCCAAGTGCACTTCTTGATTGTGCCCTAAGTCTCACTGAACACAATGGGACTTATTTCTGAGTAGATATGTGGGAGCTCTGGCATCACAGTGATGTAACGTCCCATTAAGTTTGACAGAGGGGTCAAATTTATACAGATTTATAAGTTTGAAAGGGGGTCCTGGCAGAAATGCCTGAGTACCGCTGTTTTAGTACTGCAAATTCAGATAAATTAATTGTGGATAACACTGAATCCACCCAAACTCTGCATGTGGCATCAATATGGTAAATCTCATGGGGGATATCTCTGGTAGAAATCAGTGTTGACAGGTGGACAGATCAGGTGCAAGAAGGGGGCTAGAATTTGATGGGCGTTGCTGCTGCCCAATGTTCCCATTTCTGGGCCTGATCTACTCTCTTCTTGTCCCTGTCACCTTTCCGTTCTCTCCACCATCCCATTATCCCCTGCCTTCTCTCATTCCCATCCCCTGCGTGATCTTACCTTTGGCAGCAAGTATCTGCTGACCATTGCCATGTGGACTTGGCTCCTTAATGCTTGCAGCAGTAGCCAGGCCCGCTGGTGGTCTCGGTGTCAGCTGTAAACCTATTTACTCTGCCAGAATCCTTGTTTGTTGGCATAAATGGCCCATTGGATTGGGCTGTAAGGTATTTAACAACAAAAAGAAGATTACGGTCAAACCACTTGGAAAGAGTTTATAAACTATTTTTAGTTGAGCTTGACAGTATGGGGAAGTTGCTGCAACAAAAATAAAAACACCTGTGCAGGCCTCCGTCAGTCTTGGAAGACTATGGTATCATGCTTGGCGCTGCATATGCTGCATGCGAAGCATGAAAGCCTGGGTTGGATTGTTATGGAGGATAGGCTGTTACCCAAGCAGCAAATCCCCCCTCTCCACGCCACTGAATTAGTCCAATGGAAAGGCAGAGCCAATACGATTGGATCCAGCTGCGTCGCAGAGCTGGGCTAAGGACAGGAGCTCACCCTGTCTTGTGGGGCCAACCCAGGTCTCAAACCCTGGCCTGCTGGTTAACAGGCACAGTGCCTTAACCGCTTGCGCCACCCACAGCCCAGACCTGTGCACGTTTCCATTAATTTGCTATTAATTTTAAAGACAAAACTTCCCATTTCGACAAGGGCTGACTTGGGTGTTACATTACGGAGCTGCCGCCTCTTGCATGAGACCTAAAGACACAAAAACATTTTAATGTGGCAGCTTCTTTTGAATAACCTTTTCATAATGCACATCTCGGTAAATTTTCCCCAGCAAGCAATATATTGTTGCTCACATCATATTCCAGTTTAGATCTTCCGGTAACCTCAAAGCACAAATGGTGGCAGATTAAACACTTTGACCTTGCATTTCAGAACTAGGTAGACAACATTTTTCCCCTGTGGTGGTGATCTTTCTCCTCCAAATTACTATTCACATTCTTAGTCGGCTAGGTCACCTCTTATGGATAAAAAACCTTTATCTTTCCAAGAAATCCATTAGTGACCTAAGATGAGAAGAATTTGCTCTTGATAAAATTAGAATTTTGTTTTGAAAGCCAGTAAGCATGTTAGCTAAAAAAAATCTGAATGTTATAGATCATTAACATTGTGCACATTTTATCTAATAGGATTTTCTGTATAAACTTTTTTTGTGAGAGGTTTGTTGTTGAAATGCAATATATAAACATTCTTATTAATCATATTTAATTGAATTGTGTGAAATTAGAAAGTTAGAAAACAGTTTTCTGTTAAAATGTAGTATATAAATATTCTTATTAATAATAATTGATTGAATTATGTGAGCAATTAGAAAGTTAGAAAACAGAAGAAATAGCTTTTGCTTGCTATTGAAATTATAGATCTGATTAGGGTTGCCATAATTCTCTTCCATAAAAATGGGACAATATTTAAGGTCCCTTCTTATGGGCTGATTGACGCACCCCCTCTGCCCCTTCTCCCAGGTGAATGCCTAAAAGGGGTGCCTAGCTAATGCCAATCCCTTCCATCCCTCTGACCCCTGCCCTTGGTGTCTGACACTGTACAATATCCACCCCCAGTACCTTGGGCATTAGCCAGGAGAGCCCTCTTGACAGTTGATGGTCTCCCTCTTGCTTCCTGGGGGAGTACGCAGGTGCTCTTCCAGTGATGACCTTGGGATCCTGTGCACTTTGCTGAGACAGGCTGCAGTCCATTCCACTCTCGGGGTGCCTCAGTGTCAGAGATAGGGTTGAAAGTGGCAGCTCTGGCAGCCCAGGGCATATGGACTCAGCTGGACATGACATTTTTTAAATTCAAACCCAGGACAATCCCAGTTTTCCAGAACATAAGGCAACCTTACATCTTATTATATGTATAAGTGATACACCCTAAGGTTTTGTTGTTTTATAGGCCTAATTCCACATTATGGGGTACTATTTCACAAATATAATTTTAGACTCTCTCATCTATGAGACATCCAGTTAGTTGGTTAGTTCGTTCGTTCGTTCATTCGCTCGTTCACTCATTTGTTCATTTGTTCGTTCGTTAAGGCTGCAATACTAAAGACACTTTCCTGGGCATAAGAATCATTGAACTCAAAGGGGCTTACTTTTGAGTAGACATGGTTAGGATTGTGCTCTTTGTTAGTTAGTTCACAATCCTAACTAATTTAGACCAGTCTATCTCACCTGGCATATATTCCAATGTGATGTGGGAAGGTCAGTGTGTGTCTGAGCAGTGGCCTAACCTCCAGTGTGGCAGAATTATCTGTGTACTGGCCTAAACCCCCTCACCCCCAAGGAGTGGTGCAGAAGGGTCTTATGGCACTTTTGTGACATCCCCATGCCAGCTCACAACTTAGGCCAGAACGTGTGCTGGTCTAAGTGTTAGGATTGCACTGGGAGATGTACAGAATTATGCAGGGGATAGATAGAGTGGGTTGAGTGATATTCTTTTTCCTCTCACATAACACCAGAACCAGGGGACATCCAAAAAAAGTCAGCAAAGTTAGGAAAAAAAATATCCCTATACCAGCATGTAATTAATCCATGGAACTCCTCACTGCAAGACATGGTGATGACACATGCCTAGATTGCTTTAAAGTACAGATTTGATTTTAACCTTTAATTCTACTTCTGTATTTCTTTCTCTTTGCCCCTTACCTGATTCCAATTGTGGTTCTGATTCTTGTTTGCTCTCCCTTAGAAAAGCCAGGTGGAAACCATGCTTCTGTCTTCAGCCTCCTGGATTGACATACTGTTTTCGAGTGTCCAGCCATCGGACAGCCTGCAGCTAATCTCTGCTGACAGTGGACACGTATGAACTCACATTTCCCCACTATAGTCAGATTGAACGTTGACAATTTCTGGGTTTAAAAGTATTTTGAGTTGTTCTATTGCTTCCTATGGGTGAAATCCAGAGTAACTATGGGGAGTCCTTGCTCCAGAATAAGAATAAGTTACTCTGGATTGCAATATGAATTTCCCATAGGTTTTCACTAGGTACTGCAGTAACTACGGGTGCACATAATGTCTCTTACGTGCTCCTGTAGTTACTCTGGATTGTGCCCTATGTCTAAGATGACAAAAACCATCCCTTTTTGCCTGCTCTCTTTTTTCCTTTCTGGCTTATAACCCAAATGACTTCACAGAAACAAACCCATACAATCGAAGCCCACACATGTTCACTCAGAACTAAATTTGCTCCCCTGAGTTCAAAGCAGTGCTTGCTTACATTGTAGACTACAGAAGTTGAGTTAAACCTGAGTTCAAATGATAATGGCTGCAAGCTTCAAATTGCAGCAGCACCTGGATACAAACAAGTAGCAAACAGTCCTCAAGGTATCCAGAGAAGACTTTCAAGTTGAAGTTCGGGGAAACAGTCTTCAGCTGTAGTTTAATAAATACAATAACAATAGTTTAGTTATCCCAGGTGCTTTTGGTTTTTTTGCATCTACACACTGCAGTAATGTCACAGGATCAGCCAGCATCATCTCATTCCCTGTGTTATCATATCAGCCCTCTGCATTGCGGTGTCACCTCCTGTTCCTGGAATGGCTCCGATTTGGAGTTAAACAGAGCCAGGGGTGCAAAGGTGAGTCCTTCAGTGCTCTCCTCAGCACCCCAGTCATTCAAGTGGAGAACACTGTGTACCACCACCACCACCACCAACCTACCCCGTGGGCACTATCAACCCACTACAACTACCCATCCTGTGAACAGCTTGAAAAACCATTACTTTGCTTACAAAACTTTCGCCCACTTTTAGTTTTACTCTTTCCTTCAGGCATGGAATCACTGTAGTTAGGGCATACACAGAATTTTTATACACAGATTTGACTCAATTTTTATATACAAATTAGACTCAAATTAGATACAAATTTGACTCAGTCATTTCATTCTTCAGCTGAGCCAGGCAAAGGCAGGGGGTTCTTTGAATTTATAATTGCTGGTGCCTCTCTACAACAGTAAGAAAAGCTGTTTTTATACAACTGTAAAGGAACACCATTTTAATTTTTAAACTGCTTTTATTAAACACAATTTTTTTGTTATCAGCAGGGAGTCCAAGAATCAAATTCCTTCTGATATTGAGGTACAATTAAGAGTAATGGAGGACTAAGAAAACTGGAAGTGGGTCTTATTTATTTTTCCTGTGGTTTTTTTTAACCCATGGATATTTTTAATCCATGGGAGGTCCTGGAATGAAATTCTAGTGATGAGGGAAACCTGTACCTCTGTATAAATGAGAGTCTCCTGCATACTTTGGAAGAAACAGCCATAAAATATTGATCATGTAACAACTGGGCAATCTGCCTTTGCTCTCATCCTATTAGCCAACTGACTCAGATGTCGGCGAGATGGATCCTACAGACATTTGTCTTGCAAATTTATCACTGTAGGATTCTCAACAGCATCAGCATCGAGAGAAAATGGGTGCTTGATGAATCCTTTCTTGGATGCCAGACTCATCATTTATCAATGAGGCTTTCCATTGCAGATGACTCTTAATGATCCCCTTCCATACTGGGCAGTGCCATGCAAAGGTAAGCAAACCTGATGAGGCTTTGGAGACAGACAAATTGCTGACAATAACATACTGTGAAAAATATGAAGAAGAATTGCTTCCTAATCTGGTTGTTCCTACATGTTTTATGAAGAAGCACATACCAAATGTTGTCTCCGGGACAATCATAAATGCTGTGAAGTTAAACTGAGCAGTGAATTAAGAGGTGGAGATGGACCAGTTTCTCGGAAGGACTGATCCTACCTGCTGCTCTTGTGTGTGTGCTATAAAGGAGTGGTATTCAAAATGGGGGTTGGGACCCCCTTGAGGGGGCCATGACCTTGGGTGAGGGGAGTTGTGAGAGGGTGGGATCCACCATCATGGAATCTGGCACTGATTTCCTGGGAGTAAGTCTCATTCAACACAATGGGCCTTACTCCCAAGTAGACACGGAGGAGCATCCCAGTACGTTTGACAGGCGGTCCCGGGCTGAAATACCTGCATACCACTGCTATAAAGGGTCCCTGGCAGGTTACCCTACCAGCTGTGACTGGCTGCAGGTTGCTCTGCCACATGTAGGCACCTGCTATAACTATAGGGTGTGGCACTCATATCCATTTCTATGGCTGAAGAGCCAACTCTGTCTGAAGACACCTCTAAGGTATCTTGGCATGACTAAATGCCAAAATACATGGCATGCTGTTCCCTTCCCACCAATGTGGTACTTATTTATCTACTTGCATTTCCATGCTTTTGAAGTACTAGGTTGGCAAGAGCTAGGCAGAGGACAGGAGTTCACTCAGTCTTGCAGTACTCAGGTCTTAAACCACCAACCTACAGACCTTCAGGTTGGCAAAGCCAGCATTGTCCAAGGATGATTCCATGGTCATGGGCCAGCATGACATGCATGGAACGCTGTGCATCTGCAGCTAAAAACCCTACCTATACAGACTGCTCAAATCGGCACCCGTGGCTGACCTGGCACAGAACCAACTATTCCCATAGGGTTTGATTCAAGTAAGGAAATGGAGTTTGGGGGCAATCCAGAGTAACTATGGGGAGTTCTTGCTCCGGTGTAAGAACAATTCACTCTGGATTGCAATATGAATTTCCCATAGGTTTTCACTAGGTGGTGCAGTAACTACGGGTGCACGTAATGTCTCTTACGTGCTCCCATAGTTACTCTGGATTGTAGGGTATGTGCCAGATAGGTAAGTGAAATTGAGATATCTTATGGGCCAGTTTTATGTAGGCTTGGGCCAGTGCACAGAGGCATTTATGACAGTGGGACATGGTGCTTACATCACAATACAGTTGTGCATTCACTGCCCTTCAGTGGCCATCTTAGGAGACCCACAGCAACACAGGAGACCTACCTACCAGAAAGGTAAGTTGGATGGTGGAGGTGGGGGGGACAGAATATACACAGAAGGAACAGAGAAGGGAGAAGCTGAGAATAGGGTTGGGTGTGAGTGAGGCTGAGAAGGGGGCAATATTGGTGACAGTGATGGCATCCATATCTTATTTCCTTTCTCATGCTCAATTTGCCTTCCTTGGACTTACACCAGCAAAGTAGCTGGCACAGATCTGAACAGAAAAGCTGATGAGCAAAGGCTTACCTCTGATAAGGGGCCAAAAGTTCCTTTACCCAGAGATCTCTGGGGCTTGAAACTCCCCACATGGAAGTGGCACGTGCCCAGTTGGAACTGTTACAGTGGTGCAGGTTGGTAGGTAGAACCAGATGTTTTGCTTTTAATGTTTCCCATAATCTCTTATTTGTGTTTTGCTAAAATCCATATTTGGACAGTTCCAGATATAAAAAGCAAGTCTGTCTTCATTGGGTCTTAGAGCGCAATCCTAATCACATCTACTCAAAAGTAAGCCCCATTGTGTTCAGTGAGTCTTATTCCCAGGAAAGTGTTTTTAGGATTGCAGCCTTACTCACAGGAAAGGTTAAACAGCCCATAATGTTGAAATCAAAACCAAAATGCCTCTGCCTTGGCTGGAAGTGTATAATTCCATTACAAGTAATAAATCAGGCCAAGATCTATCTGGGCAATCCATCACCAAGATACAACAAATTCTCATTATGATAGCTTCGTTCAGAAGCCAGTATGAAAGCTTTGGGGATCATGTGATTTGTTTATAAATCTTTAGATATGAATCTGCTCAGTAAGGGCGCAATCTGAAGAAATTTAGGCCAGCCTAACTTATCTGATATATCTTTCCATGGTATGCCTTTGCACTGGCCTAACCCTTCCAAGATTGGGGCAGAAGTGCCTTATGGTACTTTTTGTGACACCCTCAGGTCAGCACAAGACTTATGCTGAGGTTTAGGCTGGCCTAACTGGTGGTTAGGATTGCAGCCTAGGATTGCAGCCTATGGGCACAATCCAGAGTAACTACAGGGAGTCCTTGCTCCGGTGTAAGAACAATTTGCTCTGGATTGCAATATGAATTTCCCATAGGTTTTCACTAGGTGGTGCAGTAACTACGGGTACATGTAATGTCTCTTATGTGCTCCTGTAGTCACTCTGGATTGTAGGGTTTGTCTCTTATTTTAAAAAAGAAAACATACAATAATTTTCAGATGTGTTATTTCAAACATTCTTGAACATTCAGCTTCAATGCACTGTTTTCTCTCAATGGGCCAGCAGAAGGAGAGGCCTGCTATAGCCTCTCCAAGTCGCCCCTGGAGGATTGTAGGAGGTGGAGAGACAGCAATGGGTAGAGGTGGGCAGGCACAGGGCAGGCTTGGGCCAGGAGGAGGAAGAAAACAGGATGTGGGACTGGGTTATGACATTTATATCAGACTCAACCCTGATTCCAAGACAGTAAAGGTGGCATAAGTCTGAATAGTTCCCACTGGAACTAGATTGCATATCATATGTTTTTAGGATATGCTCAGCTACTGCTGACTTCTTAGATGTAACAGATGGCAATTTATTTCATGTTAATTCTGGTAGCAACTGAACACTTAGTGGTACCTATATAAACTTTTATTACAGCTGCAGGGTATGTGATACTGGATGTGACAAAGGAACTGGATGCCTAGGAACCTGAGGATTCCAGAGGATAGCATAGACCTTTGCGGTGAGAAAAAAGGTAGTTTTAATTTTCACCTTTCTTAGAATTCTATTTATCCCATCTGTTGTTCCTTTAATATATGGAAGAACTGCATATATTCAGCTGGAAGAGGTGGTTTATTTTTATTTTCCCCCCTTGATTTGAAAGCCCTTGTAAGGTCAACTTAACATGAGCACTTTCTTCTTCTAGTGATTCAGCATCACAGAATTGTGTATAGAATTGTTAGCTGTACTATGGGTGGCAGATGCTATCCATTGATAGTATTGGAAGTATGGCAGCATTTGAGAGGAGTAAGTGTGAATTATGGCCTCTACCAGTAAGGGAAGTTTGGGCACAATCCAGAGTAACTATGGGGAATCCTTGCTCCGGTATAAGAACAATTTGCTCTGGATTGCAATATGAATTTCCCATAGGTTTTCACTAGGTGGTGCAGTAACTACGGGTACATGTAATGTCTCTTACGTGCTCTTATAGTTATTCTGGATTGTAGGGTTTGTTGCTTAGTTTAAAAGCACGTTGGTTGATTAACTCCTATTGTGGCTGGACCTCTCCATCCATTCCTTTTCCTTGTCATCTTATTTTCTTCATGTGTGTACCATTGGCTGAAGTTTTTCTTTGCCCCAATAAGGTTCTTAACACAAGTCGGTTAATCTTTCACTGTGTGTTGCTGTGTGTAGGAGTGTGTCGGTCCCTTAGTTCTGCTTAAAAAAAAAACCCCAATTCGACACCTTTTTTCTTAAATGGAAATCATCTCTACGTTGGAAAAATATGTATGAAACTGCCTTTACCAGCAACTGAGAAACATTCCTTTTGTCGATTCAATTTAATATGCTGTATCTCTTAACTTTTCTTTCTGCATTACATCCTTGAATAAATCCTGAGGTAAGTGCAAGATTTATTTATTTTTAATAAAAAACCTGATTTATGTTGCCTGTTAGCTTGGTGGAAAATAGCCCCCTAATCCTTAATGTCAAGAACATTATGAACTTTCAGGCTTTAAAATGGGCTAGCAGGCATTTGTATGTTTAATAACACACATAAAAACAAAGTGCCACAATTACAATGAAAAGCGGAATGAGTAAAAGCTCAGTGATAGGAAAACCATGTTTTCTACCCCCTCACCTCCCACTTCTTTTCATTTCACAAGTACTGTAATTCTGGGACTTGATAGCAGGACTTATTTTTTCCATTTTTTCCCTCCAACAGTAAGACATCAATTTGCTTGTTATTCGTATATAGCGCTTGCCGTTAAATCTCTACATTTCCCAAAAGAGAGCATAAAATTACCGCAAAGTGTTTTCTGCTTGATAAAACTGCAAAATATTCAATGTAGTAACCTCTCGGTGTATATTAACTCTTTCATATTTTGGCAGCTGGTCGTCACACCGAACCATTGAGTAAAAATGGCTCAGTAACCCTTAGCATTGACACAGCTCACTCGAGACTTCAAAGTGTGTCACACACAGTAGTTCAATAGCCAGGTTTTTGAATGTATAGATGGGAATATGATCAGAACAGCAAGGAAAACACAGCTATAACATAGTTCATCCCATCAATCCATTCAAGCTTATACAGGGATTTACTGACTTGTTTATCACATAACAAAGATAAAACCATTTTAATAAAAGAAGAAATATACCATAATTATACTGCTCACCACTACTGAGATTTATCATGTTTGCAATCAGTCGTTCATGTCTTGCTAATCACAGCAGCTTTATCATCATCCATTAAAGACATGGATCTGAAACTAGGAGAAGGAATAAGCTCAGACCAGTTAATGAGTTCATGACTGAGAAGAAATTGTACATATCTTACCTTAAAATCCTTGGCTACTGCATGACACACCAGCAATTCTGTATGTAAGCTTGTATGTCCCAAGGTAGACATACAAGCGTCCCCCATTTTCTGACAGTTCATTTTCTGATGGTTCCACTCTTTCAACACCTTTCAGTTATACCTAGGACTCATTCATGTTTCACTCTTTCAACCTCTTTACGTTGGACTAAAGGCTAAAATTGTTTTCCCAAATGTTGATTTGCATGTTACATTGTGATCAAACTGTTTTTTGGCATTTCCTTATAATTTTCTTCAGTAAATAACCATCATTCAAATACAGATTACCCGCACTTGCTTTGTTTATTTTCCTGTAATTTGTTATGTGTTGATAAATATGTGTTATATAGGCTTTTGCAAGTTACAGTTATATGTTTTTCCATGTCCATTTTGCATTTGAAAGCTGAAAAAGACGGTTTTCATTTTTGGACAGTGCTCCTGTCCCTAACCCATCCATTAAGACGGGGATGCCTGTAACAAGTTTCCTCAACCTCATAGGACTTTTTTCCAAACTCCTGACCATCTTTACTGCTCTGTGCTGGCAAGAACTGGATACAAATACTGGATGCGGTTCAAGTCTGACCAGCAAAGTGTAAGTGAGTTATTCAAATGGCCCATGCAACGTATAGCTTCCACTAGACAGAACAAGTCAGAGCCATTAAGCTTTCAGGTTTTTTCAGGCATTCAACAATTTGCTAAAATCTGCAAGACCTGGAAGAGTTATATTTGTTGAACACAATGCAGGGTGACTAGAAAATGTGCATGAAAGGACAGAGATTTCATTTATCTGAATGCAAGGAAATGAACACAATTTGACAATATAAATAGGGCATTTCACATCATTGCTCGGTCAATAGTTTCCACTTGTAGGTAATGACTATTGAGTGGGCAGTACACAAAAGACCTCAAATTAATTCAAATTTCTTTTTAAGTGAAGAGGGAAAATACTACAGGACTGCTGCATGCACTGCTGAACAGGGTTTCTAATGGCCACCTCCTCCTTGTTCATTCTTCCAGAGGTGAAGTAGAATAAATTACACAAAAAACACAAATATTATTAACATGGTACATTGCCCAACCCAGCTGTTCTTTATGCAAAATATGGGTTGCTTTGACACTGAGCTGTGATTGCTAAAAAACTCAGAATGCAATAGCAAAGCTCAGATTGCTCACTGTTTATTTTGAACTTTTTTATAATGCTGAAGCATATTTTTTTTCCCTTTTGGAGGTGACTGTTCTTCTGTGCAAACATTCTCTTTTACAAATTCACTGAAATTGCTATCATGATGTGACAGGCAGACTAATTTGAAGGAAGATGAAGCATTATGACACCAACCTGTGAGATCCCTGATAGGTTGGCCCATCAATGTGATACAGGAGGAAGAACTGATGATACGCAGCTACATATCTGGGGTGGGAGGTGGGAGACACAAACAGGATCAAACAGGTGAATTTCATACAAAATAGGTGTTTAGGAGAGATAAATTTAACACCACAAACATCTCATACTTTCTCCTTGAAAGGTGAAAGTGGAGAATATTGTCATTGCAGAAATACATCATCCATTTAGCAAGGTGAAGGAATAAGAAACGGTTAAGTGTTTACAAGTGTTTAAAAAGGTGCTGGGAACGAGAAGCCCTTTTCGACACTCATGGAAATGAACATGAAAGTCTGAAAGGAGTTGCAGCTGAGCCTTAGATTTAAGCTCTCTGTGCTGCCGTGCCTGCCTTTGTACTAATCTTCCAGCTCCCAACCTGCCATCAAGCTTTGCTGTGCAGGGTGAAGATGCAAAAGATTAAATTCCTGAAGCAGCAAACTGTGAGAAGCTGGCAGCCAGATGTGGGAACTTGACATGAATGATGTACAAGCTGTAAAATAAGCTGAGACATCCAAAGCTCCTGCAGTACTCCAACTCAGCTGGGTGAGTCAAAGTCACAAAAGGGTAATCCTTGCCCGTGATAGAGCAGGTGAGTGATGCCCACCCGGCTCCACAAGTCATGATGATATTCCAATTGATCTGCATTCTCTTCTGTCACCAACACAGCCCGACATCTTGATTACCTTTTATTAATTTCACTACTGACCACAATTTTAATGATGTTTGTTTACTGTTTTAACATTAATATAAATTAAATGAATATATATTAGACCACTAACCATTAGGCCTAATGCTTTGAAGATTTCTTTGGGAAACTTTTCTCCTTAACACGGGGGGAGCCACAGTGGACCCACTGACTCTAGTGCAAACAAGATTTTTTTAAAGGGGGGGGGGGCTCTTCTTGGAACTTCCGCTTAGCTCTCTGCAGCCTTGCACATAACTTTCCTTGTGACTTTCACATAACTTTCCTTGTGACAAAGTATTCAATGTATTCAAAGAAAAAAAATGTAGAAACCAGAATGTTAACAAAAGTGTAATCTTTAAAAAAAATTCATCATGTTACTGTTTTTTCTCAGGATTTTGAATAATATATTAGAACATTTGGCTGGCCAGAAGGTCCAGTTTTACTGATAGGCAGTTCAGATCATTGCCTATGATAATGAATGTATTTATTCCAAGTGGGCTATTAGAGGAAGCAACTGACTGATTGGCTGTAACCAACTGGAAAACTGAAGAGCATCAGAACAGATAGCAATATGTGTTCCAAAAACACATGGCATCGAATGCACTGTTTGGATACATGTAACAAGTTAATGCTTACCCAAGGGAATTTTTGAGAATTTTTTTTAAACGACTGATTATCATATCAATACCTTACAGAGCATTTCACTATGTAGCATGAGAAAGTCGGTCATATAGGCAAAACCAGCATGTTCTGTGATTTTTTTGGATCTTGATCAACAACTCCAACTAAAACAACAGCTCTCACCGAATTTTCTCGAAAAAGTACAACCCAATCCAATCCCCTGCCATGCTAGAGCATGTATTAGAATTCTCTGTATATATTGGGTACAGGAGATGGTTAGAATATTCAAGATTTGAATATCTGCCAGTTGGGTATAACAGTTGGAGAACTGTTTGCCCATTGGAGTTTAGCTGTTCATCAGAGCAGAAGCAAACTGGCTAGCTCTGTGTTAGTTACTGATGAGCTCTGAGGGGTATAGACAGAAGGACATGTATTAATGTGTATGACCCGGATTGTCTCTGACTACTCTCTATTGTAAATACAGTAAATAGTTAATCTACTCCCGCTGTGCATGTCTTCTCTCTCGTGGCTCATATTTAGTCACAGGACACAACAATAAGTCAACATCCTGACAGCATGCAGCCAAACCAACGGAGGAGGTACTTTATATGAAGAGGGGAAACAAAAGGCCAAATTAAAAGGTCAAAAAAGATTTTTGCTTACCTATTGTTAGGGCACTTGGCTGCCAGCTAATCCAAGACTATTGCGATAAGGGTGGGAGGATGGGTCAGAACCTATTCCAGCCCCAGCAAGCCAAGAGACAGAAGACATGCACAGGCTTTATGTCTCTCATTCCACCACTTATGTGACCAGCTTCTGGTTCAGTCACTACACATCTGCTCAGCCATGTCTTTCTGCATACTGGGACTGGGCAAGGATGCCCAAATCCACATTTGTGGTGGTAGGGGCAGCAATTCAATTTTTATTTTTACAGGTTTTTGCAATTAGTTCCATCAGCAGAAGGGGCATTGTCATCCATACCAACATATCTTTGGAACCGTGACGTGTTGGGAATTGGTAGGGCTAACTAGCAGGTTACTAAAGGGATATTTGGGTAACAAAGACTGCAGTCCTAACTCTCAGTTAGGCAGGTATAACTCCTGGCCTAGTAGTGTTGCAAAATGGCCTAGTAGTGTTGCAAAATTGCTGTAAGGCACTTCTGTTCCACTCCTGGAAGGATTAGACCAGTGTAAAGACATGTACCAGCCTCCCCAGACCACCACTGGAACCGAGGGTGGGTGAGTTGCACCAGCCTAAATAGGTTTGAATTGCACCAAAAGTGCTCGATTGCACTTTCACAGGGAGCATTTTTGCTTAGCAATGGTTCTAAAAGTGTCCCAGTGCACACAAGTGAGTGCAATCCTCAATAGCCTTTACCTCCCAAGGCGAGAATGAAGAGCCAGAGACAGATGCTGGATTTAAGGGCCACTTTATTAAATAACTTACAACTATTTAATAACCAACAGGGGACTGCTGATAAAGTCGTGCTGGTAGCTACAAAAATAGGGACGGGTGAAAGCCTGGCTCAGGTCACACCCTTACAGGGTGTGAAGGTGCCCATCATCACCAACATCATCAAGGATGAAGGTGCTCATCATCACCAACCCGAAGGTAGAGACAGCTGGGCGCTCAGTCAACCAGTTGCCCAGTTGACTTTGCCTAAATCCCGGGTGCAGGGCTAGCTGCCTAGGCTTACATCCGGCATGGGACCCAGGAAGCCTGCTATGCATCGCACTGACCCTTGCAGTCTCAGGCAGTCACCAAGGGCCTATCCTGCCTACTCCAGCACGACATCTGCCATAAAGTGACCTAATTAACTCACCCCCAGTAATACAGTTTAGGGTAGGCGAAAAAAGGTCCCGGCAAAGGCCAATCAGCAGGGACCCCAAAAATTCCTACCCAGCCCGAAGTGCGACCAGCGAAGCCTAAACTGTAAAGGGAGGGAGGGGGATGCCGCTCTGGCGAGGACTGCGGGCGAGCAGGAGAGCGCGCCCTCTGAAGCCCTCAGTCCACACCCCCTGGCCCACAGCAGCCAATCTGCTGCTGGCATCTCCCTCCGGCTGGACCATTCCACTGGGGGGGGCAAAGTGGGCAAGCCCATTAAAGGGCTTGCAGCAATGTATCAATCCTGAAGTGCTTTTGGGACAGTGGAAGTCACTTGTGCTGGCCCAAAGTGTTGCAAAAGTTCCATACGGTTTGTGCATACAGGTCTGTGTGCTGGCCTCCCTTCAACATGCATGACACCATGAGAACAGAGTGCAGGGTTTGGGGAAAGGTGGTGGGATGGCAGAGAGGAGACAAGAAAGGGCATTCCTTGGAGCAGGTGGGTGGCGAACGGGAGGCAGTGCTTGAATCCAAATCCATGTGCTTGAATGCTGAATCCAAATCTTCATCTTTGAGCATCTGGGAATTTTTGCTGTGCATATGATATTGTAATTTATTCTATATGGTCTGGTAAAGAAGGGGGTCCATCATAGGGATGATGCAATGAGCTCATAGACCATATAGAATGGGGACCATATAGAATGGAGAACAGTGCGCCTCTACACAAGATGGAATTCAGGCAGGTGCTGCTTTTTAAGCCCTTCAACGTGAGCTGAACCTACCTTAATTTCCTTTTCTATGCAATGGTTAATGGTCTGCTCTCCATTATATATGGTCATCCTGCACAAACCCTACTAATGTATCTCCTCCTATCATCTTCATCACAATACTTTTCAAAGGAGTTGGTTTGCACCTTCCGCTTGAGTCCTCTCCTGATCTTTGTTACCGGTTTGGAATAACAAAGTGATCGGAATGTATGTGTGCATCAGTGCAGTGAGAGCAACAGAAATAGATTTCCCCCTTATACTTAATTACAACTTAATGGCATGAATAATACATGTCACACTGTGAATGACAAGCTGATGAAAATAAGTAGAGCAATTGTTCCTGGCTGTTTGAATCCACCTTGTACACAGTCAAGTCAAAGATCTCTCTCTTCCTTCTGATCTTGCGTCAGGGAGCAACCTTGTCCACAAAGGGTGAGGCACCTGCCAAGTTGCTTTCATACCTGAATTAATAATGCATTCATCTTTCTATGGTGCATGGCACAAACACCTGCTTGAACTACCCATGACTCAGCTGATCTACACAAGGAGGACATCATGCAGGGCAGCTCTTGCTGGGCTGCCCTGCATCAGACGGCAGATGGGGAAAATAATATGTTGCATAGAAAATGTCTCTGCACTTTTCTGTATGAAAAAGAAACTACTGTAGAATATTAGAGTTCAGGCGTGCAATGTAGGTGTGCATGTTGGCCGCTGTACTGTATTGTTTTCAACTTGAAATAATAAAGGTGTTTTCTAGAAGGCAGATGACAAAGACAGAGCAGCAGCAGGTCTGGTCTGGTGGTTGAGTACAGAGCTGCTAAAGATAGCTAAGCAAAGCAAGGAACCTGGACAGCTCCTGGATGGGAGACTGCAAGCTGTTAAAGCTGTCATGAGACATCAGAGCCAGACAGTGTCACGTTTTACAGCTTGGCTGACCGGAAAACTCCTGTTGGAAGCTTGGAAGGCAGTTCCTGGATGACCACACCATAAAGGATTCCACTTGGGAGAGAAGAGTTCTACGAGCTGCCTGTTGAACAACTAACTGCCTCACATATGTGGTGGTGCATTTACATGCAGTGGCTCAGGACTTCAGTGATCGGTTGAGTCTGTATCCTGAAAAAGTGCACCTAAAAATTTCATTGTATACTTGTGTACAATGACAATAAAAGTATTACTATTAGCATGTGCTTGGAGACAATCCAGTTCTTTCAGAGGTAAAGCACACTGAGAGCCCAATCCTGTCCACTCCTTTCTGGGAATAAACCCCATTGAATATGAGACTTTTCTGAGTGGACATGCAAAGATTTGACTCTGAGATTTCTTTACAACATACTCCCAGTTAAGGCTGCAATTCCATCAACATCTACCTTGGAGTAACCCAACAATCCAGAGTAACTATGGGAGCATGTAAGAGACATTACGTGCACCTGTAGTTACTGCATCACCTAGGGAAAACCTATAGGAAATTCATATTGCAATCCAGAGTAAATTGTTCTTACACCGGAGCAAGAACTCCCCATAGTTAGTCTGGATTGCGCCCTAAGTCTCATGATGAATGTATCTCATGCTCTAAGTGTTCATAATATTGCAGCAGCCAGGCAGAGAAACTTTATTTCAGCTCCTGAATTGCCCCTATTCCTGCCAACCTAAATCAAATCAGGAGCCAGGGAGGTATAAGGTTTGGGAGTTAGACCTGGAAGATCCAAGTTCAAATTCCTGCTCTGCCATGAAGCTTCCTAGATGACCACCACTATCTTTCAGCTTCACCTACTTTACAGGGTTGTTGTGAGGACAAAAAAAGGGGAGAAACTGTAAACCATCCTGAGCTTTTGAGGAAGGGCAGTATTAAAAATATGAAAAAAATAAATAAATCAAAAGGAGGAAAAAAAACAATTCCAATAAATAACTCCCTAAAATAAGAAGTAGTTCATTATATACAGGGTATCTTTTAAAAAAAGTGCAAACATTTTAATGAGATCTAATCCTAGCATACATGTTGATGATCTGCAGATCACATAATCACCTATGTCAGTGGTGGATAGATACCAACTGGGAACATTTCAAGCACTTGGCTTAATTCATTCACTAATTGATTAATTTTGAGCCAGTGCAGCAAAACCTTCTGTGCATACCATATGTAGAATACATGTGAATAAATTTGAAACTATAAAGTGTATATATTTTCTTGAGACACCTGACAGACAATGAGTTTTTCTGCTGGGAATCATTCAAACACACAAAGCCTGCCCCTTCCCTATATGAAGTACTACAATCCAACAAGTGTGCACTGTTTGGTTTTGCAGGTTATTCTCCATATATGTGGCATAATACTGGAGAAGACTATTCATTAAAGGTTCATCAAATACGTGGGCTTTTGCAAGCCTAACAGAGATAATTTTAGGTTTGTGCTGTTCCCTTGGAGGTTTGACACAATTTGTATATATTATGAAGCATTTGCAAATTCTAAATGCCTCGGGTTTAGCAAGATCTGGCAACTATGTGGATGTTATGGCTGGGCTTTGCTCCTTGAGTTTCAAGAATTAAACCGTAGCTCATTACTATTTTTTAAAATTTTCTCAACATCAGGAGGACATTGAGAACCAACCCATAGGAGATCCTTTGAATATAATTTCAGAATCTTTTATTTGACACCAATTTGGGCTACAATCCAGAGTAACTATGGGACCTTTTACACTGATGTAGTTATGGTGCCACCAGCTCCTGTCCTTAGCCCAGCTCTGCGTATTGGCTCTGCCTTTCCATTGGACTAATACAGTGGCGTGGGGAGGGGGGATTTGCTGCTTGGGTAACAGCCTATCCTCCATAACAATCCAACCCAGGCTTTCGTGCTTCGCATGCAGCGCCGAGCACGATACCATAGTCTTTCAAGACTGATGGAGGCCTGCAGGAAACCAATGGGAAATGCACAGAGCAATCCAGAGTAAGTGCCTCTTACGTCTTCCCATAGTTACTTTGGATTGTAGGGCAAGAGACCAAGAGGATGTGGGAGAACTGTGAATAGTCTTCTGTAGTTTCTGGTTTGCTAATTATCAGTCCCTTTATCCATTTAAAGATTGGAGCTGTGATTATCACCTTTTTCCTTTCCATGTTCATTCCCTGAACATTACCCATACATTCCCCTTCATTACCCTTGAACATTACCCCTCTGTGCTTTCAGCTGTGCAGGAATGGGGATATGGCATATACAAAAGGAATGAACATCAGAGAAAATTTGGCAAGAAAAGGTTAATATACCCTTCCTGGAGTGCCACACTCCCCAATCTTTAAAATATTTAACTGTCAAAGCAAAGCATATGCAGAAAACCCTAACCATTGGCCTTCTGTGCCATATCCAGTTGAACCCAAATGGGATCTTTAAAGAAATTCCAGACAATGTTTTATGTATGAATTTTTTTTGTCATATGTGTCCATTGCCTTGCTTAGCTCAGTGATCTTCAAACTTTTTTCATGGTGCAACCCCAACAAGATAAATTGCTGGTGGAGATCCATGAACAAGCCTGCCTCCCTCCTTGTTTAGCCTCCCAACTAATTCTCTAACACCCACTCCATTTTCCCTATCTCTTGTGTCTTCACAACAACCCTGTAAGGTAGAAGCCTGAGCAGGACTGATCTGATAAGACAGTGAGTAAAGCCTGTACAAGAACTCAGTTTTAAGTCCTTGGAAGTGTTCTGAAGAATTTATTTAGAAGGCATCTTTCTCTTCTGTGTTCATCCTTCAATAGTTAATTGTGCAGTCTCCTTAATTGAGTGCCCTTACTGTCACTTTCAAGAGAATATTATACATTTTTTAAAAGTTTCTAATAAATGTGAAAAAAATATTTGCATCTCCATGGATAGAATAGCCCCACATGATTTAGTTGTTTTTACGATAAAAGAATGGCTTTAATTCACATTTCTAATAAAGCAGCACATAATAAACCTTGCATCTCATCAAGTTTCCAGTCTGCAACTGAAGAGATGAAATAAATTAATACATTTTATAATCATCAGCGTTTAAAATAACAACCTTTATTAGGTTTTGCCCCATTGTTTTTTATTAATAATGTGGAGAAATCTAGCAATCACAATGTGATTACAAACGGGCAAAACAAATCTAGATTACACAGAAAAAAAATGAAGATACAATAGTTCCATTTGCATTAGAGATATTAAATCCATCCTTTGGGATATCTCACCTACATTTTTATTTAAAATAAATATTTACTTGTTTTCTAATAATTGTGTAATCATATGGTTTTATCCCAATGAGCATACATAGAAAAAAGCTGATGAAACTGGGTTTCTTTGCCGTTTCATTGATCTACTGCAGGAGTGGGCAAACCTTGGCCAATGGACTATTTGTGGTCCTCAGGGACCCAAGTTTGGTTCACTGGGAATTCCCACTCTCCAATGTGCCTCTGGCCAGCTGGAGTCTATTTTAGTTTGCGTTGGCCTGCGACTGCTATAATTGTCCCAAGTGCATCAGTTCATGCCACCATATGTTTTCTGCTGTTCCCTGGACATTATTATAACCCCTTCATTGCCTCTGAACAACTTATGTCTCCATGTGTTTTTGGCTTGGTCTGCATAGTTTCAGTGTGCAAGATGTGTGTGGCAAATAGTTCTCATGCGGTTCTACGTGCCTGCATTATAGTTCTCATGTGTACTATAAATATGAAAAAGTGCAATAAAATTCATTCAAGTTCTATCTCAAAACTCTATGTAATTTTATGTATTTGTTTATGTAAATTTATTTGAACAAATGTAAATAAATTAGTGTGTTTTTTCCTTTGCCCCCCCCCCCCCCAACACAATGTCAGAGAGATGATGTGGTCCCCCTGCCAAAATATTTACCCATCCCAGTCTACTGCAACCTCAGAAAATCTCGGGAATCAGGCAGGACTTCTTAGAGCAGTATTTCTCAAAGTGGGGGTCGGAGTTGCCTAGAGCTTTCCTGGGGGTTACCTAAAGACCCCTGGTGCAGGGGGCCAGGTCAGGATTGCCAGACCTCCGGCTGTAGCTGCACGCACACTGGGGCTGACTGACAGCCTCAGGGCCCAATCCTATGCTTGCCTACTCTGAAATAAATCCTATTATAGTCCGGGGGGCCTTTACTCCCATGCAAATGAGGATAGGATTGCAGCCTGAGGGCCCAATCCTATGCATGCCTACTCTGAAATAAATCCCATTGTGTTCAATGTGCGCATAGAACACACATTTCATTTGTAACAATGAAAATACATCCTGCATATCGGATATTTACATTACGATTCATAACAGCAGCAAAATTACACTTATAAAGTAGCAACGAAAAGAATTTTATGGTTGGGGGTCCCCACAATATGAGAAACTTATAAAGGGGTCGCGGCGTTAGGATGATTGAGAACCACTGTCTTAGAGGATGTTTAGCAAGTTTCTTTTGGGCCTCTTCCCTTCCCCACCAAAATATAATTTTCTACAAATTAGGCTTGCAAAAAATGTGAATGCTAGTCTTCACACAATATGTGCCAATATTGTGTGGGATCCCAGGAAAAATCCCTACTTTGGCTTTTGGGGCCTCTTTTTGATCTTAGGTATGATGTAGCCCCTTATAGGCTCTTGAATTAAGGAGCCCTGGGATTATAGGGGTTCAAAATCAGCAAGGTTATGGGAGATCAGTTCTGGTCGTAGAAATGGAATATGAAGTAGGAATGTAGAGCCAGTGGCAAGAAGGCAAAATTTGGCCCCTGGACTAGAGATACATATTTCTTCAAGCAAACAATGCAGATTCTAAAATTAATGAAAATAAAGTTTCTTGTACTAGGGCTTACCACAATTAGATCCCCATAGTACTGTGACAGTCCTTTTAGCTTGGGCTTTAAATGTTTACTTTAAATGTAAGACTTTAAATGTTTACCAATGGCTGTATCATCACCTCCCTGTTCCTCAGCACACAATAATTCCTTTTACATTCCTTATATAATTTTAATCCAACAAAATTGGAAACGATATTATTGTGCTATTCCTATAAGAAGCTAAGCACATACTTGAAATAAAGCCATAGACACATGAGTGAAATGTTGGTTTCGATCTTTTGAAAACCAGTCTCGGTTTTTACTGTGTCTGCTTGACTGATGATTTAGATGGTTTGCAACATGTTATGGTAAAACCTTTGCTGTCAATTTTCTTTAGGAAACCACTGAACTTTGTCTAAAATTGTATACTTGAGCACCCAGTGTAGAGAACATTGGAACACGAACAGCACATATTCATCTTTTTCAGGACCAGGCCCTTGCAACTTATGAGCTGGAATTGCAACAAGTTAAATACAATTTACAGGCTATCTTTTGTGGTACATGGCAACCCTGCATCCATTTTAGGGGATTCAAAATGGGGTTTAGGGGTTCAATCAATACCCGGATAAAGCAGATTAAAAAAATAAAATAAAAAGGAAGCCCAATTCTAAAATATGCTGGAGCACTCAGGGTGAATGGCCTCTGTTATATCCATTGCAGTTTAGGAGCAAGCTGGAGGTCCCCTTGGGTAAAGAGATATATTTCTACTTACCCTGAGGTGGTAGGGTAACTACACCCCCTGGGGCTTCAAATCTGCACAAGCAGATTTGACATAATACTGTGTAACTCTTAAGGGTGCAAACCTGACTTAGGCTAGAGAGAATGGCCCAGCTAAGCCTGCCTAAGGAAGGCCATATCGTGAGCTGACACTTAGGCCAAATCCACAGAACTAGGAGGCCTTGCAGCTTGACTAAATGCTGCTGAAGAGACAGCAGCACAAGTGCAGCATGCTTACTGGGCTGGTGGAGTTGTACAATACACCGAGGTGTGCTGTTGTAGTTGTGCAATATCCTGAGGTTGTGAGGCAGAAGTGGCGCTTAGGCTGGCCTAAGAACCTTTTCTATTGCTTCCATTTTCACTCTGGTTTATGAAACCCTTTGGGTCTACTCAGATTTATGCTGCCTCCTGAAGTGGCCTAAGTCAGAGGAGGTATGAGGGGGTGTTCCTGCCCTGGAAAAAAGCTCTGGATTTAGCCTAACTGCACTGTTCTTGGCCATGCTCAACATGCCCTCAACACATCCCTGCTGAGAAGCTTAGGCTAGCACTGCTAGGCTTACGCTTCCCCAGGCCTTTTCTGGTGCAGGTAGGTTGGCCTATCTGGCATTAGATGTCTCAAGTGCCAGATAGGGTGGCCTAAGTGCACTTCGGGATTGCAGCCTAAGTAGACTAGAAGTAGGAAACAGCATGTCAATCCCACTGGCTCTTGAGCCCACTCTAAAATATCTTCATTGTGCCACTTCCTGCCCAGAAATGCTTACACTCTGCCTCCAAAATATTTCCTGGCCACCCTCTCCCAGCCCCTGCACACCCATATCTATGCTGGCTGGTGCAGGATTCAGATGTGGCATTCAGATGGAACAGTGCAGGTCTTCATGCTGACCCAGCCAGCTCCCAAATAACTGCAAATGTGCCTTACGGCATGTTTGTGAAACTCTGAGCCTATATAGAGATGGCTGCATTGGCTGAAGCACACCTTAGGGTTGTGCTAGAAGTTTCTCAAACTCCTTGTGGGATGCCATCTATGGTTGGCTGGCTGGTTTTATCTTGTTTCTCCTATTTTAAATCATGAACATTGCCATCACCAGCATGCTTGTGTTTGATATGATTCATTATGTTCTTCTCCAAGTCTGTAGAACTTTTGCCCTACAGAGCTGAACCCAGTCCCCCCTGCCATTTAGGTGCTCCTTGTAATCGATGAGATGTTATTGACCGTGTTCAGCCAAGTTGGTCACAACTTAGAATTCTTTGGAAATTGCAAGAGAACTACCAGGAAAAAAATAGCGATGAAGAAACAAATTGAAACAGACCTCTAAAAGAACTCTTAAGCAAGGTATGTCAAGCTTAGAGAATGGGGTATAGTTGAATGTGGGAAGGTGTATCAAATAGAAAAAGTGCAGTAGTTCCAAAGCCTTCTTCAACTGACATTTATTATTTCTGTTGTCTCAGTGAGCTAAGGAAAGGGAAAAAATAAAGACCCCTGTGAGAGTCAAATAAGATATTGATCAGAGCGGTGCCTGCTTTGAAATATTGTCGACAGCTCTGGCATAAGTCTTTTCAAAAGACCATGTAAGCTCACAATCTCTAAGCTCACAGACATGGACTCAGGAAAGCTGAAGCAGCTTCCAGTGTTAAAAGAACATAAGTTTGAGATCTGTTTTTTCAGAGAGAAGACCTGTTTGGACTAGAGAGAGGAGAGGAGAGGTCTCAACCAGGTTCTGATCAGGCATTCTTTGCACCATGAAGTCTAGGCTTCACAGATCGCAAGTGTTGGTGTTGACTCAAGATGCACTCACCCTAATTTTGCCCAGCCTGAAGGGTGGGTAGCAACATTGGCAGGCCTTTCTGCGTTGGTTCCATTTATACCTTGCAATCTGGTATCTGGGTGGAAGCCCTCCTAGCAGTGGCAAAGGTAGAGGGGAACATTATACATTCGTGTCTTTAAAGGTTTGCTATTAAATCTGCTATGCTGATTAAAAATGCTTCTCCCCAAAAACAAATTACCATGAAAAACTATGAGCAAGAGAATACTTCTTAAAGTATTATTTAATACTCTCCCCCCCCCAATTTCTGCCATTTACCATACCAGCTGCCAATTATAGACCTGTGTCTTCACTGAAAATATGAATCTAGAACTTGGCATGTCAAAAAACAGCTGTTAAAGGAGAGCGCTAATAGAGGAAGAGGAAAAACATAGTAGACAGGAGGATGATGGAGTAGTTTTCAAGCCCAATTTGGATCTGAAAAGAAGGAGCTGGGCTACATGCTTGATGTGGGCAGTATAGTGGCTGTGGGTGGGGCAAGCAGTTAAGACGCTGTGCCTGTTAACCAGCAGACCAGGGTTCGAGACCCTGGTCAGCCCCATAAGACAGGGTGAGCTCCTGTCCTTAGCCCAGCTCTGAGACGCCAGCTGGATCCAATCATATTGGACTTGCCTTTCCATTGGACTAATTCAGTGGCGTGGAGAGGGGGGATTTGCTGCTTGGGTAACAGCCTATCCTCCATAACAATCCAACCCAGGGTTTCATGCTTCGCATGCAGCGTATGCAGTGCTGAGCACGATACCATAGTCTTTCAAGACTGACGGAGGCCTGCTAGTGCTACCAATGATATTCAGCCACATACAGGAATCTCCAGCTCATTTGACAGGTTAGAGACAGGAGCAGTGTTGAAAAGTGAAAACAGTTGAAAAGTGGAATTTAAAGCGCAATCCTAACCATGTCTACTCAAAAATAAGTCCCATTGTGTTCAATGGGACTTACTTCCGGGAATGTGTCTTTATGATTGTAGCCTAGGGCTGCAATCCTAAGAGCACTTTCCTAGGAGTAAGCCCCATTGAACTCATCGGAACTTACTTCTGACTAAAAAAGCAGGCCTCCATCAGTCTTTGAAAGACTGTGGTATCGTGCTTGGCACTGCATATGCTGCATGCGAAGCACGAAAGCCTGGCTTAGATTGTTATGGAGGATAGGCTGTAACCCAAGCAGCAAATCTCCCCTCTCCACACAACTGAAATAGTCCAATAGAAAGGCAGAGCCAATACAATTGGATCCAGCTGGCATCACAGAGCTGGGCCAAGGACAGGAGCTCGCCATATCTTGTGGGGCCGACCCGGGTCTCGAACCCATGCCTGCTGGTTAACAGGCACAGTGCCTTACCCACTTGTGCCACCCACAGCCACCAAACCCAAATAGAATTGCACTGTAAGAGGTCAATCCTATGCCTGTCTATTCAGAAGTAAGTCACACTGGAGTCAATGGAGCTTACTCCCAGGAAAGTAAGCCCAGTCTATTTTTTGGTTTACAAATGTTGCCACCAATGCTTTTTTAGCTTGAAAACTGCAAATGCTTTTTTATATTTCAAATTAGATTTCTGTAAATGGACTCTAAATAACACCTTCGGGATTGGATACACACCCAGAGCTAATGTTGGCATGTTCTCTCTCTCTCTCTCTCTCTCTCTCTCACACACACACACACACACAGTGAGAGAGAATTTGAACTGTCATGTCATATGCAAGTCAACATGAGGAGTGCAATTTTAGCCTTTAGAATAGCAGAGCAAGTTGAAAGAGCAGAGCAAGTATTTTTGAATGAATGAATTCTGGGTATAACTGAAAAGTGTTGAGTGGATTGTTAGAAAATAAATCAACAGAAAGTGGATGATACACAGGACTCCTATATTTAAAAAGCAGCTTCATTACTTTAAGGAAGATTTTAATAACTTGTATTAATTGCTTAAAATCAGTCAATGAAATTAGCTGAAATGTGTATGAATGTCTGAAATTGCATAATATTAAGTGCATTGGTCTAAGGTTGAGTGGCTCTCTTTCTGTCAAAACTTGGCTAACCCCTAAACCCAGAGTAACTACGGGAGCACATAAGAGACTTTACGTGCACCCGTAGTTACTGCACCACCTAATGAAAACCTATGGGAAATTCGTATTGGAATCCAGAGTAAGTTGTTCTTACACTGGAGCAAGGACTCCCTGTAGTTTCTCTGGATTTTACCCTAAGCTTCCTTGAATTTTCATTCTGCTCTGCTTAAAAAAATTCCTGTATTTCTCTCTTCTTACAACCACTGCAAAATACAACCTTATTTAAATGCATATTTTCACATATTTTCTACTCAAACAGCTGGTGCAATAATAAATTACAAAGTACTTATTAAATTGCATATTTTTCTACAAACATATGGAATGCATAGAATATGTAGATTTGTTGAGACATTACAAAATTGAATTCCACTGGGAAGCAAGAGGGTTCTGGAAACATACATTTTATTCCAAATTTTGGCAAGAAAGATATCATTAGCCCACCTGCTGAGGTACTGTCTATACTGAATGGCTATTGGACCTCATGATCTCACAGCCCAAAGTAGGTATATCAACTCAGAAATAAACCCTGCTGAGTTCATTTGGACCTAATCCTGAGTGTGTATAGGATTGCAGCCTTAAGGGCATGGTATTCAAGTATTTCAGCCCAAGTACTCTAAGTCACTGCTACTCTAAGTCACTGGTACTCAAGAATTTCAGCCCGGGACCCCTTTCTGAGAATGATAATCTGTTCAGGACCCCCTGGAAATGATGTCGGCTGGAAGTGACATTAAAGGTGCCCAGTGCCAGATTCCAAGATGGCTGCATCCAGTTTTTTGTGACCCTTCTGAAATTAAGTTGTGATGGTGCAAAGGGGGTCCTGACCCCCACTTTGAATACCACTGTCCTGTGCATTCTAGCAGCACCACACCAACAGTGCACACATGGGCAACATCTCAAGCCTGACCTAGCAAACCAATACTGGCACAGCCTTCAAGTAACACTGCCAGTATCTTTGGAAATATCAACATAGCGCATTATTGGTCAAGCGGTGTCATCATGGGGACATTGGTGCACTATCAGTGTGATATCAGAATATCTTCACTATAAAGTTGGCACATCATCTATCTGATGTCCATGGAACCAGTTGCTGCATGCAATCAGTCCCTTCACTGGCAGATAAGTACCAACAGGGTGAATTGACTAGGGGAAGGGATCTGGGAGAGAGAAGGTGTAGATACAAGTGACATAACAACAGGGGATTCCAACCCCACAGGTGGACCCCCTGTGGTCCACTGGCAACAGGGAGATGCCCTAAGGTAGAGCTGTAAGTAAATGGAGTCTGGGGGCATCAGCCTTGGATGCTCTGTCATGGGGGTCACAAGAACTCTGCCCAAAATATGTTGGAGGTGCATGCTGCAACTGCTTTGCACACCCCATACCATCTCTTCTTGCAGCTCTAAGACAGTCACATCTTGACTCTCACTGGGGGAGAGGGCTTTGACCACTTTGGGTGTCAGCTCTCTTCTCCAGGAGAGGAAAATCTGGAAAGATCATCACAGCATCATGAAACGATGTGATGCCACTGCCTTGGACACAAGAGCAATGCTATGCCTCTGCCCCAAGGATACTGGGAGCACAACTCTCACCAATTTAGGCCAGCACAACTCACCTGTCCCCCTATTCCTATAGTGGGATGGGGAGGCCAGCACACGTCTGTGAACTGGCTTAAACCCCCAAAAGTGGCACAGAAGTGCCTTACAGCACTTTTGCAACACACTCAGGACAGCAGGAGACTTTTGTTAGGACTTGTACTGGCCTAACTGGGAATCAGGATTACGCTGTCAGTCAAATCTATATATGTGCATGCACAGATACACAACATGACAAACATGCCATTGGGGCTGAGGTGCTACCATATCTTCTATCATAGGAAAGTGAGCTGTGGGAGTAGAAAACACAGTTTTCAACTGTGTTCCCTTCCGTGTTAGAGGGCAGAGATAACACAAAAAGAGAATGGAAAAAAGAGACCCAGATTTTTCCCCCGTTACTATAAGTTCATTTAAAATGGGTCCCCAAGGAGAAGCTGAGTTAAACATAGATTCGGAATGGCCAGAGATCGTTGTTCTATCCCACCTTTCAGTCATAAAACGCCCCATGAGCATCTTAAAACATTTTAAAAATCAATTACAAATGTGTTGACAACCAATAAAGTCGTATAAGGCCAAGCAAATAAACAAACGGCCAGCATGTTAAAGTCTTTGACCTAATATAGTTACCTAAATCAAATTCATTGTCCAGCCAAAAGGCTGTGCACCATAATAAAGAACAATTAAAACTTCAGGACACAGTGATCATTAAAATCTGATCAGCCAGTTCCCCCTAATGTCTTCTGCAGGGAGAAGCAAGGGAAGGAGAACCAGGGTGGTGTAGTGGTTAGTGAATTGCTCTGAAACCTGAAAGTTCCAGGTTTAAATTCCCCTTCAGCCATGAAGCTTCTTGGGTGACCTTGGGCCAATCACTTATTCTCAGCTTCACAGGGTTGTTGTGAGGACAAAAGGAAAATTTGCTTTAATATATAAGTGTTTTGGATTATAAGCATGTTACTAGAAAGAATTATGCTGGTAAACCAGGGTACCACTTGGTTTTGTTTTTTCTCTGTGCTACTAATAATGCTTGCATTTTCAGATCTTTCTTTAAATTGCTGTTCTTGCAGACTAATAATTGAATTTTGAATGTTAGTTTCGAATTTGAATATTTTTCGAGTATTACCAGTACAGTCCTAACCAACTTCCCAGCACAGACGTAAGGGCAATGCACCTCTGAGGAAATGAAACAACGGACAAGGATGTTTGCTTGTACACCCACAAGTTAAGTTGTAGGATGAGATTCTTTGTGGAACCCAACTTCATGGCACAAAAATTGTGAACTTTTACCTGGAGAAACTCTTCTCTCTTTCTCATGATCTCAGGCGAAGTAAAAAAAGATCTGCCAAAGTTTTTCCAGCTTCTGCACCTCCCCTGCGCTTCACTCAAGGAGAGTGTTTCACTCAGCCTCCCATTCCTGTTGTGTTACTTTTATTCTGTTGTTCTGCCTTTTGTTGCAAAGAAAAAAATTGAAAGTGGAGGTAAATATTTCAACAGTAGTTCATTATGCAAGTTTTCTTCTGCATTTGTTTAGCAAACAGAACCTGAGATGGTTGGTCTGCACAAATCATTTAGGAGCTCTAAATATGGGAAAGTTTGTAAAATGCTACAACTTTTAAAGGCTGGACAATGAATCCAAAGCATGGATGTCGCTCATTCATAAACACATCACTGAATTCCCGAGTCTGGAAGTTTCCTACTTATGAGATCTCTACTTACTGGGGTAAGATTGTAATCAAATAAATTCCAGGACTGCATTCTCAAAAGCACATTTCAGGTGCATAAAGTAATGGGCAAACTGCACTTAATGACTGACAAGCACTGTGAAGATTCAAATTGAGCTCAAATGCCAGAGCTAGCATTTCCACCAAGTAAACAGAGCAGTAGCTACTACTACAACCAGCTTCTCAATGTATCCAAGTCTCAGTTTGCATATGACAGCATATAGTCCTGGCCATGTCTTCACAAGAATCAACACTTCACAAGAGTCATACATACATACAAGGGAGCGTGCATTTCAATGACCACTGTGTGTAGTCAACTTGCAAGTCATGTGATAGACTATACTAAACTGTTCTCTCTGTTGGGCTAGTTTATGGAATGCAGAGACATGTGTGGCATTGAAGGCTAGCTAGGTGGTTGAATTCAGAAGTCCCAGGAATTCATGGACTGGGTTTTATTCCAGTCTATGTAAAACTGACATTGATACTATGCAGATAATTTCTTTTATGGGGGAGTATTTCATAAATACAGTCTCTCACCTGAGATCTGAAGAGGTCTAGCCCTGAATGCTACTATTTTGTTCTGCATCACTCACAAAACAGCCCTAATTCTGAAGCTTGTCCCAGAACCATTATAAACCGCAGGTGATAATTTCCAAGTGGAGGCACTTATATGTTCCCTTGGGGAAAAAATAAAACAAATAACTTACCAGCCAATTCACAGATGGATGTGCATCACACCATCATCTCTCTCGTTAACTTCATTATTCAACACTTGAAGAGTCACAACTGAATGGGTGAATGGCCTCAATTGTAATGCATAGCATCAGAGATTATACAAAAGTGGTACTTCAACTGAGAAGGCTCTTTACATGTGCAAGTTTTTGTGATGCGGCAAGCAGCTCTATGCAGACATCCTGAAATAGTAAAGGTGGTGTTCAGTTTCTGAGCCTGGCCCACCATGATTACAGCATTCATTTTTCACATTTTTATAATGCCCTTCCTCCAAGGAGAAGATGGTGGTGTATTGATTCACTCCTCCTTTTGTCCTCATAGTAACTTTGTGATGTAGCGATGAATGCGAGTGGTTATCCAGGAAGCTTCACAACTACATATAGATTTGAACCTGAATCTTCCAGGTAAGTACAACTAACAAAACACCAGTTGTTCTCTCATACTGTGAGACCAGGACTCACCAGTAGGTTGTGACCCAGTTTTTGGAGGTTTGTGAAACTGACCCACCATATTAGGTGGATTAGTCTATGTGCATCAAGGATTAAACAAACTGGTGCTTGAAGGGGAGCACTACTGCTCAATCACCACTACAACTAGACCCCTTGACAAGTATAAATAAAGCAGCAGCTGTAAGTTGTCTAGACATTTGAGAACCACTGTACTACACCATCCACGCTCTCAAATCTGTACTTGAGTAGTTATTACATCTGAGATTAAGGATATTGAGCATGTTACTAATCTTAGGAGGTGGAGCTGATCTCTTAGCAGAATGCTTATATGTACAGATGAATGCTTCAAGTATGGTGGACTATTGAGTATCTACATGGCTGGTCTTGCGGGTAAACTCCCAACCGTGTTTGTGACCATGGCCAGTCTCCATGTGTGAAGACAGTCAACATAAACCAAAATTGAATGTGACACAAAGAACAACCAAAGGGAACAAATGGAAGTTTCCATTGGTCAACAAATCTGGAAAAAAGGAAGTTAACGTATAAAAGAATGGTGGCACTTTTTGGAATTCAGAAGACAAATAATGTCTATCCCCCAAAGCGAGGACTGTCAACACATCAATAAAGACTCAAAATTGGCTGGCTGTTGTATGTCTGCTTTATAGAGTGCCAAATTTTCATCTCTGAAGTACAAAATATTCTCACAGAAACACTTTCTCCCAAGCAGACCTTTCTGCTGGGAAGTTTTAATCTTTGTCCCACACTGTAATTGATCCAGTACATGTCTGTGTGACAGGTGAACCATGTAAAATCTGTTTGAGGGTGTTTTTTTTTAAAAAAAGAAGCATTGCTGCCAAACAATTGGTCTGGGGGAAGGATGGTGAAAATAAATGGAATCCATCAAGGTCACTGCTGAACAAGAAAAATTGAGTTTAAAATGTACAAGATAGATTGGTCAATTGATTGGGAGAGAGGGGAGTTCGAAGCCACCATCCCAACAGAGAAAACCGGGGGAAAAACTTGGTTAGTATACCTTTTAAGTTTCAAGCCCTAGTCAAGTTCACTTGCTCTGTAACTGCAAGAGAAAAAAAAAGGTCTCACATGATGGTACCAGAATCTACAAATGTAACTCATTGCAATAAAGTTCCAGAATGCCAGCATGGCTTGAAGCCCTGATTTTTCATTTTTCCGAAAGTGCTTTTTTGGATGCCACAAGCTTGCCATGGCCTAATGATCCCCCCAGAAGCGTATGAAATGCTTGCAAGCAAAAAATAAAAATAAAAAATGAAAAAATGAAAAGGGATCCTATGAAGATAATCTCCAAAGGAGCTGCAAAACATCAATTTTATTTTCAAAATAGCCTGATACTTTCAAGTCTAGCAGTTCTTTTTCAAGAATCTTTGCAGTTTTCAGCTTCTCAAGGAAGACCAGGCCCTCTCCCCTCATTCATACTATCTCTTTCTACATAGCAGCATGATAAAAAAAAAAGATTCATTCTTCCTTAAAGAGATTTTAATGGAGAATATCCCTTTAACAAACAAATTCACCTGTCTCCAAACACTGTGGTGGTGTGAGGATGCCGGCACATGTCTGGACACTGCCCTAATCATCACCCCTCCCAGGATTGGTGCAGAAGTGCCTCATTAATGGAAGTTTGGCAGGATTGGACTTGTATCATTACTTGTGCTAGCCTAACTGGGGCTTAGGACTGTAGCCTCAGTTTCTCTTGTAGACTTCAGGCTGCCTGCCCATCTAAAAGGTTTTTGCTTACAGCATTTGTTCAAACAGGACACCTAATCACTTTGGGGGAACAAATTAACAAAAACAAAAGTAATGGAGTATGTGGGCTTGGAGTGCCTGAGGATAGTGTGCCCCCTTATCTCTGTGCACCCTGAAATTGTGGTTTCTGATATCCACAGGGGGCCAAGAACATGCAATGGCAATGTGCTTTGAGGCTACTTGTATGTGCTTTCATCTGCATGTCAGGTAACACTGAATCTGAGAATGCTCCATTATGAGTGGAGGGAATTCTGTAGTTGGGGAAGTGACACATGCTGCAAGTGTACAACATACCAGCAATGCCACTGAGGCCCCAAACCTTGCAATTTCTGATCTTAAAAATCTAAAATTTGCTATTCCCAAACTTCACCGGTAATCACATTGTCAAATCGAATAACATGCAATGTTCTACCTGTTAAGGGTGACCCAGGTCTACATTCTTGGAGAGTTACATCTTTCAAATCTGTTACCTGTTGTGGTTGTCTCATTCTATTTTATAGCATTACTGGCCTTGTTAAAGAATCTATGGTGTTTCTTCTGTGGTTTTCTGACACTAGCAAGCTATGGTGCAAGCCTATTCTGTTATATCAGAGTCCCAACAGTGGGTGCGTAGCCCACAGTTTTGGAATGAATGCCAATTTCTGTTATGTCCACTGAACTCTAGAACAGCTGGAATGAAGGCTGTTATTGAAACTGTGCTGAGCTGATTTATTAACACCACAGGGCACCACTGTGGTAAAAAGATTCTGCTTAAAGCTTAAACTGGGACAGATAGCACTATGAAATTCCTCTTTTATGTAGCAATTGAAATGTTAACTGCTGGTACATAAACAATCCTGTCATTAAAAAAGAAAGAAAAAGGACAGCTTTTTTTAAGAATGAAGGTATAATGCCATTCTTGTCATTGTATGCAGGCACTAAGTATGCTGATATGCTTTGGTTGATGGGCATGTCAAAAGGTGAGGACTCTACTAAGCTCAATGTCCTGCTCATTTGCAATGCCACTTAACCTCTCATCACAGTCAGAACCAGTTGGCAATTTCACTGGCAGTTTTGGATGACAGGTTGTAAGATGTCACAAAAGGGCTGATGTGCTTAAGCAAGCAGAGAATTTGCTCCTGGCTATGGGTTCCCTCCCTCCTTTCCTCTCCTATGGAAAATGTTAGGTGTAAAAATGGCTTAGAAAAATCAGTGTGTGCAAAAATCAGAGATTGGTACAAAACAAAACATTATTGTGCAGCGGAACAAATGCAGTTGATTTTAGCTGGATGGTGGAAACAAGCAGCTACACCAGGAGACACAAAGAAATTCACAGACAGTTTAATAAGAACACAGTCACAGTCAAGGTACTACTCAAGAAACTGATTTAAAAGAAATATATGCCTATACATCAAGCAGGCTGATTTGGACACTTATCATGAACTAGTAACAGTCCACAGTTGTCACTGGCAGTGAAACAACAAAATTCATCAGTGAAAAATTTTTTTTCCATGAAAGAGGTAGAACTGTTTTAAGTAGTTAGAATTATTCATCTGAGAGCACAATGAAAAATAAAATAAAATTTGATCACAGTGCAGCACCTATTGTTAATCATAATTTTATTAATTATAAGCAAAAACGTACCCGCATTGCGGTAGTAAAATTCTCCCCATATGTCATTCCCCCACTGTGCATCAACTCTGCATGCACATTGTTCTCACGTGCTCATCTCCCTCCCATGAACAACATCCCCCATGCATAAAAACCCCTCATGCACATCACCCCCCCATGCACATCAACCCTGAATGCATAATTTCTCCCAATGTTCATCCCCCCATGCTCAACATCCCCTCTTGTGCATCATCCTCCCATGCACAACATCCCCCCATACACAACTTCTCCAATGCACAACAACCCCAGTGCACATCATCCCCCATGCATATCATCCCCAAATGCATAACAATTCCCCATGCACAGCATCCCCATGCACATGCGCATAAATCCCCAATTTTTGCACAACATCCCCCCATGCACATCAACCCCACCATGCACATCAACCTCTCATGCGTGTCAACCCCCATGAGCATTAATTCCCATGTGCATCAAACCCCATCTGCATCAAGCCCGAAGTGCATCTAACCCAATGCACATCAACCCCCATTGATGTGCAACGCCCCCCATCTGCAATGTCCCCCATGTGAACCCTCCCACCCAGTGCATCAGGTACTGAACACCAAACTGGCTGGATGTTAGTCAGTCTTCAATGTTAACTATAGGACAGAAACACATTACGCCCCTTTTAAGCCCCCAAGGGTTAAATTTGTCAACATTTGTCCTCCACGGGTGTTGATGCCACATAAGGAATTTCATACATTGCCCCAAATTTCATACTTCTAGGTCCAGGGGTTGGGGCAGAGCATCCCTTAGTCAAGGATTCTTCAGTGGAAAGTATAGGGAGGGAAACGTGTTGTGCCCCTTTTCACGCTCTTCCAGTTGGAATTTCCAAAAACTAGTTCATAGTGGGTGTCTCCACCACAGAAGGAACACCCTCCCCAAATTTCACTCTTCTAGCCTGGTGGTTTTGGTGGGGCATTGATGAGTCAGTGAATCAGTCAGTCAGTGAATCAGTTAGTGAATTTCAATTATATATATATATATATATATATATATATATATATATATATATATATATATATATATATATATATTTAAAACCCATGATTTCATTACATATATATATGAATTTTATATATATATTCATTGGCATCCTTCAGTCTCGAAAGACTATGGTATCGTGCTGTGATTGGAGGTCCTGAAACAATATCTAGTGTGGCTAAAAAGGCCAATTCGAAAGTGGCAATCTCTTCCACACTTGGGACAGATAGGCAGCCCAATCCAGAGCAACTAATCTGTCCACATAAGAGCCCTTAGGTTGCCCTATCTAACACTAGGTTGGAGCAACTGCAAGATGCTCAAGCCCAGTTACTCTGAAGGAGGCTTAGGGAAGAGCAAGGCAAGATAGGGTGCCCTAAGAGAGGTGGACCTGCTCTGCCCTAACTGGGCCAGCCTAAGCAGCTCAGGAGAGGCAAGTTGAGGGCATGTTTAGCATTGCCTAGGGCAGAGCAGTTACTCTGTATCCAAAGCCTGTTTCCAAGGCAGAAATGCCCTCTTCCAGCCCTCAGAGTTATACCACCTCAGGAGCAGGTATAGTAATGAGTAGACCCATAGGGGTCCATGATAAGGCCCGAGTAAGAATGGCAGTGCTGACCAAAAATCTGAGTTCTTGGCCATCCTAGTTGCAACCCCTGCCTCTCAACCTCAGGATATGGAACAAACTACGGCTGCCCACAAACCTCAGGATACAGCAGGCCACTCCGAGAAGCCCCTTGTATTCACTGTAGAATGTACTGGCATCTCATCAGGGACTCCTTAGAAGGCAGGCACCCAGTGGCGTCACCAGACTGGTGCGGCTGGTGTGGGCTGCATTGGGTGAAGCGCTCCGTATGGGGTGATGTGCCGGAGGAGTTTGACTGTCCTTTGGCAGGCCCCGGGCGTCAGCACCCCCATTCAAGCCTGCTCCAAGGCGGAGCAGCAGCCAGAAGCTGACACTTGTCTGAGGAGCTGGCCTGAACGGCCATCTGAGGTGCACTGCGCAGAAACACACTGAGCATGCCGAACAGCTTCAGAGGAGACTTCCTTAGAGCAGAGAAAGTCCGCGCCTCTGCACAGCCATTCGGCCTCACTCAGGAGGCGGAGCGGCAGCCAAATGGCTTCAGAAAGGGTACTGCACAGGCACCAACTCTGATGCCTGCACAGTCTCCCCCGAAGCCAAAAGGCTTCAGAAAAGTACGGCGCAGGTGTCAGAGATGGTGCCTGTGCAGTACTCTTTCTGAAGCCAGCAACTGCGCAGGTGCCAACTTTGATGACTGCGCAGTCCAGGTAGGGGGGGCGCACATCCCAGGGATGACGCACAGACTTCCGCACCAGGTGATGTGCAGAGTCATGTCACCACTGTAGGCAGCACAGCTGTTCCTTGTTCAGTGTGATCTGAGGGGTGTCTCCTCAGGAGCAAGTCTTCCCCTTGTGTCAATTACTTAGTATGCTCTGGAGCAGTTAGGGCAGCCCAGGCTTTCTGACTCTCTGGATTCAGCATAACTTTCTGCTCTGGATACAGAATAGTTAGGAGAGTGCAGTTAGGTCAGAGCAGGCTGAATTTGCTCTGGACTGCAGCCAAAGTCTGTCCCCTGCCCAACCCCCAGATTTCGCTGGTTCCGGGTCTGTCTCTTTGCTTCAGCCTGCCAAACAAGTGTCTCTTCTAGTTGGAGAAGGCCATGCTGGGTCTTTTGCCTCCACGGTGAACGATCGGAGGTCAAGGTTTCCCATCTGTTGATGTCCAAGGCCTTTAGATCCCTCCTGCAGATGTCTTTGAATCGCAGCTGTGGTCTCCCTCTAGGGCGCTTTCCCTGCACTAATTCTCCATATATATATTTGTAATGAAATCATGGGGTTTTTTTAAAAAAAATATGATTTTGTATCTTTACTCTCCTAATGATATACTTTTGAATGTGACAAATTTAATTCATTCCGGAGGCATGTTATTTACGTGAAACATTCTTTATGTGAAGCAGATTTTTCCATAGGAAATAATGGAAACTCAGGCAATTGGTTCCACAACCCCAAAAATATTCATATAAAAATATTAACTGGATGTAAAAATGATGACAGAACACTGGGATTGAATTCAAAACATGCATTCAATGTGCATGATCTTATCAAGTCTACTTAGGCTGCAGTCCTAAAGACACTTTCATGGGAATAAAACCCATTTAACACAATGGGGCTTACTTCTGGGTAGACATGGTTAGGAGTCTGCAATCCAAGACACCTTCAGAATGTCTCCCCACTTTCTTCATCTCTCCATCCTGAGCCTCTCTCTCCCCTGCTCCCTTCTGGCTAACCCTGAGCTGCTTCCCTCTTCTCCACTGCTCTTCTCTCCCTCTGCCCAGCAGACACTCGGCCACAGGAGGAACAGTGTGGAAGTGTTGCTTTCACTATGGGCAGGTGCGCTAGGCAGCCCTGACGCTTTTTAAACAGGCTGCAGGCCAGCACGACTGCCCCAACTGCCAACAAATGTGTTCTTTATGTGAAGCATGTTCTTTACGTGAAGCAGAATCCTAGAGAAATTTTTGTTTGTTACGTGAAACATACTTTACGTGAGGCATACTTTATGTGAGGCGTCAGTGTATATATAAATGATTTTATCAAAAATATTATAAAAAAGAGAGTGGATTACTTCTTGGATTACTTAAAAATGATTCCCACACATTCTAAAAAATCCAAGGGCCTTAAAATATGTCTCTTGACAGTCTTGCTCTGGAAATGCTGGCTAATATACTCAAAATGTCATCAGTCTCCCTCACTCTCCTTGCTTGACGGCATTATTTTATAGCACAATCCGTTTAGCTACGATTTTATTAAATGATGTTTGGTGATGTTATCACGTCAGACATATATTGCCAATCTATTTGCTAACTGTTCTGTAGATGGTTGTTTTCTTCTTACCTTCATAACTAATTTTAGACTTCACCTAACAGGCATTGATAGCCTACTTCAAAAACCAAAAGGTTGTATATAGTAATCATGACTTGTAACCATCACAGCATGTCTTGTGATGGACATTTCATCCATAAATATATCCAATCCCCTTTTAAAGGCATCTGGGCCAGGTGCCATCACAATATCCTGTGGCAAGGAGTTCCACAGATTACTTGCTGGGTAAAGAAATACCTTTATCTCAATTTTTCTGACTGGCCACTCAGTTTTCTTGAAAGAAAACTAGAATGTCTGTGAATTGAACTCCAAAGGTGAGATAATTCAAGAACTGAAGGGAAACCCAAAGTTTAAGCAGGAACATATGCATGTCCCCAAAGGGTTTCAGTTCAGTTTTCATGTCGCCAAAGGTTTCCTGGATTAGATCCAACTGCACTGTGCTGTAAGTGCACTGTGCTCAATTATTCCTCTACTTCTTGACACAGATACTGGGTTAGGAAGGACAGAAGATGATCAGAACTTTGAGAGTGATTGACTACCTGTTCTTCTTTGGAGGAGCTTCTTCCATTTTGAGAACAATAGGTGTATGATAAATGAACTGTCAAGGATGGGCATTTGCTATTGTATGTGAACCAACAAAGTAATGATGAACAGGTTTTTTTCTTCCTTATCCTATAGCAAATAGCAGCCTTTTGCCTGTGTTTCTTTCTACAACCCTAGTTAGGAGTGTCAGCAAACATTTGTAACAATGCAACTTGGAATTCTGGTTATGATTTATGCGGCTGCTTTTTGTTAACTTGTGAAGAAAATAATGAGGCCTTTGAGAATTAAGGCAAGGTGAGTTGGTGCCCTGATTCGGGGGATAATAATTCTCATGTTCTGTTGACCTAGTTACTTTATTCTTTACATTCAGTTTACTTTGCAGAAAAGGGCCTCTCCTTCACCCTAAAGTCAAGTACAACCATCATTTGAAAATAGTTCACTGAATTCACTTATTTCTACACATGGGGGTGGCAAACAGGGTACGAAAAGTGGGGTGAAATAGAGATGGAAAAGAAATAACACCAAAATCGTTTCTTGAATTTTTAATATTTCTTGTACAAATTAGAGTGCTGATTCAAACTGTAATCTTTTTTGGCATTTAAATTTTAAGTTATCTTAAATTTTGTGCTGGCTAAATTGTTTTCTGCATGATCACAGAGGTGGCAGTGGCTCTTTCCTGTGGTCTATGACGGGGTGGGTTTATTCCCCCTGCCCCAATCCAGGAAACCTTTGGCGATCTTAGGATTCCTGCTGGTCTTTCCAAAATCCTGCTGTTTCAGGATGCATGAAAGCGCACTGGGGCCAGCACATAATTTGGCACATAATTTGGCATTCATAGGATGCACATTATCACCGCAACTGAAAACTATAGTAAAGTTATTTTACACCTTGGAAAGTCAAATGATTACATCCTTGAAAGGCTGGTTTGTGGTGATTGAAAGCATCACTTTTTGCAATTTGGCAAAAACTGCCCAACCATGTATCATTTGTCAAATTTGAATCCTACTAAGTGAGGATTTAAATCAAGATCCCTCTGTCCAAATACTACACACTATCCACAACACCACATTATCTTGCACTGCCTAAATAACATTATTAGGAACAGAGGAGTGCTATTTCGCCCCGAACGGGAAAACACAATCATTCTTTTTTCGCCTGAATGCAGGCACTATGCAGAGTAATTGTGAGACCTGCATATTCACATATGCATCATCATCTCATAAAAGATATGAATGAGTTTGCTGCCTGACAGCTTGAAAAATTAGGACTGACACACTAAAGGAAGAGAGATGAAAATCAAATAAGAAAAAGAAGTTCTTTGACAAGTGAATTGGTGGGAATCCAAACTACACAGGGAAAGGGAAAGATATTAAACATAAAAGCAGAAAATGTGAAATATAGATCAAGAGATGCAAAATGGGAGAAATTTAAAATGATTTCCAAACATTTGGCTAACGTGGAAGCAGTTCATAAGACGGGAAAGGAAAAATGGGTTTTCAAAAGTAGTCAAGATCTCAGGAAGCTTCCTTCTCTTGCTGACCAGTGGAAGGATTTACTATCTTTGATTTTACTGACCATTAAAAGTGGACTTTGGATACATTTTTATTGAAGATGTTTCGGTGGTAAATCTGATACCCTAAGCAGTGTGTATAAAAGCCAATTAGAGCAGAAATTACCTTACTCCCAAATCCAGAGTAACTATGGGAGCACCTAAGAGATTTTACATGTGCACCACCTAGTGAAAACCTATGGGAAATTCATATTGGAATCCAGAGTAAGTTGTACTTACACCGGAGCAAGGACTCCCCGTAGTTACTCTGGATTTTGCCCTTAGACTCAGTTTCTGCCCCATTCAGGTCTGCAAATTTACCTTAGGTGTTTTCATACCATGACAATTTTTTAAAAAAATTTTCATCCAGACTTTGTTGTTGAGGGACTCAAAATTACTATTAATAGAACGGTATGTTCTTTCTTGGTAAGCATTATAAAGCCATCGCTTCCCCTCCTCCCCAAAAAAAAGATAGGAGGAAGAGGAAAACAGTTTGTGTGGGTACTAGCTCTTCTGGTCCACAAAAATATTACAGCTTTAAGATTTGATTTACAGCAATGCTCATTCCCAAGTTTTTAATGCTGCTCTTTGAAAATATACTTTCAGTGATTGTTCAAGCACACAATGTAAAAAAAAAATCCAATTCTGAAAGCTTGCAGAAATTGAAAACAATAGGAGGGCAGCTTTCGCTTCTCAAATGTTACTCTGATGATGCAGAAATAGAACACAGTGCGCTAGCAATTAGTTGAAAGTCCCCCAAGCCACTAAATAACATTAAAACAAACGGCAGCAAGCCAATAACTTAGAGCCCTGATGAGCGCTCAGACTGCAGGAGAAAACCCTCTGCACTCTGACCATCAAAAGAATTGGTTGCCACAATTTTATTTATTCATCACCTTTATTTATGAGCTCTCTCTTTTGTTGTGAGTGTTCAAACTATTAATAACCCCTTCCCCAAGCAATAAATTAAACTGGGAATGAATAATATACAATCGAGCCACATTTTGGCACTTTCAGTTCAACTGATAGGCAAGTTATGATAGACAGTTATGTCAGATCCAAGCCTACAAGCAAAATCCAGAGTAACTACAGGGAGTCCCTGCTCCGGCGTAAGAACAACATAGTCTGGATTCCAATATGAATTTCCCATAGGTTTTCACTAGGTAGTGCAGTAACTATGGGTGCATGTAAAGTCTCTTTGATTTTGGATTTGGGGGAATGTCCTTAAGGCAGTCAGGGGCCTAGATTCAAGTAGACCCATTCGGGCTGCTGTAGCCCTACCCTCAGCAAGGGAAAAATCTTCTCCTTTTCCCAGCCTGAGCCATTCTCCCTGATCCAGCGCAAGTCAGGATTGTGTTGCCCATTTCAAATCCTTTCTAATTTCCGTTGCTAATATGCATCCTTTCATTTCCATATCCCTTCCACACCACCCAGTGACGCACCACCCTGATGTACACCACGCATCTTCTACTACAACAGTTTACAAGCAACCTGGACATCCATAACTGAGTAAGATTTAAGAAAGATCAATGCAACACAAAGAGAATGTGCATTGTCCCCACATATTCTGTGACATTTTTCTGCAACAACTGAATTCCCATGAAGGTGAGGAAGTTTTCATATTTAGTTCCTAATTAATATTCATTCAACAATAGCTTGCCTTTTTTTACACTGCTCTAATTAATAACATCTGGACAACTGGGAACAAAGCTGAAAGTGCTAAATGCTGAGCAGCTGGAGGGAGAGAGAGAAAGAAAGAAAGAATGGAAGAATAAGAAGAGATGGAAGTACTCAAGAGAATAGAAGCAATTTCTCAGAAAAAAAAATATTTCATGCCTTGTTTCTTCCTACAAAGGTGATATGGCAGAAAAAGATGTTATAGAACAAAGTTAGCTTCTGGTTCTCCCTCTATGTTTGCTGCCCAGGCCAAAAATTCTTAGAAAGACGACAAAAGGAGGACGAACCGCTGGAAAAAATGATGGGTTCATAAGTTGTGCATGATTATGAAGAGAACAGGAAAATAATGATGTCACTTTGGGAGACAAGCAGAGCCACTGAGGATGACAGGAAGTCGGAGTGCTGCCAAGGCACATCATTTTATGTTCATCATTTATGTTCATTATTTTATGTAACCTCTAAGAATACAGGTTGGCACTTCTTATCCATGGGTTTGGGATCTGCAGATTTGATGTACTGCAGGTCCCAATGCCTAGAGAAGCTCACCAAACCTTTGTGTTTTTATTTTCTGATTAACTGGCCATAACTTTTGATAGAATATAGATATTCCAATGCAGTTTGTTTCATTGCATTCGGCATTAAATTACCTTTCCAACAATATATAACATGATGGCATTATTGTTCATACTTACCCTATTTTTTACCATTTTAGCCACTAGTGTCAAGCTCAGTTTGTAGCCCCACTAGAGCTTGTAGACCAATACAACTGCACCCCCTGCACGCCCCTTAGCTATACCACTGCTCTTATGATTCCATGGATCTCGGAGTGTGATTTGGCCCTAAATCTAGCCAATTTCTCAAATAAGTTTCATGCATCCTTAAAAAGATTAGTTGCTAATTGAGCATGGAAGGGAGCAGCATCTAAAAATACACATTCATTTCATGCCTTTGCCTGGCCAACGTAATATTCTTTTTAAAACCTAGCTTGCCATCTGTGTTGATGGATGTCAAGATCAAGAGCACCGACATTTGGTAATTCATTCAGTGTACATCATGTGACTCGACCATACAGAGAGAGAACAACACACCGAAGGAAGGATTGCCTACCACTGTGAGAACTCAAAGAGTTAAAGTGGTTGGATTAAGTTTTATAGAAATAGGATAAATTCAGCCATGCAGGAAAGTGGAATCTACACAAGAAAGAAAAGTATGTTTACAGGAGGGTGGGGGGAGGAAAAATCTTTTTTCTCTCCCACACTGAGCTGAAAAACCAGAAAAGAGATAAACATGTTCTAGAAAATGCAAATCAGAGAGCAGAGATTTGATAGATTGTGAAATATTTTTAAATACGAGTGGCTTGCAAATAGGCTACTGATCACTAACTGAAATGCATGGGAGTAAATATATACAGTATAGTGTAAAAAATTTATCCACACAATTAAAGCAAACCCCGTTCTCTTGACTGCATATTGACGTCATTGTTGTTTATATTCAGTTACTTCCAGCTATAGCAGAACATGAAATCATGTTGGACTGATATAAATGATCCATGGATTCAGTGTCCACTGAATTTGGTGCCTCTAAGGCAGTGATTTTCAAACTTTTTCATCTCAAGACACACCATCAGTTACCAATGACAAGGCACACTATGCTGTTCAAATCCCCAAGTTTTCTGATTAATAAATGTCCCTCCTCAAATTCCTGTGGCACACCGGAGGAGAATCCAGAACACTGCTCTTAGGTATGGACCATTTGAAGATATTTTGCCACACTTTATTCTAATTTTTTTCCTCCTTCTTGGAGTCAAAGTAACCTTAGATGATGATGATGTTTTTTTTTGGGGGCGGGGGGGTCACAAAACTGAAAAAGTTGTTGTGAATGAAGATGCCAAAATATGGGATTTCTGACTATAGACTACTGGTGCATATTGCACAATGCACCAATAAAAACTCCATGCTTGCTCTCACATAACCCAGAACATTACCCCATAAGGCCTAGGGGGAATAGTTTATAAGTTGCTTTGTTATTGTGTGGGAACCACAGGTGGGCACTGGGGGACGGACGAACCTACTCTCAAGAGTAGGTTCTTGTCTTTTGGCAGCCAATTGGGAGCCGGTAGGACCAAGGAGGAGCAGAACACTGGGGACCGGTACGCAGCACAGCTGCTGCTTCCCTTCATCCTCCTTCCCTCCCACTTCCTCCCAGCTGGCCAGGGGCGCCACCGCGGTCTCCCTTCCTCTGCTGCTGGTGGGGAGGCACAGAAGGGGGGGCAACGCCACCATCGCGCTCTCCCTGCCTCTCCTGCAGGTGGGGAGGCTCAAGTGGGGGGGGGCAGCTCCACCATCGTGCTCTCCCTGCCTCTCCCTATGCAGGTCTCTCCTCTCTATACAGGTCTACTATGAAGTAAGTCCCAGTGTAGTCAATGGGACTTACTCCCAGGCAGGTGTGGAGAGGACTGCAGTCTCAGAGCCCCAGCCTAAGCAGTCTACTATGAAGTAAGTCCCAGTACAGTCAATGGGACTTACTCCCAGGCCAGTGTGAAGAGAGCCTCAGAGCAGCCTCAGAGCCCCATCCTATGCAGGTCTACTCTGAAGTCAGTCCCAGTATAGTCAATGGGACTTACTCCCAGGCCAGTGTGAAGAGAGCCTCAGAGCAGCCTCAGAGCTCCATCCTATGCAGGTCTACTCTGAAGTAAGTAATTTTTTAAAAAAATTTAATTCTTAAATTAAAAACCACCCTGGCCCCGCCCACTTCGGGAGAACCGGTTCTTGGGCCAGGCTGTGCCCACCACTGGTGGGAACCCATGTCCTGTGTGATGGGCAGCTGAATCCTAACCTGCACATAGGCTTAGTAGCCTTCACAGTATCCAGTGCAGGTTAGGAGGTGCTGCACAACTTGTGTAAGGAGATATTTTTCCCTTATCATGTGTCATGCAGCAACCACCCCTATGGGGATACTAGGATATGCATTGGTGAAATTTCTGACACAAAGCCAATCAGCTTGATGTAATGCTGGGCTAGCCAGTTGTGTGGTTAGGATCTGGCCTAAATTGCCCAATCCAGGTTTTTCCCCTGCCAAGATATGCCGTTACATCCTGTTCCAGAATCCCTCAACCCTTTCCAATTTCCCACATTGGACACCCTTGGCAAGCACAAATTTACTGCACAGGGCTTGGATTTGGCCTCCCAAAGCCAATGCACATTAATGCACTGGCTCAGGTGATGCTAAAGGAGGCACAAATGTGCTTTCTGGCACGTGTGACACTCCTGGGCTGGTGCAAGAGATTTGTGCCAACCCAAGTGCTCTTCAGGATTTCCATCTACAGATGCAGTTTTTTGTTGATTTAGGTCTGAAGAACACTAATAGTTGTTTTGAATAATTGTTTATGTCCTTGTGAACCTCTGAGGGATCCTTGTTTGAAAGCAGCAGGATATAATTAAATAAATTAAATAGGCCTCCTAGCTCAAGCAACTCTGCACCCAGTGCAGTTACACAGGAAAATATTGCCTTTGGGGCAGTGATGAAAATGCTTACCAAGCCTCACAGAAGGCTGGTTATTGCCACCGCATGCCATACCACACCAACTGGAGATTTCCTCCATTGCTAATGCCAGCAAACCCCCTTAATAAATTGCTTTCAGTTCAAACACTTTTGTTGCTAAGAGAACTATGAATTGTATAATTTCCACCAGCAAAGCAAAGCATGTTTTCCTGCGTGTCTGACTTCTCAAATCCCCTGTGAAAGGAGGAAAAAATGTCATGTGTTTGTTGTATCTACATCTAAAAACTCATATCCATGCGTAGTTTATGAAACAATATTTCATCGTAAGCTCTCCCAGGTGGGCAGCAAGTTCTGATCTTAGGAACATCTGTCTAATTCAAGCCAGCTGAGCATTTTGGGCAGATAAATAGGCAATTAAAGCCTCTCTTTTTTCAATATCAACAAAGAAATGCTTAGGAAGTGTGCACCTCTTTTCCTTTCATCCAGATTTGCTCAGGCGCAGAGCTACAGCAAGTCAATATCCACTGAAAATGATAAATGTGTCATATGTGTTTTTTTGATGATAAAAATCAGGAGGAAAAATGTCAGACCTATATAGAATCAATCTTGTTGCCTGGCTCTAAACAAGTCCCTTTTCTGCACTCTGAAAACCCTTTTCCTAATCTCAGGTCTTTCTGGTAGGTAATCTCCTTACATACTTTCACTCTCTCTTTATTCATCCTGTTTCCCTTCCTAATACAATTTACCTTTAGAGCTCAGCTGAGTGTTAGAAAACTATTCAGAAACAGGGTGACCATATGCCACAACCAAAAAAAAAAGGACAGAGACTGCCCAAAATCTAGGACTTCCAAGCAAAATGTAGGACATGATCAAACAAAAGCTGAAAACACTCATTTAACTCTCAGTTTTCTCAAAAGCAAGATGAAACAATTCAAATTAAACCAATAATGAAATGAAATACAATGAAACGAGACAAAAAATGGATTTTTTTTTAAACTCACCATAGTATTTTATTACCATAATTATGTGCAGATGGGCTTCATTTTCCTGAAATATCAAGTCTATAACAGGGGAACCAAATGGATTTTTCTATATTGATGTTGCCTGAATAGAAATGGAGGGAGAAAGTTTTTATTGTTGTCAGGTATGACTCTGCAATGGTCAGAGCAGCAGAGTGCTGATGCAGAAGAATGATGCAGCCACCAGAAGTAGTTTAGAACCAGAGTGTATTCAGCAGGCAAAAGCAAGTCCATTAAACATTCCAAGTCATGCACTTTACCAGTCCAAGTAATCCAAAGGATAGACCAAAAAGCAGAGTCAGTATACAGTCCAAGTCAACGTCCAAGTCAGGCAATGCAACAGAGTAACAAGCTACAATACTTCCACCTACTCCCACACAGGACATTACAGAGACCTCAGCTTTATTACACTGTGGTATACAGAGTAGCCAATCAGGTTGCATCTCATTAAGTATTTGTTGGCTAGGTATCTCTTGCTCAGGTGTATGTGATTAACAAAGAATACTGCTGGAGGGAATTCTTATTGCACTTACTATTTTCCTGACCCAACCTGCTTGGGGACTGCAGACCCCAACAATTGTAATTTGTGTCAAGATCAGGTAACGTGTGTCCTTGTGCTTTAGGTTTGACCTGTGTACCAACAGCCACCTAACCTTAGAAAATTACCAGCACAAACAAACAGCTTCCCCCAGTATCCATGGATCCAGTATCCACAGATACTGGATCTTCTCCCCAGCACACAGTTTGCTTATAGCAAGACAAACAGGCAAGCAAATAGCCTAGAAAGGAGATGAATAGCCCCATCTCTGATGCCATATGTGATGACCACATGTGAGGGATTCCATCTTGAAGGGATGGGTTCTATAAGCCGCCAACAGTTACCTACCAACTCTTAATGTTGCAAACCCCACAAATTGTTTGAGGACGAAAGGATAAAAAGCTATGTAGGCCACTTTGGATATTTTCTTCACCATGGGAAAGGCAAGCTCTAAATAACTTCTGACATGAAGGACAAGATGTTGTAGAGGACGCTTCCTCTTTTCCAGCGCCCTCCTATTTCACACTCCCACCACCCTACTCATGCTCTCACTAGCACTTTCTTTCTCTTTCCTGGCAGCTGGAGCTCCTGCAATGGTAGCAACAGTGTGGCACAGGCCTCCCTACTGGCACCACTTACACCAAAGGTGCTGCAAACATGCCTTATAGCACATACCTGGAGACAGCAGTACAAGACGGAGGCCATGGGATTGGGCTCAAAGAGCAAACAGGAAAATGGAAGTTAATGTTCACTCAGTATGGAATATTGCATGGACTCCCATGGAATACAATAATGATGATGATGATGACAATGACGACAACGACGACGATGATGATATTCTACTACTATTACTATTATTTCTAAGTAGACATGTCTAAGATTGGGCAGTTAGGCTAAAATCCTAATTTCTATTAAGGCAGGCCTAAGTCCCAGCATAAGGGCGCAATCCAGAGTAACTACAGGGAGTGCTTGCTCCAGTGTAAGAACAATTTACTCTGGATTGCAATAAGAATTTCCCATAGGTTTTCACTAGGTGGTGCCGTAACTACAGGTGCATGTAATATCTCTTACATGCTCCTGCAGTTACTCTGGATTGTAGGGTAAATCCTGTGCTGACTCCCCCAGGTGATGATATAAGGGATACCCCCATATCACAAAAGTGGCACAAAGACACTTGCACCACACCTAGGGGAGGGTTAGGCCACTGAACATACATGTGCTTGCCTCCCTTATATCATCATGGGAACAGAAAGATTGATAAACTGTGCTGTCCTTAGTTAGGATTGCACACTTAGGCTGCAATCCTAATCCCCAGTTAGGCTGGAACAAGTCCAGTGTCATCCTAGGGGTGTTGGTGGTATAAGGCATTTCTGTGTCACTCCTGGGGAAGGGGCAGTTAGGCCAGAGCACGGAAGAGTTGGTTAGACCTAAATTGGTTAGGATTGCACCATTAGTCTTGTTTCTGTTCATCATGCTGCTTCCTTTCTTGTTTTGCCAGACACTTTCTGGTTGTGGAATTTGTTCAAGCACATACATTAGCATGTCATTCATGCGATAATCACACCCTTCATTTAGTAATAAAGCTAAATAAAATGAACTGTGTGCTGGGGACATGGAGAACAGTGGAGTTAGGGTTTGCCCTTATCTATAGTTTCTAACATCCACAGGGAAAGGGACAGGAATATATCACCCATATAGGATACCTGTTTATCATATAGGAACACACCCAGGAACCGCATTCTGCTGGAAACCATACAATCAAATCTGCCCCTGTATCTTCTCAAGCACACCATTATAGCTTCCAGTAAAGTCAGCTACACTATCATAGGCTCATACATATCCATGCATGCAGGACTAACAGTTCAACCTTTACATAAAGGAATCAATGGATACAAATCTGACAATAGGACACTGTGTAGCAAACCTTAATGTGACTTTCTTCAGCAAAAACTCTTCAAAGGGAGATTAGATCTTGAAAGAGCTGAATTAGAATTTATAATGAGACTTAACACCATCACTAGAGGTGGTCTTAATTGAGACAAGATGTGTTTATCATATTACAGATTTAATTGACTTTGCAATGCTAGGAGGTTGTTATTATCACAAATTATAAACTGACATTATCCTTCTCTAGTCTACATTTAAGCTTGGTGCAAGGCCAGACAGGAAGCAAATCAACTTCTAGGTTACATGGTTACATGTAACTACGTACAAGAGGGTTACATGGAAATGTTACCACCATATGAGTCAGTATTTTTGCCACATCAGTAAACCCTCCACTTGTCCTCAATATGGTTCCAGATCTTTGACAGATCTCAGTTTAAAAGGGCATGTATAGAACAAAGTGGACAAACATACATAGTGGCCAAAGATCTCAGTATAATCCAACCCATTGTGCTATGCCTGTCAGCATGGGCTATGTTATGAAATTTTCCGAATAAAACAATAGATGGAAAGATATTATATCTGGTGTGAGAGAGAACTCTACTTTTTTGGTGAATGACTAGAGATAGGTGTCAACATCACCATAAGCTATAAGGATCTCCAAATATAATGGAAAACATACTTTATTTGCCATCCTATAAAGTTTTTGCCTTTCAGTGTCTAGAAATTGATACACTGAGAGTTCAATCCTATCCCCTAGTTAGATAGGGGGAGGATGTTCCCAGGGAAGATGGGCAGATAACTGGAAGCAATTATGCCAGATCCAAGCCTCTGTTCTCCAGAAGCCTCTGTTTCTTCCAGAGGCAGAAACTGCTTGTGTCTCCTCATATCGAGGACTTAAACCAGTGATTTTCAACCAGTGTGCCATGGCACACTGTTGTGCCGTGGATAGTCCTCAGGTGTGCCATGAGAATTTGGAGACTGACATTCGTTAAAAGGAAAATTGGGGGATTTGAACAGTCTGGTGAGCTGTTAATGGTCAAACAACTGATGGTGTGGCTTGACAATTTTAGTGCCTTAAGTGTGCCGTGGGATGAAAAAGGTTGAAAATCACTGACTTAGAGCTCAGCCCTAACCATGTTTACCCAAAAGTAAGCCCCATTGTGTTCAATGGGTCTTACTCCCAGGAAAGTGTTGTTAGGATTGTAGCCATAGCCATTAAAATAAGCCATTAAAAATGTAGCCATTAAAATAAGAGAAATGTTGTATACAGCTGTAGTTTGCATCCAGTTTACAAGGACCGCTGAACATAGTTACTGATCTTGAATCTATGTGCCCCACCTAAGTGCCTTGTAGTAAGTTGCTTTCTTGTACTGATCCTATGGCACGTATTTGTCATAGTTTGAAAAAACTTAACTATTCCCTTTCAGCCTTAATCCAATTCAAGCCTTTGTGGCCCTTAACAGATATCAAATTTGGATTCATGCACTGTGCTTTTTGTTTCATAATGGCACCAATTGGCTTTTATTAGATGCGCCTTTGCTGAATTCAGGTTGTGTAATTTGCTTTAATTCAGTTCACCTTCATTTAATTCATTTACCGCTTTCATTTTATTTGTGAAAATGAAAGTGAAATGGACACAAAGCAATTTAGCCACGGCCAGGCTTTTAAAGTGCCTTCTTTATTCCATCAGCAAGCGGGTAACATGGTCTGATCATGTAGTCAAGCATGCATTATATATGTAAATTTTGTAATATGAAATTAATGCAATTCAGAATGTCATGTCATTGATGCTTCCCTGATGTGATGATTCTATTCATAACATGTCAAATTGGTTGAATTTAGGTTATGTCTGTAATGTAAATGCCAGGAGGTTTCCCATGTGGAATGTTTTCACACTTCAACAAAACTTACCTCACAGATTCCTATAACCTGAGCTTTGAATATTTGATTCCTATATGATTTCCCACTCTTTTTGGCTATAACCTTCAATCAGCATGACAAAAAGAACATATTAATAGTAGGAAATCATTGTCGTCATTATTATCATCAACAGTGATACAACAATATCAAGTTGTCAACAATATCAAGTTGATAGTAGAATAGAAGAAAAAGAATTGGAAAAATAATATAAAACATTTACACGTAACACTGATATATTGTGGCAGAAGAAGACCAGAATAATTTATCCTATAATATATAATTGTCACCCTTGGTGTAATTTGCAGATGTCTTGGTGAACATCTGAACAGCACTGGGGCCACAGAAATTACTGTCCAACTACCAAAAGTAGTTAAATGGGGAACAGCTTACATCTTGTCATGATATGTATAACAGCAACATAGGATAAAAGTCAGGTAAAAGTCCCATGTCCTTGGGAAGGACTCAACATCTGGATTGATCAAACAAACCAGCATGTGTGACTGTGAAAATATCATCGTCATTGTTGTCATCATCGTTGTTGTCGTCATCGTCATCATCATATTCATTGATGGGATTCAATGAAATTAACAACCGGTTCTTTGCCCATCTGGCAGCCACTTTTAATGGCTATTTTTAAACTTTATATGTCCTATCTCTCATTAACAACCAGTTCTATAGAGTAGGTATGAACCTGCTGGAGCCCACCACTGATCCTCCCCCTTTTCCCATGCCAAAACAAATAAATGTCGAAGGCAATTTACAAATGGTGCAATTCTAAGCATGTATGCTCTGAAGTGAGACCCATTGTCTGATATGGGACTTACTTTCAGAAAAGTGTGTATAGCATTGCAGCCAAAGTTTCACAATAAGAAGCCAAGCCACAACACTATTACAGAGGAAGAGGGAAGGCTGAACAGGCCCATCACTCAAAAGTCAGATGTATTTTGAGCCCTTGATGAAAAATCATGAGGGAGGGGATCAGTGGTGGGATTCAAATAAATTAACAACAGGTTATATCTCCCAATAACCTAAATTAACAACAGGTTCTATGTCCAGAGAACAACAAGTTCTATGTCTCTTTAGTAAACAGGCGCTCATTAGCAATGGGTTCTATAGAACCTGTGAGAACCCCCTGAAGTCCACCACTGAAGGGGATGAATTGTTGCATTAGGTGATTCAAAAAACAGGACTGTGTTCCAGCAGATAATACGTGATATAAGGTCATACGTGAAAGTCACAGACTTCTGAGTTACACCACATCAAATTGCAAGTAAAGAAGGGTCTTTCAGTCATCTTCCCTATAACACATTAAGATCTCTGGTTGCATGGGGTAGCTGAGTTCCAGGTGTTCCAGGAGCTCAGGTGAGGTTCTCCCTCATCTGTCTCCTCTGACCACATGGTCCCTGATTATCTACTTTTAAACATCAAATATGTGCTGCATGTTTCTGCAGGCCTCAGAAAGTTTCCAGGTATGACCAGAACAACAAGGTTTTAGCTGTGTTTGGAGGCCTTGTGACCCAGAAGTGTCATGTCACTTGATGTTTTGTGCTTCACCTACACAATATAAAAGAACATCTCTGGTACATATGGATAGGATATGGAAAATTTTTCTTGAGGTACTCTGTGAGAATGACAAGGCCAGTTAGCTAAGCTCAAATGCTCCTGGAACAAAGAATTGACAAAGATGTGGATTCCATTACTGTGGTTGCAAGGACAAGTTTTGTGTCATAAGATAAGATCTGACAACATGTTGGGTTGGGGTTTTGCTTTGTTTTGGCATCATCTGCTACTGTTAAACTGAAAGAACTGCCTTTACTTATAAATTACCGTACTGTAATTCCTTAACCCGCACTTCTGATTGTTTATTCCTTTTTGTGGGGAAAAAACAAACAAACATATGATCTAATTACATATTTCCAAACATTCACAGCCCATGACAGCATTTCTGTTAAAAATACTAAACTTCTTATCATAAAACAAGAATCTAGTCGCCTGGCTAAAATATTAATTGGTGGTTTTGGGAAATCAGTTTGTTAGATTAGTTGCCAAAAAAATAGGCTTACTTACTAACACAAACATGTCTTCAGAAATAATTAAACTCATTTGAAAGTCAATTCTGGCTTGGATTCCCTTCAAGTTCTTGGTGACATTCCAGAACATTTATGATGATTTGATCCTAAGTGGTTCACTCTTACTGACTCCAGCAAAGGAGACAAGGTCTGTCACATCACTTTAGCAATTACAGGCTTTCAGCGTATTTAACCAGGCATACCAGCATAATGGAGCATTAAGTACCACACAATGTGTAATAATTGGAAGGGGATTTGGTGACTCCTAGTTTGGGTGCATCAAAGGGCCTGTACACAATGTGCCCCTCCATGTGCAGCAGGCTAACTTTGGGTCTGCACTCTAGAAATTTTTGGACTGCGCTTTATCTTCTCACAAGGACAATTCCTGATGATCACCTCAAGCTTCAAGATATATTTGTCCCATGTCCACTCAGCAGGAGAGAATATATAAGTAAATAATTACTTATTTATTTAACAAAGATACAAAGGCTTTCACAGCTGGAATCCTTATGGAATTGTACACAATTTTGGGAGTGCAGAATGCCATGATCTAGCTTTTTATTGAAAGAGCATAAGCCAATCCTGAAAATGGGGGGATAGCTACAACTACACTAAAACTAAAGGTTAGAAAAAGAGCATTTCAGTCCTAAAATTGGGCATTAAAATTGAAAAGGGCAGAGATAATCAATACCATCCAGGAAAAGAGAGCTGCCAGTTCTAGCACATTTTTATTCTCTACATAAAGGTGATGTTGTATAAAGAAGATTCATAGAGTACAAGCAGCTGATCACAATGGTTTTCCAATGTGCATACTGATTGCTATGCTTGAGGTTCTCCAAGGCACAGCTACCTATGCTGATTCCAAGCTGGTATAAAGGCAAACTTCAGGCTGGTGTAGGCAGAAAATAAAGATCACAACAAATGACAAGAGAATAAGAATGTAAGACATATAAGAATTAAACATATAAGAATGAACATATAAAAGCTTTGATAACTTGTTAGCTTGGAGTAGGTTGTGATAAAACAGAATTAATCATGGACAACAATCTCTAAGGTAGTAACTCTGGACTCTTTATAGGATTAAATGGCATAAGGTGAACTCCAAAGGTGCCCATAGTCCCGAACAAGGAGGATGGCCTATGTTGCAAAAGTGAAGTAAAGCACTTTGAACCACTCTGAAGGGATACAAAGGTACCAACATGGGCACTGGGGATCAGGTAGGTTGTGCTGGCTGAGCTCAGGTTTTTGGAGGGGACAGGGGAGGGTGGGGAGAAGGTGGGTGGGTGTGTTCTGGGGCAAGGGGCGAAGGACATTCCTGGAAGAAGGTTGGCAGGGAATGAGACACAGGGCTGGGACACAGCAATATGCTGGTCCCAATCTGCTTCCTTGGGGGGCACAGAGCAGGGGTGCAGAACCAAATAGACCCATAGGTACCGTGGCCTTACTTAGGTGGAGGGGAAAGTTTTCCCTTCCCCATAGTAGCATGGCAGCAGTCCCAAACATGCACTGGATACAAACTCATTGACCTGCCTGTTCCAGCATCAATTTTTGTTGCACTGACAGTCTGTTTGGTTAGCAGAGCACCTGGTGTCACATCTCAGCACATTTTTAGCATATAGGATATCTGTATTATTTGGAGCTCTTTGCAACCATTAGAAACCATGTGTAAGGAAGCCAAAGGAAGGAGCTGATGTCACTGTTAGGGAAAAGTGAGATGCTGTAGCACTTTTCTCCAGCTTTGTCTCAAGTCAAAATGAACAGAGGGAAGGATTGCTCCATTAAGAAGAGTAATGAATGAGTTGTAGGAGGGAGAAGGCACCAAAACTGAACAACTATTGCTGGCATGGTCAGAGTATCTACTCTGCCACCGGCTTTGGAGCTAAGATACACACCAGCGTGGGGCTTTCCCCTGGCAAGGGAACAAATGTCTCCTTATCTTGATGAGACTTTCTTGGCCTGCTGATTTCTCATGTGGGATGTTGCACAAGCTGTGCCATTATGGCTACATCAGCACAGGAGAATGTAGGCAGGACTGGATGGAACTGAAGCAAAAGAACTCTTTAAGTAACTCGCCACCTATTCTGGGCAACTGCAGAATGCAGAAGAGTACAAACAGTACATTGTGTTATTTACAGAAGATGTGTGTGTATAACTAACCAGTTATGTTATGTGGCTCCAATTGTTTATGTCTCCAATTGTGACAAAGGGGACAAATTAATCATGATTAATTAAGTGGCACTTTAAACTATAAGCCTAACTTTAGTTGTGACTACCATGTTCCATTGGCTTCAAATACATGAAGTCAACGTTTGATGGATAAAGTACTTGAATAGCAAGAGTTGAATAACACGCACACACACACACACACACACACACACACACACACACAGAGAGAGAGAGAGAGAGAGAGAGAGATGTAACAAAGTTGGTCAGCAGTTCTCAGTCTTATGATATCCATGCTTGCCATAGCAGCGTCTTGTAGGGCTTCTGGGTCTCATCAGGCCTGAGAACCACTTCCTTGGCCTTGCCATACTGGATACTTGATGCATACTGGAGCACAACAATACTTTGCAGCATAATAGGAAAGCTCTCAGCGAACTCTTGATAGAGTTCTATGGAACCTACCTATGGAAAAATTGTCTTCATTGTGTTATTTTGAGTTGCAGTTTCTGAGAACCTATTGGCAACTTTAAGAGAGGATTTGTTGCACTAAGTTTTCTCTGGATAAAACCGCCTCTGAACATAACAGCTCAGACATGCTCATTGTCTATTAAATAGGTTCAGAGTAGACACAGAGATGCATAAACCCAACTTAAAATGCTTCTTAATCTTACCAAAACTCCTTCTGCTTCCCTCCAGACTCCATCAAGTGTTTCCCCTGAGCATGACCTTCTACATTTGACTCAAATTGTGCTTTAGGCAAACTTCCATGCCTATGCAAAACTTCCAGGGCTATGCTAGTCATGTGCAAACACCCCTGATGAATTCTGCTCCTTGTATCAACATCCTTTTAACCTCTCTTAAAATTGAAAGATCTTTATTCCCTCTATGGGACCCTGTTAATTCATCTCAAACTCAGCTTACATCAAAACGACAGTGGCAAATCTCAGTGTGACTACTTTTATATCAAATGTATAGAGACAAATTCATCTTTAGGAACTTGGGATGTAGGGATGCACATCCTGAGAATTTCAATAATTTTAGCAAAAATTTTGGGGCTACCATTCCTCCCCAAACCCCTTCGATAGTTTTCTTGGAAGAGGCAACTTTCAAATCCTTGTCAAATAATGCTTTAAGCAAAATGTGGAGATAAATCAGTGTTTCATACAATGACCCTGAGAAATGTTTCTACTGAAACAATTGTTGCTACCAATTGTAAGCCAACGTGAAAAATTCAAGGAGAATATATTAATTCTTCTTTGGGGCAAAATATCTGAAGTATTTTGAGGAAAGCAAACAGAAGGCTTTACAAAACTAGTAATCCATTCCTAGGAGAGTTCGGCACATATAGCCTGCCCCAGAATCAACTGAAACCGTCATCCAGTTCCTTAGACATGTTTTGATTGCTATCTGCCTTTTAGTTGGAGCTGCTCTGGAACCAGTTGCTGCCTACCCTAAGGAAATATTAGGAGAGTTGATCTGGTAGTTCACTGAGGGAAGAACAACATGTAGTTGGTTTGTTTTTGAATGATTGGTCCTTAGGGATGCAGGAATTGATACAAAAGTGGTAAGGTAATGCCAAATCCTCTGCATCAGAGGGTTCAGTAGGGGAATCAGGAGTAGATGAAGCCAGGAGGAAAGAAAGTAGATGAAGAAAAGTGAAGCAAGATTGGAGTCTCCCATAAAGGAAAAATGCTGGATCACATATCCAAGATCTCTCCTCCATTATAAGAATCGTTATTGAAAGGGAGAAGAGAGATAAGACCTCCTATAGATGTAAATCATGACCCCATTCCAAATCCCCTTGATTTGTGTATTATTTGTGTATGTGGCCATTGGGAATACAATGCATTAAAGGCCTCAATAATAACTTCAAAAATAATAAAGCTGAATGTTGCAAACATTGGCAGTGTGTGACAGAGCATGTGTTGGACCATCCATACCAGAACAGAAGGTGCTAGAGAAGCCTGATGCTCAGGCAGTTACTGATCACATCTACATCTCTCCTGGGAGATGCAGCTACAGGCTACACTCTGGGCAGATTTTTTAGTTACTGTTTGTTTCACAACAATAAAGTGTTTCTGCCAAGTAAACATGTCATCTATCTAGTGATGAACAAGATTGCAAAAGACACAATCATTCATTAGGAGCTAAAATTGACATTTGCAGTGAAATTGGCACTTTCCATGTAACAAACACCTCACGTAAAATATGTTCCACGTAACAAACAAAAATTTCTCTAGGATTCTGCTTCATGTAAAAAAACTGTGCTTCACGTAACAAACACACTCGTTGGCAGTTGGGGCAGATGCACTGGTCGGCAGCCCTTTTAAAAAACTTCAGGGCTGCCAAGCGTCCCTGCCCATAGTGAAAGCAACACTTTGGTGCTGTTCCACCTGTGGCCGGGCATCTGCTGGGCAGAGGGAGAGAAGAGCAGTGGAGAAGAGGGAAGCAGCTCAGGGCTGGCCAGAAGGGAGCAGGGGAGAGAGAGGCTCAGGATAAAGAGAAGGAGAAAGTTGAGAGCTTTGAAAGTGTCTTTGATTGCAGCCTCCTAACCATGTCTACCCAGAAGAAAGCCCCATTGTGTTAAACGGGGCTTACTCCTAGGAAAGTGTCTTTAGGATTGCAGCCTAAGTAGACTTCATAGGATCATGCACATTGAATATATGTTTTGAATTCAATTCCAGTATTTTGTCATCATTTTTACAAACAGTTAATATTTTTATATGAATATTTTTTGGGTTCTGAAACCATCATCTGAGTTTCCATGATTTCCTATGGGAAAACTCACTTCACATAAAGAGCATTTCACATAACAAGCATGATTCCGGAACGAATTAAACTTGTTGTGTGAGGCACCACTGTATTTTTATTCTATCAAAAGTTACAACCAATAAACCAGAAAATGAAAACACAAAAGCCTATGGAACAAAAGTGGATTTTCTTAACTCAAACTTTCCCATGTTTCTGTTGGCTATGAGAGCCAATGAGATGTAATTCTGATACTATATGGAGCTAATAAGGTGTTAATATAAATCAGTTCTCAGTGCATGTATCATATACAGTATATCATGATACAGTTACCCATGCTAACTGGGCATACAGGCACTTCTAAGTGGTGCTCCTCTTCTATTTAGGAGGGAAAGGCTAACCCTTCCTCTTTGCCCCAGCATAGTTTCCCTAATCAATAAGGGACACAATTTTTATTTTTGTTGCTTAATTAAATTTGATTTTGTTGTTATGGGGGGTGAGATGGGGAAAGCAACAAAGGCTACAATCCTAAAGACACTTTCCTGGGAGTAAGAGCCATTAAACACAATGGGGCTTGCTTTTGAGTAGATGTGGTTAGGATTGCAGCCATAATCTTCTTTAACTCTAGATAGCAAATATGTTCTCTGCCACTAGTAGAGCAAATGGTGGTGAACCACTGAGGAGGAGGAGGAGGAGGAAGGTTTTTCCCCCAATTTTCTTTTAAAAAATACCCAAGATGATGTCACTTCTGGTTGTGACATCACTTCTGGGGCAACATTTTGAGCTTTGCACCAGGCTATATGATCATTAGCTATTCCACTGGATCTGAGAACGTGTGTGATCAGGCACCTTGATGAAAAACAGGCACTGGCCCTCAAACCTACTATATTTGTTAAAGTAGTAAAGTAGTAATTTCCCAAAAGCACATCTACAAATCCAGACATACCTTACAATCCAGAGTAACTACGGGTGCACATAAGAGACATTACGTGTACCCGTAGTTACTGCAACACCTAGTGAAAACTTATGGGAAATTCATATTGCAATCCAGAGCAAATTGTTCTTACACCGAAGCAAGAACTCCCCGTAGTTACTCTGGGGTAGTAACTACCCCGTAGTTACCTAAGAGCATTTTCCTGGGAGTAAGCCCCATTTAACTCAACGGAACTTACTTTTGTGTAGAAAGGAATAGGATTGTACTGATAGTCTCAATTGTGATAACCAGAAACTAGCTCTTTTTATCATGCTCAAGGTGTCTTGGAAGGTTCCACACAATAAACTTGCCACAATGTACCAACCAGTCAAAGCGTTCCTGATGCTATCCATGACAACATTCACCAGATAATGTTTTACTACACAATCAATATTCTGATCATATAATCCAGTTAACAAAGTGTTGGAATACATCCCCGTTGCCTATAGTAACAAATAGTTTTACTATTGCTCAACTACCACAAAGCAATGCAGTCGGCTGCTGTAGGAACTGAGAAATGCACGAAGCAGGTTTCCAAAAAGCATTAGAAATCAGAGCAAAATATGACAAAGATGGGTAAAATGTAGTAACCTTGATGTGTTATTATTCAAGGCACAGGATGTCTAAGTCAGAATTTCCTGGCTAGTCATTGCTTGAAGTGTAAAGATTTGTAAAGATTTCAACCTTCTCATTCCCACAGCAAAATATATTTTCTCCCAATATGAACTTCAGCTGGCAAGTTTGTTCCAACTGTTGTAGACAGCCAGTGGTGATCAAAGTTGTGACTTTTGCATGTTCAGAATGTAGTCCCTTTTTGGATAGCATCTGGGCATTCTATCCATGCACCATGTGGTCTTCATTCATTGGGATGTTGGGAAAATATGGGCTAGATGAGGCAACTATTAGGTGGATCTGCAATTGGCTCAACAGCCACACTCAAAGGGTTTTAGTAAGTGGTTCTGTGTCAACCTGGAGGTCGGTTTCAAGTGGGGTGCCTAAGGGCTCTGTCTTGGGCCCGGTTCTCTTTAATATCTTCATCAATGACTTGGAGGAAGGGATACGGGGGAGCCTGATCAAATTTGCAGATGACACCAAGCTAGGAGGAGTAGCAAATATAACAAGAGGACAGGAGAAACCTGTCCAGGAGGATCTGGATAAACTGGAATACTGGACTGTAACAAACAGAATGAATTTCAACAGGAGGAAGTGCAAGGTTCTTAAAAACCAAAAACACAGGTATAAAATGGGGGATACTTGGCTTGGCAGCACATGTGAGCAGGATCTTGGAGTCGCTGTGGATCAGAAGCTGAACATGAGTCTGCAGTGTGATGTGTCTGCAAAAAAGGCTGCATTAAGAGGACTGTAGCTTCAAAGTCGCGAGATGTTACAGTTCCTCTTTATTCTTCACTGGTTAGACATTACCTTGAGTACTGTGTTCAGTTCTGGGCGCTCACTTTAAGAAAGATGCAGCCAAACTGGAGCAAGTCCAGAGGAGAGTGACAAGAATGATCAGACAATGAGAGTGAAAAGAATGATCAGTGGGATGGAAGGGAAGCACTTTGTGGAAAGGTTGGTGGAACTTGGGATGTTCAGCCTGGAGAAGAGGAGGCTGAGGGGAGACATGATTGCCCTCTTCAGATACCTGAAGGGCTGTCATCTGGATGAAGGGACTCTGCTGCTTCTGAAAGCTGAACCAGAACCAATGGGTACAAACTGCAAGAAAGGAGATTCTGCTTGGGTATCAGAAAAAAATTCCTGACAGTGAGGATGGTTTGGCAGTGGAACAGATTGCCAAGGGAGGTTGTGGACAATCCCTCACTGGGGATCTTCAAGCAGAGGTTCAATGTGCACCTGTTGGAGATGCTCTAGGAGAATTTCCTGCTACAGGCAGGAGGTTGGACTAGATGACTTACTAGTCCCTTCCAACTCTAGGATTCTACGATTCTATGATGCTCTGAGCAATTGTGTTGTCTGCCTGGCAACCTAGAAGGCCACGTATTAGGATGTCCAGATAGTCATGACTGCCCAGAGTGTTCCCATCCCCAGATTGAGGAGAGAATTCATGCGGCACCTGTGTTGAACTGAAAGTTCCGCTCACCAGGTAGACATGAATGTGGAATCCTTCCCCTGATGCAGTCTGTGTTCATACACCTGTCTCCATATACCTCTTTACCAGTATGATACAGCCCAGAAGGCATAAGTATGTATAAAGTCACGCAGTTTGCTGTTTGTGAAAGACCAGAATAGGTCAAAGGCTGATCAAGCAAATGTCTATCCTGCTGAAGCTGCTAAAAGTTCATCATAAGCTTGACCATATTGCAAGCATCAGCAGAGTTACTCTGGTTGGGCAAGTTGGACAAGAAACAAAACTTATTGCTTCTGTTAAAAATAAGAATCTAGATGAGAGATTTCGGGAATCAAAAGTTCCAGCCCTCGTCTACTTGAATACGTGTGCTTTAAATTATGTATTCCATGTATAACCAATCATATGATGCCAGACATGAATATTAATGCATCTGCTTTCTGAGGTATAAAACTTTATCCCTACAATCCAGAGTAATTATGAGAGCACATATGAGACATTATGTACACCCATAGTTACTGCACCACCTAGTGAAAACCTATGGGAAATTCATATTGCAATCCAGACCAAATTGTTCTTACACCGGAGCAAGGACTCCCCATAGTTACTCTGGATTGCGCCCTATGTCAGTTTCTGTTAGATCAGTGTTTCTCAAAGTGGAGGTCGGGACCCCTTTGGCGGTCGTCTAGAGCTTTCCTGGGGGTCGCCTAAAGACCCCTGGTGCAGGGGGCCAGGTCAGGCTTGCCAGACCTCCGGCTGTAGCTGCACACGCACTGGGGCTGACTGACAGCCTCAGGGCCCAATCCTATGCATGCCTACTCTGAAATAAATCCCATTATAGTCAGGGGGGCCTTTACTCCCATGTAAATGTGGGTAGGATTGCAGCCTCAGGACCCAATCCTATGCATGCCTACTCTGAAATAAATCCCATTATAGTCAGGGGACCTTTACTCCCATGTAAATGTGGATAGGATTGCAGCCTCAGGACCCAATCCTATGCACGCCTACTCTGAAATAAATCCCATTGTGTTCAATGTGTGCATAGAACACACAATTCATTTGTAACAATGAAAATACATCCTGCATATCGGATATTTACATGACGATTCATAACAGTAACAAAATTACACTTATAAAGTAGCAACGAAAATAATTTTATGGTTGGGGGTCCCCACAACATGAGGAACTTATAAAGGGGTCATGGCGTTAGGAAGATTGAGAACCACTGTGTTAGATTGTCTTTCCTGATTTGGACTTGTATGTCTAGGGGGAGACCCAACTGCGCAGTTGATATAAATCCTACCTGCTTCTAACTGCTCCCTAGCCTGAGCCATATTTTGCTGTACACTGCAACACCCCCTGACCAAAACTTGAGTAGCTGTGTGTTAAAGCCTAACGAAACATTAAGTTTACACTAAAGCATTGCTCCATAGGCCTATTTCCATCTTTGAGTAAGGGAGATTCAGCCAGTCATGCTGCCAAGATCCAAGTTCAAATCCCTCCTCAACTTCAAACTTCCCATACAGTGACAGGATTTGTTGTAGTACAAAAGGAGGAAAGAAACTATCCCTGAATGCTTTACATGGCATAAAAATGTAATTAAAAAATTATTACTAATAAATAGTAATTATATGTAAAAATTTAAGATCCATTCACATTACACATTGGTGACAGTTGTGTGTGCATGTGTATCTATATATAATTCTGTCCCTTCTCAATGTACTTTCCTCCTTTTCTAACATTTATTTTGTAAAGCTACCTGGAAGAAAAACCTGAATTTTTAAACATTTGAAGACTCTGCCTATTGAATAAAATTCTGAAAACTCCCACTAAAACTTTAAGAGTCACAATGTGTCTTTTTTGCAAATGTAGAGAAGACTGAGGTTAACCTTTTTTTCTGTTAGCACTCCAAAATACAAAAAGAGAGAGGAAAAAAGGACATTCTTTTTAAATGCCAAGAGAAAGTTATGAGGAGAGTCAAGCTAATGTGGATAAAAACCTACCACATTTCCTCTTATAGATTATATTTTAAAAAGCCGGCAATAATATTGGGACAGGGAGAGTTTAAAACTCATTTTAGAAAGAGTTTTAGAAAGTAAAAAATCTGCAGGCACACAAAAGTTTTGTGTGCTTTTATGTTTTTCAAATTTCACATATATACTCAGTCTATACTCAGATACAACAGGAATGATCCATCCAAAATTTAAAAAGTTTAAAATCTCATTTATTTTGGCAGGAGAACTTTATCTACATGTTTAAGGCTGCAATCCTAAAGGAATTTTCATGGGACTAAAAGCCATTAGAAACAATGGGGCTTACTTTTGAGTAGACGTGTTTAGGATTGTGTTCCTATCTTTCTCATTCAGAACATATCAATTCAGTAGACCATTGGAATCAATAATCAGATAAGAATAGAATTGCAGCTACAGAACCAAATCTAGTTTGGCCAAATCCATGAAGGATATTCCCAATTCCTCCATTTTGGATCAATGTAGATCCAGTGAAAAGAGCTAAAGCATATTCAGAAAACTTGCATTTAATTTTAAAATGTTATTCAAAGATATGGGGCACAATCAGTGATGGGCTTCAAAAAATTTAAGAACCGGTTCTCTGCCCATCTGGCATCCACTTTTAAATGGCTATTTTTAAACTTTATATGTCCTATCTCTTGTTAAGAACCGGTTCTATAGAGTAGGTGCGAACCTGCTAGAGCCCACCACTGGGCACAATCCAGAGTAAGTGCAGTGTGGAGAGCTGTAGTTATGCTGCCCCAACTATTCTATATCCAGAGCAGAGAGTTGTTTCATCCAGAGAAGCAGGGAGCCTGGACTGCCCGTAGCTACTCCAGAGCAGCGACCAGCACATGGATGCTTCTCCAGGCATGCTCAGTGGACACCCAGTGACCCTCAGTAGCACCTGGTGACCCTCCCTCACATTACCCTGAACCACAAACAACTGCACTACCCACATCCTCCTGCTCACATGGGCAACCAGCTGTCAAGGAAGGGGGGAGTGGATCCTCAGCAGGATGGACAGGACAAGGCTGTCAAAGGTGGAAATGGAAAGAAGCTGCCAGGGGCAGGGGACCCCCCACTCACTCCCCCTTAGCAGGTGGCCCAGGAAATCCCAGATACCAGTAGAGACAAGTGCAAAGATAGATATATGTTTATTGTCAATAAAAACAGTATAAACAGACAGTCATGAGTGTCCTGTACTCTTTGGCAACACAACCACAGTCAGGAGATAACTTCAGAATTAAGGGGACAGCACAGCAGACCCAGGGTCCACACTCAAAAGGGCCGGGAGTTGAACAAAGACCCAATCCAGGGGGCATTAGGCCCAGGAAAGAGCCCGCCCTTTGTTGGCTCAAAAAGGGAGAGGGGCAATGGTCCCCCAAGCAGTTGGCAAAGGAGGGGGCAGGTAGAGGAGTGGGCTCATGGTGGATGCTTGTGCAACTTGTCTGGGGCAGGATGATCCCCATGGCCCCTGATGGCCACACAGGTCTAGCAGGAGCACAGGATGCCCCCTGGACTCTGGTCCTGCAAATGGTTCCTCCTTCCCGGTGGAAAGGCAGCCTGCAATGAGAGAGAAAGAGAGGGAGGGAGGGAGAGAGAGAGCATGTGCACAGGGGGCCATTGGGATCATCCTGCAAATGCAGTAGCTGGACATGGGTGCCTTCTGCCTGGGAGCCTTCTTACTGGCAACTTCTTTCAGCAACCTGAAAATAGGTTTAACAGAGTATCAGAGGCAATGATAGCACTCTACTCCTTTAAAGTAGACTCATGCGGCATAGGGCTTACTCAAGAGTAGGTGTGCAAAGGCATGGCTGAGCTGGGAAGCCCAGATGGGGAATGGAATGCACCTGCCCAGAGATAGCAGTGGCAGGGTGTGGGTGGAATACACAACACCTGCTCAGAGGCTGCCCTTGCTGGCTGGGTCTGGCAGGCAATTAGGCCCCACTGTTGGTGGGGGGGGGAGGCATCCACAGCTACTCCCCATGTGGATGGGTGCAGAAGAGTTGTGCCCCCCCACTTACCTGGCTGGAGCAAATGAGGGACTTTACCTCCAAGGAGAGAGTGGAGGAAAACACACATGTGAAGACTGAATGCCCTTCTTGTTTCCTGGTGGGTCTTTATGTTGGGTCTTTGTGTGTGCACCCTGTTCCCCACCCCACCCCATTGCCCCCCTTACCTGTGAGACCTGTTGGGAGGAAAGGCAAACCTGCTTAGTGAACTCAAAGCATTTTCCAGCAAATGTGCAAGCCCCTTCCCTGGTGGGGTGTTTGTGAGTGTAAAAGGTGTTTCCCCCCATGCAGCTCCCCTTACCTGGCTGGAGTACCTGGGGAGAGAGAGATACCAAAAAGTTGCAAAGTCCACATTCTTATCATTATTCCAGTATCGCATATCATCATATGCCCCTCATGTGTGATGTGGAATGTGCCTTTGTGTCTGTGCCTGGTGAGGGGTGTTTGTGCATGGGGAAGGTGCTCCACGAGAGCAAAGTGCTCAGTGAGAGAGCAGAGTGGCGTAGCCCCTTGCCATGCACCCTGTTCTCTCAAGAGGTAGGATGTGTCCAGGGACTGGACTGTTTATGGGAGGGCAGTAGCAAGGTGATTGGCTGGTCACTGGGGTGCCTTAGCTAGTCTGTATCCAGTCAGGCCAGGTGGAGAGCTGAAAAATTTTTCAGTCCCCAGCCCTTATTCTGGCTTAAAATGGACCCCATGGGTCTCCTCGCTCCTATACCACCTCCTGAGGTGGTATAAGTGGGAAGGCTTGGGAGAGGGTCTGTGAACCCTCTGAACCTGCCCTGGATACACAATAGCTACATCAGTGAGGACCACGCCGCCATCACGCCCCTGTTACGCCCCTCCTAATTGCTAAGGGTGTTGTAGTAGCATTAATGGCGCCATTTTTGCGTTCTTGCATCGATGCAGAGGCTGTACTGCGCTGATGCAACTGCCTCTTGCTTTGATGCAATGGTGCTTGTGTTAACGGAAGGGCTACTCATGATCAGGATGATTTTATATTTGGGGCATCCAGATGGATCTGATATCAAATGGTCGTGGTTGTCTGCAGTGCTCCACATTCTCTCCTTTTAAGGTTGTAGATCTTAATAATGTCCCAATACTATATATTCCCATGGGATAATTTCTCTTTCAAGATCAGGACAAAAAAAGGCTTGTGCAGATGTTCAATAGGAGTTTGCAACTAATCTTGTAAATCTCTCAAGAACACCATCTGGTCCTGGCATTTTACTGTTCATTGGCTGAGTGATGACCTTTCTTTCTTAGATATTTGAGGGTCCAGGCTGACAGTGTGGTTCCCTTGTACTGAATGTTGAGATAGTTTCTCAGAAAGACACAAAGCAGAAGTGAAAGGCCATATAGGCCTTGTTCCTTTTAATGCCAGCTTTAACTCAATAAGGATGCAATCCTAAAGCATTCTTGGGCCAGCACAGGTTCTTTGACACTCAGGGGTGTCACAAATGTGCAATATGGCATATTTGCACTACTCAGAGAGGAGGGCCGGCAGCATCCCTGCACTGCCATGGGTTCCAAAGCAGAATCTGAGGAAACATGGGAAAGGAAGAGTTGGGAGGGAGATGTTTTAGGGTGGGAGGGAGAGTGGCATTGTGGGCAAGCAGAGCCAGGACCTGACACTTCTGCCAGATTTGCAGACTGGTGCAGACTGGGCAGCCTGCACCAGTCCTGGGATGCATGGATTTGTGCCACCAATTTCAGTGGTTGATCTAAGAAGACCCATTGGGGCTGCTGTGGTGTTACCTAGCTAAGGGGAAAAGTTTTCCTTTGCCTCAAGACTGGCACAGCAGCAGCCCCAAACATGTGCTGGATGTTAGAATTGCTCAATACTTGCACTATCCTGCGCATGCTAACTCAAAAGTAGGGAGGCTTGGTGAGGTTTGCTTTTGTTTAGTGAGGCTTGCTTCCAGAAAAGTGTCCAACCCAGTTATACACAGATTTTTAATACACTGATTTGATTCAACACGAATGGGCCACTTCAGATCAGATTATTATTCTCAGATGGTGCCCCTTGGCTGAAATGCTCAGAAACCACTGTTCTTGAGGGTGTGTCTCAGGCTGACCATGGGTTTGTTATCCATTGGTAGTTAAATCCATGGGTCCTAAATCATCAGGCCCACTGTATATATCGTTCTACAAAGGAGTTAGAAAATATTCACCAAATTTCCCTTCTCTGATGGACTTCACTATATGAAAATCACTAAATGAATGGGACCACACATGCCTGCAATATCTGCTGATGTTTGCTTGATAAAATCTATCATGCTCTTGAGTTTGTCCTTTGCAATTTTGGAAGAACACTGGATAGTTGAAATACTGATGTGCTTTCTGCCAGCCGCGTAGGGACTGAACACACTCATTTATGTCTACTTGCTTTTAAATTCAGAGGCACTGTTTAGAAGAACTAAAATCAATTCTCTTAGCGATTTGCTCATTTGGTCAAGCTAAGTAACACAATGCAATCAGCAGAGCTGTAAGGCTTTACGGTACATTATGAAATAAATGTCGCGGGCATTGATTTATATACATTGCCCATCTGTTGTATGGATGGTGTAAATCAGTATTTATTTGCAGATGTGTTGTAAAATCTTGCAGTTCTTACAGAACTGGTGTTGAATTGTATCCGATGCATGCCATGAAACCAGGATTGCGTCACAGAGGGAACGACTCCATGTGCATCTGGTTTCATTCTCTGTGCAATGCTGTTACCTGAACACATATTTTTGGCACAAAGTGACATCCTTTGTCAGCAGAATGTAAAACAGATGACATTGAGACAAATGAACTTTAGAAAACAACATGCTGTTGCGGGCTGTATTAGCAAATAGCAAGATGCATGTCTGCCAATGAAGAAAACCAAATGCATTAAAAGTGACATGACGGAGTTTTCCCCGATGAGAAAATTCCATTATATTAGATGAGATTTGTCATAACCAGCTTCATACTTTAATAATGTGGATGTTTATTTCAAAAGGATGGAAAACATTCACTTCTTCAGTGGTTTTCAGCTGCATTACTAGCATAAATGATGCTGGACTTAGACCTAAAGATCCAGGTTTAAATCCCTGCTCAATCACAAAGCTTCCTGCCCAATCACTCTCTCAGCTTCACCTACCTCACATGATTGTTGTGAGTACAAAATAGAGGGGAGGAACTCTGTATGCTTCCCTATGCTCCTTGAAGAAAAGGTGATATAAACATGTGAAACATAAAGATAAATGTTGTGCTTTTCATTATGCTAAAAATATGAACATGGTTGATAATGGTAATAAATAAAATCAAACATTATACTTGTCTATATCTCCCGGGCTATATCTCCCGTTCCCCTGCACATGCCAGGGTGACCATATAGAATGGAGGACAGAGTGCCTGTACCTTTAACCATTGCATAGAAGAGGGAATTTAGGCAGGTTTAGCTCAACATACAAGAGCTTAAAAAGCAGCACCTGCCTAAATTCCCTCTTCTATGCAATGGTTAAAGGTACAGGCACTCTGTCCTCCATTCTATATGGTGCTGCTTTTTAAGCTCTTGTTTGAGCTAAACCTGCCTAAATTCCCTCTTCTAAACAATAGTTAAAGGCACAGGCACTCTGCCCTTCATTCTGTACGGTCACCCTGAGTAATACTGGCAACAGTAACAATAATAATATTATTGGGAAGGGTATTTTTAGATGTTCTGTCCATGGGGAGATATGTGTGAAACAATATGAAGTTAAATTTTCAAAGGCCAAGTGAACCATGTGTTTCAAATTTTCCCAGTGGCATCAAATGGAAATATCTCGATTGACAGCAAGGGTGTCCTCCTTCAATATAAACTCTGGTTCTGATTTTGTTTGAGAGGGAAAAAAACTATCCACTATCCTTCCTTCTGTACCCTTCCAAATGATCATCATCAGCTGCTAGTGTGTTGGGGGGGGGGGGGGAGGAAAAGAAGGAAAAGAAAGTGAGAATTGTGACTTGTGTCAGTGTACACTGTACCCATTGCAACCCTTTTGTCTTCCACACATTGTATGCAGAATTCATTAACAAAGTGGCTAGAAGGAAGAAAATTGCAAGGGATATTATATAAGTGCTTCGTAGACAGCAGTGTGGTACTTACAGTACATGGGAAACCTGGAATTAAAACTGATGATGTGTAAAATTGAATTCATCACCAATTACTCATCCACAAAGCAAAATGTAAGATGTTTGACTGACACGATAAAATTTGATAAGCTAGAAGTCAAATGGAAGTTCCATTCCAGTATATTGTCAGATATGAATATACGGTAAATTCTATAGTATTAGAGATACTATGGAAGTAAATCAATTCAATTATGAGGCAGAAAGTGAAAGAAAACAATTAGAGTTAGGTAGAGGTCATTGCCCAGGGACCCTGTCTCCACATTAATATCAAATTTGGATATGAGTTTGTTTCTATGCATTAGCAACTACTGTATGTGAAAAGTTGGTTATTGAATCCACAAAGAGTAATTTGTTTAGGGTGCATTCCTGACTTAGGCCAGAGAGAATGGACCAGCTAAATTGGCCTAAGTAGGCCATAGCCTCAGGTGACACTTGAGCCAAATCTACAGAGTTAGGAGGCTTCTAGGCTGGCCTATTTGCTGCAACAATAGGGCATCATGCTCACTGGGCTGGTGTAGTTGTGCCATGTCCTGAGGTGGGCTGGTGTTGTTTGTCCATATCCTGAGGTTGACAGGCAAGTATGGTAATTAGACTAGCCTAAAACTGAAGAGAACTTTTTCTTTTGCTTCCTTTTTAACTCTGGCTTATCATGGGCCCTTATGGGTCTACTCAGATTTATGCCCTAACTCTGAGAAGATGGGAGGGGGTATGTCTGCCCTGGAGAAAGGCTCTGGATACAGCCTAACTGCACTGTTCCAAGCCATGCCCCATATACCCTCAACACACCCCCTGCTGAACAATTAGGCTAACCCTGCTAGGCCGGCCCAGATCCATCTGCCTTGGGCCAGCCTAAGTAGCCTTACACCAGCCCAAGCCTATTTTGAAATTAGGCCAGCCCAGTGAAAATAACCAGTGTGCCATGGATAGTCCTCAGGTGTGCCAAAGGAATTTGGAGATTGACATTAATAGGAAAATAGGGGGATTTGAACAGTCTGGTGTGTCTTGTCAATGGTAAAAACAACTTGACAATTTGCCTTGACAATTTCAGTGCCTTGTTAAGTATGCCATGAGATGAAAAAGGTTGAAAATCACAGCTATAGAGATTTGCACTTCAGGATTGTGGCCTAAGGTTCATATTTATGTAGAAAAAGAAATGCAGATAAAGGAAAAAGTCATTTGTGCCCAGCTAGCAATATTCCTAGTAACTTCTGAATATCTCTCAAGTAGGAAGTGCAGAGACATACAGTCACTGTTCTCGTGGGTAGTTATTATCCTTCACAGTTCACTGAAAATATAAGTATTCAACAATTAAGTATGTTTGCAACTGAATGTGACTGTATTGTCAAACCACGCAACAAAGCTTTCATCTTCAGCGCTGTTGTTCCCAGGAGCTGAGGAAGGACATTCGCTAGTGCAGGAAGAGCAAGTGCTATGAAATCAGAAAGTCCTAGTTTAAATCACTGCTAAATCTAGATAGGGCCAGGAAAAGACCTTGCCTGATAGTCTGGAGACCCTCCATGCAGATTGGATTCTGGAGAAGGTGGAGGGAGACGCGGAGTGCATGGAATGAGGTGGCAAGCTGACCCTATGGCAAGGAATCAAACATCCCTTGGATGAATGCTCCATTGGTGCTTCTGCATTGCCCCACAGGGAGTTGGGTTGAATTGGGCTGCTAGCAACTTTGGACCGAAACCTATACTCATCTAGTGATCCATTGGGTCCCTTCCAACCCTATGATTCTATGATCTAGTACTGGGTGCAGTAAACAATATGTAAAGCATATTTATGGTACCCAGAGAATAGGGAATGCTGGCATTTATTTGGCCCATGCCAGTCAAGTGCGGGAACCAGTGCCAGGAGGAGGAGGATTCACTACTACCTGAGATTAGACCACTGAATTGTGTTGTGGCTCCTAGAAGAAGCAGAATGAGGATCGGGCAGGGGAGGAAATAGGGCGGGAGGGGTTTGGTCCGACAGAGTCCTGTTCTGCTATGTCCTAAACTCTGTGTTGGCCTGGAAAGCCCAACATGGAAGCAATTTTGTCTCTGTCAGTTTTTGGGTCTTTACTGGCACAGACACAAGTAAACCCAGTGCTGGGGCCTGGGCTTCCTCTGGGGATGGGGACAAAAGTTGCCTGAGCTCTGGATCAAAAGAAGGGAACTGGAAATTTCTTGGGATGTCAACTGGCCTCATAGTGAGCTTAATATGGAGTCTGGGCAGGCTAAGAGCATGATCCTAACCATGTCTACTCAAAAGCAATCCCCATTGCATAGAATGGGTCTTAATTCCAGGAAAGTGTCTTTAGGATTGCAGCATATGGCTGCAATCTTAAAAACACTTTCCTGGGAGTAAAACCTATTGAACACAAAGGTGCTAACTTTTGAGTAGACGTGGTTAGGATTGTGGTCCATGTTTACTGGACTTGGATTCAGGAAGCCCAATAGGCCACAGCTGCAATCCTAAACACACTTTCCTGGAAGTAAGTCCCATTGAACACAATGAGCCTTACCAATGAATAGATATGAATAGACTTGTGCTCAAAAGCTGCACCTCCTGATAAAATTTTCTTTTGGAAGCTCTGGAGGAATTGAGTGATGAGTTGCTTCTCCTTGAGTCACCCTCCTCATAATTTCAGAATTAACTCTCTGTGCTCCTCATTAAAACAGCAAATAAAAGAGGTCACTGTCATGGCCCTTTGACAGACTCATGATTAAGGATCCTAATAACTTAATACATTTTTCTGTGTGGTTTCTAATAGGGAAACACTTGGGGAAAGTACACTAAACAAATTTTGAATTGCTTCCTTTTAAGAATTGTGTTTTTCCCCCTCACTTTCTTCTATTGGGACAAGACTCTTTATTCTTGAGTTTTGCCTCCCTTCTGTCATCTTCTCCTTTGTTTATTACTGGATTGCGCCTTTCATTATCTGGTGACATTTCTCTTGATCCCACTCTTCCCTGCCAGCTTCTCATTCTCAATCCAAACCCTTTTCAAGTCCCTGTCGCTTGTCTGCATCCCGTTCTTACAGGTGTGCTTTTGAACTGTCTTTCCATGTCTATTAAATAACCAGCTATTCATAAACTTTTTTCCCCACAAAGATTGGGTTTTCTACTTTTGCTACAGTTTCACTCTCTTCTCAGCTTTTTTCATAGTTTTTTTTTTCTCACACATTTCTGGCCTACTTTCCAGAGCCTCCTCTAATCACTTTGGTCATCCTTTAAGTTTTGGGTGAAGATGTGGTGGAAATGGGGACATGTTATAGAGTGGCTCCAGTCATGACTGGGTCAGTCTCACAAAACTGGTCCTGACTGGGTTAGCACTGCCTTGGTTGGTCTCAGTAAGAGTTGCTTTTGCTTTACTTCATGGCAGATGGTTTATGGGGCTCTGCAAGGCTCCATCACATCTCCAATCCTTTCTAATATGTCTAGGAAACCCACTGGTAACAGTCATCTGAAGATCTGGAGTGTAAATCCCTCAGCTTTTATGTGAGGCTGGTAATTGCCTGTCTAGCCTTAGCTGAGGTGAAACTAATAGAACAGCTCTCTGATACCAAGTGAGCACGAGCAGATTGGTTAACAGAAGTCACTCGTTCCTAAGGTAATTTTACCTCAGAATCTGAGTTATCTCTGTGCGAGTCAGAGTTACCTCAGAGAAGCTAGCGAGTTGAGATCTCTTGTTCCTGAGGTAATTTTACCTCAGAATCTGAGTTATCTCTGTGCGAGTCAGAGTTACCTCAGAGAAGCTAGCGAGTTGAGATCTCTTGTTCCTGAGGTAATTTTACCTCAGAATCTTAGTTATCTCTGTGCGAGTCAGAGTTACCTCAGAGAAGCTAGCGAGTTGAGATCTCTTGTTCCTGGGGTAATTTTACCTCAGAATCTGAATTATCTCTGTGCGAGTCAGAGTTACCTCAGAGAAAATAGCAAGCTGAGATCTTGCTGTAGCAGTACATGTTTTTTACATGCTTTGATGGGTGATTTGTGGAAATTGGCATTTGGACTGGACTCATGACATGTCTTATGATTCCAAACTGCTGTGTAAAATACATATATAAATAGAGTTTCTTCGTGACAGAATCTCGAGTGCCTCCTCATTTTTCTACTTCACACACACACACTGTCACAGCCATTAGAAGCTCTAACAGACTTCTTCAACATAGTTCCGTTGTGGCACACTCTGACAATAAATCCCACAACTATACCAACAACAATGCTATCAGATATCAGGTAGCAGGACTCAGTGAATATCTGAATATGGACTCATAATTTAATTTAGAGCCCATCCTAAGCTCATTCTGCTGGTGGGTGTTGCAAATATGCTGTAAAACAGTGCCAGAGCTAGCTCAATGCCACTGGTGCTGCACTGCATTAGTCCAGTGGCACACCAGTACTCCACAGTTCGGCACTTGCCTGGACCGCTGGGCATTCAAAAAGTGAGCAGGCGCATGGGGGGTGTTGAGGAGGAGGGTGTTCCTCCTTTACTTAGCAGGGGAAGAGTAACTAGCCCTACACACCACAGCAAGTGGCTTCTGCTTGTGTTCTTTTTTGTATTTTAGATTGTGAGCCCTTTTGGGAGAGGGACCCATTAGCTATTAATTCGCTATTATTTTTTTCATTTTCTTTGTAAACCACTTTGTGAACTTTTTAGTTGAAAAGTGGTACATAAATACTGTAGATAGATTTTCAAAAAAATAGACATACAATTGTTTTCTGGGGTACATTCACTGGTTTTATAATGCAGGCCTAAAAATATCAGGCTTAGAGAGATTCAAAAGGAAAGCATTTTTTTCTGGTCATGACAGATGTTCAGTCTGTCAGAGAGTTAATTGTAACTCTTCATCCTGTTTAGAAAATAAAAGAATTATAAAGTTAACATCAAGAGCCAGAAAAAAAAGTTGAGAGGACAAACTATCTTCACACTTTATGCTAAGTGTGTTCCCAGATTGAGATGGTGAGAAATTCTACTTTGGTAACGCATCAGTCTCTGTTCTTACAGTTTATGTAGCTATATTTCAGTGTATGACCACCACGCATATATACCAACATAAAGAGAGCCAGGATGGTGTAATGGTTAGGCAGTTGTACTGAGACCTGTAAGAAATGGTCTTCAGATCCCTCCCTGGACATGTAGCTTTCTTGGTGACTTTAGGCCAGTCATTTGTTTTTACCCTCACCTACCTCTCAAGGTTGTTGTAAGGACAGCAGGAGGGAAGAATTAAAACTGTATAAGTGACCTTGGGCATTTGTTTTGGCAGGGAAAAGACAAGGCACAAACTGAATGAATGAATGAATGAATGAATGAATGAATGAATGAATGAATGAATGGGATGGTGGTTCTATGAACCTCTAATATTGCTGCATTCTCAAAAAAAATTTATCTTGACTCTTGGACAATAATGAGAAAGTGTTGAGCAAAGAGAAAGTGTATAAAGGGTAAGCCTTAATCTTGCACACATGTGTGCATGTAGTGAGTGCATTGTCATGTTCTCTATAGACATGGTGAAACATCCTCTGGTGGCACAAGTGGTTAAGGACACAATCCAGAGCAAATTCAGCCTGCTCTGACCTAACTGCACTCTCCTAACTATTCTGTATCCAGAGCAGAAAGTTATGCTGATTCCAGAGAGTCAGGAAGCCTGGGCTGCCCTAACTGCTCCAGAGCATGCTAAATAATTGACACAAGGGAAAGACTTGCTCCTGAGGAGACACCCCTCAGATCACACTGAACAAAGAACAGCTGTGGTGCCTACAGTGGTGACATGACTCTGCACATCACCTGGTGCGGAAGTCTGTGCGTCATCCCTGGGATGCGCCCCCCCCCCCCCTGGACTGCACAGTCACCAAAGTTGGCAGCTGCGCAGTTGTTTCTGAAGCCAACTAGCTTCAGAAAGAGTACTGCGCAGGCACCATCTCTGACACCTGCGCAGTACTTTTCTGAAGCCTTTTGGCTTCGGGGGAGACTGTGCAGGCGTCAGAGTTGGTGCCTGTGCAGTACTCTTTCTGAAGCCATTCGGCTGCCACTCCGCCTCCTGAGTGAGGCCGAATGGCTGTGCAGAGGCGCGGACTTTCTCTGCTCTAAGGAAGTCTCCTCTGAAGCTGTTCGGCATGCTCAGTGTGTTTCTGCGCAGTGCATCTCAGATGGCTGTTCAGGCCAGCTCCTCAGACAAGTGGCAGCTTCTGGCTGCTGCTCCACCTTGGAGCAGGCCTGAATGGAGGTGCTGACACCCGGGGCCTGCCAAAGGACAGTCAAAGTCCTCCGGCACATCACCCCATACGGAGCGCATCACCCAATGCAGCCCACACCAGCCGCACCAGTCTGGTGACGCCACTGGGTGCCTGCCTTATAAGGAGTCCCTGATGAGATGCCAGTACATTCTACAGTGAAAACAAGGGGCTTCTTGGAGTGGCCTGCTATATCCTGAGGTTTGTGGGCAGCCGTAGTTTGTTCCATATCCTGAGGTTGAGAGGCAGGGGTTGCAGCTAGGCTGGCCAAGAACTCAGATTTTTGGTCAACACTGCCATTCTTACTCGGGCCTTATCATGGACCCCTATGGGTCTACTCATTACTATACCTGCTCCTAAGGTGGTATAACTCTGAGGGCTGGAAGAGGGCATTTCTGCCTTGGAAACAGGCTTTGGATACAGAGTAACTGCTCTGCCCTAGGCAATGCTAAACATGCCCTCAACTTGCCTCTCCTGAGCTGCTTAGGCTGCCCCAGTTAGGGCAGAGCAGGTCCACCTCTCTTAGGGCACCCTATCTTGCCTTGCTCTGCCCTAAGCCTCCTTCAGAGTAACTGGGCTGGAGCATCTTGCAGTTGTTCCAACCTAGTGTTAGATAGGGCAACCTAAGGGCTCTTATGTGGACAGATTAGTTGCTCTGGATTGTGCTGTAAGACACTGTGCCTGTTTGAGACCCCTGTCCTCACAAGATGAGGATTTCCTGCTACAGGCAGGGAGTTGGACTAGATGATCCACTGGGTCCCTTCCAGCTCTATGATTCTATGATTCTAAAGGTTGTGCTTTCATGGACATGTTCCCCATATATAGTCCTTTAAAGGTAAACTGCAGTCATTCACATACATAAAGTAAATAGGTGCACATCTATGGGTCTATATCAGTTTCTTGCCCATGATTCAGCATCTCAGGTAAGGGAAGGTTCCCCTTTTAACCCATATTGCAGTCCATTATCCAGTACTACAGGGCTCAGTGGAAAACATTGAGAATTAAGGTACCTCCTCTCAGTCCAATCACACCTTTCATTGATCTGATTAGCAATAAGAGGTTTGATGGAGCCCTCATGATTGTACCCCACATTTCAGATGCCCAGTATATTAATAATATATTTGATATGACCTTTGATGCCCAATCTGCATCCTTGCTCAGGCTATTCTATAAACCCTACCTTTGTTATTCGGCTAAGACTTTAGTCTGAACCAGACTGACTCAAAAGTTATATTCCACTGAAATTAAAGGTACTTTATTTCTGAATAATTGCATTCAAACCCTGTGAGCAGCAGAGCTTTTTCCTTCCCAGAAGTCTCTGATACCTATTAAAAGAAGCAGTAATATGATTTTCATAATGTCAATTACAACATGTACAGCTTCTGTGCTGCCACCTTTCTCAAAGGCATTAACCAGATACACTGATCTGACTAGCTCCAGACTGAAGTATATTTGCTAGAAAGCATTTTAGATGCTGACCTCTCGGGAGCTGTTTACCCATTATAGCAAAATGAGGTGTATATATTAATGCTAAATTCTATTTTATTGAGTAATCATGCTCAATTGTTTATGTGCTTGTGCTGCACTTCCCAAGAGTGCTTGTACAATCCAAGGCAAAAGTACAAACCTCTTCTGACTTCAAAAGCGATTGCACCGCTATATTTTTAAAGATGCTTGGATAGGGCCTGTTTTAATATTTGCACACATTTACTCAGCTCAAGGTGTGACTATGCTAATAGCTAGCAGCATTCCAGAAGCACTAAAAACACTTCCAATACATAGTGCAAGCTTCAATCCATTGCTATGATAGGCTGTAAGCCAATGTGGATGTTGTCAGGTTTTTCTTTTTTGGTCAACAGCCAATGCCATCAAAGATTCCAGGTAGATGAGCAGTCTATCCATATTGTAGGTATCTACAGTATATAAAATGTGTTGGCTCTTACTACTTCCCAGAGCTACAAGAAATGTTCAAATGTCACTATACTATAACTGTGGACAATGTGCACAGTTATATCTTCATTGTGAGTGGGCCGGAAAGCTCTGTGGTGTTATACTTCATAGATCTATCTACTGCTGTACCATATTATTTAATTACAGTGTAATCTTGCTTATCTAGAAATGCCTGTTATTAGACATTATTATTAGAGTAATAATAATGCAAATTATTAGACATCGGAATGGCTGTTCCACATACAAGGTTACAGCAGTTCATAACCACAACAAGAGCATGGAATAAATTGGGCATTCCATGGGTGCATTGCTTTATTAGGACAAATACTTTTACATTAATGTCCATGATAGGCTTTCTCCCTTTCAAAGAACCCAATAAATCTTGCCTATGGTGCCATAAAGAAGGGGATGTTAAGCTTTTGCACCCCACTAATTTCCAAAATGCTGAGAACCTTAGAGGGGAAGCATACAGGAACAATTTTTATAAGCTAAATTACTGTTTAAAAGCCTACATACTACTACATCTTTTCTGTTGTAGACTTAAACCTAACCAGTGTGCAAGACTTAAACCTAACCAGACTTAAACCTAACCAGTGTGGCATTATGCAAGAATAATAGAACCATGGTAATATAAAGTTGGAAAGGACTGACAAGGTCATCTAGTTCAACCAGCTGAAGATAGATCCACTCTGTTTGGAAACCGTCACACATGTCAAGCTAGTCTAAGGCTGAACACAATGGGGCTAACTTTTGAGTAGACATGGTTAGGATTGTGTTCTTAATGTAATAAAAAATATGGAGTTGTGCTAGGAGTCAGTATTCCCTTACCTTTATAAAATTACTTGAAGTAAACATATATAATTACTAAGCTGTGGATAAACTGTCCTCATGACAGCCAAGCCCACCATGTCAGAGAACTAAATTGAAGGGTCTATGCCTATGTGAGCCTAGATCCCTTGGGTGGAGCCAATCCTAAGTGCTGGTCTCTTTCCAGTAAACTGAAGTCTGAACATATAACAAGATTTAGAAGAAAATACTAAAAGCAAACAAATTCTGCCATATTTTGATCATATTCAAAACATAAACATTCTATTACTACTTCTATATACTTTCCTATTTTAGAAGGATCATTTGAATGAGGCATTCAGTGCCACCTGCACTTGAAATTACTGAGCCTTATTTTGGATAAGTAAATAACACAGATATAAAGAAGTTATTTGGAGGCTTGTCAACCAAAAAAGACAAAAATTGATTGAGCTAAAAGGGTATGGAAAAGGGAAGGAAGAGTATAAAGAAACAAAGCTGACAGGAACTATACATATTAAAAAGATGTAAGGTGACAGCTCATTTTAACTGGCTTCATTTTACCCATCCTCAAACAACTTTATTATTACTTAAATAGTGATGGATTAGATTACACTACCCACTCTGCAAAAAAAGAAAAGAAAAAAAAGATTATGTTATAAATGCGGCAAAGAAAATGATAAATAAATAAGAATGCCCCCTATATCTACAGCTTTATAAATCAATACATTCACATTTTGTGGATATAATAACTCTCCCATACCTACATTCCATTCTTTGTTTAAGGAACTCTGCGTTCAGGGTAACTATATAGAATGGAGGACAGAATACCTCTACCTTTAACCATTGCATAGAAGAGGGAATTCAAGCAGATGGAGCACATCATAGAAGGGTTTAATAAGCAACACATGCCTCAATTCCCACTTCTATGCAATGGTTAAAGGTAGAGGCACTCTGTCCTCTATATGGTCACCTTGTCTATGTCTGAACATCCCATATGATAAGGGGTATGATTGTACATGTCCCTCCTGGTGATCCATTCCATTTCCATAATTTCATGGGAGAGGGCAATTAAAGCACACATGCATTTTAAATATAGAAAGTATTTCAATTGGGTTATGGACAGTTTGGATTAACTGGGAGGGTGAACTGATTTGCATTCTCACAACCTTTTATCACATGAGAGAACGAATAGGTTGAACATAAGAAGAGCCTCCAGGCCAAAGGCCCATCTAGTCAAGCTTCCTGTATCACACAGCAGCCCATCAGATGCTTCAGGGAGCACATATGACACCTGCATCCAACTGTTCCCCCCATGCATCTGGCATTTTGAGGTTGTCCACCTCCATATCCAGATATGACATGTGCTGTTGGGGAGTTGGGTCTTTCTTTTCCAAACCTCCTACTAAATTTAATAGACACATCCTGATGGAAAAATCAAGTCTGACTTGTAGGTAAAGGGGTGGGACAAAGTCACTACGTGGGTTCAACTCATCTAATCAGGTGAGTCTAGAACAGCAGTTCCAAACTGATGCGTTATGATCCACTAGCCTGGTAAGACTTGGCCTATGCTCCTTCAGATGGAGGAGCAGATTTTGCCAGGATAGTAAACTGATATATCACAATTTGTAGAAAGATTCCAATAAGTTGAAGTCACTAGCAGCTGTGTAGGTCATGTGTTACCAGCATGTGCTAACCCAATGGGATCTGTGCCTCACATGTGGAAACAAATGCTGCAGGAGAATGCTGTGGAAGTCAGGATTTGATTGGCTGATCGACATGTATATTCACCATGTGCAGAAGTCCCAATTGTGGGTTGTTGGAAGGAGTACCATGTGAGATTTTGTTGGATTGAACTGTGATTGTGAACAGAAATGTGGACTGGCCTTGGGGCACTGATTTCTTGGTCTCGGATTTGGACTCCCTGCTACTCTGATTTGTGCATGACCTCTGGACTATTTGGACTGACTCTGGCATTATTTTATCCCTTTGCTATATTGGAATACAAAGTTGTTGTGTTTCAGCTCTCTGTGTTGGTCTCAGTCTTTCAGCACCAAGCTGTGGATCAGGCTGTTGCTCACATTCAGCCTACAGTGGTTGACCGGGCGCACTCTTTTGTCTGGAGAAGGCGCCGTCCTGAACCAGGCTCAACAAATCTCCCAGTTTCCACACTTCCTCTCAAAGCTTCAGACACAGTAAAAAGAGAATTTTAGTTATCAATTATATGTTCTTCACAGACAACAGATTATTAAGAGTTTATTTTAACTTTATAGTGTGGAGAATGACACACCATGCTAACCCTTAAGAGCCACTGCATATGTGCAGTAAATAACTAATGATGTTCAAGTAATTTTGCAAAGTTATTGAAGAGATTAGAAGGGCAGGCACTGTAACACAAAATATGTCCAGATATGTGATGGGAAACTGCAAGATAATTACTGAACTATAATTACTTATGACACACTACCCTTGAAGATTTCAAATTAAAATGACCTCAAGAAAAAAGCCAAACATTCACTCAAACTTCTATCAAGTTATACTACCATGCTGCACAATCACTGATGACTGGCAGGGTTCGCTCCACCTTCTGTATTTTGGATACACAATCTTGGATTTAAAAAATGGTGGTTAGGGGAGATAAAAATATAAAAGTTAACTCTTGACAAGAACAAAGCTAATATCCGACACTGAAGTCATTAGAATTTGTTGGGGGACACTCAATAATGCTACCTAATTAATTACGATGACAGCAAACTGTGTGACACATTTAGTATGGCTGACTGGTTACACATTCTCATCCCTCTTGTTGATTAAGATTCACATGTTTTAAACAGAAAAATAGGATGTTAGACATTCCATCTGGTGCATTGCGCGAGCGCACACACACGCGCACACACGAAGAGAAAGAGAGAGAGAGAGAGAGAGAGAGAAACACTGATACCTTCACATCACCAGAATGAAATGACAGAGGGCATGTTTTGCCAATATGGGTTACAACACTTCACATCATTTTCAGATCTAGGATGGTTTTAATCAAGCTGGAGGCATCAAAATGAAAACCTGACTACATTATAGAGAATCCCGGCTTTTGGTGCTAGCCGATAAAATGCTTTGTTTCCTGAAAACCTTGTCTTCTGTTGCACATAAATGCAAGACGCACATGCAAAATATTGAGACAGACTCCATGTCTTGGAGCGGCACATCTTGTTTACAGCGCAGAGCCTGGCGCATAATGCCATCATACAGGCTATTATGCAGGGCTTCGACTCTAATTATGTGCATTTTCCAAGAGGAATTTGGTTGAAAGCCTCATGCTTAAAAAATGCATGATTCAATTTCATGCCTGGGAAGACTTATGAAAAATAGTGTACTTTTAATATACCTCGAGTATATTTGACGAGCAGAAGAAAGGGCAGTATATCATCCATGCATTTCAAGTTTACCTGAGCCAAGCCTTTTTCTTTTCATGCTGTATACTATTTGTTGCTTTGGTTGAATTTTAAGAAGAGACACCCTGTGGCATTGGGTATAAATAAGCATGAATGTAAAATTCACAGTTGTGCAACAATTTAAATGTCCTTGGTTCACAACCAAAAATCATACTTGCTTCATATAGACACATATTCCTTTCCCTGTATACTTGGATGTTGACAGGAAAACATATACAGATAAATTCTACAAGACTGATGGTTCTCTAACTTACTGGGGACTTATTGGGCACCCTTCTTCCATACCACCCTGCTATGGCAGCACTAATCAATAGTACTTCCCCAAAATTGCATGAGAATTGTTGCACCATAATGCAGGGGATGAAGTTGGTGCAATTGCAACTACGAGTGGAGAAAGTTACATTAGAATGGGATGTTAGTGTACTCCAAAATCATTATGTACCTTCTTCTCCATTTCTGGGGGCTTTCTCTTTGGAAAAAAACATTTCCCCTTTGTTAAGCTTCCATTGTTCCATTGGGTCTTCCTTGAGGATCTGCACCAGCTACCTTGAAGATGCAAGTCTGAGTAGACCCACGTAGGTGGATTGAGGCCAGAAAAGGTCATATGAGATAGCAGTGGAGCTTTGCTGCAAGGCAGACAGATATGATGGTGCTGGCTTCTTCTGTATGTGTGTGACATGCAGAAAAGTGAAGGATAAAACAGAATTGTAGTTAATCTTGAGTGTCATGTTTGGTTAATCTTGAATGTCGTGTTTAATGGCAATAAACAAATCATTCTTAGGCAGAAATGTGACTCTTAGTGCTTCCAGTATATTGTGGAACAAATTGTTAACAAGTAAACAAGTCTATAATGATTATCCCATTATGTTCAGAGGACTTTGAGACCTTTCATGTTTTGGGTCTTTTTGAGTAGGAACAATTTGGTTTTGTAGGGGACTATATCACTTCAGGGTGTAGATAGAAGGAGGGGTATATGCCACTGTAATCAGTGGTGGGCTCCAGCAGGTTCGCACCTGCTCTATAGAACTGGTTGTTAATAAGAGACAGGACATATAAAGTTTAAAAATAGCCATTTAAAAGTGGCTGCCAGATGGGCAGAGAACCGGTTGTTAATTTTTTTCTAGCCCATCACTGACTGTAATAGTTCTTGCAAATAAAAAATAAATACTTTAGGAAGAAAAAAAACTTCTTAAAAATCATCTCACTGTTGATAAGTTTTCCACTTGTGGGGTATGTGTGTTTTATATAGCCAAATAATCAACAATGTGCTCTCCCACCTGCAGTCTTCTTTAGATGTTACATGCTCAGAAAAAACTATATTTCCAAGTGTCTCTGTTGCCTGCGGTGGTAGAAGAGAGTAGCAGATACAGGTGGAGAAATTTTGCTACTTGCTGCTGCTGCACCTAACACCTCAATAACTGCTGCAGCATCAACCAGATCAATGGATGAGTTGGCAGGAAGAGGCAGGAGTTTTCACTAGATACATTATAATCTAAACCACAGAAGAACACAAGGAATAAGCACAGCAAGGTCAATAACCAGGATGGTGTATGTAGCAGTTTGGGAGTTAAACTTGGAAGATCCAAGGGAGTTAAACTTGGTCACTCCTGGATGGAGTTCAAAACCCTGGTCAGCAGTGAAGCTTCTTAGTTGACCTTGGGCTAGCCATTCATTCTCAGCCACATCTATCTCATTGGGTTGTGGCGATAATAGGAGAGGATGGATCATGTACACCACCCAGACCTCCTTGGAGGAATGGGGTATGAAAAGGTGAAAAATGAATAAATGAATGAATAAATAAATAAAATTCTCATTCTGAACCAGGGAATTTCACCCTTTGAACACAAGGGGGCTTATTTTTGAGTAAACATGGTTAGGATTATGCTCTGTCATATGTCACAGTCACCAGGAATTTGACTGGAATTGACTCTATTGTAATTCAGTTCCTACCCAAGGTACTAGGAATAACAAAAGTATTGTCTCAATTTTTATAACTGGGCAGTTGTTAACTTCTGGAGGCCTATTGAGTTTAAATGTTCCTGGAAGCTTGATGGCCATTGAAGATGATCCAACTTCTCCAGGCATCATACAATGGCTCAACTAGCAGTGTGTAGATCTGAAATGAGCTATATCAGGAATTTCCTATTCAAACTGGAGTCTGCCAGGGAGATGTCACCTCTCCCTTGCTCTTCAATATCGTGATTGATATTGCATTTGAGGGCAGATGCAGGGTGCAATACAACATAAACAACTTCCTGACCAACCTGATGTTTGCAGAAGACAGTGCAATTTTCACCAACATGGACACAGAGGCCTTCAACAGCCTTTACTACATTGCACACATTGCCCAATCCTATGGCCTAAGAATCAATGCAGACAAGACCAAAGTTATCACCACGGATGGTTCACAGGCCACTGTTTACCTGGATGGAGTCCAAATTCAGCAGCTCCAAAAATTCAAATATCTGGGATCACTGATACCGGAGAAGAAAGTAGCATCTACCACTGAAATCAAAAGAAGTATTGGCCTGGCAACAGCAGCATTCACATCACTAAAAAGGTGCCTTTGGAAGAAGGTAAAGATCTCCACCAACACCAAAATTTGCCTGTTTCGAACATTAATCCTGCAAATTTCCTGTATGGGTCAGATACATGGTCTCTGCTCAAATCAGATATGAACAAGCTTGAGGCCTTCCAAAGGATGCCTGAGACAGATCCTGAGTGTCTCCCTTACCATAGCGAGACAATATGGGAAAAGTGCAACCATCAACTCTCAGTTGAAGAACTAATCCAAAAATGCAGACTGAGATAGTTTGGCCGTATCTGCAGAATGAACTCTAATCAGTTGCCACATAAGCTCCTCTGGCAAGAGCAACCTGAACATCAGAGAGCAGCACCAAAAAAGATGTGGCTCAAACTGGTTGAGCACCTAAAGAATCAGCAACTGACCACTGAGGAGGCTAAAAACATCACCATCAATTGCCAAGAGTGAAAGCACCTCATGAATGATGCACAAACTCCAGCAGCACCTACAGCAGCATATTGGTTGAGAGAACAAATATTGAAAGTGACCTTCAGGCATGAACCTCCTTTCCTCCCCTTATACTACTTCCTGTTATAGTCCAACTTGCATCATTATCATTATTACCATAGATTATAGATAGATTTGAAAAGTCTCACAAGGTCATCTAGTCGAACCCCCTGCCTGAAACAGGAAAACATTTTGTACATTTTGTACAGGAAAAACATTTTCTAGCTTGCATTATTTTCCATCATTGTGATGATTAGATATATTTTTCAATGCACTGCCTGTATTATACTCTCTCTCTCTCTCTCTCTGGGTGTGGGTGTCTGTGTGTTTTTCTTTCCCTCTCCACTTAGTAGTTCTTGATGTAAATTACTGAATGCATATTGGTCTCCTCCTCTGCTTTCTGGTGAAAGAGACTCTTATTAGCCTAACCATTATTGTTAACATTTATTAGTTAAACCAAAGAGTAACACCTGAATCTGAAAAGCTTTCAAAACTATTAATGCCAGAAACCTCTCCAAAGACATGTTGATCACTTCAGTTTTTTCATGAACAGGGAAATATATGTCAACACAAAGAAGGTAATAACCTTTTAAAAATGTTGTGTCTGATTTGTTATTCTGAGCTAATGTCAAGTCCTTTGTAATACTTGAAGATGAGAGTGCCCTAAACAAGGTTTTTTACACCCACTAATTAAATGTAGTCAGTTGCTGCCATCAGATCTCTCTTAAAAAGAAAAAAAGGATTACAAAGATAATGTGTGCACATTATTTACCTTTTTACATACAAATGTCTGGTTTTGCTTTGCCATCTGCTAATATGGAAAGATTTTGGAAATACACTCGCCACACACACAGAAAGACAATAAAACCAACATTTAGAAGAATTGTTGGTATTAAAAGTAGAGTTAGAATCCAATTTAAATAACAAATACATAAATGAACCTCCATAAATGCCAAGATGTCAAGCTTTATTGGTTTAATCAGTAGCCAATTTTAATTCACAGTAATTTGGATTGCTAGGCTGTCTTAAGGTCACCCTTGTCTATTTGTTGAAACTGATTTTGTGTTCTGCTCTGGGTCTTTATTCTCTTGCTGCCCTTAGTGCTTGGGTCCAACTTCCAGAAGACCTGTGTGAAGCTCATTCACATCCTTCTTCAGATCCCTCCTTAAAAACCATCTTTTACATATAAAGATCTAAGCCTTTGCAGTGGAAGTACTAAGGGGGTTTTCAGGGAACATTACCTTGGGCACCATGCCATGAGCGTTTATGCCAAAAATAAAAAAGGCTTGTCATATGGGGGTGTTAAATCAAACTTGGCATTCATGAGTCTTAAAAGACTATGGTATCATACTCAACACTGCATGCGAAGCACGAATGCCTAAGTAGACTGATATGGAGGATAGTCTGTTACCCAAGTAGCAAATCCCCCCTCTCCATGCCACTGAAATAGTCCAATGGAACAGCAGAGCCAATACGATTGATTCCAGCTGCGTCACAGTGTTGGGCTAAGGACAGGAGCTCACCCTGTCTTGTGGGGACCCAGGTCTCGAACCCTGGCCTTCTGGTTTACAGGCACAATGTCTTAACCACTTGCGCCACCCACAGCCCATTATGTTAAATAATGTATGGAATATATTGGGTGTTTATTGTGCTCCCAGGTGCAAGATGTTTTCACTCAGATGGATTGAGAGGAAGGAGAGAAACACAGAGCACAATCCTAACCATGTTTACTCAAAAGTAAGCCCCATTGTCTTAGTCCCAAGAAAGTGTCTTTAGGACTGCAGCCGTAGAAGCTTTGTTATCCACAATGTAACAAGTACTGTGGGAAGGATAAATTTCTTTTGGCATCATGGCACCATTTCCTTTGGCACCATGCCTCCAGCACAATCCTAAGCATGCCTACTCAGAGGTGATTATACCTACTCAGAGATGATTATACCTACTCAGGGCTTATACTAGGAAAAGTATGCATAGGGTGTTGGGAGAAGGATGGGATTGAAAGTGAGTATCCAGATTAATTGATTGATTGATTGATTGGGGTTATGGCATGAAAAACATTGAGGACCACTGCTATATGGGATTTCCATCTGAGTAGATATGAATAGGTTTGAATCTCAAAACCTGTTCTTTGAGTCTGCTGCAGGTGAGCACTGTTTGAAGTCCAAATGGGGGGAATGAAAAGAGAACATGAGTTAGGAAACCATTTATTGCCAAGAAAAGTAGAAGCCCAAAGCATTTCAAGGAGAAGGCTCTTTTTTCAGGGCAACAGCTATTGAAATGGCAAAAATAACATTATCAACCGACACGAATGAATTAATTGAGCTGTCGGTGTCAAAGGCATTTAACCCCAAATGTGTCAGGCTGCAGCATTTCTTTACAATGAAACAGTGTCTCAGCACCCATTGAAGGGGAACATAAAGCTTTTCCATTCTTGCATGGGTTTGGGAACCAGGTATCTTCTGCCTTGAATGGAAATTCAGCATGTCATTTTTGTCCTTCCTGCTCTTTCAACTGTTCCACTAACTTGTAAGCCAAGTCAAAGTGAGGAGAAGATGTCGGAAATGAACAATTCCTTGAAACCTTCTCCTTTCTGAAAGTAGAAAGACAAAAAGAACGTCCATCAGAAAAACTTCAGGCAATTACAGGAAGGCCTGATGACTTGAAAGAGGTTGTGCCCTAGTTTCCTGCCATATCTGTCTCCAGCAGAAGAGAAAAGTCAGGAAGCAAACTCCTTCAGCCCCCTTTACTCTGCATCCAGGAAGTCTACTTAAGAACAGTTTAGGATTTTTATATATATAATGGATAGGCTGTCAAGAAGAGAACACAGCGGTGCAAGGGAAGTACCCATCTGTTCATGTCTAAGATCAATCGCCTTATGAACAAGTGTAAGCTCTGGCATGTGACCTGCAGTGAATAGCTTTACAAATGCCCCTGTTCACATCAGTCCTCCGTATTCCCTTGTCCACCTTGGCTGGCTGGTATGATAGCTGCTTTCCAGGAATTAGTGACCTTGTGAAGTTGTACTGTACAACTTACAATCATTAGTCTTCATACCTTCTGTGGGATGCAAAGCTGACGTTCCCACCTTATTTTTCAGTTGTCTACAATGGAGCCTGATTCCAAGTTTGTCTCCTTTAAGCTGCACAAGTCCTGCCAGAGCAACATCTTTGTTTTGCCTTTTATTATTAATATTTTGGTATTTTTGCAGTCAGGTAGATGTTGTTGACTTATTCATTTTATCCAGGCATTAGACTTTCACAAGGGAAAGCAATGAGGCGTGTGCGTAAAGGTGAACAACCTCAAATGCCAGATTAAGGCATCATATATGCTCTCTGAGGCATCTGGTTGGCCCCCCTGTGATACAGGAAGCTGGAATCGATGGGCCTTTGACCTGATCCATTGAAGGCTTTTCTTCTTATGTCTAGTTTTTTTCCTATTTTGATATTATAAACAGCTGAAAATACATGGCACTTTGCAGCTGGGCAGGACAGGCTTTTTGTAGTGGGGATTCATGGTGCTTTGCCTTGAACAAGTGGAAATATGGAAAGCTAGAAAGGGGGTAGGGCTTGAGAAGGATCCAAGTTGTCTTCTACATTGATGCCAGAGCTAGAATGTTTGAATTCTGAGATATGCAAAATAGCAGCATAAGTGCACTGTGTAATGGCAACTTTGGCTGATCACTGCTTAGGTTTGAAGTCTAAACTGACGACAATTCTGCCTATTGCATCACTTCCAAATTAATGATATCACATCCAGTGGATCCAATAAATTGTCATTCTAAAAAGTGGTGCTAAAAATTTTTTTGTGCTTTTGGTCAACTTCTAAGTTTTATGGGAGGATTATTTGGTAAAGAAGAAAGAGGACGGGCTATCTCAACTTTGTCCTCAAAGTGTCTACTCCACATTTAACTGCCATAGCTCTTTTCCTCTTCTGCTTCAGTGCTGGCAATTCTTACTGCATCACATCACAAAAATTGTTTTCTTAAAGCTGTCGCAGTCAGATTCTTTGCTTTACTCTTTCTGCTTTCTTTTGTGGCTGTGCTTCTATTGAAGCTGAATGGAAATGAAGCAGCTGGACATTGAAGAATACCTCCTTGTCCACTGTAATTAATGTTATTATAAGAGATTTAAAGTATCCTACATCTGTGTGCCACTTGATGTGTTGTCACTTCTACCATGTCACCTTGTTTGGTGGCTCTGTTACAATATCATGTTCCGAAAATGTAAAGATGAGCCAAAAAGATAACCTGTTAACACAAATGCTATTTAATTGCAAAGTGGAAAGCATTGAAATTCAGCAGTGTAAATGAGATCAGCCCTGAGCAAGTGGAAGGAAATGTCTCTATATCATACTGATAGGAACAGGGATGCTGCAGTAATCTAGCAGGTCTGATTTCTGATACAGATATTTTATATCCTTTGGTGCAAAGCATATCCTGTATGCTTTGGTGCAAATGATAATCTCAAATAGAATCAGACAGAAGGTTGCAATCCTTCCTACTCACACTTTCCTCGAAGTATAAAGCCCACTGAACACAATGAAACTTACTTCTGAGGAGACGAGCAATGAGGACTGCACTCTCTATCATCCTCACAACAGCTCTGTAATTTGAGTCAGTATGATCTTTACTCTTCTAATAGAGAGGATAGAGGGACAAACTCCGTCCCTTGAACAGCTTGTTATCTGAAGTTGCACTCTGCACAGACCTTACAAAATTTGGTCTTGTTATTTTTTGGTCTGGATCATGTCAGAGCTACCATTGCCTACCAGTACCAAGCCCACAGTTAACTTTTAAGATCCTCATTTGTTTTTGTAACAGGTTAGATAATATAAGCCAGTGGCATCACTAGGTTTTGCTTCACCCTTTGTGGGAGACCAGTACATCAGCCCCATAATACACTTCCTTGCAGTGGAAGACACTCCTCCCATACAGTGTCCCAGGTGGAGGGCATGGAAATGTACTATCAACTCTGCCCCTGTTTGTTTTTTGGCTAGAACTACTGGGTGTAGTGGCAGCGGCAAGGGGCAGATTATAAGTCATAAATAAATAAGAATCCTACCCTATCTGCTTTTGCAGATGCCCTGATTTTCCACAGGGCCATGTGTTTGTTACAAAGTTTCATTAACTTGAAACATCTGACTCCTACACACATGCCTTGCATAAATCTCAAAACAGCTAACACTATATTTAAAATAATTCAAAAACACAGTGGAACAACAACAAAAACAACAAACCAAAATTCATATAGTGTGAAAATAGCAGGCACAGTTGGCAAAACACTGTATCAGCAGCGACATACTATATTCAAAACACAGTGAGCATTGATCCTCCACACAAACCTTCCACGAGTAACCTTCACTCAACAGCAGAACACTAACTGTGATCCTCTGGGAGAAAGTATTTCAGACTATAGCGTATATGGTGTAGTGTATTCAGGCCATGTGTCTTGAGGCTGTCTGCTGAAATTGAGCTAGGGAGGAATCACAAGGCAGAAACTCTTGACACTGAGTAGAGAACGCAGGAAGGAACATGGTACTTAAAGTATCTTGGTATCAGGATACTTACGGCTTTACCAGAAGAACCTGTATGCTAAATTGGCAGCCATATCCTTCATAACTCCCCCACTCAGTGATGAGGTGGACTCAACTGTATCTTGGAGGGATGTATCAGCATGTCAAGACCTCCTAGGGGTAAGGGAAGATTTGTTCCTTTGCTCTTGGGGTAACTGCCAGATGCCACCATGTGTCAACTCATTGGGTTATGTCCACTTAGATTTGTAGAGGTGGATCATGCCTGAAAAAGTGGTTAAAATTAGTTGTTGGCACCACTGCCATTCCTAGTTACAAGCACCCTCCACTCCACCCCATCTCCTCTTTGTCCCACTCACCCCCTCCTCATTCAACTCACTCCCTGCCTCCCTCCCATTCCCTGCATGACCTCATTATTTGTCATTGATAACAATTTTCAGATAAACTTATGAAAAGTAACCTAGCCCAAGGAGGCTTTTGCTTTAATTTTGGAGAGAAGTGACATTTGCTCACTCAGAAATCTCTGAGAAAATAAACAAGTTTTGAACATCGTTCAACAAAAACACACCATGACTGCTGCCTCAGAATAATTTGGATCTCCTACTAGTTCTTTTCCATGATGGTTTATCTTTTCTTCTAGACGCATAAACACTTAAAGAGCTACATTTCTTCTTCCTTTCTCACCAAATGGAATAGCACCATGACTGCAGTGACAATGAGAACAGATTTGATTTCCTAAGTATCTAAAGCTGCAATTCTAAATACACTTTCCTGGGAGTAGGCCCCTTTGAATACAATAGGACTTTACATCCGGGTAGACAGGATTAGGATTGCACTGTAAGGAGGCAATCCCAACCAATTTTCCAGCTTAGGGGTAAGGGAAATGCAAATTTGATGTAAGAGTACAAACACTGCCTTACCTTGAGGATGCTTCCATATCAGTCACCTATCTCCACAATACAGCAAGTTCTCCAATGGCAGTAGTTATGCCAGTGTTGGAATATGGGTTTGGTTTGCACCCACAGTCTTAGCAGAATAGGACCCAGCTGTTAATTAAATGTTCCTCACACATGAATTGGACTTATGACCCTGCAGCATGGAAACATCAGAAAAGGACAGTTATTTACCAGCCAACTTGTTTTGCTCAAAACAGGGCATGCTATTCGAATCAATGGCTGGTATTGGCAGATCTTCACATTACAGGAAATCACAACTGACCCAGATAGTTTCAATTAGCAAGATAACTATTAACTTGGGGGGGGGCGGCAGAATGCAGTGAGTGGAAATGTTATTTAAAAGTTTTATTTAGACAGCTCTTTTTACGATAGCTCTTTTTACACAAGCAACTTTAAAAAATTTGGCCTACTCCCATGTGTGTCATTAAGTATGCCTCACACACCCCTATATATTTCTTCATGCGCACATCCTTGGAAGGCAGACTGCATGATGGAGATTGCTGACAAATGCCCACCTTCCTGTCAGACTTTCTGAGCCAGTGATTAAGAGCCAGCTGCTATATTAGTACAATGACAGAAAACAAGATGTTATTCCACTATTGCCAAGATATCCACACCAGGATTGCTAGCAGTTAACATCAGTACTGATTATTTGGATTCTGTTGCCCATCGGATGCCAGCCCAAATTTGCTTCTGCTCCAGTTTGATATATTTCATTTGACTAAAAAGACATTGATGGGTAGGTGTTCTTGGGAATGATCCAATCAAAGCTTAAATGTGAGCTTAATCCTTTGATCAAGAGAAAGCTGAAATATCACTTATTTTGGCTGGATACTCCTTCTCTAGTGGAACTAGTTTAAATGGGTACAAACTACAAGAGTGAAGATTCTGATTAGACATCAGAAAGAAATTCCTATTGTAAGTGCAGATTATCAGTGGAGTAAATTGCTGAGGAAGATGGTGGTTTCCTCACTGGAGAACTTCAAGCCACTACTGGAGATGGTCAAGGAGGATTTCCTGCTAAAGGGATTGTCATAAATAACCTTGTGGGTTCCAGAAACTCTAGCTTTCTGTGATTTATTATTTATGTTACGACCTTATTCTTTTTTGGCATTAAGTATTGCCAATGAATGAAATTAAGTATTGACTTAAACAGAATGTAAACACTAATTTCTGCTACAGACAACACCTTTCTAACTACATTAAAATTTTTGTTTGAGTCTGCAGGATTAGCATTAAGGGATATAATATAGTGTTAAGGTATATTTATAACATATATTCCTGCCAACCTAGCAGTTCGAAAGCATATAAATGCAAGTGGATAAATAGGTACCACCTTGATGGGAAGGTAATAGCATTTTGCCCATGAACATGCCCATGAAGGCATCTTTGGACAATGCTGACTCTTTTAGTTTAGAAACAGGGATAAGCACCGCTCCCTAGACTCCATCATGACTAGCAAAATAACCTGCAGGAGACACCTTTACCTTTTTATATTTATAATATATTGTCTAATTAGTGGCTACTTTGATTTTACCTACCATCATTGATTGTGTCTCTTGTTGCCCATGAACAGAACACCAGTGCCTTCATACATCCTCCGCCTGTTTAAAATGAACCGGGATTGACATTTTGCAGTGGACAACAATGTATACATATCTGTTTTCTCTCTATCCCCTTGTTTTTTGAGTTTGTTAAAGCAAAATAAAAATAATTTTTAAAAATTCACTCTATTATTTTGGTAGAGTAGCAGAATTTTAATAAAATTCCTGAACAATTACAAACTATTCCCCTCAGCATCATCAACACAAAGCCGTTGGAAAACATCCTGTACTGCCCTGCAGTGTGATATATGTTAATTTCCGCATGGAGGTATCACAGGGCTTTTGTATATCTTGAAAATTTGATCAAGACATTAATATTTTCTCTTCAAATATTTGAAGCTTATGAGTTCCTAAGTGCATCAAACTTCCATTATTTGTGCTTAATGATCCCATTTCCTGCTTGTTGGCATCACTTCTGGCTTTCAGCTGGTGCCATCAACCCACTGTATGATATGACTTGACACCTTTGCACCAACTGTAAATTCAGGAATTTAAAAAAAACTAAGATGGCTCTACTGTGCATCTGCAAGTCTTTTTCATAGTATTGTCAAATTCATGAGATAAGATAATTTATTTGTCTTTACACTCACAACTGGGTGCAACGAAATGAAGTGCTCTTCCCCAAGGCAAAACTGGACAACAACACTGGACATCCTAAAAGTTCATCTAGTCTAACCTGCTGCTTGTAGTAGAAAATCATTCTAGAGTATCTCCAGGTGGTATTTTTTGAGCCTTTGTTTAATGATCCCTAGTGAGGGAGAATCCTACCACCTCCTACCTCCCTTATTTAAACTTAAAGGATCTGGAATCAGTATAAGGTATGCAGTCCAAGAATGTGGGAATTGAGCAGAGGGAAAATATAAATGAAGTCCAAATAGGCCACTTTCTGTTAATTGCTGCCACAGAGTTTTGCCTAAAGTAAGAGCTTTGGAGACATTTGGTTCAGTCTACATGGAACATCTGTCTGGATTTGGAGAGAAGTCAAAAGAATGTTGACATGGCAAATTCAGTAGCTCAAGAAGATTTTGAATCTCTCTGCTTGCTTCTTTTGGAAACTGACAACACAATGAAGCAAAAGGTCCCTTAAGAGACCCCATTGTGTACTATTCTCCTTGTCACAACAGATTTGCATGACTGCCCTTCTGCTTTAATTAGTGTAAAAGATGAGCTCCAAGACCTATCTGAAGTGAATCTATTCTAGCCAATGTGGTCTAATGCCACCAGAACTGCCCATATGCATTAGAGAACAGCTATCCACGTTCAAGACTCCAGATGGCAAAACTGCCAACTGCTCTTCTTATATCTCCAAGACATGATCTCCTGTCACTTCATCATCCCTCCTTATGCAGCAGCAGCACTCAATCAAGATGTCAAAAATATACATGACAGTGAAATACCTCTGGCACTGTTGATGGTTAACAGTTCAAGAGTCTTATGTTGGTGCTTGCCTTCACATGAGTGTGGAGAAATATATAGCCAGTGGCATAGCTTAAGGGGCTACAAAGCATTAAGGCTGCAATCCTAAAGCCAGTTAGTCTGGCACAGTCCCTGGCACAAGTCTTGTGCTGACCTAGGGGTATCACAAAAGACACTTCTGCACCACTCCTGGGGAGGTTTGGCCAGTGCATAGACATGTGTCGGTGTTGGCCAACACACAACACCAGGGTTATTGCCAATGGTCAGTGAAACACCAGGGGAACAGGGGTGGTTGAGTTGAGTTGACCTAAATTGGTTAGGATTGCACCCTGGGTTTTGCAGGGAGCCTTAGTGCGGTGTGACAGTGGCCTCACTAACTCTTTTGGAGCTATTCTGGGCAGAGGAGCAAAATGGAGGTGAATGTCTCCATTTTGCTCCTTTCCACCCAGAATGGCTCAGAAAGAAAGGGGATGGGTTGCTTGCATGCCACAGTGAGGCTGTCTGCAAAACTTAGTGCTTTTCACTCCCTCTAGCTATGCTGCTGTTTGCAGCTCCAGACCACACTTATCCTTGACCCTGTTTGCCTCGTGTAAGAAATGTCCGCATGTGGACAGAAAGTGGCAAGAAAGGTAATACTTTTCATTTTAATCATTTTACATTGAAGGTGGGAAATATTTGGATCACCAATGTGAATTTTGTTAAACTTTTTGTGTATTTTTTGTGTATTTTGTGTATTTTTTTTCTCCAGATGAAACACTACACACACAAAAGGGCAGAAATTCTTCCAGAGAAATTCTTCCAGAGAATTCTTCCAGAGGATTTATTGAAGGCAAAAGCAGAGAGCCAGATGCCATCCATCAAAACAGAGCAAGGAAACTTGCAGAAACCGCTGAGCAGCCCTATGACCTGAAGATCATTTTTGGTTCAGACTGATGATGCAGCTGTCTACTGGAGGAAACAGAGGAGAACTTCAGAGCGGAAAAGTCCTGAACCAGTAATAGATGAAACAATACAGGTTGCAGATGTACCTACGTCAGGCTCAGAGAGTCTCAAGACAAAAGAAAACAAAAACCTGCAGCTGGTATTCTCAAGTATTTTAGCACCAGGACACACTTTTTAGAATTAGAACGACACTCTAGTCCAGACCCACTGGAAGTCATTAACCTGGGTGTGATGTTATGGCCAGACATGACATCATCAAGCAGGAATATGTTTAATATCCTCCCATATGACAAAATAATATCAAATAATTAATCAAAAGTTTAAAATAATTCTTTTCAGATGGAAAAGTGTAGAGGGCAGAGATGAAGAAGAGGCTCTCAATTAAGAAAGTTTAGCTACCCCTGATTACCCCAGGAGGCTGGTATATGATCATACAGCAAATGCAAGATTGCATTGGTAATTAATTCTTATACCTGAGCTGTTCCCAACTCTCTCAAAGCAGGACTAGAACCAATGGGTACAAACTGCAAGAGAGGAGATTCCTGTTGGATGTCTGGAAAAAATTCCTGACGGTTCGGGCGGTTAGGCAGTGGAACAGATTGCCAAGGGAGGTGGTGGACACTCCCTCACTAGGGATCTTTAAGCAGAGGCTTGACGAGCACCTGTCGGGGATGCTCTAGGGGGATTTCCTGCTGCAGGCAGGGGGTTGGACTAGATGACCTACTAGGTCCCTTCCAACTCTATGATTCTATGATTCTATAATTGATTCATCTGTGTCACCATTCAGTGGGATTCTGCTGCGTGGGAACACTATCTCCCGTAAGCTGAGGGGGTCCTGCCCTACTGATTTGTGACAATTGACAAGATGACAGCCTCAAATTGTACTCCTGAGAGGCAGGTGCTCCGATACCTTATTTAAAATGCTGATTCACATTAATTGCAGGCACACTGTACGTTTTGTGACAGTTCACAGGCTGCCAAAGATTTTGGAGAACTTTGAATGAATTGATAACTGGGTATTACTGTAGCTTCCACTGAGTGATTGTCTCTGAAGATGTCAAAATATAGCATTAAATGAGCACATAGTAGTAGCAAAAATAATTGATAAAATTGGATCGTGGCCTTTCTGTTAAAAAGTTTTGCAGGCTAGCTCTCATTGCCAATGGTCAACAGATAAGTACAAGTTCAGAAACTGTAAACATCTATCAGAACAATCTTAAAATTATGACAAAACTCTTTATAGACAGTCATTGGTGAGAATGTTGGCATTTATGACTTGCTTTCAAGCTTCCCAGCAGTTTGGCTGGCCTCTGTTGAAAGATTTCTGGGTAGATTTGGTCCAGTCCTTCACATTTATTTTTACAATTTTAAAAAGTAACAATTTATTGTTCTTTAATAATATTCCAAAATGTCCTGTCTGATTATGGTGTTTAATGATAAGGCATATCTTCTCTTTCAGAAAAATATAATTAAAGCCCCCCCCCCCAATTCTACACAAGTGGCATATTAGTGGAAAGTGTGTCCACCAGAGCACCAGGCCTTTGGACTGATGCAATATTCAACTCCCTTCCTTCTTTCTACCATTGCACCATATAGATGGACCCAAGAGGCAAGTTGCCATCGCTTAATTCACAAAAACAACTGATAGGATGATAAAAATCACTGCTGGATTTCAGACTTCAGTAAGGGTTAGCATGACTGATAAGAAAGAAAGAAAGAAAGAAAGAAAGAAAGAAAGAATGAAAGAACGAAAGAACGAAAGAACGAAAGAACGGATGGACGAACTGACGAACAAACATATCTCTCTGCACATAGAAAAAGATGTTCAGCTAGCCTTTCCTCAGATATGCTGGATTTACATGAGTAATACTTCATAGGAAAATCAATCAATCATGCAATTCCTCATCTCTACTTCCACTGTGCAATCTTGGCCGGCATAGTCCAGGCACCATTTCACAATTCACTTGCTGACTGAATGAATAGTCTATGCTGGTGGATCTCAAACAGTGGATCTGAGACCCAACGTGGGTTGTGCCCCAGTTTTTTTTTGGTTTGCAAAAAGGACAGGGCAGATTCAGCAATGTGCATCAAGAGTTGAATAATAAGATACTTTGGAAGCAGCGCACTACTGCGAAATCACCACAAAATCCTTACCTCTTGCTGTTCATAAATCAGGCAGATTGTATGGAATGGGTGTCAAACAAAAGGCCCATGCAATGGGTACAATTTATCCTTTCCTGCTATAATTGGATTCTCCTAGCCAGATAACTTGCTCTTTCATATGAAAATATGAACATGATTTTCTCTTCTGTCATTTGCGGCTAATGAGTTATTTTGTGTGTGAGAGAAAAACTGCTTATTTTTGACTGTCATCTGCTTAATGATGTCATTTTCTGCTTAATGATGTCACTTCTGCTGCTCAGCAGGCACCACGAATGCCTGCAAGAAGCACATTTTGAAGGTCTGTAAAAGATGCTGTGTGAAAATAAGATATCCTAGGTACAATACAGTCAGTCATAGAATCATAGAATCCTAGAGTTGGAAGGGACCTAGTAAGTCATCTAGTCCAACCCCCTGCCTGTAGCAGGAAATCCTCCTAGAGCGGTTTTGGGTGAGTGCGTCAGTCAGTCATGCTTTTTAAAGCCTGATCTGCTTATTTATACAGATGGAAGTTCTTCTCAGTTTAATGGTGTTTGCTTCCAAGGACTTTTCTTACATTATGAGTACCGGGTGACCATATGAAATGGAGGACAAAGTGCCTCTATCTTTAACCATTGCATAAAAGATGAAATTTAGAATGGTGTTGCTTTTAAAACTCTCCTATAATGAGCTAAATCTGCCTCAATTCTGTCCTCTGCTAAACTCTGTCCTCCATCCTGTATTGTTACCCTGTACATTACTTACAGTGCAACCCTAAGTTTGTGTACCAATGTGTATAGTTTGTGGTTGTGCCCTAGGATTTGCTCCTCAGCTTTTCTTTTCCTCAGGCTGGATAGTTTAATGCCCATGACTCAGTATAAGATATGCTTATATTTATTTTGGTTTTATTGACTTTATTTTGACCCTACTCATTGTATACCCTGCACACTGTATAGGCATTTCCATCGGACTGACATTACTTTTTACTTCTTTGCATGTCATGGAAGGGAAGCTCCTTGTAATTTAAGTCTGATCTATTGAAGCGACAATGCTGATTAACTTTTTTTGAATTCAATATGCTTATTTGAATGTGGAGTTTCCAGTCTGTGCAATGAACTACTGATGACAGGTCAACAGAATAATAACTCCCCAGGAAGTAGACATCTGGTTTACCAGGTTTAACCTTATTCTCTCAAGTTTCCAATTTCATAAGCTCTGCTTGGGTTGACAGGAAAATACGCTTGTGAAAAGCTTTTGGTGCGCTGAGCCTTTTGTGAGGAAAGGTCGCATCTATACAAAGAATGTCCTTTTACATGGTACCTGTTCTTTTTCAAAGAAAGAAAGAAGAGGTACTACTCCATTAGGCCTCAAATCTGCATATCTTTTGTATCCCTTGAAGGTTATGGCAAGAAATCATGTTGAAATAGCCAAGCATTTGTTAACAGTCAAAATTACAGCAGAAAACACAAAAGTAAAATTATACCTCCTGGGGGAAAAATGTATTTCTGTTTAAGGAGCACTAACATTTAACCCACAAGTGTTACTTTAGCCAAAGGACAGACATGAAAAAAGAACATGTTAACAAACATTTTTCTCAAAAGAGCAAGACAAGCTTTTGAGGGTTTCACAATGACTACTTCTTTAAGAATTACTTTTTTACAGTACAATTTCAAGGCAATAAAATACAATAAGGTAAGCAATATATTCAGGTATACTGTACACTGCAGGGAGACCATATAGCCTGTTGTTCTATGACATGTCACTCTTTTTAACCCTTTGTCCTGGAAAAAAAAATCTTCATTGTCCTCCTTTACCTTGTGAGCAGGTAGCATGTAGAATTCTTGCAATTAATAAATCTACATGCAATTAATTATACATAAAGGTTTTATATTTAACTAGTGAAAAGCGTACCTGCGTTGTGGGAGTAAAATTTCCCCATACGCCATCCCCCCACGGTGCATCAATTCCCATGCACATCAATCCCCATGCGCAACATCCCCCATGCACATCAGTCCCCCATGTGCATCATCTCCCCTTGAGCATCATCTCCCTATGCGCATCATCTCCCCATGCATATCATCTGCCCATGATCATCAACCCCTAATGTGCAACATACCCCATGTGCAACAACCCTCATGTGCAAAACCCCCCATATGCAACAACACCCATGCTCATCATCTCCCCATGTGCATCATCTTCCCATCTTGCCCATTGATAGACAGGGTAACCCAAGTGCACTTCTGGATTGTGCCCTAACTAACTAACCCCCAAATCCAGAGTAACTATGGGAGCACGTAAGAGACTTTACTGCACCACCTAGTGAAAATCTATGGGATATTCATATTGGAATCCAGAGTACGTTGTTCTTACACCGGAGCAAGGACTCCCCGTAGTTACTCTGGATTTCACCCTAAGTAAGTAACTAAAGTTCAATCCTAAGCATGTCTACACAGAAGTAAATCCTAAATGGCGCTTACTCCCAGGAAAGCGTGTTTAGAATTGCAGCCAAACTCAACTGAACTAAATATATGTGGATGACAAGCTTCACTTTATTCATCCTCATCAGGTCTACTATTTTTTTCTTAGATCCTTGTCTTTTGTAAGACTGAAGGAAATACTGGCAAAGAATGAGTTTTGTTTGAAAAACCTGATAAATAGCATCGCTTTGAGTCCACTCTTTCAACTGAAAGTATATAAGGTTCCTTCATTATTGCTAACAAATTACATGAGCTTTTTAATGGACAACATTAAAGAAAAGTCTGCTTTATTGTTTTAAAAAAACTTGTTAATTTTTCCTCATAAAATACGAAGCTGAGGACTTCATTTTTGTTGCCACTTACAGTATGAACAAGCAGATGTTAGAAAACAGAGCATAGCAGAGATGAAAACATGTGCTACCTTCCAATGTATGTATTGATTAAGATTTGCATCAATATATACAGTGATTTTTTTTCTGGGGAAAAAGGGGTGGTGGTACTCACCACGGTGGCTAGTACTCACTACTAGTAAGTATCCCCAGAAAAAGTTCTGAATATACATACTGATTAAGCTTCACATGAAGATTTGTTTAAAAATATAGACCAGTGGTTTATCTTAGACCAGTGAGTCTTCAACCTTTTAAAATTCATAGCACACTGACAGGGTCCTAAAATTTTCAAGGCACACCACAAGTTTTTGGACAGTTAACCGGGTACACCATGCTGTAGACTGGTGCTCACTCCTCCATTTGGCCCTATTAATAACTGATTTTTTCCCCAAACGTCTGCAACAGACCTGCTGACCATTCATGAAAATCATTGTCCTAGACAATAGTCAAAATACCAGCAGGGACAGAGTGATGATGTATTGCTACATCTACCACCTGAAATACTGCATTTTGTACCCATTTCATGGGAGGAGGTTCGTCATAGGGGGTGCTCTGACCTCCCACACTAGGTGACACAAACCCTAGTGACACCACTGTTCAGGAAAGCTGAACCTTTCCTGAAGGGCACAGTAAGACCCTTTCAATACAGTAAAACCTTGGATTGAGAGCATTTTGCAAGACAAGCAAACATTTCTAATAAATTTTGTCTTGCAATACAAGCAAGAAAAAAGTGCTGGTCAGGATATAGCCAATTTTGGCATTCCACCAGCAGCTGCTCAGCCTCTCATGAGAGACCAGCCTATGCATGTCTACTCTGAAGTAAGCCTACTACGGTCAATGGGGCTCACTCTTGTGTAAGGGGGACATTGGAAAAGAGCCTGAGAAACCTAGCCTTGCATGTCTACTCCAAGGTTAGTCCTATTATAATCAGTGGGGCTCACTCCTGTGTAAGTGGGGCAGATTTCAGCCTGATTGATCTGACAGGTGCAGGTTAATTTGTTTTTTCTTTATATTTTGTATTTTCTTTATCATTAGGTATTCTATTACAGTATTGTAATCATTTTTATATGAATATTTTCGGATTGTGGAATGAATCATCTGAGTTTCAATTATTTCTTATTGGAAAATTTGCTTTGATATACAAGCATTTTTATTACAAGCATGCTTCCAGAACAAATTATGCTCATTAACCAAAGTACCATTGTAAAATAAAGCAACTTTTGCTCACATAAATAAAATTCCCAGACAAATAAAATCCTCAGAAGTAGGAAAACAATTGGTGGTTTTATGCACTTTGTGTTGAAACCTATGATCCTGAGGTTATGCTGATTTTTCAGCCTTGTGCTAGATTTAAATCAACACAGTCTCCCACCACTTCAATCTAATTTGAATTGTTATTTTCAGACTTAACCGTCAGACCTTCTCCACCCAACTAGTGAGTAACTTTTTTCATTGCCCCACTTTTCGCAGCAGAATAAATTGACTATTCAACCTAGGATGATTTACCTCTATTAAGACAAAACAGGGACACACTCATTAAATTTAAACTGTCAGATTGTATTCCATTCATCACTATTACCATTCACTGGAGAGTATAACTACTCATTTTCTTTTCTGATAGTTCCATTTAAACTTTTGCCATGGGAAGCCAAAGGTGGAAGAAGCAGAATTTATTGTTCCCAACTGTTATGCCCTCTGCAAATGATCAGAAAGTGCCTGCAAGAAGTACATTTCAAGTGCCTTTTAAAAGATGCTGTGTAGATAAGACATCCTAGGTACAATGCAGTTAATGTACATCTTTGTAAAACCCATAGATTTCAATAAGGAATATTTCAGAACCCTCACAATCGTGGGCACCCATCATTGGCACCCAGTTGTGGGCAGGTGCAGGATTTGCGGCTGGTTGTTGATCAGTCTTCAATGTTAAGTATAGGCCAAAAGACACTGCACCCCTATTCTGCCTCTTAGGAATTAAATTTCTGGAAATTGCTTCTTGGTTGGTGTTCCCGTCACAGAAGGAACACCCTACACAAATTTCATGGTTCTAGGTCCAGGGGTTCAGGTAGCATGTCCCTCAGTCAGGGATCCTTCAATGAAAAGTATAGGGAAAAAAACGTTTTGTGCCCCCTTTCACCCTCATCTGGTTGAAATTTCTGAAAACTGGTTCTTAGTGGGTGCCTCAGTCATGGAAGGAACACCCTCCCCAAATTTCACGCTTATAGGCCTTGTGGTTTTGGCTGCGTGTTGATGAGTCAGTCAGTCAGTCACTTTTCATGGAAATTATAGAGTCTTAGAGTTGGAAGGGACTATGGGCGCAATCCAGAATATCTATAGGGAGTCCTTGCTCCAGTGTAAGAACAATTTGCTCTGGATTGCAATATGAATTTCCCATAGGTTTTCACTAGGTGGTGCAGTAACTACGGGTGCATGTAATGTCTCTTGCGTGCACCCATAATTACTCTGGATTGTAGGGCTAGAAGGTCATCTAGTCCAACCCCCTGCCTATGGCAGGAAATTCTCCTAGAATTTTATATATAGAGTTATATATAGATAGATAGATTTCGTTTTTTAATGCCTGATCTTCTGCTTATTTATACATATGGTAGATCTGCTCAGTTCAGTGGTGTTTACTTCCAGGGACTTTTCTTACATTACTTAATCCAGAGTAACTACAGGAGCACGTAAGAGTTACGTTGACGTGGTTATGGCATCACCTAGTGAAAACCTATGGGAAATTCATATTGCAATCCAGAGTAAATTGTTCTTATGTTGGAGCAAGGATTCCCCATAGTTACTCTGGATTGCGCCCTTACAACCCATCCCAAACTTCCCCAGTTTTGGTGAGGTCTGCCTCAGGTGCATATTGAAAGGTTGATCATAAGAGAGGAGCAGAATCTTCCCCATCACTAGTTTTATGAAAAGTCATTCCTTTGAAAGTTACCAGCTGCAATGCCTGGGGAGCAAGAACTGCCACATTCACTTCAACTTTTGCTTTAGACAAGGCCCAGGGACGGTAAAAGGAAATGTAGCCTCGTTCTACCATTGAGCAATTTCAAGGGCTTTATCAACACCTGTTGGCTTTCCTCAAAGTTCCTCAAATGTTTTGCCTGAGGATAAACCAGTGTTCACTTTGAGTTTACCTTTAGGTGAAATTTCAGGGGCAGCTCTGCATGATTGAACTAGTCTTCGTTTAGAGCAGTCCTCCCTTGATAAAGATGAATGAGACTTTCTGGAATAATAGCCTGCCCATTAATAACTCAAAAATGCTTTGCTGGCCCTCAGCCGAAAATAAGTGCGTTGTGTTTTGTTGCTGACCCAGTGAGCTCAAGTGAAGAGAAACTGTAGGGAATAAGAAAGTGAGCAAAAGACAAAATAAAGATAGAAATCAAGAGTGAAGAAAGAAGAAAATAAAGAGCGAAGAAAATGGATGCACAAATGATACAATAAGTGCACACTATCAGCAAGGAAAAAATACCAAAGGGAAAAGGTAATGGGGTGGAAAAAAGGCTGTAGAGGTAGGCAGGGCCCTGTGTATTCAGCTATCCACCAGAAAGACCCACTTGCCTCTTGTGCCCATTCTATTATATATATTTTTTACATGGGTGTGTATCACTTAATTACTGGAATATATTCTTTGATCCCCATTGTTAGGTGATCAGGTTGATAAGTGAACATTCAGTCTAACAATCCGTATAAGACACTCATGGGCTGCATAGCCCACTGAAGGCTGATTGCCTCTTCTTTGTTTTGTAAACTAATACTTTTCTGTAGACTATGGGAAACTCAACTGCCTCATCAAGAGCTTCTTTCTTGTGTCTTAACCACCATCATATATAAGGTCAGTCATTAAGTGGAAGGTTGTTAAGAGATGCATGTCTGAACTAGTGCAGGATGCGCTCATATTTTTTCCTTAATTCCAAATTCTTCCAATTTCTTTTTAAACAGAAGACCAATGTGCAGGCATTAATTGTTTGTGCAGTTTTGGATTTTATTATATTACAACTTTGGAGACCTCTGACTTTTATTTACGACCATTGGAAGGAGGAATATGGAAGTCAGCCTTGCTCTGCCACAGTCCCAGGTTGATTAAAGCATCTGTAGTTGAGATTTGCCCAGGAACGCTGTCATTGCCATGCATATGAGAATGGAGAGACAGATAATCACTCAAGCAATAATATGGCACTCCTTGCCAAGTTATGGATGCCGAGTTGGGGAACTAGAAGCTTCCCTTTTGGCCAAGACACTTTTATTTAAATAACTTAGAAGGAAATTCCTTGAATGGCCATCAAATTACCCCTTCAGTCTTTAAACCTTAGTCCATGTTTCTCAACAGTGAAAGATATTATTCAATCTTTCATGCACCAGTTCTGCCCATCTGCCCTAATGTCTTTGTATGCATCGCAAAACCACAACATTGTTCTTTTTTTCTTAGCCATCTGTTTATATTTTTTAAGCTATTCTTTGGTTTTATAGAGTACTGGCTGTTTGGTGCTGCCGCTTAGCCCTGCCGGTTGCTTCAGGGGAAAAAAATCATGATGGAAAAAAAAGATGTCTCAGTAAAATCGCAAGGTTTTCTTTTTACGGATTGCAGTAGCAAACGAGGAACAAACTAAACCTAATTTCTCAGGGCTTTTAAAAATAGAAAGTCAACGTTGACAAATGCATATCTTGAAGCAATACATTTATTTCATCAGAATAAATTACGGTTTACATGCACATTGGGTACAGTTGACCCAGTTGTGGGAAGAAAGTGAACATGAAACCATAGTGACTAAATTAGTTAATTTAACCCAACTTAATTAATTAAATTAATCTAAATTAGTTAATTTAATTTAGTGCAATTTTAGTTAATCACTATAGAAAAGGGGGAGAATGTACTTGTGTATATTCCTTCCCCATGGAAGGTTCAGTGAAACCTTTTGAGGGGGAAGAACATTTCCTAAGGCTATGGTCCTCAAATCTGTAGGGCCACAACCCTGCACCATGGCAAAAATTTCCGATGGGCTCCCAGAACAGTGCCTGCACAGTTTGCCCTGGCCCCAGGATGAACTGCTCCTGCACAGGTAACCCTTTGGTCAGGGCAAACTGTCCAGGTGCAGCCCGGTGTCGAGCTGAGCTTGTGCAGTTCACGCTACAGCCAGGCAAACTGTGCAGGCACATGTCAGTAGCCAGGCTGCATTTGCGCAGTTCACCATGTGGTCAGGGTGAACTGCGCTGGCACAGCTCAACATAAAGCTGCGACTGCGCAGTTCTCCCCAACTGCGAGGCGAGTTGGCCAGACACAGCCTGGCTCACCTCAGTAGACAGGGAGGACACTGCAGGGGCGATCTGGCTGCTGTGATATGCTTGTGCAGTTGGCCTGAGCTTGAGGTGACTGGGGTCCAGGGCCCAGTACCACTGAAGCCTGGTGGCCAAGGCACTGCAGACCGGCATTGGGCCACGAACCAGGGGCTGAGGACCCCTGGTCTAAGGGTGCAATCCTAATATAGGCTGACAAAACTCATTGGTCTTCTCATTCCTGTGGTGATGTAGGGAGGCAAGCGCATTACTGTTCACTGGTCTAACCCTTCCCCAGGAAGGGGAAGGCACTTTGTGATACCCCCAGGCCAGCACAGGCACGTAAGGCACTTTTGTGACACCCCCAGGTCAGCACAGGACTTAGGCTGGCCTAACTGGAGTTTAGGATTTCTGCCTAAACTGCCAAATGTGTCAGGTTTTGCTTAGGACAAGTGTTTCCATAGTTTCCCTTGCTACACTTAAGGGCAGTGGTGCCACAGGGAGCCACGGAAAACAGTCAGTTGAGCCACAGAATCCTCACAGAAAACCCACTGCCCTATACAATGTATAGGACTGTAGCTCTAATTCGGAGCCACAGTCAATGTAGGTCAATGGAACCACCAGTTGAAAATTATTGGGAGCTATTGCCTTAAGGAGATTTACAAGTGTGATGCATGATATCCCCAGAAACTTCTCTTGCTCACAAATGCCACCATTTTGGATCTCATAAAATATTATGCTGCCAACTTGTAATATTTTGCAAGATCCAAGATGGCAGTGGCTGGTTGAGCCAGAAAGAAGAGGGTGTTGGGGTAACCATGTCCTGGGTACATGCACCATGACCAAGGTAAGTTTATGAACCACATGAATTAACTATTCCCTAGAAATAATATGCAGTCTTCCTTGTTTTACCTTTCTTGTTAGAAAGATCATATTTCCTTTGCGTGAGCTCAGATGGAGAAGTAAATAGGCTGGAATAAAATGCATACAGTTAATTTCCATTACTCATGAATTTCTTTTTTGTACGGAGATTTTAGAGATATTGTCTTTGCTTTGTGTTTAGAGCACACTGAGCAAAAAGGGTCTTTCCTCTTTGAAACAATGTCGTGTCTGTCCCATTTCAGACTGTCTGTCGGCATATGAAAAAAGTAGCTCTTCTTTTCGAATAGCTGAAATGAATTCCGTAGGAATCACCCCGTAGGGCAGGAAATCCCATGCTGAGAGGACAAGCTTTTAAGTGCCCTGGACCTCTACCCTCCTGTGATCATCATTCTTAAAGCCTCACTATTTAAAGGACAATCTTCTTCCTTGATCCACTTTGGTACCAAAGAGGTCTCTGTTGCTCTTGAAGGCTGATGACAGAAACTATGGTTTTTGCATCTAATGCAGTGGATTGTTCTCACTGAAGTCTTCACTAAGACACCCACTGAGTATGAAGTGACCTTTTCAAAACTGGTTGTTATATAATCAGGCTTATCATCCTTGCTGCTGGATAAACAAAAGTTTGGCTCTCTCATGTTCAGCTGACATTGAAATAAAAATTGTGCTGCTTTAAATGGTTTCCCCTCTCATTTCTTTCATCGTACAAGGGCAGCGTTTCTCAACCAATGGTATGGGTACCACCAGTGGCATTTGAGGTGGAATCTGGTGGGACCCTAGACTCCAGCCATGGTCTACTTGCAAGACGAGGAAAATGATGGCAACAAACAGCATTAGGAGGCTCAGTTTGGTGGGAAGAGCTCTAAGGCATGCTTTTGTGGATCTGAAAAAGCCATCTTGTCTACCTTGAGACTCTTACTGGGACACGTGTCACACAATACAGAAATAACTTGGAATTACTGGCCAGTTACTTCTGGTGGCACTTGAAATAGATGGACCAGGTGAAGTGATATAGCAGAGAACAAATACTGAGAAACACAGTATTGGTGTAAATGATGGGTGATTGTGTCCTGGTAAAATGTTTCTGGCATTTGGTATCACTGGACATTTGGATATGGGGAGCATATTTGGACATTTTTTGTGGGGTGTGGAGTGGGGTGGAAAAAGTCCCAATTATTTGCATCCAATAATGCAACAAACAATCTATAACTAGACAAACAATACTCATATTATATACACTTCTTATTCCAGCCGTAACCTTACTTTTGTTTTTTAAGAAATCTAATATGCATATACATTGACTGGGACATAAACGTCAGGATTCAAAAAGCTCAATAAGGGACATAATAATGTCAAAATATAGAACACTTTTAAAGTAACACATTTGTCTTGCATGCAAAGGTCATATCATTGGTCCTACATATCTACCATATTTACTATATGCTATCTGACATTGGATACCATGTTACAAATCTATTAATAAAAATGCTGTGCTTGAGGGAATGAAAGACAGAGGCTGTTCCAGACAGATTAGCAGGATGTGATGCCCCTCATATATTTATCAAGACAAGAGAAATTGTCTCCATATTTTCCAGAGCTCCTTGCTGACCACTGGATGCTTGGATGCTTGATTTCCATTTCATAGACTCAGAGTGCAATCCTAAACAATTTAATTCACCTGGCATATTTTCCCACAGTGGTGTGGCCTTATGGCACTTTTGTGACATCCCCAGGTCAACAAAGGACTTATGCCAGGGTTTGTGTCAGCCTAATGGGAGGTTATGGGTGCAATCCAGAGTAACTACTGGAAGTCCTTGCTCCGGTGTAACAACAATTTACTCTGGATTGCAATATGAGTTTCCCATAGGTTTTCATTAGCTGGTGTCATAACTACGGGTGCACATAATGTCTCTTATGTGCTCCCGTAGTTACTCTGGATTGTAGGGTAAGACACTTTTGTGACACCCCCAGGTCATGCCAGGGGTTATGTCAGCGTAATGGGAGGTTAGGATTGCAGCCTCAAGGTGAGTTTGCATAGGTAGGCTGATCATAAACCATATTCCCCCCAATGGGGTTTTAACAAGAGTTATCCTATGAGAGAAACTCATAAGATTAACTATTTTCCAGATGTTTCCCTTCATGGTATAGTAATTGTCCTGAATATACAGCTCTTTCTGTCAAATGTTTGGCACTGGAAACTGATCTGCAGATTGAAATAAATCATGATACAGAATTTATAGGATATTGTAAGCTGGAAATGCGTACGTATTCTTCTCCCTCCTTTAAACCTATTTAGGCCACATCACAAGGCCACATGTGATGATACATCAGTTTTCCATATGCTCTATCATAGGACTGGATTGTAGGTTATAGCATCTGGGCAAAATCCAGAGTAACTATGGGGTGTCCTTGCTCTGGTGTAAGAACAACTTACTCTGGATTCCAATATGAATTTCCCATAGGTTTTCACTAGGAGGTGCAGTAACTATGGGTGCATGTAACGTCTCTTACGTGCTCCCGTAGTTACTCTGGATTTGGGGGTCTGAGTGACATGTCTTTAGGGGTGATCAATAAGTATCAGGACTGGTGCTATAAATACAAAACTACAACATGTAACAATTTGGCATTTAATCTCCTTCAGATTAGTTCCCTTTGGAAGCCATACACTTAATCCAGTGCTGTTTCCATTGATGGAAGCATTCCTGGAACTCATTTTCTGGAATAATCAGCAGCTGCCTCATCGGATTCACTTGGATTTCCTCAACGTCCAGAATTATTCATCCTTTCAAGTGGGATTTGATTTTTGGAAAGAGGAAAAAGTCACAAGGGTGAGATCTGGGGAATATGGTGGCTGTCGGACCTGGAGGATGCTGTGCTTGGCCAAAAACTGCTGCACAAGTTGCGCTGAATAGGCAGGTGCATTGTCATGGTGCAATTGCCACTCACAAGATACATGCAATTCTGGCCTTTTCCAACGAATAGCTTCCCACAAACGCCGCAACACATCACAGTAATACTCCTTGTTTACTGTCTGACCACGTCAGGCCTGCATCCACCAAACAATAATTTTGTGCAAGGCCATTTGGAGCCTAATTTAAGTAGGAGTGATGTGGAACTGTTTGCCTTCATCTCCTCAACAACTTTATGAACTTTGATATTAATCATCACCATTTTTCAAATGCTATTTGCAGGGGAATAGCTTTCTAAAATGTAATTTATTCATACACAAAACAAACAATGCTTTGGGCTCACTCCTGCTCCCTCTGAATAACTAAACTGACATTGACTTGAATGAGAATAGAAAGTGGTGCTGCAGGAGAGGTATGAAATCATACTTCTAAATAAGCATATATTTGATGAGGATATCGTGAACCCACTTGGCAAACTTATATTAGAGGCTGAATGTTTGCTATAAAGTAGAAAATCATCTTATATTATTTCCAACAGGGTCCTTTATTCTTCCAAATACCTAAGCTTATGCTAGTAACTAACATTATTGGCATAGCAAGAGGAGGTGCAAAGCACTAATTTTTGTAGGGTGGTTCACCATGGTGTGAAAGACGTCCCTTTCCTTCCCCTTCATGGGGGTAAGGGGGAAGTGCCACTTTCATATGCCACAGTGAAATTGTAGCTAAATTGCTCCTTAAGAAGCAGTTCTGTAAGCTGCATTTATCCATGTTACACAATCCATATTGGCTTCTCTTGACTCTTTGCCTAGAGAAATACCCAAAAGAACTGCCAACTTTTTAGGACCAACTCCACAGTCTACCTGCAATCAAAGAAAAAAATCAAATCACTCTACCAGCACCAAAACAATGTGCACTTCATCTCAAGTTTGGCTAAATATTTATTTTATATCTTTTCCATATATATCCCTACCCCCAATGCAAAATGATCTGCTCTGGATCAGGTCATCAGGTATGTCCTTGCAGATGCAAAATATCCATGGTGCATGCTGCAATATAGCCTATCACTAATGAACCTGATAGTCTTACTGCACAATCCAGAGTACATACGGGAGCTCTTAAGATACATTTGTGTTGACATAGTTATGGGGCCACCTAGTGGAAACTTATGGGAAATTCATAAAGTAATCCAGAGTAAAAATTTTTACGTTGACATAAGAGCTCTCGTAGTTACTCTGGATTGTGCAGTGAGTCTATTAAATTGGACTTACTTCAAACATTCAAGCAGACATTATAATCATTTGCATCGCTGTCACATATCTTTTGATCTAGATAGGAAGTGGATTAATAAATAGGGAAGCTAACCTAGACAACAGATTTCAATGTAAAGCGAGAAATCAAAAGCTGATCAATGGACAATAAGCAGGTGCACCAGCAGCAGTAGATGCCAGGAGCATAAACATTCTGTGTTATTGACCATCACCTCATCTACTAAAAGCCAGCAACACGACTGTCTGTGGGTTAAACATTACAAGATAAAGGGAGCAGCTGAACCAACTTGACTGACCCATTTGGGATGTTTTCTTTACTGGCACCTTCCATGTGGTGGAGTCCGCTGCCAACGTGAAAATGTCCTTCTCGTTCATTTATAAATGTCACTGATTTCATGAGTCTTTAATTTCAAATGTTACTGCCTAGTTTATGGAGTGAATTGGTTCCTATAGTGTTTTCCAACTCAGCCTCTCCTGGCTGTGTTACAACAAGGAACATGGATTAAGGAGAGGTTAAGATTAAGATTAATACTTAAGGATCTGATAATTTCCTTATTGTAGCACATCTGATAATGCTTTGCCAAAAGTCATGCATAGCTGGCAACAAGCATCCCTGGAATTACACATTTTCTGAGGGCTCACAAACTAAAAGCCATATATAGTACCTGATTTTTTTTAACATGGTACAATCCATCCTGTAAAGAGTTGTCTGGATTGTACACCAGTGTTCCTCAATGTGTTTCTCCAGCATACTGGACACTTTTCTATGATTCCAGCTGCAAGAATCCCTCTTAAAACTCAGCCTTTACAACAGAATTGACCAACGTTGATTTCTTTATTTCTCTTGACATGACCACATCTTTCCTGTACAACATGTTCCTGAGTTGCAATAAAAATGCATTCTGTTGCTTCATGTTCAAAACCATTCATTTTCACCATCCCAGATAAAAGCCCATTATTGTTAACATGGAAAAAAATGCTCAGGTTCACGGGAGCCTTTTCATGGCATTCAATGGATGTTTGATTGACCACATGCTGTCGGAATTCCAACAAATCCCAAATAGATGTTTACTAAATATAGGAAAATACAGTGCTCTGAAAAAGGTTCTGCAAAATGATTTCTTGGACAATGTGGAAAGGGCATGTAGAAGTAGCGATTTCAACTTCCTGATTTGCTCTTTATGCTGTGTTTCTTATGCTTTTGAATTGTGGGCTTAGCAAATGTCAACTCTAATCACTTACAAAATAACAAAGAACACCCTCCCTTTCATAAAGCCATGGATATTACAAAGAAGGAGCTGAGGGCATGATTCATAATTACCTCAAAGCTTCCATGGAAGCTTCAGTTTACTATGAGATTCCTCTTAATTTTACTTCCAACACACTTGTGATGTCAACCTATTGATGTCAACCAAATGTCAACCTATTGATTGACAAACAAATCATTAGGGGGAAAAATGCTATGCTTTGCTTCGAAAAGGGAAGAATATTGTTAGAGATGTCAGCACTGACAAGCCTCACATTTATTATGCTGTTTGTGCCTTTTTAATATATAAAATCATTTTAGACTAAAAACTCCATCAAATTGAGTTATTTAATTAGATCTGTTTATTCAAATTGTACCAGTTACAATTTGTACAATTACAAATTACAGCTAACAATTGCACACTGTGAGCAGTGCTAAAATTGCTAAAAAAAAAAAAGTCACCTTCCTAAAAAATATTTGTTTTGTAGTGTTTGGGAGGTTGTCATCATAAAAAGATTTGATGTACCAATTAGCATTGGTTTGTGGAAGAAGGCAACAAGAGAACGAAATAATTGGTAAGTCAAGCCTATTACTGCAATGGAAATGTTACTCTGGTAACAAAGAGTTGGACATCTTTTGTTGAAACAGATGGTTTGCTGATGATCTGCTGATATTTTCTCAATGGGAGCCAATTTGAAGATTCTCCCTCCTTGAATTGGCAATCTCATCATAGAGGTAGACTCTGCAGTTTGTGTGTGTGCGTGTGCGTGTGTTTGTGTGTGTGTGAGAGAAAGAGAGAGAGAGCGTCTTGAAAATATCTGAGTGGCCATGGTTAGAAACTAGCTACTGGAAGTTTAGGCTGCAATCCTAAAGACACTTTCCTGAAACAGGATGTGGTGCTGGCATCTAGCCTAGATGTTAAGAGGGAACTGGATAAATTTCTGGAGGAAAAGTCCACCATGGTTTACAAGCCATGATCGATATGGGCAATCTCTTTATTTTAGATTTTGTCTTATTGTCATATGTGCTCCTTGAATCATCTGGTTTGCCACTGTGAGATATGGGAAACTGGACTACCAGCTTCCACCAAAAAATGATGGGCATTTAGCATGATCTAGTGGGATGCTTCTTATGTTCTTATGGGTTGCTCCCTTACCGCCTAGCCCTAGACACGTCTGCAGTGCCTCTGTGATAGCATGGTAGGAGGTGCATCTTGGTCAAAATAGTGGGTCACATATTCAAAGACCAACTTGAGAACCAGAAGAGTACTCTGATCACTAGTTCTAACTTCAAGCATCAGGATCCCTTTCACAAAAGGGATGTGAAAACTGGAAGTGCACTCCAATCAAAGATCCAAGTGATTTCAAGCATTGGGAACCCTCTCTCGAGTCTTCAAAGGACCAATACATTCCCCCAGATATTATTATAAACATGCCTGGGCATCTCCTATCTCACTTCTCACAAATGCAAAACACATATTGGCATTCACCAGTCTTGAAAGGCTATGGTATCATGCTCGACGCTGCATGCGAAGCACAAAAGTCTGGGTAGATTGATATGGAGGATAGGCTGTTACCCAAGCAGCAAATCCCCCCTCTCCACACCACTGAAATAGTCCAATGGATTGGCAGAGCCGATATGATTGATTCCAGCTGCATCTCAGAGCTGGGCTAAGGGCAGGAGCTCACCCTGTCTTGTGGGGACCAACCCGGGTCTCGAACCTTGGCCTTCTGGTTAACAGGCACAGTATCTTAACCACTTGCGCCACCCACAGCCACCATGCAAAACACGAACTGCAGTCAAAAAGTCCAAGCACGATTTTGGGATCTGTTTTCTTAAGTTATTACATTTTAAAAAAAATATGGAGTCTCTTGATGATGGACTCCGCTGAGTGAATATTGCAATGTCAATCAGTGTTCAGGAGACATCACTCTGCTATTTTCATTTTCCATCCCTGACCCTTCCTGATTAAAGACTCTGAATGCTTTAATTTGCTTTCTTCTGAGTCACCATGTTCTCTCCTCCTGCTGCTGTCACATCATTCAATTCAGTGAACTCGCTGATCCGCATTCGTTAGCCACCCACAACGGACCGATCAACCACGGACTTTGAACTCTCCTAGAAAGTTCTTCAAAGGAGTGCAAATAAACTGTGAGGTGATGACAAAGATAAGGAACAATATTCCACCATCAGAGAGAAAATGATGCAGAAAGATTAGAATACAGATATCTTTGTAAGCTTCTGTGTGGGGGAAATAAAGGTCCAAAAATAAAAGCTTTCATGCTTTCTTGAGATGCTTTGCATGGTGTAATTCTTCCCGCACTCTTAGAAAGGCTAATAAGGTAGTATAGAATTTTTTGTAGCATCTGTAAATTCAGAAACTATAGTCAGGATTTTGCAAATTCTGTGCTAAAACAAAACACTTAAATTTAAGGCCATAAATTAACAGCTGACATGGTGCATCACAAGTTGCACAGGCCTGGTTAGCAATGGCAATATCTCCATGTGCAGAACCCGTTCTTTGGACAGAAATACAAGGTAGTTCAAGAGTAATGACACTTGTCTCCTGAAGCTTTGGTGTACTGGTAGTAGGCACTAAGGTGCCATATCTGTGCTCGGATAAACCAGGCTTACCGGAGTGCAGCTCACACAACTGACACCCCAATCTAGAATTAATTCTTCCACTGATGTGGCAGTGCCAGCATGGCTTGTGCTGAATCCCATGTGGGAATTTAGTAGATGGAGATCTGCTTTGGATTAGTGGACATTCATTCCTTTGCCCATGGAAAGTCCCATCCTGGGAAACAGGTCTGCTTGGACCCATGCCAACTAAATAGCTGGTGCAATTCTGAGTGAATCTGTTGTTGATGGATCAGGGCCAAGAAGGGGCATAAAGTACAGTGCACACCAGTGCTGCGTATTCCACCCAGATCTCACTTCCCAGGCCTATCCCTTCAATGATAATAGCCCCCCCCCCCCCCCGCTACCCTTCATGCTCTAAACCTGTGCCACTCAGAAGACGACTTAATTTCTCTGGTGCACACTGTTGCTTACACCTTCCCGCAAGCAGGTATACTTGGTGTGCTGTTGCAATGCGCTTTGTACTAATATAAAGTTGTACAGAGGATATTTGCAAGTTGTAGCTCTTTGTGGGAACTAAACACTGAGGTGGATGCAATCTAGCTTCCCAAAGTGATATTCATATATTGGGGTAGTATACAACTAATGTGGATGCTCAAAATCTTGCTTTCTTTGAGTCCCAAACATTTTTAGTTATTCATCCTTTTGATCCATATTTGCATGGTTGTTCTTGTACAGTATATAGTGGTGCCTCACAGAAGGAGCTTAATTTGTTCCAGAGTCATGCTCTTAAAGTGAAACACTCTTTAAGCGGATTTTCTCATAGGAAATAATAGAAACTCAGACGATTGGTTCCACAACCCCAGAAATATTCATATAAAAATATTAACTGGATGTAAAAATGATGACAAAACACTGGAATTGAATTCAAAACACTTCAAAAAACTTCGGCTGCAATCCTAAAGACATTTTCCTAAGAGTAAGCCCCATTTAACACAATGGGGCTTACTTCTGGGTAGACATGGTTAGGAGGCTGCAATCAAAGACACTTTCCTGGGAGTAAGCCCCATTTAACACAGTGGGCCTTTCTTCTGAATAGACATAGTTAGGAGACTGCATTCAAAGACACTTTCCTGGGAGGCTTATCTGGGCTGCTGCTGGAGGTTCAAGGTGGTCAGTGGGGGCACTTGGGACAGTTAGGGGCAGCTGCCTCTGTCACCTCCAGGCAACTGCCCCCAAGTTGGGGGCAGTTAGAGGCAGCACTGCTGTCCGGCAGCCCTTTTAAAGAGCCTCCATGTGACGCGTCGGGGCTGCACAGCATGCTTGCCCATAGCGCGCTTGCTTGTTAAGTGAAGCGGAACTTGTTATGTGAAGCCAGATTTCTTGGAAATGTTTGCTTGTTATGTGAAGCTCTTGTTAAGCGAGGTACCACTATAGTTCTGTTTAGCTGAAAGGAGCAGACATTATTTCAAAGGAATCCAGGATGAAGATACGTCACCCAGAAAACTAACCGGAACACAGAGAATGTTCTGGCACTCAGGTGTAATGAGGAAGGGGTTGGAAAAAAGAGATAAATGCTGCTAAATAAGGAGGGTGCTGAATTCTGTACTAGCAGGATGAGTTGCCAAGTTACCATTTGCAATGTTAGATTGACAGAAATGAACCACGAGTGGAATTAGGGCTCGGTGTGTGAGTCTGTTTTAAAGCCATCAGATCTATATCTTGGTATAAATCTTCAGTTCTGGCTAATCAATGAGTCTAGGTGAGACGTGTCTGCAGATCAAGGTTCTTTTAAACACATTAAACATGCTTCTGATCTCATTAAGTGTTAAGAAAACATTTTATCTTCGGCATTACTAAAAAGGAAGAAAAAAGAAAAGAGCAGGAAAAGAGAAGAAGAGTGAAACCAGAGCAAATAAAGGAATATAATTTAACAGAAACTGAGCATTTAAAAGATCTTTGATCTTCTCAAAGGAAAGAGGTGTTTCTAAATATTCCCATCTAAATTTGGAACTGATCAGGAAGGCAATTATGCGAATTGTGTGATTTACTGCTTCAGAAATCACCATCATCAGAACTACTGAGGCAAAGTAAGGGGGTTGGGGGGAGAAACTAGAAACTGAATGGAAATATCCAATTATCTAGGAATACACAAATCCATGTCTAAGGCATTGCTCCTGTGGATTGCCCTACGGGACTGTTCTGGAACAAATTGAGCAGAAAATGTCACCCTTGTTCTTCCTCCTCCTCTTCCTCTCCAGGCTCCACCTTTGCCAAAAGTATTTCAGACACTGCCTAAAAACAAACAAAAAGTCTTTGGCAGTTTAATTATTGAAGCCAATTTTGCTTTTGTTAGCTCTCTGGGGGTCCCATCACTAAAGGAGTGCAGATCTAACAGCAGGGGGATTTTTGAACTCTCCCTCTAATTCCAGGATTTTTTGCTTTCCCCTTCTTTAAAGAATTCACTACAAGGGAAGGATTACGTGCTGTATTTATATGCTTCCCCCCAAAGTCCAAGGAACAAGGAATAAGAGTCTCCGGTTTTTGTTCAAGGCAAATTTGAAATTCTGTCTGCCTTTGACAATTTATTATCAGCATTGTTTCTCCGAGAAAGGCTGTCTCCCAGGTGAGGTGGGTAAGCAGACTGAGGACATAAAAAGGAAGATCATAATTAAACTGCCATGTCAACTGTAATTGCCAACTTTGTTACCTAACAATACAAAACATCGCTTAAGAAAGATTGCAGAATGAAATTCTAAATTCCAAAGACCCAAACAGAGTGTCTGGGGCAGGGATGTGCAGTCAGGGGAGGCAGAGCCTGATCCATGAAAAGCCTCCGAGCCTCACATGCTTCCAATGCCTTAAATACAGAGAGAAAATGCTTATGGCATGACAACTCAACCTCCCCTGTGATTGCGCATGTGCTCCACCAATTTGAGTGACTGCACAATCACAGGGGACGGATGCGCGTTCTTTGCCACAAGCTCCAGTATCCACAATAGAAATATTTCCAGTCTCTTTAAGGGTGCAATCCTAACCTTGGCCAGCACAACTCAGCACTCTTTCTGTGGTGATGAAGAGAGGCAAGCACATGCCTGTGCACTGGCCTAACCCTCCCCGAGGAGTGGCACAAAAGTGTCTTATGGCACTTTTGTGACACCCCCAGGTCAGCACAGGACTTATGCTGGCGCTTAAGCCAGCCTAACTGGAGTTTAGGATTGCATGGCAAGAGTTCAGTGCTGTGGCAGATAAGAATTCAATCTCTTCTGTGATTAAGTAGGCACTGGGTAGCCCCCTGGGGTGTGACTTCATCCCATCATCAGCATACTTCCTGCTCTACCTCTGCAGACTTGAAACTTACCACATGACACTGGTCTGGGGAGATGGATGTTGATCATACCTATATTTCCTTTTCACATTTCCCCGGGTGGCATAGGAGCTACTGCACTCCCAAAAGCAACCCAAGCTGGTTGTGTCCAAGATCCCTGAAGATAAAAGTAATCCCTGAAGTAGTTTATGAGTCTGAACCATCCAGACCGTGAAGAATGGGGAAGGGGGCTGCCGTGATACTTTTAACATTTTAAATCACACTATACCAGAATTGTGACACTGTACTGTGATGAACCTGATTAGGTATAAATATTGTCAGTGGAGGAGAAAGAGGAGAAAGAGTTGTGTGGGTCTTCCAAATATGGTTTGAAAGCTCTGAGAGAACATTAGAAAGCAATATTTTGGTTGCTTTCTAATGACTAAGACTATAGGCCTTTTCTTCTGACACCATTATCTATCACTGAGTCAGAAAACTCTATTATTATTATTATTATTATTATTATTATTATTATTATTATTATTATTGAAACTTATTATTAAGTCAGAAAACTTAAAAAGTAGGAAAACCACCCCCCCCCCAAAAAGTACTTAGAATGTAGGAAAAGCCCAAACTGAAACCAACTGTCCTGGTTTTATTAGGAATATATTATTCATACAGTTACCCCCCACTTTCTGTTGGTTTGTTTTCTGATGATCTATTCTTTCAACACCTTTCAATTATACCCAAAGCCCATTCATTCAATACACATTCTGCTATTTCAACCTCTCCCTGCTAATCTAATATCCTCCCCACGTTGTAGCTCCTGGCCCATTCCCAAAGGAGTTAATGAGAATCCATTTACAGAAGTCCTTGTTCTTTTTCCTGAAGTCTTGTTCCTGCAGAAGCAGGAATTTGCAAGATAAAAGGGGCATTTCTAATTTGCTAGTTAAAAAAGCATTAGATGCAACATTTATAAACTAAAAAAGGTTGAGTTTCACTTTTCAACGGTTTTCACTTTTGGACACTGCTAATGTCCCTCACCTGTCAGATAAGTGGGAGATGCCTGTATTCGTTTTCTGGATGCTCAAATGAGTTGGTACAATACCTTCTCCCCGGCCTTCGAGACAATGGGTGAAATCCAGAGTAACTATGGGAAGTCCTTGCTCCGGAATAAGAACAAGTTACTCTGGATTGCAATATGAATTTCCCATAGGTTTTAATAGGTGGTGAAGTAACTGCGGGTGCACATAATGTCTCTTACGTGCTCCCGTAGTTACTCTGGATTGTGTCCAATATCACATTGGCAAATGCTACAGAATGATGAAGTCAGAATGCAGAGGCAGTCAAGTAATTTGTAGTCTGTCTGGGCCAAAGAGTATCAGCTGCAAAAAGAAACACATTTAGTCACCGCCAAGGTGTGTCAAAACAGCACGGGAAATTCAAGTCAGTATTATCTTGAAAGTGAGAAATTAGATGTTCAGGCCAACATTCTACAAAGCTACGTAGAGTTGTAAGGAAATAGCCTACATAGCTCACTCATCAGTCAAACTGACTGTAGGTAAAGCCCAGCCATCAAGGACAAATAGATCAAATCTTAATATAATAATTGTGCTGCATGCGGTGATGTTTATGAAATGGGTCGTATCTGCAAAGCAGCGAACGGATGACAATTGTTTCAGGCTGCGTAATCCATCAAGAGGACTTTGTTCCAGTGAGGCAATTCTGAGGAGTTGGTGGTATCTTGCAGTGAAAATTTCTATGGAGCTGAATGGACGATGCATACTAACGTTAACCTTTCTTACTCTCTTTGGACACACAGTGTCGGTTATGCACACTGCTGTTTCCTTGATGACATTCAGGATTAAGATTCACATTATTTGAATGTGTATTCACTTGCCTGAATACAAAATTATTTCAAGTAAGGGTGGTCTCTCTTCCAGTGAAGGGGACTAAGGGCACAATCCAGAGTAACTACGGGGAGTCCTTGCTCCGGTGTAAGAACAATTTACTCTGGATTGCAATATGACTTTCTCATAGGTTTTCACTAGGTGGTGCAATAACTACGGGTGCACATAATGTCTCTTACGTGCTCCCGTACTTACTCTGGATTGTGGGGTATGCTTAGACCTTTGACTCAAACTGGGCAAGGTTTCAAACATTTCATATAATGGGCCAGGTAGCATTCATGGTGCCTCCTGAGGTCTGGAAGTGGCATCATTCAGCAGGTGATAGCCAGAAATAAGCACTTTGTTTTCACATAGACACTTATTAGCTGCACATGACAGAAGATCGTGTAAATTTGGATAGGATTGGGCCCAACTGTTGTTAAATTTATTTAAAAGGAGTGAATAGCACCTGACATTTTTAGAGCCTGACAATGCCAGCAATAAAACAGATGAAGACCACAATCCTAAACATGTCTACTCAAAAGTAAGCCCACTGTGTTAAATGGATTTTACTCCCAGGAAGTGTCCTAAGGCTGAAATCCAAAAGACACTTTTTCTGGGAATAAGACCCACTGAACACAATGGAGCTTATTTTTGGCATGGTTAGTATGGTGCAAACCTAACCCATAATCAGGCAATCCTAAATCCCGGCACAAGTCCTGTGCTAGCCTTGAGGTGACAGAAAAGTGCCATAAGGCACTTCTAAATTACTCCTGGGGGGTTACACCAGGTCAGACCAGTGTACAGATATTCACTAGCCTCTCCACCACAGGATTGGGAAGACAGGTGAGGTATACCAGCCTAAGTTGGTTAGGATTGCATACTAGTAGCCCAATCCTAGCTGGTACTCATCTATACAACAGCAGAACATAGTTCCACTGTCATCAATGGCCATACAGTGGTGCACCGCATGTGCTACCACCAGCCATTTTTAGGTCTGTCACTACAAACATAGTGCCTACCTCTGCTGCTGGCTACCTGTGGCAGCAAAGATCTTTCAGTAAGAGGGTCATGGAGTGAATGGAAGATTGGGTTCCACTTTTCAGTGGTTTTCACTTTTGGAAGTGAAAATTTTGGAAGCACATTTGGAAGCACCCCCTAGCCCACCTAGCACCACCACTTAGCCCACCTCTGCAATGCCAGCTGGATCCAATTGTATTGGCTCTGCCTTTCCTTTGGACTAATTCAGTGGCGTGGAGAGGGGGGATTTGCTGCTTGGGTAACAGCCTATCCTCCACAACAATCCAACCCAAACTTTCATGCTTCGCATGCAGCATATGCAGCGCTGAGCATTATACCATATTCTTTAAAGACTACGGAGGCCTGCTGCTAAATCCAAAAGCATGAATGTTCTGAATTTACATTTTTTTCCTGTAAATTCAAATTATAGCATTGAATACTGGCAGGATCCATCAGACCCATGTTGCTCTTAACTGGTTATTCAATATTTTGCTAACTAAAATTATAATCAAAATTCTTAATTTCACAATATTTCACATTTAAAATTAGTATAAAATAATTATACTAAAACTTGATGCAACATTTATTCATTATATGTGCAAACTATTCACTATATGTGCAAACTATAGTGCAGGGTCCATTGAACCCTGGAAGTAATCAGTAATACAAAATTCATGCTTTTGGATTAATAACTGTCTAATTAGCAGTAAAAAAAGTTCTTATCAAATAATAATAAATTCCATTAAAAAAACACAACACTAACTTCCAAAAGGGTCCCATACTAAAATTTGATGCAACATTTATTCATTATGGCCCATATCCTAAAGTCAAATTAAGCCCTTTGTTCTGGAGCAGTTAAGGTGACTTTCCATAATTAACAGTAGAGGGTGACAAAACTGCGTGGACCCATAACTGCTCTGGATATTGCCCTATATGTTCCAAACTATAGTACAGGGTCCCTGGAAGTAATAGGTGATATAAAAATAAGTAGGTAAACGCTAGGTTAAGATGTCGACAAGCTGCAAGACCAAGAATATAGACCTGAATTAGCGATGCTTCCACCAGCTCTTTTGTTTCCCATCCACAAGCTCATTTGGGTTTAAACAATGGTTTCCTACCTCACAGGCCATCCATTCCTGCTATTTGTTCCTGAGGTGAAGTCAGACTAATTTGTGGTGAAGGAATCATTTCCACAGTAACAAATTCATGTCATTATCTCAGGGTCATGACTTCAATGCTCAAGCTATCAAAAAGCTGGGGCAGGGAGAAAGATGCCATTTCTTTCCCCCATCATACCAATCACTCTTGAGTAGCGGCTTCCTTGTCCTCACCTCAGAACAAGCTGCTGATGGCACCACCAGAGAAGTTGAGAGGCTTCATCACATCACTACATGAGATCCAGAGTTAGAAAACAGCATTAACATAAACTTTCTGCACATTTTTCCTCAAGATGACAGGTGTCGTTATGTTTCATCCTAAAGAAAAGGATGAAATGAGGCCAAAAGAGGCCATAGTTAAGTGTGGTGATTGCCATTTCAACTCATCCTAAGTCAGAGGGTACTCAGAGCCCTACCTGCAGGCATGCAGCTGCCACATACCCCCAGATTGGTATCTGCTCATGCCCAGAGCAAGCCGATGCCCGTTGTGAGTGCCCAGATCTCTGGGCATGTGTACTGGGCACTGACACACTCAGTTTGTCTCTGCTGTGTAGAGGAGCAGCTACTCAGGGTGCTACTAGCTCACTGTGCATGCCCACAGTTCTGGGCATATGCATTGGGCACCGGCGTGATCAGTTTGGCTCTGCTCCAAGGAGGACCACTTGATCCTCTTTGGAACAGAGCCAAAAGGTGGGGGTGAGCACCCATTGCACATTCCCAGGGCTCTGGACATGCACAATGGGTTCACTGGCCTACTGCACATGTGAGTTCTGGGCACCCATACTGGGCACTGTTGCCATTGGTCAGCACTTGGTGCCAAAAAGGTTCGCCACCACTGTCCTAAGTTGTACAAAAACAAACCATAAAAGATGAGAAAGGGGGCTAATGTATGTCTAATGTATGTCTAAGGTATGTCAAGAAATGTATGTCTAATGGTGCATCACCATGCACCACCTCCCTAAGAAACATTGCTAGCCTTGTAAAAACTTTTTTTATTTTGCTCCCTTGATTAAAGTTCTCATATGTTTCTCTGGAAACAAATTCTCCATGTGCATCACGAAATAAGAGACATTAAGCAACACTCAGAGGCAAAATTGGAAAGAACAGACCCAGATCCCTCAAGTAAAGTCTTGGGGGGGGGGGGCGGGGGGAGAGAACAACACATTTTGGGTTTCCTCTACATTCCTCTGCTATTTTGCTACATAGCAAGCTGGAGATTCACCTTAAAATTTCTGCTGTAGGCAAATTTTCTTACTTTCTTCAGAACAGCTGTCTCAGGGGTTGCATAACGTATGGACAATCCAGCCAAAAACAGCCCCCTAGGTACATATGCTGGCCAGCCAGATGCTTCACATCCTTCCTCCCATTTTTTCCCCAGTCCCCAATAGGCTGTAAGGTGGTGAGATTTTTTCTGGCTCATACTGCAGTGACTCCCCATCTTCCTGGACCTGATCCTGTTTGCTTTGTTCATCCATACGGACTTGCATGGGTCCAGGTAGAGTACCCCACAACATGGAAACTTACACCTTAGTAAGGCAACAAATATTTCCTTATCTATATGAGATCCCCAGGACTGTTGACCAAAAGGATGCAGCGCACAAAACATTTTGGTGTGTCTGCATTTGTGTGTGGGGGTGAAGGGGTGTGGTGAAAGATAGCAAAGAGGATTAGGCTATGAGGTTGCAATCCTAATCTTCAATCAGGCCAGCCTAGCTCCCAGCATAAATCCTGTGCTGACCTAGGGGTGTCACAAAAGCATTGTAAGGCACTTCTGTGCCACTCCAGGGGGAAGGTTAGGCCAGTGCACAGTTACGTGTTTTTTTCCCCACATGTCCATGGGAACAGGAAGACAGATGAATTGTGCCAGCCTAGGTTAGGATTGCATCCTTACCGTGCAATTCTAAACATGTCTACTCAGAAATAAGTACTTTCTCCCAGGAAATTATGGTTAGGATTGCAGCCAAAGACTGTGTCTGGGACAGGTGGCCCTAAACTCAAAAAGGGCAGAGAGTATGTATTCTCTTAAAGCAGCAGGCAGGGCATCAAGAGAAATTCTAAACCCACGTATATCTCTTCTAACTAAGTTAAGTCATTGAATTTGGTGTCAGTGAATAAGGCAGCTATCCAGGACATGCGAAAGGTGGCTTATGACAGAGAGATTCTGCAAAAAGTTTCCAAGTTCATTTTTCTTTGGCTGGACAACATATTTTTGGAATATACTCATATATGAAACTGTGGAATTGTACTGAGTGCCTTGAGTTTTTCTAAGAGGAAAAAAATGAAGACAGCGTCTTGTATGATTCAAGGTCATAGCTACAAGGATTCAGATTTCTCAAGTTCAGAAACATGTGTTAATGTGTGGCACGTCTTTAAAGCTACTTCTAAATTAAGATCCTTTGAAGAGAAGGATGAGCCAGTTTTGACAAAAGAAATGTACAGGCCCAGATCTTGCCATTGTATCTTTGACTATGCCTGCAGAACAAGAGCCCTGATAGTGCAAATAACACACCATGGAGACCAGCACATTGTTGGGAAAACAATGCTCTGGAATAGTTCAGATGTCACGTGGATGACGGTACTACTCTGCTTATCGAGAGACCAAAGCATGGAAGAAATTGGAGCTGACATGGAGATGAGATAGGACTCTTCCATCTAGAATTTGGGTTTCCAGAGGGCTGCATCAAATTTCTGGCATGGTAGCTTTTAAAATAAAAAATAAAAAAATAAAGGTATTGTGTAGCCACTATGAGATAGACAAAGCTGGACGTGATTGGCCTGGCCCTCTGTACCACGGTGATCATCAGGGTGGGCTGAGGCAGGTTCGGGCCAGATTGCCTGAACCAGTTGTTGGTTCTGGCCCCCCTACTACCGATCCGGTAGCTATGGGGGGGAGGAAAACCGGGCGCACTGGTTCGGCGTGCCCAGGGAAGTCCTACACTGAATGTGCGCTAAGCTTAGTGCATGCGCAGTGAGTGTCCTGAAGCTGGTCGACCAGCTGGTCGACCAGCTGCCCTAGCCCCTCCCTAGCCCCACCCCTCACCCCGCCCACCTGCACCTGCAGCATGCTGGGGTGGGTGGCGTGCCCTCCCCGGCCCTGTCCCTGACCCTCCCCGGCCCCTGCCCTGGCCCAGCCCCTGACCCTCTCTGCCCCCTGATCCCAGTCCGGCCCTGACCCTGGCCTGGCCCGCCCACTTCCAGCGATCCAGAACCACTGGTGATCATATGTCCCAATTTTCAGGGACATGTCCTGGATTTTAGCCTTGTGTTCTGGGAAAAAATCTTTGTTGTCCTCCATTTTCTCGTGGAGCACACAGCTTGTAGTCTTCTTGTAATTCCTATATTATGGGCAAAATCCAGAGTAACTATGAGGAGTCCTTGCTCCGGTATAAGAACAACGTACTCTGGATTCCAGTATGAATTTCCCATAGGTTTTCACTAGGTGGTGCAGTAACTATGGATGCACATAAAGTCTCTTACATGCTCCCGTAGTTACTCTGGATTTTGGGGCATATGTAATAAATTATATACAATAGTTTTAAATGTAATAATAAGCAATATAGAGTTTAAATTAATCACATGAAAGCAATATTTCTGAGTTTTTTTTAGTTTTTATATTGTCATGTCTTACATTTTTCTTGGCTATCCTATATTTTGGGGGAACTGGTCTTTTTTGGGTCATTCCCGCAGGTGGGCAGTAGGGGGTTCACTCCAGATTGCCAGTGCCGGTTCTTGGAATTTGGCGGCGCTGGTGATCCAGCTGTGGAGCGAGGGATCGAAAAAAGGGAGGACCGGTACGGAGGGGTTTCCTGCGGGAAGTGGGGGCTCTTGAGAGGCAGTTCCAGGGGGTGGGAGAGTGACTGGAGGCACTGAGGGCTTGCTAGGATCAGCAGCGGCAAGCCGTGGCTAGCCGCTGCTGAAATATATTGAAAAAATCAGTGTGCATGCGCACGTAGCTAATTAGTAGCCGGGAGAGTTCCTAGAGAGGACCTGTGTAGGCGGGACCTCAAATGAACTCTTCTGGAGAGTGAAAGTCCAGAAGAGTTCACTTGAGGTCCCACCTACGCAGGAGCTCTCTAGGAATTCTCCCAGGCTACTAAGTAGCTGCGTGCGCATGCACACTTATTTTTTCCAATATATTTCAGCAGCGGCTAGCCACGGCTAGCTGCTGCTGATCCTAGCAAGCCCCCAGTGCCTCCAGTCACTCTCCCACCCCCCGGAACTGACTCTCAAGAGCCCCCACTTCCCCCAAGTGCCCCCAGTCACTTGCTGCTCCTGTGCCCCCTTCTAGCTATGCTCCCACCTCCTCCCTTCCAAGCCCCATCGCTCCCCCTCACCACTCACTGCTGCTCCTGTGCCCCTTCTAGCTATGTTCCCACCTCCTCCCTTCTGCCATTCTGAGTAGGCTGTCCCTCAGGGCTCTTCAGTCACGCATCCTAATCATGACTACTCAGAAGTAAGTCCCATGAGAGACAATGGGACTTACTCCCAGGAAAGTGGCTGGCACTGCAGCCTCAGAGCCCAACCTGACAACTCAGAGGTAAGTCCCATGAGTCAATTTTAATTTTTAAAATTTTTAAATTTTTTTTAAATTTTTAAATTTAATTTTTCCCCGGCCCCTCCCCCTGACCCTGACCCCTCCCCCTGACCCAGCCTGGCCCAGCCCACTTCTGGGGAACCGGTTCTTGTGCCAGGCTGTGCCCATCACTGGTCATTACATATGGTCGCCTGTGCTTTATAGAAGTTAACTAATACTATATCCTAACCTCTCTTCTGATACTATAAAAATGCCATGTCAACAACAGAGCCAGTGTAGATTACAGGGATGCAGTTGGGAGGGTAAACAGCAGCAATGCTTCCCCACCCTGCCCAACCACTTCCCGGCAATGGAGCTTAGGTTACAGACTACATTTGTCGACCAATCACTTTATACCAACCTTGGTACTATAGCCCCTGCCAGATACCTGACAGCTTGGGGAGGTAGTATAGGGTTGAGGGGTGTACTGGGAAGGGAAGACCTGGGCCAACAATACTTTGTAAAGACTAATTTGGGATTTGGCTTTATTGTGTAGGTATCAATGCCCATTAGTGAGTCATTGCCAAAATAAGCTTAGGACAGTGATTCCCAATCCTTTCAAGACATCCTAGGGAACTGCCTGGCTTATTTTTGTCAAAGGATGAGGCTATAATGGTAGTAGCTTGTTTAACCCTTGATGCACATCATTGCAGGGTGACCAGATGCCAAACCCAAAATTCCTGAACCCCAAGGCCAAAATTCCTGTCCCCAGGCCAAAATTCCTACCCACTTTAAAAAATTGCCAAAAAATGTATTTTTTTGTTTTTATATTTTTTTGTTTTTCAGTTTTTTGGCCATAAAGTTTGGTAGGAAGGAGATATCTCAAAGCTGATTTTTGCATTGGATTCTGCTCTTCAATATGAATCAAATGATATATGACATTATGGTGTACTGTGCCCATCGCAAAGTTCAAAAATGAAGCCAAAATGTAGGACACCCAGATAGGAGGCTAAAAATCTGGACAAATCTGGGTTTTTTCAGTCATATGGTCAACCTGTGCACATGGCCTAATCTGTCCTGTCAGTTTTATGAACCACCAAAAACTGGATTCTGGAGCCAGTTTAGAAACCACAAGCTTAGGAGGGTGTCATATGGCTCACCAGAGCCCATGCAATTTTGAAATTGTATCCAAATAGGATTGGGCCGTAAGATACTTAATGGAAGTTAAACTTCTTGAAACTATTTTTGTGGTGAGGTTTCCACCTGACTATCTGAAGCATGTAAATCCAAAACTGTATTTACCTGGGAGCTTTAATCTTTTCTTGCCTAGGTGTTGTAGAAGTGCATATTATAAAGGTGAGGGTTTATGTGTGACCGGATATAAAGGTCTACTTAATAAACCTGATTTCAATGCATGCTTAGAGCAAGCTGGAAAGAAGATTCAAATGTTGCAGTGCAGTCCTAGTGCATCTGTTTGGCCACATTAAGATGCCTGTACAGACAGGATAATGGCTAATCCCCCCTGCTATTTAGTCATAGTTAATCCTTTCTGGTACTTATCCTATTAACATTTTTATTTTCTCCTGGATTTTAATGCTACTTCACTGTACTCAAATTACATACATTCATTGCTAACTTTGGGAGAAAACTTAGGTAACACAGAGCAGGCCTTCAAGAAATGTTCGTAATTCACAGCACACAAAATTGTGGTGGAATAATTTTTGTTTAATCTCCAGTATGGCAGGGTACTTAACAAAATTTTGTATGTTAAATAGGCACAACCCCTTATCCATGGAGGTTCTGTATCAGAATCCCCCGCAGATAGCTGAAATTATGGATAGAGGCAATCACCCATTCCCATGATCCAGAGTCCACCCCTCCAGAGGCACTGCTTCATAGATCAGAGGCCAAGGATTTTTCCATGATGCTATATTCAAATTATTAGTATAACATGATTCCTGTTAAAAACTATCTAAACAACACCTTGTCAAAGTTCACTTTGGTAGTTGCTCTTTGAAAACTTGCCGAAATACGATGAATCCATCTAGGTTCATTGTGTGCTGCCGACATGCCTTATGGCAAGTTTGTGACATACCTGAGCTGGCAAAGAATGACTTGCACTGGCTGAAATGTTTGCACTGTTAAATTCTTAAATATGTTTACTCACCATAAACTTTAAATTTATGTTTTAGTTCAGTGTAATCTCCAGTGGAACAAATACCCAGTAAATAATTATAAAACTTGAAAAAAAATTACTTACTGCCAAGTGTTTTGATTTTGTATCATTAATTTCATATGTGTTTTTGTATTGCAGTCTGAACTTTTGAGTATGTTCATGATGTGCCTTTGGGTATTACTGACTCATGTTCTCTCCTAGTAAAATCTATATCTACCCTCCGGGAACATAGTGGAATGGCACCCCTGCAGTCAGTGCAACCAGCATGTGTTACACTGGAGGCAGCCCTGTGAATTGGACCTTTCTCAATTTTCAATATGAGCATTCCACTGTTTCTGCCCATTTGAGACACATCCACCAGCAAGGATTGTAAGCAATTTTACAGTTTATTTTGTTTTGCAAGACAGCTCTACGTTGTGCTAAACACCTCCTGCAGCATCTGTGAATAACTGCATTATACATTGGCATTGAGTCTGGAATTATATGTTTATATTGAGTTTTCTATTTTTCTTTAGATGGGAATTTTCCAATCTTTTCTTTCCAAGTTAATTTCATATCTCATGATGTACTCAGTTAGACATTTTAGCATATTTAGCATCTGCTTGATAGTGCAATCCTATACTTCAATTACACCAGCTGTATAGGATGTCAACTAGATCTCTTGCATTGGAAGATTTTTTTAAGACATACCAAATTCAGAAATCCACACAAGGACCACTGCTCATGCTAGCCTAAAATCAGTGCAGCTCCCTTTGCGTCCTCCATCACACAGTACAGTAAGTGGGGGCATTCCAATATATTATGCAAACCAGTTCAAATTGTGTGCTGTGGTGTGTTTACAATCAAGCCTGAAAAGGGAGTTCATGGTGATGGAGAGCCCTTACCATTCTAACCCAGCACCACCATTCATCATGCCTGATCTTCACAAGACATTGTTCTGGAGAGCCACCCTATGAAATTGGGTTGCAGAATCCTGCAAGGTGACATGGCATGGAAGCAGCTCCCCAGTTTCAGGTCCTCACTACTACTGTGTCTGGAATTGTCATGATGGTGCACCTTGGGCCATACTGTTTGGAGAGCACTAAACTACCTGATCACCTGTTTACAGATTAGGGTTGCCATACGTCCTGAAAAACAAGGACAATCCTGATTTGGGGGGATTGTGTACATATGCTGGCAAATGTGATAGAAGGGCCTGTCCTGATTTTGTGGAAGAGAATTATGGCAGCCCTATTACAGATGTATTAAGGTTGTTCCTGCGACTTCATAGGAGCCTGGAGCACAATCCTAACCATGTCTACTCAAAAGTGAGCTCCATTGTATTCAATGGGTCTTACTCCCAGGAAAATGTCTTTAGGATGTTACACAAACATTAGCAGGCCACCAGTGCAAGAAAATGGCCTAGTGAGGTTTTCTTACACCTTCAGTAACGTGTTTTTGGGGTGCTTGGGGGGGGAGAAGGGACCCAAAATATTTGCGTTCAGTAGTTTTGCAGCAAGATGCCAGCGAAAATTCTAAATTGCCGCCTCAAATTAGCTTCTAATAGATTATTTAACATTTTGTGGAGAGAAACAAGCAGAGAAAGAGATCCTTTCATCTTTCGGTTTAAGAGCTTGGTGCTAAAACAGTTCTTGACAATATTTTCATTTCATTATCGTCTATCCGCTAATCGTAATCACTGAGTGCTCCTGAGAAAATCAAGTCGCAAGCATATTCCTGAGATCTGTTAATTGCATCACATTGTTCTCAGAAGGAATAATTGGGCAGGAAATGCATCAGAATTTGTCACCCTGAAACTGTTAGAAAGATGGTATCAAAATAGAAGTTAATAATAGCCAAGGCTCATTGAGTAAATGAGTGCTTAGGAAAACTATCTCCACTAATTAAATTCACTCATTTTGAAATGGGATATGCCACCCCCAAGAAACGTTTCTAGTCTCTTGGAAACTCTTTGGCTTCATGTGGAATTTCTAAGTTGTTTTACCTACTGAGGAATTTCTAACGTATAGGCTTTTCACTTTCTGGTGGTTTGTTTTCAGGTGGTTCCACTCTTTCAAGAATTTTCAATTATACCCAGAACTCAGTCAATACATGCTTCACTCTTTCAAACTCATCTCCTGATTCTAAAAGCTAAAATTATCTTCCCAGATGTTGATTTACATGATCATATTTTTGGGATTTCCTTATGACTTTCCTCAGTAAATACATTGACCACACATGCCTTTGTTCATTTTACTGGAATTTGTTATGCATTTCATAGAATCCTAGAGTTGGAAAGGACCTAGTAGGTCATCTGGTCCAACCCCCTGCCTGAAGCAGGTGCTCATTGAGCCTCTGCTTGAAGATCCCCAGTGAGGGAGAGTCCACCACCTCCTTTGGCAATCTGTTCCACTGCCAAACCACCCTCACTGTCAGGAATTTTTTTCCAGATATCCAACCGGATTCTCCTTTCTTGCAGTTGGTACCCATTGGTTCTAGTTCTGCTTTCAGAAGCAGCAAAGAACAAGTGAGCCCCTTCCTCCCTATGACAGCCCTTCAGGTATCTGAAGAGGGCAATCATGTCTCCCCTCAGCCTCCTCTTCTCCAGGCTGAACATCCCAAGTTCCCCCAACCCTTCCTCGTAGGGTTTCCCTTCCATCCCACTGATCATTCTTGTCGCTCTCCTCTGAACTTGCTCCAGTTTGGCTGCATCTTTCTTCAAGTGAGGTGCCCAGATCTGAACACAGTACTCAAGGTGAGGTCTCACCAATGCTGAATAAAGAGGAACTAGAACTTCTCGCGACTTGGAAGCTACAGTCCTCTTAATGCAGCCTAAAATGGCATTTGACTTCTTTGCAGACATATCACACTGCTGACTCATGTTCAGCTTGTGATCCATGGCGACTCCAAGATCCCGTTTACATGTTGTGCTGCCAAGCCAAGTATCCCCCATTTTATACCTGTATTTTTGGTTTTTATTTCCTAAGTGCAGAACCTTGCACTTCTCCCCGTCGAAATTCATTCTATTTGTTACAGCCCAGAATTCTAGTTTATCCAGATCCTCCTGGAGGTTTGTCCTGTCTTCTGTTGTGTTTGCTACTCCTCCCAGCTTGGTGTCATCTGCTAATTTGATCAGGCTCCCCTTATCCTTTTGGCTGTGTGTTAATCAATATTTGTTATTTAGGCTATTAATTTACTCACGACTTAAATCCTATGTTCATCTAACAGCAAGCACCATTGACTCTATAATAGACATGCATAGAATAGACATGCATGGTATTGGGATGTTACTTATGGCTCAATCCTAATCAATTTCCCCACCATAATGCAGCTGCAATACAATTCTGAGTGTTGAATGTAGTTCCCTTTAGCTTGAGGAGGCTTCCATAACAGGCTTCCACACCACACAATGCAGTCCATGCCCTCTTTGCATGGCAGTGCCGGTGCTGGGAAGTTGGATAGGATTGGGTCCTTACTTAGGGTGCAGTCCTAACTTAGGCTGGCACAACTCCTTGGTCTTCTTGTTCCCATGATGATATAAGGAGGCAAGCGCATGTCTGTGCACTGGCCTAACCTTCCCCCAGGAGTGGCACAGAAGTCTTACTTTTGTGACACCCCCAGGTCAGCATAGGATTTATGCTAAGGGTTAGGCTGGCCAAACTGGAATTTAGGATTTCAGCCAAAGTTGCCAAATGTGTCAGTTGCCAAAGTTGCCAAATGCTTAGGACAAGTGTTTCTAGAGTTTCCATCGTTACACTTTAGGGCAGTAGTAGCCACAGAAAACAGCCAGTTGAGCCACAGAATCCTCACAGAAAAACCACTGCCCTGTACAATGTGTAGGATTGTAGCCCTAATTCAGAGCCACAGTCAATTGTAGGCCAAGGTAGCCACCAGTTGAAAATGATTGGGAACTACTGCCTTAGGGATATTTACAAGGGTGATGCAAGATATCCCCAGAGGTCGTTCTTACTCACAAATGCCACCATTTTGGATCTCACAAAATATTGTAAGTCAGCACAGGACTTGTATTGGAACTTAGGCTGGCATAATTGGGGATTAGGATTGCAGCTTCATTTACTTATTTAGGGCACAATCCTAACCAATTTAGGCCAGCAAAACTCACCTGGCATATCTTCTTTTGGTGGTGTGGGAAGGCCGACATATCCCTGTGTACTGTCCTAATGCCCCAGGAGGCTCAGTGACACCCCGAGGTCAGCACAGGACTTACGTGAGGGCTTATGCTAGCCTAACAAGGGGTTGGGATTGCAGCCTTATTTATTTACTTACTACCTTTCTTTCTCCCCTTGGCCCAACACAGGGCCATGTTACTGCATGCAAACTAAATAGCTGGGGCAGAACAGAGTAGCTCATTGGGGAGCCTACTTCCTTACCCAGGTGAAAGGGACAAATTTCTCCTTTCCACAAGGAACCGGTGGTGGCCATTGAATGCAATGGCAGCCATTTCAGCATCACTGGTTCTCCGGGCACTGGGCACCTCAGGATGGTTCAATCATTTTTTATTTAAAAAACATTATTCTGGGCAGAAATGCTATAAAGTGAAAAGAAGGAAAGAAAAGGGCAACAACTGTGTCATGAAATTGTTTGTCTCTTGCCATATTTATGTTGAGACTACTTTTGCAATTTCAAAGGCTGCTAAATCTAGGAAGCAGCCTTTGCATATTATGCAAAGCAGATTTACTACATTAGCACATCATCCTCTGTATTCTGATACCTCATTTGTTCTGTTTGCTCCAGCTGCTTGTTCTCTGCTCCTGCAGTTACCAAATGGGCATTACAATGTCTACGCAGAAGACAGCTTTTCATGCTTGGGAGAAGGGAACTTCTCACTTGAATCCAACTTTCAGGGCACAATCCAGAGCAAGTTCAGCCTGCTCTGCCCTAACTGCTCTCTCCTAACTATTCTGTATCCAGAGCAGAAAGTTATGCTGCATCCAGAGAGTCAGGAAGCCTGGGCTGCCCTAACTGCTCCATAGCATGTTAAGTAATTGACACATGGGGAGGACTTGCTCCTGAGGAGACACCCCTCAGATCACACTGAACAAGGAACAGATGTGGTGTCTACAGTGGTGACATGACTCTGTGCATCACCTGGTATGGAAGTCTGTGCGTCACCCCTGGGATGCGCTCACCCCCCTACCTGCACCGCGCAGTTGCCAAAGTTTGCGCATGCTTCAGAAAGTACTGGCTTCAGAAAGAGTACTGCACAGGCACCATCTCTGATACCTGCACAGTACTTTTCTGAAGATTTTCGGCTTCAGAGGAGACTGTGCAGGCATCAGAGTTGGTGCCTGTGCAGTACTCTTTCTGAAGCCATTCGGCTGCCGCTCCGCCTCCTGAGTGAGGCCGAATGGCTGTGCAGAGGCGTGGACTTTCTCTGCTCTAAGGAAGTCTCCTCTGAAGCTGTTCGGCATGCTCAGTGTGTTTCTACGCAGTGCATCTCAGATGGCCGTTCAGGCCAGCTCCTCAGACAAGTGGCAGCTTCTGGCTGCTGCTCCACCTTGGAGCAGGCCTGAATGGGGGTGCTGACGCCCGGGGCCTGCCAAAGGACAGTCAAACTCCTCCGGCACATCATCCCATACGAAGCACATCACCCAATGCAGCCCACACCAGCCGCACCAGTCTGGTGACGCGACTGGGTGCCTGCCTTATAAGGAGTCCCTGATGAGATGCCAGTACATTCTACAGTGAATACAAGGGGCTTCTTGGAGTGGCCTGCTGTATCCTGAGATTTGTGGGTAGCCGTAGTTGTTCCATATCCTGAGGTTGAGAGGCAGGGGTTGCAGCTAGGCTGGCCAAGAACTCAGATTTTTGGTCAACACTGCCATTCTTACTCTGACCTTATCATGGACCCTTATGGGTCTACTCATTACTATACCTGCTCCTGATGTGGTATATCTCTGAGGAGCTGGAAGAGGGCATTTCTGCCTTGGAAACAGGCTCTACAGAGTAACTGCTCCACCCTAAGCAATGCTAAACATGCCCTCAACATGCCTCTCCTGAACTCCGCAGGGCAGAGCAGTTAGGGCAGAGCAGGTCCACCTCTCTTAGGGCACCCTATGTTGCCCTGCTGTGGCCTAAGCCTTTTCCAGAGTAACTGGGGTGGAGCATCTTGTAGTTGCTCCACCCTATGATAGATATGGCAACCCAAGGGCTCTTATGTGGACAGATTAGTTGCTCTGGATTGGGCTGTTATTCTTCATGAAGCATACGAAGGCATCCAGAAACTTGAGCACCAGTGATGTGGCATTATTCTGCTATGCAGTGAACCAAAAAATGACAGGCATCCCCATATCTGGAGGGGCTCCCTTCCACCACCACTGTGCAAATAAATAAGCAATAGATACAAGGGAACCATAAGTTATAGGTGATATAGTTTTAAATTAAATAATAAATAATATATTTTAATTAAAACTAACAACATGAACTAAATATACAAGTGTCTTTTGCTTTTGTCATGCAGACATTCTTTTATGTCCTACATTTTGAGTGCCGTATCCTCTTTTTGTTACTATGACATCTGGACTCCTTGCCTCCAGTTCTTCCGAAAGGAACCATCACACCACTTCTGCTTCCAGAATGACTCTAATTTAGAGCCAAACACCAACAACAGTGGGGAGAGCCTAACTGCAACCCACGCTTTGGAAAACCGTTGTCTTGACTGTAAGTTCTTTAGGGCAGAACTCTTGATCCCCCCTCTAAATATATAATGTTTTTGCAAATTCTTCAATAAAAAATTTAAAATACTGATTTTTAAATCTCAAATCCCCACCAGATGTACTTCCGGGATCTGGGAGTTTGTGGGGTCCCTGGAGGTCGTTCTTACCCATATTTGGAATTTTGTCACTGGATGGTATTATTGCCATTGATTCAAGTCATGTACTGGCTTGGGGGTGTCACAAAAGTTTCATAAAGCACTACCCCAGAACACCCCCTCCCATCTCTCCCCTCCCTCTCTCTCCCCTCCCCAAGCCCTTGCTCTGGCCAAAAATGGCCAGTCCAACTTGCACAGTGGCACAGAGAAACTGGTCCGTGTGCCGGCATAAACCCACATCCGAAGTGGTGCAGAAGTGCCTTACAATACTTTGCCACTGCAACTAGTGCAAGAAGTGAATCATTGTGCTATTGGGAAGCACTGTCCTAGCTCTTAGAATACCAGAATTTTTTGCCCCCCCCCCCCCCCCAAGACAGCACGGGTCAATTTTGACCCATGCTGTCCTGTACTATACAAGTTAGTTAGGTACAAACAATGTTCATATAATATACATAGAATGAATAAATGTTGTGTCATGTTTTAGTATAATTATGATTATAATTTGTATAACGATTTTTGTTCAATTTTAGCTAGCAAAACATTGAGTAAACAGTAAAAAGCATCATGGTCCAATAGGACTCTGTACTATAGTTAGGTGCATATAATGTACATATTATTTATTTATTTATTTATTTATTTATTTATTTATTTTCCGCCTTTCCTCTTCTACAAGAGGGAGCCCAAGGCGGCTAACAACAAAACACCATTAAAATCGAATTATAAATATAGATTAAAACATAATTAAAAACAATTAAAATACAATTAAATTTAAAAAGCTCAGAACAATTAAAACAGACTAAAAACATAGTTAAAAACAGTAAAAATAAAACGATAAAACAATAAAACTGCCCCCCAACCTATGCCCCATTTAAAATGTTTTTTTTTTTAATAAAAGGTCTTAAGGCTCTGCCTGAAGCTCTGTATAGAGGGAGCTCTCCTCAGTTCTAAGGGGAGGGAGTTCCAAAGCTGGGGTGCCACCACTGAAAAGGCCCTATCTCTGGCTGCCACACCTCCCACGTCTTTTAGTGGCAGCACAGTCAGTAGGGCCCCTTCAGATGACCTTAGGTGACGGGTCGGATTGTAAAGAAGAAGGCGGTACCTCAGGTACCCTGGACCCAAGCTGTTTAGGGCTTTAAAGGTCAGGACCAGCACTTTGAATTCAGCCCAGAAACGAATGGGCAGCCAGTGTAGTCGCTGAAGCAGTGGCCCAACAGAGTCAAACCGACGAGCCCCAGCAACCACATGGGCCGCCGCATTCTGGACTAGTTGAAGTTTCTGGACCATCTTCAGAGGCAGCCCCACGTAGAGCGCGTTACAATAGTCTAGTCTCGATGTCACTAGGGCATGGGTCACCGTGGCCAGATCTGAACAACTCAGGTATGGTTGCAGCTGGCGAATCAGCTGCATATAATATACATATAATGAATAAATGTTGTGTCAAGTTTTAGTATAATTATTTTTATTGTGAAATAATGATTTTTAGTACAATTTTTATCACCTAAGACTGCACAGGTCTGCACAGGTTAATTTTGACCGTGCAACCCTGTACTATAGTTAGGTACATACAATGTTCATATAATGTGCACATAATGTACATTAACCCTACAATCCAGAGTAACTACGGGTGCACGTAAGAGACTTTACGTGCACTCGTAGTTACTGCACCACATAGGGCGCAATCCAGAGTAACTACGGGGAGTCCTTGCTCCGGTGTAAGAACAATTTGCTCTGGATTGCAATATGAATTTCCCATAGGTTTTCACTAGGTGATGCAGTAACTACGGGTGCACGTAAAGTCTCTTACGTGCACCTGTAGTTATTCTGGATTGTAGGGATAGTGAAAACCTATAGGAAATTCATATTGTAATCTAGTTTAAATTGTTTATTGGGGCTGACGTTAGCGAACCGGTTGTTAAGAGGGAGCCATCATCTTTGAATTGCATGCAAGTGTGTTTGAATTTCTCTTAAAGGGCCTCTGGGTCTGTCTTCCCTCCTCCTTCCTCCCCTTCTGAGCCTCCTTCCCCTTCTGATGGGGGGCTACCTCCCCCCCCCTCCCTAAGGGCATTTTTAAAAATACAAATATGTGAGTCAATATATATGTGAGTCAAGCAGCCAGGAGTTCTCTGGCAGGCACAGGTTTTTTACATTCCTCTCCCTCCTCCCCCTCCAGGGAGGCTCCTCCATCCCTCCCCCTCCTAGTCACTTTGCTAACCACATGCAAAGGCCATCATTCAAACAGGCTCCCATTAAGAGTAAGGACTCCCCTTAGTTACTCTGGATTGCACCCATAATGTACATATAATGAATAATAATTATGATTATAATTAGCATAATGATTTTTAGTACAATTTTAGCTAGCAAAATATTGAATAACCAATAAAAGGCAACATGGGTCCAATATGACCTGACTTGGTATAATATATATAAATTGGATTGTACAGAAAAACTGTAAATTCAAAATCTTCATGCTTTTGGTATTGTGACTGTCTAATTAGCAGGAAAAAAGTCAGAAAGTTTTGTCAGGTAATAATAATAAATTCCAGCAAAAACACAACACAAACTTCCTGGCGGGTCAGTGATTGACCCGGTTGGTATTCTAAGAGCTAGTTGGATAATATCATGAGCATTCTAACAAATTATACTTTGAGATAAAATTGGATTAATACCATTCGAAAGGGGGAGAAAACAAAATAAGGAGCATGAACAATGTGCAACCTAAATTTATGAGTTCTTTGCTGGATAAAAAGTAAGATACAAATGGCATGAGGGGCAATATTGTGTCATGTAGCCACCATTTTTCTTTTTAAAGATGTCTATTGTTCTGTTTTTCGAATTAATTGTATCATAGGGGACCTTCTTTGTCTCTTAGAAATGTCTTCACCTTCATATGTTATTTTTTTTTACTTTGCTGGAAGGAGTGCCCTGCAAAGTATTTTTTTGTTTGTATGGTTGGGGGGGGGGGGGGTTTGAAGTATCAGTTTGGCTACACAGAGTGCAATCCACCAAGTGTTACACCCACACAAGCCAGACTGAAACGAATGATGCTTGTGTGAGAACAATGCTCGAGGCATTAAAGCCCTTGAATCTCTCATCATCTGGGACCAGTGTGGCAACAACACTATGTACAAAGAGCCGTGCCGCTCAACTGAACCCAATCATAGACTGAATTCTTTTTTTATAAAAAAAGATAGAAAGAGGGAAAGCAAATGTCACATCATACCATACAGCAGTGTTGGTGATGAGAAGGCAAAGGTTTTTATTTCCAACTAGCAAAATATCCAGCTTTAGAGTGATCAGGGAGAGAAGGGTCCCATGGTGCAACATATCTTCTCATGGGACCTGTAAGAAGGGAGACACTAATATCAGAACAATACTAATGCAGACTTCCTTTAATTTGATCATGGATCAAATTGCAACCATTCACTTAGATTGAATAATGATGGATATTAGAATAATAAAACCACAGAGTTGGAAGGAACCCACAAGGTCATCTAGCCCAACCCCCTGCCTAAAGCATTCTCTTAGAGCACTTCCAGCAAGTGCTCTTGAGCCTTTGTTTAAAGAGCTCCAGAGAAGGAGAACCACATCTTCTCTATGCAATCTGTTCCACTGCTGAGCAATCCTTGCCATCAGGAATTTCTTTTTGATGTTTCTATTACATTATTTGGGTACAAGTAATAAAAGATGGGAGATGCTTTGATTCAGTTCATATATATTCTTCAACCTATTTTTGTCCCTTTCTATGTTATAAACATGCCAACCAAACATGCCAACCTCCTGCCAACATAACCGTCTGAAAGTATATATATATACACAAGTAGATAAATAAGTACCACCTCGTTGGGAAGGGAACAGTGTTCAGTGTTAGTCATGCAGGCTACAATATCATGGAGGCGTCTTTGGAGGAGTCTAAGGGTGCAATCCAGAGTAACTATGGGGAGTCCTTGCTCCAAAATAAGAACAATTTACTCTGGATTGCAATATGAATTTCCCATAGGTTTTCACTAGGTGGTGCCGTAACTACGTTGACGTAAAAGTCTCTTATGTGCTCCCGTAGTTACTCTGGATCATAGGGTTAAGCTCTATGGCTTAAGAAACTGTAATGAGCACTGCTCTCTCGGGTTGGTCTTTAGGGTTGGTCATGACAACCTGTGAGGGACACCTTTAACTTTATGTTATAAACATAGAAATTTTTTACAAGTTATAAACATTTCTCCTTACCTGTGTAATGTTATAGGTGACCTTTTTGCACAGCCATGTGCTGAACAACCAGACCTTATGTTAAAAAAAACCCCAAGAAGTTTTTTAGGTTAGCTAGTGTTTAGGTTGTGGTTAGCTGAGGTTTGTATTGAGATAGTGTTGCCACATGTCCTGAAAAACTGGGACAATTTCAGTTTTCAGGGATAGTGTTCACTTACCGGCAAGTTAGGCACAGGGTCCTTCCCAGTTTTGTGAAAGGGAATTATGGTAACCCTGTTTTGAGAGAACTGAATTGTACTAGCATCCGGATTGCAATTGTGAATAAATTATGTATATTAAAATAAATAATAACATTATATTCAGATTTTACAGCATAAAGCAATCATCCTCCCCAAAATGTGCTTTCCAGAAATATTATTTTTTTATATTGTGAACAGAATTCATCAAAAGATCAGAATGGATATGGAGCTGCTGTCTAGTATCTACCATTCCAGGATGAGGCTGTCAGTTATAGTGGAGTGAAAGACTGAAGTGCCGGAGGGGGCCTAAAATACCTGAAAGCCTAGGGGCTAGGCCATGGGTTAATATGGCCCTGCACGAGCCTCATTTGTCCACTTATTGTGGATTGAGTCTGATGCCCACCTGGGATTCAAGCTGTGATGAAAGAGAACTGAAAGGAAACCCACATCATTCAAAAGTCCTTTCAGAGAACATTGCAAAGGTCTATTTATACAGAGAGGAGCAAGTGTGTAGCTTTCTTCCTCGCCACACGGAGGCATCACATGCAAAATCAGGCTACCTGTGGTGGAACTGAATGTGCACCAGATCTGAATGAAGGTTCAGCCTGGAGATATTTTTTTCCACCAAAAATGTTGTAATTTAGGGAATTCATGGAGATGCTATTAAAATTTTCATGATTACTTTGAGTAGACACACAGAGATTTGTGCTGATCCATGGAGACTCCAGGCCAGTAATTTTTCTCCCTTTTTTAATCTCCTGACTAATTTTGGCAACTTCTCAGTGTGCTAAAATTGCTGGAAATGGAATTTGGGATTTCTATATACATGTCCAGTGCATGTCATTGCCCAGTATTGTCAATACCAGGTGGTGCCTGCCTCCAGGTGCCACTGCTGGGTGCCCAGCATAGCCCAGCCATGTCTGGGGCCCACAAATATTGAAATTTTATTCCTGGAAAGGTGGGTTCATTCCACTACTTTGCATATAAGAGTGTATTAGAGACATACCCTACAATCCAGAGTAACTACGGGAGCACGTAAGAGACATTACGTGTACCCTTAGTTACTGCACTATCTAGTGAAAACCTATGGGAAATTCATATTGCAATCCAGAGCAAATTGTTCTTACACTGGAGCAAGGACTCCACGTAGTTACTCTGGATTGCACCCATAGTCAAAGAATTACAAGGCTTGCCCAAGGGCTGGATGGAGTGATCTCTCCACGGGCCACATTGATGCTTGCCATAGGCATGCCATGGGGTATATCTGGCTCCTGTGTCACCCTTGTTCAACACAACTATTAAAGATCCAAGAGCCCTAAAGTTGAAAGTATGGACATCCCTGACCTAAAATTATAGTTCCTTATATAATGTGTGAGTGAATTTTAAGGCTGCAAGTGAAGGGTATTTTAAAATAACAATAATTGTGGGACTGTTTTTGTTTTTATTGTACTGTTGAACCAGAGACAGCCCATTCCTATGTCATGGCAACACTAAAATTTTTGAGAACTACAGATATAGAGTAGTGACTATACACTATATACGTAGTGTATATAACTACCTATATAGTGTATAGTTCTACTATTGTTTTCCACTTAAAGCCATTTCTGCCCAATATTACATATACGCAATGGGGACCAAACGCTGTACATCTGTGGGCCAGGTAAAAATGGGTTAACCAGCTCTGCCTACATATTACTAATGCATAAGTCTTTCCAATCTGTACCTCTTCAGAATTCTTTGTGCTTTAGCAGAGTACATGGGATTGGACACTGTGGAAGCAACACAGTGAAGAAGAAAAACCTGGCAAGTGTCTGGCTTTGTTACTTTCATTTGAACTCCGACAACATCTGACCTACTTTATTGATGTCTTCGCTGAGAATGATTTGAGGAGCTCTTCCACCTTTCAAAGGGGATGGTGGAAGACAGATGTTCACAAAGCAGAGATACTGCATGGAGCAAGCAAAACACAGTTGTGGCAGGGAGGCACATATAATGCATCCTCTGACAACAATGAAAAAGAAATACAAGGAAATATTTGAGTCAACAAAGGGACAGATGTCAGTAGAGATAAATGTGCCTTGTTTCTGTAAAAGTTATAGAACAATTCTAGAATATAATTTTTGAAACTAAAAGAGAAAAAAATTGAAATAATTTATAAGAAAAAAAAATACATTTGCCACCAAATTCCTCTTCTAGAAATTTGCAAAATGCGGATAGGGAGACAACTGAGCATGTGCCAGCAAGGAATGCATATAGTATGGGCATATACATATACATTACAAGGAACGCATATAGTATGGGCATTACAGTAACATCACTAGGATTGGTGTCACTTTGTGGGGTAACTCATGGTCCCATCCCCCATCATTCCAGAAATTAGCCCTTATAGTGAAAATATCTATTACAGATTTTTCAGTGAGCCAGTGTGAGACACAGGAAGGTGGTCTAGATGGGCCTTTGGTTCTTCTTGGGTCACAGTGATCATATGACCAGAAATTTCCAGATTTTTCCTCTTTTTTAGCCTCCTGTCAGGGTGTCCTCCAAAAGAGCTTCATTGTCCTCCATTTTGGTTTTATTTTGGAAATTTGCAATGGTGTGCAGTACCCCATTATGTCATATATAATTGGATTCGTATTGAAGAGCAGAATCTAATGCAAAATTCAGTTTTGAAATATCTCCTTGCTATCAAATGTTATGGCCAAAAAACTAAAACTAAAAAATATGCATTGAGCTCTATAGGAAAATGAAAGTGCCTAATATCGTGGTTTTACTCGTGAGTAGGCAAATGTGCCATTGTCCTCTGGAAAGGCCAGGCTGAGAGGAATCCAAGACCTTGTCCTCCATTTGAGATTTGGGTATCTGGTCATCCTGTGTTAATCCTGTTCTTAATCCAGAGTTGATGGCACACACTGCTATTTTACAATGGCGGTTTAGATCAGTAATTGGCTTCAGTTTCTACCACTGCCTAACCTTACAGTTCAGTTAAAAATACCAGCAATAGCCAAAAGCTGTTTTTTCTGCTTTTAAATCTCACTAAAGCTCTTTATAATCTCCATGGTTCTCTATGTGACTGTTGACTTTCTAAAATGCTGGGTTCACAATAATGCACCCGATAAATTTATCATGTTTTATTATACATTACACTTCAAGTGCTAAGTACAGCAGAAGGGATTTGCTTACACACTCTTTCTAGTCTGAAGTCAGCCTAAATTAGAGAGAATGCGAGGGAAATGCTTTCTAAAAACCCTCTCGAGATATATAGTTATCTTGCTCACTTGGTAATAAGAGCTCAAGCACAATGTAAGATTTATGAGGATATTAACCAGAACCAGTAAGGATGAACTCCACATCATGCAGTCCTTAGTCCTTAGCATTTTTGGCTGACCCATAGGAATGAATTTTATCCTTGGTGTAAAGCAAGTACAAATATGAGATTGAGTCACACTTTCCCACGCTGTTGGGAGAACATGTGGCGTCACTGCATTACGAGGGTCAGGATATATGCCTGAGCATATGGAGGTTCTTGTTGGAATAATTCTGAGGTGTCAAAATAGAGTTCATATAGAGGGCCAAATAATATTCATGGTGCTGGCAGCATGAGATAATTAAGGAGAAAGTGGAGTCATTAAGCAGTTGATGGCCAGAAATAAGCACGTCATTCTTATTTAGAAATTCATTATGGCTGCATTGCACTTTGCCCAGGCTCTGCACAGTGCCTGCAGAGGGGCAAAGGGAGCCCACGCTGAAGGCGCGCAGGCTCCATTCTTATTTAGAAATTCATTAGCTGTGAGGACAGGTGAGTAAATATGCAAATCTTAATGGTATTTTTAAGATATGTGAGAGCCCAACTATTGTATGAGTCTAGCGTTTGCCATATGTCCAAAAAACAGAGAAACCGTGACAACCCCATGTCCCCATACTGGAAAATGGGACAGAGAGTCCTGTCCTGATTTTGTGAAAGAGAATTATCACAATCAGTGGTGGGCACTTACCGGTACGGGCCTACGCGCCCGTACCGGTTCTTCCCGTTTCCCTGCTGCTAGCGTACCACTAGCGACAGGGAAATGCAAAACATAGCGGACCGGTACGGTCCGCCATGTTTTGCGCCCACTGCCACCTGCCTAGAAGCGGGCAGGCCGCTTCTAGGCAGGCTCTGCACAAGCGCCGACATCGGCGCTCGCGCAGACCCTGCCTAGAGGTGGCTTGCCCGCTTCTAGGCAGGCTCTATGCGAGCGGCGACGTCGGCACTCGCACAGAGCCTGCCTAGAAGCGGCCTGCCAGGCCAGCTTCCAGGCAGGCTCTGCGTGAGCGCCAGTGTCAGCGCTTGCGCAGAGCCTGCTTGGAAGCCCGCCTGCCAGGCCAGCTTCCAGGCAGGCTCTGCGTGAGTGCCGGTGTCAGCACTTGCGCAGAGCCTGCTTAGAAGCCGGCCTGCCGGCACTGCGCAGGCGCCAACGTCGCCCTGCCCCTCCCCAGTCCCGCCCCTCGCCCCGCCCACACCCCCTGACCCCGGCTGGCCCCTCCCATTTCCGGCATACCGGATCTTGGGATGGGGCCAGCCCATCTCTGATCGCAATCCTATGTGGGTCACACTTTCAGCAAGCGACACTTCTGCATCTGAAAGGTGCTCAGCAAAGGGAACCCTCAGAAGTGCTGATGAAAGGGTAGCCCACATGATGTTCTCCCAACGCCTCAGCAGCATCTCCCTCTCTCACTAAACTTAGTTTTCCCTTTCCCTCACATCATTGCCCCTGTATCAGTACATTGACTTATGTACGGCTCAAACCTGTAGAAGGCCTCTGTCAGTCTTGAAAGACTATGGTATTGTGCTCGGCGCTGCATACGCTGCATGCGCTGCATGCGACGCACGAAAGCCTGGGTTGGATTGTTATGGAGGATAGGCTGTTAGCCAAGCAGCAAATCCCCCCTCTCCACGCCACTGAATTAGTCCAATGGAAATGCAGAGCCAATACAATTGAATCCAGCTGGCATCGCAGAGCTGGACTAAAGGTAGGAGCTTGTCCTGTCTTGTGGGGCCGATCCAGGTCTCAAACCCTGGCCTGCTGGCCATTCACACAGAGGCCCCAATATACGTTTCCTTTTTTTCCCTTTTTGCTTCTCAGTGTAGTCACTCTTGATACCAGAGGGCAACTGAACCCCCATTGATAAGGGGACACACCTACATATTAGTACTTTGCTATAGAGCTATAGACTGCAATTACTGCCAACACTTGCTTGTGGTTATTTTTCTCTATGGGTTAGTTTTATACTTATTAGTAACAGTTACTGACTTCTTCCGCTTTGATTTGAACCCTTCATTATGTTCAGATTCGCATTGCCATTAAGCAAATCACCTCCATTAAGTTGGCGTCCCTGAAATACATTATATCACACATTTTCATTTTTCCCCATTTTCAACAATGTTTATTAAACATTACCTATGACTAATTAGCAGACTGGCAATTGGGGTGTTTATTAAAATCAGCCTAATGACTTTGGGTAATTGTTAGGTGGCTATATGGATACATGAGAAATTGTGCTAGACTCTACCTTTGCAGCACGCAATAGATAATCAAATATGAAATGGACATATAATTTGAAACATTTGCTCTTTCACAAAATTCAGGTCTTTTAAGAAGACATGATAGTAATTCCCACTACTTTTTCTTGTTCTTTCTTTTAATTTGCAGATATATGGAGTATAATTTTTTTCTAAACTAATAATGCAACTTTTCCCATTAAAACAAAACTCCATTCCATAATCATGTAATAAATTCTGCAAAGATTTAGGACATTCTAGTGATTAATTTAAAAGAATATTAATAGCAAAATCCTGTGTATGCAACACAGGTGTAAGTCCCATTGTACTCAATGGGATTCATGCCCTGGAAAAAGTCTTTTTTGGGAACATGCCTCTATTGGACGTGCCTCTTTATTCACAGGGGTTTCATTCCAGAACCTCCAGTGGATTTTTAAAAAAATAGTGGATAATTAATCAGTATGAAAAATAGCTTTAAAGACCCACTTTCAGGTTTCTTGCACCTCCATTGTCAACCAAAATGAATTTGTATAGATACTATATAAGTGCATTCAGCCACTACATGGCATGAATAATGGAATGGAATGGAATTATTAACACCATCTAATGGCTGAATTTAGTAAGGTATTCTGAGGTGACCACAGTGGTGCAAGAGATGTAGAAGTGTGTCTTTAAAGTTATCTTTATCCTTAATAGCTTGCAACCAGTGCAGTTTAACAGTGTGAAGGAAGGAAATTGGATTTGAGTGCTTTGTCTTTCTTGTTAACAAGGTATTTAAAGGTGGACTTCAGTATCATTAATGAGTCAAACCAGTGGATGCCAAATCAGTGGGTACTGAGATCCCATCTTTACAGGACTGCATCCAAGTGTATCATTTTTTTACTTAATGGAATGATGATTTCATTTATAACAATAACTTTAACTAACCAGTGAAGGAGCAATGCAAAGTCTAAATGCTGATTTTGACCACATCACCCTTCACTAGAGATCCAGGCATGACCCCACTGAGAATGCAGTTGCTCCCCTCAAGTTGTGCTTTGAAACCAGAGATAGGACTTTTCTTGTGGTTGTACCATATCTTAAAATGTAGTTCCTGGATGACAAGTCTACCCTCCATGCTTTTAAATGGCTAGGGCTTTCCTTTCTTGTCAAGCTTTCGTATACAGTTTAACACAACTGGTTGAGGTTAGGGTCAATTCTTCTGCCAAGAATTTGTTATTGGTTTTCTGCTGAATTTTTACTTAATTTAAATATTTTGGGATGGCTGTGCTCCTCTTTTTATTGTCCATTGTTTATATTCTAGATATTATGGTATAACACAGTGGTTCTGAAACATTTTAGCACTGGGATGCACTTTTTAGAAGGACAGACTCTCAGAACACACTGGAAGAGATGTAATTAACTTGGAAGTGATGTCATGGCTGGAAACAACATCACCAATTTAGACTCAGCCAAATATCCCATTAAATATCATGCTCATGCTTTCATTTTGCGTATCTGGGAATTTAAACATTCCTGCTTGAAAGACAGAGCAGAATACAAATTTGGATTCTTCTTGAACCCCAGTCTTCCCCCTTTTCCTGTGTCCCATTTTTCAGCTATTAATACAAAAGCACATGCCATTTTCCTACTAGGAAGCGGCCTTATTAGCAGTACTGAACACTGTATTTACAGCTGTGCCATTTCACTAGCAGCTTCACAATCCAGTATGACCTAGTAGTGTGTCCTGATGCACAACTCGAGACCGGAATTTCAAAATTGGCTACATGTGAAAATAGGTGGACAATTTATATACAATTAAGTTTTGAGAGTAATTGACTCCTCTATTACAGGAATATAAATCTTGTGTGTGTGTGCGCGCGCGTGCGTGCGTGCATGCGTGTGCACGCATGCTTGTGCATGCATAGAATGCAGCTGTTGCCAAATTGACACTATTATATCATCAGGTTGGAATCTATAGATTCTATAGGGTCTATAGAGTCAGGCTTTTTAGTGCCTGATCTGGCCAATCTCTTTCAAAACTACCAGAACTTTACATTTTACTATTTTGTTATAAAATACAATGATGAAAATATAATGTACATTTAAAATTGTGCCTTATTATGCAAATAATGTTTTTGAAATACAATTAAAATCACTCCTGTTAATAAATCCAACCTTGGCTCTTATAGATTTGATTTTAAATAGCTATCTATTGTTCATACAAAATGAATATTTTAATAAACAAGCAAGGCTGTTGTTAACTGCGTAAACCACACCAGGAAATGTTCAATTTTTTCTAATTAAAATGCACTCTATGAGACAGCAGCAAATATGACAACTTATTTAATTACTGCACAAGCAGTAATTCATGCATCAAATATAAAAATAGCACCAAAGACTGGGAAAAATAAAATTCTGTCACACCAGTCACTATCATCAATGGCAGAGGGACCCACTGTTCATTCCAATTCATATAGATTTCATTCTATATTTTACCTTACCTGTCTACAACAGACAGCTGACATCTGCTTCCTAGTCAGCTCTTTCCAGGCTGGGTGGTTCTTTTCTTCAATGTGAAAGAGCAGAAATTTGGATGAGAATAGATAAGATATCATTTAATAATTGTTAATAATTTGATACTTGGAATTATATTGATTTGGTATGATGGCAGTATTTCTCAAGGTTATTCTTCCACCACACTACTTTACATGGTCCACCTATTCAAAATGTCTCTGGCATATCTGGCCGCGACATCATCACCAGTTACTTCTGGATTGGGAGACCAGATGTTTCATGTCAAACACCAGTAAGAAGCTATGGGCAGATGTAAGGACTTTTTTGAGTGTGGAAAAGCATGCTTTGGAGTTCTGGCAACCAGGTTGAGCATCCTAGTGCAATTTGTTGTGGTCTTGTTGCTTGGTGACAAATTTTCCAAGGACCTCCAAGGCCACTAGACATCAGTGGGCTGTAGTGTCTCAGCTGGTTAGGACACCATGCCTGTCATCCAGCAGGCCGGCGCTCAAGGCTTGGGTGCTACAAGACAGAGTGAGCTCAGCTCCTGCCAACCTAGCAGTATGAAAGCATGGAAATGCAAGCAGATAAATAGGTACCACCTTTGTGGGAAGGTAAGCAGCATTCCATGCACTCCTGCTGGCCACGTGACCATAGAAGAGTCTCTGGACAATGCTGGCTCTTGGATTTGAATCAGGGATGAGCATTGCACCCAACAGCTGTGGCTGGTGCCTGTATAGGCAGCAGGGAAAACTTACAGCCAGTCATGGCTGGCAGGACAAACTGTCAGGAACCTTTACCTTAACTTACCACTTGACATCATCTCCTCAAGTACTGTATCTGTACTTACCCCTGGGTCGAGAAACATGGTACTTGGGCATTTGCATCCTGAACAATTATGTCCTGGTCAAACCTGTCTTATCATTGATGTCCCCGGACATTTGTATCTTTATGGGTCTCAATAATTTGTTCCACTATACCAGTGGTTCTCAATCTTCCTATCACCGTGACCCCTTTATAAGTTCCTCATGTTGTGGGGACACCCAACCATAAAATTATTTTTGTTGCTACTTTATAACTGTAATTTTGCTACTGTTATGCATCGTAATGTAAATATCCAAAATGCAGGATGTATTTTCATTGTTACAAATGAAATGTGTGTTCTTTGCACACATTCAACACAATGGGATTTATTTCAGAGGATTGGGCATAGGATTGGGCCCTGAAACTGCAATCCTATCCACATTTACATGGGTGTAAAGGCCCCCCTGACTATAATGGGATTTATTTCAGAGTAGGCATGCATAGGATTGGGCCCTGAGGCTATCAGTCAGACCCAGTGCATGTGCAGCTACAGCCGGAGGTCTGGCAAGCCTGACCTAGCCCCCTGCACCAGGGGTCTTTAGGCGACCCCCAGGAAACCTCTAGGCGACCCCAAAGGGGGTCCCGACCCCAACTTTGAGAAACGCTGCACTATACAGTAATTGGGAAAAAAATATGTTATATATCATGAGCCCTTGTTTCTCTATAATGAAAACACAACAATGATTAATTCCATTTCAAAGTGAAATTGTTGTCATGGCGCAGTATATTGCTGTTGTGGTTGTTAAACTATTATTTACACTGTACAACCATAATATCAGGTGAAGAAAATGCTTTTGGCAAACACTCTGTCTGTGTATCCAGGATGTTGTAGTGCATACTCAAGGCTTAATATATGGCTCTACTATTTTTCCTCGCTGGTTTCAACTGTTTGATTTTGCAGTGTGACCCACAGTTCATTTTTCAACGGAGAGGCACATTTAGACTTCCTGTGAAGAATGAGTTTGGTTTATGAACTTCACAGGACTGGTTCAGAGTTCACAGCTCCAGTAAACAGTCGGCTGCTCTTTTATCAAGAATGATTTACAACCTTAACATCTCTGTTTTACTGATTTATGCTATCGTCTTTATTTTACATGACTATGAGCTTTGTGTTGTAATCTGTATATCTTCAGCAGATGCTCAAGAGTTGAACACAGCTGGAAGTTAAAAAATGTGATTTGTGTAAAAATTTACATTTTAACATTTAAAACTTCCATATATTAGCCCGATCCTTTAGGACACTCATGGTTGCAAATCTAGCAATCTATTGCCATAAGTTACCTTGCAACAGTTCAGATGTTTTTCCACCATTGTACACGATGGAGTCATCAATGGTAACAGCTGGAGGCTCTGTGTACACAACAGAATTGCACAGATGTACCTACCCATGCAGGTAATATGGCCAAGGATGCAGTTTGTGTGTGGATCAGGGGAGAATCAGGGCAGAGTGAGTTATGACAGCCTCCCATTAGGACTTGTGAGTCTACTCATGGCTGCAATCCTGGGAGTAATAACCATTGAAAACAATCGAGCTAACTTTTGAGCCCATGGTTAGGATTGTGCTCCAGGTTAGAGTTCTGGAGATTCATGACTTGACTTACAACTTGGCACAGTGACATCCATGGATTGGTAATACACAGTACTAGCAGTAGTAATAGCACCAGATAGCACCAGAAGGTGGTGGTGGTGGTGGTGGTGGTGGTGGTAGCCATCAACAATATACCAGTAATAACAGCAATAATGCCTGAACAGTTACTAGTACTGCTGCTACTACTGCTACCACTACTGTTGGTAGTAGTAGTATTTTTATTATAGTACTCTTGATTATTTACCATGCTTAGTTTTGATAATATGCTATGAAGGGAGTCATTATTTGGATTTGCTGCCTCTTGCACCCAAATCTTTTGGACCGTTTCTGAAACGAGGTACATTGCATCCTGCATTTTAACAGAACTGGGAGGAAAAAAGGCAAGCTTTTATCCTCTTCCCTGCAGAATACGTAATCAGCAGTTGCTGAACTGTGCGGGATCAATTTTGCTTTGAGAACAAAGGCATTTCTGGTTTCTCTTTGTGGTTTGTCTTTGTCTGGTGTGGTTTGTCTCAAGTGGCATTATGAAGTGCTCCCATGTTTTGAGGAACACACTCAGAGATGGCTCAGGTGCACAGTCATTCTAATGTGTGGACAGCGACCGTCAGTAAAATTAAACTCACTCAAGTAACCTTGAATATGTATATTGAAGATGTATATTAAAATGTTTAATCTACATATATAAAATTGAGGATTCACTCACTCACTCACTCATCAATGGACCTAGATGCATGAAATTAAGAGAGGGTATTCCTTCTGTAATGGAGGTACCCTCCAAGAACCAATTGTTAGAAAATCAAATTGGAAAGGGGTGAAAAGGGGTTCCATGAGTTTTCATCCTTATGCTTACCATTTGACTCATCAACGCCCAGCTCAAACCCCTGGACCCAGCAGCATGAAATTTGGGGAGCATATTCCTTCCATCACGTAAGCACCCATTAAGAACTGATTCTTAGAAATTCAATCTGGAAGGGATAAAAGGGGGTGCTATTTTTTGTCCCAATAATTAACATTGAAAGATTGCTGACTCATCAAAGCCTAGCCCAAACCCTAGACCAAAAAGCATGAAATTTGGGTAGCATATTCCTTCTGTGATGTAAAGACCCTGTAAAGACCAATGTGATGCATGATGGTTCCTGGTGGTGCCCACCGCATGCCCCATGTTGTCCAATGATGCCTGGTGCTTGGTAACTGGCAGAGGCTCAACGAGCACCTGTCGCGGATGCTGTAGGGGGATTTCCTGCTGCAGGCAGGGGGTTGGACTAGATGACCTACTAGGTCCCTTCCAACTCTATGATTCTATGATTCCATTGGTGCCTGGTGCCCAGTAGGGATGCCTGATGCCTGGTGCTGCCCCATGGTGCCCAGTGCTGCCTGGTGCCTGGTGGTGTCCAGTGGTGCCCACTTCCCATTGGTGTCCAGTGGTACCTGGAAGGGATGCCTGGTGCCCAGTACCTGGTGGTGCCTGCTAACTACTGGTCCCTGCTGCACATACTGTAGCTTGGTGGTGCTCTCTTGTGTCTGCTGGTGTCCACTGGTGCCCTAGTGACTGTTGGTCAGTGCTCAGGGCCAGCTGGTGTCTGCTGATTGCGGGCAGCCATCGATGCCCACTGACTACTGGTCACCTTGGGTACCCAGTGCCAGCAGGTGTCCACCACAGGTGCCGATGATGCTCACTGCTGCCCAGCAGTGCCCACAAATATTCTATTGATTTTTCTCCCACAGTGATAGGTAAATTAGATTTTGAGTGTAGTATATATTAAAATACATGTTGAAATGTTTGCATTTAGGTTTACTTTAAAGCCTAATTTTAAATTGCATTTTACATATCTTTGATTTTGCTAACCCTGGAAACTAATTAGCCATCAGAGATGTCATTCTTAGGCCCATATCCTAAAATGAAATTAAGCCCTTTGCTCCGGAGCAGTTAAGGTGACTTTCCATAAGATAACACTAGAGGGTGACATAACTGCATGGACCCATAACTGCTCTGGATTGTGCCCTTAGTTTTTAAAATAGATGGCCCACCTGTGATGTGTGGGAAGTGGTTTTCATTGTTTGATCCCACCATGTACCCAATCCAGATCTGTTTCCCCTGGATGATATTTTCCCTGAAAAGAAAATATCCATGCGACTGGGATGTAGATTGAACTTCTTTTTTGAAAGGGTATAATGGAAGGCATCATACATCAATCTATACATTCCAACAGGATTTCAAAATCAGATCTTAGTTTGAAAGAATTGCATGCTGCCTGATCTCTTATGGTTTGCAGTCACTTTTTTTGGGTTTCTGAACTGGATGTTAGGAGGTGGTTTTAATTAGGGCGAAGACCATTTATCAATTAATCAATGTGATTAAATGATTAAGCGCTTGATCACAGATGAAAAGTGCTGATTAATATGAACCGGCCATCTGTGCTCTGTTGCTATCATCTTTAATATCTTTGCATATTCTTAACCATTGAAAGCTTTTAGAATTTAATTTAACCCCGTCCAATGCCACAAAGCTCAAACCAAGATGGTTGGAAAACAGAAGTAGTCCCTTATTCACTGTGGATGGGGACAAAGTCTTTATAACCTACCATCAGAAGCCATTAGATCTTACCACTCAAAGAGTCAAATGATCAAGGAGAACCAACCTCCCCAACTTCTGTTTTTATCAATGGTGTATCTAGAGCAGTGGTCTTCAAAGTGAGGGTCGCAGAACCCCAAAAGGGGGGTCGCAAAGGATGAGAGATCACCGTCTTGGTCCCGGAGACCCCCCAAAAAATTACCTTTGTGATGGTGCGCACTATCCCCTCATGTCATATGTCATTGGATTCAAAGCACTGAATCCAACTCAACAGTTTTGAAATAGCTCCTTCGTATCAAACGTTATGGTCAAAAAACTGAAAAGCAAAAATATGCTTAGAAAATGCATGGGAATCATATAATCATAGAGTTGGAAGGGACCCAGTGGATCATCTAGTCCAACCCCCTGCCTATAGCAGGAAATCCTTGTCTTGTGGGGACCCAGATCTTGAACCTTGGCCTGCTGGTTAACACTTGCACCACAGGAGAATGAAAGTAATTTATATTCCAGCTTTACTCATGAGTGGGCAAAACATGCCATAGTCCAGTGGAAAGGGCAGGTTGAGAGCAATTCAAGGACACCAGAATGGACACTGGTCCAATGAGCACAGCCCCCAAAATCACCCCAGAAAGAAGTTCTGGGGTTCTCACTGCACAGCTGCGTTTACTTGCAAGTATGCAAACATTTTGGCTGGTGTGGAAGGTCAGTCCAGGGGGTGCAAGGCTTCCAACATGGCTCTGATCCTAGGCACCTGGACCTTAGAAGTGATCCAGAAAGCAGCTTCCTACCCCACAACCATGAAAATGATAGAAACTGACTCTACAGGTAATGTGAATTTTTAAAAAAAAATTATTTGTAAAAATAGTCCAAACTCCTCTTCCCCCTGTTCCCAAACCTAATTTCCTGCCCTTATCCCTCTGGGGTTTTATAGCTTTTGGTGTGGTTGGGTGTTTAAGACTACTTTTTTATTTATTTCTCAGATGTCCTCTTTCTCCAGGGCATGTCCTCTTTCAATCCATGTATCCTAGAAAAAAATCTTAATTGTCCTCCTTTTCCTTGTGAGAAGGCAGCCTATAGCCAGCTTGGAATTAATAAATGATATGTAATAAATTGTATATGTAATAATTTGAAATGTAAGATTTAGTACTATAGTGTTTACATTAAGCACATGAAAGCAATATACCTCTTAAAAACCCGGGATTTTTTTTCACACCTAAGACCGGGTGAATTTTGACGCATACGACCCTGTACTATAGTTAGGTATGTATAATGTACATATGATGTACATATAATATACATATAATGAAGGGCTGTGGGTGGCACAAGCGGCAAAGACACTGTGCCTGTTAACCAGCAGGCCAAGGTTTGAGACCCGGGTCGGCCCCACAAGACAGGGTGAGCTCCTGTCCTTAGTCCAGCTCTGCGACGCCAGCTGGATCCAACCGTATCGGCTCTGCCTTTCCGTTGGACTAATTCAGTGGCGTGGAGAGGGGGGATTTGCTGCTTGGGTAACAGCCTATACCCCATAACAATCCAACCCAGGCTTTCATGCTTCGCATGCAGCATATGCAGCGCAGAGCACGATACCATAGTCTTCCAAGACTGACGGAGGCCTGCTTATACATATAATGAATAAATGTTGTGTCAAGTTTTAGTATAATTATTTTTATTGTGAAATAATGATTTTTTAGTACAATTTTTATCACCTAAGACTGCACGGGCCAATTTTGACCCGTGCGACCCTGTACTATGGTTAGGTACATACAATGTTCATATAATGTACACATAATGTACATATAATGAATAATAATTATGATTATAATTAGTATAATGATTTTTAGTACAATTTTAGCTAGCAAAATATTGAATAACCAATAAAAGGCAACATGGGTCCAATAAGACCTATTAAACTACAATTTGTATAAATTGGATTTTACAGAAAAACTGTAAATTCAAAATCTTCATGCTTTTGGTATTTTGACTTTCTAATTAGCAGGAAAAAAGTCAGAAAGTCTTGTCAGGTAATAATAATAAATTCCAGTAAAAACACAACACAAACTTCCTGGCAGGTGATGATTGACCCGGTTGGGTTTTTCAGAAATACACAAGAGTTTTGAGCATTTATTTTGTTATGTTCTACACTTTTCTTGGATGGCCTATATTTTGGGGGGGCTGCTCTCAAAAGGAATAGGGCAACCAGGCTTGGGCAGAGGAGGGAGTGCAGCCAACCCCCCCATTGCTCCGCAAGTGCCTCTTGTTGCAGGTGCCGCCTGAGTCCTGACAAGTGCCTTCTAAGTTCACCTTCTCCCGGGAGCATGGGGTGTATGTGTGTGTGAGTGCATAGGTTGTGTGTGTATTCATGTGCGTGTATGTGAGTGCATCGAGTGGGTATATGTGTTGTGGGTGTATGAATGAGTGCATGGGATGAAAGATGTGTGCATTTGTGTGTTCGTTTGAGAGCGCATGTGGAGGTTAGAGGCAGTGGGATGGGAGTCTGGGAAGTTGGGGGTAAGAGACCTGGTTAGTGTGTGGTGGGGGACAGTGGGGTGGGAGAGAGCATGGGGACTTGGGGGCAGAGTGACCATATGACCTATTTTTCCAGGACAGCTCCGCTTTTTCAGCCTTGTGTCCTGGATTGGAAGTAGCAAGTTTGACCGGGGAGGGGGAGTCCTGGGCAGACATGCGCTTACCTCTCTACATTACCACAGGAATAGGATGGCAAATGAGTTGTGCCGGCCTAGGTTAGGGTCGTACCCCATGGCTCCCATTTGCAGCCAGAAGACTGTATCATAGGGATGATACATGTCTACTCTAAAGTAAGTCCCAGCAAACTGTTTGCTACCAGTCAATCTGTATTTTAAATGCCAATAAAGGTTATGTAATGTATTGTATGTAAGTAAGTCCCAGTGTGTTCTATGAGTCTTACTCCCAGGAAAGTGTCTTTAGGATTTCAGCATTAGTCAAACATTTTGTCTTTGAACCCTGTTGAATTCAGTCCAATCTGCTCTTATGTCCAAAAGAAAATTGTAGCCCTCCAGATAAGGTTGTTTGATGCTATTCTTTTGTCTCAAATAAGTTTTGCTGTTGGTTACAGTGCATGAAATATGTTCAGCATTCTTGGTAACCACAGGCAATAGGAAAAAAATGGAGGGAAGTCTTGTACAAAATTATCTTTAGTGAATCACAATTTAGGGTTATTGTCTGAAATTCAAACAAGAGCCATGCCTTTTATATTTGAGCCACAAACAACCAAGACGCAAGGCATTTCTTTAGATACCCCTTCAAAGCAAAGTGCATGGAAGATCAATTTATACAGGAGAAATTGTAAGGGTTCCTTCTTTTTTAATCCTATTTAGAGCACACTATAATCAAATCAAAGGAAGAATACTTTAATGTATTGATGTATCTGAGTTATTGGATAGATGCCCCAGAGCTATTAGTGCGAAGGTTGTGTCTGCACTTCCATTAATAATCCTGTATTTTCAAAAGATTTTAGATTTCACCAGCAGACTAAATTCAGTGTCTGTGCATAGAAGCAAACACACACACACACACAAACACACACACACACACACACACACACACATACAAACAAGACACACACAAGCACTTTCAAACTTATAAAAGTAGGTTAGAATGAGTAAAAAATTATTTGAGACCTTTTGCTATTTCAATTAGGTTTAATAACATTTAGGAGGAAATAAGGTCAATTTGGAGTAAATTTCAGAGTTTCTCCTAAGCTAAACATCTAATAACTTTCCAAAGCAGCAAAGGGCACAATCCAAACTGAACCTTTCGCCAACACAGGCTTCTTGTGCTGGCATCAGAGTGTCACAAACATGCCAAATAGCAAATTTATGTTGTCTGATATGAACAAGTATGTTACATGACGTTGGGGCTGTATCAGTGGTGGAAGGTTAGTAAGGAGCCTGATCAAATTTGCGGATGACACCAAGCTGGGAGGAGTAGCAAACACATTAGAAGACAGGAGAAACCTCCAGGAGGATCTGGATAAACTGGAATCCTGGGCTGTAACAAACAGAATGAATTTCAACAGGGAGAAATGCAAGGTTCTGCAGTTAGGCAATAAAAACCAAAAACATAGGTATAAAATGGGGGATACTTGGCTTGACAGCACAACATGTGAGCAGGATCTTGGAGTCGCCGTGGATCACAAGCTGAACATGAGTCAGCAGTGTGATGTGTCTGCAAAGAAGGCAAATGTCATTTGAGGCTGCATTAAGAGGTCTGTAGCTTCCAAGTCGCAAGAGGTTCTAGTTCCTCTTTATTCAGCATTGGTCAGACCTCACCTTGAGTACTGTGTTCAGTTCTGGGCACCTCACTTGAAGAAAGATGCAGCCAAACTGGAGCAAGTCCAGAGGAGAGCGACAAGAATGATCAGTGGGATGGAAGGGAAGCCCTATGAGGAAGGGTTGGGGGAACTTGGGATGTTCGGCCTGGAGAAGAGGAGGCTGAGGGGAGACATGATTGCCCTCTTCAGATACCTGAAAGGCTGTCATAGGGAGGAAGGGGCCAATTTGTTCATAGCTGCTTCTGAAAGCAGAACTAAAACCAATGGGTGCAAACTGCAAGAAAGGAGATTCCGGTTGGATATCCGGAAAAAATTCCTGAGGGTTCGGGCGGTTCGGCAGTGGAACAGATTGCCAAGGGAGGTGGTGGACTCTCCCTCACTGGGGATCTTCAAGCAGAGGCTTGACGAGCACCTGTTGGGGATGCTCTAGGGGGATTTCCTGCTGCAGGCAGGGGGTTGGACTAGATGACCTACTAGGTCCCTTCCAACTCTATGATTCTATGAGGATCAAGCCTAATAGAGAACCATAATGATAGCCCTTTTTGCAACAACTGGCCAGCAAAACCATGAAAGTATATTCAAGAGCTGAGAAACTGACACTGTTCTTGGGAATTCTACTGTTCCTTGGGAGTCTATCAGGAGGTCTGCAAGGGCACAATCAGTAATAACAGACAAATTTGCTAGTAAGACAAATGGCCTTCACAATCTATCCATACAATTTTCTACTTCAGTGCACAACTGCAAACATATTATGGGATTTTTTTCTAAGGTTTTCTAAATCAGTGCAATCCTAAGCATATCTACTCAGAAGTCCCTATTGAAGTTGTGTTCAATAGGACTTACTCCCAGGAAAGTGTGGTTAGGATTGCAGCCTTAGACACAGCCTAATTCTAGGCATCTTAGACTGGGCCTAAGTCTAGTGACTATAGTATAGTCACTATCGTCAGTATAACCCATGAACCACAGGGTGTCCTAGAGCATTCCCCAGAATCCTGTGCAGAATGCTGGAACTCCATATCAGATATGGTGGTCTTCCTTGACAGCTAAGTCAACATGCAAAATGTCCCTTGAGACAGAAAAGTTGAAAACCCTTGTTCTATATCATTATTTTTGACATTCAACAATCAACATTTAGCATCTTGCTGAAGATTTTTTCCCACTAGAAGCTACATACTCAAATGAAAAAAAAAATGCTAGTTGCAGACTCAGGAACTTCATGAATAACTCATAAATACTGAATTTACATATTCCATTTAGTAAGCTGGCTGTTCTCTGCTAAACTGTGTTATTCATTTGTGTACACAATAGAAAGCCATTGTTTTCCGCTGATCCCTGGAAACACGAGCATGTCAGTGTTTAACCTATTGCATACCAGCGTCCTGGGAGGAATCATTTGAATGAAAGGGTCAATCCGCTCATTATGCAGTGGAACGATGACTGTGAAGTAGTGTTTCTACAGAACATTGACACTACTGTACAAATAAGCCCGTTGATGAATATTTTTTTAATTGACTTTACCAAAACATTCAGTGTGGGACTCACTCAATTAACAATGCAAACAATGGCTTTTCCATTTTGCTTGTCAGCTCTGATGTACATGGTTTTCTATTTATTCTCTCCAGAAGCAACTGAATATTCATTAAAACAAATGTGGAACAAATGACAATGATGGGATATAACGGGACAAACATAACTAATGTTTGATCCATGATTTGGAATCTCAAAATATTTCTCAGACCCTACATTGTTTTAGGGCTGAGCTGGAACTAGTGGCCTCATTTCCTGTTTTTTGGTGGAGAGCCTGCTTCCCAGTTGCTGTTGTTTCCAGCACTCAGCGCTGATTCTTCTCTTTCTTTCTTTTTGCCTTTACTACCCTTATACTAATTTGTTCAGACTGCCTGTGATGGCCTGTGCCCCATTACCTCTTCCCCAAAGTTCCTTAATAGGGAGGATCATGTCAAAGAGGGTCAAGAAGGACATTATCTGTTTTCCACAGATCTTGTTTTTAGAAAATGCACCGTTCGTTCCCTGCTTGCAAACAAATAAATAAAAACTCAAGCTACGATCAACCATGGGAAATTGAAGTCTGTAAGGTTACAGCTCATCAGTGTTTGTATGACTTTGAAAAACAGGACAGAAAAAAAGACAAGAAAGATAGATGCTCACAACTAACATAGCTCAATGCATTGCTTCCACCTCCTGCCAACCCAAAATGGCTTATGATATATTTTTCAGGGGAGCAGTCATAGTGGGCTCCCCGGCATAAAGGAACACGTTGCCTGGGGATAAGTATCCATGGCACAGACACAAGCTTTTTAACTCACTGGCACTGGTTGGTCCTCTTGTGTATGGACTACAGACCAAGAAGTGGGTTTGATTACATGGCCAACGCTGCTGCCAAACTACCTCTCTCCAGTTGTTGCCCTGATCTGCTTTCCCCCACCATATTCTGCCTCCCCTGCTGACTTACCTATTGTTCAACAATATTAGTATCCAATAGGACTGGGCTGCAAGAACCAGTGGAATATCACTTGAACCATCAACTGGTCTTGTAGGTTGGACTAATAGACCTGATAGGCAGTCTTGGAAGACATGTGCACAAGACATGTGCATGGAAGACTTCCAACACTATGATTCAAGAGAATCACTAGCAAGAGTAATATAATATAATATATTGTCATATTATCATAAAATATTATATAAGAGCAGGAAATGTTACCCACATCACTGCTAACTATGCAGAGGCACTTTTTCCAAGTCCCTCTTATATTTATATTTTTTCAGATTATTTGTGACTTAATTATTTCTGAATTATTTATTTCTATTTAGCAGGGGAGAAAGCAACTATCTTTCACCCAGCATGCCATATTTTCCTATGTGCTATCATGTTATTTGCTCTTATGATGTGTCTCCATGCATCACATATATACATGAACAATACGACATTGCTTTCTTTGAAAGTCAGGTCAAAGTCAGCTTGGTAACTCATGTCACACACCTGGAAGAGAAGCTGATCCCCATTATGCAACCTTCTGCTTCCAATGTCACCCATTCAATGTATCTCCTGTCTTGCCCCCACTCAATGCAGCCTTCAGTGTCTTCTGCTAGTGATCTGCTTGCACCGTAGTATCATGGCTTCTGCACTCTGCTTCCTTCGAATGTGTCCCCATTTAACCTCCTGATTGTATCAGCATTTGATTGTGACCAGGGTGATCATGTGTCCTCTTTTTTCAGGACATGTCCTCTTTTTAGCTTTGTTAGGTCTTTGTGGAGGCATCAAGTAGGTGGGAGGTTAGGCGTTAACAGGGAGAGGGCAAGCATGGGTCTGGTGAGAGGAAGGGGAGCAGGAAGTGGACCAGAATCCAACACCAAACCTTGCTTCCTGGGCAGCCGGGAACAGTCTCTGGCTGCTCCTGTCTATCCAGACTTAGATAGTAACCAGACTCTAGAGGTGACCTAAGCCTGAGTACACCTATTGGGGCAGCTATTGCCCTACTGTGGGAAATAGAATGAGCCTCCCCTTACCTGTGGGTAGCAAAACAGCAGTCCCAAAACATATGGTGCAGGTGTTCCACCTTGCCTGATCCAGCACAAGTTAGGATTGCATTTGCAGAGGATGTAAGTTTCCCCTGGCTGTTGTTCAGATCCAGCAGCCTTACCTGGGTTTTCAGTTGCCCTAACCCTCGGAGCTTTTAATTGGTGATACTTATTTTTATGCCTTATATTTTCTTTGAACACAGCTTTGCAGAAAAGGGGCACATACATTTACAAGCAAAAAGTGTACCTGCGTTGCAGGAGTAAAATTCCCCCGTATGCCTTCCCTCCACTGTACATCAATCCCCAATGCACATCAACCCCCCATGCGCATCCACCCCATGTGCAAATCAACCCCCATGCTCATCAACCCCCCATACGCATATCCCCCATGCGCATCAGCCCCCCATGTGCAACACTCCCCATGTTCATCCCCCATGCACATCAGCCCCCCATGTGCAACATTCCCCATGTTCATCCCCCATGCACAACATTCCTTCATGCGCTACATTTCCCCTTGCACAACATCCCTGCATGCACATCATATCCCCATGCGCAAAAACCCCTCATGCACATCAACCCCCTGCACAACAACTCTCCATGTGCATCATTCCTCCATACGCATCATTCCCCCTTGCTCATCATCTCCCCATGCGCATCAACCCTCATGTGCAACAGCCCTCATGCACAACATTCCTATGTTCATCCCCATGCACAACATTCCTCCATACGCAACATCCCTGAATGCGCATCATCTCCCCATGTGCATCTTCCCATGCGCAACCCCCCCATGCACAGCATCCTCCACAGTGCACCTTCTTCCTCCGAACAACATCCCCTCCCCAGTGCACCAGGCATTGAGCACCAAATTGGCTGGATGTTGGTCAGTCTTCCATGTTAAGTATAGGACAAAAACACGTTGCACCCCCTTTCAGCCCCTTCAGGGTTAAATTTCTCCACATTGGTTCTTGGTGGGTGTTGGTGTCACAGAAGGAACACCCTCCCCAAATTCCATGCTTCTAGGTCCGGGGGTTGGGGCAGAGCATCCCTCAGTCACTGATTCTTCAAAGCAAAGTATAGGGAGCAAAACGCTTTGTGCTCCATTACACCCTCTTCCGATTGGAATTTCCAAAAACTGGTTCTTGGTGCACCCCTCCGTCATGGAAGGAACACCCTCCCAAAATTTCACGCTTCTAGGCTCGGTGGTTTTGGCTGGGCGTTGATGAGTGAGTGAGTGAGTCAGTGCGACTTTAGACTGTGAGTCCTTTTGGGACAGGGACCCATTAGCTATTAATTAGCTATTAATTTTTTCATTTTCTTGTAAACCGCTTTGTGAACTTTTCAGTTGAAAAGCGGTATATAAATCCTGTAAATAGATAGTGAGTCCGTGACTTTTCTCTTTTACATATATAGATAACTGCATAAAGATTCTTCAGTCTCATTATCCCAGCAACATCCCAGTTGCTGTTGAATAGAGGCCATACCATTCCCTAGAAACATATTGGCTTTGTCCATGGAAAAGAAGAGTAATGACAAACCGACTTCCTTGAAAGACAGCTTGATGACACTCAATGCAGGCAAAGGAAATTGTTGATTATTCCGGGAGCCACTTCAAGACACTTTTGGCCATGACAGGGTCCAACAGAGCTGGCCAGTGTTATGCACAGACTGCTGGGTTCCTTGGAATATGTAAAGAATCCTCTCCAGCCCACAGTGTTTCCTTGGCTAACTTTTCAATATGAGCTGATTCTCTGAAGACAGAAATTCTGAAACCAGCTGCAATCGCCAAATCCCTAATATTCATTGCAAGTTCTCTTTAATTAACAGTTGCTCAAGTTGCATCACACATAAAAATTAAGCAAAGAATGGACTTTTTCATAGATCCTTTTTTCCCCCCATTTAATTTACATTCTGTAGCTGGGAACAAAAACCTCCCGAGTTAAATTTGATTAAGTAAGGCAGAAAGTGCCTGCAAGTAAATAGATATCTGAAATTGGAGAATGCACTTTGTCTAATTGTATTAATGAACTACACTGATGAGGTTTGTTTAGTAACAAAGGCCCCTTGTGACCTTTTGATTTAGTGTAAAGTGGAACGCTTCTGATATCAAGCCCTTTTTTATAGCGTTCTCATTATGTTTGGTAAAATCAAACACTTCTGTGGCGCACTTGGCCACACTGAGAGAATAATGAAACTGTTAAAAGATTTTTTAAATTAGCAGAAGTGGCAGTGACGCACAGTACTTGTGAGGCATTGTCTTTCCCCCTTTCGGTCTTTAAAGGCTGCATGAGATGTCCAAATTCTAATGCAATCTAGCATCCTTCTCTGCAAACATATGACCTAGATTTTTAAAAGCTATTTCCTAATGTTATAACCCACAGCCTGATTTGCAATTTGAAGCAATCTGCATTTGAAGCAGATCCTTTTATATTATATTATATTTTATTTTTACTGAAGGTCAATTCAGCATTCAGCAAGGTTCACACCACAGTAATCATAGTTGCCTAAAAGGTGGAGAATAAATTGAAAAATAGACAGGAAAAATCACATAACCATGTTTTGCTAAAGTCCTTGGTGGTGAGATTCTTGCATAGCCCACATGCCTGAAGAATTCTATGGATAACCAAAATAGTTCATATAAGACAGCGAGACATTTTGTAAGGTTTCCACATGCCTTGATTGCTACTGAATTTCTGCTTATCTGAGTAAATTTGGGTTTACTCACTCAAGTAAACCAAATTAAGGAATAGAAAGAGCCAACTTTTTTTTCCATGCAACTAGTTGAATTTTTTGAATGAGTACCATACATCCAATGACCACTTGAGGACAATGCACATTGAAACCATGTGTTTTGTCATTCCCAAGACACAAGCACCTGATTTCTTCATTGCTAATATTCAGGCTCTGGGCAAAGCCCATTCTTGAAAATGTTTTAGTGATATTACCTCTTCTTCTGTATTTGAATTCATCCAAGTTTGAGTTTTGAGTTCATTCTCTATGCCTTGTCTTGCTTTTTGTTTTTATCACCTCTGATATTTTCATTATGGTTACGAATCATTTTATTGTATTGGTTATGCTGTCTTTTAATGAAATATTAGCCACCTTGAGACTTTTGTCAGGAGGTCATGCATTCACACACAAAAGAATAGAGCACAGCAAGAATTATGAACAATATATTAGATCGTAAGCTCCTTGGGCCAAGGGTCTGTTGCATTATTACATGGTAAAATACCATGAATATTGATTACGCCTCGTTGGAGAAGGTTTGTGGAGTTCCAATTGAGAGTAGTTAGTTATACTGCAGTTGATTTTTATATACTGAATTTTTTCATGTGTTTTGCAACTTATATTACATACAGTCCTTGAATGTAGGAGTTAAGACATAAGACATAAGAAATTTATTTGTCATTACACTCACAACTGGGTGCAACGAAATGAGGTGCTCTTCCCCAAGGTAAAACTGGACAACACCACTAAAGAAGAAACTAAAATAAACACAACTAACCATACAACAATCTGTATACAAATATAAATACCCCATTGCTCCCAGCAATTAAATTCCACAAAAACTAACGACCCCGCATTTAAACCCAGTACTGCACTTGGATAAAAACTGTTCTTGAATCTGCTTGTCCTTGTTCTCAATACCCTGAATCTTCTTCTCGATGGTAATAGTTCAAAGAGCTGATGTCCTGGATGAGAGGAATCTTTCAACATATTAGATGTCTTTTTCTTACATCTGTTCCTGTGCAGTTCTTCCAAGGAGGGGAGTGAGCAGCCAATGATATTTTGGGCCGTCTTAGGGCACAATCCAGAGTAACTACAGGGAGTCTTTGCTCCAGTGTAAGAACAATTTGCTGTGGATTGCAGTATGAATTTCCCATAGGTTTTCATTAGATGGTGCAGTAACTACGGGTACACGTAATGTCTCTTACGTGCTCCCGTAGTTACTCTGGATTGTAACATTAATCACCCTGTGAATCGCCTTTTTCTCTGCCACTGTGCAGCTCGTGAACCATACACAGAGACAGTAGGTTAATATGCTCTCAATTGAACTCAGACAGAAGGTAGTCAGTAAACGCTCAGCCAATTGTTGTTTTCGGAGAATCCTTAGAAAATACAACCGTTGTTGTGCCTTCCTGATTAAAGCAGTTGTGTTCGCACTCCAAGTCAGGTCATTTGTTATGATGGTCCCAAGAAACTTACATTCAACCACCTGTTCCACACAAACTCCATCTATACACAGAGGCTGAATGTCTGCTTTTTCCCCTAAAGTCCACTATAAACTCCTTGGTTTTTTGAATATTAAACAAAATATTATTTTTTTTGCACCAACGGGATAGCTGTAATACCTCGTCCTAATTCGCAGACTCATCATCCCCAGAAATAATTAGTGTAGTATCATCTGCAAATTTGATAATCCTATTGTTGGGATGGTTATTGGTGCAATCAGATGAATAAATGGAGAACAGCAGTGAGCTGAGGACACAACCTTGTGGAGTGCCAATGCTGAGTATCTTGACAGTAGAGATGTAATCATTCAGTTTCACCCTTTGTGGATGGTTTGTTAAAAAATCCAATATCCATAAACAGATAGAATCTGGAAAATCTAAATCTTTAAGTTTAGCTATTAATCTGTAGGGTATAATGGTATTGAAAGAAGAGCTAAGCAGAGCTAAAATCCGCAAACAACATTCTTTAAATTTTTTAAACATTCTTTAAAACATTCTTTTTTAAACATTTTTAAAGGAGGGAGTTACAGCAATAGGACAAGTGTGGGCCAAGACCCATGGGCCAAATATGCTCTCCGAAGCAATTTATCCACCCATTGCAATAACTGGGCTGTCCCAGCTTGGTACAGCCCAATTATTATAGGCAATTCTCTTGGTAAGAGAAATTCAGATTTCTCCTAAGTAAACTTGCACATTTTCTCTTCTGACTTGTGCAGCTAATGAATTTATATGTGTGAACAAAGTGCATATTTCTGGCCATCATCTGCTTAATAATGTCACTTTCTGCCTAATAATGTCACTTCTGGGCTCCGCAAGGATGAATGCTAATTTCAGCCCTTGGTATGACATGAGTATGATACCACGTTGGGTGCCCCTCGGGGAGAAAGGCGGAGTACAAATCTAATAAATAAACAAATAAATAAATACCTCTGCAACAGAAGACATGGCTGAGCCTCCATGATCTTGAATTTTCCCCTAATAGTAGATTGCTTTGTTTTTCTCTTGAATATGTCAAGCCAAAAAGAACAGTTGGCCTCAGATTTCAATTAAATCAAATACTGGTACTGTCTCTAACCTCCAGTTAAGCCAGCCTATGCCCTGGCACAATTCCTGTGCTCTCACAAAAGTGGTGTAAGGCACTCTGCCCCACTCCTGGGGGGAGGTTTACGCCAGTGCTCAGACATGTGCTTTCCTCCATACATCACCACAGGAATGGAAAGACCAATGAGTTGTGCCAGCCTAGGTTCGGATTGACTCTTTAAGATTGTGAAACAGTGTCGTTGAGAGAGATGCCAAGCAGTCAAATATCTCAATGACAGTATGCCTAAGTCCTCCTAGTAAAAAAAAGAGTGGGAGTTGGTTTATCTTGTCCACAGTCAGAAAACAGACTCCCCATCACCTATTATGTATGACACTTCACTTCAAGACAGAGTCAACATGCCACTTCTGTTCCTGTCCCTTAACATCTTGGAAAAACCAGTTGAATCATGTCACCGGCAGTCAGTAAGAGTCATGCACAATGGCACAACAAAGTCCATTTTTCAGAGCACCGATGCCTCTCCTGCATCAGCATAAAACCACAATACCGATTATGACTGAATATTGAGGCTGTGTCATCTGAAACGGTGTGACACGTCTACCTGTCCACCAGCTGTTGAAGTGAATATCAGCTTGTCAATGGGTTTGTCGTTCACATACCACAGGGAAAGGTTTGTTGCCTTTTTCAAGCTGTCAAGAGAACTTTTACAGAGCTTGCAGGCGATTTCAATGCTAAGAGATTTTTATTTGGTGAAAAATGTCCTGGCAAGCTGACTCATCAAACAAAAGTGAATTCTGCCTGTGTTCACACCCTGAGTCCTCTACACACCACAATGTGCATTGCCCAAGTTCTCAACTGAAATCCATGTCCTATCAGTTTCTGCTTTCGCATTTCACCCCAGAATGATGATGGGGCAGAATAATTTTTCTTGTCAAACTTCCAGCGTAGAATTGAGAGTCGTTAATATGTAACGACTCTCAATTATACGTTGGCCAAAGCAGAAATTGCAGTGTCGCAATATGACACTATATTCTCAATTCTCACAATGTATCATGGGAGGCATCTAGTCATAATCCCAAACATTTCTGGTGGGTTTGGCTTGAAAGAGCCAGCAATGGAGTCCTGCCATCAGCGTCCATATCATTGCTCATCCCCACACGATGACGGAGCATAAGGGGGAAAGTTCCCTTGAAGGCCTAAGTGCACCAAAACACAGATGACTTGTCCAAGGGGATTCTTCAGTGGAGTCACAGAGTATGGAAGCATTCCAGACAATGGCTGGTCCCCTGAAATCGGAATCTTGTCTTCAAAATGACTACCCAGATGCTAAGCTAGTGTAAGGGCTCTCTCTCTCTCTCTCTCTCTCTCTCTCTCTCTCTCTCTCTCTCTCTCGGGCTTGCCTCTAATCCCACTTAGTCCTCTGTCATTGGAGATTACATGTCTCCCAACACTTCCCAGATCATGCCAACAAAACTGAGTAATGGGGGAAAAGATTTCCACGCCTACCTTCCATGCTCACAACCTGGTTTTGTCCCCCACTGCATTGCTACTGAATAATTCAAAGGAAAAGACAAGAAAACTGCTTCTTCTCTCCTTACTTGCTAGCCCTGTTGCTCTTCACATTGCTTCACAAATAAATAACAGGAGGGAAGAATGTGGGGAAGGACTTTCAAGAAGCAGGAGGTCTTTTGGGAACAGCAGAAGGACACTCAAGAATTATCTCCTAGTTGATATTTTTATCCAAATCAAAGAAAAAGGAAGGGAACAAATATACTGACAAAGAACCATTGCATCTTGTACAACTGCATCCCTGTCCCAGTTCTGGGCATTTGAACCTTTTTTTTTTTTTAGTTCCATACAATTGTGTCCCAATATATGTACATTTTATTGGATGGATATATTTATATTGGATGGGCTGAGATAAGAAAATATTTAACATGAGATTTTTTACCAGTTTAGTGGGATGCTAATAACCAGGCCAAAAAATGGAAGACACAAAAGGACATCAATGACATTTGTCCCAGAGACATTAGTTCAGGACACAAATACCTTAGCCTAGAACCAGCAGATATACCCTGTCATTCTGTCTATTGCTCCATCATTTTCCCTTTTTATTCTTTTATGATAACTTCCAACTAGGGTTGCCATATGCCCTAGTTTTCGGGGATTGCATTCACAACTGGCAAGTTTGACTGTGGAAGAGAATTATAGCAACCCTGCTTCCAACCTGCTTTGCATTGGTTTGCGCTTTTTAAAAGAATATCAATATTTTGCCTTATTGAAATCTTCTATATATATAAAAAAGTCACTCATTGACTCATGCACTGACTCATCACCACCCTTGCCAAAACCGCTGGGCCTAGAAGCGTGAGATTTGGGATGGGTGTTCCTTCCGTGACGGAGGGGTGCACTAAGAACCGGTTTTCCGAAATTCCAACCGGAAGGGGGTGAAAAGGGGCGCAATGCGTTTTCCTCCCTATACTTTGCATTGAGAATTGCTGACTCATCAACATTCTGCCCCAACTGCTGGGCCTGAAGCATGGAATTCTGGGAGTTCCTTCTGTCACCTGAACACCCACCAAGAACCATCTGGAGAAATTTAACCCTTCAGGGGCTGAAAAGGGGCAACGTGTTTCTGTCCTATACTTAACATGGGAGACTGAACAACATCCAGCCAATTTGGTTCTCGGTGCCTGGTGCCCGGGGGGGTGGGGATATTGTTTGGAGGAAGAGGTTGCTCTGGGGAGGATGCTGCGCATGGGAGGTGTTGCACATGGGGGCTTGATGTGCATGGGGAGATGTTGCACATGTGGAGATGTTGTGCACGGGGGAAGATGCGCATGGGGGAAGTTGCGCATGGGATGTTGATGAACATGGGATGTTGATGCACATGGGGGAAGTTGCACATGGGGGATGTTGCGCATCGGGAGATGATATGCATGGGGGAAGTTGAGAATGGGGGACTGATGCGCATGGGGGAAGTTCCACATGGGGGACTGATGTGCGTGGAGTGTTGATGCGCATGGGGGGATGTTTTGCATGGGGGAAGCTGCACATGGGGGAAGTTGTGCACGGGGGAACTGATGCACATGGGGTGTTGATGTGCATAGGGTGTTGATGCGCTGTGGGCGTATGGTGTATGGAGAAATGTTACTCCCGCAACGCGGGTACACTTTTTGCTAGTATAAGGATAACAGGGCAGTGCTCTTACTAACATTATATCATTGCAAGAAGATCATACTGAATCTTGTCTAAATACTTTGTCAAGATAATCTCATTGTGAATGCAAGTTGTGGGGTTCCAGTTAATACAGTGCAAATGAACATGGCTTTGACGCAAATGAAGTAAAGTCAGCTGGCGCACATTGGTGAATACTGATGAGAAAGCCATCGCCTAATTATTCTCTTGCTAACTAGGAACAATGAGACAAGATGTAATTCATTTTCAAAACACTGATGCACATGTATTTGCAAAACATTTCTTTAGCTTGGCAAAATGATTATTTCGCATTTGTACTCCAAAATTAAACACTATAATTGTTTGTATGTTCTTTCCTTATTCAACAAAAGCACACCTTTCAGAAAATAAATGCATAGGCATTATTCAAAATTCAGTCTGAAAACAACCTAGTGGAAGATTAAATCATTGGAAATCTGTGCTAATAGAAGACTTTCTTATCCCCTCCCCTATTTTAGCCCTCTAAAATAATTTCCTCCATGCAACCTGTCATGACATGAAGGGATTTCCTACATGTATAAACATAAACAATAGAAATATATCTATAAAAAATTTATACGCCAATGATATGCTCCTTGGAAAAAAATGGTAGATAACATTTTTGAGGATCCCATAGTTGAAGGTTTCTTATAATTATGGCCCATATCCTAAAGTCAAATTAATTAAGCCCTTTGCTCTGGAGCAGTCAAGGTGACTTTCCATAAGATAACACTAGAGGGTGACGTAACTGCATGGACCTGTAACTGCTCTGGATTTTGCCCTATATCTAAAATGCTTCTAGCAGCAATTTTTCAGTGTAGCCAAAGCTTCAGTGTATCTGGAAACACTTGTCTATCCAGCAGGTATGCCCTTCACTTCTAGTTGAATTAGTGACCCAATTATATTGTCCTCCGGCACTGGGGGAACATGTGTTCTGTTAATGTACACTGGAGCAAAAACACATAAAGTGCTTGGTGACCATAAGTCTAGCCAGCATGCTGGCTGGGACACTTGCCAGACAAGATAAGTCAGCACAGGGGCAGAGGATGTCACGGGGCCGGAAGAGGTGCCTCCAGTGTGTCCTTTTCCCCTACCTGGGCCTGATTACCCTCAACAGATAAACTTGGATTTGCACCAGCAATATCACAGGTCCAAGGTGACCCATTGTAGCTACAGGGTTTTACCCTGAAGACGAGGGGACAAAGGTCAGCCTGCCTATGTAAAGCTCCTTGAGAAATCCAGTATATAAATACTGTAAGAAATACTGAATTAAAAATAAAGCGGATTGTATTTATCATGTTCCTCTGTGTCGCAGATCACGAGAAGTCAAATTCTGAATATCATGGTGTATCTCCCCATTCTGTAAGCAATGCAGACTATTTGACACTCAAGATATAAGAGGAGAGTGGAGGGGGGGGGAGGAAGCAGGCTGGCTGTAGGTGGTGAAATATCTCTAGATATTGCTTGTTCCGTCCAATGAAGGATATATAATTTGACTTAAAAGCTCAGTGTTGCTCATTATGGCTGGAAAAGACAATCATAGCAACAGGCATATGGAAAGCTTTGCTAATGGTGGAAGACTAGCCTCCCTTTCTCCCGACATTATTGCAGAATCGCCTTGAATATGTTAGCTGAGAGCAATCTGTCAGTCTGATTAGCTCACTGACAGGTCATCCTTCAATTTCGCCTCCTCTTCTTCCCAGAACCGTGTGTGGGATGGTTGGAAATGGAAACTTCATAGTTTGAGAAGGGTTTTCTTTTTCTTTTTTTCTTTTTTTGCATAGCCCGAGGAGAAACGCATGGAGAGAACTCAGTCTAAGCACGTGCAAACAAAATAGACTGGGCTAATGATGTGATAAACTGAACCATCCGCATGCAAAGTCTAAATTGCTTAAAAGCACGTGGTAGATCCATTCTTCAGTGCTGCAATATGGAGTACGGTTTTGCCAATCAACTTCCCATTTGCTCAGGAGCATTTGTGCGTCTTTGTACAAATTAGTAAGCACATCAACTACACACAGACATTTCTTAGCAAGATCACTGTATGTTCAATTAAAAAGCAAAGAATAATTAATAAGCTAAAGTCTGTTTTCATTATCTGCTAGATTCCTGGAAAACTTAGAGGAAACCCAGATTAGCAGATACTGAATCACTGAGCCTGTGGAAAAAAATAGGGTGAAGTACCAGTGGGCCCACTTCACCATAAACTCTATGAACCTGATGCTGTAATCCTAACACACAGTTACACTGGCTTAAGTCCTGGCACAAGTCCTATGATGGCCTGGGAGTGTCACAAATGTGTCATAAGTGGGGTGACTATATCTCATACTGGAAAAGAGGACATGTAGCCACCAAATGTAGGGCATCCAAGGAAAATTGTAGGACAAAATCAAATAAAAGCTAAAAACAATCATGTAACCATTGCCTTCGTGTGGTTAATTTAAACACTTTATGACTTAGAGTGCAATCCTAACAAATTTAGTCCAGCCTAATTCACATGACATAGTTTTCCATGGTGGTGTGGTTAGATTGGCATATGCTTGTGCAAAGGACAAGGAAGATTTTTTTTCCAGGACAAAAGGCTAAAATCCAGAACATGTTCTGGGAAAAAGGGACATATGGTCATTCTGTTCTTTCCAGGTATCCCATAATGTGTTGAATGTTGTAATAATGGCATCTTCCCTTGGCTTGACTCAGCCCCAGAGCAGCCTGGAGTCTATACTAGAGACACTGTTCTAGAGACGCACAGTGTGCAATGGTGCATTGGTCTGTAGGTGTGCAATGGTGGTTTGGAGCACCAGATTCTGCAGGTTCTCTATAGAGTCATCAGAAGAATAGACAATTTATTACTAGAAGCTTGTATGCCTAAAAAGGTATTGAAATTGAATTTATTACTAGAAGTAGTTGCCCTTAAAATAGAGCGGCATCTTCTGAAAAAGTCTTCCAGAAGCCAGAAGAGAGTAACAAAAGGCAAAGACCATAGAAAAGGCCCTAGAGATGAGTGTGTTGTGAAGAAAAATGTTGAAGTGTTCTAGAGGCTAAAAGCCTACTTACTATAAGTAGGACAATTTTAGGTTGGTGATAAAATGCAAGAAAGAATGAGGTTCAATAAAAGGCCTGAAAAAGTTCCTATTTATATTTCAAAGACTTCTATGCTTATGAGGGATTCCCCACCCTACCACACTATGGGTGCACTTCTAATCTAGGCTGGCCCAACGCATTGGTCTTCCCATTCCCGTGGTGATTTACGGAGGCAAGCGCATGTCTAACCATCCCCCAGGAGTTGTGTAGAAGTTCCTTACTTTTGTGTCACACTTTTGTGACTGCCCCAAGTTGGCACAGGTCTTATATTGGGGATGGCCAAAGGCTACAATCCAGAGTAACTACGGGAGCATATAAAAGACATTACGTGCATCCTTAGTTACTGCACAACCTAGTGAAAACCTATGGGAAATTCATATTGAAATCCAGAGTAACTTGTTCTTACTCTGGAGCAAAGACTCCTTGTAGTTACTCTGGATTGCACCCAAAGCCTGAGGGTTAGAATGGTAATCTAAATCAACATATAAAAATTAATCTTCATAAAAAATAAATGCATAATTAATAAATGTATAATTATAAATAAATAAATGTACAATACAGTGAAACAGGAAGTAACTAACTGAATAAATAAATAAACGCCAAAATTTGCCTATGTATCTGAAACCCCTCTAACTCAGGCCACACTTGCTCTACATAGGTCAGTGTTTAGTTTAACAGTTTACTGTATTGTAATTAAAATGTAACATAAACCCAATGCTGTATAAAGTAGTACAATTTTGTAAAAATCATAACATTGCCATTTTATTATTATCATATCACTCTTTATATGTAGTAAAATTAAATTTCGTACCGGCTCTGCACCTGGGTGTTACAATTGGCAGTAATTTTTTGAATATCAAGGCTTTAAAAATAGGGGTGTGCATTAGATTTGATGGTGCATTAGATTCAAGTAAATATACCCTACAATCCAGAGTAACTACGGGAGCATGTAAGAGACATTACGTGCACCCGTAGTTATGCATCACCTAGTGAAAAGCTATGGAAATTCATATTGCAATCCAGAGTAAATTGTTCTTACACTGGAGTAAGGACTCCCCATAGTTACTCTGGATTGCGCCCATAGTATATTCCAGTATGTATTTGTGGTCATGTGGCCAGCCACATGACTGTTTAATGTAAATAGACTATTATATAATGGTCTATTTAACCACACACATCTGTATGAGCCATTTATGGCATGCAGACATCCTGAAATTAAAGAACAAACTCTCTTTCAGTTTACGGAAACTTTCTTCCAATGGATTCTTACTCATCCTAGGTGAGTATTTATTGTATCTCAAAAGGAAAACAGCATTAATAAGCTGCTTTATCACCAGCATTGTGTGTTAACAGAGGAGTCATGTACAAACATACCCTTAAACTCAGGTGTGTATTTTCAATAACTTCCTTGTACAAGTGGATGCACCAGAAGGAATCCGATATCCTAGACTTCTGTAATAGCTTTCATTAAAAAGGTTTAACTAAATATAAAGTTTGACAGCAAACGCTCTTGATTTATTAATCCCACACGCACAACACACGCGTAGCACACGCCCCGTAAATGGCTCTAGTCTCCCTGTGTGTTAGAAACCCACCCCCAGCTTTGCCAAATAAATCTTTCTTAAAGGTACTTTCTGACAGGAAGCCTGACAGAGAAAATGGCCATCAGCAACAACTACCAGCCAAAGAATATTGAGCTGCTTTGAGCTGTTCTCCTGAGATATGGATTTGAGCGAACAAATCCTTTTACACTGGCCTTTAAAAAAAAGCCTGAGCTTATACTTTTTGTCACCAGATAGGCTTTCATTAACCCCTTTGCTGCTTCATAGCTCTGCACTACAACTTCATGTGTTCACAGCATTGTAGCTGAGAATATGGCCTGGTTTGTACTTCATAGAGCCACAAACACTTTAGGTGGCCTCAGACCAAAAAATGGTTGACCTCCCACCATCTGCCTCCTTCCATGCCCTTTCTTCCTCCTCCATACCCCTGTTCTACCCCCTTTTCTGCCCCATTCTACACACTCACCCACTACCTCCTCCATTTCATCCTTGTAGGTCTGATGGTGGGCATCAGTAGTGCTTCCCAATATGGTACTGCACATAACATGGTCACTGCCAGAGCATTTTATTGTGAAACCTCCACCTACTGGTCCTTCACGCTTCATGATTAGATTGCGCCAATGATGTACAAATCCATTTATTTGTAGTTCACTATCTGAACTATGGAATTGGCCACACATGGGACCACATGGGACCCACAGCTAGGACAATGTGCTCTTAATAGTACTGTTGTCCTCTGCCCATCATCATCAAAGTTGCCAACTCTCCAAGGAATCTCCTGTGATCAGCAGGAGCCTCACCTGTCATACACCAATTACAATAACTGTTATGGAAAGTAAAATAATAGAATAATAGAATAAATATTAAGAATGTTCTACTCACATGTTCTACTGATATGTGTTATAATGTCATTCCTGTATAATGTCATTCCTGTATGATCCCAATCTTTTTTTTAGAGAAAATCTCCAGATTAGCAGAACTCAGCTGAAATGTCTTGCATCAACCATATTGGTGTATGAATTGTCCTATGCACAGGATGACCATTTGTCATAACTGCAAAACAAGAAATAGCCCCCAAAATGAAGGACATCCAAGAAAAACGTAGGATAAGACAAAATTAAAGCTAAAAAACACTTTTGAAAATCTCATTGCATGGGTTTTGATTCCATGAGTATAAAAAATTCATTGCATGTGGTTACTATTGCACATAGGGTGCAATCCTAACCTAGGCTTGCACAACTCATTGATGTTCACATTCCTGTGGTGATGTAGGGGTGCAAGCACATGTCTGTGCCAGGAGTGGAACAGAAGTATTTTCTAGCTCTTTTCTGATACTCTCATACAATACTGTGGTGGTGTGGTGTGATACTCTCATACGATACTGATACCGTACTCTCATACGGGGCTGTGGTGGTGCAAGCAGCTAAGACACTGTGCCTGTTAACTAGCAGGCCAGGGTTCGAGACCCAAGTCAGTCCCCACAAGACAGGGTGAGTTCCTGTCCTTAGCCCAGCTCTGCGACGCAGCTGGATCCAATCGTATTAGCTCTGCCTTTCCATTGGACTAATTCAGTGGCGTGGAGAGGGGGGATTTGCTGCTTGGGTCACAGCCTATCCTCCATAACAATCCAACCCAGGCTTTCGTGCTTTGCATGCAGTGTATGCAGCGCAGAGCACGATACCATAGTCTTTCAAGACTGACGGTGGCCTGCATGAGATACCATACTACAATACCATACTACAATACCATAGTCTTTCAAGACTGAAGAATGCCAATGCCAATGATACTCCCAGGCCAGCATAGGACTTGTGCCAGGGCTTATACAGGCCTAATTGGGTCTTAGGATTGCAGTCTATATGACTTATTAATAAATTAACTATTATGCATAATTTATCACTTACCAGAAGGTCCCATGCTGCCTGGTCACAAGGAAATGGAGGTCAAGGAAAAAGATTTTTCTAGGTCACAAGGCTAAAAAAGAGGACATGTCCTGGTGAAAGAGGACATTTGTTCACCCTCCCTATACATTGTACAGCTATCTAACACAAAACCATTACTAACAGAAATTTAAAACCATGAATAGTGGTTATAAGTTGTAAAATGCCAGGATCAGTATTTTAAGAGCTCAGCTGTGTCTGTAAAGTGAGAAAATTATTCCACAGAAAAGAAATACGCTTTATGGTACAGAGGTAGTGACGTGTTTCTCCTCCTTTGGGATCTGAATCTGGCCACAACGTCTTTCCCTGAACACAGTTGAGTGGGATAATGCCATTGCCAAAATGCACAAGTGACCATATATTATGTGATGAGCTGGTCTTGTAGTGGCCCCAAGTCTTTAATTACAGGCTTTGCCAGACCCCATGAGCTGGAGTCATTGAGTTCATCCAGTGATATCCTTAACATGACAGCGTGACCCTCTTTATTTCCAGGCAGATATCTATAAACACAGCTCTTCTGGCCATGACATCTTGAATAAGCTGGAAAGCCGCCAGCCTAATTCTCTCCGTCTCAGTTTCTCTTTTGGTTAGGCAGCCGGAGGAAAGCAAGACTGTTCGAAATGGCTGACCAATTTGTGGCTCTCGGGGACCTTACGGAGTGTTGCACTGATAGACTCTTTTCTGCTGAGCTCCAGGGTATGTGCAAAAATGATGTTCTATGCATTAGTCATTAATTCCATAATGATTCTAGTCTCTTTGTCCAGAAGAATAGCCCTTGGTGGAATATTTTTTGAATATATTCTAAGATTTCAATAAATCATGAAGGTTATAAGAAAATATCTAGGGGAAAAATCTTACTCGCTGAAAAAGGCATTGTATTGTAGATATAAACATACACACAAGCAACACTTAAGTAACCCAAGTCTCTGGTAGGGATGTATCTGTAGTATTTAAATTTTAAATAGAGAAACAGGAAGGAGTAACAGTTCTGGTATTAGACTTGGAACCTCCAGTTTCATATCCCCACTCAGCCATAAAGCTTTGTAGGTGATCTTGGACCAGTCACTATTTTTCAGCCCTGCCTACCTCATAGGGCTTTTGTGAGGGAAAAAAGGAGGGAATGAACTTTATACCGTGAGCTTCTTGTTGGAAGGGTGGTATAAAAATATGGAGAAAAAAACATATTTATTATATATTTGATTGCTCTGATTAGCTTATGTGACATTTGCAATTCCTGCGTCCGAGGACATTATCTGGTAGGTGAGAGTGAAAATTTACACATGAGCCTATGTCAGCCGATATTGCTATATGGCTTTACTGGGGATGTGAATACTGTGCTTGAATCCTTTCTGCATAGTCTGTTGTGGTGACTGCCTATCCCTATCATTGTGTGGAGTGCTGCCAGCTTCTCAAAGCCATATATAAAACACCACAAGAAGATGCTGGCCAGTTTCTGCTGGTGATGGGTAGGATCAGGGTTGGAATCAGGCTGATCTTGGGATTGGGATTTGTTCTAATCTCAGGGCAGATTGGAGGATTTGGGCAACTGTGGCATCTGCCAAAGGCTTTAATCCATTTCAGGCCTAAAATGCCACCTTCCATTATGGAGCTGGCTGACTCAGGTTCCTGTCCAACACCAGTGTACCCAGCCAGGTGCTTGTAGAGCCCACTCTCCCATCTGTTAAGAGCTTCAAGGACAACATCCAAACCTGCTGCAGGAATCCAGCAGCCCTCCCTTTTCACTCCTGTCTGTGCCAAGTTGTGGCTACCTCCCAGCCATCTCTTCCCTGCTCTGCAGCATTCCCTAAGCTTGCCCCAAATTCTCCTGCTGTCCCCTAAGTCTCCAATAACCTTTCAATGTCTCCTACAAGTTGCTGCACTCTCCTTATCAAGAAGAGAAGGGATCACACCAAACACCACCATTGTGCGACTTACCCCTCTGTAGCCCATTAGTTTTGCCACAGCTTGCATGTAACAGATCAATGCAAGCAATTGACCTGGTGTAGGTTTGAGTTGGCTTATAAAGGATGATGAAGAGGCTGGAAAAGTAAGTTGAAATGTCTTTTCTTATCTTTCCCAGCCATCCTGGTCCCTCCTCGAATACAGTATGCAGTGGACACTGAATTGGCAGCACCCTTTCTGGGTGGGTGAGATGGCGACTGTTGCATGCAAGTATGGGTATACATATATAAATATATATTGGGCCAAGTCCAACACTGTAACCGCTACACCACAATGCCTTTCTAATGCAGCTTCTCATTTTAATGATGACTGCAACACTTTTTACACTTGCTGCCATTAGAGAAAATACCCTTTGTATCGCCTGTTGATGTCAACGATGTTTGCCACACAAGGTGAGTGGTAGCTCCATGTATCCTCAAGGTGATCACAGAAAATCAGCAAAGCATCCAGATCTGACCTTCAGAGGAGTCACAGAACTCAGTTTAAACAGTCTTGTTGGTCTGGTGTTTGGTCATCAATGCTAAAACAACACAGGACTTTTTTGACAGGAAAAGATGAACAAGTCCCTATGCACTTGGCACAGTAACCTACCGGGTCACACTTTCCATCCAGTCAGCTCATTAATTGGTCATCCAGTGCTAGCTGGACAGAAGTCATGCTCCATTTTCTTAGGAAGAGATGCCTGGAATAGAATTAGATATTGAAACTGATTTAGAAGCCACTATACTGTAACCTTCCCAAAATATTTGGAAGGAAGGCAGTTTAAAAAGGACAGCAGCAGCCTCAAAAGGATTGGATTTTTTTTTCAAAAGACAATGAGATGGTAGTGCATTAAAGAGTCCCTTTAAAAATGTTGGAATACAGATGCAACACCACTTGTAGGTCACTAAAGAGCAGCGTATTGTCTAGAGCAAGGGTCTAGACCCTCTGGTTCTCTAAGTATGATGGAGGATGATAGACCTGCTCTCAATCCTAACCAGGAAAATCTGGCTTTCCTCCTATTGGTGTCACCCACCTGCTCCCCATCCAGTAATGCCACTGCTCTAACCATTTTCAGTTGCTCCATTACTCCAATTTTGGTCAACTAACCCAATTTTGGTCTGTCTTCCATAGAATACCTGCTTTTGGTACTAAGCAGTTGAGAATTGGTGGGCTTTCAATTTCCCTACGTCACCCACCACCAGAAACAGGTTTCAATGGTCACATCCCAAGATGAACATATCCCTAAATCAGTGTAGAATACATGATTCCCCATTCACATGATTCCCCATTCACTCTAGATGCACATCCCATTTCAAAAAGTCAAAATCATACCAATCAGTTCTTCAGATTTTCGTCAGGGTATCAGCTCTACAGGCAAAGGCAAATGGAAAATTACAAAGACCATATTTATACCTACCAGATTTTTTTTACTTATTCACTAAAAGAGTAATAATAGAGGATTTGGTCAGTGGGGTCTGCATAGTTAATATGCAGATAATGCAATCATTATAACCCCATTAAATGCAAGCATTGCGATGCCCACTGAGGCTAAGCTTGACAGACTGCAAGGATAAACTCGTCATTGAATACAGATCAGAAAGGTTACCAGAAAGATAATATGAATTTGGAATTGACACTTGCCATGTAACCAAATGAGAGTTAGAATAATATTTACTAGAACAGCGGTTTCAAAACAGCACTAGCATCCACTTTTTAAACTGACACTCTATCAGGACTCACATAGCTTTATTAGATTTTTGTTTTAGAAATTTCTTTTTTCACAGTACCTCTTCATAGTCAACTTGGGAGGGGAGGGGGACACTTCCATCTCCATAGTTTTTTGCGACCTGCGTTCATCTGATCCATTCTGGTGGTCCTGCATTCCTCTCAGCCTTTCCATAGGGCTCAGTACATTTCCCATGTCAACTATCAGCTTCTCCCTCCATCAACAATGGGGTCATGACTCACTGGTGGGTCTCAACCACAGTTTGGGAAACACTGTACTAGGATAAATTTAGAATCAGTAGGGAAATTTCAACCATTTCAACCACCACCAATCTGAAGCAATCTCAAACCTGTCTAGAATCTAATGCTACCCATTAAAGACCCCAAATCAGATTAAGGGCACAGTCAAGAAGTGCACTTGGGCTACCCTATCTATCACTGGGTTGACCCAACTACAAGATGGGCCACCCTAGTTATTCTGGAAAAGGCTTGGGGCAACCTAAGGCAACATAGGCTGCCCCAAGACAGGTGGACCAGAGATATCTTAACTGGGGCAGCCTAGGCAGTTCAGGAAAGGCATGTTGATGGCATGCTTAGCATTGCCGAGGGCAGAGCAGTTACCCTGTATCCTGAGCCTGTTTCCAGGGCAGAAAGGCCCTCTCCCAGCTCCTTAGAGTTATACCACCTCAGGAGCATGTATAGTAATGAGTAGACCCATAGGGGTCCATGATAAGGCAGAGTAAGAATGGCAGTGTTGACCAAAAATCTGAGTTCTTGGCCATCCTAGCTGCAACCCCTGCCTCTCAAGCGCAGGTTATAGGACAACTATTGCAGCCACTAACTTGGGGATACAACAGGCCACACCAAGAACCCCTTGTATTCACTGTAGACTGTATTGGCATCTCATCAGGGACTCCTCATAATGCAGGTACCACAGCTGTCCCTTGTTTAGTGTGAGCTGAGGGAGGTCTCCTCGGGTGTAAGCCCTCCTCAGCTGTCACTGACTTGGTGCCTACTGAGCATGCTCTGGACCAACTAGGGCAGCTCAGGCTTCCTGACTGTGGATGCAGCATAACTCTCTGCTCTGGATTCAGAATAGATGGGGCAGCCCAGCTAGGGCACTCTTGACTGCCCTCACTCTGGATTGTGCCCTTAGCCAATTATTAAAGTGCAATCAAAGCTAACTTTCCACTTTCATTTTAAACACCAAAATTAAGATCACAAAAAGAAGTCAGTCTAGGATCAGCCTCAAATGCCCTACCATTTTGAGCAAGTGGAATAAAAATTAATCACAGTTCTTAGTACAGACAGATGGTGTTAGGCCAAAAAAGTGAAAATCATCATAAGTCATATTAGGATGACAAAAAAATAGAATCTTCCTTAAATAAATAAATAAATAAATACATACATACATACATACATACATACATACAGAATCTTCCTTAAATAAAAGTGATGTTTCATTTTTTTCTCATTGCTCTTCCAACCCAGTGGGTCCCAAACATGTTTTGTTTGTTTTTTACCAGAGGCTCCCTAGTCATTCTGGCCATTTGCCACAGCTCCACATTAATATTGACTACAGTCTTATACATTTATAGGGTGGCAGAGCCATTGTTCACAATTTCAGTGTGGGACTAATTTCAATCAAATTTGGGGGTGATTTGATCTGAGCAGGGACGGAGAGAAGTTCTTTGCATGGTTGTTTCCAGAGCAGTGATTGATCTGTTCCCAGTTCCCCGCCTAGCTATCTATCTATCTACAGTATTTATATACCGCTTTTCAACTAACAAGTTCAGAAAGCGGTTTACAAAGAAAATTGAAAAATAATAATAGCTAATTAAAAGCTAATGGGTCCCTGTCCCAAAAGGGCTCACAATCTAAAATGTGAAAAAGAGCACCAGCAGAAGCCACTAGAACAGACATTGCTGGGGTGTGTAGGGCCAGTTACTCTCCCCCTGCTAAATAAAAGAGGAACACCCACTTGAAAGAGTGCCTCTTGTTCGGTAAGCAGGGGTAAGCCTAATCTCTATTACTGTAATAGGAAAGCATAACAAGGCATCTTCAACAAAACCTGGATAGGCAGGGAATGTTCGAATGTATGAGCTTGTTGAGATTGACCATCATTACACAGCTGTCTGTTCTGCAAGGGCTGCAAAGCTGATGTTTTCTACCAGCACATAGTGTTCTTATTCCCATCTTTATGAAGGACATCCTGACCAATAAGTAATTTGCATTCTCTCACTGAAATCTCAATTACTTGTTTTAATGTTTCAGGTGCAAAATAGTATACAGTGGTATCTCACTTAACAAGCGCCCTGCTTAACAAGTGTTTCACATAACAAGCAAAAATTTCCAAGAAATCTGGCTTCACATAAGTTCTGCTTCACTTAACAAGCAAGTACACTATGGGCATGTGTGCTATGCAGCCCGGGGGTGCAAGAGGCAGCTGCCCCTAACTGCATCCAAGTGCCTCCACCGACCACCTGGGTGCCTCTAGCAGCAGCCCAGGTAAGCCTCCCATGAAAGTGTCTTTGATTGCAGCCTCCTAACCATGTCTACCCAGAAGTAAGCCCCTTTGTGTTCAATGGGGCTTACTCCCAGGAAAGTGTCTTTAGGATTGCAGCCTAAGTAGACTTCATAGGATCATGCACATTGAATGCATGTTTTGAATTCAATTAGTGTTTTGTCATCATTTTTACATCCAGTTAATATTTTTATATGAATATTTTGGGGGTTGTGGAACCAATCGTCTGAGTTTCCATTATGTCCTATGGAAAAATTTGCTTCACTTAAAGAGCGTTTCACTTAAAGGGCATGCCTCCAGAACGAATTAAGCTCTTTATGTGAGGCACCACTGTATGTTTAAAAGGCATTGATATGTGTTGTCAACCCAGATGGAAAGAAAAAATACATTTGGGAATTAAATAAAATTGATTACACTCTGTATTGTGTCTAATTATATAAAATACGTGAATATAATATTTTAAACACAAAAGAAATATCTGAAAACAATGTTAACTCATCAAAAATTTTGATTTTTCATTTGAGTAAAGGGCAAGTGAGAATTCAGTTAATTATGCTTTGATTCCCTCTGCCTTATTGAAATTCTGCATAAACATCTTGCGTAACTGTGTCCCTGCTTTCTTTGCATTGTTGAGACAAGTACCTGAAGTTTCATGTTTTGCACACAATTGGCTGCAATCCTATGCACAGTTATGTCAAATTCTACTTGATCATATGTCGGTACACTACATGTTCTAGACTAGCTATGTCCTCTAATTCATAATCCTGCGCATGTGAATATGCATGTACACTCCAAAGTAAATTCCATTATAGTCAATGGGGTTTACGCTCCATGTTTAGATAAGACCATAATCTGACCCAAACAAAATTGCTCTGATAAAAAGATGCAAGTATTTCACATTAGCACAGGAGCCCAATCCAAGCTGTAACTTGAGCTAGCACTCAAACCCCAGCCCAGTTTATATCTGGATGGACTTCTGCACTATCATTCCAGCTTGTGTCTGATCCAGACCTTGAAATATCTGAAATTCAAATTCGTAGAGCCGTCCTGGCCCTGAGACACGTTTCAACGTCTTACGTAGCCCGCTGCTGACAGTCACCTGAAACGAGTCATGGAATTCAAAGAAAAATGCCAGAACATTATAATGCAACACTATAACATTATAATCAGTTGTTCTCAAACTGTGTGGTGGCAACTCATAGCAGTGCCATGGAAGGTCCCCAGTGGCTACTTCTTCCAAGTTCTATCAGGCACTGCTATTTTGGTTGCATGAGATCTCATAAGAATTGTGTGTGATCATGCACAATCCAAGATGATGGCACTGGAGAGAGGTAGGAAAGGAAGGTTGCTGTGACCACAGTAAGTTTGAGAACTGCAGCTATAATGTGCGAATAAGAGAAGAAGGAATTTGCAAAATTGAGGCTTCTAGCATTAATATTTAATACCCCTTTCTTCTATTATATCGTTCCCATTGTGTCATTCCTTTCCATATTCTGAAAAAAAAATGGAGAGTGATAGAAACTGCACAGATCATCCACATTTCACGGTCTCCAAGACCAAGGACATTGCAAATTGTCCTGAACAGGTATGAAGGTTATACTCTCAGATATTACGCTTCCTTCCAATTACACCTCCAGGCAGCCATTCCCCCTGTTTTTGTTAATTTTTATAGAAACCTAATGGTCCCTTAGAGCAAGCGAGGTGATGCTTTGGTGGCTCATACATTATGGTTTAATGGGAATGAAGCAGAATACAAATCAGCTCTGTGCTCCCTCGCAGACACCTCATTCAGGCTCTGCTGTGACATTCCTGCCATGCAAGCCTGAAACCATTCCAGACAGATCTGTCAATTACACTAACCCCCATGCATGGTGTCGTGATGGGGACAGATGTTCCCTTGGAATTATGAGACCACCATCAAACCCACTCACTTTTGACCTTAATAGGATTTGAATGTGTTCTTCCGAAAGGTGAAAGTCTCCATTAAACAAGCTGCATTTTTTAGCTATACTACAGACGTGTCGCCAAATATCTGACAGGTTGTATCTTATCGTTTTTGATTGCTCATCTCTGCAACCCATTCTGTTGTCCCCCCATTTCCCTTCTTCTCTCAGAGTTAAAACAGATGAACTGCAGCACCACGTGGTTGGCTGAGCAGTATCACTACTGCAGGTGAAGAATTGAACACTTGAATGTTCTTTAGAATATATGATATATTAGTAGATAATAATAGATATTGAGCACAATCTTAACAATGTCTACTCAAAAGTAAGCCTCATTGTGCTCATTCCAAATTCCCAGGAATGTGTCTTTAGGATAGCAGCCATTATATAATATAATTATAATATAATACAGTATACAGGTTCAATTTTGTTATACACAGATTTGAATCAACACACATGACCATTGCAAATTACACTTTAAAAAGTGCTTTTCTATTATTGTAGAGAGGTAGTCATGCAAGCAATTGTACCATTCTTTAGCTGAACCAGGGAAAGCAGAGGGTCCTTTACATTTATAATTGTTGACTGCTTCTCGACAACAGTATGAAAAGCTGTTTTTAAACAACTATATAGGGTTTTTTATTTTTCAGCTGCTTTTTTCAACTTTGTCTGATATTAAGGCACAACCTTACTCTAATAGGGAAAATGGAGGAGCAAGAAATCTAGAAGTGGGCTTTAAATCTATTTTTCCACTATTTTTTAATCCATGAAACTTTTTATCCATGGGAGGTTCTGGAAGAGTACCCTGGTGCATAACACCTGTTACACACACAAACATACACACACATAAACATAAAACTATCTCTTTATTCCTTTGGTCAGCTCTTCTAGGCTTCAATAAAAACAGTGAAAAAAAATTGGACCCTTTCTTTCTTTACAGACAGAGAGAGAGAGAGAGAGAGAGAGAGAGAGATCTTTTATATGGCCTTTCTTGACTTTTGCACATCACTTCCATTGCCAGCAAACATACAGCATGATCCTCACTTGTGCAAGAACAGGCAGTCTGGCTCAGCTTGCACAGTATCCAGTGCAAGGTTCAGGGCAAGTGCCATCTTATCACAGAGAATGGAAGCCTTTTGCCCTTCATCCGAGTAGGGCTACAGCAGCCTAGATGGGTCTACTTCAATCTGGACAACTGCTGGAGAAGAGCAAAATGTCAAGCGGATGGGAGCAATGTGGCTAATCAGGGAAGGAAGTTGGGATCCAGCATTTCATGAAAACCCCTCCTGCTCCTTGCCCACTGCTCTGGGAATTACAAACCATGGCAGGTCAGGGAATTACAAACCATGACAAAGCAGTTATCTTTGAATGCCAAGTGCAAAGAAGTGGCAAGAGGGTGCAGGTATCTTGGGCTGCAAACCTAATCTTCAGTTAGGCTGGCTTAAGCCCCAGCATAAATCCCATGCTGACCTGGGGGTGTCACAAAAGTGTCATAAGGCACTTCTGCCCCACTACTGGGGAGTTAGGCCAGTGCACAGGCAGATGCTGACCTACCGGCACCAGCATGGGAAGATATGCCAAATGAGTTAGTCCGGCCTAATTTGGTTAGGATTACATTGTCTTGTGTGCTCCTTGAGGCACTTGATGGGCCACAGTTAGGGTTGCCATAATTCTCTTCCACAAAATTGGGAGAGAATCCTCTATATGTGAACACAATCCCCCCAAATTGGGATTGTCCCTGTTTTTTGGGACATATGGCAACCCTAGCCACAGTGAGTTGCAGGAAGCTGGACTAGATGGGTCTCTGTGTAGAAAACCCTGAAATTACTCTGATGCCAGGTTTGCTCAGGCTAACAGCTAGAAATAAGCAGCCCCCTACATTAGGTTTTAATGAATTGCACCAGATATATAGTCTGCTATGTGTTGCGATGAAGCATTCCCTAGAAAATTTCCTCATGAAAGGAAGACAAAGTACACATTGAATTTGGTTTCCTAGCTACATTAAGGTTATTGAGTTTAGAAGGTGTTTCCTCTCAATATAAACTCCTCTTCACACATTTTCTAATAAACAGTTCTACCGTGTGTAATAGAGACGGGAGGCACCAATTTATTTTCTAGGCGACTGAAACCATTATAGAACCAAAGCGTTTTCAGACTATATCTGGAAGGAACTGCATTTACATGCTTTCATTTCTAGAATGGTTTTCTTACTTTGAAATGGAAACAGTTTCCTAACTTAAAGTAGGTAATTACACACTCCATTAAACAAGTAATTAACAGATTACAATTTAGAGGAGGAAAAAAAGAAACTTTAGAAATGAGCAATTCAGATGCCGAACGTGCAACGAACTGTTATAATTAGCATAATACTTTTTGAAATGGATTAACAGCTACGCAATAAAAATGAAGAAAACCAGTCTGTTTCCCCCACAAAGATCACATTCAACAAATAGCAGTTTTTTTTAAGGCAGCAGTCACCTCTGCTAAAAAGAAACCGAATGATCTCAACTTGCATTCAAGTGCTGTTGGATACTTATAGATAAAAGTTGCGGAAGAAAGAGAAAATCTATAATTTATAGTAGAAGAGGCATTAAATAATGTGGTTAAAAAGAGTAACTGGTTGGGCTGCTCTGACGTCACCGACAACAGGGTGGTCAGCAGGATGCTTGGTCGCAATTGTCTGAACTTTTTTAATGTATTCAGACATAATTTAGTTTTAAAAAGTGAAAAAATGAATATTTGGCAATACAAACCTATGAGTATGTAGATCTCTCTCTCTCTCTCTCTCTCTCTCTCTCTCTCTCTCTCTCTCTCTCTGGGTGCAATCCTAACCAATTTAAACCAACACAACTCACCAATGTCTTTGTGCCTGCAATGGCATAGGGATGCCAGCACATGTCTGTGCACTGGCCTACACCCCTAGAAGAGGCACAGAGCTAGCTTATGACACTTCTGCAACTCCCTAAGGCCAAGCCAGCCCAGGACTCATGCCAACCTAACCAAGGGTTAGGATTGCATTATCTCTCTGCATAAACTCTAAGAAAATTTTGCTCTCATCCAACTGCAAAACATTCAATTTGATTATTTTTCCCAATTTTAAAATGTTAAAAATTCTGATGACAGAAAGAGGTCACAGGTTTTAAAAGAGGAATGAACCAGGCAGTGACTCAAGCACTGGAACATGTCTTTCTAATGAGCAGCCTCGGGTTAGAAAATTTATACTAGGCAGCAGCATTTTTTAATCTAGAAATAAATGCAACTATCACAATCACCAACATTCACTCTCCTTTTTGGTACCCAAAGATGAGGGCCAGGAAATTCTCTTCTTAGTACTTCTTAGGCCCAAATCCAAACCAACTTTAAGCCCTGGCATAAGTCTTGTGCTGACCTGGAGGTGTCAAAAAGTGCAATAAGGCACTTCTGCCCCACTTGTGGGGGGGAATCAGGCCAGTGCACAGCCATACAACGACCTCTCCACACTACCATGGGAATATAAGCCATGTGAATTAGGCTGGCCTGAATTGGTAAGGATTGCACCCTCAGTTCACTAAAATCTAACAGTGTAATATTGATTAAAGGACTACATATGGAACAACATGGCTCAATTGTACCTATTTATTGAGAAGGGGATTGCTCCTTGCAATGAAATATGTTCCTGTTTTGCCTCTTCTCTATATGTTGCATGATGCTTAAAAATTATGCTGTTATATAAAGGTGTATTGAGGCAACTGCAGGACATAGGCCCGAAGCACCAGGTGAGGGATGTTGCTAGATTGCCACTGATGCCAAGGCCTCCTTCTCCAGTTTAGATAACCTGAAGTCCATCTGCTCTCATTGGCCTAGGTTAGGATTGCACCCCAAGTCAATGTGCCAGCGTACTGCTTCTCTTCCACTGCCCCAGCTTCCTGCAAACTGTCTGGCTGGTCAATGTGGCTGACTACGTTGGTGCTGCTGCTCTTATATAAATGAATACCACCATAACCTTTCTGAGATGCAACGATCCCCTCTAGGCCATAGCAGAGGATGATCAATAATGAAAATTAATGGCTATATCTTATTCACATCTTAAAGTTCATAAAGGAAAAAAAAATGTATTGAAGGATAATATCATGATATATGGAGATCATTTTACTTACCTGGGTAGCCCATCGCACCTTTACTCATTCTAAAGACATGGCTTTCTTCTTCCTATTTCTATTCTGTTTTCAGGGAGGAGTGAACAGAGCTGTAATTAATCACTGGACACAGCCGATTCTGTTACACTAATACAACTAATTTATTAGATAAGGAAAAAGTTGATTTAAAGGAGAAGAAACCGTTTTAACTGAGAAGGTTAATTAAGTGCAGTGCATATGACAGATCATCCCAATGTTGCTTCCTTGCTGCTAGGGCATGAAATTCTACTGGCATCATCCATAGCAAAGGTTGTATTTGCGGTTAGATGATATGAAAGTGATCACAGCCATGATCACTGCTGTGATTAATCTGAATTTTGATATCCAACAATTTTGAACTGCAAATTTTGATATTAACAATTTGGTTGCAGCATCACTGCCTCCGTTCATGTTCTCCCTCTCCCCACAATATTTAAACACATCTACCTGTGTGCCATTTCCCCCTTGCATTTCTCTACCAGCAACAGGCAGTGATGTGTAAAGAAGTGACGAAATGTGCGGTGTGATATGTGGCCTAAATATTACATGGTGAGGAGATCAGAAATCAACCCTATGATAAGTGTCATGTCAAGTTTCACAATAAGAAGGAGAACTGGTTGAGGAAGCAAGATGAAGAGACAAAAAAAAGGCAAAATCACATACAAGAAGAAAAATAAGTCAACCTCATGCTGAAGGCTGGATGTTAAATGGAAAAAGAATGGCTGCCAGACACTGTTATATGTTAACAGATATCCCTTTAAAATGGAGTGAGCTTGACAAATTTCTATTAGTTATTCTTTCATAAGGAGACGTACAGCAGGGGAAAAAAATGAAAGTTTGCAATACATGACTTATTGTTACTTAACAATGACTATTTTTTGAGGTGGGAGAAGATGATTTTATTTTTTTCAGAGGTTTCCAAGTGCGAAAAGCATTGCTACGTATTTTCATTCAAAATGTGCATTATAAATATAAATTAAAATGAGTACTAGGAAGGTGATATGGGTGGTACAGTGTCAGCAGATTCAGCCACAATAATTACTCATGTACCCCTTCGTTAAATAATAAAGAAAAAATAAAAATGCTTTTATTTTCCTCTGAGTTTGCATTCTTTTAGTTTCTCTAACTATTCTCTAACTATTTCACACACAAACCACAGGACTACAGCCCTCCATATGCACCTTCCAGAAATAAATTGGGTCCTTCAGTATCAGCTCCTTAGTGCGGAAGGCTGAGTTCCGGGAACTGATAAGTCTTTACTACCATTTCAGTGATTTGTGTATTCCGGCCTCATCCATTTAGTACTAATGGAAGCATCTTTTGACTAACAGAGAGCACAATCCTAACCACTTCCACTCAAAAGTAAGCCCCATTATGTTCAATCAGGGTGACCAGATTATTCCTGAACCCTAGAGCCAAAATTCCTACCCACTTAAAAAAATTGCCAAAAAATGTATTGTTTTTATTTTTGGTTTTTCGACCATAACTTTTGATAGGAAGGAGATATCTTCAAACTGATTTTTGCATCTTATTCTGCTCTTCAATATGAATCCAACGACATATGGCATGATGGGGTACTGTACACTATCACGAAGTTTCAAAATGAAGCCAAAATGTAGGACACCCGGACAGGAGGCTAAAAATCCGGACAAATCTGGGTTTTTCTGGTCATAAGGTCACCCTGTGTTCAATGGGTCTTACTCCCAGGAAAGTATGTTTAGGATTGCAGTCTTAGCCTTTGCAGGCTGCTTCCTTTTCACATTTGTCAAGGCAAAATTTACAAAGAGCAAGTGTGTGAATGTTTCCACTGGTTTGACCTCCAGATGTGCACATCTCAGAGTTTCTATGGGATGGTGATAATACCTGTTTCGATGGCGGAGAATAACAAAGTGTTAACGTTTCTGAGACTGTCAATACAATTGTTCACAATATTTAGAATTATTTGATCAGCTTTCATTGCACTTCCTTCTTTCCTTAACTTCTTTAAATATTTCCCCCTCCGAAGAAATGCATTGAGCTATGTTATAATTAACTTGCCTGCCAAAAGATATTTTAGATCATCAGATGCTCACCAGCCTAAGGTAGTCAACGAGTGGCAGTAGCATTGTTCTGTGTTTAATCAGGTCAAAGCAGTGACAACTCTAATTACAGTTATTGTCAAGGCAATCCTTAATGCCTGTAACAATATACCTTGTCATATGTCAGCCCTGGCATCTGTGCGTTCCTCTTTGAAAGGAAATGCCTACCTTTAATCTTTACACCAGAACATTTTCTCCAACAATTCCGTGTTGGAAGGATCAAGCTATACTTTCCAACAGTTGCAAAACAGGATACAGAGGGCCCAGCTGGCAGTGAAGAGGGCTTAATCCATCTTTTATATATTTTTTGTTTTGTTTTTGTCTGCAGTTCCCTCTTTATGAATAGTTTCTTCCAAGCTGGAATTTTAGGGGCACATGCACCAAAACAGAGATAGCCGCTGGGGAGAGGAGCTTACAGGGGAAAAACTATCAGCAACAATGCTTATACATTTTTGTTGATTGATTGATTGATTTTCCTACTTCAGTACAATACAGCTTGTCCACTGTGATCATTGGAGAAGACCATTTTATAGGTGCCATCATCTATGGAGTTGGGACAGATGTAAGCAAGCATCTGAACAGTCCAGGTTGGAGCAAGGAAGGTGGCATGAGGAAGCCCAACCCAGTCAAAACGTGGCAGAAATCCCCATGCATAAACAGATGCTGTGCATGCACACTGCAATTGTGCACAGCTGGTTTCTAAAAAAAACTAGATATTGAGCACAATCCTAATCATGTCTATTCAAAAGTAAGGGCAAAATCCATAGCAGTTACAGGTCCACGCAGTTACGTCACCCTCTAGTATTATTTTATGGAAAGTCACCTTAACTGCTCCGGAGCAAGGGGCTTAATTTCACTTTAGGATATAGGCTTATGGGCAAAATCCAGAGTAATTACGAGGAGTCCTTGCTTTGGTGTAAGAACAACTTTCTCTGGATTCCAATATGAATTTCCCATAGGTTTTCACTAGGTGGTGCAGTAACGTAAGTCTCTTACGTGCTTCCGCAGTTACTCTGGATTTGGGGGCAAGTTCCATTGTGTCTTATTCCCAGGAAAGTGTCGTTAAGATTGCAGCCATAATTAAACAAAAAGAAAAAGTCTCCTTCAACTGGGCATTTCTTTTTTGTTTTGATCTGGTGGGACTCTAAGTGATATCAAGTGACTGTACGTTGTTGTTGCTATTGGTTTACTTTTGCTTGTTTAAACATTTGGATGAGATTCCAGTAACTAGAAACTGGGAGAGAGCTAAAAGTTGCCTCAACCTAGTTGACCAGTTGCTATGATCATGACTTTATTATATTTAGTGAGCTTTTTATATTTAATTATTATGTCAAGCCATCCTACCTCTACACCTGGTTCCTTAGTTCAAAAATATTACAATGAATACATTTGCTTATAAATACCTTTTACGTATGTAGAATTGGTTCCTTCTTTGTTCCTAGTGACATCCTTTGTTGACTGCAAACTATTCTTGAAAATGCACATTTGCTCCAGTTGTAAAAGTTGATGTCCCAACTGCTATTCTGGGTTAATGAACTTTGATGGTCCTCCCCATAATTACTATTCTAAGCAACAAAATGGTTTACAGACTGATGCCTTACTTACTGCGTTGTACAGCCGGTAATTAAATTTAATGTGTTGCAACAAAATCAGCATGCCGGAAAGTTAACCTTAAATCACCTTTGTAATGATTAAAGAAGCTATTTTCTAGCCTTCCAGCGAGCCAATTTAGATACCAATTTTTTCACCTCTGATAAAAATTCTAAGGACTTCTCATTCATAAATAGATTACAGGATCATCTTTTTCGACACCAAAAATTAAGTCCAACCAAGAAGAATCACAGAATATTATATCATAGAAATCATAGGATCCTAGAGTTGAAAGGGACCTATTAGATTATCTAGTCCAGTGTTTCTCAAAGTGGGGGTCAGGACCCCTTTGGGGGTCACCTAGAGCTTTCCTGGGGGTTGCCTACAAACCCCTGGTACAGGGGGCCAGGTCAGGCTTGCCAGACCTCCGGCTGTAGCTGTGTGCGCACTGGGGCTGACAGTCTCAGGGCCCAATCCTATGCATTCCTACTCTGAAATAAATCCCATTATAGTCAGGGGGCCTTTACTCCCATGTAAATGTGGATAGGATTGCAGCCTCAGGGCCCAACCCTATGCATGCCTACTCTGAAATAAATCCCATTGTGTTCAATGTGTGCATAGAACACACATTTCATTTGTAACAATGAAAATACATCCTGCATATCTGATATTTACATTATGATTCATAACAGTAGCAAAATTAGTTATAAAGTAGCAACAAAAATAATTTTATGGTTGGGGGTCCCCACAACATGAGGAACTAATAAAGGGGTCAAGGCATTAAGAAGATTGAGAACCACTGATCTAGTCCAACCCCTTGCCAGTAGCAGGAAATTCTCCTAGAGCAGGCAGGGGGTTGGACTAGATGACCTACTAGGTCCCTTCCAACTCTAGTTTTCTATGATTTCTATGATATAATATTCCATGATTCTTCTTGCTTGGACCCAGTTTTTGTGTTGAAAAAGATGTCGATATCCACTCACAAGGCACAGTGTGCTTGTGCTTTTTTCGCATGGCACCGTGTGCTTTGTGGTCTATAAAGCTGGAAAAAACAGGATTTTCTATTTGATGTTATTCTTGTTTATTCCTGATATTACAGAGTACAAATCAACTTTTCAAAGTGGTATGTTGAGTTACATAACTGTTGCATATGAATCAAGATGGTGTAGTGGCTCAGGAGTCAAACTTAGACCAGGAAGATCAAGGTTCAAATCCCTCCATATCCATGAAGATTCCTTCATGACCTTTGGCTAATCAACTTCTCAGTCTCACCTACCTCCTAGAATTGTTGTGAGGAAGAAAGGATGGAAATAACCATGTATACCATACCTGAACTCCTTAGAAGATGATCATGAATATGTTCACTTGGCCTGGACATATGCTCCTGCTTCTCATAGATCTATAGTTCCTATTTCCATTCCCCCAGTGTCACATTTCTGGTGATGTATCAATATACAGTATATCAGCTGGTGACAAAATAAGAAGCTTATGTCCCATAGTGACTCAAACTGCAATCCTAAACCCAAGTTAGGCAGGCATAAATCTTGGCACAAGCCCCTAGCTAGACTGGGTGTGTCACAAAAGTGCCATAAGGGACTTCTGTGCCATTCCAGAGGAGATTAGGCCAGTGCACAGAGATGAGTGGGTCTCCCACACCATCACAGAAATGGGGGTTGGTGAGTTGTGCCAACCTAAAAGGGTTAGGATTGCAGAATGAATTAGGAATTCACCAGTTCACCAGTTCAGATTTCACACCAACCATTTTTTGTGATAAAAAAGCATCATCAATGTGCCTGGTGGGCACAACTGAAGGGAGGGCAGGTCCCCTAGACCTAGACAAGACACACACTCAGACTCATTTTACAGGATTATAAGGATTACAACAACACAATGTGTATGAATTCCTGAGAACTTTTGAAAAAGCACTTGGCAGATGCTATGAATTATCATTATGGAACCACTTAGTCTACTCTTCAGCCCACTTGTGGAGGACAAGGTGTCAAGTACCATGAATTGCAAACATTGGTTAGGGATTCAGATCTCAAGTATGTATTATGATGGATAAATGACCAGACCTTCCCAGTGATTGTTTACGCAAGATAAGATGATGCCATTATACTCAATAATTCCCTGTAAATGGCAGCCAAAGAAGTCAAGAAGAGAGGGGTATGAAAACATTAAGCATGATAAAAACACACCATGCATCTTGTTCAACTGATGGTGCAATCCTAACCAACTTTCTGGCACTTTCTGGCAATGCAGCTCTGAGGTAAGGGGACAAACATTTCCTGATGTTGAGGTGGCCTCTGTGATTATTTTCCCCCAACTTCATTTCAGATCTAGAAAGTGAGTTAGAGAGGATTTAGTCCTGAACTTTATAGGGGAATTTGAGGGTCAGGAAGCATACATATAGCATATAATTTATCAATGTGGTGAAAATCCAACAGGGCTTAACTAGAGTCAGGTCTAGAGTCACCATCCCATGTGACTAAAGTTAAAAAACCCAAATAATAAGGGGTCTACGAGTAATAAGGGGTCCCAGTAATAAGGGGTCCACAAGTCACACAAAGATGTCTGCAAATGGACTTTCATTAATGTCTTCAGGAATGGGATTAGACCAGGATCTACAACATGGGGAAGGCAATTTTGACCTTTAGAACAGCAAAGAGAGGTTGAAAGAGTGCAAAATGTGTTGAATGAATGAGTTCTGGGTATAATCTTAAAAGAGTCAGAAAATAAGCAGATTTTAATTCAGTAAATTCCTGACCAGGAAATGCCCCCACCAATCCAAGTCAGATTTTGTAAAAGTTAATTGCAGGTTTATTACATACAAGTGGGAGATTTTTTTTTAGGTTTATCTGTGCATATGGAGGATTGGTTTGGATGAACTTGTTGGTCTCCCATGAAATCAGAGGAACTGGGCTCACCTCACATGGACCAGAACAAACATGTATTTTGAGTTCAAACACCTTTAAGCTCACAGAACTGGTTAAAGATTTAAAGTGATGTCTGGACTCATCTACTGTTCCCAGCGGCATCGCTAACCCCTCTGGCATCTGGGGCCAGCTGTGACACCTTCTTTCTTATTCTTTAAACCTTAGCTGGCAATTGGGGAGGGGGTTGTCCTCTCAGCTGCTTCCTCTCAGCTGTATGTGCCACTTGATTTCATGCATCATTCACAATGTGCTTCCACTATTTGTGCTAGATGGTGATGTTTTAGCCTCCTCAGTTGTCAGTTGGTGGTTCTTTAGGTTTTGCGCAACCAGTTTGAGCCACATCTCCTTCGGTGCTGCTCATTGAACTTTCCAGTGTTCAGGTTGCTTTTGTCAGAGGAACTTATGTGGTAGCTGATTGATGTTCATCTGCAGACGTGGCCAAACCATCTCAGTGTGTCTTTGGACTGAAGGTTGATGGTTGCATCTTTCCCGAATCATTGAATATCACCTTATATTCTTACCCCTTCTTGCGTAATCTGGAACTTTGAAGTGATGTGATGATGCCACTGCAATTACTTCCAGAAGGCGTTCGGAGGTGTAGGAAGGCCACACATGGCTTTCCTGTGCCTCAGAATTCCTCTTGGACATGCCTCCAAGTGGTTGCCTGCCTCTAGATCAGGGGTCTTCAAACCCTGGCCTTGGGGCCAGATGTAACCCTTGGCAAGCCTCCATCTGGCCCTCAGCAAGCCCCCTCCATCCAGCCCTAGGGCAAGCCCTCTAATCTTCTGGAAACTCAAGGAGCTCTGCTTCCCACACATCTAGATAGTATTTTGAGGGCTAGGGAAGTTGCACACACCTCTTCTCACTGTATATGAAAGTGCTTATGAATTGATTTGAATTCATTCATTCATTCACAAGTTCAATCACTAATATATTCATTTATGTAAATTTATTCAAATTTGAAATGTAAATCCTTTTTTTAATATTCTGTAATATTCTGAATAATTATTTAATATTCTGACACAGTATCAAAGAAAATGTGGCCTTCCTGCCAAAATGTTTAGAGACCCTGCTCTAAATCCATAGTCTGCGTGGGTTGCACCCTTTCAAGGTTTGGCACCCGGAGTAATGCAACCCCTGCCCTTTTAGCTATGCTATTGACTATTCCCTCCAGAAGACTGACTTTGCACTGATCTACATTCCTTGACAGAAATTGGTTCTAATACCTTCACAACCCTAGAAGTGGTTTGTTGCAATGCATGGCCATTATACAAATTATCAAGGCAGTGAAACACTCCATGGTATTTGTTGCACTTCAGTGATCACATTGACAGCTCATCAAAGTCCATTGTTCCCCTGGAATCTTTCTGTAAAATCCTAATTCTCTAACTTTGCTCCCATGAAAGCCAGGGGTCAAATGTTCAAGGAAAGTGGGTTTGCCTCCCGAAAATCAATTAATTGGAGCCTTCATTTTGATTCTATGAATGAAGATTGCATTCATTTCAGTACAGCTGAAGGATCTCCAACCTGTGATCTTTAAAGCTGCCACTATTGGGAGCAAAATGGAGCTTCCATGTTCAGAAACACTGTACCTTAATCCAAGTTGGGTGCCATGAGAAAAGTCTCCTTAAGAGTACCATGGTTTCAATTTTAACCCAATTGTAAAAAGCTTTTGTTTTTCTTCAAATAAGATTGTACTTAAAACATATGTATGTATGTATGTATGTATGAATGAATGAATGAATGAATAAATAAATAAATAAATAAATAAATAAATAAATATTTCTGGCATTAGCTTTTACTGTGGGATTGGTTGCACAGAAAAATTTTGTTGGAGTGTCCTTTGATCTGGGACGTGTGCGTGCGTGCGTGCGTGTGTGTGTATGTGTGTGTGTGTGTGTGTGTGTGTGTGATAGAGAGAGAGAGAGAGAGAGAGAGAGAGATTATACGTAAATACATGGCAGGTCTGTTTTGACCCCAATGCTTGTCAACATGGAAATAAAAATTAATTAAAAAAATTAACAGAGCAACAAAACTGGAAATGATTATAAGTCACATTGTCAGAAAGGCCTCACTGAGAAATGCATGAAAGGTGAGGTCAATATTCACTACTATAGTTTTGGGGAAAAAAGTGTCAAATATGGATCGGGGTCAAATATGAACGCCTGGTACCTGGCTAGGATTAAATAGCATATGATGGAGAAGGAGACAAAGAATGGAAGAGAGATGGCAAAAGAGACCAATGGTGTTGGTTTCATGCTCTGTTTGTAGGCTCTCTAAGGGCTTTCGACTGACCACTGTTGAAAAATAAAGAATGCTGAGTCTTGAGTTAGGCCCATCAAAATTCTTTTCTTTTTCCTAAATCATAAGCACAGTGTGAATCATTTTTTACTTGGTTTATTGCAGAATGCATGATTTTTTACGAGTACATTGTTTTAACTGTATTTTATTGTTTTAGTTGCATTTCATCATTTTAAATTGTTGATTTTAGCCACCTTAGGTGTCCTTTGGGGAGAAAGGGAGAATACAAATCTAAATGAATGAATAAATGAATTAATTATTTTTTAATAAATCTTAAATCCAGCTTGATCGGGCCAAAGGTTGCCCACCTTCCTGTATGTCACAGTGGCCCACCAAACATCTTGAACATATATGTAAGAAACCTTATCTTCTTTGACTAAGGTAGTCACTGTGGCATTCTGAGATTATGGGCAAAATCCAGAGCAGTAACGGGTCCATGCAGTTACATCACCCTCTAGTGATATCTTCTGGAAAGTCACCTTAACTGCTCCATCGCAAAGGGCTTAATTTGACTTTAGGATATGGGCCTATGACATTATTTCTAAAACCAGGAGGTTGCATGGCTTGAAACCTATGATGGACTTTTCTTTCAGAACCCTGTCCAATTTCAGCCAGGTGCCATCACCACGTTCTGTGGCAAGGAGTTCCACAGACTAATCACACACTTGATAAATATTTTTTCACTTCCAATGTTTCAATTTGAGGGGATAGCCTCTGGTTTTGGTGTTGTATGAGACAGAAAAGAATATAGCTCTATCCACTCTATGCATCCCCTGCATAATTTTGTTATGTCTTTCTGGACTGAAAAACCCACCTAGTTTGAAGTTAGTCCGATTCAAGGTGACATACTTATATTCAAGGTAACAATTTCTATGTGAAGCAGGTTAGGGGTGAGCTGCATCTCTGATTAAAGTGTAAAGAGCTGAGTTCAGAATTTCTCCCTTTATGGTTGAATTTTCTTTCTTATTTAGGCACTTGACTACTGTATATTGGAAAAAAATTGCATTTCCGTATATTTCTTTCTTCCTTTAAATTATGCAAAGGTACTGTACTGTCTCCTTCCATTTCTGAAGCATCGTTGGCAACTTGCCAGGCACATGAAGGAGATGCACATATTCCCCAAATGGAGGAAGCAGTAGAAAACTCATGCACACGCACACACAGAGACACATACACGCAAACAGAGATGGTTTCAGAAACACCTTTGAAGTTATGGACATTTCAAATAAACATCAGAAGTAGCTGCCATCTATCTTTAACCTATGTTCAAATTCATTTGCATCTTTATATTTTTCATCAGGGAAAAATCTTGAATAATGCAGGGTTCAGCCAGCCTTAATCAGTCAATCATACGTCCCTTGTCTTTGCAACTTTTTCGCAATCAACTGATATGTTTTGACTGACCGGTGCAAGGCAAACAAGTGCTTCTTTTTTTGCTTTCATTTAACCATTTGCTGCCTGGTGTCTGTGGGTGGCGCAAGTGGTTAAGACATTGTGCCTGTTAACCAGCAGGTCAGGGTTCGAAACCCGGGGCGGCCCCACAAGACAGGGTAAGCTCCTGTCTTTAGCCTTTCCATTGGACTAATTCAGTGGCATGGAGAGGGGGGATTTGCTGCTTGGGTAACAGCCTATCCTCCATAACACTCCAACCCAGGCTTTCGTGCTTCGCATGCAGCGTATGCAGCAGAGAGCACGATACCATAGTCTCTCAAGACTGACGGAGGCCTGCTTGCTGCCTGAAGAATCTAAACACTTTACAAGTTGCACCCCCCTTTTCTGGTGGAACATTCTCCCCAACATTTTCGGTGGGAATTTCTGAAAACCGGTTCTTAGTTGGTATCTCCATCATGGAAGGTACATCCACCACAAATTTCACACTTCTAGGCCCAGCAGTTTTGGCTGGCCCTTGGTGAGTGAGTGAGTCATTGAGAGAGTCAGTGACTTTTCAATTATATATATATATATATCTATATATCTATATCTATATCTATATATCTATATATCTATATCTATATCTATATCTATCTATCTATCTATCTATCTATCTATCTATCTATATATATATATATATATATATATATATATATATATATATATATATATGTAGACTAGTGAAATGTGCCCACATTGTTGGAGCAAAATATCCTCCTGTGCAGCATCCACCCTGTGTCCCATTCCCCCCATTGCGCATTGTCCCCCATGCACATCTTCTATGACCAGGGATTGTGCCAGAGCGTCCCTCAGTCAGTGATTCTTCAATGTAAAGTATAGGGTGGAAAACACATTGTGCCCCTTTTCACCCCCTTCCAGTTGGAAGTTCTGAAAACCAGTTCTTACTGGGTGTCTCCATCATGACAGGAACAGCCTCCCCAAGTTTCATGCTTCTGAGCCCAGCGGTTTTGGCTGGCCCTTGATGAGTGAGTGCGTGAGTGAGTGAGTGTGTGTGTGAGTGAGTTTTCAGTTATATATACATATATATAGATAAGCAAATTCAATTAAATTGAGTTGCTCCTAGTACCCTATGCAACTTTTTTATGGTTTTAATGCAAATTGTTTGATTTTTTAAAAAAGATTTTTAAGTGACTTTTTAAAAAAGGGAAATAAATAGCAGCTGTACATAAAAATTGACCCACAGCTACCAATTAAGTCTTGACTTAGAAGAACGCAAGCAACGCCTCCATTTTGACTGTTCTTTTAATAGATGCCTCAATATGCAAAACTGTGGCTGCTTTGGCTGGAGCCAAGAGTAGCTCCCAGATGACAAAAGGAAAAATGAATTGCAGCCACACACGGGAGCATGTGGCAAGGTGTCGGCAATGATGCGATTCTTAATCATGTGAAATAATGCTTTGTGCTTCTGCTGCCAATGTGGGTCACATTGCTAAATGTTCTCCATTGAGGATCTGGCTGGCTCAAGCCACATTTGGCTTCCAGCCACTATTTTTTCCACCAGTTAATAACATGGTCAAAAATATTACATTTTTGGCATTTTTGGAGAGGTTTTGCAGCTATCCAAGGCTTGGACATCACATTTATTGTAGTGTCCATGAGGTCAAATATACAATAAAAAACAAGTTCTAATAGAGATTTCATTCTATAAGTCACTGCCGAAAAGGTGATGAGATGCATGTGTTCGTTACATGTCTAGGGTACGGATTGTAGTACAGGTTATGTCTGGAAAGTGAGGCCTGTACTTAAATTCTTAGCTTATGTTCATTTCAATCTTTTGGACTTGGAAATCACACCGGTTTTAATTAGGAGTATAAGGGCACAATCCTAACCATGTCTACTCAAAAGTAAGCCCCATTGAAAGTGGCTTTCCCAAGAAAGTGCTCTTAGGATTGTAGCCTAAGTCTTCCAACAAGGTTTGAGTGATTTTTACAGTTTTATGATTAAAAAAAATAAAATAGCCACTTAAAGGGTAGCCCTACTTGTTCAGTTGTAAACATAGGATTCCCGGTTGCCTTTTAATGCACAGAATCACAACAACAAGGTGGAGACTGAAACAGCAGGACGGAAAGCAGACAAAAAGTTTTTTGTTGGCTTTTCCATAACCCCAAGACTATTTTCTGTATATTTTCTATAACCCCAAGACTATTCATTCAATATTAGCTTCTCATGCAAAATTCCAGAGAAGTAAACTGGTTTGATAGTGGTTTATGGTTAGAGTTGAAAACCTTCTCCCAAATCTTCCTGATTCTCACTATCAAATTAGTCTCCCTGTGCATTTTTCAATAGCCAGTCCTTGAATACCTGTAATACTGATACTCCCCATTCAGCATGTGGTGTCTGATTTCAGTTTTTAATATTTGATTGTAAGAGTGGATTAAAAAGATGGTCTAAACTGGGCAGCAACATTTTTTTCTCCACTGATCCTCTCTTCTTCCCAGGTCCAACCTGCACACCATGCTTCTTCTGCATCAGACTTACGTTATCCAGTGGGCACTCCTTCCTGGCATACAGGGATGTCTCTGGCTTCTTCGCCAGCAAGTCGGTTAGAAGCACTGACCATGCACAGTGGCGGAAGATGGTACAGCCAATTTAGTGATTCAATAGGATTGGACAATCAGTGTATGAAACTGGTTTATTTTATACAACCAAATTAGAGAAATAGATGAAATATCTGGCTGGACAGGGGATGTTATTCTTAAGCTACCCTTAAGGCCCAAATTCAAGATCAGTGGTAATGTAGCCTCATTGGAATTACTGCAAAGTAAGCATTTGTGGGTGATGCCACATGTTTCTAAGTGCAAGTTACATGGTCTTTACCAGGAAAGATGCCTCACTTCTTGAATACTCATAGATTCTCTGCGGTTCTGACGCTTCTGGCATTCAGCGCTGACCACAGCAGAGACAGGGTGGTGGGCTTGAGACAGACACGATACGATCAACTTAACGGTTCTCTGTTCTTAGGTCCAAATAGGGCCTTTGGCAGCTTCACAGTTCATTTCAATTCTGCATCCATTATGTTTGGCAGCTGCAAGATTCATTTCAATCTGCATCCATTATTTTTCTGCTCTCATTCCTGGATAGCATAGATAGGACATGAATGTGTCAATAAATCTTCACTCGGCTTTAGAAGATGACACACACAATTTCTGGGAGGTAAACTGAATACAGAAACAGAATTTTAATATATTATATTGTGTAGCCAGTGGCCCTAGGCCGATTCCAAGCTCCGTACCTGTGCCAGAATGTGTCCAAACTATGAGATCAGGGTATGTGCCTGCCTATGAGAGTTGAGTAAGTGGTCTAATGAAGTGCCATCTAATAACAAAGCTTGGTGGTGCAACCATCCTGCAATGGAAACTGCAAGGGCCTGCAGAAAACCTTAATGGATCTATTTGGTCGGATCTACGTTGGTGGAACAATGCGAAGCATCACATTGTTTTCAGCCTTTAAACCTGCTTCCTGTGAGATCTTCTTACTTGCAGTTAGCATTAGCATTCAATAATAAAAAAGAGTCAGTTCAATAATAAAAAAGAGAGAGAATGGCAGGAATAGAAGGAATGAGTAATGGGAGGAGTTTGTGAACCATGTAGGATTTGCTACTATCTTTGTTTTCTAGTAGCCACTGCAGCAAGAGGAACCTCTCGATGTGAATATGGGGTATTCCTTTACACCACCTGGAAAGAAGTGCAGGTTCCAGAAGTAAAAGTTCAGATTTGCTTATTTACCCAGTTACGAATCTTTATAAGTTCATGGATGCCACCAATCTGATATATCCTGATCCCAGGTGAGATAACTTTGATTTTTGCATTGCCCCCATTGCATTTTCCCTATCTTGATACATACTTTTACCAGCTTCTGCAGCTGCTAAAGCTGGAGAGACAGACATTTAGGAGAATGAGCCAAATTCTGCTCTGTTCCAACAGTGTAAATCCAGCACATTTCCTATGGATTTGTCAGTATGGCTGACAAGACTGTGACGGCGGTCTCTGGATATCTATGAAAAAGAAAGCAAACAAAAGGGACGCACTGTCGCGCAGAGAAATACCACTGTCTGCCATACCGAACAGCTGCAGTAAATTCTAAGTGTTGTACCTTGAAGATGTGGAACTGAAAAGCATTGCACATGGAAACTGGGGAATTGATTCTCAAGTTATGCTGGTTTCCCATTGGTATCACTCAATTGGTTTCAAGGAACTGACTCCCAGGTTGACGCTCATCAGAATCTTACTCAGTACATTTCAGGGATTTGGGGATATTTCCACAGCCAAGTTTAAGGGTTACTAAACTGTGGAGAGAGAAAAAAAGAATTTCTGTAGGGATCGAATTATCCCTACAAATGTCTTTTTTGATATTTGCTGACTTTTGTATGCCGCTCCAGGGACTCGGAAACAATGTATGTAATGATGATTCGGAAGTAACAAATGAAAAGTGGTACACAAAATGTGACAGATATAAAACGCCAGCAACTTTTTCGGTTCATGGTTTTGCAGAGTTACAAGTCCTGGGAGAGTTGTTGGTAAGCAAACATCGCTGGTTCAACACTGAGCTTTGCTGAAATAAACAAGACGCATTTCCTGTTCTTTGACATTGGATTCAAACTGTGTTTTGAGAATCATGCTTTCCTTTTCCTATATCTGTGCTATAACATTTGATGACTGCAAATGAAAGCTAATTTTAAACTGTACAATTAAACCTTTGTGTGTGTTTACTTTTTTGTTGCATGGAAAGACTATTACTGATGCGCATTCATCCTATAAACAGGACTGATGCTCATACATCCTATAAACAGGACTGCTTGTATATAAACATACATAAAATGTTTGCAGTGGTTTCTTGACATCCATAGAGCTTCTGTTCCTGGCACCCCTATTGATGCTAAAAAACATATTAAAAGCAATTTTCTTTAAAAAATTATGATTCAAGAATTGCTTTTCTTATAGAGAACAGAGTAGAGACAAGCAGTCTCTGACAATTAGAAATATAAGTGTGCACCACTTAATGACAGAGATACATTCTCTGTTCCCTGTTGTTATACAGTTAGGTCATTAAGTGAATATTCTACTCAATCTAGTGCTTATTCACCCTGATTTGCTGAATAATTTAATGCAGAAATAATTAAACACTCTCTGCTCTTTGTGGAAAAAGCTGTTATTGAAACATAATTTTAAAGGGACATATCCCCTCTTTCTCCAGCAATCAGCACAGTTATTCCCATTTGCAGTGGCCATCTGTGTTCAGTCAAATCTGTGGATCAAAAATCAGTGTGGATGTCACCACACTGGTTGAAACTGTATACACTTTATTAAGGCTGCAAACCTAAAGACACTTTCCTAGGAGTAAGACCCACTGAAGAGAATGGGGCTTACTTTTCAGAAGACATGGTTAGGATTGTGCTCTTAGAACAATAATAGTGTACTCTGTTCTCTCGCAATCATACTTATAGTACCATGAACAAAATGAAAAACTCTGAGACAGGCATACATTATGCAAATGAGCCAATTTGCTTAATTTCTCATACACTGCATGATTCATTCAACATTTTGGTAGGATTTTACATTATTTAAATTGATGTTGCTAGTCAAGGGGAAAGCAAAGAGCTATGAAGGAAATCATTGCTCTCCTACTACCAGAAATTTTACTTCACTAACACTCTAGCTTTGGAGGTTACAGCAGCCATTGATATTGCTTGCCCAGTAGCTTTTACTTATTTTAATTTTAAAGTATATAACGTATATAGTATATAGTGTGGGGAAAGTGGTGTTTATATGGCCTCCATATCCAGTAGGACCAAGGAAGCAGCCTGTGGGTCTCCTTGAAGTAAGGGAAAAAATTAGATGTGAATAAGAGCACAATCCTAACCATGTCTACTCAAAAGTTAGCCCTACTGTGTTCAATGGGTCTTACTCCCAGGAAAGTGTCTTTAGGATTGCAGCCTAAGTCTAAAAACGTAGTTTAGCTGAGGACAAGAATAACCAATTTTGCATACGCAAAAGACAAGAATAATCCATTTTAATAATCAGATGGTACTTATCCCCAAAATGAAATGGTCCTCATCTTCACCCTTATCCCCTGATTTCATTCCAGCCAGCTAACCATTGCAGGAAATTGAATGTTGATCTAGTCAGACCTTTAGATGAATCTTTTAAGGCTGTTCTTAATTTCTTCCAAACAACTGATATTAAATTTATGCACCATGGCTATTCCATCATAAGCATCTGCTGGAGCATATTCAAGTTAACATTTGGACAGCCAATCAACCCATTTTGAGAATGGACATGCCTCATTTGCAATGTGAGATGGAATGTGTTGACCACTTTCCAAGGAAACTGAGCCAAGAGAGCATTGTACCCCCTGGGGCCTTTGGGCTTGTGGTTTCTTGAACAGCACCACATGATGCATGTTTGTGAACAGGCACAGAGGTCTGTTTGCAAATGTTAAAGAATTCTGAAAGCCCTGAATTCTTGAGTCTACCTAACCCCTTGAACTTAATGTTGCTTTTAATCCTATCCAATTTCCCAATGCCGATGTTGCCATGCCAAGGTGTGCACTGCATCCTTTAGTGGTGAGGCAGCCACAGAGACCTCCTCAAGATAAGGGAATATTTGTTCGCTTACCTTGGGGCTGCATTGTGGTTTCACCAGTGTTGGAATTAGATAGCATTGGGCTATAAGAGGGCAATATTCCTGGGGGGTAAGCCCCCTTGAACCCACTAGAATTTATTTGGGAGTAGACATGAAAAAACTATACTGCTAACCTTTAGCCATAAACTGTATGGCTAAAGTTCCCAAATTGGTGCATCAAACCATTCTCAGATTTTGGGTGTCTGCTGAAGGGGATATAGGGCTAAATCCAGAGTAACTACGGGGAGTCCTTCCTGTGGTGTAAGAACAATTTACTCTGGATTTCAATATGAATTTCCCATAGGTTTTCACTAGGTGGTGCAGTAACTACAGGTGCATGTATTGTCTCTTATGTGCTCCCGTAGTTACTCTGGATTGTAGGGAATAGGCTCCCTGCACCCTTTGGAGAGCTGGTGCAACTCCTGTTTTAAAATACCCCTTTTTTGGTACAAACCTGGAGGTGACACCACCACCCACACTGACTTAGAGCCCAATCCTATATCTGTCTACTCAAAAGCAAGTCTCATTGTGGTCAATGAGGATTACTCCCAGGAAACTGGATAGGATTGCAGCCTTAAAAAGTTCCTTATTAATTCTTCAGGAAAGTTTGGGAACTTCTGCATTACGGGAAAGGATCTAAATTGGGACAGTTTAGATTTCTAACTCCCAAATCCAGAGTAACTACGGGAGCAGGAAGAAACTTTACGTGCACCTGTAGTTACTGCACCACCTAGTGAAAACCTATGGGAAATTCATATTGGAATCCAGAGTAAGTTGTTCTTACACCGGAGCAAGGACTCTCAATAGTTACTCTAGATTTTGCCCATAATGTAGTTCCTTCTGATTTCATAATGTAGTTAATTAACCGATCATAGTGTTGACGTTATCACGCGTGGAGAATTGTCACTGTGCTTATCTTGTACATGCTCATACATTTAAGCTTATCAGAAGAGCAGATTTCCTTCATTTCCTTTTTCAAATTTACTCTGCTGCTGTGTACACACACACACACACACACCACACACACACACACACACACACACAACTTACTGTGTATTTTGTTTCTGAGGCCTGATGCTCGCAGAGTGACCAGATGCTGAACCCAAAATGTTTGTCTTGGGGCCCCGACTGTGTGCATGCAGGGAAGGGTGGAGGTGTTTATTTTGGAGAGTGAGGGTCTAGGTAGGTGGGGAACGTGGGGGGTTTTGTCTTGTGGGGGTGCAGATAGGGAGGTGGGTGGGAGGCTGGGTGGATCTCCTCCAGTGAGACTCACCTGGCTCTGCCTGCTCAGGGCCCTGGACTGAGGAGTGGCTGTGAGGAAGAGTCTGAAGAGAATCCCTTTGCCTGGGCCGCTCAGTGCTTCAGCAGCCTTTGAGACATCCCAGAAGGAGCAGCTGAGGGAAAGGCTCTCCAGGCGGCAGCAGCCTCGGAGCCTTCCACCTGCAGTGCACACTGCTAGGAGAAGTGCGGGCAAGGGAGGCTACACCACCATGTGTCCCGCACCTCTCCTTCCTCTTTTCACCAACCGGGCACTGTTGACAGTGGTGCCAGCACACCTCTGGAGTAACAGGGGCTGCAGAGGCATCCTTCTGGGCCTGGCTGGCACTCAGAAGAGGCGCACACTGGGGACATACTGGTTCCCGGATAGTTGGGCTCTTCCCCGGACTTCTGTTACGGGGCCCAATTTCCTAATTTCTCTGGGGGTTTCTGGTCTAATGGCAACCCTGGATGTTCATAGTCCATAAAAACACAGCCTGAAATGGTCTTTCAGATAATACCAGACTCTGTTCCTTTTAAGCTCCACTCCTTTGTAAACTTCGCCTAGGTTCTAGGGTGGCCAAGAGAATATCTAAGTAATCTCTCTTGCATTTCAAAGAGGAAAAATATGTGTGCAAAATATGTGGAGAGATACAGGCTTACACTTGATTTGAAATTTGGAATGTATCTTAGCAGCTTTTTCACCTGAAGTGGGCAACCTCGTTCAGCCACTGGCAGAAGATAAACAAGACTGCAGAAGATTTCCCTTAACATGTTTTTCTCCACCGATAGACATACTGTGCAAAAAGAAAAGGGGGACCTTCCCTCAGTGAGCATGAAATTCACTGAGCTGTTTCCTTTCACGCTGGCATTTCCACAATAAATTGTGATACGAGTGATGTAAAGTGTAATAAGGGCTTCTCTTTGCTGTTAGGTCGTATAATTGAATGTAGATGAGAATTTGCAACCAGTGATAGCACAAGAGGGGGCTGGGGACCCTCGGCCCCAGGTACCATCCTCAGGGTGTGTGTGCCCCACTGGGGAAGTGACCATAATTGCAATCTTTCAGGAAACTCTCATCAAGTCATATACCTTTAAATGCAAATTTTCCAGCACAATCCAATGCAAAAACAGCTTTGAAATATCAAAAGTTATGGCCAAAAAACTTTTAAAAAATGCATGGAGCTCTATAGAAAATGAAACTGAGGTCACAGCTATGCTTACTCACAACTAAGCAAATATGCTATGGCCCATGCTCAGGTACAGAGGAATATAAGGCCACCAGATTCGTCCCAATCCAGTGAAAGTGGAGTTCAACAAGTGCTATAGAAGACAGCCTCACCCCGTCCTAAAAAGAATAAAACAGAGATTTGATTGGTGATATGATGTCTCAAATACGAAAATATTAATATATAATTAGTTGTAATAATTAATTCTGATAATAATTAATTGAATAATTTTAATGTTCAAAAATTATGGGGGCTTCAAAAAATGTATGGGCCCCAGATGTCAAGTGGCCCAGCTGCACTACTGGATGGAATATGGGTCTGAGAGGATATCATGGAACATAACATTCATTCTTATGAGCGAAAGAACAAACGAAACATATTGGGACTCAAACCCTACAATCCAGAGTAACTAGGGGAGCACGTAAGAGACATTTACGTTGACATAGTTACAGCACCACCTAATGAAAACTTATGGGAAATCCATATTGCAATCCAGAATAAATTGTTCTTACACCGGAGCAAGGACTCCCCATAGTTACTCTGGATTGCACCCATAGGCTGCAATCCTAAAGACATTTTCCTGGGAGTAAGACCAATTGAGAACAAAGGGCTTTCCTTTGAGTAAACATGATTAAGATTGCACCCCTAATATCAAAAATACTGCAAGGTGGGAGGAGGGGAGGATCAGCAGACTTCTGCTTGGCCAGATTCTGAATGCCATGTTGGGCCAAAAGGACCAATACAGAGTCTCCCAAGTCTCCCAAGTCTCTGTATTGTCAGCAGAATAACCAGGATCCACTTCCTATCCTATGCTGGATGCAGTGCAGGCCAGCTGGCCTGCCTGTTCCTACACAGTATAGGATTACAGTATAACCCGACAATCCAGAGTAACTATGGGAGCACCTAAGAGACATTTACGTTAAAGTAGTTACGGCACCACCTAGTGAAAACCTATGGGAAATTCATATTTCAATCTAGAGTCAATTGTTCTTACGTCAAAGCAAGGACTCCCCGTAGTTACTCTGGACTGCACCCTAAGAAGATTTTTGCAAACAATCAAAATGGTTTGGTTTACTGTGCATTATTTTTTTCTTAAATTTGTGTCTGCCATTTAATTTTCATTCAAATTCAGTAACAATTGCACCAAAAAGGAAAGTTGCTTTCTGCTTCTGATGCCACAAAGGAAGGGCATTACCTGTTGCCACACAAGAGGCAATTCAAATGTTTAAGTGCACCTGCAGAGATTGATTAAGTGCCAGGTAGTGTGAATAGATTTTTAGAACAAGCTTGAGCTACTCACAAAGCTCATTGACTGCTGGATAATGTCCTCCATAGATTTTCAGGCTATTATGATAATCTAGCCTGACCTTTTGAACAACGCAGGCAAGCAGCATCCCCCTCTGTAATTCACCCAAGAAGCCTCCAGCAATACAAAACAGAACAGTCACAGTGACATTCCTCTCCATCAATACTGATGGATTGAAACAGTCCACAACAGATACCATTTTGTGAGTTTCACAAACACAATTCACGTCGCGACTTCCCAACGAAGTAAAAGTCTTAAAAGCCAATGAAAACCTATATGTCGGTAAAACACATATTGCTGCAAAGAATCATGCACTGCTTTCTGTGATTGGTTGAGATGCTGTGATGTCATTAAATGTTCATAAATATCCCAGCTAGTGAAGAAACAACAGAATATTCAGGAGCAGTAGAAAGAAATGGTCAGTTTAGTATGAGATTACAAACTTCATTTAATGGGGCCAGCCCGTTAATGGGCTGGCCCTTTTGCCTCCCCCAGCCGGGATGGTCTGGCCGGAGGAGATGCTCGCAGCCTATTGGCTGCTATGGCCAGGGGGCGGCGCTGGAGGGACACTGTATGTGTGCTGCCGGCAGTGTCCCTCCAGTCTTCGCCGGAGAGTCGTTGGAGAAGCAGCTCTCCAGGGACTCTCCTCAACGCTCTTTGGGGCCCGTTCTTTACCTTGTTGCCTACTGGGGGGGGGGGGCACAAGATGAGAATCTCCTGCTGCAGGCAGGGGGTTGGACTGGATGCTCCACTGGGTCCCTTCCAGCTTTAGGATTGGGCTTCCCTCACTTCAGGGACCCCTGGCTCGGCCTTCAGGGCTGCTGCATTTTGTAGAGGCTGGGGCTAGAGCCTCAGGGCTAATTTAGTGAGGGGTTCCCCCCCCCCTGCTGCTGGCTGCCTTGATCCTCTACTGAGGAGCCTTCTTCTGCAGGCCCATCATGGCCGGTGGCCATTTTGGGTGCACCTCATGGTGGCAGCCATTTTATAGTGGCAGCCATTTTAGTTGACTTTGGGCCTTGTGGCCAGGGCAGCCATCCTAGTTGAATTATCTGCTTGTGGGTGACTTACCTTGCTGCATTCAGCTTTACTGGACTGGTGGGCCTTAGGTTGGTCATTGCTGCCCAGCCCCTCCTCCCCCCCATTTTCTGCATTGATTTGAGTGGGGGTAGCAGTTGGGGAAGCTGCTGGTGCTTGCTGCTCATCCTTGGTGCTGCTGCTGCCTCTACCTTATCCTGCTTCCTGGCTGGTCTTCTGCTGCAACTCTGCTGTTCTCTACTGTTGCTGCTATAGCAGCCCATATCCTTTTTGGTGTTAATAAAGAACACTTGTTCTGACACTAGGCCTAGGCTTCTTTTGGGCCTGCTAGGCCTGCTGTGGCAGCTGCATTTTGTTTTGCCACTAGACCTAGGCTTATTTCGGGCCTGCACATCTTTTGTATCAATTAATTACATTCAGGGTGTTAGTGGGTAACCCCTTGTGGGTGGTGACTGAGATTCTGCTGCAACTCTGCTTTGATTCTACAGTGCTGCATATCCTTTGTATTAATTACTTACATTCAGGGTGGTGGTTGGTAACCCCTTCTGGGTGGTGACATGGGCAGGTGGGTGCAGAAACGGGGTGGCAGGGCCCCTCGCAATCCCAACCCGTCTCCTCCCCCCCCTCCTGGGCCAACTTCCTCAGATGGAGTTGGGAGTTATTGGATTGTCAAACCCTTATGGAGCGCTATAAGGTGCAGAAGAGGGAGGCCAGGGAAAGGGCAGCCAACAGGCATGCGGAACCTTCTGCTGTTGTGCCCACCCGTACCTTCGCTAGGAAGGGTCGGGGGGCTTTAATGTTTCGGGTCCAAGCTCAAATGACGCCTTGGTGGACGCCAGGCTAGGTGTGCCCTTACTATTCATGGCCCCCTATGGGCATGGGGCATGTGATGGTCCCTGGGTGGGTCTGCCTCGATCTTCACATAGCAAAGGGGGCAGACACTTGGCCATGTCCGTGAAGGAAAAGATATGGAGAGGCGACTACGTCAACCTCTTCAGTCCTACCCTTCCCTGGTCTGGTCAGCCTCGGAATTTGAGCTTTGGATGCAGGTTGTGGCTACTGCCGAACCCATCCAGGGTGACCGCCCAGACAGCGGTTACCTCATTGCTCGCAACCCTTTGTCGCTACCCAAGGCATCTTCAGGCGCCTTGGGGGCGCAAGGACAAAGGGCTTGCTATGAATTTGGTCTATAGGCACTTGTTTCAGGACTTGTTGCCCCCCCCCCCTTTTAGCCACCTCTGTACAGTGTGTGGCGGAAAGCACCCTGCCAGCGCCTGCTCAAGAGCGAAAGGGTTTTAAGGTGCCGGGGCCAGAGGTTGCTGTAAAAGGGGCCGACCCCAGTTAAGCTGTCTGTTTGACTGCTTTGCTTGAGGCCTACCCTGATAGGGAGGCTGCTAGGTTTTTGTTGAGTGGTTTCGTTGTGGGTTTCCGAATTCCGGCCCCTCGCCCGGCTCAGGCTTTCTGGGCGGCGAACTTGAAGTCGGTGAAGGGTAGGGAGGCTGTTGTACGTAAAAAGTTGGCCAAGGAGGTTGCCACCGACAGAGTACTTGGTCCTTTTACGTCCCCCCCCCTTTTTTCCGAATTTGAGAGTCTCCCCATTGGGTGTTGTACCCAGGAAGGCCCCGGGCCAGTTTCGGGTAATTCACCATGGTATTCCCCCTCACCTGTGCTCGGTTGGGTATACTTCACTGGATGAGGCAGTTCGGCTTTTGCAAACCTGCGGGTCTGGGGCCCTTATGGCCAAGACCGATGTGGAGTCAGCCTTTCGGCTGCTCCCTATTCATCCAAGTGATTTTCTGCCTGCTGGGTATGTGGTTTGAGGGTGGGATTACGTTGACAGAGCTCTGCCCATGGGTTGTTCTGTTTCATGTTCAGCCTTTGAGGCTTTTAGCACCTTTTTAGAGTGGGCTCTGCGTACAAGGTCCCCTTTTGGGAGGGTTGTCCACTATTTGGACGACTTCTTTTTATGGGGGTGGCGTGTATTGCTCAGTGTGACAGGCTACTTGCCTCCTTTCAGAGCCTTTGTTTAGAGATGGGTGCTCTCTTGGCAGAAGAGTTGGGGCTGCCGAGGGGCCTGCCACCACCTTGACCTTTTTGAGAATAGAATTGGACACTTTGGCGCAGTGTTCCAGGTTGCCCGAGGACAAAATTAGTTACCTTGTGCTACCTTTTAGAGCAGTCCTTGCATGCGAGGAAAATCTCGCTGAAGGATTTGCTGGTGTTGGTGGGTCATTTAAATTTGCTTGTACAGTGGTGGCCCCCGGTCGGGCCTTCCTTCGGCGTCAGTGTGATGCCATGGTTGGCTTGCAGGCACTCCACCTTAGGGTGAGGGTGGTGGCTGCCATGAGGAATGACATGAAGGTTTGGTTGACCTTCCTGTCTGACTTCAATGGCACTTCTTTCTGGGGGGAAGTCCAGATTCTCAAGGCTTTCCTGCAGGTCAATTCGGAAGCTGCAGGTGGCCACTGTTTTGGAGTTTATGTTAGGGGAAGATGGTGTGCTCATCCCTGGCCTCCTTCATGGACGGCGGTGATGTTGTGCATGATCTTACCTTTCTAGAACTTTTCCAGTTATAGTAGCTGTACACATCTGGGCCGACCAATTTCAGAACTCTACAGTTCGATTTTGGTGCGACACCAGGCTGTTGTGCATGTTGTTCGCAAGCAGACTTCTCGTTCTCCAAGGGTGATGCGTTTGGTGCATGCTTTTGTCTTGCAGTGCCTGCACATTAACTTGGTAGTTTCGATTAGTCATATCCCGGGGCTTGAAAATGGTGTTGCCGATGCTCTGTCTAGTTTTCAGGACGACCGCTTCAGGCAACTCACCCCGGCTGCCCGTCAGGAACCAGACCCCATGCCTGAGTGGCTGTGGAGCCTTGGACCGTGAGGGCGCAAAGGTTGATTATGGGTTCCCTGGCTCCTTTGACGAGGAGCAGCTGTGAAAGAAAGGTGGGAGAGTTCGAGGCCTTCTGCCAGGCCAAAAGTTTGCCTGTGGAATGGCCTCTGCCTGTGGACATCTTGCTCAGGTTTCTGCTTTTCCTTTTTGAATCAGGCCTGCACCCAAAATCCATTTCTGTGTACCTTTCGGCCCTGGCCTTTATGGCTGGCCCGAAAGGAGTGGTGGGTACTACCCAAAACTTTAAGGTCCGACCCATGCTGGAGGGCATGCGTAGGGACAGACCCTCGGTCCCGGATCAGATGAAACCGGTGACTGTCAAGATTTTGGGGTATTTATTGGAGGCCTTTGGCCGGTGCTGTAGTTCCGACTTTGAAAGAGACCTCTTTCGAGCTGTGACTCTGGTTATGTTCTTTGGGGCCTTTCGGATCAGCAAGGTTTTTGGTGCGGTCTCGTTCTGCCGACCCTTCCTGGGTGTTGTGGTGGTCGGACGTGACCCTTGAAAGCTCGGTCTGTATCCTGCGGCTACGCAGGTCCAAGACTGACCAGAGGGCCTGGGGAGTGGTAATCAGGTTGAGGGCTATTCCCGGCCACGCTCTGTGCCCGGTACGGGCTCTAACTCGTTATAGAGACAGGGTGGTTCATTTTGTGGGCCCCTTGTTCCAACATGTGGACGGGGCTCCACTTACATTTTTCCAGTTTCGGGCTGTTTTTGCTTGGGCTGTGACCACTCTTGGTCTCTCCCCAGACTTTTACAGGTCCATTCCCTTCGGATTGGCGCTGCTACATTGGCCTTTAGTGTAGGGCTCACTGAAGAGGTCATCCGGCGCATCGGACAATGGCGCTCAGCTGCTTTTCGGTATCATGTACGCAAATGATGCTCGGGGGAGCTCATTTGCTGTGTTGTTTGATGAGTTGTATTCTGCCTTGATGCAGTTATTTACTGACTTTCTCTTTGTTTGTGTTGCAGACTCCTCTTCATCAAGACCTCTTCGAGTCCTGGTGATTGGCCACTCCATCCTCTTCTGGGCCCAGAAGTGGGACCGAACGCAGTGGCGCCGGCTCCTGTCTTGGCCTCGGTCCAGACATGTGCATTGCCTGGGCTGTCCAGAGAGGTATGGGGTGGGGTCAGCTGCTGCCCATAGTCAGTGAATTTTTACGTGACAACCCACCCCTGATGTTTTGCTGGTGCACCTGGGTGAGAACGATCTGACCCAGACGAGGACGGTGGGCCTCAGGGTGCAGATTAGATAAGACCTATCACTTGTGAAGTGGGGTGCCCAGCTGTCCGGTTTGTCTGGTCTTCCTTCCTTCCCGGGTGGGTTGGAGAGGGGCTAAGGACATCCGGATTGTGATTTGGCCTTTATGCGGGCTACGCCTACGGGCGCATTTTTGTTGAGTGTTGGGGTGGGTTGGTGATTGATCACCGTCACGTCATGTGGCAGCTGCCCCATGTTTTTTAGATCAGATGGGGTCCACCTTAGTGATTTGGCCATAGAGGAATATGTTTGGTTTTTAGTTAGGGGGCTGCTAACCTGTCTTTAATGGGGCGGTGGAACCATGTTCTAGCCAGGTTCCCCGTGTGGCAGGTGTCGTGCTGGAGTAGGCAGGATAGGCCTTCGGTGACTGCCTGAGACAGCAGGGTCAGTGCTACGCATCCCTTGCCTATTGGTACCAGACCGGACGTAGGTCGGGATGGCTAGCCCTGTACCTGGGAAGTTAGGCTTGGTTCGGCCGGGCATTAATTCGGGTGTACCGAGTGTTCAGCTGCTTTGATTGACCAAGCGCCCAGCTGTCTCGACCTTCGGGTTGGTGTTGATGGGTACCCTTGCGAGGGTGACACCTGAGCCAGGCTTTCGCCATCCCTTATTTTTTAGCTACCAGCACGACAAGTTAGCAGCCCCTTTTGTTGGGTTTTAAATATGTTATATTTTAATAAAGTGGCCATCAAATCCAGCATCTGTCTCCGGCTCTTTATTCTCGGCGTGGGGGGTAATGGGGCCAGCCCGTTAATGGGCTGGCCCTTTTGCCTCCCCCAGCCGGGATGGTCTGGCCGGAGGAGATGCTCGCAGCTTATTGGCTGCTATGGCCAGGGGGCGGCGCTGGAGGGACACTGTATGTGTGCTGCCGGCAGTGTCCCTCCAGTCTTCGCCGGAGAGTCGTCCCCACCCTCCCTCCCTTGTGCAGTTTAAGCTTTGCTGGTCGCATTTTGGGCCGGGTAGGAATTTTTGGGGTCCCTGCTGATTGGCTCTTGCCAGGACTCTTTTTTGCCTACCCTAAACTGTAATAGTGGTGAGGGAGGTTTAAATAGGTCACTTTATGGCAGGTGTCGTGCTGGAGTAGGCAGGATAGGCCTTCGGTGACTGCCTGAGACAGCAGGGTCAGTGCTACGCATCCCTTGCCTATTGGTACCAGACCGGACGTAGGTCGGGATGGCTAGCCCTGTACCTGGGAAGTTAGGCTTGGTTCGGCCGGGCATTAATTCGGGTGTACCGAGTGTTCAGCTGCTTTGATTGACCAAGCGCCCAGCTGTCTCGACCTTCGGGTTGGTGTTGATGGGTACCCTTGCGAGGGTGACACCTGAGCCAGGCTTTCGCCATCCCTTATTTTTTAGCTACCAGCACGACAAGTTAGCAGCCCCTTTTGTTGGGTTTTAAATATGTTATATTTTAATAAAGTGGCCATCAAATCCAGCATCTGTCTCCGGCTCTTTATTCTCGGCGTGGGGGGTAAAAAGAAATATTATGTGAATGATAAAAGTGGAATAATGTCTCTGAGAAGGGAAGAAATGGAAACTAAGGGCGCAATCCAGAGTAACTATGTGGAGTCCTTGCTCCGGTGTAAGAACAATTTGCTCTGGATTGCAATATGAATTTCCCATAGGTTTTCACTAGGTAGTGCAGTAACTAAGGGTACACATAATGTCTCTTACGTGCTCCCGTAGTTACTCTGGATTGTAGGGCAAATGTATAAAAGCATGATCCTAACCATGTTTACTCAAAAGTAGGCCCCATTGTGTTCAATGGGTCTTACTCCTAGGAAAGTGTCTTTAGGATTACAGCCTATGTATCTAGAGGTGGGGTACTTCAAGGGAGAGATCATAGTAGGCGGAGTGGCTGGTCTGCAGACCGTAATAAAGTTTATTAGTAGTAGTAGTAGTAGTAGTAGTAGTAGTAGTAGTAGGTGGAAACAAAGGGAGAAGTAGGAGGAAGGGATGGTAGCCTGTTGGATAAAATGGTAGAGACAGGAAATATAAGACTAAGCAAATTTATTAGGGTCCCAACCAGGTCCATTTGACCCAATTGGAAGTTTGTGTTTTTTTTTTTTTTACTGGAATTCATTATTTTTACTTGACAAGTCTTTCTGAGTTTTTTTACTGCTAATGAGACAGTTACAAATGCAAAAGCAGAAAAGTTTTTGAATTTACAGTTTTTCTGCTAATTTACAGTATTTTACTGCTAATGAGACAGTTACAAATGCAAAAGCAGAAAAGTGTTTGAATTTACAGTTTTTCTGTAAATTCCAATTTATACATATCATCCATGCAAAATGGGTCCAATGGACAATATGTATAAATTGGAATTTACAGAAAAACTGTAAATTCAAACACTTTTCTGCTTTTGCATTTGTAACTGTCTCATTAGCAGTAAAATACTCAGAAAGTCTTGTCAAGTAAAAATAATAAATTCAGTAAAAAACACAACACAAACTTTGAACTGGGTCTAATGGACCCGTGCGGTATAATGTGGTAAAAAAATATCACGGGATCCTAAGGGTTTACAGAATGTGGATACAGAAAATACACAAGGATTCAAAATAAATTAGTTGTGGCTGACTAGGCGGAGATTTATAGCACAATCCTAAGCAAGTTTACTCAGAAGTAACTGCTGTTATGTTTATTGGGACTTAATTCCAGGAAAGTGTGTTAGGATTGCAGCCGTAGGACTCACTCCTCTCAAATTTTTAGTACTGACATGGTCACAGGGCTGTGGGTGGCGCAAGTTGTTAAGACACTGTGCCTGTTAACCAGCAGGCCAGGGTTCAAGACCCGGGTCCCCAAAAGATAAGGTGAGCTCCTGTCCTATTCCAGCTCTGCGATGCAGCTGGAACCAATCTTATTGGCTCTGCCGTTCCATTGGACTATTTCAGTGGTGTGGAGAGGGGGGATTTGCTGCTTGGGTAACAGCCTATCCTCCATATCAATCTACCCAGGCCTTCGTGCTTTGCACTATTGAGCACGATCCCATAATCTGTCAAGATGATGGATGCCAAGATATGGCTACAATGGAGCTCTGAACAAAGATTACATTTTTTTTTTCCTAGCATGAGCTCTGTGAGCACAGCTTCAACAAGTGAAACTAACTCCTGATAAATACAAGCACCAGCTGAGGAACATGAGGAACTGAATATTAGGAGAATCAGGACTGACAAAAGACAAAGACCATTTCTTTCCCCACCCTAAAATTAGTCTGTGGAACTCCTTGCCATAAGATGTGTTGATGCCATCTGGCACAGATGGCTTTAAAAGGGGATTGGAAAGATTTCTGGAGAAAAACTCCATCACAAGTCACAAGCCATGAGACTGGTTGCTTATCATGAGGGCCATGTAGGTATATTTTTTTGTCATTCAAAATGGCCATGGATGCATGAACATTTTTTCACCTATCTCAGACTGCCAAGGAAGGGAAGGCATATTCAGTAGGTAGTTTCAAGTGTTAAAAATAGGTCACTGTGGTGCTAGGGGGTGTGTAACAGAATGCAAGTATCTTGTGGTCTAGGCATCTTGTGGGCTAGGCTATGTGAGATACAAGATACTAGACTAGATGGACCTTTAGCCTGATCCAGCATATCTCATCTTATATTCTTATGTCCAGGGTGACCATATACAATGGAGGACAGTGGAGAACCATACACAATGGAAGACCATATACAATGGAGCTCAATATGAAAGGGTTTAAAAAGCAGCACCTGCCAAAATTCCCTCTTCTTTGTAATGCTTAAAGTTAGAGATACTCTGTCCTCCACTGTTTATGGTCACCCTGCTTATGTCGGATCAAACCCCCTACAAGAGAGTTGTTAGAATAAAATGTAACCTGAGATAACCCAAGGCATTTCCGTTCCTAAGGCAAGCTATCCAGATGGTGCCCTCGTGATGATGAAAATACTTTTTTTAACTTCCACAACCTTTATTGGCATATAAGTAAATAAAATAACAAACAAGCAACTATGATGAAAATGCAATAATCAGCTAAATATTGATCAACAGTTCCGCCCTTTAATGGTGTTTCAAAATCTGCCACCTAATGGGCTGCTGAACTTTAGTCCAGCCTCAAAGGCAAGGACAACTAGGTGAAAGGAAGAATTTAAAAAAAATGAAGAATATATATTTTTTTACAGGAGCTTTTGCTTGCAAAGGACAGGGAACAGCATGGTAAATCAATCAAAGTAAATAGGATGGTCTCAAGGGGTGGAGGAATAGCACACATGAACAAAATGCAGACTGCCAAGCCATCCACAGATTAAATAAATGAAAATGTAAATGACTGTCTGATCAACACAAGTGTTCAAAATTCTAGAGGGCACAGCAAATTCCAAATGAGTCAGATGGCCTAGAATGGCATTCGACAGCACAGCCGAGCCAATATTTGCACATGTGTGTTTGCTTGTCTGCTCATTTTTAATGAGCCCAAAATCACTCTCTTTCATTTATGACAGGAATGTACTACGGGGTTTGGAGGAAGGGGCTGCGTTCCTGTTGTTCATCAAGGAAACGCTTATCCAGCTGATATAGTCTGCAGACATATACTGCCCTCTCAGCAATCATGCTTCAATTCCCCACAGCAGGCTTGCTCCTGAATTTCCCCCCAGGACTTGAGAAGTTCCATTTCACAATCTATACTTGAGATAATATTGTTGGAAGTCAAGTACCCTCAGGAAACAGCATGTGCATGGTCACCGGTTGTCTCTTCTGGCCTTGGCAGCACCTTCACTGCGATGAAGAAACTCTTATAGCATTTTATTTAACTGAGCAGAAAAGGCTGTGTGTACTCCAAAAATACCACAGAGAGCACAATCCTAACCAATTTAGGCTGGCACAACTCACTTAATCCTTGTTCCCATGTTGGCTCTGGGGAGGCTGGCACATGTCTTTGCACTGCCCTAACCTCCCCAGGAGTAGCGCAGAATTACCTAACAGCACTTTTGCGACACCCACAGGTCAACACAGGACTTGTGCTGGGATTTATGCTGGCCTAACTGGGGATAGGATTGCAGCCTGTACCATTTTTAGTCAATGAACTCAAACTGTAGTTCCTAAATTTCTTCAGGATGAAGATCATAGCATATTTATTTGTTCATTTTTTACACTTTGTTGTCTTTCCTACATGAAGCTCAGGGCACTGTACACTGTTCCTTCCCTCCTTTTGTCCCCACAACAACTTTGTGAGGTTGGTAAAGGTGAGAAAGTGACTTGCCCAGGGAAGTCCTGTGCTGACCTGTGGGTATCACCAAAGTGCCATAATGGGGCCAGCCCGTTAATGGGCTGGCCCTTTTGCCTCCCCCAGCTGGGATGGTCTGGCCGGAGGAGATGCTCGCAGCCTATTGGCTGCTATGGCCAGGGGGCGGCGCTGGAGGGATGCTGTATGTGTGCTGCCGGCAGCGTCCCTCCAGTCTTCGCCGGAGAGTCGTCAGAGAAGCAGCTCTCCAGGGACTCTCCTCAACGCTCTTTGGGGCCCGTTCTTTACCTTGTTGCCGACTGGGGGGGGCACAAGATGAGAATCTCCTGCTGCAGGCAGGGGGTTGGGACTGGATGATCCACTGGGTCCCTTCCAGCTTTAGGATTGGGCTTCCCTCACTTCAGGGACCCCTGGCTCGGCCTTCAGGGCTGCTGCATTTTGTAGAGGCTGGGGCTAGAGCCTCAGGGTCTTGGCTAATTTAGTGAGGGGTTCCCCCCCCCCCCCGCTGCTGGCTGCCTTGATCCTCTACTGAGGAGCCTTCTTCTGCAGGCCCATCATGGCCGGTGGCCATTTTGGGTGCACCTCATGGTGGCAGCCATTTTATAGTGGCAGCCATTTTAGTTGACTTTGGGCCTTGTGGCCAGGGCAGCCATCCTAGTTGAATTATCTGCTTGTGGGTGACTTACCTTGCTGCATTCAGCTTTACTGGACAGGTGGGCCTTAGGTTGATCATTGCTGCCCAGCCCCTCCTCCCCCCATTTTCTGCATTGATTTGAGTTGGGGTAGCAGTTGGGGAAGCTGCTGGTGCTTGCTGTTGGTGCTGTGGCTGCTGGTGACCACTGCTGCGTGATGCTGCCTCATCCTTGGTGCTGCTGCTGCCTCTACCTTACCCTGCTTCCTGGCCTGGTCTTCTGCTGCAACTCTGCTGTTCTCTACTGTTGCTGCTATAGCAGCCCATATCCTTTTTGGTGTTAATAAAGAACACTTGTTCTGACACTAGGCCTGGGCTTCTTTTGGGCCTGCTAGGCCTGCTGTGGCTGCTGCATTTTGTTTTGCCACTAGACCTAGGCTTATTTCGGGCCTGCACATCTTTTGTATTAATTAATTACATTCAGGGTGTTAGTGGGTAACCCCTTGTGGGTGGTGACTGAGATTCTGCTGCAACTCTGCTTTGATTCTACAGTGCTGCATAGCCTTTGTATTAATTAATTACATTCAGGGTGGTGGTTGGTAACCCCTTGTGGGTGGTGACATGGGCAGGTGGGTGCAGAAACGGGGTGGCAGGGCCCCTCGCAATCCCAACCCGTCTCCTCCCCCATCTCCTGGGCCAACTTCCTCAGATGGAGTTGGGAGTTATTGGATTGTCAAACCCTTATGGAGCGCTATAAGGTGCATAAGAGGGAGGCCAGGGAAAGGGCAGCCAACAGGGATGTGGAACCTTCTGCTGTTGTGCCCACCCGTACCTTGGAAGGGTCGGGGGGTTTTAATGTTTCAGGGTCCAAGCTCAAATGACGCCTTGGTGGACGCCAGGCTAGGTGTGCCCTTACTATTCATGGCCCCCTATGGGCATGGGGGCGTGTGATGGTCCCTGGATGGGTCTGCCTCGACCTTCACGTAGCCCCCTATGGGCATGGGGCATGTGATGGTCCCTGGGTGGGTCTGCCTCGATCTTCACATAGCAAAGGGGGCAGACATTTGGCCATGTCCGTGAAGGAAAAGATATGGAGAGGCGACTACGTCGACCTCTTCAGTCCTACCCTTCCCTGGTCTGGTCAGCCTCGGAATTTGAGCTTTGGATGCAGGTTGTGGCTACTGCCGAACCCATCCAGGGTGACCGCCCAGACAGCAGTTACCTCATTGCTCGCAACCCTTCGTCGCTACCCAAGGCGTCTTCGGGCGCCTTAGGGGCGCAAGGACAAAGGGCTTGCTATGAATTTGGTCTATAGGAACTTGTTTCAGGACTTGTTGCCCCCCCTCTTTTAGCCACCTCTGTACAGTGTGTGGCGGAAAGCACCCTGCCAGCGCCTGCTCAAGAGCGAAAGGGTTTTAAGGTGCCGGGGCCAGAGGTTGCTGTAAAAGGGGCCGACCCCAGTTAAGCTGTCTGTGTTGACTGCTTTGCTTGAGGCCTACCCTGATAGGGAGGCTGCTAGGTTTTTGTTGAGTGGTTTTGTTGTGGGTTTCCGAATTCCGGCCCCTCGCCTGGCTCAGGCTTTCTGGGCGGCGAACTTGAAGTCGGTGAAGGGTAGGGAGGCTGTTGTACGTAAAAAGTTGGCCAAGGAGGTTGCCACCGACAGAGTACTTGGTCCTTTTACGTCCCCCCCTTTTCCAAATTTGAGAGTCTCCCCTTTGGGTGTTGTACCCAGGAAGGCCCCGGGCCAGTTTCGGGTAATTCACCATGGTATTCCCCCTCACCTGTGCTCGGTTGGGTATACTTCACTGGATGAGGCAGTTCGGCTTTTGCGAACCTGCGGGTCTGGGGCCCTTATGGCCAAGACCGATGTGGAGTCAGCCTTTCGGCTGCTCCCTATTCATCCAAGTGATTTTCTGCCTGCTGGGTATGTGGTTTGAGGGCGGGATTACGTTGACAGAGCTCTGCCCATGGGTTGTTCTGTTTCATGTTCAGCCTTTGAGGCTTTTAGCATCTTTTTAGAGTGGGCTCTGCGTACAAGGTCCCCTTTTGGGAGGGTTGTCCACTATTTGGACGACTTCTTTTTATGGGGGCGGCGCGTATTGCTCAGTGTGACAGGCTACTTGTCTCCTTTCAGAGCCTTTGTTTAGAGATGGGTGCTCTCTTGGCAGAAGAGTTGGGGCTGCCGAGGGGCCTGCCACCACCTTGACCTTTTTGAGAATAGAATTGGACACTTTGGTGCAGTGTTCCAGGTTGCCCGAGGACAAATTAGTTACATTGCGCTACCTTTTAGAGCAGTCCTTGCATGCGAGGAAAATCTCGCTGAAGGATTTGCTGGTGTTGGTGGGTCAACACCAACACCAAGTTAAATTTGCTTGTACGGTGGTGGCCCCCGGTCGGGCCTTCCTTCGGCGTCAATGTGATGCCATGGTTGGCTTGCAGGCACTCCACCTTAGGGTGAGGGTGGCGGCTGCCATGAGGAATGACATGAAGGTTTGGTTGACCTTCCTGTCTGACTTCAATGGCACTTCTTTCTGGGAGGAAGTCCAGATTATCAAGGCTGACCTGCAGGTCAATTCGGAAGCTGCAGGTGGCCACTGTTTTGGAGTTTATGTTAGGGGAAGATGGTGTGCTCATCCCTGGCCTCCTTCATGGACGGCGGTGATGTTGTGCATGATCTTACCTTTCTAGAACTTTTCCAGTTGTAGTAGCTGTACACATCTGGGCCGACCAATTTCAGAACTCTACGGTTCGATTTTGGTGCGACACCAGGCTGTTGTGCATGTTATTCGCAAGCAGACTTCTTGTTCTCCGAGGGTGATGCGTTTGGTGCGTGCTTTTGTCTTGCAGTGCCTGCGCATTAACTTGGTAGTTTCGATTAGTCATATCCCGGGGCTTGAAAATGGTGTTGCCGATGCTCTGTCTCATTTTCAGGACGACCGCTTCAGGCAACTCACCCCGGCTGCCCGTCAGGACCCAGACCCCAAGCCCGAGTGGCTGTGGAGCCTTGGACCATGAGGGCGCAAAGGTTGATTATGGGTTCCCTGGCTCCTTTGACGAGGAGCAGCTGTGAAAGAAAGGTGGGAGAGTTCGAGGCCTTCTGCCAGGCCAAAAGTTTGCCTGTGGAATGGCCTCTGCCTGTGGACATCTTGCTCAGGTTTCTGCTTTTCCTTTTTGAATCAGGCCTGCACCCAAAATCCATTTCTGTGTACCTTTCGGCCCTGGCCTTTATGGCTGGCCCGAAAGGAGTGGTGGGTACTACCCAAAACTTTAAGGTCCGACCCACGCTGGAGGGCATGCGTAGGGACAGACCCTCGGTCCCGGATCAGAGGAAACCGGTGACTGTCAAGATTTTGGGGTATTTATTGGAGGCCTTTGGCCGGTGCTGTAGTTCCGACTTTGAAAGAGACCTCTTTCGGGCTGTGACTCTGGTTATGTTCTTTGGGGCCTTTCGGATCAGCAAGGTTTTGGTGCGGTCTCGTTCTGCCGACCCTTCCTGGGTGTTGTGGTAGTCGGACGTGACCCTTGAAAGCGCGGTCTGTATCCTGCGGCTACGCAGGTCCAAGACTGACCAGAGGGCCCAGGGAGTGGTAATCAGGTTGAGGGCTATTCCCGGCCACGCCCTGTGCCCGGTACGGGCTCTAACTCGTTATAGAGACAGGGTGGTTTATTTTGTGGGCCCCTTGTTCCAACATGCGGACGGGGCTCCACTTACATTTTTCCAGTTTCGGGCTGTTTTTGCTTGGGCTGTGACCACTCTTGGTCTCTCCCCAGACTTTTACAGGTCCATTCCCTTCGGATTGGCGCTGCTACATTGGCCTTTAGTGTAGGGCTCACTGAAGAGGTCATCCGGCGCATCGGATGATGGCGTTCGGCTGCTTTTCGGTATCATGTACGCAAATGATGCTCGGGGGAGCTCATTTGCTGTGTTGTTTGATGAGTTGTATTCTGCCTTGATGCAGTTATTTACTGACTTTCTCTTTGTGTTGCAGACTCCTCTTCATCAAGACCTCTTCGAGTCCTGGTGATTGGCCACTCCATCCTCTTCTGGGCCCAGAAGTGGGGCCGAACGCAGTGGCGCCGGCTCCTGTCTTGGCCTCGGTCCAGACGTGTGTATTGCCTGGGCTGTCCAGAGAGGTATGGGGTGGGGTCAGCTGCTGCCCATAGTCAGTGAATTTTTACGTGACAACCCACCCCCTGATGTTTTGCTGGTGCACCTGGGTGAGAACGATCTGACCCAGACGAGGACGGTGGGCCTCAGGGTGCAGATTAGATAAGACCTATCACTTGTGAAGTGGGGTGCCCAGCTGTCCGGTTTGTCTGGTCTTCCTTCCTTCCCAGGTGGGTTGGAGAGGGGCTAAGGACATCCGGATTGTGATTTGGCCTGTATGCGGGCTACGCCTACGGGCGCATTTTTGTTGAGTGTTGGGGTGGGTTGGTGATTGATCACCGTCACGTCATGTGGCAGCTGCCCCATGTTTTTTTTTTTTTTTAGATCAGATGGGGTCCACCTTAGTGATTTGGCCATAAAGGAATATGTTTGGTTTTAGTTAGGGGGCTGCTAACCTGTCTTTAATGGGGCGGTGGAACCATGTTCTAGCCAGGTTCCCCGTGTGGCAGGTGTCGTGCTGGAGTAGGCAGGATAGGCCTTCGGTGACTGCCTGAGACAGCAGGGTCAGTGCTACGCATCCCTTGCCTATTGGTACCAGACCGGACGTAGGTCGGGATGGCTAGCCCTGTACCTGGGAAGTTAGGCTTGGTTCGGCCGGGCATTAATTCGGGTGTACCGAGTGTTCAGCTGCTTTGATTGACCAAGCGCCCAGCTGTCTCGACCTTCGGGTTGGTGTTGATGGGTACCCTTGCGAGGGTGACACCTGAGCCAGGCTTTCGCCATCCCTTATTTTTTAGCTACCAGCACGACAAGTTAGCAGCCCCTTTTGTTGGGTTTTAAATATGTTATATTTTAATAAAGTGGCCATCAAATCCAGCATCTGTCTCCGGCTCTTTATTCTCGGCGTGGGGGGTAATACACTTCTGTGCCCAGTGGTGTAGCTGGAGAGGGGTGTAGTTGCACTGAGCTACAACCTTTAGGGCAGACATTTGCAGGTACATGTGCAGCCCTTGAGTGATCTCCCTACCCCCAGAAGCAGCTCAGTAGTGGTGGCAGGACACTTGATTTTGAGCCGGAGAAAAAGCCTAGGAGGAAGGAGGGCTCATGCACAGCAGCAGCAGCTTCCCAAGATGGGAGAAAGAGCCCAGGAGAAAGGAGGGCACTTCTGAGTAGACATGGAAAAAATTGGATTGTGGCCCTCGGGAGACACCATTAATGCTATTGCTGCCTCCGTATGAAATGAGTTTGACACCCCTGCTTTAGGGGGCTACAAGCTGAGCTTGACACTAGTAGCTAAAACTGTGAAAAAAAGAGTAGGTATGAATGATAATACAAATGTTATATATTATTGAAAGGTAATTTTATGCAGAATGCAATGAAATAAACTGCATTGGAATAGCTATAGGTATGGCCAATCAACCAGAAAATGCAAATACAAAAGCCTATGGAAAAGGCTGATTTTTTAAAAAAAACTTTTTAAAAGTTGATTTTTTTAAAAAAAAATCAAACATTCCTATGATACTGATTTCTCTGAGAGCCAGAGAGGCAATTCTGATACTGTATAGAGCTAATAATGTATTAATATGAATCAGCTTTCATTTCCATATACTGTCCATATTTCATAATACAGTTACTCCATGCTAACTGGGTGTACAGGCACTTCTAAGTGGAGCTCCTCTTCAATTTAGAAGGGAAAGAATAACCATTCCTCTTTGCCCCAGCACAGTTTCCCTAACCAGTAAGGGACACAGTTTTTTAAAATTAAATTTGATTTTATTGTTGCAGAGGAAAATAAAAAAAATATTAATAGCCCAGGATGGCATCACTTTCGGTTGTGACATCACTTCTGGGGCAACATTTTGAGCATTGCACTGGGCTACATAATCTAGCTACACCACTGTCTGCGCCACTTTTGGGGGAGAGTTAGGCCAGTGCATAGACATATTCTTGCCACCCTACACCAACATGGGAATAGGAAGGCCAATGAGTTGTTCTGGCCTTTGTTAGGCTTGCACCCTAAGTCTACACCACCCTGGCTTCCATTTTCCCAGCTCTTATACAGGGTGATTGAAAAGTAACTCCCCATTTTAAAATACTTATAAATTACAATATAGGGAGTTACTTTTCAATCATCCTGTATTTCAGAATAAAAGCTAAACTTTACTCTTATGCCACAAAATGTTCACTCTTTCAAGAGCTACTCCTGTGACTGTATTAAGCTGGTTTATCCTGGAATCATTGCGCTCATAATCATCTACTCAGGCAGTAGCTGCCCAGGGTTCTGAGTCCTTCAGAAATCTTGATGCTTTTTAGGTATTCACATTGGATCCATTCTTCCACGGACACCAAACTTAAAGAGACAGAGGGTAGGAGGTGAGCCCACAGATGACCTTGGGAGGTGACCAGAAATGTCATGTATGATGGTGTTGTGTGAAACAGGGAAGTCATGTGTGGCCTCCCCACTGCTCAGAAGATCTCTGAAAGGCACTTCTGGTTTCTTCTGCTGTGCAGAGAGACTTATTGACTTCCCTTCATCACTTAATACTTCTATATGTGACGAGAAGACAATTCCTATCATTTTCAGCAGTCCTCTCTGGATCCTGGGAGTCCTGTCTGGATCCTGGAAGATGGGAGTTTAGAACCTCCAGAGGATCCAATCTGGAGGCTTTGAGTCTGCAGATAAAGACAACACACAGTATATGTAAGATTTATTTTAAATCCACACCTAAAATTTAAATTCTCCATGACACAAACACTTATTTAGAAATTTATTTAGTATATGGCATACAATACATGGACCTATGTCAAATAAGAATTCAATGTCCAGTCTTTCAAGGACAAAGTGGTCTATATGGACACTTGGACACAATGTGATGTTATGTTGAGGAGCACCACAGTCACACTGTGAAGATGATATTCAATCTTATTTAAATATCCTGGCAGACATCATGTTGGGTATGGATGCATGTTGGGTATGGCAATGTGTGCATCATATACACTGACTCACCAGGAGGCCATGATAGGCCATCTCTCCTATTGAGTCTAACTTTGGCAGTCCACCCACATTTACCACTGTGCATTCTATTGCTCTGACACGACAGTCCAGTAGTCTATACCATTGTGCCTAAAGACAATCATACTGCACCATGTCCTTTTAATAATCTTCCCTTAAAATGTGGAATTGTCAAAAACACCTGCTTGGCAAGCAAACTTGTTTTTAATGTTCTGTAAACTCATGGGTCTCTCAGACAAGCCTCATTAAAGATAATGGAGAATTGAAATGCAAAAACACCCAAAAACAAACAAACAGGGCCAGGAATAAATGATGATACATTTTGCTTTTCCAAATGAGTCAATGACAAATACCTCAGAACAACAATGAAAAAGGCTTTCTTTGAATTTTTTTCTTCTTTTGCTCTTTTTACAGATTGCCACTACTATTACTATTACTATTACTATTACTATCATCATCATCATCATCATCATCATTACTATCATCATCATCATTACTATCATCATCATCATCATCATCATCATCACCATCATCCATAAATACACAGCGAACAATTTTGTGCTGGTTTCATTCACATCACCAGTGACATCACCATCACATCACCCTTCCCAAGAGTCTAGGACCGTGTGACGTAGCGGCATATAATTCGTGCTGATCCCAGAAGAGTGGCTTTCTGCAGTTGGCAGAGTGATATTTTGTCAATGCCAACAGTTTTCAGGTGCCTGCCAAGGTCTTTGGGCTCTGCACCCAGTGTGCCAATTACCACTGGAACCACCTGCACTGGCTTATACCAGATACACTGTCATTCGATTCTTAGGTCTTGGTAGCGGGAGATCTTTTCCAGTTGTTTCTCCTCAATTCTGCTGTCACCTGGTATGGCGATGTCAACAAGCCACACCTGACTGCTTTCTATGATGGTGATATCTGGAGTATTGTGTCCCAAGACCTTGTCCGTCTGTATCCTGAAGTCCCACAGAAGCTTGACCTGCTCATTTGCAACCACTTTTTCAGGCTTGTGGTCCCACCAGTTTTTTTGCCACTGGCAGATGATACTTTTGTCATAGATTCCAGTGGATCATCTGGGCAACAGAGTTAGTTGTGCCTCAGTTTGTAGTCAGTCTGTGCAATCTTCTTGCAGCCACTTGGAATGTGGTCGATGGTTTCACCCACTTCTTTGCAGAGCCAGCATTTTGGGTCATGGGCTGATTTGTCAATTCTGACCTTGATGGCATTTGTCCTGATTGCCTGTTCTTGGGCAGCAAGTCTCAGGCCTTCCGTCTCCTTCTTCAGTGTTCCACTCGTGAGCCACAACCAGGTCTTATCCTGATCCACTTTTCCTTCGATCTTGGCAAGGAATTGGCCATGCAATACTTTATTCTGCCAATTGGCAGTCCGAGCCTGAATTGCACTATTGCGATATTCATAGTTGGTCTGCTGCACTTTCAGCCACTTTCTCTTGCTGACTTCAGTCAGAGCAGATTCCTGGCTCTCTCGCACATAGTCTGCTAGGGCATGTTTTTCTTCTTCCACCGACTGCTTCACTTGCAAAAGTCCTCTGCCCCCTGATCTTCTGGGCAGGTACAGCCTGTCAACATCACTACATGGATGTAAAGCATAGTGAATGGTCATTAATTTCCTTGTTTTCCTGTCCAAGTCATCCAGTTCCTTTTGTGGCAGTTCACAATGCCAGCAGTATACCTAACTACAGGTATGGCCCAGGTATTTATAGCCTTTATAATGTTGCCGCCATTCAATTTGCTCTTCAAAATTTTTCTAACCCTTTGTATGTATTCTTTGCTGACCACAGTTTTTACCTGCCCGTGCTTGATATTGTCCAGCTGCAGTATGCCCAGATATTTGTAGGCTTCAGGCTGGTGGCATTTAATGGTTTGACCATTCGGCATTTCAATGCCATCACTTTCCGTGATCTTCCCTTTCTTTAGTGCTACTGTGGCACATTTGTCCAGGCCAAACTCCATGTTGATGTCAATACTAAAGACTCTGTATTGGTGAGTGACTGGATTTCTGCTTCTGACTTTCCGCAGAGCTTCAAATCATCCATGTACAATAGATGGGAAATTTTCTGTGAATTTTTGGCAGTTTGGTAGCCCAGATTCGCTTTCTGTAGGATCACTGACAAAGGGATCATCGCGATGACAAAGAGCAATGGGGACAATGAGTCCTCCTGGAAGATGCCCTGTCTAATGTTGACAAGTATGCATTTAGGGAGGAGAGGGAAGAGATAGCATTTCATGTATGTTCAGGCCTTCAACAAAGTGTTACCTTATTTGACATTCTTTAAAAGTTTAACCTGAACAGAAATCTTGAAATTTACAATCACCATAAGTTTTAACCTCCCAAATTCTTACAGATTTCTGGAGAAGCCTTGTTCATACATCTTTGAGCCAGGTGTAGAAACTTAAGTCATTAGCCATAAGTATAATGTAGTCATTCCCTTCTTTTGACACTCAACACTGAGTTAAATTTGTTTATTCGCAAATGAGAAGTGCTCGGTAAGTTTTAGCATTTATGAAAATTATAGATGTTATTAAGTCTGTTGAGCAGCAGTTCCCAAAGTCCTTCTTGGAGTTTGGGAATAGGATGAGTCCTTGTGAGGGCAAGGGGTACCCCAATGATGCCACAGAGATCTCAGTGTTATGCAGATCCAGGTACATTTTTGCTTACCTAGGGGGTCACACTACAGGTTCCCTGCTGGGCTGTGGGGAGGCTCAGAGAGGGGTCTGCAAGCCTCCCAGATACTCCAAAACCACTATCTGAAATTATTATCCTTCCATGAAACAAATTTTCATGCAAGGGGGTTTATCTACAAATCCATCTACTCCTTTAGTATTATATTAGATATGTTTCACAGGAAACCTGAAAGGCATAGAGGACAATAAAATCTAATGACTGTGATGGTCAGTATTCTGTGAGTACTAACTGCACATCTGAGAACCTGCCCAAGAATCTTCTGTAATACAGAGAAATTCTGTGCAGGGATACAGACATGCAAGGAATTCCACATCCAGCCTAGTTTATGTAAATGTTTCTTAATGGTTGACAATCTGAAAGTCATCGATGCAAGCAAAGACTTAACACTTTGGGGGGAAGAGAGAACCACAGGTGTACAGCATAGGTGCTAATGCAGAGTAAAGCCATAAGAAGAGTTCTAACCCAAGGCTGTGATAAAACTTCAAACGAAAATGGGAGTTATAGAGACATAAATAAACGACATTACAGCCCATTAACTCCTAAAGACAAGTTGATTGAGTTTAAGGGAGTGACTTGCGCAATTCATGCATGTTTAAAGTCATTTGAAGGTATCTGCTATTATTTATGTGGTTCCATTCCAGCTGTTTGGAAGATTATTTGATTTTGTTTTGCATTAAACTTTGCAAATGGCACTGTGTGATATGGAAGCTCCGAGAAACGAAACGCACTTGACAGTGGCAAACCACCACTCGCACCCTCCCCTCGCGCACTCTTGTTGATGCCACAAGCAATGATGTTCTGATTTCCTTCATTGGTAAGGTCAATTTTTTTTAAGGTTGCAAAGTAAAACTAAAGAAGTTCAATCTTTCTAGGGGTGACTTAAAGAGATGGTGCTGAAGACTTATGTGGAAAGTACCTCTCGCATAGCAGCAATTAGACTGTGGAACTCCTTTCCACAGAGTGTGGCAATGGCATCTGGCCTAGATGCTTTTATAAGGGGACTGTATAAGTTTCTGGAGGAAAAATTCAACTTACACATCATGACGGGTGGTATGTTCAATCTCTGGATTTTTGAAGTAGGTTACCTCAGAATGCCTGATGCAACATAGGGCACCAGGAAACAGGTGTCTTGTTGACTTGCATGTTCTCTGAGGTGGATCACTGTGAGATACATGTGCTATTGCATCTTATGCACATTGGTGTTTCATATACTTTGCCATTCAGTCATGCCAGCCGCATGACCATGGAGACATATTCAGACAACGCTGGCTCTTTGGCCTTGTTGACCATGACTAGCAGCCGACCTGTGGGAACACCTTGATAGCTCTAGGGGGTGCATTTGCTTGGTTTTTTCCCATTGCCCAAAATGGCAATGTGGGAGAAGGGCCACTTGCATGCTGCAATGAGGCTCACTGCAAATAGGGTCGCCATAATTCTCTTCCACAAAATCGGGACAGGACCCTCTGTCCCATTTGTGAGTGTATGAACACAATCCCCCAAAATTGGGATTGTCCCTGTTTTTTGAAACATATGGCAACCCTACCCGCAAAACTTAGTGCTTTGAACCCTCTATTGCTATGCCACTGGATTAAGCATTCCATTAAAAAGTTCTTAAAAATAAATTTCTTAACAAATTTCTTAAAATCTCCTTTACTAACAACCTGATGCAGAAACCATTGGAACCATAGCTGTTTCTGAATAAATGAGTAGAACCTTCAGCAGTGCCCGATAATAGGGATTTCACAAGTAAACAAGTCTACCCCCTAGTTTTAGTTGTGGAATGTTGGTGGGTGTGTAGCTGGAGGTGAATCTGTTTAGATCTGCAGCATTTACCTGTAAAGCAGGACATTGTGACAGAGCTGCCTCAAGCTCTTTATGTACCATCTCCCTTGAAACTTATGGTTTGCAGCCTGGTGTTGTTTCACATTTATGTGACCTAGCGGCCTTCCTGGCAGAAACAACATGTAAGAACTCAGCAGGCAACCTGCTTCTCTTCTATGATTAGGCAACTGAGAGGTCAAAGGAAAACTAACTGCATGAACTCAGTCATGAACCTCTGGTAGATGGAGGCCACTTGCTCTTTTTTAGCCCAAAACACAAAATTTAAAAATGGCAGTCTTTTATACCAGAGATCACTAGGAGTGCAATTCTAACCAAGGCCAGCACAACTCATCAGTCTTCCCGTTCCTGTGATGATATTTGGAGACAAGTGTGTGTCTGTGCACTGCCCAAACCCTCCTCCAGGAGTGGCGCAGAAGTGCCTTATGGCTCTTTTGTGACATCTCCAGGTTGACACAGGATTTATACTGAGGAATACGCTTTCCTGGGAGTAAGATCCAGTGAACACAATGGAGCTTACTTCTGAGTAGACATGGTTAGAATTGTGCTCTTCGTTTATGATTTTGCTTACAGCTGAAGAACACCTCAAGATGGACATGCATGTCCCCATTGGGTCTTACCAAATACTTTTTAGCTTCCCTTAACATCCTTCTGCTGCCTTCTCTTCCAAATACCAAATTAACAAAAAATTCCAGAGTTCCCCAAGTCTGTCTGTCTTTCTGTCTGTCTGTTTACTTATTTATTTGATTTGATTTGTGCTCTGCCTTTCTGCACCCAAGGTGGCTAATAATCAATTATACAATTAACAGAAATGTAAATAAAACAATAAAAGCAATAAAACACATTAAAATATAAAATATATCAGGCATCAGCAATAAACACACACAATAAAACACATAATTTTGTGACTGCCGCATCAAACATTATGAGGTGTCAGAAGCTTTCCTGTATATCCAAATATAGCAGAGCTAGGTGCTCCTTATATTTTAAGGAATAGGGACTGTCCTACTTCATGCCAACACAGTGACTTATGGAGTGGATGTTTGCTTTGGATGCGGCAAAACAGTTTGGGAGCTATCATGCTGGTATACTGTGTCCAATTCTTGGCACTCAGTCCAAACTGGATTAGGTTCAGAGAAAACCGACAAGGATGATCAAAGGACTGGAGAACAAGCCCTATACAGAATGGGTGAGGAAATTTGCATGTTCTTCTTGCAGAAGAACAACATGAGAGGACTTATGACGGTGCTCTTCAATTACCTAAAGGACTGTCCAATAGAAGAAGGAACCTATTTGTTCTCCACTGTCTCTGAGATCTTCCTTCTCGAATCCAATGGTACAAACTGGGCATCAGGAAGACTTTCTTAATGGTCAGGGTGGTTTGGCTGTGAATCGGACTGTCAAGGGAGGCAGTGGAGTCTCCATCACATCCTCCATTTTTCTTAGATATCCTACATTTTGGGGGCCTTCTCCTCTTTTTTCCCTCTTTTGGGTGTGTGTTAACTTATGTCATATGGTTACCCTGGCTGAATATGGCCCCAGTAGCAATTTATCCAGTTCCCATTAAAATTGGGCAATCTAATTGTCTTTCTTAGAAGAAAATACTTATCCAGTACATAGAAGAAAAGGTACTTAGTAGAAAATAATTATCCAATCTGGTAATTTGGCTCTCTCATATTTTGAAAATAACAGCAAAGTTTACACATTTTCAGCCCAATCCTATCCACACTTTCCTGGGAGTAAGCCCCATTGAATTTAATGGGACTTACATTTGAGTTGACATGCCTAGGATTAGGTCCATAATCTTATATCAGTTGCAGCTAATGAATTTCTAAGTGAGAGCAAACTGTTTATTTTTGGCCATCATCTGCCAGGATGTTCACAATCCTAACCATGTTTACTCAAAAGTAAGACCCATAGTATTCAATGGGTCTTGCTCCCAGGAAAGGGTCTTTAGGATTGCAGCCTTACCCCCAAATCCAGAGTAACTACATGAGCACGTAAGAGACGTAAGAGAACGTAAGAGGGGAAGTTGCACATGGGGGGGGGAGTTGCACTTGGGGGAAGTTGCACTTGGGGGAAGTTGCGCATGGGGGATGATGCACATGGGGGAAGTTGCACTTGGGGAAGTTGCGCATGGGGGATGATGCGCATGGGGGAAGTTGTGCATGGGGAAGTTGCGCATGGAGGAAATTTACACATGGAGGAAAGTTGCACATGGGGAAGTTGCGTATGGGGGAAGTTGTGCTTGGAGGGAAGTTGCGCATGGGGGATGATGCGCATGGGGGAAAGTTGCGCATGGGGAAGTTGCACATGGGGGAACGTTGCACATGGGGGAAAGTTGCGCATGGGGGATGATGCGCATGGGGAAAGTTGTCCATGGGGGAAGTTGTGCATGGGGGACTAATGCAGATGGGTGATGTTGCATATGAGGAGTTCAGGCACATGGGGGGATGATGCACATGGGTGAAGTTGCCCATGGGGGACTGATGCGCATGGGGGAATTTGCGCATGGGAGGAAGTTGCGCATGGGGGAAAGTTGCGCATGGGGGAAAGTTGCGCATGGGGGAAAGTTGCAGATAGGGTGTTGATGCGCATGGGGTGTAGATGCACATGGGGTCTTGATGAGCATGGGGTGTTGATGTGTCATGGGGGGATGTCGTATGGGGAAATGTTACTCCCGCAACGCAGGTATGCTTTTTGCTAGTCATTTTATAAAAGAGAAAGAGGTACTTAGAATATAAAGAGGTTTAAGAAGTGGACAGAAGACACAAGAGGCAAGAATGTATTAAGGAAAGAAGGGTCATAAAGAAAACTCCCACTGCTTAAAATCTGAAAAAGCAGAAGGTGGATCACAGTGTTGTTAAGAAGGCTAACCAAGACCAAAAGAGACAGCAGTCTGTAGCAACAGAACGAATACCAAAGACCTGAGGCCATAAGGGGTAATAGAATAGAAATTCCCAAAAGGGCAACTTTGCCTTTTTACCTCGACTACAGTGCAATCACCAGGCAATTTCCAGGTTCACCCCTATAGCTTGTATTAGAAAGAATGTGAACAAAACAATCCAAGTGCCACTAGCCTGACGCTTCCTTTTTCGAGCTTGTAAACAATATTTTCTTTTATGTTACATGACGTTTGCATGACTGCATTATTTTTTCTCCGGCACAAAAGAGCCATTTTCTGGTGGGTGTGTGATGATCGTTCCATTCTGTGTGGTGGAAACAGCTTGTTCTATTAATTAGTTTTCCATTCATTTCATTCCCTTGGTGTCATTTGTTGTAGAAACAACACAAGAGTGGAAACCGAGGAATAAAAACCAGGCTGGATTGTGTTTGTCACAAATTGTACTGGTCCGGCATGACATTTTTTTTCTACTTTTTATCCTGTCTCTCCTTCTACCTTATGCTTCTCTGTTACATTCTCTGCTTTCTATGTTCACATACAATCGGACACATAAAATTGCCAAATTTTATTGTGCATTAAGGAAATGAGATTGTGGTGACCTAGTAATGACAAAGAGATACCACTGATTCCTTCCCATATTAACATGCAATAGAGGTTATCCGGTCAGTTGCCATAAAGAGACAGAAATCATGTTTTGTTTTTATAAAAAGCATTCGAATCCTATTACCTGGCATTATTAATGAGCCAAATTTATAGGCACAAATGGGAAAATATTGCTGACCAAGCTTTGGCCAAGCCAGATCAGTTTAATCTAGCACTCGAAGAGCCCAGTATATATGTGACAAGGAAGGAGAAGATGCTATTTGATTTGTGGCAATTGCCTGGCTTCCAAGACAGTAGGGAGGCCCATAAATAAAGACAAATCATTATTGCAATGCACAGAGGGAGCAGAATGGAAAAAGGCAAAGGCAAGGAATTAACCATTCTAAAGGCTGAGGGCATCGGTGCCGAATGCTTTAATAAATTCTTTTTCCAGCTGGGGCTTCTTCTCCTTCAAACATGATTGCTCTAAATTGGTTCTTGGGCCCCTTTCTCAGTAATGTTATAGCTTTTTGCAGGGTGTTTGGGTTGCTTTCATTCTCATTGCTCCCAATAAAATCAGATAAAATAAAGCGAGTTGTCATCCAGATTAGCCGAGGTCAAAGAGAAATGAGATTTCTGCTGTGGATGGAACACCCCAGGTCTACCATAGGAAGCCAAAAGGGGCTTGCAAAATAAAGCAGGCCTCCGTCAGTCTTGAAAGACTATGGTATCGTGCTCTGCACTGCATACGCTGCATGTGAAGCACGAAAGCCTGGGTTGGATTGTTATGGAGGATAGGCTATTACCCAAGCAGCAAATCCCCCCTCTCCACACCACTGTATTAGTCCAATGGAAAGGCAGAGCCGATACAATTGGATAAACCTGGCTTCGCAGAGCTGGGCTAAGGACAATAGCTCACCCCGTCTTGTGGTGCTGACCCGGGTCTCGAACCCTGGCCTTGCTGGTTAACAGGCATAGCACCTTAACCACTTGCACCACCTCCAGAATGCATGGGGTGTGTGTGTAAGAATGCATGGGGGGTGTGTGGGGGGGGGGCTCAGGGGAGCTCACGCGGCACCACCGCACAGCAGCAGCCTCTCCCCAGCCGGCCAGAGTGGTTTAAAGCCACTCGCACTGGTCCTCTGCGCCTCTGCAGCCTCCCCCCAGCTGGCTGGGGGGTGTTTAGAGACACCAGAGGCTCCAACAGACCCCAAAGGTCAGACCCCAAAGGTAAGCCCCCGGGGAGTGTTTTTAAAATGTAGGGCAAAATGTAGGACAAATGGAGGACAAGGTCCTCCAAAAGTCCGGTCCCCGACAGTGTCTGAGGGACAGTGAATCGGCCCCCTGTTTAAAAGGTTTGATGACCCCTGGGCTAGAGAGTACGCATGGCGACCAGATGGTCCGCCCCACAGCATGCACTCTCTAGAAAGCCTGGGCTTTCTAGGAAGCCAGGCTGTTAAAGGGGCAGCCACTGTTAAAGGTGCAACCTTAAAAGGCTGCCAGCCAATGCTCGTTAGACGAGTCATGCCTTGTTACCAGAGGCAGATGTGCCTCTCGTATGTTCCCTCATTACATGGAACATACTTTACCCAAAGCACTTGTTATGTGTGGTACCACTGTACTTTACATTTAAAAAAACAACTTTTTTACATTAACAAATATTTTTTTCCAATCATATTTATTCAATATTATTGAATTGGCCGCCTTGAGTTCCCCCCTGTGGGAGAAGAAAGGCGGGATAAAAATTACTTAAATTAAATTAAAATATAGAATACCAGTTTGGAATTATTGTTTGGAAAAATTAGATCTAAAACTTGAAATCTAGTGAAACAACTGTAAGCCTATTTATTTATTTATTTATTTATTTATTTATTTATTTATTTATTTATTTATAGTGAAACAACTGTAAGCCTATTTTTGGCCCCCTCTTTTTGTGCGCTTTATTTTGTAAGTCACTTCCAGGGGTCAGCTGAGGATAGTCAGCTACGCTCATGGAGAAGCCCTGCAGCTCTCTGGCGGAGCTCAAAGGATAAGGGAGACTGCGCACATGCGCACAGTCTTCCCTTAGGAAATGGCTGCCCGCGGCTGGGGAATCTTCGCCGCTGCAGCCTTCAACTGCCCCAGAGTGCCCACAAAACACCGCCCAAACCCCCCAAAAGGTGGCAGGAGTATTGAGGCCCCTGGCGGGCTGGATGTGGCCCGCGGGCTGTAGTTTGAGGACCCATGCTCTAGCCTCTCTCTGTCTCTTCCTAGACAGACATTGTGTTCAGTGGGGCTTACTCCCAGGAAAGTATCTTTAGGATTGCAGCCTAAGCCTAAAAGGAGGCAAAAGCAAGTGTCATTAGACAGGTTCCTTGTTAAAGCTGCTGAAAAAGACACCAGTGACTCTTTAGGTGAGGTGAAAATTAGTCAACCTTTTCTTTTCTGTTTAATTGTATATACAGTATACTATACAGTATAGCAGTGTTTTATTACAGTAATTGTGTTCTGTATTATATTATAGTGTTTTGTCATCATTTTTACATACTGTAGTTAATATTTTTATATGAATGCTTTTTGGGTTGTGGAACCAATCATCTGTGTTTCCATTATTTCCTATGGGAAAATCTGTTTCACGCAAAGAGTATTTTATGTAACAAGCATGCCTCCAGAACGAATTATGAGATGCCACTGTACATACCTACTAAGTGTAAGCCCACTTTTGGCCCGCTCTGTATACATAGCATATCCTGAGATATGGGATATGTTTGCTTGACATGTTTGTCTGAAGTTAAATTTATAAACGACTGCTAATGCAAAATTGGAGGGAAGCTTGGAACATCCCCAATACCCAAGTTATTTTGAGGTTCATGTTCAAGGAAAGCCATTAATGCTTCAGTACTAATGGTCCACTGGTCCACCCTGTCTTGCAGCCTGGCTGTGGTTCATTTTCCCATTGGCTACTCAACCCACTGTGGTGGGAACTAGGCTCAGGCAGGCACATTTTCTCCTGGGTGAACTCATGACAGCTGGTATGGTGACTCCAACCTCCCGCTTTTGTACAGAGATTGAAAGTGAAACTATCCCCCGCAGGTTCCCCTGCTAGTTATTATGTGCTGCTCATTCCCTTTTTCTAAGCCAAAGAGTCAGCATTGTCCAAAGATGATTCTGTGGTCATGTGGCTGGCATGACTGTATGCCAATGTGCATGAAATGCTGTTACCTTCCCACCAAGGTGGTACCTTGGTTGAACTACTAGATTGGCAGAGCTGGGCCAAGGAAGGGAACTCACCCCATCTGGCAGTACTCAGCTCTTGAACTGCTGAGCTGCCGATCTTCAGATGGGCAGGCACAGTGCCTTTAGCCACTCTGATTGCTATTAGAACTGGTTAGAATTTTTATTTTTTTATTTTTATTTTTTGCATGGGGGAGGGGGTGAGGCTCGTCCTCTTTTTTGGTCGTAATGTATGTGTTAGGGTTTGAATTTAATAATAAAACATATTTGTTCAGGCAAGTTGATTCAAGGCTGATGCAATACTGCAGAAGGCTGATGCAATCTAGCTGATGCAATCTGTAACTGCTCTTACAGCATGATTCAGCAGAATTGGAAGTGCTGAGTCACTGGACACATGACTGCAATATCTCTAACTGATTGGTGTTTCACTATATTTAAGTGTGTGTGAGGTTATTGCAAAGTGTGGGTTACTGAGGAGGAGTATTATTACTGTTTGATACTCTGAAAGACTGGACTGTATCTGTGGACTGACTTGTGGACTGTTTATCTGGATTACTGAGATTGGAATAACCCTGCAACTGGATGTATGTATATGACTGATCTACTGCTTTGACCTTGGACTGTGTTACTTGACTTATCTTCTGCCTGTCATTTTGAACAATATAGTTATCTTGAACTATAAACAGCTGTGTGTTTACTTTGTGCTGCTGCCCTCTCATCCTCTGCACAACTACTCTGCTTAGCCCTGCTAATCCTGCAGGGACTCACATTTCTAACACTGGTTACGGGCCCAGAGACTGGCAGAGCTGGCAGTGTGCTACAGGTGAACTTTGCTGGAGTTGCTGGTGGCTATATTGACATTTGAAGGCAATTTTCCAGACGTTTGATTCCTGGAGAAAGTCCAGTGTCCAGGTCATAAAATGGAGTCAAGTCTGCTATCACTGGGTGGATTCCCTATTACCCGTCTACATGGGACAAACTATGCCACTTGGGCGCAAAAGGTACGCTTACTCCTAAGAAAGGAGGGGCTTTGGCAAGTCGTGTCCAACCCACCTAAATTGGAGGACTTAGATGAGGAAGATGATGCTGAAGAAATATCTAAGTACCACCATGACAATGAAAAGGCATTGTGTTTCATTGGCTTAACTCTGGAGGATCACCAATTGGTCCACATCAGAGGGATTGAGTCTGCAAAAAAGTGCTGGGACATTCTAAAAACTATCTATGTTCGTGATAGTGCAGGTGCTCCAGTACACCTGACACGTAAGCTATTTCGAGCACGGCTCGCTCCCGGAGGGGACATGCTTGCTCATCTTGAGTTTATGAAGCACACCCTCTATGAGCTGCAGGAGCAGGAGCTGATATTTACTGAACTCCAGCAGGCGTACATTGTACTTTCATCGCTGGACGAAAGCTATGACAACTTCATCGCCAACATGGAGGTATTGCCACGCACTGAGATAACGATGGCAGATATTACCAGCAGGCTGCTAGACGAAGCCAGATGGCGCAAAGACACTGCACTGCTTCGTGATTCCCGCCAGACCTCCACTACTCGACGTGACAGAGAACAGCCAACTGAGGACTGCACAGGACAAGCAGCAAGGGCCTACACTGTTAAGAAAGGCCTGAAATGTGGTGCCACTGGGCATATTGCACGCCACTGCAAATCAAAGAAAGGAAAAAGGTTTGGTGCTGCTGAAACCCATACTGGGGCTCATCTGGCTCTAACAGGCACAGATGGTCTGGGCTCCAATGTCTGGGTCGTAGACAGTGGTGCCTCTCACTCCATTGCAAAGCGCAAGGAAATCTTTGCATCATTTGAGCCTGTAAGTACTCAACAAGTATCTTTGGCTGATGGGCTATGTGTAAATGTGACTGGGGAAGGAACTGTATATCTCCCTTGTTTAGCTAAATCCTTAAATATGATTTGTGTGCCTACACTAAAATACAATCTCCTGTCTGTGGGTGCTCTGGTAAAAGAAGGATTCAAAGTATCTTTTGAAGAGGACCAGTGCCTTATCCAAGGAAGGGATGGTAATTCTGCTATTGCTATACTGCAAAATGGGCTATTTGTACTGAACCATGTAACTGCTCAGTCTGTATATGACAACAAGGTACCCCATGATAACTGTATTCATTTGCTGCACAGGCGCCTTGGTCATGCTAATTTCAAAACTTTGAAAAAGACTGTAGAATTGTCAAAAGGAATAAAACTGAAACCTTGCAGCAAATATCTGGACTGTGAGGCTTGCAAGGAAGAGAAAACAAAAGCTGCTCCAGCCAAACGCGGCAGTGAATTTAAAACTACTGACGTGCTCCAAATCGTGTTTGCCGATTTACTCGGTCCTTTTAAACCCAGTTTGGGAGGAGCTAAATATGTCCTGGAAATAGAGGACCATTATTCCAGATATGGTTTCTGTTATCTGCTAAAATCCAAAGATGAAACTTTTCAGCAGATTGCCAACTGGATTAAATTTGCAGAGCGAAAAACCAATAAAAAGGTAAAATGCCTAATTACTGACAATGGTCTAGAATTTTGCAATCAAAAATTGCAGAATATTTTGGCAAAGGCAGGCATCTCCCACAAACGTTCTGCCCCATATCGACCTCAACACAACTCATTTGTTGAGAGAAGGGGTCAGACTCTGCAAGCAATGGCAAGAACAATGCTGAATGACAGTGGTCTCCCTAATAATTTTTGGGGTGAAAGTTTTATGTGTGCTAACCATTTACTGAATGTTCTTGCACACTCTTCCACAATGGAAATACCTTTTACGCGCTGGCATTGTAAACAACCAAACTGAGATTATTTGCATACTTTTGGTTGTCCTGCTTGGGTTCATATTCCAGCCCAAAATAGGAGAAAAGGGGGTCATAGAGCCAGAAAACTTTATTTCTTGGGTTATGAATCAAACCATAAATCCTATCGATTTGGTACTCCTGGTTCAACTCAAATTTGGAAAAGTGCTAGTGCAAAATTCCTAGAGCAAAGTGGATGGGAAAGGCTACAACATGAATTTGTGCCTCATTATTCCTTAGACTTTGACATTTCTGGAAAAAGAAATTCTGAATCTCCTATCTCATTGCCTAGCTACAAAAACCAAAACTGAAAGTTCTGCTTTACCTCACTCTCGGGTCTTGGGAGAGGAGGAGCAAGAAACAAAAGAGGGGCTAAGTCCAATAGACCCTGTACAACAGGAGCCTATACCACTGAGACGCTCCACCAGAGAACGAAAAGCTCCAGATCACTATAGTCCTGGTGCAATTTGTCAAGTATCAGTAGAGCCAAGATCTTATAATCATCTGCAATCCATGTCACCAGAAGACAAAAATGCTTGGGAAACAGCTGTTAACAATGAGCTTGATTCTTTAAAGAAACTACAAGTCTATGAGGATGCTGTCCTGCCTCCTGGTGAGCATGCTATTGGCTGCAGATGGCTGTTTAAACTGAAAAAAGGAGTCAATGGTGTAACTAAATGCAAGGCTAGACTTGTTGCTCAAGGGTTTTCACAAACCTCTGCTTGTCATGATGAAACGTTTTCACCATGTTTACGCTCTGAATCGCTAAGGGTTGCACTTCTATGGGCTGCAAAACATAAATATGTTGTAACTCATTGTGATATAGAAACTGCTTACTTGAATGCTCCTTTAAGGCATGTAATTTATATGCAAAAAACCCCAGGTGTAACTGCAAATACTGGAAAAAATTGCTGGTTACTGAAAAAATCTCTGTATGGTTTAAAACAATCTGGTTATGAATGGAATACTTGTATTACTGATGCTTTAATACAGCTAGGTTTTAAAGCTGGCCTAGCAGAGCCATGTCTATTTAAATAAGATACTGAACAAAATTACAGAATCTGAATTTTCTTGTTTGTCTTACCTATGTAATGAACTAATATGGTACAAACAACTGTTAAAAGATCTAGAAATAAATATTGACTATCCAATTACTGTATATGAAGACAGTCAGTCAGCTATATCCATGGCTAACTCTTCTGCTGTGAAATCTAGATCAAGATACACTGATATAAGATACCACAATGTGAGAGAAAGTGTGAAAAATGGGTTAATATGCTTAGAATACTGTGCTACAGAAAATAATATTGCTGACCATTTTACAAAGGCACAAAACACTGCTAAGCACAATGAGCATTGTGAACTGTATGGAATATGTATATGAAAACTGTATAAAACGATGCATATTATCTTAAACTGTAAAAGAACAACTTACCTGTCCAAAGGAGGAGAATGTTAGGGTTTGAATTTAATAATAAAACATATTTGTTCAGGCAAGTTGATTCAAGGCTGATGCAGTACTGCAGAAGGCTGATGCAATCTAGCTGATGCAATCTGTAACTGCTCTTACAGCATGATTCAGCAGAATTGGAAGTGCTGAGTCACTGGTCACATGACTGCAATATCTCTAACTGATTGGTGTTTCACTATATTTAAGTGTGTGTGAGGTTGTTGCAAAGTGTGGGTTACTGGGGAGGAGTATTATTATTGTTTAAGACTGGACTGTATCTGTGGACTGACTTGTGGACTGTTTATCTGGATTACTGAGATTGGAATAACCCTGCAACTGGATGTATGTATATGACTGATCTACTGCTTTGACCTTGGACTGTGTTACTTGACTTATCTTCTGCCTGTCGTTTTGAACAATATAGTTATCTTGAACTATAAACAGCTGTGTGTGTACTTTGTGCTGCTGCCCTCTCATCCTCAGCACAACTACTCTGCTTAGCCCTGCTAATCCTGCAGGGACTCACATTCCTAACAGTATGGTTACCCTGACCAGAATCATTTTCCCCACTGAACGCTCCACATGCTACTGGCAAGGTTGTTTAATTTTCTCCCTTTAGCCATACTGCAAGATTGTATATGTTTAATAAATTTTGGCTGCAATCCTAAAAGCACTTTCCTGGGAGTAAGCCCCATTGAATTCAATGGAATTTACTTATGAGTAAACACTAATAGGATTGCACTGAAAGTGGCCCAGCCAAAACTCAAGTCATAGCCTGGTATCCATATTGGTGGGTATGATTCTTTAATTTGCAAAAATACATGATAAACTTATAGCTTTTCCTTTTTTCAGATTAATCTTGGTACAGAATTCAGCTCCTTTTGGAGGGAGCTGAAATTACATTCAGGTCCTCTTTCTTCTCCACTTCATTATAATTCCACATGATCTTTGAATTTTATTTATATGAATTATTATATATTTATATGATTTATCATTATATGATTTATAGGATTTATATGAATTATGATATATAAGACTATGTAGACTTACACAAAATGGATATGATAGTTTTCATGTAATATATGTCTTCACACAATATTGCTGACATCCTAGGAAATTTCCATCTCTCTCTTTGGCTCCCAGGCCCCATTTTGGGTCCAAGTAGACCTCTTGCACCCCCTTCATGAATATTTCTATACACTTGATTCTGCTGGCCCAGCATGTGCAAGGACATTTCTCTTCCCTTCCTGAATCCATTATTATTATTTTTTTTTGTTACACAGGTTCAGGGTAGGGTTGAGGACAAGCTTCCTGAAGTCCCAAACCACAGATTAAGTCAAGATCTGATGAATCATCTGAAACTGTAACTCCAACAGGATTGCTTTGCTGGCCATAGTCCAACAGTGCAATATTTAAACAGGATTTGTGCGCTCCCTCCAGGGATGGTTCATAATATATATGCACATATTTGGCACACCTTCCTTTGAGAATCCCCTGACTGCCTTTGCTTGAAAGAATAAAATTATATGTACATATATTATTATTTATGTCCATACCACACCATTGGAAATGTATTAATGCAACATTTTACCTCTTCTTTTGCTTACAAAGAACATTTTCTAGACATTTAACCTGCTGGTCTCCTGATTTGTCTGCGGTAATTGAAGGAAGGCAGTGATATATATAAAGTTGAGGGATGATACAGCTAAGTGTCAAGCATACTAGTTCTCATGCTAATTCCTATATGGGCTAACAACCTTTTACACCGCTACTCATGTCACATGAAAGCTGCTTCCAGTGGCTTGATATCACATAATTGGTATGCGTACATGAATGCCACACATGGGTGGAGCCAATAACATGGATCTTTCTCTGTTTTCAACCTCTCTGCCCAGTGGTTGGGTTTGATAGACAGACACGACTAGCCTTGTTCATCTCTTGGCAGAATTCACAACCATGTGCACAATTGACTCTCCCTCACTGAGGATCTCCAAGCAGAGGATTGACAAGCACCTGTCGGAGATGCTCTAGGAGGATTTCCTGCTTCAGGCAGGGGATTGGACTAGATGACCCATTAGGTCCCTTCCAACTCTAGGATTCTGTCATTCTATAATTCTATGAGTTTGAGCAACGCTGAGCTAGGAAATTATTTTGCTTTTTATATTTTCCAGTTATTGCCTGCTTGTATTTTGGCACGGATCTGCACTACTCACATTCAATACATAAGCCAGTTTGTTGTATCCTTTTTTCCTTTGTGTCCTCCAACTCCCTTTTGTGTTTTAATTTACTCATATTTTAACTCTTCACCACTCTATTGCCAGGCACTTGCCTCAGTTCCCCTTGACCCTTGCTGCTCCCTACAGTGTTGGTTTACTGAAAATGTCCCATGTTTCTGGGAAGTAGGTTTCCAAGGACAGCCTCCATCTTCCCAGATTTGTCCTTGCGGTGTCCTTGTAGACTAGTCAATCTATTAAAAAGGAAGACTTGCACATCAGGGATCTCTCTCCCTCCTCATTGCTTGATTATCCCAATTCTGTTCGCAGCTCACCCTAGCTTTAAACTTGAAACAGTGGAGTTTAAAGTGGAACTCATCTACATTCCATTAGTGAAAATACTGGCATTTCCCCCCATGCCTTAGATTCATGCAAGCAGTGTAGCTAAACCACATTTGTTTATATTCAACTGTCAGGAAGCATTTTTTAATTAATGCAGAGAAACCTGCTCTTGCAAGAGGCTGGTGAACTTTAATTTAATTAACTGGCTGTTGAAAGCCTAATAACTTTATTTATCTGAACCCCAGATGCTGGCCTTGGCTCCTGTAGCCTATTGTGTGTCCTTTAAAGCATTAAGTAGGGATATTACACTATTTCATCTCTGTGATTAAATCTGTAACAGGTATACGTTATTCTTGGTGAATGAAACTGAAGTCTTTTAGGAAAACAGGTGTTTCTTACAACAGAATAGTCCCACACAGGTTGCTCAGCTGGCCATATAGACTGTAGGATGTGGTGCTCATCTCCAGTATTAGGCCAAAGAGCCAGCACTGTCCAAAGATGCTTCCATGGTCACATAACCAGCATGACTAACCCTAATTCCAGAGTAACTATGGGAGCACGTAAGAGACATTACGTGTACCCGTAATTACTGCACCAGCTAATGATAACCTATGGGAAATTCATATTGTAATCCAGAGCAAATTCTTCTTACACCAGAGCAAGTACTCCCCGTAGTTACTCTGGATTGCGCCCTATACACCATTAGGTGCACATAATATGTTATTTTTCCACCAAAGTGGTACCAATTTATCTACTTGCATTTACAAGCTTTTGAACTGCTTTTGATAAAAGCAGAACACAATTTTCATGCAACACATAATTTATGCTATGAAACTCACTGCTGTGGTGATGCGCACTACTGGTGGTTTGGTTTCAGGTTGATAAAGAAAATAGGATGATTTTGTGTCTTGTTATTCAATTCAGGATTTATTCTCCCCAATCATCAGCCAAATCTGAGCACTGAGTTCTCCCCACATTCCTCACACACCTCCAAATTCCCACACTGGCCTGAAAAAAAACTATGCAAACTTAACCTTTCCAAGGCTCACATCGGCACAGCAAGGCTGTGGCATGTTTGTACACCGTCCTAACTGCACGTATGTTGTGACAGTCCATCTGCCTTTTTAGGATTGCACTCTAAAGCTGTGAGGCCTCCATCAACTCATGTAGAAGAGACTCAAATTTTTAAAGTTTCCGATCTTGCAACCCTTTGTTCTTGTTTTGTAGACAAATAGCTTTTTGGGATCTTTTCCCCTAAAGTATTACAGAAAGGACAAGTACCAAAAAAAAATTCCATATCGAGAGACTGAACAATATGATTTCTTAAATGTAGTACACAACTGTTTGATGCCAATTTCTTTCGGGAGTGTTGAAATTTGAAACCAAAATAAAAGAGTTAAAAAGCTGCTGGGTACACAGGTGAGTACTAGACTGAGGACAAATAAATTTCAGGTTATAACAAGATAATATTTTATTTATGAAGTATATTTTGGAACACCTGAATTATTTACCCTTGAATCTGGATACATACAAAGTACAGGTTGATCATAAGAACATTAGAAGTGCTCGGCTGGATCAGCCCCAAGGCACAACTAGTCCAGTTTCCTGTATCTCACCATCAGAAGGCTCAAGATATCAAGAAACATGCACCTTGCTACCACTTCCTTTCATCTAGCATTCTATTCACTCTCACATTGTCCTCACACAATCAGTGCTATGGATGGATGAGTATCCTTTCGATAGTGGATGCAGCAGAGAATGTGGAACAGGTGCAGGATCATTGGCCTTTTTCACTGTCACCACACATTGGGCTGACACTTTTATTGAGCTCTCCACCAACATCCCAGGATCTCTCTTGAGCTGTCACAGAAAGCTCAATCCCCATCAGGCTATATGTGAAGTTTTTATTTTTTATTTTCCTCAATATGTGTTACTTTACACTTACCTACATTGAAACACATATGTCATTTTGCTGCTCATTTTTCCAGTTTGGAAAGATTCTTTTGGAACTTTTCCCTTCACAGTCCTTCTTTTGTGATACATGGATTCAACCCAATGCATTTCTTGACTCACATTAGTGAGAACAACCTGTATCTCCCGGATGCAACTAGAAGTGTCTTTGGGTTATGTCCAGGAAGTTGTCTGAGACAATAAGAAGCCTGCCTACACCTTAGAAGGCTTTCAGGAAAATGGCACATGCTTTTTCAAAGGCCTTCAGAAGGCATGTGCAATACCCCCATGCTCATCAACTCCTCTTGAGCACTGTCCCCATATTCACACCATCCACCCATGTACATCGTCCCCCCATGTGCGCCATCCACCCATGCACAATCCCCCAAGTGCGATGTCCACCCATGTGCACCTTCCACTCACGCACACCATATGCAACACCCCCATTTGCATCTTCTCTCCATGCACATTACCCCCATGTGCAACAGCCCCATGAGCATCATCCTTCCATGCACATTACCCCACATGTGCAACACTCCCATGCACACCATCCACCTATGCGCACCATATGCTACAAACCCCATGTGCATCATTCCCACGTGCACAACACTCCTGTACAACATCCTCCCATACACACCCTCCCCCATGTACAACATCTTTCCAAGTGCATCGTTCCCCCATGCGCACCATCACCCCTGTGGACCCTCCCTCCCAGTGCATCAGCTGGATGTTGATCGGTCAGCCTTCAATGTTATGTATAGGACAAAAAAAATTGCACCCCTTTTCAGCCCCTTAAGGGTTACATTTCTCAACATCAGTTTTTGGTGGGTGTTGGTGTCACAGAAGGAACACCATCTGCAAATTTCATGATTCTATGTCCAGGGGTTGGGGCCTTGCCCAGGCCTTGCTCAGTCAGGGACTCTTCAATATAAAGTATAGGGAGGAAAACATGTTGCGCCCCATTTCACCCCCTTCCAATTGGAATTTCTGAAAACCAGTTCTTAGTGGGTGCCTCCATCATGGAAGGAACACCCAATTCAAATTTAATGCTTCTAGGCCTGACAGTTTTGGCTGGGCATTGATGAGTCAGTCAGTCAGTCAGTCAGTCAGTCAGTCAGTGACTTTTCCGTTTTATACATATAGATAAAATGCCTAAATGCTGCCTGCTTATTAAAAGGAGAAGGAGGACAATGACATTTTCCCCCCAGAAATAAAGACTCAAAAAGAGGACATACCCTGGAGAATATGGTCATGTTGACCAAGGTACAACTGAAAAAAAGGTTCTTTAAAAAAAAAAACATTAAAAAGAGTTAGAACATAAAAAGAACATAGGTAAGAACATTTTTTAAAAACCATGTTGGATTTGCCAGGGCCCGTCTATTCCAACTTCCTGTATCTCAAACTGGCTCACCAGATGCTTCTGGAAGCACACAAGACAACAAGATACCTGTATCTAATGACACTTCTTTGCTCCTGGCCTTCAGATATAGCCTCTTAAACCCTAAGCGGCTAGTCATCATGACTTGTAACCTATGATGGGGTTTTTATTTTCCTTAAGTCTGTCCAATTGTACTAGTAGATTGTTTGCCACTAGTGGTAGCCACAGAGATGCTTGACTGCCTGAATTAATGATGCCCTGAAAATTCAGAAGAAAACAATGTTATATTAACATAAGCTACAGTTAGAAAAATGGTGCCTGGTTGATGCTGACACTTCTCTTGGGGGGCTTAAGGGCCTCCTTTCTAATTCAATTCATTCTTTGTTACATATCATATGTTCAATATATGTAAGTGGAAACAAAAGTGAAAACAAAATAAAGCAATTGGCATCATCCTCATGGTTCCACTTCCATATTTCTTGCTGAGCGATTTGCCAGAAGATGCTGGTAGCAGTTGGAATCATGCGTTCCTCTTACAATTGTATCACTTTACAATGAACTCTCCGCAGTTCTTATGGATTCAATTACTCACCTTACAGTGGACTCACAATTGCCATACATAGGATTTTGGGAACTGAAAATAGACCAATAAATAGGGTCTTGTGAGCCGAAAATAGGCCAATTGGCAAAGTGAATGCAAGGATTTGATAGCAACTCAGCCAACAGCTATATTTTTAGCCTGTGTGCATTGAATGCAGCCTTGTAAATTGCTTTATAACAATATCAAAATGAAGAAGATAGCAACCTTCAACTGGGCTGGAAACCCTCCCTTATTAGAAAAGGCTGCATTGTTTGGGGCTCTCCTGGCAAGAAAAAAGACACAGGAGGGGAGATGTGAGTGAGATGTACAATATTATTAATTATTATTACTACAATATTATTAGAGGAGGTGAAAAAACAGGTGAGACAACACTTTGTGAGCCACCTTGGGCATTAGCATTAGCATTGGAAAGGTGGGTTTTTTATATATATATATATATATATATATATATATATATATATATATATATATATATATATATATATATATATATATATATATATAAAACCCACCTTATATATAAAAATAAATTTTATATATAAAAATAAAGGGCCATGAAGCAGCAAGTATTTCCTCCTCCAGGAAGATACAGGAATTGATTTCAGTGCATGGTCTTTTTAATTAAAGGATGGTTGAACCTAGGAAAATAGGCAATTGAAATTTTGTTTTTGCTCCTTCTCTGCACCATGATGGCCAAGAGGCCTGCCCCTCCTAGTAGCCTTCTATTTCTAGGTGCTGTTTGAAACCCCCCTCCCCCTTAGACATTTTTCCAGCCGCATGTGTGGGGTGCAGTAGCGACCCCCTGGCCAAACAGGCCAATTTCGACCCTTCTTGATAAAACAGTGAACTCCATAGGTTGCCTTTTTGGCCAGTTTCGACCCTCCTTGTCAGACAAATTTCAGTGTTTTTCGTTTATTTGCTTCAGTTTTTTGAATCAGATGTCAAATATTCAGACAATAAATGTTCACCAAGTTCTAAAAGTTTAAATAATAGTAAGTGCAATATTTCAGGGCTGGAGAGTCCTTCTCTCTCCAAGCCTTCAACCAATTTTTTCTGGACTATATCTATATATATAAAAGAGAAAAGTCACTCACTGACTCACTGACTGACTCACTGACTGACTCACACATTGACTCATCACCGCCCTGCCAAAACCGGTGGGCCTATAAGCGTGAAATTTGGGGTGGGTGTTCCTTCCGTGACTGAGGGGTGCACTAAGAAACGGTTTTCGGAAATTCCAACCGGAAGGGGGTGAAAAGGGGCGCAACGCGTTTTCCTCCCTATACTTTGCATTGAGAATTGCTGACACAGCAACATTCCGCCCCAACTGCTGGGCCTGAAGCATGGAATTCTGGGAGTTCCTTCTGTCACCTGAACTCCCACCAAGAACCATCTGGAGAAAGTTAACCCTTCAGGGGCTGAAAAGGGGGCAACGTGTTTCTGTCCTATACTTAACATGGGAGACTGAACAACATACAGCCAATTTGGTGCTCAGATCCTGGTGCACTGGGGGATGTTGTTCGGAGGAAGAGGTTGCGCTGGCGAGGATGCTGCGCATGAGGGGAAATTGTGCATGAGGGGAAATTGTGCATGGGGGAAGTTGCGCATGTAGGAAAGTTGTGCAGGGGGGAAGTTGCACATGGGAGGAAAATTGCACATGGGAGGAAGTTTTGCATGGAGGAAAGTTGCGCATGGGGAAAGTTGCGCAAGGGAGGAAGTTGCGCACGGGAGGAAGTTGAGCATGGGGGGAAGTTGCGCACGGGGGAAGTTGCGCACGGGGAAAGTTGCACACGGGGAAAGTTGCGCATAGGAGGAAGTTGCGCATGGGAGGAAGTTGCACATGGGAGGAAGTTGCGCACGGGGGAAGTTGCGCACGGGAGGAAGTTGCGCACGGGGGGAAGTTGCGCACGGGGGAAGTTGCGCACGGGGAAAGTTGCGCACGGGGAAAGTTGCGCATGGGAGGAAGTTGCGCATGGGAGGAAGTTGCGCACGGGGAAAGTTGCACACGGGGAAAGTTGCACACGGGGAAAGTTGCGCATGGGAGGAAGTTGCGCATGGGAGGAAGTTGCGCACGGGGGAAGTTGCGCATGGGAGGAAGTTGCGCATGGGAGGAAGTAGCACATGGGAGGAAGTTGCGCATGGGGGGAGATTGCGCATGGGGGAAAGTTGCGCATGGGGGGAAAGTTGCGCACGGGAGGAAGTTGCGCACAGGGGAAAGTTGCACACGAGGAAAGTTGCGCACAGGGGAAAGTTGCGCACAGGGGAAAGTTGCGCCTATGGGAAGTTGCGTCTGGGGGAAGTTGCGCATGGGGGAAGTTGCGCATGGGGAAAATTGCACATGAGAGGAAAGTTGCGTATGGGGAAGTTGTGTATGGGGGAAATTGCGCATGGAGGAAGTTGCGCACGGGGGGATGATGCACATGGGGGATGATTCGCACGGAGGAAAGTTGCGCATGGGGGAAATTGCGCACGGAGGAAGTTGCGCATGGGGAAGTTGCACATGGGAGGAAAGTTGCGCACGGGGGATGATGCACATGGAGGAAAGTTGCGCACGGGGGAAAGTTGCGCATGGGGGGAAGTTGCGCCTGGGAGGAAAGTTGCACATGGGGGGAAGTTGTGCATGGGGAGAAGTTGCACATGGGGAGAAGTTGCGCATGGGGAGAAGTTGCGCATGGGGGAAGTTGCGCATGGAGAAAGTTGCGCATGGAGAAAGTTGCACATGGAGAAAGTTGTGCATGGGGTTTGATGCATATGGGGGAAATTGCGCATTGGGGGTTGATGCGCATGGGGGAAGTTGTGCATGGGGGGTTGATGTGCATGGGGTAACTTGTGCATGCTGGTTTGATGCGCATGGGTGAAGTTGCGCTTGGGGGGGTTGATGTGTATGGGGGAAGTTGCGCATGGGGGGTTGTTACGCCTGGGGGAAAGTTATCCATTGGGGGTTGATGCATATGGGCGGATGCCATACGGGGGAATTTTACTCCCGCAACGAGGGTACGCCTTTGGCTAGTTCTACATAAAGAGGAGAAACATGATACTGAGAGAAGCCCTTTATTTCTATTTTATGATTATTTTATGAATGAGATTAATGGCTCAGTTCCTCAATGGAGTAATTCAGGCTTAATCTAGCAATGCGCATTCATTCCCTGGCTGCCACAACATGAAGTGAGAGGAAGATGAAAGAGTTGTTTGTTTGTGGTCTGCAGGCTGTCCCTGGCTTGACCTGACCTGGCAGTACTTTTCAGACCAACGTCTATAACAAGTGTGCTACTATATTGATTTTTTTATCATCCTCTTTCTTTAGCTAAATGTATAAAGGTTTTGCAGACCAGCTCTGCTAAAAATATTCTCTTTTATCCCCTTGGGAGAAACATAAGAGGAATAAGTGAAGTAAATCCATAGCTTTTGTCATAATATATGGTATCATCCTGAGTAATTGAAATGTTGTAATTCCACATGATGCAAGGATATTTCCTGAACTTTGAAGGTCAAATAAGAGTTAAGGTGAAAAGTTTAAATTTTTTTTACAGTCCAGCCTTAAAAAATTCTCACATGATGATGCAGTGGTTCAGTGTGACTTTTGCTACATCCCACATGGACATTTTGGCTGCTGGATGTCACCTTGGGGTAGGGTGACCATATGACCAGATTTTTCTGGATTTGTCCTCTTTTTTCAGCCTTTTGTCCAGGTGTCCTCCCAAAGGGCTTCATTGTCCTCCATTTTGGCTTCATTTTGGAACTTTGCAATGGTGTGCAGTACCCCCATCATGTCATATGTTGTTGGATTCGTATTGAAGAGCAGAATCCAATGCAAAAATTTCCTTCCTATCAAAAGTTATGGCCAAAACACTAAAAATAAAAAATATGCATTGAGCAATATGGGAAAGTAAAAGTGCCCAATATCACGGCTTTACTCATGAGTAGGCAAACGTACCATTGTCTGCCAGAAAGGCCAGGCTGAGAGAGATCCAAGACCTTGCCCAAGACCTTTTGAGAGAGATCCAAGACCTTTTGAGGTTCAGGCATCTGGTCACCCTGCCTTTGGGGTAAGAGTCACCTTGTCTTTAGGCACAACCTCAGAAGTCTCCATGTGTCAACTCAGACCTGTGCAGGCAATGTGCAGGGATCCCTTGCTTTCTGAAGGTTCGCTTTCTGCTCTTGATCTGCTCTTTCAATTTGTTTCACATAAGTCATTAATTCAACCCATGCTCCACTCTAACAACTCTCTGCTGGTCTAAAGGCTAAAATTGCCATGTTGATTTGCATGTGACATGGTGATTCAAACTGTTTTGGTGTGTGTGTGAGCGAGAAAGTGCATGTACACTAACTCTGAGTCTCTTCCCATTCCCAAAGGCATTAATGAGAGTCTATTCGCAGAAAGGTTTTTTGAGACAGCAGGAATTTGCAAGCATGCAAGAAATTTGAATTGTAATTTGCAGTTTGCTAGCTAAAAAACTTCTAAAAGTTGGAAGCAATTTCTGTAAACTAAAAACAAAACCAATTTTCCAACTGATTCCACTTTTAACTCAGCATGCTAAGTACCTAAGTGCCTCACATAAAGAGCTTAATTCATTCCGGAGGCATACTCTTTAAGTGCAACATTCTTTAAGTGAAGCAGATTTTTCCAGAGGAAATAATGGAAACTCAGATGATTGGTTCCACAACCCCAAAAATATTCAAATAAAAATATTAACTGGACATAAAAATGATGACAAAAAACTGGAACTGAATTCAAAACATGCATTCAACGTGCATGATCCTATGAAGTCTACTTAGGCTGCAAACAAAGACACTTTCCTGGAAGTAAGCCCCATTTAACACAGTGGGGCTTACTTTTGAGTAGACATCCTTAGGAGACTACAATCAAAGACACTTTACTGGGAAGCTTACCTGGGCTGCTGCTGGAGGTTCAAGGTGGTCAGTGAGGGCACTTGGGGGCAGTTAGGGGCAGCTGCCTCTGGCACCTCCAGGCAACTGTCCCCAAGTTGGGGACAGTAAGAGGCAGCAGCGCTGGCCAGAAGCCCTTTTAAACAGCCTCTGTGCAGAGCATCAGGGCTGCATAGCACGCATGCCCATAGCTTGCTTGTTAAGTGAAGCGGAACATGTTATGTGAAGCAAGATTTCTTGGAAATTTTTGCTTGTTATGTGAAACACTTGTTAAGCAAGGCACATGTTAAGCAAGGTACCACTGTATATATATTGGCATGAAGACTTGGTGATGTAGGTAGAATTTGATTTTTAAAATATTCTAGCCCTTAAAATGAACACCAAAATGAGCATCACATTAACTGATATAATTTTGTTGCTTCTGAAGAGCCCTTTTGTCAATATTATGACCTTTTGGTCTTCAAGTGATCTTTCCTAAGAGGAACATAGCTAAAAAACCAGCACAATTGTCCATGGATTTCAGGTACAGTTACACTTTTGATAAACATTTTGGTCCCTTAGTCAGGGAAGGACATCATGGCTCCAAATTAGTAACAGTTCCTGCCACATGTCTGCCTGTGAAGGAAGCCTTGATGATAGGATCTTACCTGTCAGTCACAGAACACCCTGGAGGTGGACCATTCCCTGCTGAGGAATGCCATCGTGTCCTGACCTCTTCTTGGCCTAGAAATACACATTGCCAAGGAAAGCAAAAGGATCTCGTTTTAGTTTCATGGCAGTGAATCTCTTTTGTTCTATTTTACAAAAGACTATTTTCAACCCATCTCTCTCCAGGAGTGAGTCATTCAGTTTTATAGGCAAGGGTTGCAAAGTTCTGACAGGAAACAATTCTTTGCAACTAAAAGACTTCCATTGATTTGCAAGGGTTGGCTTTGCCAGTCACTCACTGTCTTGTATTTGACTGAAAACTCATTTTAGACTAATTTGATGTAAAACGGTCTCCTTAGGAAGTGCACGCTTTCACTCAGCAAACTCGGCAGTCTCATTGAGTCGCCTACGCACACTAATCTGATTGTAATCATGTTACTTATCTTTTAATTTTGTATGTGGCAGATGCACATCAGGCAAGGCATTCAGGTGGGACTCTCACCAATAAAATTGATTCCACTGCCTTTAAATGCTTCGACGCTGGAAAGCCAACATGGTGTAGTGGTTCAGGAGTTAGACTGGAAGATCGAACTTCAAATCTTTGCTCGGCTGTGAAGCTTCCTGGGTGACCATGTGCCAACCACCATCACTGAGTTCGAAAGAAACAATACTGCTACAATATATTTACAATTCACAACATAAATTCTGTATACTTATGTGCAAGGTTGAAGAATATCAATAGTACATGGATAAACATAAATATAAGATAGTTTGTAATAGTCCAAAAACTAACTCAAACCCTTTCTTGGTTTGTATTAAAATTCATTCCATGTGGCCTTTTTTTGGTATGTTCATTCCTCTTGGCCATTCTTGATGAAAGTTTTTGTGTTGTTGAAGACATGCTTCAAGGTTAGCGGTTAGCAAGACAGTTCGTCCCAGGAGTATCAAGCCGTTTCGAGTTCTTCCTCAGAAGCTACAAGATACATTTTATACATATAAACATATGGTTTATATGTTTGAAAGGGTTTGAGTTTGTTTTTGGACTATTACAAACTACCTTATATTTATGTTTATCCATGTGCTACTGATATTCTTCAAACTTGCATAAAGAATTTTCAACATATTCTTCAACACAGAGAATTTATGCTGTGAATTGTAAACATATTGTAGCAGTATTGTTCTTTTGAACTCAGTATTTCCTGCTACTCCCTCCTATCTTTTATTACCACCATCACTGAGCATCGCCTATCTCACAGGGTTGCTTTAAAGACAAAAGAAGGGAATGAACTGTGTACAACAGCAGTTTCCAAAGTAGAGACTGTTACGTCACAGAAAAATCCTCCCTGCCCTGGCCACTGCTTATGTTCCACCAGAGCACTGCATCCTTTTGCTCTCCGTTGCTTTGTATGGATCATGTCTATTTCTTTGCAAACTATTTCCTAGACCATTTGTGTCTATTGCCCAGTCTCTGAAGCATGATATCCAGGCAGATGTGACTGCCTGTAGCGTCACTGTAAAGCAATGGAGATAATTAAGATGTGGCACTCCGATAGAACAGTAAGCACCACTCGGATCCAGCCAGATCCGGATCCAGCCACTCAGATCCACCACTGAGTCCAGAGAACCCTGGAGTACATCATTTTGTACTCCTTTGTGAAAAGGAAGTACAAAACTGTGAAAATAAAAGTGGGAACAAGTTTGGCGACTGAAAAGGGTCAACGCGTCTAAGTGCATGGTGCAACTGCAGTCAAAGAATAAGGCAAAAATGCTAACACATGACTAATTATTCTGATGCATTAAAAGTCTACTCAGTGCTGTAGACTCGAGAAACCCCTGCCAGAGGCACTTACATTCCAGACAGAAACAGAAGAGGGATAAAGTGGAGAATAAGTATGTGTACTTGTTTAAAGCACAAATGAAAGTGGAAACTAATAAGGACCATTCATATTCATTTTGAAATAAATGGGTTGAGGAATGAATAGAAACAAAAGAGGAGAGTGTCTTTTTTACTGTCCCAGTTTGTTGCTATGGTGTATGGGCCTCTCTCTGTGTGTGCATGCATGTGCATAGAACTTAATTCTTACTTCAACTGTAACACATCACAGGTTTTTGTTTTTCTTTTTTCCCAAGAAAAAATGTTTTCTTTTTTTCTTTTGTTTTTCTTTTTTCTTTTTCTTTTTTCTTTTTTCTTTTCTTCCGGCTGTTGCACACTTGTTTTCTGAAATCACACTGTTGTGATGAGATGCTGTGGGTCCTGGACACTATAGAAGTAAAGACAAAACAAGAGTTTACACATACACACACACACACAGAGAGAGAGAGAGAGAGAGAGAGAGAGAGAGAGAGAGACTGCAGTTCCTGGATCAGGACCCTTCCTATCCTTGGCTTCCCCTCAGCCTGGCCTCTCCAGCAGACAAAGGTGTCATATGCAAAGGTGTCATATGCTATGCAAATTCTGGGCTTTTTTTAGTTTTTTGACTAAAAAACTCATGAGTAAAAAGTAAAAACTAAAAAAAACTAATAAAAATGTAAAAACTCATGACTAAAAAGTAAAAACTTTTTGACTAAAAAGACTCATGCTCCCATGTGAAGCAGTTTGGTTACCACTGTCAGAAAGAGGATACTGTTCCACAGTGGAGAAGTTGCTGCTCTTAAGTATAACAACTGCATAAAAAGGTCAATGAAATGAAACGTATAACAACTGCTGTGCCTGTAACAGATCCCAAGGTCAATTGTCAGTGGGGCAGGGAAAGAGTCACCACACTACATTAAAAAAGCAGGCCTCAGTCAGTCTTGGAAGACTATGGTATTGTGCTCAGCGCTGCATATGCTGTATGCAAAGCACGAAAGCCTGGGTTAGATTGTTATGGAGGATAGGCTGTTACCCAAGCAGCAAATCCCCCATCTCAACACCACTGAATTAGTCCAATGGAAAGGCAGAGCAGATACGATTGGATCCAGCTGCGTCACAGAGCTGGGCTAAGGACAGGAGCTCACCCTATTTGGTGGGGCCGACCCAGGTCTCGAACTCTAGCCTGCTGGTTAACAGGCACAGTGTCTTAGCCACTTGCACCACACCACACTACATCGTGAACCATGATTAGATGGACCAAAATTTGGCTCAGTATAAGGCAGCTTTAGATGATTAGTGGGGCAGTAGGACGGTGTACATGCCCCTCTCAGTATGGAAGCAAGGCAGTTGGGTCCCAGGCAATTGCATGAGCTCTGGCAGGCATGTGCTGAGCATACTGTATGCTCAGCATAATAACCATCATTCAAATACATTCATTGTCCACACATGACTTTATTCTTTTTACTGTAAATTGTTATGTATTTTGGCTATGTGTTAATAAATATATTATTTAGGTTTTTGCAAGAGATATTTATGGCCTATGGGTGGCCGTTTTCCATTTGCAAGCTGAAAAAACCTGGATTCCACTTTTCAATGTCGTTCACTTTTGGACATCCAATAGTGGGGGATGCCTTTATTATTTTCATGTAGCTGTTAAGGCTTATGAGGGAGGTGACTCCTCACCTTGCATATCCATGGCAGAGGCAGAAAATGTCATTAAGGGCACAATCCAGAGTAACTACGGGGAGTCCTTGCTCCGGTGTAAGAACAATTTGCTGTGGATTGCAGTATGAATTTCCCATAGGTTTTCATTAGATGGTGCAGGAACTTCGGGTACACGTAATGTCTCTTACGTGCTCCCGTAGTTACTCTGGATTGTAGGGTAAATCTCTAAGGCCGCTTTCTGAAGAATAGCATACCCCTGATAGAATTAGCTGTATCCTGGTCCTAAGCAGATGCCATTATGCCTGAAAAGCTTTAACAACACAGCCTGAGTCAGAGAATGGGGAACACTGAATAAATGTCAAGTTTTCAGGTCTGTGGATTTTTTTTACATAACATGATGCAGAATTTGGTAATAGAGTATTGACTAAGAACTGATTAGTTTGCCACTGGGAACACAAAACACTCAGAAACAAAGCAGTTTGGCAATGGAGGCTCTGGCATGATTTGTTTTAATGACTATGTGCACAATCCAGAGTAACTACGGGGAGTTCTTGTTCCGGTGTAACAACAGTTTGCTCTGGATTGCCATATGAATTTCCCATAGGTTTTCACTAGATGGTGCAGTAACTATGGGTACATGTAATGTCTCTTACGTGCTCCCGTAGTTACTCTGGATTGTAGGGTCTGACACCACCATTCTAGTCTGTTTTCAAGACAGGAAGAAAGGCGGAATATAAATTGAATAAAATTTTTATTAAAAAAAATCAGGGCAGGTATTTTTTGGCTTGGGGAGGGAGAATCTTGATCTGCTGACTACTAGCCTCCAACGGCATTTACAGAGGTCAATGCAAATCAATGGATAAAGAGAACTTTATTGTTCAAAACAGAAGTTAAACAGCAAAAAATGGCAACAAATATGGATTCTAAAACAGGTTCATGTGCATTGCGAGCATGAATGGATCTCCATACATTCATGTTTGATTCCATTTATTCCACACACATTGGAAGATTGTGTGAGTTGATCATAACAAGATCATCATAATGATTAATCATCATTAATCACCTTCTCTAAAAACTTAAATGAAAAAGTCCCATTTTTACAGTTCTCTGATGCGTGTTCATTTCCGAACCTTAAGCCAGCCCCAGCAGAGACTGAGGGCACAATCTTAACCACTGGCCTAACCTCCCTTTTGTTGACATAGGGCACAATCCTAACCAGTTTAGGCAAGTAAAATATCTCCCCAATACCATGGTCGTGAGGGGAGACAGGTTTATATAGTGGGGTGGTGACAGGTGTCTCCCCTTACAGCACTTATGAGACACCCCCAGCCTAGGATTTGTGCTGGGACATGTGCCAGCCTCACCAAGAGTTAGGACTGCACTGTGGCTCTGGAACTTAAACTCTTCTTTGGTAATTCTTGTCTCTTCTGCTGCAATTAGTGACTTCTGCATCCCCACTGAAACATCAGCCTCATTATACAGTGTTACTGCAGTAATTATATTTTGTGCTTTCCTCAACAATAAAGCACACAGCTCTTGTTGATTTCCTCTGTCCTTCACTAGGCTTCAGATGGTAAAAAGAGATTTGGAGAAAACAACACTCCCATAATCCACACTGTTATGTCTCCTAATTGCTGTGATATAATTATGCCATACAGAAACATCATTATATCAATAGGCAAGATCAAATGTTACTCTCCACGATGTGATTATTAACTGATTGTGATTCATTATTCCATCAGTGGCAATGTGTATTTGCCATGATACGGGGCTCAGTGATGTTGAGAGACACCTGCACTGAGATGGAGGTGTGCTTCCCCCCCCCCACCTGCAATGCTTCTTGATTGCTATTATTACTGAGCAGTCAATTGCATGATTCTTCACGCTCTTTGTAAATTCTAACCCAAGTACTCTAACTCTTGATTGGCTTTTTGAGCAATTCCCCTCCTCCATTAAGAAGTCAGTTAATTAAGCAACTTTGCTAAACAAAAGTGGAGATGCTACCAAGCTCAAAGACATGTTCTCCCAGTCTGCCTGCAGCCTAGGTCTCAACTGTAGCAGTTCCTATTCAGTTATTATATTCTCATCACTGAAATGCAAACCAGGGTGACCATATGACTGGAAAAACCCAGATTTGTATGGATTTTTAGCCTCCTCTCCAGGTGTCCAACATTTTGGCTGCATTGTCCTACATTTTGGCTTCATTGTTGAACTTTGCAATGGTGCACAGTACACCATCATGTCATATGTCGTTGGATTTGTATTAAAGAGCAGAATCCAATGCAAAAATCAGATTTAAGATATCTCGTTCCTATCAAGCGTTATGGCCAAAAATCCGAAAAACAAAAAATATAAAAACAAAAAAGATGCATTTGTTGGCATTTTTTTAAGTGGGTAGGAATTTTGGCTGGGGGTAGGAATTTTGGCCTTGGGATTCAGGAATTTTGGGTTTGGCATCTAGTCACCCTGATCCAAACAAGCTTGCAAAAGGAAAGAAGAGCTCTTTTCTGCTGTTAATCTAGGAAACCTATTGCAGGACAATCCTGCTGTTTGGCTATTTTTTTAGGTCAGGATATAGTACCCGGTGAAATCCTAACCAAATTTCCAGCACTGACAAAAGCACAACTCCGAAGGGAAATTTGAGGAGGCCTAAGTGACTGTCTTCCACTCTCCCAACTGCAGGATGCATCATATTAATCACTGGCACAGCTATGTCAATGCTGGAACATTTTTCAGGACAGTGAGCATTTCTTATTAAGGAAACTATAGCACATAAGCAACTAACCAGAAGAGTGCCAACAAGAATTCATGATGACCAGCATCATTACAATGATATTGATATGATATAGAACTCAGCATCATTAAGAATTAATGATTATGATGATCATAATCAGCATAAGGATGATATTTGCAGTTGTGATGGTAGGGATGCTAAATTTTATACTACCTTTTCCTATACCACAGTGTGGTATACATGTGCCTCTCCTCCTTTGGTCCTTACAACGACACTGTGAGGTAGGGTGAGGGTGAGAAAGTATGACTGGCCCCAGTTATGCTGGATCCAAATCTCTGTCCGCAAGCAGCCTGGTACAGCCTTTGATTGCCCCTGCCTACTCAGACCTCCAGAGGTGGTCTAGATTTAGATATTGGGATTGTGCTTGCCTTACTCCAGTTAAGCTGGTGTAAGAATCCTCAGTTAGGCTGGTGTAAGTCCTGGCACAAGTCCTGTGCTGTCCTAATGGTTTCACAAAAGTGCGGTAAAGTACTTCTGCATGATTCATGGGAGGGAAAGGCCAGTGCACAGACACCAGCCTCCCCATACCATCACACTAATAGAGAGTAGGTGAGTTGTGCTGCCCTAAATTTGTTAGGATCATGCTATGTCAGCCTGCCTTATCTGAAACAAGTCAGGATTGTGCTCACACTCACCCTAAAAGCAGAGTTGCAGAATCCAGAAAATTTTTTCAACAATTTCCCATGGCACGCTTGCAGATCTTTCACAGTACAGCATGCCATGACACACCAGTTGAAAATTGCCGCTGCAGTATGGCCACAAACAGTATATAGGATGGGAGTATGACGTGTCCAACCGCAGATTGAAAGAGGCTTGTTTCTTACCAAGTGCCGAACAAAACTTTGTGCTCCTTGAAATTTAAATGGTTATTTAAAGCTACGATTACAGTCGTCTACTTCCCAAGCATGTAAAGTTTCCACTCAATTTTTTCCGCTCACATTGAGTCCAAATACTGCAGAGCAAGAGCCATTGGCAGATAATGGCTCTTATGTGATTCCTTCTAGAAAGCAGCAGGCGACAAGCACTGGAGCAAGCAGGATTTCCCCGAAGGAACTGCTGATGTGCAACAAACCTTTTCAAGTCAGGAGCCAGCTCTTCATTCTGAACGCTTGCTGGCAAACTGCTGAATTGCAGAAGATTTTCAGCTCATTACGGGAGCCGATTTTGACAACGTTGGCCATGCCGCCACATGCCATTCTCCAAAGAATTAGCATTCTCCAGATCTGTAATGGCAGCTAAGGCAGAAGAGTGCTTCTCATTTTCTTCCCATGCTTGCAACCGACCCTTCAATTTTGCCTCTAGTGAAATCAGCTCCTTGACAGTTTTTGGAGCTCAGAAACATCATTTCCCAAATCACTGCTGGATATGACTTGAATGATTGATTGATTGATCTGGGCATTTTCTGGAAGCTCCAAAGTCAGCACAGATGTCCCTCCAGGACAGGGGTCTCCAAACCTTCAACTTCAGAGCTCCTGGACATTTAACAATTGTGCAGAGGAGGCAGCAGGTCAGGCTTTTCATCTCACAGATCACAAGCTTCACCTGCTGAAATTCCTTCATCTACACAACTCTTAAGGGTCGAGGAACCCCGAAGCTGAAAATTTGGACACTCCTGCTCCACAACGTATTCCCCTGAGGCATAACTATGGCAGAACCTGGGGGGTGCCTGCTCTGTTCACTAAGCCAAGAGGGGATGCACATGTTAAATGGATCAATGAATTGTCTCCTGTGTTCACCACCTCAGAACTCTGACACTTTCATCTGTGACAAATGTTGGTCATATGCAGAACTTGGTATGTGTGGTATCAACCTCAAAAAGTTTTCATCTTCCAAAATGAGCTGTCAGTGAATTAAGTTAGCTAAAATTAAAATATGGCTGATAAGGAATGTATACATCAAGTATAATTTCCCCATCTTTCTGCACCATGGCTATTTGGCTTCTGTCAAGGAAGATAGAAGGCAAAACAAATGCAACACAAACAGGTTAAATGCCATCACAAAAAACCAGAGTGAGCATAAGTCCTCTTTTCCAGGACATTTTAGCCTTGGATCCAGGAAAAAAACTTCATTGTTCTCCTTTTCCTTATGAGCAGACAGCATGTAGACTTCTTGTAAGTCATGTTACCATATTTACTTGAATTTAATGTGCCGCTGAATCTAACACGCACCTCGATTTTAAAAGGCTTGAGATTAAAATCAGTTTTATTGGCAATTATAATGTGCAGCTGCAAAGCAGGTACAAAATTAAGCTTTACTGCAGGGGTCTCCAAACCCCAGCCCGGGGGCCAGATGCAGCTCTTGGCAAGCCACAATGTGGCCATCGGCAAGACCCCTCTGAACAGCCCTTGGATAAAACTTGTAATCCACGCCAATACTTTCTTATATGTAAATTTATACAAATTTGAAATGTAAATTAGTTTTCCGGCCCCTGACACAGTGTCAGAGAGATGATGTGGTCCTTTTCCCAAAACCTTTGGAGGCCCCTGCTTTACTACATGCAACAATTAGCTAAATGACAATAATAGTATGGCAATGGGTTTATTTTATTATTTAACTTAATTGCTCTACCTCATATAACAACTGATTTATGTTACTTTTTATTATAATCAAAATACTTATTTTCCTGAGTCTAATGCACCATCAACTCTAAAGTGAACTCCAATTTAGGAGACTAAGTTCGGCTGACAAGGTGAGCATTAGATTCACGTAAATAGGGTGTGTGTGTGTATATATATATATAAAATTTTAAATTTAATAATAAGCAATGTAGAGTTTAAATTAAGTACATGAAAGCAATATATATGTTTTAAACTTTTATATTGCCATGTCCTACAGTTTTCTTGGGTGTCCTACATTTTTTTTTGGGGGGGGGGGGGGAGGCTTGTCCCAGTGGTGGGATTCTAATAAATTAACAGGTTCTATGTCCTAACAACCTAAATTAACAACTGGTTCTATATCCCATTAGTAACCAGTTCTCAGAACCAGTCACTGATTAGCAAAGGTTTCTATAGAACCTGTGAGAACCCCTTAAGCCCACCTCTCTTTTTGATTATGACACATGGTTACCCTGCAATAAGTAAATATAGCTTCTGGCTTTGAATTGCTGAAAGTGGTACAGATCCTATCAGATGCTGAGTCATCAGAGAAGCCTCTGGGGCATTAAAAGAGCTGCAAACAGAAGAAATAGTTTTTTAAAATAGGGGGAAATATGATATAATCATCAGAATTGCCTATAGAAGATGTTTGTCTGAATGTGACATTTTAAAGACTGCCTCTCAATCCATTACCAATGGGGAACCTGCAGCAGTGAAATATATTCATCAACATTATAAAAGAGCACCAATTAAACAGGTGCAAATATGCATATATTTGTTCTAATTTTTATGAAATTAAAACCATTAATGAAAGTGTAGAGGGATTTCTGTTCCTTTTCCCATAATGTAAACTGTGCTCTTTTAAAAATAAATCCTCAGATTTTTTTTCCATAGTGCAAGAAGTGATGAGCTAATCATTTGAATTGACCTGGTCCCTCATATATTGAGAGAGCATAAATTTATATTGATTTTATTATTACTATACATAAACAACTGTGTTGGCACTTTAGGAGCCTTTATACAGAAGAGCTTGGAATTTCATCAGAATAGTAGCTCAAAACACATTCTCAGGATATTTAGCAGGCAAATAAGTCTTAATCCAGAGAGGGGTTACCTGTGCATGATTTTGGCATGGGTATCCCTTGTGGAATAAGAAAATTGTATGTGTAAAAGAGTGGCCTGGAGGGCTGCAGTCTTTGTTGAGAAGGGAAGAGTAGAAAAAAAAAACATAAGAAATTTCCCAATTTTTTTTCATTTGCTCACCTATTCTTTCTCTGTGTGTAAGTAAGGGTGCAATCCTAACCTAGGCCGGCACAACTCATTGGTCTCCCCAATTTCCATGTGATGTAGCGAGGCAAGCGCATGTCTTTGCACTGGCATAACCCTCCCCCAGGAGTGGTAGAGAAGTGCTTTATATCCCCCGGGACAGTGGCACAGAAGTGTGACACCCCCTTAGGACAGCACAGGACTTGTGCTTTGGCTTATGCTGGACTAACTGGGGATAGAATTGCAGCCTAAAAGGGACAAAGACCTCTTTAGAGCTCACTCACCAAATGAAGCAGCATTATGGCAGATTTTGAAAAGAAATGTGACAAGTTTAATTTAATTTTATTAATTTCCTGAATTAATTTTATTTTTAGTCATTAACATGGACCAACTCCATAATCACAAGATGACTGGAAAATTGGGTTTAGGGTACCAGTTAAATAAACCCTGAGAATCACTGGACTTAAGTTAGTCAGGAAGCTTAATAACTGAGCAAGGAGTTGATCCTAGATCTTTCAGGTTGAAAGTCAATACCAAATTCCTACTGATTCTTAGTGAGATCATTCCTTAGAATTTTCTGCAATGCTTGCTCCCATCATAGAGAATGCTGAAAGTGGTACAATGCTGCATTCAGAGCCTTTCACATGGCCGTTCCAGGTTTGCTGAGATGCTTCAGGATTGCAGAGAGATGCATTAAAGCACTGGGAAGTCCTCTTGAAACATAGCACAACATCATTAGTCTGTCCATTTGGACATAAGCAGCATGCATTATTTAGAAAAGGCTGAACCCGACTGTGGTCTTTCAGAACCTTAGAGACAAGCCTGCTCGTCCAATTCCTGTGGAAAAAAAATCCATGTCACAAGCTCACAGCTTTTGCAGCTTTGTACTCAAGAGACAGCTTTCCAATTTCCTTCAAGGTCAGTTGGCACAGCAGGCTGATACACAACTCTGAGCAGTTTCCCTCTGTTGCCCTATGCACAGGCCTTGCTCGAAATAGCATGTTCAGCTTGGTTGGCTGTGTTTGCATGGTGTCTGCAGGGCAGACTCCTCACCTCATCAGATAACCTTGAGGTAGAACACGCTCTCTTAGCCTGAGCGAGTCGGCTGCACAATGGGTGAAGGTGACAATTTCTCTGTCTTGGTTTATAAGGTCTCAAGATTGTGGTCTAGGGTGAACCGCACTCAGCGGTAACCCCCAAAAGAAATACCCAGCTGGACAAATGTGACAATATTCCTTCTCCCGTCACAGAGAGTCACACAGGCACATAAACTGATGCTTTTTATAATCCTAATCCTGGCAGAGTCCTTGGAAAAGCTGGTGTTGCCTATCCCTCTGTATTTTAATTAAGGTAGTGCTTCTCAAAATGTGGATCATGAGCCTAAGCACAGTGGGTCACAATCAAGGCCATCCTACTCACCCTTTTATACCTGTTTGGCTCTGAGGGTGCAATCCTAACCAATTTACACTGGCATAACTCACAGGCACTCCATTCCCATAGTTGTGTGGGCAGGCTGGTGCATGTCTGGGTCTAACCCCCCGCAGAGTGGTTCCAAAGTGCTTCATGGCACTTTTCTGGCACCACCTAGACCTCACTAGACTTATGCCAGGACTTATACTGGCCAAACTGGGGATTAGGATTGCAGCCTGGATTGAAGCCGTTCCAGAAGCCGCATAACTTAACAGAGAGTCGGGAGGCCACTTTCAGCCCTACTGGCTTCTGTAAGCCTTTAAGGGCACAATCCTAAAAAAATTAGGCCAGCCTAATTCGCCTTGCATATCTTACTGTGGTGGTGTAGGGAGGTTGGCATATGCCCATTCAGTGGCTTAACCCCCACTACTGACCCAGGAGTGGGTCAGAAGTGCTTTATGGCATCTCCAGGCCAGTGCAGAATTTATGCCAGCTTAACTGAAGGTTAGGATTGCAGCCTAAGCCACTGCTGGTTTTCAGAAACCAATTTCAGTTTGCTATTTCCAGTGCCACCATTTACCCTGGAATATATGAAGTAAACACAGACTATAGTGCCCCTCATGGATGCAGAGTGCATTTTCCTCACCTTTGAGTAGAGAACGTTCTCCCAAGTCAGAGCTCCTGGATCAGGGCCCAAGTCAGGGCTCTGCCTACTTCTAGGCAGACACAAGTCCCAACTCTTTTTTCTATCAGTTAAGTACCAGGACCCATGTTTTGCAGAATGCCATTCAATAGCTCAGCAGGTCTGGCGCCATCTATAAACAAGAAGGAATCACACAAAGAAGAACTGCATGATTGCTGACTGCAGTGCAATCCTAAGCATGTCTACTCAGAAGTAAGTCCCATTGTGTTCAATAGTATTTACTCTCAGGAAAGTGTGGTTAGGATTGCATTTACTGTACTTGAATCTAATGCACCATCAAATTTAATGCACACCTAATTTTCAAAAAATCTTGAGATGAAGAAAAATGTTTACTGGTGATTGTAATGAAAAGCTGAAAATCAGGTGCAAAATTTAATTTTAGTGCATATAACAATGAGTTATATGACAACAATAATATGGCAATTGGTTTATGCTTTGATTTCTAACTAATACTGTAGGTACTAAAATCCAAAATAGTTTGTTATATTTTTATTATAGTAAACTGTTAAACTCAATACAGTGGCGCCTCACGTAACAAATTTAATCCGTTCCAGAGGCATGTTTGTTATGTGAAACATTCTTTACGTGAAGTTGATTTTCCCATAGGAAATAATGGAAACTCAGATGATTGGTTCCACAACCCCCAAAATATTCATATAAAAATATTAACTGGATGTAAAAATGATGACAAAACACTGGAATTGAATTCAAAACATGCATTCAGTGTGCATGATCCTATGAAGTCTACCTAGGCTGCAATCCTAAATGCACAATCCTAAAGACACTTAGGAGGCTGCAATCCTTAAGACACTTTCCTGGGAGTATTAAAGACAATGGGGCTTACTTCTGAGTAGGCATGGTTAGGAATCAGCAATCCTAGACATTTTCCTGGGAGTAAGACCTGTTGAACACAATGGGGCTTACTTCTGAGTAGGCATGGTTAGGCATTAGCAATCCTAGACACTTTCCTGGGAGTAAGCCCCATTGAGGAGACTGGGGGTGTTCTGGGGGGGGGGGTAGGAGGGTGTTTGGAGACAGTGGGGGGAGATTCAGGCAGCTGGGAGTAGTGGCTGCCACTTTAAAAGCCTGGCTCCCAGCTGAGCCGGCTGGAGGGAGGAGCGTCCCCTCGCCCACTCTCTAGCCTCTTCAAAAGCTCCGCAGGGAGCCTGGGGTTGGAATGCAGGCTTTTAAATCTCTCCTATATCTCCCCCCCACAGTCCCCAAACACCCTCCCAAACCCCCAGAAGACCCCCCCAGTCCCCCCAAGCACCTTCCCAGCCCCCCCCCCCAGGAATGGACCTGCGTAACCTGACGTGTTCATTCAGGTAACAAGTACAGGCTGGAAGCTCTTTAAACTTTAATTAGCTGCCAGCTGGCCTTCGTTACCCAAATCAGCTTCGCTACCCAAGTCAGAAGCCCAGGGGAACAGTATGTTCTTTACCTGGAACATACTTTATCCAGGGCATTCGTTACCCAAGGTACCACTGTACTTACCAATACCTGTATTTATCTGAATCTAAAGCACCATCAAATCAAATGCACACCCCAATTTTGGAGACTAAGGGCAAAATCCAGAGTAATTATGGGGGAGTCTTTCTCCGGCGTAAGAACAACTTACTCTGGATTCCAATATGTATTTCCCATAGGTTTTCACTAGGTGGTGCAGTACCTATGGGTGCACAAAAAGTCTCTCACGTGCTCCTGTAGTTACTTTGGATTTGGGGGCTAATTTGGATGAAAAAGCGAGCATTAGATTTGAAGTAAAGAAGGTATTTGCTGACTGCATATTTTAATTGTATTTTATTGTTTTAATTGTATTTTGCTATGTTTTATTGTTTGTTAGTTGCCTTGGGTGCCTTTTGGGGAGAAAGGCAGAGTACAAATGAATGAATGAATAAATAAATAACATGGATCCAACATTTGAAATAAACTAAGGACTGCTTTTCTAGTAGCCAGTGATAACCTTGGGTAAAACTGCATACTCAGGACTGGAAAGTGGGGGTAGAAAACACACCCTGTTCTTTGAAAAGCTACTAAACACTGGCAATAGATGTCGGAAGCTGTTCACGTTCCTTGGAAGGAGTGTTAAATTTGGCTGCACTTTCTTTTCTTTGAACTAAATTGATGCCACTGCTTCTGAGCTGCTGTGTATTTCTGCCTCGCTATGGGAGGAAAACAAGGACCACAAGACTTAGAGTTATTACTGGCATGTTCCTGTCTGTTCCTTGCTGCGTTAATCCGGCACTGACCGCTGTTGTTTTTTCACCACAGGAAGTGCTTTTTAAAGTCTTTAAGTGCTGTTGAGAGCAGAAGGGTAAATAGCTCTGGAGTGACTTTTTCAGGGAAGAGAGAGAATCTGCAAGCGCTAAACAAGGACGCTCCTGTTTGAGTTCAAGGGAAGAAGCTGTCAACATTTGTCAAAGAGAAATTGCTTTCTTCCATCCGTTGGGATATTGCAACCCTTGATAACACACCAGGGTGCCTAAACTGTGTGCATTAATAAATTACGCTATTATAAATTATATGCCATGCCATTCATTAGGCAGCGCTGGATTTCACTAAGTTCTCTAGGCTTCCAAATATCAAGCAGAAGATGGTCTTCTATCTCATTAAACTAATGGAAAACAATATCTCCGGATTATGCGGTGACACTGCAACAAGCAGTCTGTGCAGAAAATGTACCTTGCCCAGATTAGTGAAAATCCCAACACATTTATACAGTGGCCTTCCAAATCCATAGGCTTGGCACCCACAATCTGAATATCTGTGGATGTTAAGTCCATGGGTGGAGGGCCTCAGAACATTCCTGGACACAACCATAAATTATGGGCATTATTTCCAATGTCTAAAACAACAATGGCCTGTTCTGATTGTACACAGGCTAGAACCCACTGGGGAGCCTATTCTGTGGTGGTGGTGGCGGCTAAGAGGCCATACTTCTCTGCCACTATTGTGTCTATGGAGAAATGTCTGGCTGACCTCTTTTGTGTGATCCAGGGCCTATGTCATCTGGCCTCTTCCACTGATGTGGTAGAGCATACAGGAGCTTGTTGTGATGCATTTGCCTAGCACTTTACGGACAAGGTCAGTCAGACCTTCCATGACTTGGACTCCACTTTAGCAGTATCTTGTGATGTTCCTGGGGCATCTGCCAATTCTATCATCTGGGATTCTTTTCAGCTTGTAGAACCTGAAGATGTTCTCAGGATTCTATGGCGTGTTGGACCTTTTTGCCCTCTTCACCCTTGCCCAGCTTTGCAATCAGATCAGCCTGGGATAGACTGGCCAAATGGACAGTGAGGGACAGGGAATTCATCTCTGAGGGTGCTGCCCCAGAAGTCTCAAAGTCACCAAATTAGCATTGCTGTTGCAATCCACCACATGTTTCAAAAATGCCTATTACCACAACCGCAAACTGCATTTGTGAAACTGGAAGTGTCCTAGATGTCATTTCCAGGCACGTTCTGAAGCCCACAGAAGCCCTCTGGAAGGATGTTCCAAGCAGTGCACAATGCAGGAGAAGCTTCCAGAGGTGTCTTGTGACCCAGAAGTTTGTTCCAGTTGCATCCATTTGGCTTTGATTTAGAGTCAAATGGTGGCAACAGTGAGTAGACAGGATCAACTCACGACCCATCTGGCCATCAGACATGACCCAAAGTTTGAGAAGTGCTGCTGTATATATCATCTGTGCAAGGAGGAACCATTGGAATCTCATATATTGCTTTCAGAAGATCAGTGCTGACTTCTGGAGATTCCAGGTAAGTCTGGAAGGTTCTGACAAGTTTGATTCTGGCAAGATTCTGAGACAGACAGACAGATAGACAGATATGAGGGCTATTTGTAAAGTAACCTTACTTTGGCTTAAAAGAAAGAAGGAAGCAAAATAGTTTAAAACTGCTCAAAATTCATCATTTCAGCACTTTTCTTCCATGTAAATTTCCACTTTTAATTGAGGCATTTGTTGTGTCTTGGGACAAACTTCTGTCTTCCCTCATCAAGGAAGTTACCTTGTCAAGAATGTTGCATGCGCGCACACAGACACACAACTATTTTGCCTTTTGCTTCAATAAAAATGGGGATTTCACCCAACCGGAAGTACAGTCCCATTATCCTCTTTTTTGGCCTCCTTTTATGAGGCAATTCACATTTCTCCAGGCATCCCATGAAAGAACTTCTGAGAGGACTTCCCATCCCTGTAGCTCCAACAGCTTTCCTTGTTCAACATCCCTCATGCATCTTTCTGCCTTGTTGACTCTCCATCTCATTAAATTTCATCCTAAAAGACGGCTTGCCTCCCTTGCCTACGCATCTTAATTTCCATGTCCCTTTGCTCTAATTTATTATTTAGCTCTGACTGGATTATTGAATGATGAGAAGCTTCCCCCACCCTTTGCCTGCACATTATTCAAAAGCACTGCCACATCTAGAATACTATTTCCAAGCCACTTGGAACCCAATCTTCAAGAGGAGTTGCCCTTTTCTATGATTATCTCAGTGGAAAATTTTTCTGTCTATGGTGTCATCCCTATAAAAATGATGAAGTTTTAAAATAGCACGGAAAGAGTTAAATTAGTTGTGGGGGGGGGGGGTATGATACTGGTGGGAAAATATGGATGTAAAGGGAAAAACTATCTTTACCTACAAACTTCAGCCACTATTGTATGTGCAAATAAAGTTATGGGCACAATCCAGAGTAACTACGGGAGCACGTAAGAGATACTATGTGTACCCGTAGTTACTGCACCACTTAATGAAAACCTATGGGAAATTTATATTGCAATCCAGAGCAAATTGTTCTTGCACCGGAGCAAGGACTCCCCGTAGTTACTCTGGATTGCGCCCATTATGTGCACCCGTAGTTACTGCACCACCTAATGAAAACCTATGGGAAATTCATATTACAATCCAGAGTAACTTGTTCTTACTTCAGAGCAAGGACTCCCCATGGTTACTCTGGATTTCACCCTAAGACTTTAAGTTAACATCATATGGTTAATGTACAGCTATCCCTATTTTATTTACTTGGGTTCTGGAACCTCCTGCAGACAAGACCCAATTCCATGTTTCTTTCTCCTCCATTGTACCCAATGGAATAAGGTTTTGCCTTAGTATCTTCAGGAGTTTGATTCTAGAACTAAAGAATGGAATGATTGCTTGCATGATTACCTCTCTACAACAGTAAAAAAGCAGTTTTTTATAATGATTTGCAATGACCATTCATGTTGAGTCAAATCCATGGCTAAAAAAATTCATGTATAACCAAGCTGAACCTGTAATGTGTAGTTTGGGTTGAAATAATCCCAAATTGGAGGTGAGATTAGAGTGTTCTGCACCAATGAAAATCTGTGCAGGAATTTTGAAAGAAATGTTAACGGATCTCATTACATTTCTTACCAACACACCTTTCCTTGAAAAAATACAAAGATGTTTAAAACACCTATTTAGTCACCTATTTAGTATGCCACAAAAACATTTACTAAAGCAAAATTCAGACAGGAAAGCAGGGACTGGAACATATTTCCTATGGAATAAAACACTTCAAAAATTTTAAGGGAATAAAACTAGCTTTTAAGTTGTAATAAAACTAGCTGTGGGTGCAATCCTAATACCATCATGTCACTGCCAATCTAGTTTTAGGTGCCACCCCACTTGCCATTGTGATGAGGAGGATGTGGGGAGGGAATGATGCTCACTCCTGGAACTCCACAAAACACCATTTTGAATTGGATGCCACAGCTCCTAAGGCCAGCCCTGACTGTAATATTTCACAGAAAACATATAGATTTTTATTTAGATTTATTTATTTACAAAGAGTAGCAACATCTTACCTCCATCTCTTAGGGTATTACCTCATATCTTCTCAGGAAGCCAGGAGGGCCACCTCTTGTTGCCAGCCGTTCTACCAACAGCTAGTATAGAATGCTAAGTTCATATAAGAAATGTATAAGCATTTTAATATAAGCTTTGAGACCTAATTCAGCCTAAAAGCAATTCAGAAACATATAAAATAAATCAAATGATTTCAGGAGGGCTTTGCACTTCCCGATCTGGGACCGACAGAAAACATTAGCACAGTTTGTTAATCAAGTTGAGTTGTGTAATAAAGCCCATTGCAATTATTATTCTCACCTCTCATTCTTATTTTTTTAATATTTTGGCCTAAGCTTACTGGTCTGTGAGTCCAATACCTTTGGAATATAACAATTGCTGCACTTACTTCAATCATTTCCAAGCCAATTAGAAATCTTTCCCTCATTATTCATAACACCTTATCTTATATAAATGGAGGTCATTTAGAACTTAGTATCATCCACTAGGATGCTATAAACCTAAAGATTCATGTCTGGAGTTTGTGTTTTGCAGAGCTGATTATGGCAATCTGGAGAGTCAGCACATTTATGAACTATTAAGCATGTTCTGTGCACTTCCACCAGAGAATTGATTAAAACCAAACTATAAAAAAATGCCTCACAAATTACTTTGGCTGAGGTCACCCTTGCTAAAGACTTTCCAATTTACACATTCCACAAAAGCGGAGATAAAAAAACCAAAGTCCAGGTGATCAGGGGCAGATAAACTGTTCATCTGTGTTTCCTCCCTGCGGTTTTGGAAATTCATTTCATCTCACTTTAATCATTTCCTTGAGATGAAGCAGGGTAAACAAGCATTAAGATAGAGTGAAGATAAAAGACAGAGCAACACAAATAAGGTCAATCCTCGCACACCCGCACTTTGCGCAAAAACTAAACACTAGAGTTTGATTGAAGCAGCTCATTTAAGTGAGGTTGCTGAGCAGGTAAACCTGGTAGGCTTAAGGCAAAGTTCGCAAAAGTACCGCTTTGGGAGAATTATAGCCCTTTTTAAGACCTCTCAACTCCTTGAGATCTTGGCTCTTGGGGTGGGAATGGGAGCACTCAGAAATAATTGGCTGAAGAAAGTACCCTCTTCAAGGATCTTCTCTAATACACAGAAGCTCATACTAAAATCAACAACATTCTCCTGGTGTTCTAGTGCATCAGAATAAAAGCCGAAATCATATTCATTGCTCACAACTATTTGTGGTAGCCCTTCACTCTTCCATTCCTCTGCCTATCTTGGTTTTCTTTTTTTGTTTCTCCTTTACTTTGTCTTCAATCTGACTTTCTTTTAAAATTGCAAAATTGTTGGGGCAGATCATGCCCATTCATTCATTCATTCATTCATTCATTCGTTCATTCGTTCCTTCGTTCCTTCGTTCATTCTTGGTTTTTTGTATCTGTAGAGTGCTACCTTTGTTAGTAAAGATAGCCCCCAAATGCAGGGTCACCATGGCTGCAATCCTAACCGCCAGTTAAGCCAGCCTAAGCCCTGGTATAACTCCAGTGTTCACCTGGGGAGGTGTCACAATAGTTCCATAAGACACTTCTGCACCACTCCTGGGGGAGGGTTAGGCCAGTGCACAGACATGTGCTTGCCTCCCTACCTCACCACAATGGGAGGACCGATGTGTTAGGCTTGGTTAGGATTGCACCCCATATGTCATAACTGGAAAAGAAGAAAAGGCCCACCAAAATGTAGGACACCCAAGAAAAAAATGTAGGAGATGACAAAATAAATCCTAAAATATGTGGTTAATTTAAACACCGTATTTATTATCATTAAATTTAAAATCATTGCATGTAATTTATTACATATGATTTATTATTATTATTTATCCCATTAGCCATTAATTTTTTTTCATTTTCTTTGTAAACTGCTTTGTGAACTTTTTAATTAATATATATAAATACTATAAATAGATACAACGGTACCTCGCATAACGAGTGCCCCACAAGCAAGTGTTCCACATAACGAGTCAAAAATTGTATGGGCTTCTGGCTCTCATAACGAGCATGATTCGCATAACGAGTTCCCATTGGCTGGGCTTCCTCTCCTCCTGTCTGCATTGGCTGGGCTGAGGGGATTGAGGTGGGACTTACTCCTCCTGACTGCAATACATGAAGAGGCCAGCAGAGTGAGCTCAGGAGCCTCTTCAGTCCAGCAACAAAGATGGCTGCTCCTGCAACCAGTGAACATGTGGCCAGCCCAGTTTCTGCCCTTCAGTTAGGAGGGAAAACTCCTCCTGCACCCCCCTCTGGAGCCCCCCTCAAACAGACCCCTTCCCCCAAGGAAGCCCTCCCCCGCCTTGACCCCACCACAGTCACCCCTCTTTCCCCCCACCACCTTCCCAGCCTGCAGTTTTCCTTTCCTGTGAGTAAGCCCCAGTGGGTTTGATGGGGCTTGATTCTGAGTAGACAGCATAGGATCTTGCCCCTCTGCTGTTGCAGACCTCCTATCTAGTTTGCATAGATAGATCTCACACACAGAGAGGTTCCTTGTTAAAGATGCTCCAAAAGACACCAGTGACTCTTTTAGTGAAAATTAGTCATCCTTGGCCATAAAGGTTTTTTCTTTTCTTTTTTACTGTACAGAATATTACAGTGTTTTATTACAGTATATACAGTGTATTATATTATAGTGTTTTGAATTCAGTTCCAGTGTTTTGTCATCATTTTTACATACAGTTAATATTTTTATATGAATATTTTTGGGGTTGTGGAACCAAAATTGTCTGAGTTTCCATTGTTTCCTATGGGAAAATCCACTTCACTTAAAGAGTGTTTTACTTAAAGAGCATGCCTCCAGAATGAATTAAGCTCTTTATGTGAGGCACCACTGTATATATTGGCCACACACAAGAAGGCTACATGCTGCCTGCTCACAAGAAAAAGGAAGACAAGGAAGATTTTTTTTTCCACTTCACAAGACTGAAAATGAGGACATTTCCTGGAAAAGGAAATATATAGACACCCAGCCCATAGGTTGCCGTGCTAGTCATGACTAACTATAAACCACAGAACCAATGTTGTCCAAAGATGTCTCCATGTTCATATGGCCAGCATGATTAAACACAAAAGGTGTACAGAATGCTGTTATCTTCCCCTCAAATGGTACCTATCTGACTACTTGCATGTACATGCTTTCAAACTGCTAGATCAGCAAGAGCTGGGGAAGTTCACTCAGTTGTGTGGTACTCAAGTTGCAAACTTTTAGCCTTCAGGTTAACAAGTTCTGTGTATTTAACCACTGAGCCATCGCAGTCCTACATATGTTAATAGTGTAACAAATTGTCGTATTATTACAGATGCTGTAATCAGTATTGTAAGGATCAGTGCTGTAAGGATCACACAGAAGCCAAAGTTAGCGTTCATTGTGCATGCAGAAGGCTGGGAGTGACATCATTAAAAAGAAAGTGACATTATTAAGCAAATGATGGCCAGAAATAATCACATTGTTCTCAAGTAGAAACTCATTAGCATCAAAAAGACAGAATAGAAAATGTGCAAATCTTGTTCATTTTTTAAAGACTTTCAAGTCCAATGATCAAATTGTAATGGGGCCCAGATAAATTACTTCTGGGGGCTGTATTCAGTCTGCAGGCCTTATGTTTATTTATATATTTATTTAGTTATTTGTTTGTTTGTTTGATTGATTGATTAGGATACCCATGGCGGGTGTTTGACACCCTTGATTGTAGAAAATGCTTATAGCTCACTTGTCACTGTCTTAAATTAAAATTTTCTCTATTTGGTAGATAAGTGAATTAATAAATGTTGTAAATTTATTAAGCCAAAAGTCTTCTTAATCCTAGAATCACTGCTATCTAAGGTGTTAAGGCCAGTTCTCAAGGTTAGGTCACACTCTTGGCACTGGGGCCCAAATGAATGAGATATAGCAAATGGATAGAAAATAATCCTATATGAATCGAGCACAATCCTAACCGTGTCTACTCAAAAGCAAGCCCCACTGTGTTTGGTGGGTCTTACTCCCAGGAAAGTGCCTTTAGAATCGCAGCTGAATGCATCCTAAGGATCAAACTACACAAGAGGTTTTGTGGGTGACAATTAATGGTAAAGGAAAGCAGCTATGAGAGGCTGCAATTTGGAATAGATCATCTGGTTCCACTGAAAGCCACCTCTTCAAGCTGCTTTCAGATGCATGAGAGAAAATATAAGGGAACGATACCCTGGAGCAAGAAAAACATATTGCAAAGATGACTTGGATGGAAAGGGTATAGCAGCCCTTTCCTTATTCCTTCTGTCTGCAAAGTTCTATGTCTTTCTCCATTTTAAAAAATGAAGGGGAAAATTATGTAAGACTAACCGCTCAATTCTTTGAGCCCACTCTGTTTCCAGATCCCATGTTCTGGCAGAGCAGTGTGGTTTTTAATGTTGCAAAATGCAACCACCACTCTGTGGAGTCATACTGCTATTACAAGTAGCCCGGTGTCGACATCCAGAGAAACCTCATCCCTGATACTTTGGTGTCGGGGACAGATCAGGGAAAGATTGGTTAGGCGGGATGGAAAGAAGAAAGAGGGAATGTGTTGCAGCAAAGAAGATGTCAAAATTGGCGTTAGGGTAGTCAATACCATTTTTCCTTCCCTGACTTGATCTACTACCCAAAGATCCACATGGACCTGTATAAGCAAAATAACTGGCACAGGCCTGGGTAGAACCATCACAGCAGCAACATTAGCTTACCAAAGTTTTCCAAAACAAGGGAATCGATGTTCCCTTACTTGGAAAAGACTGTACCCCTGCGGAATAAAACACACACTTCAGTAGTGCAACAAGTCATGCAGTAGTGCACTCCAGTACAGCAACAGGTAGGTATGGGCTGTGTGTATAACATGTACTTCAACTTGAAGTTTAGCAATAAAAAATTAAGAATTTTCTATCACTGACGTGCTTTGTGTGCCTCGTGGTGCGGAGAAAGGTGTGATAAAAACTGCTTAAATGTTGTAATTAAATAAATCTATATTCTAGTCAATCTGAAAAAGTCAAAGAAAATGTAATGTTTTCTTTTGTTAGTGATATAATATTTATGCTGTTTGATAGTCATGTTATCTGCTTTCTTTCTTTCGTGGCAGTAATTCCCAGAAACATATCTGGAATCATCTCCACTACTGAGCTATGCTAATTAACCTTATTCTGTCTAGTCATTACGGTTACAATTCAAGAAGTCAATACCATGAAGTCAGCAGGGTCTCCTTTGCTGATAGCTATGGACTGACTTCACTCCTTGTTCTTCTATAGCCGACAGTGGAACCCAGCTGTGCATCCAGCTCACTGGGTCACAGCTAGATCTTTTTCTTCCTATTTTGAAATTACCCATTTTCCCCCCTTGAAGACATCTGTGAAGTATTCAGTCCATTCCACTACCAAGCACTGATGGAATGGAATGCAAATAACATTTTCTGTCTTCTGGAGCCCAGTAGCATAGCTATGCCATCCGGCACGTAGGGGCACAACATTTTTTAAACACCTCCTTCCTCTGAAGGAAAAAAGGTACTTATTGCCAAAAAGTAGAAGTGCGCACTCCAGCGTAACTACAGGAGCTCTTACGTCGACGTAAGAAAAATTTACTCTGGATTGCTCTATGAATTTCCTATAGGTCTCCACTAGGTGGTGCTGTAACTACATCAATGTAAATGTCCCATAGTAATGGGACATTTACGTTACATTGATGAGACATGTAAATTGTCTCATCAATGTAAGAGCTCCCATAGTTACTCTGGATTGTGTAGGAAGTGCCTTCCGGAGGCATCTGAGGTTCAAGGACCTTCCCAAGCATTCAGAAGTCCACTTTATCCACCTCGGGTTTGCCTTTGGGGGCACAAGTTGGATCCCCTCAAGGCAGGGTACCAGGATAGTGTTGCCATATGTCCAAAAAAACAGGGACAATCCTGATTTGGGGGGATTATATTCACAAACTAGCATGGGACAGAGTGTCCTTTCCCAATTTTGTAGAAGAGAATTCTGGCAACCCCATACCAGAGGCAATTAACCCCCTGGCCTTTTATATGCTACTTTGATATACTACTTGATATATATGTACTTTAAAATACACAATATATACAAATGTAGTGGTATATATACTCTACTTGATATTGGCTGCAGTCCTAAACATTCCTGGGAATAGGCCCCATCAAATACAAAAGGACTTTGTTCTGAGTGGATAGGCTTAGGACTGCATTATTTGCAAGCAGTTTAAAGCAAAAAAAAAGCTTAATCATTCTCTCCTATGGGGTGAGTTAAAATTTTCATTTAACTTAAATGAAAATTTTAACTTGCCCCATAGGAGAGAATGATTAAGCATTCTTTTGCTTTAAACATTCTTTTGCTTTAAATTTTCAGCACCCTGGAGATCCAAACAAAAAAGCAGGTGGCAGTTATATTTTTTGACTCCTACTAAGCCAGCTTAGATTATCAAAAACATGAAGGAGTCACCCACCAATGGACAGTTATATGGTGGTGGGACTGGATACTCCAGGGATACAAAGGGCTATGCTGGCAATAGTGTAGCTACTGGCAGGGACTCCCATGCCAGACAGGCCTTTGTTGACGAGCCAGACTAAACCTGTCCAAAGTCCCACTGAACACGGGTTGTCTGCAGAAGGAAAACTCCCACCTTAAACTCCCACCTCCACTGCCTTGTGGCTATACCCATCTATGGGAAAGGATTCAGGAGTCAACCTCAAAGCAAAATCTGGAGCCAGAGCCCCAGAAGCAGTTTGTGACTGTGTACAATCACGTTCTGGTAACTCCTGTGACGCAGCTAGAACCAGTCATATCAGCTCTGCCGTTCCATTGGACTATTTCAGTGACGTGGAGAGGGGTAATTTGCTGCTTGAGTAATAGTCTATCCTCCATATTACTCTACCCAGGCCATCATGCTCTGGAGAGGACACTCAGAGCACAATACCATAGTCTCTCAAGACTGAAGGATGCCAATGATGATGAATGAAGGAAACATGAATAGGGCGTTGACAAACTTTAATTTCCCTTTGAAATGTTCTTTAGCAGACTTCTAAATTACTATCAGTTTACATACTAAGTAAAACCAGCAATAAAAAGAGTCACAAAACCTAGTTCTTACACTCACCACTTTGTTGATATGACAAACTGTGAACACTGCTGTGCTTCTTCCCATATCTTTCCCCTTGCCCTGATTAAATCCCTGCAGCCACAGGTCAACTTGAACCTCCACCAGCAGTATCACAGGGACAAATCTACATTGATCTATGCAAGTGGATCAGGCCGCATACAATGTATGTGGATACTCCACAGACTGTGGCCACAAATTCTGCCCCCTCTTGAGTCAGATCCAGTGGTGGGCTTCAGGGGGTTCTCACAGGTTCTATAGAACCCTTTGCTAATGGGCGCCTGGTTCTGAGAACCAGACATAGAACCTGTTGTTAATTTAGGTTATTTAGGTTATTTAGGTTCTGAGAACCAGACATAGAACCTGTTATTTAGGTTATTTAGGTTATTTAGGACATAGAACCTGTTATTTAGGTTATTTAGGTTATTTAAGACATAGAACCTGTTATTTAGGTTATTTAGGACATAGAACCTGTTATTTAGGTTATTTAGGTTATTTAGGTTCTGAGAACCAGACATAGAACCTGTTGTTAATTTAGGTTATTAGGACATAGAACCTGTTGTTAATTTATTTGAATCCCATCACTGGCCAGATCTACCTACATCCTGCCACTATTTCCCCCCATTCTGCCCTCTGCCTTTCTTTATGCTGGACTTACCTGCTCCAACAGGCCTCCTGACAAATACCACTGATGGCAGGAAGACTCTGGCCATCCTGCTGGCATACTGGGCCTCATGCTATGAAAAGTTCTTTGTGGCGTTTTTGGAACACTTTGGGGGAATGCCTATCTGTGCCACACTGGAAATAGGTAAATGGGTGGGTTGCACTGGTCGTTCCTGTCCAGCGCAGGAGTTGGAATGGGTAGGAGAGGGTGGGGAAGAGATGAATTGAAGTTAGGATTACACTGTTGTGAGCCAGAAAACTCACTTTTTGGTTCTCTTTTCTATCATATGCCATGTTTCTTTGATCCACAGCTCTTTAACCTGCTGCAACCATCCATGCCATATAGAAATAATGCTATTGACTTACCTTATACCCAGGTGCACTGATGAAAGACAGAAATAAAGTAGGCATAAGCTTTAAAGATTTCAAGATTCTATATAAAAGTACTATTTTTAAGTTCTGTAGAAGGAAGAATAAATGTCAGATAAAACATTTCCAATTTTCCCAAATTTTACTGTACAGTATTTTGGTGGGCAGGAGGCAGAGGCCAACACCATATTTTGGCTAGGAACTGACAACAATGGGAAGGAATTGTATAGGTGGTACTAGGATTACATAATCGGATAGGAAGAGAAAAATCAGAATATCTGACGTGAATAGCATTTTCATGGCTATCTCAATGCTATGAAGTTAGTCTCAATGCCATGGAGTCTCAACGCATTCAGACTCTTAACAAGACTCCAAAATCTTTTTGGGCAAAAGGGTCAGTGGTGGTGATGTTATCAAATTTTAGGTTGCCAAATTTCTGGAAGTCACTATGCAGAACTTGACATGGAAGACAAAACCTCCAGGCCAATTTGCTATGTGTGGACAGTGAAAGGTAAAGGTGCCTGTTCAGTCTTATGGATATTTTGTACAGTGCATGGAAAATTGGGTGGGATGCATTGCATCCCAAAGTGAGCCAGATGACTTGGGACGGGGGACTTGATTCTGCCTATAGATTGTAGGTGGCTGACCATTTCCCACAAATTGAAGTGGGGAAAATTTAGCAGATAAATCTTGTCAGAGAGGTGAAAATATGTGCCTGCTGAAATTCCCTCCCCTACACAATTTGAAAGGTTGGCCACTTACTAAAGCCACTTGAACCCAGCCTGGGGTCCAGGCCTGGAATTCTGATGAATCCTTCCACTCAGGATCCTTTTCATTCTGTCTCTGCATGGCTCCTCTTTTGGGTTTAACTTGGGACCACAATGTCTTGAGCATCTTGCACTTGATATCTGCCCAGACATCCTGTTGCACAATCTTCACATTCTGCAGGACAACAGATGCAACTGCCCAGAGTAAAGACATCACTACAGGGTGCAGGGAGTAGCAGTTGCACAAGTTTCCCCCAATTTTTATTTTTTTTAAAGACCAAGCATGCCTTATCTTCTTGTGGTAGCATCACTTCTGGGGCTACATTTTGAACCTTGCACCAGGACACATTATCATTGGCCATGCCACTGGCCCGAGCATCCCAGAGCCGAGATCTACCCAACAGAAGAGTCATACAGAGATAGAACAAAAAGCAGCAGTTGTAATTTTGTGCACTGCGGGTCTACACAATAGTAAAAGTCTATTAAAGCCAGTTAATTGCTTGATGTATCATTACAATATGCATATGTTTTTGAGGTAGAATGAAGTGGCAATACAGATTTCGGAAATATCTCCCTGAGATGAGTGCACATCTTTTAGGCTGTAGTCCAATATACACTTACCTGGGAGTAAGTTCCATTGGCCTCAATGTGATTTGCCCTTCAATTTGACATGCATAGGATAGAATGCATCTATCATTTGTACAAGTACTTCCCATTACAAGTAATGTAATTAGCCTTACATTTGTACAAGTACTTCCCATATGAATCACATTAAAAATTGTTAAAAATTATATTTTTAACAATGTTATTTTTAAAAATGATATTGAGTCACAGAGAACACATGGCAAACAATGAATCTAAGAAGCTATCACCTTCCTCTGCATCTCAAATCCATCCTGCACGTGGCTCTTCCATTTTCTTCTCTGCTCCCTTTAGAAAGCATACAAGCGGATGGTCATTTGAACATGTTATATTTTAATTTGCAGAGACAAAAATTACAAGCAATTTATTTACATAAAACTGTACAAAAAAGCAAATTAAATTATGCAAAATCTTTCATAAATAGAGGTGGACTAGCGTTGAATACATTTTTGCCTTTTTAAAATCTTTTAGCATAGTTGCGTGCATAGTGACTCATAAACAATGATAAGTTGTTGTCTGCTTCACTATCAACATCCAAGTTGCAGAACAATAGTCAATGATTAATAGTACAAACAGATCGTAACCACACTGAATGTAAGTGCTTCAAAATTCAGGAAAAGTAATGTCTGAAAGTGTACCCCAGGTAGCTGGAAAATGAGGCCTTCTTCCAATTGTTTAAGGTCTTCAGGCAAGTGCCCAACTTATATGTTGGGACCAAGTTCATCTCTACCTTTGTCCATCTCCTCTCTTTCAGCACTTACAGAAACACTGGATTTTTTTATCATTGGTGGAACATAAGCAAACTGTCCCATTCTTCAAATGCTGGAAACGTCTCTTAGTAAGGGTGGACTCTACAGTAGTTTGTTTTGCCCCTCTGTCTCCATTTTCCTACATTTCTGTTAAACTATGTGACAACTTCCCAGGGTAGTCTTTCAGTCAAGCACCTTCAATATCTCATTTCTGAGTTCTTCCCCCACAGAAAAATAACATCTACCTTTGTTTTCTGAAAAAAAAAACTCAGGCAGCAGGCCAGTCGGAAATTATATTGACTAAATATTAGCAGATCTGGAGGTTGGAATGATCATTAGCGTTTAGACAGAAGTTAATACAGACATTTTCTAATTCATATAAAGTTGCATAAGTGATGCATTAATCTATAAGTGTGTCCAATGTAAAAATGCATGCACAGTCCTCCTCTGAGCTGTTTGCTGAATTAAACAAAAACTGTACGGTTCTTGCGTTGTGGAATGAAAACAAGATGACAGCTAAATGCAATTTAAAAAAAAAATTATCTGCCATATAACTTCTTGCTAAATTGTGTTGTCCACGGAGACCTCTACTGTAGTTTTCCTCCAACAACAATTGTCATATCCCAAAACCACATTCTTATTTTTCATCATGAATTATATTTAAGACTGGTCCATTAACTGAGTTTGGTAGAAGGCATTTTTTTTAAATATATCTTTTTTCATCTCTCAGAAAATAAACATGGTTTAATATACAGGTTCAAAAAGGTGGGAATAGCCCATTAATCTTCAATGTCCAACCCCAACCACCATTTTTTTTTTTACCGTAACAACAGGTATAAAAGGCACAGTTGCATATTTGCATTCACTCTAAAATTTTTCATTTTCATTTTATTGATTTTTTTTTACAAAAGCACTCTAAATATGGAGTGTCACCAGATTTAACTAATTATGAAAAGAAAAGAAACGAAGAAAAACCACCACAAAAATGTGTGTCTCATGCTGGGTCATATGAAGCAGTTGGCTAAGTTTCAATGGCTAGCTTTTACTAGAATTATCGCAAATGTGTACAAATATACTGAAATTTTTCTCATCTTCTGCACCCATCATAGTTCCATGAATGAATTAGGTAAAATCCTCAATCACATTTTGCCTTGTCTGTAGTACACAAAACAGGAAATGGCTGCCGATCCATGTAATCTTGAAGGCCTTCTTTGACCTTCATTGGCTGTCTAGAAAAGAGCCTTATAAGATAAATTATTTCTCTTGTTCAATAGTTCTCAAATGTTTAATATAATAGGATTTTACTTAAACAGTACTGTTGAGTATTGGGGGCAACGCAATTTTCTTATTGTAGAAACCGGAAAGATATTTGTAAGCTTTAATGTAAGTACCTGGAGAAGAAATTTGCCCTTAACAGATACTTAAAAGTAATACAGTACAGGAAATTATTTATCTCCTAATGAAATCAATTTTTAAAAAATTGGGAAATAAAAAAATAAAACATTAAAATTGCATCTCCTAATCTTCCCTTTAACGTTTTTCCCCTTTCTACCCTGTGCCCATTTGAAACAGTTACATGCAAACTCATTTCAAAATGAAATAAAAAGGAAGATGCACGCAGAATGAAAAAGGGCACTTTGCTATAAGAGTTCAAAAGACAAAAGTTGTGATGAGTTTGTACCAATCCATCAGCCCATAACTTCAAACTGTTCAACATTATATTCTATGTCATTTTTAAAGCAAGAAACTATCCAAAGCTACCTTTGTCACTACAATCTACTAGAACCATCTAGTCATGCTTTAATGCCAAGACAAACAACCAGAGGGGTTGATCTCTCTTGCGACCCTTCTCAAGCTGTCCCCACTGCATCGACCGATTGTCAGTTTCATGTGAATGTCCAAGCTCAGTCATTCTTTATTACTACATCATTACCATAACAGAACTAACTCAGCTTCTATGCACTCCGTAACTTCTTATTGCACAAAATATTATCTGGTCCATTTTTTAATAACCGCTTTATATAGTGCAAACTACGAGAACTGTCACATCCGAGAGCTCTGCGTCATCATGATCAGTTTTGGATTCTTGGTAACTCATCACAAACAAAACCACTGTGCGCAGAACATGTCAGTAGTGACGTCAGTCAAGACTACTGATCTCCTTGAGTCTCAACACTGGTTTTGTATTGCACAGGACTCAGCTTAAATGCACTTGTGTTTCAATAAAACCTGCATAATGCCTTTTGCCAAGAGCACATCGTTAACCTGGAATACTGACAACCCGAGATTCAGCATCCACTTGCAACAAAAATACAGTGTCGTACTTGACTTGAAGCATATTCTTCCCACTGCTTTCTGTTACCTTTATCGTCTTTCAGATTCCCCCCTTAAAGAGTGTTGGACTCTTGGATGGATTTGAAACCTTCTAAAGCAAACTGGAAAAATCTCAAAATTTTCCAGTCTGAAACTGGAAAAATTATATTAATATGGAATCTGATGATTATGCCATTTCCAGCAAGCACTCGGTAGCAGTCACCTAAAATCCATTTCCAAAACAACTACATCATATGGGCGCCCGCAGTATTAAACTGCTGTGCAAATGCGTGTGGAAAAATACGCTTGTGTGTTTGTGCGTGTGTCGATGCCAGATTGACTAAGTCAAGACCAATGAGCAATTCTCCTGATCCATAGTGTGTTCTTTGGCCTTTTGGTTACTATGGTCATCCATGCTTTAAAGTTGGCCTTGTAAAAAAAGTGACACCAGCTTAGTAATTTATCCTTAGTATGCTATGATACATATTGTTTGTTTTGTTAATGTTAAAATGGAGGGGTGGTGGAAGAAGGGAATGGCAGAATGAGGGACAATAGCATAGTTGTTATTCTACGGATAAAACTGAACTGCCAAGTTCACAATTATAGGGAATATGTCATGTTTTGGACTACAATCTCAGGTTGATTATATTTCTGCTGTTTCTAGCCACAGGACAGTATTAAAGCTGTAATCTTCACAAAGTGTTTTTTTAGTAATCTCTTATATATGTGACTTTTATTGGGTGTTGGAAGGCTCATCTCTGATGGGAACCAGCGATAGTCAGATGATATCCTGGGAATATATAGATATTTATATATACGTTTACACACATATATAATAAGCATTTCCCCTGACCTGTTTGGTTTGCTTTTCCCCCCCTCAAACAAGTCAGACGACCACCAAACTGAATTAGAGTGATTTAAACAATGCTTCAGCAGTGGGGAGGGGCAGGGGAGGTAACAACAGTTTCTGTGGTTCTTTTTCCATTTCGGACTCGTTACCTTGAAAGGAATTTACAGCCGTTAATTTTGGAAAAATAAAGATTGGTGAACGGGGAGAGTTAGGCATGCGGGAACAATAATGGTTTCTACATTGTACAATATAGTCAGGCAGACAGGATACGTGTAATGCCTGGCGTGGATGCAGAGTGGCAGGCCAAGCTTTCGTCTCTTTGGTAGCCCCCTCCTTTTTCAATAGACTTTATTTTTTTCAGTTAAAATTGTTTTGACTTGTAGGGTTTTTTTCCCCCTTTCTTTTTTCCTTTTATCCCCTTCTAATATGTGAGAGAACTGTTGTGTTGCTTCTTCGCAGCCTAAAGATAAACTTCTCTTCTAGTTAAAGTGTTGACAGGAGATGGCTTGTATTCCCCTGTCTGCGTGAGCGGAATATCTTCAGGATTGGCTTCCTCACTTTTGCTGAAACTAGCTGCACTGAAGGTCTCATAGGATGAGGTCAACTTTTTATTAAGGAGGTTTCTGTTGCGGTCACCCATGAGCGAGGCTTCTCCATTGGCCAGCTTCTCTTGACTGCCCCGTTCGTCAACAGGCATGAAAGTGGAGAGTTTTGGCTGGCTCTTCGGCTTCCTTTCCGGGGAAGTGCGGACTGGCATCCAGCAGGAGTCCGAATGGCCATACTCGTCACATTCCCGAGTGCACTTTCCAGTCAGGGCTACATCTGGTAAAGGTCTTGAATCTGCAAACAGAAGAACAAGAAAGCACTTTAGTTCTTGGTTGTGGATTCCAGAGGTTAAGCAGAGATATATTTAATGGTTGGTTTTGCATTCTTAAGAACCTATATCAAGATAAAAATTTTGCTAACATTAATGGGTACAAATGCCAAAAGAAGAAAAAGAAATTATTGATGGTCAGGGCAGTTCAGCAGTGAAACGTTGCTAAAGGAAGTGGTGCATTTTCTCTCACTGGAAATATTTGAGCAGAAGCTTGACAGGTACCTGCTGGGGATGCTCTAACCTCAAAGGATTTCCTAGTACAGGCAGGAGGTTGGACCAGATAACCTTATAAGTCCCTTACAACTCTATGATTCTATCCACACTCAGTACTTTACAGTACTTAAAATGTATTTTACCAATGAGGATTGACATACAGCCCAATCCAGAGCAACTAATCTGTCCACATAAGAGCCCTTAGGTTGCCCTATCTAACACTAGGTTGGAGCAACTGCAAGATGCTCCAGCCCAGTTACTCTGAAGGAGGCTTAGGGCAGAGCAAGGCAAGATAGGGTGCCCTAAGAGAGGTGGACCTGCTCTGCCCTAACTGCAGCAGCCTAAGCAGCTCAGGAGAGGCAAGTTGAGGGCATGTTTAGCATTGCCTAGGGCAGAGCAGTTACTCTGTATCCAGAGCCTGTTTCCAAGGCAGAAATGCCCTCTTCCAGCCCTCAGAGTTATACCACCTCAGGAGCAGGTATAGTAATGAGTAGACCCATAGGGGTCCATGATAAGTCCCGAGTAAGAATGGCAGTGCTGACCAAAAATCTGAGTTCTTGGCCATCCTAGCTGCAACCCCTGCCTCACAACCTCAGGATATGGAACAAACTACGGCTGCCCCAAACCTCAGGATACAGCAGGCCACTCCAAGAAGCCCCTTGTATTCACTGTAGAATGTACTGGCATCTCATCAGGGACTCCTTATAAGGCAGGCACCCAGTGGCGTCACCAGACTGGTGCGGCTGGTGTGGGCTGCACTGGGGATGTGCTCCGTATGGGGTGATGTGCCGGAGGAGTTTGACTGTCCTTTGGCAGGCCCCGGGCGTCAGCACCCCCATTCAGGCCTGCTCCAAGGCGGAGAATCAGCCAGAAGCTGCCACTTGTCTGAGGAGCTGGCCTGAACGGCCATCTGAGGTGCACTGCGCAGAAACACACTGAGCATGCCGAACAGCTTCAGAGGAGACTTCCTTAGAGCAGAGAAAGTCCGCGCCTCTGCACAGCCATTCGGCCTCACTCAGGAGGCGGAGCAGCAGCCAAATGGCGTCAGAAAGAGTACTGCACAGGCACCAACTCTGACGCCTGCACAGTCTCCCCCGAAGCCAAAAGGCTTCAGAAAAGTACTGCGCAGGTGTCAGAGATGGTGCCTGCGCAGTACTCTTTCTGAAGCCAGTTGGCTTCAGAAACAACTGCGCAGGCGCCAACTTTGGTGACTGTGCAGTCCAGGTGGGGGGGGGGGGCGCGCATCCCAGGGATGACACACAGACTTCCGCACCAGGTGATGTGCAGAGTCATGTCACCACTGTAGGCACCACAGCTGTTCCTTGTTCAGTGTGATCTGAGGGGTGTCTCCTCAGGAGCAAGTCTTCCCCTTGTGTCAATTACTTAGCATGCTCTGGAGCAATTAGGGCAGCCCAGGCTTCCTGACTCTCTGGATTCAGCATAACTTTCTGCTCTGGATACAGAATAGTTAGGAGAGTGCAGTTAGGTCAGAGCAGGCTGAATTTGCTCTGGATTGCAGCCTATGAGAACAATCAGAGTAACTACGGAGCACGTAAGAGACATTACATGCACCCATAGTTACTACACCACCTAGTGAAAACCTATGGGAAATTCATATTGCAATCCAGAGTAACTTGTTCTTACTCCAGAGCAAGGACTCCCCATAGTTACTCTGGATTTCACCCTATGTTTATATCAAATTTCACAAGGGGCAAACATGGGAAGTTACCAGGAACAGTTAAAAGGTGAAAACCTATGGGAAATTCATATTGAAATCCAGAGTAAATTGTTCTTACACCACAGCAAGGACTCCCCGTAGTGACTCTGGATTGCACCCATACAAATACAAAATGTCTTCATTGAATGAAGATCATTCTCCTGCCACCTGTCCTTAACACCTGCAATAAAGTTTTAAAAGTTCACTGAGCCAATTGACATAAAGGGGTTATAAATTTCAAACTATGAACATAGTCACAGGAACTAGGAAAGCCGTTTGACTAAGGATTATAAGAATTTTAGAAGGACACATTTGCTCTGCAAATATAAACTTGTTGGATAATGATTTGATTCTCTTTGCACTGAGAACTGGAATTACAGATTAACTATCCATACAACTATAATTAATAAGATCTTCTTTGGCGAGTTTCTTTCCCTGCTAAATGATCTGGACAGGTTGGGGGGAGGAATTTGGCTCTGTAATTTCAGATTATATTAAAAAACCCTGCTGTGTTTTTATTTGTGCAGATGCAAAAAGGCAGTTTTCTACTATTTGTATTCATCTTATTTTTAAGATGTATAAAATTATGCAATATTAAGTTTCTGCACAACAATGCTTATACAAGACCAAATATCTATCTATCTACAGTATTATCTATATCTACAGTATTATCTACAGTAATATCTACATCTCTGGGCTGAGTAGAAATGGATAAATATTCACTATAACTATGAAATATATATATTACGCTACTTGTGCTCTTTTGCCCTTCAATCTTAGGCCATCCAATCACAAAAAAGTGTGGATATAAACCTGTAAACAGATTTAAAACTGGCTTGTATTCATAGGATGGGTATACATTCAGTCTTAATCCTCCCTGCTGCACAAGCACGAATAGAGAGAGGATGTCTTTGGTAGAGAAGGTTGAAATTGTCCAGCTGAGGTTTTGTTTCCTTGAATCTTTTTATTTTTTTATGTTCTATAGAACTTAAACAAGGGGTAAAAAAAATGCTTTGCGGAACTGAAGAGACAGCCAGATTTTCAAAGACTTAGCTTGGCCCACGGGGGAGACATTTTATGCTCCCTTCATTTCTTTTTGTCTCGGCAGGACTTATCTGAAAGGGATCATGTTTACCTGTAAATCCTAACATATAACCCGGGAGCCCTTCCTCCACATGAGTGGTTGAATTCAGTAGGAGGAGGGCAAGTCCTGTATTGCCACATCACATATTGAAGGAGGAAAAATTGATTCTCAGTTGTCTTCAAAAATTTAATACACCAGTTAATACCAGATTTTAATAACCCCAGCTTGATCTGCTATTTATGGGGAAAAAATGTATGGGATACAGTATCAGCTACAGGATCAGAAACAACCAAAAATGCAAAACCATCCTTTAAATATTTTCAACTTACCCTACATAGTATCCACGACTTTGAACTTGCAAAGATTGGTGCCTCACTGAAAACCCTCCCACTCCAGCCCAACATCAACTCTTGGCATGGGCTTTCATTCACATCTGTGGCTTACCCATGACCAATGGATCTGCCAATGAAGATAGGACCCATCAGACCCATGAGAAACTGAACAGAGAATATCAGTTTAAATGGTCATTGCAAAAGCCCAAAGTTAGGCCGATTGTTCAGGAGCAAGCTCAATGGACACCAGTCTTATATCAATGAAAACATTAATTTCAAAGTCTCTGCAGTTCAAATGTAAACAAAGTTGCAAATTGTTTGCATAAGAATAAAAAACAGACATCTAGAAAAAATGGTGAGGAGCTCACAAACAACAGTTTTAAGCAATGACAATAATTTCCATTTGCAAACAAAATCATTCTATGTGTTCATGTAGGTGTCTGATTGTTGGAAGTGTCTGATGATATGGAAATTGTGTTGTGAATGTTTTACACTGTACCTTCTGATTGTACTGATTGTATCTGATTGTCAGATTCCCTAACATAATATAAGTGGTATTTGGGGGGATCATTGCAAATAGAACTTCAATTAAAAATATTTTCATTGTCCACATTTTCTGCTACTCATGGATCAACTAATAAAAGAAGAAACACTTTTGTGTTCAAAATGGTTATTTTGTTCCTATGCTTTTTTCAGATTAGATTAATTCAGCAAGAAAACCTTATGATTAATTGAGTTTTCTTTAAGGGGCAAGCCCTAATTGCAAAGGATTTAGAAGGAAACACTAATTTTTATTTAATTTGTTATTTTCCCCAAGGTGCTGTTATATTTGTTATATTCACTTTCTGAAATCTCTTCTGAGCTTTTGTTTTGTTTTTGTTACTATAAAATGAGCTTCATTTCAACTATCTTTTGTTTGGTTGGATTGGTACGTAATAGTCCGACTTGCACATATTGAAGTTCAACAGCCAATTACAACTATGGGGCCAGTTTGGAGCAGGGAGGGACTCCAAGAACCCTGAAGCCCTTATAGAGCTCCATTATGCTAGTTGCTTTACGTCAACCATTATAACAGCATTGCAGACGTATACATATATACTAACCTATTAATAATAGTAATATTTATTATCCTTCTTATAAACTTTTCAGATCTGGTTACAACACACATAAAATACAATTAACACAGGAAAAATTTAAATCACAGTTTAAAAAGAAATCAGAATACACAGACTTCCTAAAGTCAATTAGCAGCCAAACAAAGTGTCCTTGCATTTAAGGTCTTCAATATTTGACCTACTGTGATTATGGAAGAGGCCATGAGATGAACTCTGGAATGAAAATTCTGTCAATATCAAGATGGGCATCCAATAATTTCAGTGGGAGGCCAACTGAGAACTACTACTATAAGATGCATATTCAGTATGGATCATATAGAAATGCACTTTCCATGCACAGTCATGCTTTGGCAATCTAATTGGGAAGGGCACAACCACAACCAACTTTCCAGCATTGATGCAGCTGTCCTATACAATGAGATGCAGTGTGTGTTGCATCCTGCAGTGGAGGGACTTCATAGAGTTAACATTATTGTACAGTAGTTTCCTTATCTCAGGGTTGCCAAATGGCTTCACTGTGGCTGGAAAGCTGGATAGAAATGGACCCTCATTTCACAAACAAGATCTGAGATCTTGGCCTATCTAAGTACATATATTACTAGTCACATTACTAGACTAGTAACGTCTATTACTAGTCATATTACTAGTAATATGACTAGTAATATGACTGCCATATTACTGCCATATTACTAGTCATTCCACTTTTTTACAGTTTTAAGTAGTGACTTACAACTGGGAGCCCTGTATCTTCCTAATTCAGCTCAGTTTATTGCACCTACAGTGAGCAAACTAAAAAAATGAAGGAGTTGTGGTACTTTGGCTACAATCCAGAGTAACTACGGGAACTTTCACACTGACATAGTTACAGTGCCACCTATGGGAAACCTATGGGAAATGCATAGAGCAATCCAGAGTAAGTGCTTCTTTCGTCTTCCCATAGTTACTCTGGATTGTAGGGAAAGTGACTTGGGGGAAGCCCTGTGTTTCACAGATTGTGAACCTTGAGGCCTTGGTAAGATGCAGAAATTAGTGAGGAAACCAGTGGAATTTGAAGGGAAAAACTTGCAACCTATACAATGTATAGGATTGTAACAAGGCTACAAATTATTTTTATCCACTTTTTAGCTAATTTTAGCTAATTTTATTATCCAGTTGTCTATCTGTTTTTATGCTAATCAAGGTACGATTTGATTTTAAATATAAAATCCCCCCATTCACAGGACCTCACAGAAATCATTGCCTCTTTGGAGGCTCAGAGGCAACAACTTACCTTTATCTGTTTTTATCCAATTGTATATTTGTTGTCTATTTGTTTTATGTCAATAAAGGTATGATTTGATTTGATTTGATTTATATAGTATTCTAGCCCTAATGAGAATACACTGACAATGGCCCAATAGGTGAAGAAAAATATTTGGGAACCACTGCCTTAGGTCATTGCTCTCCATTTGTATCTCAACTTATCTCCCAATTCATTAGGGCTGTAACAAATGCCTAAATCAGAGCTCTATTAATTCCTTTTTAAAAGAGTTAAATTTTAAACTTTTAAAACAGTTAACTTTTTCCTGATTTGGTTTGGTTAAACTACTATTACTCTATTGAATGTAAGGAAAGAGATAGGCATACTAGGGGTGCAATCCAGAGTAACTACATGGAGTCCTTGCTCCGGTGTAAGAACAATTTGCTCTGGATTGCAATATGAATTTCCCATAGGTTTTCACTAGGTAGTGCAGTAACTAAGGGTACACGTAATGTCTCTTACGTGCTCCCATAGTTACTCTGGATTGTAGGGTAGGTTTAGTCACTTGTTAAATCATCCATATGACTTCATCCATATGACTTCATCCATGTTAAATCATCCATATGACTTCATACTACTTTAAGCATCTTCTACTACCTATTTTGTTATTACTTTGGAATTTTGCTTTCCAAGGTCTTTTGAATTCAGATTTTTTGCTCATACTGACAGCTTTGTTGTTATTCTTCCACAGTGATGGATAACAGATACGGTGACATTTGTCATCCTATACCATCTTCAACCACTGCGGCTGAGGAGTGGTAAACAGTATGAGAAGAACATAACAGGAAAGCACTGCTGTTCATCATGGTAAATCTGGAATTCTCCCCAAAGGTAAGAAGCACAGATAATAATTTGTTACTCAGGCACGCATGATTCTCTTTGATTTTTAAGCAGGCAAATCCTCTTAACGTTTTCTATGAACAAGGCAAAACACATCCCTACCATCACTTCTTCTCCCAGTAAGCTCTGTGATGGAGTCTATAATTCATTCTTAAATAATGACCATTTAGAAAGCCGGGTTTATTGTGGTTAGTTATTATTCTTATTACTACCACCAGGAGAAATCTTTTAAGTATCTCCTGGGCGTGCTCCTGATCAAACCCATTAAATTATCTGAAACTGATATACCAAGGCCAGGATCCAGAGGGCTTATTTCAAGCCATTCTCTTTCTTCACTTTCCTGTGTCCTGGCCCTGACAGGCACCACTATAAGGGGGCGCTACACAGAAGCATTAAAGTTGAGCAAGTTGATGCTCTTGAGACTCAAAAGTAGGAGAAAGAGTGTTGCAGCCAGACCACTCAAACATATAAGAAGAGACCTGCTGGAGTAGGCCAAAGGTCTATCTAGTCCAGTATTTTGTATCACTCTGGGGTCCACCAGATGCCTCTGGGAACACACAAAACACCTGCTTCCTGGTGCTCTCCCTTGCATCTGGTATTCTCCGGTAGCTTGCTTCTTAATCTGGAACTTGCACATGCACATTGTGGCTTGTAACCCTTGATGGTCCTTTCCTCTAGAAATTTTTCCAGACCAGGCCATAAAGAAATCCTGTGGAAAGGAGTTCCACAGACTTAATATGCAAGGTGGTGAACTGGAGAAGCGCAGGCAGATCACAGGAATTAGAAGGTCATTTTGCCAACAGTTCCTTGGAAGAGGAAAACCCAGAAGTGATGTCAACATCACATGATGTCATGATGCCACCGCTATGGGCATCACAAGCCTTTAATGATGCCACTGCGGGAAAGCTTATAGGGTGCAATTCTATTTGGAGTGGAATTCTGTTTATTAGATGGAGAGTAACTGACCCTTCACACTCCAGCAATGTCTTTTTTTAGTGGCTTTCTGCTGGTGTTCTTTTGCATCTTTATAAATTGTGAGCCCTTTTGGGACAGGGGATTTTCCCTTTGTGGACTTTTTTGTTGAAAAGTGGTATATAAATACCATTGATGATGGTGGTGATAATGTGAGAGGATACCCGCAGAAATGAAAATCAGCACCTCACACATGCATGTGCAAGAGCAATTCTGGATTTATACCTACAGGAAATGAAAAAAGGATGAACAGAGTCTAATAAAATCATGGTAGATAATAAAAATTCATGGAGGTCTACAGAGGGCTAAAAATGAGAGGATCTATCCTTACTGTCAGAAAGCTTACAACTCAGTTCTCCCTATGTTATCTTACCTGATCTCCTTTTAGACAATGCTTCAGGTTCATTCCCCTTTTTTGATGTTGTACAATGATCTATTCCTCTCCGTGCCTCCCTCCCCTACCCAACATCCCCCCACCCCAAAAAAAAACCATGCAAGCAAAACTACAAGACCAGAAACTTCAAAGCTTTCCTTTGGGGCTGCAGCTCTTTTCTCAGTTATAATTCATTGTCTCCAAATATTGCAGTTGTCTTACAGGTTCCACTTCATCTATATTTAGACCCTGAACTGGCAAAAAAACAATGAATGTAAGTGGATCTAAGGGCACAATCCAGAGTAACTACGGGGAGTCCTTGCTCAGACGTAAGAACAATTGACTCTGGATTGCAATATGAATTTCCCATAGGTTTTCACTAGGTGGTACAGTAACTACGTCGACGCAAATGTCTCTTACGTGCTCCCGTTTTTACTCCGGATTGTAGGGTAATCCAGATTGTGCCCCCGGATTGTAGGGTAAGATGGACTAAGATGTAAGACGGGTAAGATGTAGGGTAAGATGGACTAGAGTTGGGGATTTCCAAATAGAGCAAAGACATGGTCTGGGAAGGAATAGCCTTTTGGAGGGAGGACTGCCAGCCGGTGCCAGAGACGGCAGACAGAGTTCTTTCTCCTTCACAGTTTTGGAAAGAAGGTGAGCCAAGAAAAGCCGCAAATACCAGTTGATGGCATTTTCAAGGGAGATAACATTTCTCTGGGTTTCTTGACCGCTGCAGCATCTGAGATCGAACGTTTTGTTGGATCCAAGACTATGGGAAGTTTTACTGGTTGCTTAGCAACTATCTGGAATAGTTCCTAACCATTTCTGGACTGGGATGTATCTCACCTGCCATGCAGCTTTCGAGAACAGAGCTGTACAAACGCTGGCGTGTCCTTCTCATCGCTAAGAGATGCCATCATATGACAGGTCTTGGTGGGCACAGGCTTGGCTTTCAAAATAGGTTGGTCCAGTCCCAACTCATTAGCACAAGCCGCCCTGCCAGTATTCCTTACGACTGAATCTGGCGTGCTGTTAATCCTGGCTATTGATTGGCTGCCCTTCTCTGGATTCTGGAGGAAAGATCCATCACGGAGTATAAGCCATACTGTACAAGTGCAACCTTCTGATTTAGAAGTAGACTAAGAGCACAATCCTAACCATGTCTACTCAAAAGTAAGCCCCTTGTGTTCAATGGGTCTTACTCCCAGGAAAGTGTCTTTAGGATTGCAGCCTAAGTATAAAGTACTTGAGGCTAAGGGCAAAATCCAGAGTAACTATGTGCGCAATCCAGAGTAACTACAGGGAGTCCTTGCTCTGGTGTAAGAACAATTTGCTCTGAATTGCAATATGAATTTCCCATAGGTTTTCACTAGATTGTGCAGTAACTACGGGTACATGTCTCTTATGTGCTCTCGTAATGTCTCTTATGTGCTCTCATAGTTACTCTGGATTGTAGGGTATGGGGAGTCCTTGCTCCGGTGTAAGAACAACTTACTCTGGATTCCAATATGAATTTCCCACAGGTTTTCACTAGATGGTGCAATAACTGCAGGTACACATAATGTCTCTTACATGCTCCCATAGTTACTCTGGATTTGGGGGTAAGTTAGAAGTATGTTCCCTGAGGCATCTGTTGGACCACTGTGGAATACAAGATGTTGGACTAGATGGAACCTGGACTGGATTCTTCTTATATGTCTTCACCATCCTCCTTTTCAGTCTCAACAAGAGCATCAACTTGCTCAACTTTAATACTGTTCAGTAGTGCCCCCTTCAACAAATGCCCGGGACACGTGCCCACATGCTGCGCATTATCTTCTTCCCATTGCTTTGAGCAGTTCTACACCTTACAGAAAGATGCTATAACAGAATCCTGAATTCCACCAGGATATCCACCAGGTGAAACGTTGTTTTCTCATACAAAATGTGTCCTGTGTGTTGTTTGCCAGCATAGCAAAGAGAAGGCTCTGCTGACCCTTTCTTCCATGCTATAACTCCCTACATGAGAAATCCTTTTCTGCAATAGAGTAGTCAAAAATACTTTCTATCCCTTCTCTCCATCTGCAGTGTAAAGTAGAACAGTCTAGAAATTTATTACCTCTATGCTATATTACTTAGAGCAGCTGTTGTCAATCTTCCTTGTCTCATGTCACACTAACAAGGTGCTAAAATTTTCAAGGCACACCATTGTTTATTTTAAACAGTTGACCCAGGCACATGACACTGCTGGTTGAGGGCTCACATGATCCAGTGGTGGGCTTCAGGGGGTTCTCACATGTTCTATGGAACCCTTTGCTATCGAGCACCTGGTTCTGAGAAGTGGTTACTAATGGGACATAGAACCTGTTGTTAATTTAGTTTATTAGGACATAGAACCTGTTGTTAATTTATCTGAATCCCACCACTGCTCACATCCCCCTAATAAATGACTGTGTCCCCCCTGCAGATTGTGGCACACCAATGCTCCGTGACACATTGGTTGAAAACTGCTGACAGAGCATGGATCAGCTCTAAGCCCTTTAACAGTCCCATTTCCACAGGCCCACCTGTGAACCTAGTTGAATCCATTTAAGAAAATGCAGTTTCTATTAAAAGCATACCTTCGTTGAGAAGATATGATTTTTTTAATCAGGAGCTAAACCAAAATTTTAATATTAAGTGTGTTGCAATACTGAGAATCTTTTGTATAACCAATATAATGGCATATCATTTTCGTTCCACAGACGTGTTCGCCTTAAATTAATGCAATACGCTTTCCGTTGTTCATGTTCCTAATTCAATTTTGAATTCTTAATGATGCTTAGGATTAGATTTCATGCAATCTACCCATCCAAACCAGTTTCATCTACTAGGTAATTAAATCCACCCCTTCTGATTACCACTGCTAATTAAATGAATGAAAATTAGCATCACTGTACAGTGTGGCTTGCTTCTAACTACTATGCAATCCGGCCCAATCGAAGAAATTAGTTTGGCTTTGGATTTCAAAAGAAAGGGAATAAGGAGCCAATGGATTACGGATGAGGTATCTTTCTTGACCACCACTATCCCAATTCTGGCAATAGTATGGATTTCAAAATAATAGAGAATTCTACCTTTGTTACAAGTTGCTTCTCTTAAGATTCAGGAGCCACATCCAATCTCATTCTCATGCAAAAGACAAAGATCTATTTTTTGTTCTAATAAAGAAATCATTTCCAAACTTAGACACCTCACTGGAGAGTGTACTGTTAGCTGACAAGCTTAATTGGATGAGATGTGTCGCTATGCCTGTCAGCAGTCAGTAAACCATCATGAAAAACTAACATTCCAATCTCTGTTGCTGACCTTAACACTCAAATAAAAAGGTTTTAAATAGCAATAATTAATAAAAACAAATTTTTACAATTGGCACTAATTGGCAAAACAGCCTAGTGGGATATGTTTGCTAGTTCCAATCTTGAAATCTGTCTCTAATGTATTGTTTTAACCCCTTACAAACCTCTGGATTGACTGGAGAGCTTATCACACCAACGCTAGGAAAGCCAACAACAGAATGGAAGCTTTCATATTCCAAAGATCTTCTCATACCCATGAGGATTTACACACAAAATATTACCTAAGGTACATATGATAGATAGGTTTCTCCAAACCCATTTTATATGCAACAATAACCTTCAGTTTGCTTTTTTGAAAATTATTCTTGAGGTTCATATATGAGGTTCCCTCCCACTCCCAACTCTTAGTCTCTGACTTGGATGAGGTTTGGGCAGAGGTATCCCATTGCTCAGTGTTTCTACAGAGTGGCTGGCTGATTATAGGCTTCGGTAAGCTAATTAACAGCAGTAACAAGAAACCTGGACATTCTGCCACAGAGGCCATAGGGACAAAAATTTCCCAGTGACATGCACCAAGTACAAGATAGTTCAGATCTATTATACACAAAGCACAAATCTAATTTAGAATAAGTTTGAACACCTTATCTCCTCCTAGGGACTGGGAGTCAATTTTCAGTACACCACATCTCTTTTTTTTCAGGCATGGCCACTTATTTATCATTGCTTTAGATGCAACAGTAAGGATAGCCAAGAGAGATTAGGGAGTGATCCTAACCTAGGCCAGCATAACTCATTGGTCTTCCCATTCCTGTGGCAATGGAGGGAGGCACCACCAGGTCAGCACAATACTTATGCGGGGTCTTAGGCCATCCTAACTGTAGATTAGAATGGCAGACTTAAGTCAGTAAGCAAGCTAACCCTACAATCCAGAGTAACTACAGGAGCATGTAAGAAACATTACGTGTACCTGTAGTTACTGCACCACCTAGTGAAAACCGATGGGAAATTCATATTGCAATCCAGAGCAAATTGTTCTTATACCGGAGCAAGGCCTCCCTGTAGTTACTCTGGATTGCACCCTTTGGCTTCCACAGCTGGAATCCATCTTTTTCAGGCTCAGTGCTGTGGTCTCACTCTAAGAAACCTAAGCCAGTCCTGAAAAGCTGGAGAGGGGCTAATTACAACCACACAAAAACAAAAGGATAAAAATGAGAAGTAAAAGCTAAAACTCAATCTAAAAAGAAAGCGCTAAAAACTAAATATAAAACCAGAACTCAGCCTAACATCAAAGGCTAAAACATAATTTCAAAACTGAATATTAAAAGCTAAAACTAAGAATCTGAGTACAAAAATCAAATTAAGTTTAAAGTCTCATTTCATGCCATCAACGTAGAGTAACAGGACAGGGCACTTAATTAGTGCAGCTAGGTCAGCGCACCAACCTCCATGCGCTGACCTAACTGCCTTCCATGTGTCTTAGAAGTGCCTAAGATTGTCCTCTCTTAGATTGTCCTCTGCATGTTTCAAGCATTTCTCACTGGTTAAGACACTGTGCCATACTGAAAGCTGACTTATACTGAGCCAAATTTTGGTCCATCTAATCATGGTTCACGATGTAGTGTGGTGTGGCGCAAGTGGCTAAGACACTGTGCCTGTTAACCAGTAGGCTAGGGTTCGAGACCCGGGTCGGCCCCACAAGACAGGGTGAGCTCCTGTCCTTAGCCCAGCTCTGCGACGCCAACTGGATCCAATCATATCGGCTCTGCCTTTCCATTGGACTAATTCAGTGGCGTGGAGAGGGGGGATTTGCTGCTTGGGTAACAGCCTATCCTCCATAACAATCTAACCCAGGCTTTTGTGCTTCACATGCAGCGTATGCAGCGCCAAGTACAATACCATAGTCTTTCCAGACTGACGGTAGCCTGCATAACAGGCAAGTGGACAAATACTGCACGAGTTTATGCAGTTTTTAGATGGCTTTAACTTTAGGGCTCAAACAATGGCTTGTTATCACTAAAGCAAGCCACCTAACACAAGTTCACATTAAGCTAGAATGGGGTCACTGATTATTTTTCTCGCTCCCAAATAATAAAATAAAATTCAGACCAAACAGCAACATTACAACAACAGCAGCCATGTAACATAATAGTAACCTTATTTTCTCTGCATATCTATACATTAATTAAAAAATTAGTGACAGTCCCTAGATCCTGATTAATGCTGTATACATTTGGAATGTAAATAGAGAGAAAAGCTAGGGATGTTTAAACAATTACTGAGCGTACAAACGTTTTCCAGATTTCTGGGATTCTGAGTTATTTGATCTTGTGTATGGAGTGCTATTAATTGGCCATTCTTCTATTTCTGATTTCCAGATTTGTTGAGATTACTGTTGCGGCTAAGGTTTTAACCTAAGGTTTTGTAGGATATATTATGACTTTTACACTCCCATAATGACAGTTCTTATGTTCATACTTTTATTGCGTATTTCTCCTGGACATATTTGTAATTAAGCTCTTTTTAATGCTTTGTGCTGGTCTAATGACTGTAATAAAAGTATTCTTCTGCATGGAGTGATTACTGTTGCCCTAGGATAGGGCTCCTATTCCCCCTAAGGCTCAACACCTATGAATTCCTCATGCCAAGCCTAGTCCAAGCTGAAAAGCACAATCCTAACCATGGGCAAAATCCAGAATAACTATGGGGAGTCCTTGCTCTGGTGTAAGAACAACTTACTCTGGATTCCAATATGAATTTCCCATAGGTTTTCATTAGGTGGTGCAGTAACGATGGGTGCACGTAAGGTCTCTTACGTACTCCCATAGTTACTCTGGATTTGGGGGCATGTCTACTTAAAAGTAAGCCCCATTGTGTTCAATGGGTCTTACTCCCAGGAAAGTGTCTTTAGGATTGCAGCCAAAGTGGGGCCCAAATTTTCTACTCCTTTTTGTTCTAGTTTTTCATAAATGCCACCCAAGTGACAATGAATTTCTGCCTTTAGCCTTTCACATACTATGAAGTGGGGATGACAAGCTATGTTTTAACAAAGCACTTCAGAGTCGGCAAATTCTAATACACCTCACAACGCATGGAATGGAGAAATCAGGGCATTTGGCTTGAGACACAGCCCCACTTTCTTGGAAATCAATGTTTCCAAATTGCAGCAATGTAGTGCATGGCACCCAGTTAGCACTGTGGCATTATTCTGACAAGCCAAGGCACTATTAAAATGCTTAAACATGTTTGAAAGCATCAGCAACTTCTTTCCTAGCACCTCAGGCAAAACACAGTTTAACGGCAACTGAACATATCTTAAGCAGCATTTCCTGCCCCAAGGCTTGGACTGCTGTCATTCTGAATGTGGCATTATCATGTATGGTAGAGATAGTGCATGCCAGCTCTAAAGCAGTCTTGCTGAATCAAGTCAAACAGGAATCAGCTCCCAGAGATGTGCAAAAAGTGCATGGCAGTCAAATACATGGGGCTTCTGTTTCAAAATAGAAGAAAACCTACTGGAAATACAAAAAGTCCTTCCCAAAATGCGGACCAACAAGTGAGATAAACGACCAAGAGAACCTCCAAATCAAGGGAGGGACTGCATCTTATCCAAAGTGCTTGAACCAGAAAAATGTCTGAATTTTGGGATATTTTGCATAAATATAAGAAATGCCTCCTCTTTTCACTGGTACCCATATGTGTGTCCTCTGGTCTCTTACATTTCCCAACAATGTCTGTATTGTATATGTGGGAATGTGCACAATACAGAAATTTTCTTTAACACCATGGACAAAAATGTCCAGAATTTCAGAATAATTTGGGTTTTGGATGCCTGGGTAAGGGATACAAATTGCAGCTGTATATGTTTGGCACCCTTATCTGGAAATTTTGGAAATCAATGTACTATATTTTGAAAACAACTTTTTTTAAGAATGGTTTTCAAATTCCACACCTGACCACATGTGATGGGTCAAACAATATGTGCAAAATTATTAAATGATGGCTGCAATCCTAAAGACACTTTCCTGGGAGAAAGATCCACTGAACACAATGGGGCTAACTTTTGAGTATACATGGTTAGCAGGCCTCTCTCAGTCTTAAAAGACTATGGTATTGTGCTCAGCGCTGCATATGCTGCATGCGAAGCACGAAAGCCTGGGCTAGATTGTTATGGAGGATAGGCTGTTACCCAAGCAGCAAATCCCCCCTCTCCACACAACTGAATTAGTCCAATGGAAAGGCAGAACCAATACGATTGGATCCAGCAGGCGTCGCAGAGCTGGGCTAAGGACAGGAGCTCACCCTGTCTTGTGGGGCCAACCCAGGTCTCAAACCCTGGCCTGCCAGTTAACAGGCACAGAGTCTTGGCCACCTGCGCCACCCACAGCCCATAAACATGGTTAGATTGTGCTAGATATTATATGAAATTATCTTCCAGCTATGTGCTTAAGGTGCACATGGAACCTAAATGAATTTCAAGTTTATACTTGGGTCCCAACCCCAAGTTCTCTCAATAGATATATGCAAACATTCTGAAACATGGAAAAATCCAATATCGAAAATGCTTCTGGTCCTAACCACTTCAGAAAGCAGATACCCAACTGACATTTAAACTCTCTGTTTATACTGAGTTCTTAAAAAACATAAAACCCACAGCTGTTTAATCTGCAATAAACAACCATAATGAAAGTTTAGGTAACAGCCCCTTTTTTGGCTAAGACGGTATTTCACATTAACAATCAAGCTTAAATGAGTCTCCCTACAGGTACTATATGGAGAAGTCCAGTTAAAACATCATTTGAAAGCCCCATGATTCTTCCCATGTGGTTGGAAATTAAACCAATAAGTAATCTAATCAAAGGTAGAACAAAAAATATAGAAAAGGCCTAGGAATAGTAATAACTGTGGCCTCGGTCAAACAGTGGGATTTAGTCATCAGTGCTATAGTCCAGCTGTGTTTCATCCATTCTACTTTCACTACTTAATGATCAACCCAGTTGTCAAACAAGGGCCTTTTCATCTCTAATCATGCTCCTTTCTCTGTTAAGAGTTCCAAACTCTAAGGTACTCATCTGTTTCCTACAGATTTGAGGGGGGGTCCCATTATTATTTTTTCCTTTATCTTAACTTGCAGCACCAACCCTGTCATTTTTTACAAGACTGCCCCAAAGCCTGTATTCATCTCCTTGATTGAGAATTATTTTCCTCCTTTGTTTAATTAATGAGCTCAACTGGAATGTTTTGCTATTAACCTGCTGTTGGGCAGTTACAAAAGAATTACAGTTGTATCCGTCATAAAATTCAGACTAAAACATTTTTAAGGACAGAAAAGTAGATTTCATATTGGCTTCCTGCAAGGCTCTGTCAAACTGATCATAAAGCTGCATGTCTAATTAAAAAAATGAACTGGAAGCTCCTTCTTTCAAGACAAAAACGTTTTCTATGCCCTCAATAATACAGCAACAAACCTTGAAATAGGAAAGAATTTTAGCATGTGAGTATTTATTGTGCATTTGCTGTTCAACTAACCTGAAGTCCAAAATATTTTCTGTGATCTTGAGGTCAAAGTCAATAGACCTGGCATGCAAAGAAATAAAACAAACTAGTGAAATGTCCCCCAAATGGTGGATATATAGACAATCTTCCAGAAAGTTACAGAAGTGTGTGTATTTTATTGTTTCTTTTCCCCCACATTTATTTGTGACCCTTTACATCCATATCTATTAAGCATAGCAGTTTAAATGCCCCAATTCTATCAGGGCCTCGCACTGCCAGAACTAGTGGCAGCAATGGCTCCCAAGACCTCTGTCAATGCTGTTAAGTTGGTGTGGAGGAATATTGTGGGCATAAAGGGAAAGAGAGGGGTTGGATCCTAGAAGCAGCAATTGCACCAGGTCCCGGTCCTTTTCCTGGACCACCTCACTTTTTTTCTCTCCTCTGATATATGGCAGGGAAAGGCTGGTATAGGACCAAGGAAACATGAGTGATCAGGCAACCTACAAGGCACACACACACCCATGGACACATGGATACACAGACACACAGAGACACCATGCAGTACCACCTTAAAATTTGTACCTTCATTTTCATTCAGTAAACGGCCACCCAAATTGACTCTCAATACCATACAGTGCAAAAATTATAACGTCTCAAATCAAATAAACATTTTATTTTTATGAAGGTTGAAAGAGACCTTCCAGCTGTTCTTTTCATTAAAATTTAGCACATGAATGGGATTTATTTATCATTCCAGTATAAAAAAATCCAATTGCAATAACAATATCAAAATCAAGATGTGCACTTCCACAGGAATGTTTTACATTTCCAACTTCTGACTTTTATTTGCTCCTTAGCAGACCCTTTACATCCATTTTACTTCAGTCATTTAAGGTCTTGAAAACAGACAAAGGGCGAAATCATTTAAGGTCTCGAAAACAAAGAGTAACTACAGGGAGTACTTGCTCTGGTGTAAGAACAATTTACTCTGGATTGCAAGATGAATTTCCCACAGGTTTTCACTATGTGGTGCAGTAACTACAGATGCACGTAATGTCTCTTACGTGCTCATGTAGTTACTCTGGATTGTAGGGAAAGTTGGCTTTGTCCCAAAATGGAAGAATAGAAGCTTGTATGAAAATCACCCGCAGCATAATTGTATGCCTACAGATGAATTCTAAATCACCTTTCTCATTTGCTCTTCCTCAGTTGAAAAGATGTGGTTTAGGAGTCGGGCTACCTGTGTTCCCGCAGCTGATTCAGTGATGCATTAGTCAAGCTGTGGCTGAAAATGATACTGGACCAAGACCCACGTTAGAACCAGGAACAGATTTAAATACAGGAAGTGGTTTGGAATTGGAGACTTCAACCTCATTGTTTCCTCTTCCAGAGATGAATTATCTGAAGGTCCTGGAGACAGCTGTCAGGTGGTTCCAAGAACTGAGAATGAAATTGGCTAACTGGTACTTTTGACTGATAAACCAGACAACTGTGTCAATGGAACACAGCTGTCTATTGGAACTGGCAATGGTAGTCTTAGTTCTAGCCAAACAAGGGACACGCTCCTCCTGAAATCTTGTAATTTGTAGTGAAAAATCTCTGTCCTTAATTAGACTTTAATTTCTAAATTCCTATTTGCCAATTTCTGAAACAGCCGTAGAATTAGTGATTACATAACTGTTGAAGGCTACAATCCTAAAGACACTTTCCTGGGAGTAAGATCCATTGAACACAATTGGGCTTATTTTTAAGTAGACATGGTTAGGATTGTGCTTGAACGGCATTTTCCTTTACTCTACACGTATCCTTTATTTTGATTTCATCATAATTATTCTCCCATGGTCAAGATCAATCAGGAAAAGAAATATTATATTGAAAATTACTCAACTGACCTGATGGCAACAGAATGGCCAGGCTTCCCCATATTGCATCAAGCAGTCCCCACCGTGGAGCGGGAACAACACTATGATGAGATGATGACTCAATGACATCCTTTTTTATTGATAATGTGCTGGAACATCCCCAGAACGTAGGAATTCTGGCATTTCTAGGGTCTCATAGTGCAATCTTAACTTGTACTAGAACAAGCAGGTTGGATCCTAGGATGTATCCAGCACAGGTTTTGGGATTGCTACTGCATACCACAGGGAAGGGGAGGCTTATCCTTTCAATGGCAGCCCCAATAGGTCTACTCAGACCACCTCTAACAGATCCACGCTCCACCTCCTGCTCGGGAATGCCCCTTCCCACTTATAGCTCAGCCAGGTGGGTCCTCTGATGGACATGGATCCTTGGTGAGTCACCAATTTATCTGACATCTGGTGCTACCTTTGAAATCATATTAAGAAAACCAAAATAAGCCAGCAAAAAACAGACACTGAGGCACAAGAACAGCATTGCAGAACTGGCTCGCCAGTGTTTAACATTCTCCGCCGAAGCCCAGGTCAGCTTGGTTCAGTCTACAAATAGGTCATATAAAAGGAGCCACACTGTTATACATCTATTTTGGGAAGCATGTCTGTGTTCAACAAAGTCCTTGCCGAAACAATTTTGTAGCACAATTAATACACAACCACTTCTGAACCTGGGCTCAGATGTCAAAGCAATTTAATAGATAATCACGTCAAAACGTATCAGGCGGCTGCTACCACTTGAAGGGAATGGAGTTTATAACCTCATCTTGACAATCTGAATGCTTTCTATTCAGCTCAATGGCAAACTGAATATTTCTCCATTTAGGCAGCTACCCTTTCCCATCGCTGCAGTAAAAGTAAAGCAAAACAAAAACACACCACTATTTGTTGTGACCCATGTATTGTTACAGGAACCTGTTTATGACTCACTTTCCTTCTTTGCTTGAACTTAACTATTAAAAGGCACTAAAGTGGTGTTAAAGGCAAAACAAAAAAAAAAATTGCTATCGTCTGTTCACCTTGATTACTACACAAATCTAAAAAAAAAGGACATTAAAATTGTCCCCTTCAAATTTTGTCCCTTAAGGCTGCAATCCTAACCCTCTGTTAGGCTGGCATAAGTTCCTGTGCAAGTCCTGGGCTGGTCTGGGAGTGTTGCAGAAGTGCCAGCAAGGGAGGGAGGTAAAAGTGTTTCTTTTTTATTGCAACTTTTAAAACCAGAATACTTTTAACTGAAACTATTCTGTAGCTAGTTACTGTTGGAAATATAATGCTGAATTACTAAGCTATCTTTTGAGCCAACATGGCCATTATTGTGTTCTTAACCATTAACATATAACTTTGTATCTTATGAAGTTCTTTGTTGCTGACATTTAACATGTTTTGGGTGACTTCTCAGTTACTGTGCGTTGGACAAAAAAATTGAATGTCAAGTGAACACACAACTACCAGAAAATTAAAATTTTCTTTTTACCTGTGTGTAAAAAGATTTTTTTTTACCTGAGTGGAACATGAAAGGTCTTATCAGTAAAGATCTGTGTTATGCAAATTTATTTTGTGCAGTAGAAGGCACTGCGATCCACCTCCTCCTCCAATGCTTGGCCTCTTCAGGTTTCAGAAGGACTATATTGGCCTTCAGAAGCAACCAAAGATCACCTCCATGATCTTTCCTGGTGCTTCTGGAGTGTAAAGGTGTCCCCTGCAGGTTGCCCTGCTAGTCATGACCAACACTAGGGAGTAGTTCTCATTCCTGTTCCTCCACTGTTGCCCAAAGTCGCCTCCATGATCCTGTGGCCTGCATGCACACGGAACACTGGTACCTTCCCACCAAGGTGGTACCTATTTAGGTTTGCAGGATCTGGGCAAGGGACAGGAGTTCACCATCTTACAGTACTTGGGTCTCAAACCTCTGAGCTGCCCATCTTCAGATTGGCAAGCACAGCGCCTTTAACCTCTGAGCCACGGCAGCCCTTGACAAGGCAATGCATCCTACAATTGTGACCAGAAGGCTCCAATTTGGAGCCAATTGGACACAAAGGCAGATGAGAAGGCTCAGTTTAGGACTCACAGGACATTGGTTCGCAACCTACCAAGTGTTTGAAAAACACTGGTAGAGAAAATTCAATTCTAAATGTCATCACAGCACCAAACACCTAAAACCTGGGAAGAAAGTTCTTGCAACCAGCAAATGTGTCCCGACCTGTCCCGACCTACCCACTGTAATGTCACCATTCTATCAAAAACTATGATCTTTCCAAACAGCACTATTTTTCACTCCACCTCTCAAGTGGGACTGTGTACATAGCTTGCAATGCCTTTTTGTTTCAAGGAGAGTAGCTTAGTGCAAACGATCATGAGCAAAGGAGCATAAAGCATGAGAAATTCTTCTTAATGTGCCATGAATTCTCCTCAAATAGGGGAAAAAGTTAAGAAATCTTTCCATGCCCTGCATACTAACGATCCTCTAAATAATGCACAGGGCAGGAGGAATCGTATGTGATTTTGGAAGGCGGAAGACAAATATCAGGAGACTTCTTGTCTTTATAAGTAACTGTCAAGAAAAAAGTTGCTTTGCTGAATGGAAAATAGCAACAACCTCAGGGATTTATTTAGACTTCATGCCATGTTAAGATGCTTCATTTACTTACGTGAAATCCTGCTGATTTTTTTTAAAGAGGCTTAATTATCTGACCATGATATACCTGTGTATCTTGGAAATACACAACGGGATTTATTCTGAGCCAGAAACCTGAAGCTTATCATCAGGGGTTGGAGGTTGCAAAGCTATGTGATAAAATGAAAAGCCACATTAAAAGTAATTTATTCATGAACTAGGATGCCTTGTATGCTATGCACGTACTCCAGACCTGAAACGAATCTGCTCCCAAAATTATCAACATTCTCCTATTGATGTTTTTTCTTCCCTCAAATTTAAGAGGAAAAAAAATTCAGAATTCAACACAAGGGAGACAAAATTCAGTGGTAATTCCACTTCTGAATCAGGTGAAAGTGCAAACAGGTCTGGTTTGCTCCATGATCCAAGTGCTTTCCAATTTCTTGTCCACTTAGGTACAAAATGCCTAATAATGGATAAATGGATGGAGGGGGGAAGACAAAGAAAGACAGAGAGAAAGAGAAAGAGAGAGAGAGAGAGAGAGAGAGAGAGAGAGACAGAGACCATGGTCAACTCTCACCATCTCTTCCACTCCAATTGACTGGGAAGCAGTGGGAAAGTCAAAAGGGCAACCTAAGAGCCAGTAGGTAACCAAGCCAAGCCAAACTGCCAAATTCATAAGTGGTGGTTGTTCTATGACAGCACTAAGTCCACACTGATTTCTTACTTGCAACACCACTTGGCAAGATATGGGGGCCTAAGCATGCACCAAGGAACATACAGACACGCGCGCGCACACAACATGTGTGTGCACGGGCACACATACACAAACGTTCAATGCAAAAATGTGAAGTGCATGATTCCCCCTTTTTAGACATTTGCAGGCATAAGGAATTTGATACTCCCTCAACCCTTGAACTTCCCAGGGCTGCAGTGCTGGCTGCAGATCAGTGTGAAACCTGGATCCCCTACCTTGCAGCAGCATAATCCTTTACTGCCTTCAGTAAGCATCACATTACTGCCTTCCCCTCTTCCCCATCCCATAAAGGGTCGGGGAGAAGTGCTTCTTGGGCTGGTGGGTTATGACCTCCAATATGTAACCACTGATTGAGGCTGCAATCAGTGATGGTATTCAAAGAAATTAACAACTAGTTCTCTGCCCATCTGGCAGCCACTTTTAAATGACTATTTTTAAACTTTATATATGTCCTATCTCCGGTTAACAACCGTTTCTATAGAGTAGGTGTGAACCTGCTGGAGCCCACAACTGGCTGCAATCCTAAACTCCATAAACCCCAGCATTAGTCCTGTATTGACCTGGGGGTGTCACAGGAGTGTGGTAAGGAACTTTTCCCCTCTCTTGGCGGGTTAGGCCATGCACAGGTATATGGTGACTTCCCCCATCATCTTTGGAAGATATGCCAGCTGAGTTATGCTGGCCTAAACTAGTTAGGATAGCACCCTCCGTTTATATAGTCAATGTCTTGTGACACATATTATCAGATCTCAGACAGATAAAATTAAAAATAGTAATGCATACAATTTTTTTAGCAGAACAACTTTGTGAATCTCTTGAAAGGAAAATACTCTTAGATTTCATTTGAGTGCTTAGGAAAAAAGAACTTCAAAAATGTGAAAAATAAATGGCTTAAGCTTGTTTGTTGAACTTGAAGAATATATCAGAGGTCACTGATTTTGAATAGAAAATCACTTTCCATTTTCTGTTAAGAATAAAACCAAGCTACAACACTTCTTATTTATGACCCTTTTTATTTTCTTAAGTTTAATCCATGCTGTTAGTCTGAAGGCACTACATTCATAGCCCATCTGGTAACCCATCTCTCTGTTAGCAGCATAAAGGGAATGAGGTTCCCAAGAACACACATCTGTAAAGTCTAGACTTAAATATCACCACCTTCTGCCTCAATGAGCAATACAGATTACTTGGATTGTAAACCAAATTAGGATAAACTCCCTCAAGGAAATTAAGTAGTGTCAGGGGACACCAGGGTGGACAGTCTCACACTGTTGTTAAAAAAGCTGATGTAATAATTTGTATTCCTGTTGCCAAGTGTGACCCTACACAAAAATAAGCAGATCACACTGGTTAAGTGAAAATACATACAAAAAACAGATAGTAGCAACCTATGAGTAGTTGCATATACTATACTATACTATACTATACTATACTATAACAATGGGGCTAAAAGGTTTGGGTCAAAGTTTGGATCACACAATAAGCAGATCACACTGGTTAAGGGAAAATACATATGAAAAACAGATAGTAGCTGTTTTTGTTGCATGATATGGGTAGTTGCATATATTGTTTTTGTTTGTAGCTGTTTTGTTGCAAAATATGAGTAGTTGCATATACTATACTATACTATACTATACCAATGGGGCTAAAAGGTTTTGGTCACAGTTTATGCTATGCAGTTCTTTTAACTTTAAGTCACAATTAAAGGCTACAATCATAACCATGTCAGAAATAAGCTCCATTGTGTTCAGTGGGTCTTACTCCCAGGAATATGTGTTCAGGATTGCAGCCTAAGGGTGCAGTCCTAATTGTGTCTACTCAAAAGTAAGCTACATTGTGTTCAATGGGTGTTACTCCAAGGAAAGTGTTTAGGATTGCCGCCTAAGTCACAATTTATGCTGTGCAGTTTTTTAGATGTATTACAATGTGTTAGGCAAATGGCTAGAAATAAATGCACATTTTAAGATACAGGAACTAAAAAATATTTTGAAAATACAAAAAAACACCTAGATTAACACTGGAATATAAAAAAACATTAGACATTCAACATAAATAATTTCTGTGTTACAGAGTGTACGTTATGTTGGTAAGTACATAGGGGGAATACTGTATTTACTCAAATCTAACACTCACTTTCAGCTGAAGTTAATCTCCAATATCAGGATGTGCATTAGATTTGATGGTTAATTCGATTCAAGTAAGAGCACAATCCAAATCATTTCTACTCAAAAATAAGCCACATTGTGTTCAATGAGTCTTATTCCCAGGAAAGTGTCTTTAGGATTGCAGCCTGCATGTGGTATTTTGATTATAAGTATAGATTGTGCATTAGATTTGATGTTGCATTAGATTCAAGTAAATACAGTAGTGTAGACTCTTCCCTTACCTCCAGGATATTGTTTAAGGATGGGACTGTTCCGCTCACACACACACAGACATATTAATCCCTTCCAGCAGGTGGCACAATCCAGCAATGGATACATGAAATCGCTAGTTGTGTAGCTGAGCATCTCATATAAACAGTAAGTTTGTACGTGTTTCAGACATTTTAAGAGCTTTTCATGCTTATGGAGGTTTTTGCTTCAAAAATCTTCAAAACCTTGCCGAGCTATGCATAAATCATGCGTCTCACAGACCTACATCCCAGAAACTAAATTATTACTTGGAGGATACATCTTGAAAAGTACACCAGCAGATTGCAGTCGTAGCCGCCATCCCTTATCCTCTCTCCCCTCTTGCTTTAGATCACCTCTCTCAAGTCTCCAGTGGTCACTTTCATGGACTATAGCATCACCTATTTATATTTATATTCCGGGTTGGCATCTATTGTGCTCCTTCTCCACCTCCATTTGTTACTCTCACACACTGCTTTCAGGTAACATGAGGTCCCCAGCTAGCAGCAAATGTATTCCTTATGGTAAGAGAGCTAACACTAAATGTTAAATAAATAAGAATGGGGGAAAGTGTTATAAAAAGTGTTACAAAAATAGGTTACTGGGACAGGAAACTTTGTGCGGGGTATGTGTGTGAAGAATCATGTGGTGATGAACCAATGCAGGAAGACATCTAAAGCATTCTTGTATAATGTTTGTAGTGGTAGGGCTTTCACCTCTCTTACTATTTCACCAATGCTATTGATTTTTTTTAAAAAAATTAAGATATTTACTGCTACCACTCTGAAAAGGTCCAACAGGCCTGCTACAACACACACACAAACACGCACAACTATTACTACAGTCTTTACCATCTATAGTTCTTTGCTTTAGAAATATTTACTCCTATTTTTGTCTTCCCCATTTTTAAAATCATAAGGACTAGAAATTTAACTTAAAAAAAGAGAAATATGAGGCAGAAAAACTTTTGTCAGAGGCACTTGCATCACACAGATTATACATTATTCTACTGCGAGACATATAGCATAATCCTAACCGTGTGTGGGCTGTGGGTGGCACAAGTGGTTAAGACATGGTGCCTGAAAACCAGGCCAGGGTTCAAGTCCCCACAAGACAGGGTGAGCTCCTGTCCTTAGCCCAGCTCTGCGACACAGCTGGAACCAATCGTATCAGCTCTGCTGTCATCCATATCAATCTACCCAGGTCTTCATGCTTCACATGCAGTGCTGGGCATGATACCATAGTCTTTCAAGACTGATGGATACCAGATCAAACCGTGTTTATTCAAAAGTAAGCCTCATTGAGTTCAATGGTTCTTACTCCCAGGAAAGTGTCTTTAGGATTGCAGTCTAATAAATGTTGCACTTACTTGTTTTTAAGCAATCAATTTAAAAATTCAAATGCTACATTAAGTGCAGATTTTCTGCCTTATTAAAATTATAAATATGTTCTTTTTCTCTTATCCTGGGATCACAACATCAAACCATAGGAAAGGTTTGTGCATAAGTGAATATATTCTCCAAAGCTCAAATGCAAAAGACCATGACCTTTAAAAAGAAACTATCAAGATACTTGAGGGGGAAAAGATTTTACTTTTACTATGAAAAGTCTGATCCAGTTCAAAGGGAATGCATTAATCACATCTGTATTTATGGAAAAATTAACTTTGTTTCCCTCTTCAAAGATTTAATTTACACAATGCCTTGAGAGTCCCCCCACCCCAAATTTAATTACTTTTCACTCTCATATCCTTTGCAACAAAAAACAAAAATACTCACATCCCTCAGTTTGAATGTAATTCCACTAAATATTTCCCTATGCAAACCTCTGTCCCTGCAGTACCCAACCACATTTTCAGTTATGCATCACAGATGAATGAGTGACAAGAATTACACATAGTTTTACACAGCAACAGAGGGTACAAGAACACACTAGGTGATGCACACAGGATGTGTGTGGCACCACTTCTGGCCAAAATTGTAAAATCTTGGAATTTTCAAATAATCTCATCATGAAACATCAATCAATGTGTGATTTCAGCAGATTGAAAGGAAACACTTTATTGAAATATCTATATTCTATCAAATGTAGCAGCAAAAAAAAAAAACAAACAGTAATGGCTGGGCAATGGCACATTACCATGTGCACTGTCTGACAAGAGCCACCATGGGGGTGATGCACTGGGTGTATACAGGGTGATGCAAACCCTAGTGGTATTGCTTCTAAAAAGCAAAAAGACAGTGTTTCTCAACTAGTAGTACTGGTTTCTCAACTAGTAGTACTGGTACCACTACCTCAAGTGGTACTCAAGTAGTAGTGTTTGGGGGTACTCACAAGACTTCTGGATACTTGCTGCTTGGCAGTGAAGCCAGTGATGTGGCATGGCCAACCGTTGTAAGGCTACAATCCAGAGTAACTACAGGACCTTTTACACCGACATAGTTACAGTGCCGCCTATGGGGAAACCTATGGGAAATGCATAAAGCAATCCAGAAAAAGTGCCTTTTATGTCTTCCTATAGTTACTCTGGATTGTAGGGCTAGAGGCTTATCTTGGTGGGCAGAGCTACAAAGTGTGTTTTTCACATTCTCCAAAGCACCCCAATCCATCCAAAGCCTATTAGTGCTGTTTGTTGCATCACATCTGGCCTCCTCATCAAGAAGTATGTCATCACCAGTTACTTCCAGTAGTACTTCCGACAGGCCTGAACTGAAGTGGTACAGAGGTGAACAAATGTTCAGAAACACTAATACGAGACAAGAAAATGCTGACTAGGAAGTGATCAAAAGAGAATGAGTAGTTCAAAAAGAAACCTTTTGGTGCCACTGAGAAATATCTTTGTGCACAAGTATTATTATTATTAGTGATTGATTTTCTCTATTGATTATTTTCTCTGTTATTGATCAGTTTGTAAACCATTAGTTATTGAATTTCTCTATTGATTTCTCTGTTTTTTATTAGTAAGTCATTAATGATTTTTTCTGTATACAGAATTGGAAATTTTTTTGCTGAAAACCAGTATATAAATACTGTTGATTGACTGACTGACTGATTGATTGATTAATAGAGATGTGCTAAAATCTATTCACTGCTATATTTTTAACCGATTATTTTCCAAACAGTGTGTAACTTAGGATCCACCAGTGAGTTATGAAAATCTCCTTGTCAACACCATATTTCCATTCATTCATCATCTTAGAACAGATCTACACTTGCAGGGCAATCCTAAGCATGTCTACTCAGAAGTAAGTCCCATTGTGTTCAATAATACTTATTCCTAGGAAAGTGTGGTTAGAATTGCAGTCATAATTTGATATTTTGAAAACACCCACCCAGATGCACATACCCACACAGAAATGGTGTACCACTCCATTCCTGATTGGCAACAAACAGGTGAAGGCCAGGCTGCCAAATTTTCTGTCCAGGCTCAATAGCTGCCTATATATTATTCATGGAGGTTTGGCCAATTTTGTCTTTGAACTGCAGCCTTTTGCGAGACCTGGGATCTCTTTGTTTAAACACACATATGCGCATGAATGGGTCATACCCATATGAAAACTATCAAGAAAACATGAACAGGCAGTCTCCTATTATTCATGTGCAAATCATGCAAGAAACAGTTTAAGAAAGCCTGTTAAACAGCCCTCTTCATATTTTTTTTATCTTGTACGTCAAGTTTTCACTCCATTAATCTACGCTCATCAGAGACTGAAGCCACCAATCTAGATAGTTTTAGCACCTGAATGCCTTAAACCATGATGGTGGCCCAAATCAATAGTCTTAAACACATGTAAATTCTGCATTGCTTTGCACCATTCTGTCATTTGCACAAGGCAGACCTCATCCATCTTTCCATCTTCGCAGACAAAGTGGAACACTCCTAAGGCACAGCTTTGAGAGGATGCATTCAATCATTGGAACCAAGAATTCAGAAGTGGTGTCTACTTGGCCTTTGTTAGCCATTCTAAAATGCATGATGCTTTCATTTCCTGGGGTTGGCAATTGAATTAGTTGAGCACCCACAAGATGTGTGTTTTGTTTTTGTTTTTTGCCCTTTTAAAAATCTCATCAAGAGTCATTACACAGCAAGAAATGGAGTAATTAAGTTGCTGAATTGATGAAACATAGTCACCTTGTGGGCTGGAACTGCAAATTTTATGTGGACAGAATTCAAGGCATTTTTTCAAATGTAACTAAACAAAAAGTAGTAGGATTATACCCAGGTAGCCTGGCTGGTTTACGTCCAATGGGTGCCACACATGGCACTGCCATATTTCATATGGAGAGCCAGGGTGGTGTAGTGGTCCAGGAGTTGGTATTTGACTTGAAAGATCCAGGTTTGAATCCCTGCTCTGCCATGAAGCTTCCTGGGTCACAAATCACTCTCTTCCAACCTCACCTATCTCACTGGGTTGTTGTACAGACAAGGGTAGGAAAGGAACCACAAACACCAAATACAAATACAAACAAACAAACAATTTTCCTGGAAAACAGTAACTTTTAATGCCAAGATCGAATACATTCCAACTAAATTAGGTATACAGTGGCACCTCGCTTAACAAGCACTTCGCTTAACAAGCAAAAATCTCCAAGAAATCTTGCTTCACATAACAAGCTCCGCTTCACTTAACAAGCAAGTGTGTCATGGGCATGCGTGCTATGCATCCATGACACTCGGCACGGAGGTTTATTAAAAGGGCTGCCAGCCAGCGCTGCTGCCTCTAACTGCCCCCAACTTGGGGGCAGTTGCCTGGATGTGCCAGAGGCAGCCGGCCCTAACTGCCCGCAAGTGCCCCCACTGACCATCTTGAACCTCCAGCAGCAGCCCAGATAAGCCTCCCAGGAAAGTGTCTTTGATTGCAGCCTCCTAACCATATCTACTCAGAAGTAAGCCCCATTGTGTTAAATGGGGCTTACTCTCAGGAAAGTGTCTTTGATTAACCTCCAGCAGCAGCCCAGGCAGTGGTGGGCTGAGGCTGGTTCAGTCCGGTTCTTGGGGACCGGATGTTCCAATCTCCCTGCTGCTACCGATCCGGTAGTGGCGGGGGGCCCCCCAAAACCGTTTGGACTGGTTCGCGGCAGCAGCCGGCCGGGCATTTAAAAATTTTTTAATTTGCTGCTCCTAGCGGCAGTGCCTCCTCCAGCCTTCCCCAGGACGGCTGGGGGGATAAAGTCACCCGCGAGGCTCCTCCATGTGGCTAGAGCCTCCTGACTACTCAGAAGTACCTATGACTACTCTGAAGTAGGTCCCATGATAGTCAATGGGACTTACTCCCAGGAAAGTGTGGCTGGCACTGCAGCCTGAGAGATCAATCCTATGCTGACTAATCTGAAGTAAGTCCCATGAAAGTCAATGGGACTTACTCCCAGGATACTGTGGCTGGCACTGCAACCTGAGAGCCCAATCCTGACTACTCTGAAGTAAGTCCCATGACAATCAATGGTGCTTACTCCCAGGAAAGTGTGGTTAGGGTTGCTGGGGGCACTAAAAAAACATAGATTTTTTTTAATTTTTAGATTTTAAAAAATTTTCCCTTTAAATTCTCCCTGGCCCCACCCCTAACCCAAGCCCCGCCCCCTGATCCAGGCCCTGCCCCCTGGCCCTGGCCCCTGACCCTCCTGGCCCCACCCACTTCCAGGGAACCGGCTGTTGGGCCAGGCTGGGCCCATCACTGAAGGTAAGCCTCCTAGGAAAGTGTCCTTTATTGCAGCCTCCTAACCACGTCTACCCAGAAGTAAGCCCCACTGTGTTAAATGGGGCTTACTTCAAGGAAAGTGTCTTTAGGATTGCAGCTTAAGTAACTTCATAGGATCATGCACATTGAATGCATGTTTTGAATTCAATTCCAGTGTTTTGTCATCATTTTTACATCCAGTTAATATTTTTATATGAATATTTTGGGGGTTGTGGAACCCATTGTCTCAGTTTCCAATATTTCTTATGGGAAAATCTGCTTCACTTAAAGAGCGTTTCACTTAAAGAGCATGCCTCTGGAATGAATTAAGCTCTTTATGTGAGGCACCACTGTATTTTGAATTTTATCGCTGGGGAAAAATGAGTCATACCTTTTGAGTATTCACATGCTGACATGCACAGCGAAGAACATTGGCAATGGTATATGAAAGAAGATAAATTTTATGTTTTTTTCATTTTTAGATAGGAAGACATTTTAGGAATGTTTTATGCAGAATAAGAATCCTGATAAAATAGGGCTGCAAAACTATAAACCAGTGGTTTGGTTCCCAAATTTTGGTTGAAAAAACCCCAAAATTGCACAGTGAAAAATAAATTTGTTGTGAACAATTATAATTAATAAAAATATTTATTTCTAGATCTCTTTTTTATGTAAAAAAGCAAGGTGGGTCTTAACAGACTTTCATGTTTTGAAAAGGGTCATAGTGCTTCCGTACTATGTGCTTTATGTTTGGGAAGCACTGCTATAAACACCAGATAGATAGATAGATAGATAGATAGATAGATAGATAGATAGATAGATAGATAGATAGATAGATAGATAGATAGATAGATAGATTTTTCACAGTCACTTTTGTGAAGGTACTGACAGTCTTGCTGCATATCGTGTGGTGGTCTGAGGGTCACAGTGAAATGCATATGCTGGGCATGCAGAAGACCTATTACGTTCAATCCTGGGAGGACTTGCTGGCAGTCAACATGGAGGAAATTAAGCTAAATGGTCCAAAGGTCAGAGTATGGAGCATCTCCATGTGTGTTCAGAGTGCAGTCATTATCCATTGAGGTCAATGAGTACTATACATTGTGGCTATACAACCTCAGTTTATTACAATGGATGTTAGGTCTACAGAAGGAAATCACTGAGACCAATTGTTGTGACAACCAACAAAATCTAAAATACTACAGTCCATAAAAAGACCAGAGTGATCCATGAGAAGCTATGGTATATTAGCAACTTGAAAATGCATCTTGATGGATGTTGTTCCACCAGACATACTATCTGGAATTGTTTTTTCTAGAAACCAGAGCAGCTCCCACCCTTATAATACAGTTCAAGCACATTGGTGTAATCTTGAGTCTTGCTCAAGAAGATTAAATCCTGATCTGCTGACCACAGTGCCCAGGTTGTTATTCATTTATCAACACTTATTCATTTATCAACACATCTCAATCCTTGTCAAATGCTAAACACACACTGTGGACCAAACTGCCTGGCTTTCACCTGGGGCTGGGCAGAGCAGCCAATGCTTTGAAGCACTAATATAAAAACCCCTCTGGATGAATTATCTCTTCTTTCAAATATGTGGTTCTGACTATAAATTTAATTTTACAAGAGTGTATTACACTTTTAGGATGCAGTCTCCCTAGATCCAGATCCAAGTAGATCGGTGTTGTTTTTGTGTTAATCCCAAATATATTAATTAACATCTTTCTTAGCAGATGTAGCTGAGTTTACCATCACCTTGTGCCTTCCTAACTAATGAAATAAAGTCCAACATTATAAACTCCCATCAACATATTCAAATGGCCTAAATAAAGTCTTTTAACATAAATTTAAGATGACAACTGATTATGGATCTGTCAGCTTTATCAGCCAGGCCAGACACATTTCAAGTCTGCTACTTTCCATAATTGCAAAGATGAAGTCCTTGCATATTTTTAAGACATGCTAGCTATGAGCAAACTAAACAGTCAGTCATTAATATCCACCCAAGTGTGCACGCACGCGCACACATGTGGAGGAATCAGATGGAAATATGTGTTCCCTGCAGCACATAATAATAGACAGTGATATCATAGGACACTCCACACACATTTATTCATAGGGCACCGTAGCACGGTAGCAGCATATCATAGAACAAATCATAGCACACTTCCACGTAGCTTTTGCAGATCTACCCTACAATCCAGAGTAACTACGGGAGCACGTAAGAGACATTACGTGCACCCGTAGTTACTGCACCACCTAGTGAAAACCTATGGAAAATTCATATTGCAATTCAGAGCAATCTGTTCTTTCACCAGAGCAAGAACTCCCCGTAGTTACTCTGGATTGTGCCCTAAGAGTTTTTAAAAAGTTACTCCAGATGCTGAAAGGTTTAGGAACCATTAAATTAGGGACTGTGCAAAGTGACTGCATCCAAACTCCCTGCCCTTCTCCCTATGCTCTTTGATCCAGAGGAGTTGAAGCAGTGGTGGTCTTCAGGGGGTTCTCACAGGTTCTATAGAACCCTTTGCTAATGAAGGGCAGATAATGAAGTCCACACGGAATGCTGTATTTAAACTAGTCATGGAATAAATCTTGGAAGCCTGGCTGTCTGCCCTTGTCTTTACAGAACATAATCTTAGACTAGATTCAAGTAAGAATGGTCCAAGAGACTATGGGAAACAACATATCCCACAGAACTTTCACCTATTCAGTTACATCAACACCTTGTCTTCATAGCCTTCATATATTTTCTGACTTTATCACTGCTGTCAAACTAATCAATATTTCACTAACCAGCATTGTGTCTACATGACAAGACGTGCATTGCAAGCCAACTGGAATCTTACCCAGGGTTCTTAGCTTTCCAATCTCCGCTTTCCATTTCATATTAATCTTTCCAGTCACTAGACAAATAACATTGAGCAGCTTCTCTGTGGTGAGCATAAGACATATTTCGATCCTCTGTGTCTTCAATATACAAAACATATTTTGCAAAAACCTCAAACGCCAGACATCTGTCCAGGGAACAGATTCAATTTGGCTGCAGTATTTGTCCAATCATTACACTTCTTTCTCTTACATAGTTCAGTCTTACTACATTATGAAATCTTGTCCACCCAGCTTAGGTTTCAATTCAGGTTAGGTTTTCTCTCCTAATTCAAGTGAAACACTTATTTTTTTAAAAAAAATTAATCATACTAAATTCATCACTGGTATCAGTCTTATTCAGAGACAGAATGAATGTGTGTGCGCACGCGCGCATGCCTCTCTATGTGTATGTGTGTGGGACAAGTCCAAACCAATGGAACTGAAATGCCCAGGGGTATTCCAACACTTGTGCGCAGGTCAAATGTTTTGCTTCACCCATCTGCTTTCAGATCAGAGCCATAATTGTGCTGAACATAATCATTTTTGGACTTATTTATTCTCAATGCTGTATTTAAAATTACATCTGTGGTAGCCTAGCTTCTTCAGTCTGCAACTGTACCATTGTCCATCCTCTCAGTTCTTTTCAACACATGGTAAGTCCACTAATGAGGCTTATCATTAAGTAACTAATAACTAATAACTTATCATTAAGTCCACTAATAAGGCTTATCATTAAAATCCAGAGTAACTATGGGGAGTCCTTGCTCCGGTGTAAGAACAACTTACTCTGGATTCCAATATGAATTTCCCATAGGTTTTCATTATGTGGTGCAATAACTACGGATGCACGTAAAGTGCACAATCCTAACTGGGTCTACTCAAAAGTAAGCCCCATTGAGTTCAATGGATCTTACTCCCAGGAAAGTGTCTTTAGAATTGCAGCCAAAGTCTCTTATGTGCTCCCGTGGTTACTCTGGATTTGGGGGTTTGTCTCTTTTTGGTGCATGGGCAGTAGCAAGGTATGTTATAGAAGAGATAGCAAAATGGAAGGTGGTATACATTAAGAACATAAGAAGAGCCTCTGCTGGATCAGGTCAAGACCCATCTAGTCCAGTGGGCTGCAATGACACAGTGGTTAGAAGAGTGGGAATGGTGACCGGAATTCCACTCAGCAGGCCAGCAGTTCAAGACCTGAGTACTGCCAGATGGGGTGAGTTCCCATCCTTAGCCCAGCTCCTGCCAACGTAGCAGTTCAAAAGAATGCAAATGCAACTAGATAAATAGGAATCACCTTGGTGGGAACCTAAACAGTATTCTATACACCTCTGCATCACAGCCGTGCTGGCCACATGTCCACGGAAGTGTCTTTGGACAACGCTGGCTCTTTGGCTTTGAATCAGGGATGAGCATCGCACCCAACAACTGTGGCTGGAATAGGCAGCAAAGAAACCTGCATCCAGTCATGGCTGGCAGGGCAAACTGCCTGGGACACTTTACTGTTATCTAGTCCAACTTTTCTTAATCTCACAATGACCCACCAGATGCCTCAGGGAACACATAAGACACCTGCATCCGGGTACACTGCCTTGCATCGGACATTTTGAGGTTGCCTTTAGGTAAGCTTATCTTTTAAAGCTGGTTCTAAAATGATATTTAGTACAGTATTAGACTTCCAAGCCAATGTCAAGTTGGAGTCAGGCTTTTATATTTAAAACAAAGAATGCACACTGGAACCAGTCTGTTTCATGTCAGGACCTACCTAGACTTTGATAAGATCTCTAAAGAATTATTTTATATGAGCAGTCAGGAACAAGCTCACCATTTAAGTGCCGTTTCTATAAATGTCTCCTCCGCTATCAGCACCAGGACTATTTACACACTGTCTCTGATCTGGCCCATTTAATTCAGAGCTGTTCCAGTAACTCTAAAAAGGACAAGAAACACACACACACACACACACACATCAGTAATGAGTTGTGGACGGCAGCCATTGCCAGCCTGACAATAAACATGGTCAAATAGAGCCAACTGGCATTTTTCACACTGAGCTAAGTGAAAAGTTCAACCCCTGTTGTTAACATAACACTTTCTGCACTTCAAAGTAAAATGAGAAAGTTTGGAATTATGACCTCAGTTGGACAATTTAAGCATTTCTAGTCCAAGCGAATGTTAGAATTTCCATTACCATATAAGGAATCCAGAAATCTTTGTGCTACATAATACTCAGAAAGCTATGCACATCTGTGGATGCCTGGTCAAACACAGCAAAAATCCAGCAGAAATGATGGACCTCAAGTGGAGTTGACATTGACTGAACATCTGTAGAACTTCTCAGCTGAACACAATCACTGAGTTTATCTACATTATTTCCAGTCAGTGGCATTAAACACCTATCCAATGTGAGAACATGCTTCTTTATGGTCTGTAGACAGCCATCCAGGGGTCACCAAGACAGTGGCACTGCTAGGGGGTGCAATGGGGGATATGTATTCTTAGTCAAAATGTTTAAAATCTTGGTATTTTTAAATAGTACCATTATATCATTCAATGTGTAAATTTTTGCAGAGTGCAATGAAATGAACTGCACTGAAACATCTCTTATCAAAAATATAGTAAAAAAGTCATGCAGGGCAATGGTACAATGCCATGCTCAATGCCCAAGGCATTGCCCCGTCTATTAAGATGGAAGGAGGTCCATCATGGGGCAACACACTGGCCTCCAATGCAGGGTGATGCAAACCCTAGTGATATCACTGTTCCAAAATTCAGGATTTGTCTACAACATCAACAGCATTTTATACAATCTTAACCACAATAAATGGGTATGATTCTACCACAAAATATCTTTAATCATCATTCATTTCAACAGGAGAAGCATGTGTTTTAATCCAAAGTGGCACATTAGGGTCCAGTGATGTAACTTCAGTCATGTAACCAGGACGTTCCATAGCTTTATTCCTTCATCTAGTCTATGAATAGATGTTAAACACATGTTGTGCCATTATGTATTGAAATAGGAAAAGAACAAATGTACAAAGCAAGGAAGAAACGTGGTAAGGGTGAGCAGGCTGAATAGTGCCATTTCATCTAAGGTTGCCAATTCTGGTTGAAACTACTCATGGAGACTACCCCCTTAGGAGACTAAGGGCACAATCCAGAAATGCCTTTGGGTTACCCTATCACTGGGCTGACCCAACAGCAAGATGCTCTACCCTTGTTACTCTAGAAAAGGCTTGGGGCAGCCAAAGGCAACATAGGCTGCCCCAAGAGAGGTGGACCTGGGCTGCCCAACCTGGACCAGTGTAGGCAGTTCAGGAGAGGCATGTTGAGGGCATGTTTAGCATTGCCTAGGGCAGAGCAGTTATTCTGTATCCAGAGCCTGTTTCCAGGGCAGAAATTCCCTCTTCCAGCTCCTCAGAGTTATACCACCTCAGGAACAGGTATGGTAATAAGTAGACCCATAGGGTAAGAATGTAACCTAGAGTAAGAATGGCAGTATTGACCAAAAATCTGAGTTCTTGTCCAGTCCAGCTGCAACCTCTGCATCTCAACTTCAGGATATGGCACAACTACAGCAGCCATTAACCTGTGGATACAGCAGGCCATGCCAAGAAGCCCCTTGTATTCACTGTAGAATGTACTGGCATCTCATCAAGGACTACTTATAAGGCAGGCACCACAGCTGTTCATAGAATCCCAGTTGGAAGGGACCTAGCAGGTCATCTAGTCCAACCTCATATAGTTCTTTGTTCAGTGTGATCTGAGGGAGATCTCCTCAGGAGCAAGCCCTCCCCAGCTGTCAATGACGTGCTGCCTACTGAGTATGATCTGGACCAAGTAGGGCCGTCAAGGCTTCCTGACACTCTGGATCCAGCATATCTTTCTAACTCTGGATTCAGAATAGTTGAGGCAGCCCAGCTAAGGCATCCTCACTGCCCTAACTCTGGATTGTGTCCTTTCATAACATAATGTCATTAAGCCAAGGATTCCCTGTTACAATCTACAGGACTGTTTTCATCACCCAAAGATATATCCTGACTCCAGGTCATCCGTAGGGGGTTGTCAGCCCTGATTAAACCTCACAAAGTTCTTGCGTAGAACAGAATGCATCCATTCCAGCCTATACAAAGTTTGGGACAGAATTCAGAATCCAAACTGGATTCAGTGCTCTTCTCCAGACAGGCACCAGGAGCATACTGGTTTAGAGCAAATCACAACTGCTTAGTGAAAGCCCTAGGCTGTTGCTGGACTCATCTATTGCCTCCAGCATTACTTATGGGTGGTCAAAAAAATGTCATCTATTTGTGTGATAAATACCATCCAGGAATGGGACCAAATCCTAGAATGATACAGGTACTTTCTACAAAAGAATGTGATTTCCCAGTACAACAGATCCTAAGAGAATAAAACACAAAGTAGACATCTACCACATCAGTGTTAGCAGACTGGGGAAAAAGAATGTGTACCTGGAGCAAAGCGTATGAGTGTCATGGGTATGAAGTAGAGTAAATTAAATAAGTCAACAAGGGGGCCAAAGTAGGGAAGTTGGAAACTTCCTGGGATTTTTTTGAAAAAGGTTTGCATGCATATATTATGTGAAGACTAGTGTTCACACTTCTAAAAAGATATTTTGTTTTATATATTGTAAATCACAGAAATTATGATCCCATGTAGAAGACATGGAGCCCACAAAGAAACTTTGAACCCCCTGGTAAAATTTCTTTCTGATGCCCTGATTGAAAGTACTTAGCAAGCCCAATGCCCATAATGCCATAGTGTGCTATCATTTAGGTTGCAATGCTAACTTCCAGTTAGGTTGGCTTAAGCCCCAGTGGAAGTCCTGACCTGTGGGTGTCACAAAGGTGCCATAAGACATTTCTATACCACACCTGGGGGATGGTTTGGTCAGTGCACAGACATGCGCTTGCCTCCCTACATCATCATGGCAATGGGAAGACCAATGAGTTGTGTCAGCCTAGGTTAGGATTAGACTCAAAGTCTGACTTCAGAGGATGTGTTTGGGGTGTGTATGTATCCCAAATCCTATCCAACTTTCCAAAGCCTTGAAATAAGGACACAAATGTTGCTGAATCTTGAGAAAAACTCAAAGATTCCCTCACAGAATGTAGTGCATGTCCCTTTGGTTGCATCATCAATGGAAAGTTGGATAGGACTGGGCCCCGGGTGAATAACTGAGGCTACAATCCAGAGTGACTACGGGACCTATTACTCCAATGTAGTTATGGTGCCACCTATGGGAAATGCATAGAGCAATCCAGAGTAAGTGCCTCTTACATCTTCCTGTAATTACTCTGGTGAGACAGACAGACAGACAGACAGACAGACAGACATTTGACTTCAAATGTCTGGTGAAAAGCTCAAATTTACAACCACTTACATTGAACACCATCAAACACACCTGTGCTTTTTCTTCCTAATTTTTGTGAGTTTTTTTGTGTGTTTTGTTTTTCTCTTTCACCACAAATTTAAATGCAATGTTTTTAATTCACTTCAGCATTTCTGGGCAAGTAGGTGTTTTTTCTCGTTAGGCAACGAAACATGGATCTGTCATTTCCCAAAGAAATAATGCAGTACATGGACAAGTGCCATAAAAAGAAGAAAAAGGAAAAAAAAGGAGAAATGTTTCATCTTTGGTTGTCAAATAAGCATTTTTCCCCTTAATTAGACAGGAATGTTTCACAGGAATAATAGTTGTTGGAGGCCCCGTTCCAAATTCTCTTTTGCTCAAAGACTACTCAGTCAATCCTGAAAGCAGCGATTATGACGGTGTGAATTTGGCCTTGCCCAGTACCAGTGTAACTGTTGTTAACATGCTGATATGTAGAAATGAAAAATGTTGACAAGTTTAAAACAAGAACATTTTAATTACTTATAAAAAAATAACTGATTTTACAGAATCTCTTTGCTTGTCATCAGGGTGCATTGCACAGAGTCCTGTCATCTGGATGTCATCCCTTCAAACCAACAACCTGCTGTTGTTTGTGAACTAAATTTCTCAACAATGAAACATTTGTTTTATAGTGACATACCAAAAGTGGTATATCTTGTCCATCAGTAATTGCCTTCTTATCACTGCTTTACAGGGTCTTTTTTCTATTCTTCTCTAATTCCCCCATTAAGTTGACATACTTTTTATCAGAGCTGACAGTAATCAGTCAACGAAGTTCAGCCTTAACAAACTTCATTCAGATAGAAACTAACAGGGCAGCCCCAAAAACACCATACTTGAAGCTTGCCACGTGTGTCTCTCAGATGTTTGATAATGTAGACATATATCATCCTTAAGAAAGCTAAGAACTGGCATTTTGAACAAAACATTGATTGAACACAGAAATCCTGTTTTTAATTTAATCAATTAAATTATAGATAGCTACTTATACAGTCTGAGATGTACATTAACTTATATATTTAAGAGATGTGCCCCCAAATCTGGAGTAACTATGGGAGCACGTAAGAGACTTTACGTGCACCCGTAGTTACTGCACCACCTAGAGAAAATCTATGGGAAATTCATATTCGTATCCAGAGTAAGTTGTTCTTACACCGGTCCAAGGACTCCCTATAGTTACTTTGGATTTTGCCCATATGCTCTTATATGTTTATTTCTATTATATATTTCTATTAACTTATATTTTTAAGAGGTAATCTTGTTTAAATATTCTTGGAATTAATAAAATACATTCAGGAGGTTTCCCCCTAAATCCTTACAACTCCCACTTGCTTACCTCTCACCTCACTCATCATTCAGCCTGTTCTATTGGCAGAAATTTGCTCTTTCTTTTTTTTAAACAAGTTTGCTGTTCATAACTAGGGGTGTCCAAATCATGGCTCAGGGACCAGCTATGATCCGCACTGAGCCTCAATGTGACCCTGGCCAGACCCCTCCGTTCAGCCCTCACGCAAGCCTCGTAATCCTTCAGATCTGTCTCTAACACTGTATATGTAAATTGTATATGTAATTTACATAACTGTATATGTAAATTTATGTAATTTTTTCAAATTTGAACTGTAAATCATTCTTCCATCCCCCGACACAGTGAAAGAGAAAAGATGTGGCCCTCCTGCCAAAATGTTTGGACACCCTTGTTCTTGACTTGCCCAACAATCCAGAGTAACTATGGGAGCACATAAGAGACATTACGTGAACCCATAGTTGCTGCACCACCTAATAAAAACCTATGGGAAATTTATATTGCAATCCAGAGTAAATTGTTCTTACACCAGAGCAAGGACTCCCCGTAGTTACTCTGGATTGCGCCCTTTATTTCCTTTCCCCAAGAATACCTCTAGCCTGCTTTCCAGTGCTGCATACAGATGAACCAAAGCCGAGAGAGAATGAACCAGTGCCTGATGAGCCAGAACCGAATAGGAGCTGCCCAAAGCACAAATCCATTTGGAAACTCATAGCTCATAGTCCTCCTCCAAAATAACATTTCAAGAAACACTTTTTCAGGAGTGATAGTGGACAAAATGAAGACCAACCTGCTTCCCCCTTTTTGCTCTATCCTTTTTTCATAAACACAGAATTGTTTTTTCCCCTCCAGAAATATTAGTCTTAAAAATGAAATCTGGGAAGGAAGCCCTACAAACTGCATTAGCTTAGTTTCCTTACCTTTGAAAGTCTGCCCACAATCTTTGCTTTGAATGTATATTGTGTTTTGTGTATTTATGTCCTTAATTCAGGAAAAAGAAATGGTCAAAAAAAGTCTGCAGTTGGACATAATTGCCCCAATGCAATGCACATTTATTATTCACTGGTGTTTTATCAAGGCAGGGATTCACAAACTATGAGACAAAGCTCCAAAGGAAGCTGTAGGATACCCACACAAGCTTCACGGTATGTCCCCAGCATCCTACTCTTGGGGACTCATGATCTTAGATCATGTTATTCTTACTATTTTCACAAAATCTTATGAGAGTAATGTTGCATGAATAACAGCACCTGGGAAGAGCACGGAGTGGAAGAAGGGAGCTTTGACGCTGGTAAGGTTGGGAACCGCTACCTTAAATTGTAAAATGCAATTCTAGAAGCAGAGTTTACATGTATCATCTGTAAAAGGAGGCTGGAATGACAATACTGGATGATTGACTTTCAAAAGTTTCCTCCAAGCTGAATTTCAAAAGCAAAACATGAACACACTAAAAATGTCCAAAGCGCTAAATCTGTATTCTTAAATTCTGCCATATGCTGGCCATGAATATCTCTAATCTCCACACACTTTGGCAAACATTTGTCACAGGACATCTTCCTGTGATCCTACTCCTAAACCCTTAGAATCCAGGCTTTTTTATCACCTAAGACCTCCAAGATCCAATGGACCTTGAGGCCAATGGACCATGTACGACCCTGCACATATAATGAATAAATGTTGCATCAAGTTTTAGTATAATTATTTTATACTAAATATTGTGAAATTATGAATTTTGATTATAATTATAGCTAGCAAATTATTGAATAACCAGTGAAGAATAATTGTGGTCAAATTGACCACGCCGGTATTAGGTGGTTCAATTTGAATTTACAGAAAAACTGTAAATTCAAAACATTCATGCTTTTGGATTTACAACTGTCTTAATTAGCAGTAAAAAAAGTCATAGGTTGTTGTCAAATAATAATAGTAGATTCCATAAAAAACCACAAAATTAATTTCTGAAAATGTCCAATGGACCACGTTGGGCACATAAAGTTAAAAAGGGAGGAGGAAATAGCCCAGACTTACAGAACAGCCCAACAAAGCATGTATACTCTCTTTCTCTTAACCAGTGTTTTTCAAATCAGTGGTAGGGATACCACCAGTGGTATTTAAGGTGGCATCCGATGGTACTCCCAAACATCTCCTACCCAACAGCAACACTAGTGATGTGATGTAACAAATGTTGGTAGGAAGCCTGACTTGGGGAGAACTCCAAAGCATGCTTTTACCCACTAAAAAACCCTTCTTGACACCTAGAGCCTAGTACTGGTGTTTCTTACGTCATATCTGGCCTCACAACCCAGAACTGAGAAGATGATCTTATCACCATTAACAGGATCGTGCTCCCAGGTGAAATGGCATGGAGATAAACGTTGAGCAATGCTGTTCTAAATAACGTGTGTAGTACCTGCACACAGCTCCAAAGAGAAGATTTCGTCCTCTTGAAGTGTACTTTTACGATCCAAATAGAATACTCTTTAGATAATGGGGTTTTGCTCCCATTCTGGATGTCATCAGGACGAGATGAAAGCCCTCTACACGTGCTCACACAGCAGGCTTTTCTGAGAGATTCCAACTTTTTGAAAACAGTCTTTTACATGTATAATTCACAATAATGTCGACAAACAGTAGTTTAAGGAAACTCTTCTATGCTGTCTCGGAGATGACGGTTCAACATTCGGTACATAATTAAATACATATGATGGATTTTACTGAGTGGTTAATGCATGTAAAATTTCCTTTGACAATTCAAATTTATACTCACTTTAGTTCTTATAAATCTTGCAGGAGTATAATTGACTTAACATTTTCTCCAATGCAGCTAATACATTCCTTTCCGTTCTTTCTGGATTTTCATACAAATGAGAATTAGGCACACAGAAAGGAATTAGTGCTACCTGATAGCCAAAGCTAAAACATCTGGGGAGACAACCAGAATGCGTGTCTTTCAGACTTCTGTCTGTAACCATTTGCAGAGGTATAGGGTGACTTAAGAGTTCAATTTATTACTGCCAGCCCTGCTGTTCTGAGTGAAATTAATTTTCACTATAGCAAATGCCCCTGATAACAAGCAATGCAGAGAAATCATTATATGGTTACCAACTATTTTTTATCGGGCAATTATACACCAATTTTCCACTTGCCCAGAAATTAAGGGGAAGTGTATTTCTGTGTCGCTGCCACATGGAGAGATGAAGTAAAGTCTCTGCATTTTGATGAGACCATTCTTATGCAATTTTGACAACCAGAAATGGAATGGATGCAAATAAGCATTAAACATTAATTAACGGATTTATGCCTAATGGGAAAAAAAAATAAATCACAAACTTCTCGATGCACAACAACACACGTGTTTTTGACTGGCGGCTGTTCTCACTGAGATTATCAGCCGCAATCCTCGATCATACATTAATCCCAAGATAATACGATTTCAATGTGCAGCTGAAGACTGAAAGGAGCACTCAATAAAATTGTAGGTGTGAGAATCAATATGAAACTGCCAGGTAGCATAAGCGGTGCTAGGTGAAATTGCTTAAGGGAAAGTAGTAATAATGAGTCAACCTTAGTTAGGCAGTTTTAGGGTGTCTTCCCACATGCCATGTTTTCATATATCCTAAAGAGCTACATGCCTGTGTGGAGAACCGGTGGACACTGCTCGGAGCATAAAAAAACTTGTCCACCATTTGCTTGGATGAACAAACAAGGAATTTTTTTTCAGAATACAACTGGGACTGCATGTTCATTTACCATAGAAATTTCAAAAGAATCCCCCAGTCTGTTGTCCAGACTCCTTCATAATAATACACATCACTTTCTAGAACTGTGGTTACATCAACATTTGTAACCAGAATTTCCTCAAGAAGACATTCACAACAGCATCATGGATCTCTAGTATCTCCTCCAAACTCACAGACCCAATGATGAAACTATGGGAGATGCAGGACGGGATGACTAGAGGGTGGAATAGGAGGAGAGGGGGTGAAGTGAGACAGGAAGGAGGCAAATGGCGAATGGATTGAACCTGGGAAGAGGGTGGGATTTGCGGCAGTGGCACCATCAATAGCCTAATATTCTATTTAGGATTGACTATTCACACATGCAAACCATTGCCTGATGTTGCAATGATCAAGTCACAGAAACAATGGGCACAATCCAGAAGTGTGGCTACCCTATCACTGGGCTGACCCAACTGCAAGATGGGCCACCCTAGTTATTCTGGGAAAGGCTTGGGGCAGCCTAAGGCAACATGGGCTGCCCCAAGACAGGTGGACCTGGGCTGCCCTAGCTGGACCAACCTAGGCAGTTCAGGAGAGGCATGTTGAGGACATGTTCAGCATTGTTTAGGGCAGAGCAGTCAGTCTGTATCCAAAGCCTGTTTCCAGGGCAGAAATGCCCCCTTCCAGCTCCTCAGAGTTATACCACCTCAGGAACAGGTTTAGTAATGAGTAGACCCATAGGGGTCCATGATAACCCAGAGTAAGAATGGCAATGTTGATCAAAAATCTGAGTTCTTGGCCAGTCCAGATGCAACCTCTGCATCTCAACTTCAGGATATGGCACAACTACGGCAGCCACTAACCTGGGCATACAGCAGGCCACTCCAAGAAGCCCCTTGTATTCATTGTAGACTGTACTGGCATCTCATCAGGGTCTCCTTATAGTGCAGGCACCGTAGATGTTCCTTGTTTGGTGTGATCTGAGGGGGTCTCCTTTGCAGCAAGACCTCCCCAGCTGTCACTGACCTAGCATGCTCTGGAGCAGTTAAAGAAGCCCAGGCTTCCTGACTCTCTGGATACAGCAGAACCTTTTACTCTGGATTCAGGATAGTTGGGACAGCCCAGCGAGGACACTCCTCACTGCCCTAACTCTGGATTGTGCCCTAAGTGTTTTCACTGTGATTGGTCTCATTGCCAAATTCAGGAACACACTCTACCTTCAATGGTCTTGCTAGGCTATTTATGAAAACGTACAATGAATTCCTTGCCAAGTTCCACTGCTTTTAGAAAGTATATTTAATGACTACATTATTTTCAGGATAATGAATACAGTGTTCCTACCAATCTTTTATTGCCAAGTAAATAATGAGCTACTCACAACACACTCTCTCTCTCTATACCTATCTATATATCTATATCTATATAGCTATCTAGCTATCTATGTATCTATCTATAATCCTTACACACACACACACACACACACACACACACACACACACACACATATATATATATATATATATACATGCACACACACACACACACACATACATATATATATATACACACACACACACACACACATATATATACACACACACACACACACACACACACACACACACACACACACACATATATATATATATATATATATATATATATATATATATATATATATATAAATATATATATAAAATTTTGTTCGTTTTGCTCTCATATTATTTGAGGTAGGCAATTAAGGCATTAGGGGGTCTTGCCCAAGGACCCGTTACTGGAGTAGGAGGTTTCTAGACCAGGGTTGAACCCAAGTGGCTGTATGGGGATTTGAACCCTGATCCTTCAGCACTCTGGCTATCCACACCAGAGGCAGTGCTCTTAACCACTACACTATCCAGCTGTTTATATATATAAACCTTGAGCTATTTCCAGACACAATTTATTTGTTCCCTTGGGATGTATATATCAGGGATGTATATATCATCCCTTCAGATGCCAGAGTCCTTGCAGACCATCTTATCAAACCTGCTCTGTATATTCACTATGTAATACAGTATCAAATAAGGGAAGATTACAGATCAGAAAAAAGCCGGCTCTGATGGTAATACCAAGTATGTCACCCTTTCTGCCCATTTTGCCTTGTTATCTTGCTGTGAAGCAATATCACCTGGAGATACAAGGTGAACATGATAGAGCTTTACAAAATTTTCAACCGCTGCCAACAGAATGAGAACATTTCTTTTGCCGTCTCAAAATCCCAGCATTCAGGGTCACCCAGTGCAGTTTAACTGCAGTATTCCAGAGGTCTAGCCATGCAAAAGGGGAGAGAGTTTGTGGCTTCAAACATATTTAGGGCCCAATCTTATGGTCAATCCTATGTGTTGAACATGTGTTCTGGCAGGGCATGGCACTTTCTGGGAACACAAATCAGGGGACACTCGAATGCTGCTTGGTTTTTGCAGGCAGGCAGGCAGCAGCAGCTCTATAGGTGTCTGTCGGTACTTGTAAATTTATGGTGGAGACATGTTGTGGGTGGACTTGGAGGAGGGGAGAGGATTCCAGCAGCAGTGACTTGTGCCAGGATCCTATTCCCTTTCTTAAACCATCTCCCACCCCTTTTTGCTCCTCAGATTTGCACGGGCAAAATTGCTAGTGTTGATCTAAGGTATTTGAAATTTTCTGTAAATCTGTAATCCTTTCCCCCTACACTGAAATCCAGAATGGCATCCCAGCTTTTCTCTGTGAGAAAAGTATGCAAAAACAGAATAAAACACAGGCTAAGGAAGGAATGCAAGACATTTCAGCTCGCTCTTTAAAGTTAAGTTTGTGTCCTTACCTTAGCATAAAACATAATCTCTTTTACAATTGCCACTTCCTATAAATCTCTAGAGAGGTTTGTCGCAGGACTTGCATTAGGAATTCAACCTATGTTAATCACACACACGTACACTCAAGGTACACTCTAAAATTCCCAAGTACATTTTCATCCACCAAGCACAGTATGATCAAATCAGATAGTAAAGGAAATAAAATACAGCTGAAAAGGCTCTTCTTAGGAAATACAGCTGAAAAGGCAAAGATTCAATAAGGCTGCAATCCTAAAACAACTTTCCTGAGAGTAAGATCCACCGAATAACAAATCTTTGGTTGTCTTGTGTGCTCCATGAAGCATTTGGTGGGCCACTGTGAGATATGGGTAGCTGGATTAGATGAGCATTTGGCTTGATCCAGTGGGGCCCTTCTTATGTTCTTAAGTTTTACAACACTAAAAAAAGAGTAAGGTGCAATCTTAACCAATTTAAGGTGATATAATTTACTCATCTGCCTATTTCTGTCATGGTGTGGGTAGGCTGGTGCATGCCTGCACCAGTTATGGGATCCAAAGAAATTAACAACCGGTTCTATGCCCATCTGGCAGCCACTTTTAAATGGCTATTTTTAAACTTTTTATGTACTATCTCTCATTAACAACCAGTTCTATAGAGTAGGTGTGAAGGAGCCCACCACTGGACCCTGCCCCATCCCCAGGAATGGCGTGGAAATGCCATGGTATTTCTGTGATACCCCAGGACAGCACATAATGTGATGGTACTGATGCCATCCTAACTGGGGTTAGGACTGCAGGCTCATCTCTCCACTACTTACTAATTGATACTATTTGTTTTTCCCTTCTTTCTTTCTTTCTTTCTTTCTTTCTTTCTTTCTTTCTTTCTTTCTTTCTTTCTTTCTTTCAATCTATCTGATTTGTATCCCACCTTTCTTCCCTAGAAAAGGGACCTCAAGGTGGCTAACAGCAATCTTACAAATGGAACTCAGGGCAAACTTCTTTTCATGGTGCCTTGATTAAAATTCTGTAGCGTAACCATGTGCCAGGAAAAGTGCCTTACATATATCATATTTTGGTGTTCTGTTTTAAATTACGCATTTTTGTACATTAAATAATAGAGCTAGGTAACTTTTGCAAATGGCAGAGTGGGAAGAAATAAACACTGGGAAACAAGAAATTGTCACGCAGATGCAAAAAAACCAAAACAAATTTTATATAAGTTATTTATATAAGTTATGACCCATAAACTCAAAACACTTTGAAAAAATGAAAAACAAAATTTATTAAAATGTACCACACCTATGCTATGAAAAGTAGATCTCAATACTGATTCCTGCTCCGGTGCTTCATTCAGATGAAATGAATGATCAAAATTTATTAAGAACCTGAGAAAATAGGTCACAGAGAGAAGCCTTTCTGGATAGGATATCAGATTATTCCAAAGCTAAATGAAAACTTTTCTCCCCATACTCAGTGTTTTCATTTTCTAATCCTGTTTTAGTTTTGTATTAATACATTTGCCTGTGTTTGTTCAGTCAATGGCTCAGCCCATTTTGTACTAATATCTACTGGTCCATATTATTCAGTGAACTGTGGATTTAAAAAGCCTTTTTAAATCAGTCCCACCAAGATACACCTCCCTGAGATCTTAGGGAGCTAAGCAGTTGCAGAGAGTATTGTGCTTGATGGACCCCGACCCCAGCAAGCTTGTATCATGGCCTCAACACTAAAGAATCCATTTTCTCTACCATCTGGCTACATATAATTACATATAAACCATACCTAGAACTTACTAAAGCATGGTGGCCAAAAGAACCATGCAAAAATATAACCTCCTGAATTTGCTGGGCGATGCTAAACTCCTCAAATTCCTATATCAGAGTATTTCATTTCTTCATCTGAGACTAGAACAGCCAGGCTGATAGAAGACTGTTGGCTGACCTTTTTATCTTTTGCTTTCCAATTTCGCCAACTGCAGATAAAGTTAACCACTTGGGAAACAGTTTTCTCTACCACCTGGCAAGAAAAATGTTCAGTATTATTAGCAATCTGGCTGGGCAGTAGTTTTACATTCATTTCACCCCAAGCGTATTCATGTTTGTTTGCTTGTTTGTTTGTTTGTTTCTGCCACAACCCTGGGAAACATACTCACTTCCAAGATGTACAGTTTGTTGCACTGATGGTTTTTTACTGGGGGATCATTCAACTTTCATATTCATCCATTAATACACTGTAGATCTGGGTAGCGAATTTATTTATTTATTCTTCCGTTTATTTGTTTGTTTGTTTATTATTTATTTATTTCCCTTGTCAGTGCAAATGCCCAAGGCACCTTACAAAGCTATCAGCTGCAATCCTAACCTCAACATGCCCCCAAATCCAGAGTAACTACTACCATCGAGACATTATGAAGAGCCATAATTACTGCACCACCCAGTGAAAATCTTTAGGAAATTAATATTGGTATCCAGAGTAAATTGTTCTTACACTGGAGCAAGAACTCCTCAGAGCAATTACTCTGGATTTTGCCCTTAGTCAGCATAAGTACTGGCATAAGTCCTGTACTGACCTGGGGGGGTTGCCACAAAAAGTGCCATAAGGTTTCTTCTGCCCCACTGCTGGGGGGTTAGGCTAGTAGCACATATAGTGCACAGGTATACGCCAACTTACCCACACCACCATGGGAAGATATGCTGGCTGGGTTCGGCCAACCTAAATTGGTTAGGATTGCACTATTATTTCCTTCCCCCTGCTGTCCTGACAACAACCCCGCAAGGTAGAGGATGAAAGTGAGTGAATGGCTTAGGGTCACCCAAGGAAACTTGGCCAAGAAGGGGTGAACCTGGATTTTCCTGGTCTTAGTCCACTCACTAACCATTACACCATCCTAATTCTTGGAAGGCAATTTATCCGCCCCTTTTTATAAATGGGATTTCCTGGCATAGTGATGAAATTATGAACAAGATTTGCACAGTTTCTCTTCTTTCTGCATCTGCATGACAATGCAATTTTTTGCAGAATGATGTCACTTCTGGCTCTCTGCAGGCGTACACTTTTGCAACATCCCCAAGCAAGCACCAGACTTGTGCAGGCCTAACCAGCTGTTAGGATTGTGCTGTTGGTGTTATTAATCTTGTAAAATATAGGAGTTAAATTTTGACATCATAAACTGGGCTGAGGAAAATTGAAAATTCAACATGAAGCATCTTTCCCAACTCTTTTGCCCCTGAAAAAATGAGCATATTGGAGAAAGGTTGGAGTGCTCTTAAGAGTCTCTGCAGTCTCTCTGCTTAATCCTGTTGGAACATTAACAGCATCACAGGATGTCTCCTTTGAATGTCAAGATTAAGAACATAATCCCCTAAAATTTGGCTCACTGGCAAACTAGTTATATTTGTCTTTTACTCCTCTGGCTTTTCACTTTTCCTTAGCTTTTAATTTTTATTCTCCACCCCCAGTGGCTTTTCATCTGCACAAACATTTCACATGTGCTCATCTAACATGCGCTTATAATAGAATGTTGAATGCTGCTTTCACCTGCATCCAGATTGTACTACTGTTCATTAACAGCCCAATCCTAAAATGCCCCACTGTTAGGGTCCAGGTGATCCAGGGCTCCCCAATCCCTTGGGGGGCTGCTGTACCTGGAGGTGAGTCCAGGCAATCCTTGGCACAGCAATGCAATTAAATCAATCAATCAATCAATCAATCAATCAATCAATCAATCTATCTATCTATCTATCTATCTATCTATCTATCTATCTATCTATCTATCTATCTATCTATCTATGGGATTTATACTCCAACTTTCCAATGGCAAAGCCAATGTCCTAGGCAGCTTACAAAGCTTTACTTTCTCCCCTCCTGCTGTCCTCACAACAACAACAATCAGGTGAGGCTGAGAGTGAGTGACTGGCCCAACGTCACTCAGGAAGCTTCATGACCAAGGAAGGATTTGAACGTGGATCTTCCAAGGTCTTGGTCCAACTCCATAACCACTATACCACCCTGGTTCCCATTGCTGCCTCCCCCTGTCCCTGCCAAAACTTACAACAGTTCAAACTCGATGAGAGTTTTGTACTACTGAATTATATACTATCAAGAACCGAGTCTGTTTCTTCTAGGACTGTGAACCTCATAGTATCAACTCAGTGCTTCCATTATTGATAGTACCTTAATATTGCAGCATCACTTTGATTTCAAAATGTGCTCTGAAGAATGCTTGGATTTCACAGAAACTTTTCAGGGTCTTCTAACTAATGATAACTGACCAGCTATGCTAAGAGCCTACCTCTAGATCAGTGATGTTCAACTTTTTTAATCTCACGGCACACTGACAAGATGCTAAAATTGTCAGATTCCCCAAACTTGGTAGTACCCTTGCAGACCATCCCTGGCACACCAGTGCTCCATGGCTAGAAATGTGGTGGCTTCTATTTTTTGTGCTACATCTTGTGTGGTCCTGAAAGCAATTTGAATCCTTGGAAGACACCTTATAAATGCCAACATTATCATCGCCATGATTTCTTTTCCCCAGCCTGTGCCCTTCTAAGCAACAAAGAGCAGGAAAATAAATTCTCTGCAAACGTTGCTATATCCGTAGAATCCTCCAGTTAGCTTTAAAGCATCTTTCTGGCACTGGAGGAGTCTAATCACTATGAAACATCTGGATGGCAGGTTCTCCAAGGTCCTCATTATTTACTTGTCCTTCTTCATCCATCTTGCAGAGGCTTTAAACAGCATAGTAATAACAAATAATGAACTGTGTCAACAAGCTGCATGATTGTGTTTTAACATGGCAAGACACCATTTCTTCCAAATGGTTTGCAGACCAATGCGATTTAATTGGGCACACATGTCCTTGAAACATTATGAGTGCTATGTGAAGCCCATGTATATTTATACTTTCACCATGCAAATGTTGATACAATTGGGAAGTGAGGGTGGTCAAGGGTCTTATATATATATACACGGTATATGTAATATAACAGTGTTCTACAGATTTTTTGCAGAGCTGACCTCCCTAAGTCTCTACACTACTTTTGTTCTTGGTGCTTAGCCTCTCAAGTGTTCACTGCACAAGTTCAGCACTGATGGTCAGAAGGTCACCTAAAAACCAAGAGCTTAAAATATATGTCCTCTGTGCTCTGCATCCAATTCATTCCAATAAGAGACAATATATTAAGAGGACAATGCATTAAGAGGACTGTAGCTTCCAAGTCACGAGAAGTTATAGTTCCTCTTTATTCTGCATTGAGTACTGTGAGTACTGTGTTCAGTTCTGGGCACCTCACTGGGCACCCCAGAACACCTTGAGTACTGTGTTCAGTTCTGGGCACCTCACTTTAAGAAAGATGCAGCCAAACTGGAGCAAGTCCAGAGGAGAGCGACAAGAAAGATCAGTGGGATGGAAGGGAAGCCCTACGAGGAAAGGTTGGGGGAACTTGGGATGTTCAGCCTGGAGAAGTTGAGGCTGAGAGGAGACATGATTGCCCTCTTCAGATACCTGAAGGGCTGTCATATGGAGGAAGGGGCCAATTTGTTCATAGCTGCTTCTGAAAGCAGAACTAGAACCAATGGGTACAAACTGCAAGAGAGGAGATTCCGGCTGGAAATCCGGAAAAAATTCCTGACGGTTCAGGCGGTTCGGCAGTGGAACAGATTGACAAGGGAGGTGGTGGACTCTCCCTCACTGGGGATCTTCAAGCAGAGGCTCGATGAGCACCTGTTGGAGATGCTCTAGGGGGAATTCCTGCTGCAGGCAGGGGGTTGGACGAGATGACCTACTAGGTCCCTTCCAACTCTATGATTCTATGATTCTATGATATGAAAAAGCAGCAGATATGAAGCTGCCTATGAAGCTGAATGCATGTTCCAAATTAATGTTAGATTTCTGTTAACTAGTTTTGGAGAAAATTATCACAGGGCAAATTTTTTAGGCGCATTAATTTTAGTTTATTTGAACATATATTTCTATCATCACTACTTGCACTCTCACAGTGATGTTTAGAACTGGGCAGTTGTTTATTCAATGAGTAATGGCTTCCTGGTTTACATTTCTTTTATAAAGAAAAATTGAGATGCCCTTAAAAATGGTTTGTTTCCCTGGGTAATTGGGACACGTATTTGGAAGGACTTAACCTAGGACTGAACAGATTTCTTGAAAAGGTTGCCTATAATCCTAAACTCCTCTTAGGCTAGTCTAAGCCCCTGCATAAGTCCTGTGCTGATCTGGGGATGTCACGAAAGTGCCATAAGACACTTTTCCTTGGGGTGGTTTAGGCCAATGCACAGGCATGTGCTGGCCTCCATACATCAACATGGGAATGGGAAGACATGAGTTGTGCTAGTCTAGGTTAGGATTGCACCCATCGGGAGGTAACTCTTTGGAAGACAGCACTACTTTGTTACTCAAACCATCTTGACAGTTATGCTATAATCAGGAAGAACAAGAACAGATCTTAAAAAGGAAACAGATAAAGAATGTTATTTCTATTTCCAGAAATTATGACACAATCCATACTGATCTGGGGCTTTCGCTTATGCTGACAAATTGTAGGAGCAAATTAAAGTATAAAAATAATCCCTTTTGAGGAATAATTGTCCCACAAGAGGTTAACATCTGAAATCTGGGACACAAGGTTAATTAATGTAATTTAATACACATCAAGGGAACCTGCAACAGAGGGAAATTAACGACTGCCAGATCATCACTTCAGGATGGCTACTTTATGCCTTTCCGCTCACAATGTTAAAAGTCTGCAGAGCCCATAAATCCCACCACTGCTGAATATAGATGTTCAAACCACCACCAGTTTCAGAATTTCTAACTAATACTAGGATTACAATCCTAACCTCCAGTTAGGCCATAATAAGCCTCAGCATAAGTCCTGTGCTGACCTATGGGATGCAATACTAATCATGTCTACTCTGAAGTAAGTCCTAATGTGTTCAATAGAGCTTACTCTCAGGAAAGTGTGGTTAGGATTGTAGCCATGGTGTCACAAAAAAGGATGTCACAAAAGACACTTCTGCTTCACTCCTGGTAGGGTTAGGCCACTGCATAGGCATTCACTGATATCCCCACACCACCACGGGAATTGTGATATGCCATGTGAGTTAGGCCAGCCTAAATTGGTTAGGTTTGCACCCTAATGCTCAAAATTTTGAGGTCAAAAATTAGGGACACTCTTGTGTGCTTTTAATGTCCTTACTTGCTCACCAATGATCATTCTCTTATTGTTACACTCATTGCTGATGCACATGTTCTATGCTCTGCCTGCTATACACTGTACACAGGACTTGCCATACATGTGGGGATTTGCTTCCAGTATCTCAAGTAGGTATTTAAAAAGTGCATGTTCAAGTCTGCTTCTAATATGGCATAAGCTTTAATTGTGCAATGTTATGTAATTACATCTGTGCAGTTACAGATGTAGGGTTTATCCCACTCAGGTTTACCCAACTCAGGCCACAGGCATAGGATGTGCAGCTGATTGGCTGATTTGGACTATGGGATATACCTGGCTGGGCTGGTCAGGCGAGCACATTCTCAACTGGCTCTGCCTGGCTTGGAGCAGCATCCCTACCTGCCCACCCTAGATTCAGTTCAAGAATAGCTGGCTACCCATATAGAGGCTAAGTAAAAAATTTTGGTTCTCACCATGATTAGCCTGAATTGGTTTGGGTTTTTTTTATTTTCTGTAATGCTAACCAGTTGAGGGCCAGTGGAAAACTGTAAAAGGTGTAAAACTGTAAATTGTGTGAAATTTTGTAATTTGCGCAGACATGCTGGAAGTGGCAAGTGCAAGGGGAACAAGAAACAAGTGATATGTTAAAGGAACTCATTTGAAAAGGACTGAATTCTGCTGGATGTGTATGCATACACTGGAAAAAACAAAGATAAATTGAAACAGGTACAATAAGACTTTCTATATATATATATATAAAACTGAAAAGTCACTCACTGATTCACTCACTAATCAACACCCAGCCAAAAACCACTGGGCCTAAAAGTGTGAAATTTGGGGTTGGTGTTTCTTCCATGATGGAGGCACCCACTAAGAACCAGTTTTCAGAAATTCCAACCAGAACGGGGTGAAAAGGGGTACTATGCATTTTCTTCCCTATACTTTACATTGAAGAATCCCTGGCTGATCCAAGCCCTGCCCTAACCCCTGGACCGACATGATATTCAGAGAGGGTGTTCCTTCGGTGACATCAACACCCACCAAGAACCAATGTTGAGAAATTTCATCCTTAAGGGGGTAAAAAGGGGTGCAATGTGTTTCTGTCCTATACTTAACATTGAAGACTGACTGATCAACAGCCAGCCAATATGGTGCCTGATGCCAGATGCACGGGGGGGAGGGTGAACTGGGTGATGGTGAGATGTTGTGTGGGGGGTGATGTGCATGAGGGCTGTTGCGCATGGGGGATGATGCACTGGGGGAGTTGATGCACATGGCGGGAAGATGCGCATGGGGTTGGTGTGCATGGGAGGATGGTGCGCAAGGGAAAATGGTGTGCATGGGAGGGTGGTTTACATGGAGATGTTGCGAAGGGGAGTGAAATGCATGGGGGTGATACACATGGGGCGATGCACATGTGGGGATGGTGCACATGGGGGTTTGATGCACATGGAGGTGGTGCGCATGGGGGGCTGGTAAGCATGGTGGGTTGGTACACGTGGAGAGTGGATGCGCATGTGAGGATGTTGCACATGGGGAGTTGATGCACATGGGAGGATGTTGCGCATGGGGAGTCAGTGTGCAAGGGAGGGTTGGTGGGCATGGGGGGCTGGTGCACAATAGGGGATGATGTGCAGTAGGGGGATGATGTGCATGGGGGTTTGTTGCGCATGGAGGGTGATGCGCAATAGGGCGATGATAGACAATAGGGGGATGATATGCATGGGGATTTATTGAACAATGGGGGCTTGATGTGCAATGGGGATGTTGTGCATTTGGGGTGGGTGTACATGGGGATGTTGCACAGTTGGGGTTGATGCGCATGGGGGAATGTTGCGCATGGAGGACAATGCACAATGTGGGGATGGGACTCAAGGTGGATGGTGCACAGGGGGATATTTTACTCCCACAACATGGGCACATTTGGCTAGTATATATATATACTATATAGAGAGAGACAGACATGCTCCTCCCATTATCTGTGGCAGCTGTAGAACTGGCATCAATCTCCAGATATTCCTAAAAGCAATCCTGGCAAATGTAAGAGAACATCCAGGAATTTCCATCATTACATCATGTTGGAGGGAGGAAAAAATCAGCAAATTGGCAACGCTGGAGGTAAATGCGACCTGTTGGAGCATATGTTATGCACACCACTTGAAAGCAGGTTCAGAAAGACAAACTCACTGCTGACTCATTTTCCATCAGTTTGCCACACTGTCTATTTGATTTTTCACCTTGGGAACTTCTTCAATATACACTGAAGTTAATTAGTATGCAGAGTTGACAATGGTACACAGGCAATTACTACAGGCTTTTCTTTTCTGACTTCCTCTCTGCGTTTGAAGCTCCGGCTGAGCACAGCCATTAAGTTAGCAAGAGGGGATAGTGACTCACTTTGATAAACAGAACACAAAACAATGGAAGGAAATGAAGATGGGTGACACCGAAGCCACTGGAGAAACAGAGATCAACAGTGACAATTTTGTGATTGAAGAGAGGCAGCAGCGCAATCAAACACATAGTGTTCAGAACAAACATGCTTCCCACTATCAAGGTATGCCCACATTGGCCGGCGTGTGCAAATATGTTTTGCTTTTTCAGTGGAGATGAGAGGGAAAACAAAAGCATCAGACTGAATTTAATAGAAGTTGATAAACTGGTTTATAGGAGAGAATTACATCAGTGTCATGTACAACAATTGTAGGGGGAAACAGAGGTACAAAAGAGTAAACATGAATATAAATACAGGGTGAAAAGACGATTAGTAGCAAATTCAGAGGGTCATGATGAATTAATCTCTGTTTGAAGCAGCTGGAATATTAGACAAGTGAAGGCACACAAAAGGACACGTACAAGCTACTTAATTTATACTTGCGCTTACAGCACAAATATGCTCCAGGTGCTATTACAATAATGCTATCTTGTGGATTGGGAACATGTGATTGATAGATATCTTTTCGAGTCATTGGGATGTTGCAGGAGCTAGAAATAGTGCTGATTATCATCTTTTAGGCACTCAGGCTGCAATCTTGGGAGTAAGCCTCATTGACTATAATAGGACTTACTTCTGAGTAGATGTGCATAGGATTTGGCTCAGTGCATTGGGACCAAGAATTTGCAAAAGATCATTGTCCCCACATGAAATTGCCTGCTTTCTTTGGGATGGGTAACCCTGCCTCAGTTTCCAGTCCATGGGAAGTTTGGCTTTCTTCTATGGGATAAGGCCTTCTTTACCCCCAGGGGCAGGCTGGAGGTGGCTCCAACCTGGGAGTGCAGAGGGGACAATGGCAGATGCTGCTGTTGGATCCTATTTCTCCTCTTGAGCCTCAGAGCCCAACATGGGACTCCTCAATTGGCTGGCACAGATCAGAGTGGCTGCCAAGGCTTCCCTATGTTCTCTTATCCCAAGGGGACCTCTGGTGCTGCTGCTCTGGCCCCACAGGATGCAGTGACAGCTGTTTCAGCACTGCTGAACCCAGCATAGCCAGCAGGGAAAAGTGCTTGGTCTATGACTTGTTACCTGTCAGAATATCAAACATTGGTTTGATGGACCAGTGTCCTGATTTGGTACACAGCAACTTCGCATGTTCATCCGGGAGATAGGAGGCGCATGAATCAGTGCAATCAGCAAAGCAACAGACACTCCCCAGAGGAAGTAACTCTTCTGCTGTATGGATAATTTAAACAACAGTCCCCAAGGCTTCATCCTTAATTCCTTATCTTTACAATGAAAGTAGTAATGGCCAGATGGTAAATAGAAAAGCATTCATCTCAAGTATCTCACAAATAAACACCTGCATGTAAATTTGATGCTCTACCATGTCCATGTCAACTCCCTGCATTTAAGATGACGATGTTGGTGTGGTTGTGGTGTGGAAGGAGATTAAGCAAGGGATTAATTTTAATACCTAATAACATCTCTTGGGAGGAGATGCTAGCTTTCTAGAAAGGCTCAGACATCAGGCAATGCTGGTATCTCAACTTATGATGGTCAGAGACTGCATTCACACAAGGTGTTCATACACCTTGTACATTTCTTTTGGGCATCATGGGAAAAGCACAAAGGAATCCTCCTTGGTCCTTTCTCTGCTGACCTTAAAACAGCTACTGAAGGTTTTGTAATGGACTTCCATCCTCCTATGAGACATCTGAACACTTTTCTAACTGTTTTCTAACATCCCCATAGCATATCCCAGGTGTGCAAAAGCCTAAATAACACATATTTATTAACACAGAGTCAAAATACATCACAAATTACAGTAAAATGAATAAAGTCATGGGTGGGGAATGAATATCTTATGTATTGGAATAATGATTATTTACCGAAGAAAGTCTTAAGGAAATGCCAAAAGGAGTTTGATCACCATGTCACATCAGGGAAGACAATTTTCGCCTTTAGACCAGCAGAGAAAGGTTGAAAGAGTGAAGCATGTGTTGAATGAATAAGTCCTGGGTATAACTGAAAGGTGTTGAAAGAGTGAGACTACCAAAAACCCTTACATACTTATAGACTAACTGCATGTTCCACATAACAAGACTTGTTTCGAAACAGAAAAGTTGCTTCAGGAGGATTGTTTCTGCTGGTGCATAAGGTCACAAAAAAGCCGTAAAGTCCCTGGTGCAGTTAAGTCTACAGCTGCAGGCAGAGGAGGGGTTAAAAGGATGGGAGACGGCACAGCAGGGTGATGATGGGGTGGGTGGATTGTCTTGGAAGCAGGTGGGATCAGTGGCACAGGGATACACCATAGATGAATCCCCTTCCTGGGACTTATCCACCTGCACGGTCCAACACAGATTTGTGACAACAATATCACTAGCACAGGTCCAAGTTGACCCACTGAGGCTGCAGGGGCTTACCCCTGGCAAAAGCCCAGATGTCTCCTTACCCCGAGGAAAAGTTCAAGAGCCAAACATCTCCCAGGGGATATAGCAGAAGCCAAGCCACATTGTAATGAAGGGATTTAGATGGGAGTTGAATGTCAGACAACTAATGACCGATTTACAAAAGAATGATTATGGTATCCAGTGAAAATGAATCATAGATTGGGGTGAGTTTATAAAAGCTGGTCATTATTTATATAAAAATGAATGGAGATACTTTGCCTTAGTACTTTCAGAATACACAGGAATGAGCTTGTCTTTGAGAATGGAAAGAAGTGAATAATTTGTTGCATAAAGAAAAGTTTATTTTCTGAGACCGTGTATGGAACACCATTCTGTACAAAATCATAGACAAAGCCTGTTTTTTTCCCTCAGCAGTATAAGATACTAAAGAAGAAAAAAGCTTAGATCCAGGAAGGAGGGATGGAGAGAATGAAAGCAAGAATGGGCTTGTTTCAACCTCAGATGAACCACAATGTGTGACAACTGGAATAATGGATTATTTTTGAAGCCAATCATGTTCTTTAATTCCATGTAGCCTGCCTCGACAGTTATCAATAACCAAACACACATAGACCGACTCACTCAAGTTCCCTGAACTGTTCACTAAAGTTCCAACATAGTGGTTCTCAGATGTTTTAGTACTGCAACCCACTGTTTAGAATGACAATCCTACCTGGTGTGATGTTAATCTGGAAGCAAAGTCACAGCTGGAAGTGACATCATCTGCAATCCTGAAGTGCACTTGGGCTACACTGTCTATCACTGAAGTGGCCAAATTCAAAGATGGGGCAGCCCAGTTATGCCAGAAAGGGCTCGGAAGAGGATCTGTCAACATAGGTTGCCCCAAGACAGGTGGACCTGGGCTGCCCTAGCTAGGTCAGCCTAGTCAGCTCCAGAGAGGCATTTTGAGGGCATGTTTAGCCTTGCCGAGGACAGAGCAGTTAGTATGTATCCAGAGCCTGTTATCAGGACAGAAATGCCCTCTTCCAGCTCCTCAGAGTTATACCACTTCACAAGCAGTTATAGTAATGAGTAGACCCATAGGGTCCATGACAAGGCAGAGTAAGAATGGTAGTGTTGACCAAAAATCTGAGTTCTTCGCCAGTCTAGCTGCAACTCCTGCCTCCCAACCTCAGGATATGGCACAACTACGACAGCCACTAACCTGGGGATACAGCAGGCCACTCCAACAATCCCCTTCCATCCACTGTCAACTGTACTGCAGCCTCATGCTGCAGCTGCTACTGGTTGTCAGGGACTCCTTATAGGGCAGGCACCACAGCTGTTCCTTGTTCTGTGTGATCTGAGGGGGGTCCCCTCGGGAGTAAGCCCTTCCCAGATGCCACAGATGGTGCCTACTGAGTATACTCTGGAGCAGTTAGGGCAGCCCAGGCTTCCTGACTCAGCCCAACATTCTGCTCTGGATACAGCCTCCTTAGGGCAGCCTAGCATCAAGAATTCATTGATCCACAAAAGTTCCTATTACACAGGGAGCTCATACTGTTCTTTGCATGGGTCAGAACTCAAATATTCCAGGAGAAGTCAAAGCAGCATGCGGACGTGGACCCTTTTCCAACCCATAGGTGTTTTCCCTTTCTGGCATCACATCTTTCCCACTATTCAGGATAAGGCACAATGCTACTTTCCCCACCAATAGCTCAGCAACTCTGTATCCTGTATTTTCAGTTCTTTGTTTTTACTGTTATATGACCCTCCTGAGATTGACTCATGATCTACCTAGTCCCCAGTATGACAAAATCTGCTCTGTTGGACAAAACAAGCAGACAAATATACTTGCAGATAATGTAGTTTGGCCCTTAAAAACTCAGTTCCAGATACTACATTTCTACATCTTTGAGAATTAGAGCACGCAGAATGTCCTTGAAAGCATCAGAGGAAATCTCAAACAATTTTCGTCTGCTAATGGAGCAGAACATCTGCAGTGACTTGTAATTTAAAGAGATAGACTTTGTGAATATTGAACCTGGAGAATCAATGAGCAATATGAACACTCCAGTATTATCTGAGGGGAAAAAACAACAACATTCCTCGTCTTGTGCCTATCTAAACATTTAAGGCAACTCAATTTAAATGAAAATAGCTCAGGTTTTACATTACAGAATGATTGTGTTGGGGCATTTGGTCAATAATTCCATCCTACAGGCTAAAATAAATGTTTATCAATACTGGAAATGAGAACTGGATTGGATCCGAGAGCAGTCTTTGGGTACAATATTAATCAACCTTCTACCACTGGCATAGCTGTGCCAGTGGGGGCATGTACTACATCCTGAATTTGGGGGGGGGGAGTCCTGCTCAGGGTAAGGTAAACAATATTTGTTACCTTACCTCGGAGTTCCATTGATCTTACCCCAGTGCTGGAAAATTGGTTAGGATTGCACTGCCTTTTGTCTCTAGTCCAGTTGAAGGTCTAGGTTTAGGCCACCTTGAAGCTCCAGCAGCAGCCCAGGTAAGCCTCCCAGGAAAGTGTCTTTGATTGCAGCCTCCTAAACATGTCTACCCAGACGTAAGCCCCACTGTGTTAAATGGGGCTTACTCCCAGGAAAGTGTCTTTGATTGCAGTCTCCTAACCATGTCCTAACCAGAAATAAGCCCCTTTGTGTTAAATGGGTCTTACTCCAAGGAAAGAATCTTTAGGATTGCAGCCTATGTAAACTTCATAGGATCATGCACATTGAATGCATGTTTTGAATTCAATTCCAGTGTTTTGTCATCATTTTTACATACAGTTAACATTTCTATATGAATATTTTTTGGGTTGTGGAACCAATCATCTGAGTTTCCATTATTTCCTATGGGAAAATCCGCTTCACGTAAAGAGCATTTCACATAACAAACATGCCTCCAGAACAAATTAAACTTGTTACATGAGTGCCACTATATATGGATACACTCACAAGTCCTGTTCTCTCTGGCACACTGAATCAGTTCATTCAGGTTAATCAAGAAACAACATGCTTGGAGCTATCTTTGAGTCACTTCCTAGCTATTGGAAAGTAAGCACTGAGAATCAATTCAAAACTGATGGGCAAAACAACTGCGTCAAATGATTAAAATATTACGGTTGAGTGATTAAATTAGCCAATTAATTTATTATATTTGGGGAGACATTATAGCTTGTGACAGTCTTTTGCATCTACTTTGTAAATATTGCATGACTGCATGGACAGTTATGTATCTTGAGTCATCATCATTTTCTTAGCGTTGTTCCTGCTCATGTTGGGGTCCATTGAATGCTCAATACATAGTAACTGCGGCAGTTCTTGCTCTGATGGACATAAAATTTACTGTGGATTGCAATAGGAATTTCCCATAGGTTTCCACTAGGTGGCGCCATGACTACGTCGACACAAATGTACCTTGCGGTGATGGATCTGGTGGAGTAGTTACTCTGGATTTGGGAGTGAGATGATTTTTCCATGACATGAGGAAACCTGGCCAGTCTGGCGCAGGGGCCTGTCGCCAGGATGTTGCATTCCCACTGAAGTGGTACCTATTTATCTACTTGCATTTGCAAGTTTTCCAACTGCTAGGTTGGCAGGAGCTGGGACAAGTGATGGGAGCTCACTCCATCAGGCAGCACCCAGGTCTTGAACGTCTGACTTGCCAATCTTCAGATCAACAGGCACAGCGCCTTTAACCACTGAGCCACTGCAGTTATGTCTTGAGTATGTGATATCAAAGCGCAGAAAGGCAGAAATGTCCGCGAAATAAATAGATTTTTTAACAAATTCTTAGATATAACACTAGCCATACTATATAATGTATGCTCCCTCTCCAGCAAAGGAAGAGGTAAGGCTCCCTCTAGCCCTCTCTCCAGCAATGGAAGTACTGGAAAGCTGAAATGTGTCCTTTATAGGGCAGATCTCTCTCTCTCTCTCTCTCTCTCTCTCTCTCGTACAATTGCTGCTTTCCAGCCTTTGTTAGGATTCACCCATCAGGGAAGCATGCCATCCTCCACAAACATTCAGGACTCTGAAGGGGAATGAAGGAACATTGCAGAATATCCAATTAAGCCCCTCATTCATCTGAGTAGAACTTTGATTTGAAAGAGCTAATAAAAGCAGCACAGAACACTGAGTAGGCAAAAAATAGCTAGCCCAGTTTGAATTAGATAAAGATTAGTGCTGTCCCAAATATTTGCTGCGTTCACATTTTTTTGTATCGGAGAAAAAAAATCCTATTGGAGAGAAGAAAACCGATCACTGAATAAAAGCAATTCCTTAATGCATAATCAATTTTTGTTTAGCATTTTTAGCACATCATTCAATGAAGCCCGTCTCATAATGCACTAAGTTTTTCATCTTTCCCCGACATTCCATGCAGAAAGGGCAAAATGTTGTCAGCAGAGGGTGAAAAGCTTTCTATATTACCAAAAAAAATACTATACAGAAGAAAGAGCTGTAGAAGCTTGAAGGAAACTCTTATTCAGAACATAGTCTTTCTTCCAAAAAGCAGTTTTTGAGACTAAAAATTGGACATGGCAAATATTCAGCAAGGACTTCTTTTAACAGCCAGTGAACAACGATGGAAGAAACTTGGTGGTTCATTACATCAGAAGACCTCAGCATGTGGATCTAAAAAGGGGGAAAAATCTAAATAAATGGATAATATAGGGTGCAATCCTGAAGTGCACTTGCGCTAGCCTTTCTATTACTGGGCCAGCATAAGTTGAGATATGCCAGCCTAGCCACTCGAAGAAGCCCCTTGTATTCACTGTAGACTGTATTGGCATCTCATCAGGACTCCTCACAAGGCAGCCACCACATCTGTTCCTTGTTCAGTGTGATCTGAGGGGGGTCTCCTTGAGAGCAAGCCTACTCCAGGTACCACCGATGGTGCTCAGCAGCCTCCTAGACCTCTGGATTTGGCTCAACTTTCTGCTCTGGATATAGCCTACATGGGCCAGCTGGGCCATGGCCATACTTCAGGATTGCTCCCATCATCTTCCACATCAAAAGTGCCATGTGGTACATTGTCATTACCATCCTATACACTGGTTAGGCTGGTCCAAGTCTTGGCATAAGTCTTGTGCTGTCCTGAGGGTGTTACAAACGTGCCATAAGGCCACAGTTGTGCTGGTTTAAATTGGTTAGGATTGTATCTTATGTCAACAAAAGGTGGTAAAGGTGTCCCCTGCAGGTTTTATTGCTAGTTGTGACTGACTGTATGGTGTGATGCTCATCCCTGTTTCTATGCCAAAGAACCAACATTGTCCAAAGACACTTCCATAGTCATTTGGGCAGCATGACTATATGCTGAGGCACATGGATCGCTGTTACATTCCCATCGAGGTAGTACTTATTTATCTACTTGGATTTCCATGCTGTTGAACTGCTAGGAGATCACTCCATCTTGGCACTCAAGTCTCGAACCCTGGCCTGTTGGCCAACAGGTATGGCATCTTAACCACTGAGCCACTACAGCCCTTGTGCTATCAATAAACAATAGCACAAGTCACTCATAAAATGCTTTCCCCTGTTTTCAAGAATATTAACTAAGGACTCAAGACAGAATTTGGGGAGACTATGAAGTGAGATTGTTGGGAAAACTATCAAAGCTAAAAAAATCTTGAGATGTACAAGAATATTATCTAAAAGTTGTACTGTAAGAAGTCTAATGCAAAGAACTCTCATTCAAATACACTGCCTTGCATAAGAGCACATTAGAGGTCATCATTGACATACCCTACAATCCAGAGTAACTCCAGGAGCATGTAAGAGACATTACGTGTACCTGTAGTTTTGCACCACTGAGAGAAAACCTATGGGAAATTCATATTGCAATACAGAGCAAATTGTTCTTGCACCGGAGCAAGGACTCCCTGTAGTTACTCTGGATTGCACCCATAGATTGAGTCTAATGGAATAACCACAATTTTCTACATGTTTACGAGCTCTATTTGATACTTAACATGAACAATGTTTGACACACAGCTGTATGAGCTTGCACTGATGATTGAAATAGTGCAAGGTTGACTTATTTTATGAACAATAGCTGGGAAGAGAAACCCAGTTACAATTTCTGTATAATCACTTCCTCCCATGTCCCCTAAGTACTGTTTTAACACTACTTTAACACTAAAGAACACATAAATAGGAAATACACTGTATTTTTTTTTTTGCAGCATATAGAGATGATAGCAAGGACAGGGTGTTTATGACTGTGGTCAAAGTTTTTGTCCACATAAAGCTCACCTGTGAAGTATCCAACCTCATGTTATAGAGAAGATATACGTTTTAAAAAAATCTGTGATATGTCAACCACAGATACGTAGTACCTAAAAAGGGAATACTTCGCATTCCCATAGCACTATTCCAGACCCCAGTATAACAACCACTATATAGTATAGTATAGTAGCCACTACTGCTACCTTACATGTACAGGTGTGCACCATTTAAAGATAGGGATATATTCTCCAATCCCCACTGTTGTGCAATTAGGTCATTAAGTGAACATTCAGTCCAATCTAGTGCCTTTGTTGTTTAAACAGATATTCTGCTGCAGGCTATGTGATACCTGACTGCCTCATTAATGCTGCAATCCTAAAGATACTTTCCTGGGAGTAAGACCCACTGAACATAATAGGACTCACTTTTAAGTAGACCTGGCTAGGATTGTGCTCCATGAGTCTCTGTTGTGCCTTGATCATCATTGTATATGTTCTCTGTTGTTAAATGATGCACACCTATATAACAAAGCATGGCAGGAGTCCTAATAAGCGTTTTAAAAACTCTAGGTCTACAAATACCTAGGATGAATATAAGATCAATATTCATGTGAATATGAAAATTCACAATATTCACGTGAAAATTTCACAATATCCACGTGAAAAGAACTGAAGAGTTTACCATCCCAGCATAAAGCTGGATACTCCTGAAAGAACTGAATTTGAAGGAGTAAAAATGTGTCCAAAAACTGGAATTCATAGAACTGCCTTAATTCAGAAAGTAAATCTTTACAAGACAATTATCTCCCACTAATATTTAATTCTCTGTTCCTGAGTTTACTTGAGAAACAGAACCATAAAGTTGCAATGGCTCACAGATGAGAAAAATGATGGAAGAAACCACCAGGAAAACAAATTTCAGTGCTGAGTCTTGAAAGTTGTGTGATGAATAGCAGTGGATAAAAAATCACTGTACACTCTACACGCAGAAGAAAAAGAAAATAACAGAATATAAAGTTTTCCTTTCCTATCCATATGCTCAAATCAGCTTAATAAACTTATTGACTTGAAAGCAGGACATAAATCAAGCACATTTGGACAGGAAACAAAGAAATCAGCAACACAGCCTAGTATTCAGTTTGGGCTCAATGACATTTTGATAAAATATCTCCAGAAAATGATAAGGAGAAATTGGTACAGAGCAGATCATAAATGTAGATGGAAATTGTTTTTATTGATTTTCATGGGTAGTGAAGCTCAGAACATGACAGGTACTGTACATTGTTTTTAAAGCTGTGGTAGGCTGGAGAGACAGGAAGATGTTGTTTTCAGTTTTGAGTCAGTGCGTGCCAAGGGAAGGGGTGTTCTTCACCCCAGAACCAGCCTATGGACGGGGGGTTTGGATACCCCTGCCCTACCCTGAAGACTAAAATTGAGTACTCAGTTAATAACAAATGACGTGCAAAAGCGTTCGCTTCCCATCCCAAGCACACAAACACAAAACACAACCTTCATTTTGCCTATACATTCATTTTACATAATGAAATTATCAGACATCAGGTCTCTTCTTTGCAATAACTTAACTCAAAAGACACCCAATCGGAGATGGCTCATTTAGTATAATAGAGTTCCAAAAGACTAGACATTCAGATTTTCTAATATAAGGAACAGGCTTAATGGCAAATGGTAGATGAGAACTGAAACAATTTATAAAAGAACATGTATAATTTATTCAGTACTTAAGAAATACTGAATTTGACTGTGACTTTCCCACACCTGTCTCCTCAGTTTAATTTCTGTTTCCTTACTGACACATTATTAAATGCAGATATTCGTCTTCTTTTTTGCTCCACAGATGTCTATTAGGAAAACAGTAGGATAAGCAAGCGACTTGCGCCATCTGGGTGTTTAACCTCAAGACTGGCAGGTAGCAATTTAAAATGTGACTTTATCTATACTAAGCTCTTCTATACTATTGCTACTGTTTAACCTCATATATCATCAGCAGTGTGGTAAGTGTAGAGAACACAGAAATGGCACAGTGCAGTTTACAATCTGCACTGCTTGGAATCGACATAACATGGAAAGAACTGGAAGACGGGAATTTAGAATGAGTGATGAGTAATGGTGGGACATTCCGAAGCAGTTTCCAGACCAGTCCAAAGCAATAGGTAGTACAGCTGGGTACCTGAACAGAATCATTCTGGAGGGTACAGTCTAAGGGTGCAATTCTAACCAATTTAGGCCAGCATAATTCACCTGGCATAACTTCCAATGGTGGTGTGTGAAGGCCAGTGCATGTTCTGTTCCACTCCTGGGGAGGTTAGGACAGTGCACAGAAATGAACCAGCCTTCCCACACCACCACAAGACATTATGCTGGGTGCGTAATGTTGGTCTAAATTAGTTAGGAGTGCACCGTCTTTAAACCTGCAGTTCTCAAATTATGACTCCAAGATCCCCTAGTGGATTGTGACCTAGTGGATTGGGAAACACATTTGAAACAGCAAAGTCTGAGTTATGGGAGGCAAATACCCCCCAATTTTTCTCCAACTCTCCTTTCATTCCATAGAAGTGAATTGATAAATGTTGGTTTCACTTCTCTCCCCCCCCCACCCCACCCCAACAATAGGGAAGAGAGCCTACCACTAGGAAACACTAGAGCAGGGGTTCATAACCTTTCTAGTTACCAACCCACAATGGATTATCCAGGAACAGAAAACCTCATTTGTACTGCTAATGATATTTAATCATATAATCTAACATTTTTAAAAAAATGTTCAGCGATTGAGTTCAATACAAGCAATGATTATACATATGAAATACAGTTGTTTATCTCTAAATACCAGACCCCCAATATTCCAAAAGGGATCAAAATTGCTTGAGCTCAGGGTGCAGGCGGGGAATTGAATATTGACATACACAGACATAACAACCTAATATAAATTTAGTGCCTGGTCTCCAAAGCTTCTGAAAATTAGCATTTTGTAAAGTGCAAAGGAGAGGAAAACGATGCTTAAGAGAACAACATAATTGATATGCTGACTAAGAGTACAATTGCTGCACTTCCGTTAGTGTGAGGTTTCTTTTTTTCTTCATCTGGAGAGCTGGGGCAGTGGATACAGAACAAAAACAACTGGAAACTTAATTAAGCAGTCAGTTCTAATGAAAAGGGTCATAACCCAGAGCAAGTACATCAAGCACTGCACCAATATAACATAAATAGATGGAAGAGCCAGAATACAAAATTGTACCCTGTAATATGAACTGCTGGAACAATATTTTTAAAAATTGAAAGGTTATAACACTGTATCATGGAATAATGTGGATGGGGACCATTGTGGGACATACTAGGAAGATGAGATGGTTAGCATTCAGTGGAATGCACTTGAATTGTGATGTGTATAAGTTATACACATGCTATGAGTTCATTTAAAAAGATGACCTTATTATCTTGGTTTGAAGCTTGATATATATGCTAAATGTAAAAATATTTTATTTTTAAGTAAGAACTAAAATCACCTAGTATAGAGCTTCTGGTTTTTGCCAGTTAGCCCCCTCTTGAGACCTTTGGTTTGTATGGGCCTAATCCTTGCAGGGCCTCATGTATCATGTAGTACAAATCAACGAACTTCACAAAATGGAAGTACTGTGTATAGTAAGAAAATGATCTAACTGCATCATAGCAGTCAGAGCATGTTACTTGGTCTGATGACAGCAGCCGAAAGAGAGCTCTGATGTGGCTTATCTATGAAGTTGTCTAAATCATGCTTCATTGGTATTAAAAATACTATTTTGGAAACCCCTAATATACAGATGGCCTCCATAATAGCACATTTTTGCCAGGCAACTTGTCAAGGCATGGGGAAAATGAAACAAATGTTCTTCTTATTCTAGGCATAAATATTCCCTGTCAGCACGAATGGTCAAAAGTCTGTAAATCTATAGCTGGGAAAACGCCAAGTGACCATTATTGAAAATATCACAGACCGTTAATATTAAAAATGTTCATGCTGTTACCAGAAATGCTTGTTTAACATCATAAAAATAAAAGTCATTAAAAGAAAGGAGCAGGAGTTAGTGGACCAGGAATTCTCAATCAGTGGTACACATACCACAAGTGGTACACCAAGTAGTGTTGGGTAATAAATGCAGTACCCACAACTCCACAGCAAGACTAATGCTTGCACAACATGGTTGAGCGGTAAAAGCAGAACCATACAATGACCACGTTTTCATTCCACTTCTGGTTTTTGTAGGAATCCAATTTCACAAAATTGCCGACCAATACAAATAATTTAAGTGAGGATCACAGGCAAATGGAAAAGTATCTAATTATAGATGCACTTGTCCTTAAAATATGGACAAACATAAACCACTACACATCTGTGCACCTTCCAAAGATTGGAGTAACTTAAAGTTTCATAGAGAGATGGGGTAAAGCCAACTAAAGAAAGGCAGGCAAAAGAAAAAAAATTCAGAGTGGGGGGAATTTTTTTCCAAGTTAAAAATAGGTGCGGGCTTGCAAAGCCAAGGTGGGAAATGGAAACTGGCTCTTGTGAAGCACAGAGCAAATGCACCTTGTTCCTGCATAATTGAAACATCTAAAGGTAAATGACTGTGACACAATAGATGACATCTAATAAACAGGAAAAGCTTTGAAACCATTCACGAGGTAGGGCTGCATATGAGTGGGAGCACGAAAGAGATGTGGAAGGGGAAAAAACTTGCAAGATGTGAAATCTCAAAGGAGACCTGACTAGGTTTAAATCATGCACCACCTGATGCAAACGGATGAAATCAGGGAGATAACAGATGTATTATTAGAATATAAACCATGTAGTTATTCTGGCAAATAAAAACACTGATGTCGGCAGGCCCAGGAGAAAACAATCCTGCCAACATACCAAGTTTTCCATAAAATAAAACAAGTTTCATTTGGGAGAGAGATGGCATTTCTGATTAAAGAAATGTCTCAATGTAACACAGTAGATTCTTTGGGATTAATTTTTTAGGGACATGTGGTCAGGGAGGCAGAGCCTCACCTGTTATTCTCCAATGGAAATAGCCATTATAAAAAATAGTAGTAGTAGAAGTAGTAGTAACAGTAAAATAGTAGTAAAATATTAATAATTTTCCACCTGCTTATACCCCCTAGGCCCAAAAGGGCTCTTGATGAAACCCGTACGTATCTTTTTTTCAAACACGAGTGACATTTTGTGGTTCTGTGTCATTGAGGCCAAGTTCACAATTACATAAATCTAGCCCAAATTTCTAAAGAACTAAAGTAGGTGGGTGAAACCTGAAGCCTTCTAGTACATGTTTATGCACATTCATGGGTGTTGTTTTTTAAAGACATCCCAAACAAACATCCAGAACAGGGATATTGATTCTCCCCACCAAAGGAATATTCTGGGTAAATAGGGACAATGCATTAAAACAAAGATTTGCTGCCTTAAAGTGGACTCAGGGCAGTACCCAGAATACTCATTTCTTTCTTGATTCAGCCTACCACATCTGCCTATTAATGTGGATTATTATTTAAATGCTTCCATCTGGCAATCGAATCAAGGAAGCATGGCTGGTATGTTTTCCTGTAGCCTATTAGATAAACTGAATTCACCCAAAACAAGGAATTTCCAATCAACGTATAATCAGTTTGGTTTTCCCAAAGGTACCCAACTTCCTTTGCACAAAGATTGTACAAAAAATATTTGGCTGGTTATAACTGGCAGCTTGATAATAATTGCCTATAATTCAACAAGTTTGTTTCATTTCTGTGGTCATAATGTTAACTACTGACTTAGAGATAATGTGAAGAAATTGTTCATAAATACAAAATCTTCCACAATTTTGGCCACTAGTAGTGTCATTTCTTTCCGCGAGGATGTCAATTGGAACCGTCCAGTTCTACCCCCTTCTAGCTATACCTCTATTACCAGTACCTATTTTTTTCTGAAATTCTAGTATTGATGCTGATTTAGTTGACCTACTAACAACTGTTGAGATCCACTGATCTTTACTGGATCTTTTTTACAGAACCTTTTACAGGATGTTTTGGAGAAAGGAATTACAGGTGTCCCTCATTAGCCATAAGGGTTCTGTTCCAGAAACTTCCATGGATTTAAAAAAATCAATAGATAAAAACAGTGGAAAATAGACTGAAAGACCAATTTCCAGGTTTCTTGAACCTGCATTGGTCCTAATGGAATAAGGTTGTGTTCCAATAGTAGCAGGTATTTTAAAATTCTGGGACTCCCTGCTAATACAAATTAGTATTAGCATTGGTATTAGGCCAGGGTCACCATATAGAATGGAGGAGAGAGAGAGCCTCTAGCTTCAAGCATTGCATAGAAGAAGGAATGGAGGCAGGTACTGCTTTTTAAACCTTTCTATGTTGAGCTACACCTGCCTCAGTTCCCTCTTCTGTGCAAGATAGAGGCACTCTGTCCTCCATTCTATATGGTCACCATGTATTAGGGTATAAGTACCCTATTACCATTGTATCCCTTTACAGTGGTTTAAAAACAGCTTTTCTTAGTATTACAGAGAGGTACACAGCAATTAAAAATGCAAAGGATCCCCTGCCTTTGCCTGGCTCAGCTGAAAAACTGAATGATTGCTTGCATGACTACCTCTCTACAACAGTAGAAAAGCAGTTTTTTAAACTATAATTTGCAGTGGCCATTCATGAGTCAACCTGTGTCTGAAAATATCAGTAAACAACAAGATTGGACCTGTATGTTTCCAGGTGAATTCTTCAATTTGGCAAACCTACCTTGCCAGTATGTTTACTTGCCAGCTCCCATGGGCAGCTCAAATATTTGTGGTTTCTGTTTGTGTGTTTTTTTTTAGGGGGGCATGAGCACTATTTAACATTTTATCACATGTAAACCAACTACAGAAATTCAAGCAGCTCAAGGAATCACACTGGAATAAATCTCAGTGATGCTGCTACCAAATCTCTTTTCATTTCTAGTTCACGATAATTCATCACAATCATGATTCTCTCAAGGTGCTCGAGGTACATCATTACTTCTCATCTCTTGTGTTTAAGCATAAACAGCAATTTGAACCCCAGAGAACATTTCCCCTTTTCTTAAACACTTAAGCTGACACAGAACACAATCCTAACCATGCTTACTCGAAAGTGTTCAATGGGTCTTTCTCCCAGGAAAGTGTCTTTAAGATTGCAGCCACTGAAAGTTAAACGTCTGAAAGGGGTACTTAAGGCAAAGCGTACCAACGTTTCTTTGATTCCTATGCTTTAATTGAAACATTATGGCTCTCTGTACACAAAACCTTCTTACGAAGTTGAAGATGGATCTAATCATTTGCAGGTTGTAAAGAGCAGAATGTGTTTTGGGGAAGACCAGGCGCTCACAATATTGCTTACGTGAATGTGGCCTTTTCTCTCACATTTCTAAATGAGGAACATGGTGCAAAAGGGAAAAAAAATAAAGAAACAGTTCATAAATGAGTAAGGATTTTGTTCTTAAAATTGCAGTGTCAATTGGATTTTTAAAAACACAGAGCAAGTAGAAGCCTCGGGATCTCTCTCTCCCTCTCTCCCACCCAATTATATATATATATATTTTTTTTTTGCTTAGGCATCATAATTCCTGAGTTGAGGGGTCTCCAAACCTTGGTGGGCCCTTGGCATTATGTTAAATTATATGGTGTTGTACAGGGGCCAAAACATTTCCGAGACTCTAGCACATATTAATACACTGTAGCACAAATGTAATTTTTTATTTGTGAAAGATGATGCCTAGTTCATAGCTGTCGTCTGGACACTGTGCAGGGTAGATACTGAAGATTTCCACTGAATTTCTTTACTTCCATTTTCCCTTCCCTTGTCTCCCATCTCCAGGATAAATTGATAATCCATTTATCTCAAATCGAAAAACTTCCTACAGTGAAGCATTTATCAAAGCTGGAACTACGCCATATGGTAAGGACAGAGGATGCCATGCCTTGCATGAGCAGCTGACCCCAGTCCACAGTCTGACCTGTTGCATATGCTTGATGCTCTGGGTAGAGTTGCAGCCTGGCCTAATCCTTAAATAATGACAACATCAGTGGCATAGCAAAGGGAGACTGAAGTGTTCATTGCTCTAAGCATCATGCTTTGAAGGGGTTGTTTAGAACACAATCCTAACCATGTGTACTCAAAAGTCAGCCCCACTGTGTTCAATAGATCTTCTTACTCTCAGGGAAGTGTCTTTAGTACTGCAGCCATAGAGGCCTTTGAAAGGAATTGGTTTTCAGCAAAAACCAGATGTGTATTTTGGAGGTCTCAAAGGTGGGGGTTCTCAAATGTTTTAGCACCATGACCCACTATTTAGTATGACAATTTATAGGGACCCACATAAGGTTGCCATGTGTCCTGAAAAACAGGGACAATCCAAATTTTGGGGGATTGCATTCACATACTGGCAAATGGGACAGAGGGTCCGGTCCTAATTTTGTGGTAGAGAATTATGGCAACCCAAGACCCACAGAAATGATGCCATTTCTGGTATCATGTCCAGAATGTGGCACTTCAGTGGCAGGACCCCCCCCCCCGCCCCGTGCAAATGTTCAGCCATTTTTATCCTGCTTAAGTTTTTTGTAGTTACTCTCCACAGAGACACTAAACCATCTGCTTCTGAAATATTGGTGTTGTGCTGAGGTTGGAACGGAAGGAAGAATTTTTTATCCCTGACCTATTGGGACTGAGTTCCTTCTCTGAAAATGAGTCGTTACAGTACCGGAGATTGCACCTCATAATATTTTAATGCTGTGTGTAACATTCTGTACCTAATTTTAAAGTATTGATTGCTGTGGGGGCAGAAGGGGGAATAAAGTTCCTGACGTGGGCTGGGTCTGATGCACCACCACAGAAGTAGATGCTTGCTTCTGCCCAGTTTTATGATCTGAGATAAATACTGACTTTTAGCTGGAGAGGCTAGATTCAGATAATCGCTGCTGCTGCCACCGTCCCCTCCCCAAGATCCATACATAGAAACATGTTTTCATTTCCAGATCACCCTTCACTGGATCTTCCCCATCTTTTCAATTAATTTGGCTCTGTCTTCTTGCATTAGGAAATGCTTTGTATGGATAAATGCCTTCTGCTGGAATTTATCTGCTGCATCATTTAGCTTGGGAACTTGGCGTGCACTTGGTTTCATTTCCTTTACAGAACTGCAAGAAAGTCTTTGCCTGACAAAGGCTGCAGTCCTAATCTCCAGTTAGGACAGCATAAGCCCCAGTAAGAATCTTGTGCTGACCAGTGGGCATCACAAATTGCCATAAGGCACTGCTGTCCATTCCTGGAATGGTTAGATCACTGCTCCAGCATATGCCGACCCCCCCACACCACCACAGTAAAATATATCAGATGAGTTAGGCTGGCCTAAATTTGTTAGGATTGCACCCCAAGTTAGCAACAGTGACATTCTTTAAGATCATAGTTATGTTCTAGGTTGCACACTAAAGTGTCCAACATGTGCAACTAACATCCACCAAGGAGTCTAAAAAGACTGAGGCCTCATTGACCATTTTGTTATATTCACCTTTTATCCCACATACAGTAAATGAAGAAACGCGTTTCTCCTTGCATAAGAGAGTAAGGCTGCAATTCTGAATATACTTTCCTGGCAGTAAGACCCACTAAATACAATGAGGCTTACTTTTCAGTAGCGATTGTTTGGATTACTCCCAGGAAAATCTGGATAGTACTTACTCCCAGGAAATTGTGAATAACCACAATTTCCTGGGAGTAAGCACCACTGATTATAACAGGACACGCCAAGGACTGTGCTCTTATTTCCTTCAATATAGGATTTCCCCCCTTACAGTGATTTATATCAGCAGTACTTCTATAATAGTGGCTTCTGGTATGGTAATAAAATCTAAAAGAGAAAAAGTCACCTTTTAAAATGCTTTGGTAGATATGTCATCACCACCTAAAATGACTGTATAATGACTATGATACTGTTACCTAGTGGAATTGTTAGGGAGTGTGGGTGGGCCTCACCAGGGGAGTAACACCATTACTGGCCAAAATTTTTAAAATCTTGATATGCATTGAAACCTCTCTATTTTATCAAAAGTTATAGCGAGTAAACCTGCAGAATGGATCACCATGACCACTACATGTGAGGATGTCCATTGGGGGATGGCACATTAAACTGTACCCTTATCTAGCAACACATTTGCGGCAGATTTTTTTTAGACATTTATCTTTTGTTAGTTATTCAGTGACGTCAAGCAATATATATATTTCCCCCCCAAAACAGTCAGGGATTATTGTCATTGTGTAACTAATTAGGACTGTGGGTGGCACAAGTGGCTAAGAAGCTGTGTCTGTTAACCAGCAGGCCAGGGTTTGAGACCCGGGTCAGCCCCACAAGACAGGGTGAGCTCCTGTCCTTAGCCCAGCTCTGCAACGCCAGCTGGATCCAATCGTATTGGCTCTGCCTTTTCACTGGACTATTTCAGTGGCGTGGAGAGGGGGGATTTGCTGCTTGGGTAACAGCCTATCCCCCATATCAATCTATTCCAGGCCTTCCTGCTTTGCATGCAGCGTATGCAGCGCTGAGCACGATACCATAGACTTTCAAGACTGATGGATGCCAAGTTTCAACTAATTAGAAAGTAAAAAACATCAGTTTTAACTAATTTTACTGTCATGTACATTATGTTCTTGCTGCCTCTGTGTTTATTATTGTTGCTGTGTACAGGTTGGTTTGAGTATTATGCCAGTAAAAGTTCTTGGAATTTGGAGTTTGATGGCACACCAAATAACAGCTTGGATTAAATAATTTAATAAAGTGGTCCAAATTTTAAATTTAATTCAGTTTAACACTGAATTGCACATTCCAGCAGAGGGCAGCATCTAATCCTCTGAAGGTCTATTGCACCTGCTCCCTTTTATTTTATGTTATTATTTTATTTTATTTCACTTGTTGGATTTATATCCCGTCTTTCTCTGCAAAAGCAGACTCAAGACGGCCAACAACACAGATTGCAAGCCACCATGCACCAGCCACCTCCTCCTGGATTTGACAAAGGGCTGTGCCACTACACATTCCTTGGACCTGAACTGGAGGGCCATTCAGGCCAAAGACCAGGCGGTTGTGGGTTGAGGCAAGCACACCACCCCTGGGGAGGGGGGGGCCTTCCTGCTTGGCCAGTTAAAGCCACAGGGAGTGTTCCAGATTAGATAGATAGATAGATAGATAGATAGATAGATAGATAGATAGATAGATAGATAGATAGATAGATAGATAGATAGATAGATAGATAGATAGGAAGGAAGGAAGGAAGGAAGGAAGGAAAACCTTATGGTAGAAGATCTCCATCCCCCAAAAGAAGGCCCTGGACAACTTCTTTTCCTGCCAACTTCCTTTTCCTCCTAGGAAGACAGAGGCCAGGTACAGTTTCATCATTGGGATTCTCTGCCATTTACCCTGTGCCAGTATGAAGCTTGTCTAAAAGGGTCATTAGGAAACTAGGGCTCCCAGCTGTGAATATGGTCACCACTATTTAAGTCGGACTGTTTCAGCAGCAGTTCAGATCAGGCTTCCAATGCCTACCATTTGAAGAATTGGTTGGTGGTGGTTGGTGCCTTTATGCACCATGTCAGGTAAGTGGAATGGGGATTATTTAAAACTATTAAATAAGTTTTTAAAACCTATTAATTATGATCACTGAAATTGTTTTCTAACACTTATGAAGAGGAGCACCAAACAGGACACATAGTTTTGGTGTAGGCTGCAACGTTAAGCTCCAGTTAGGCCACCATAAACCCCGGCTTCAGTCCGGTGCTGACTTGGAGGTGTAACAAAAGTGCTTTAAGAAACTTCTGCCCCTCTCCCATGGGTTAGGCCAATGCACAGGAATGCACCAACCTCCCCTCACCGCCATGGGAAGATATATCAGATGAGAAAGGCCGACCTAAATTTGTTAGGATTGCACCCCCAGTCATATAGTGTATCCATTATACTTTCCACCATGCAAAAAGAGAAAAGGTTTCCAGAGTTATCATAGCATAGCATCTATACAGGAGCATAGACAAATCTCTAAATGCTTTCATTGAAGGACACCATCCCTCCCTTAAAAATACCATCAGCCGCTTACAAAACTTTGAAATTTGGATGCAGTGATCATCTGTGCAAAATGTCAAATTAAGCCCACTGTAGCATTTTAAGAATCAATTCAGCTAAAAATTAATCTGCCTTCTGCATGGAGCAAGCTCTGAAAAATTGATTTCCATGGTCTTGCGCAGCATTGATGTCAGACACAATTTCTGCTAACTGGGCTCCTGAGAAAGGGAGACTCCTGCAAAACACTCAAGGACTGGCTTTCCCCACCCAGCCACCCTACACAATGAGCTGCACATACCAGAATTATCAGCTTCTGTTTTAATTAATATTTACTCTGAGGAAATGGAAAAACAGACCACAAGGGGAAATGAAAGGGCAGGCTGATTACTACATGTGACCACTTGTTTTGCGCTCCCAACATTGCCTGGGGAAAAATTCGGGAAGCAGGTGGTGATAGTTCTACCGTCATTGCATACCAAAACGAACCTACACATGATAAGGGAAAGATATTTCACAGATCAGATGCTGGTGTTCTGCAGTAATGCTGAAGTAGCTGAAATATAGTAATTTCATGTGTGGACAGGAGTTACTATTTGCACAGAAAAAAAAAACCAATGATACTGGCAACACCCAGCCTCGTGGACCCAGGATTGCAGCCAGACATGGTGGAAACTGATTTCTAGTCCAAGCTCTGGAACCTTGTTAGGAAAAGGCACAAGGCATCATCTAGACTTTGCTAGCTGCCACTACAGGGGTTAGTTATAAGTGCAAGATTTGGGAATTTCTGGTGTTTTGTGTAAACATGCTCCTTCCCAAAGTTTGACCTGTGCCGACCCAGCAGTTAATGCAATTCCTACTTTTTTTCTAAGGGTTTATCACTAGGGTTTATGTCATGCAGTATGGGAGTCCAGCATGTCCCCCCATGATGGATCTCCTTCCATGCTGCAGGCATAGCAATACTCCAGATAGTGGTCATGGAAATGTATAATTACCCTGGCCTCCAGCAGCTTTTTGGCTATAACGTTTGTTAGAAAGTGCACGTCACTTGGAGTGGCCTTCACCTTTGTAGCAACACCACTACCACATAAATACGACATTACAAACACCAGTAAAAGCTCCTGGTGGATGGGAGAGCTGCTTTAGCATGGAAAGACATGTTTGGACCTCTGAGCACTGAGGTGAGCTTCCTACTGCTATTTATTGCATCATATTCCTGATGTTGATGCCAGGTGAGAGGTGTTGAGGGGTCCCTAGTACTCCTAGACATCACTGGTGTCTACCAATAGTACCACCGGTGGTATCAATACTATCAGTTGAGAAACAGTGGTCAAAACAGAGGTTGGGACTCATCCAGCGGAGTGTCACAATCTGCAATCCTAACCAATTTAGGCCTGCAAAACTCACCTATTTCTCTATTCCTGTGGTGGTGTGGAGAGACTGGTGCATGTCTGCACATTAATCTAATCCCCCCAAAAGTGGTGCAGAAGTGCCTTACAATATTTTTGTGACATTCCCAGGCCAGAACTGAACTTGTGCCAACCTAACCAAGGGTTAAGATTGCACTGTGAATCTTATGTTCTTGTGTAAAGATATAGTTAGCATTTCAGCATAGTACTAAGAGACAGTATTTTTTAAAAAGTGAAATAAGTACAGCTAAACAATGCCAAGGAAACACACACAACGCTGTATGATTAGCAAACTGTAGCTTGACCTCTGGGTAACTAGATCCAGGAAACCAACCACTCCTGTCAAATTGCATATACCCAGCCGTGCTCGTTATTAAAAAAGAACAGTACCAAGGAACTCATTAAAGTGTGAAATTACAGCAGCAGCCACAGCTAAAAATTTAATATAAAGATAGTCACAAAGGTGAGATCAGCAGCAGCAGGTAACCTACTGTAAGAAGTTCTCTTTTTCCCCCAAGGGTTGGGGGAAGGAAGAAGATGGGAAAAAAGAATCAGCATGTATTTCTGCAGTAAAGAGAAGCCTCGTAGTTCATCATTTTAAATAACCTGTCAGACTTGCCATTAAGAAGTTGAGAGTCCTGATTGCTTTCTGTTATATCACCAATTAGGAGGACAAGGGAAAAGAACTACATATTCCTCATCCCTAAAACAACTCTGGACTTGGCTTGCAGGACACTTCCAAGGCACACCAAATAAGATCACAGCAGTGGCAGTCCTATACTGCAAATTCTCTCTCTGTGACATCTAGTTCTCAAACGTTTAGCACCTGGACCAGTGGTGGCATTCAAATAAATTAACAACAGGTTCTATGTCCTAATAACCTAAATTAACAACAGGTTCTATGTCCCATTAGTAACTAGTTCTCAGAACCAGGTGCTCATTAGCAAAGGGTTCTATAGAACCTGTGAGAACCCCCTAAAGCCCACCACTGACCTGGACCCACTTTTTAAAATGGATGCAGCTATCTTATGTGCTCCCAGAGGCATCTGGTGGGTCACTGTGACATACAGGAAGCTGGACTAGATGGGCCTTTGGCCTGATCCAGTAAAGGCTCTTCTTATGTTCTTAAACAAACCAACAGTTTAACCTTACCAGCTTCTCATGTTATCAAATCAGGACTGTTCTGGTGGTTCTGTATTCCCAGTCCACCTACACTTTAATCTGGACTGCAGCACACACATCTATTTATGAGTACACAAGCATATAGCTTCGTTTCACTTTCTATAGGACTCAATATATTTCCATAGCACTCAATTTAGGACTTTACATAGGGCTCAGTTTCATGACCTACCAACAATTGGGTCATGATCCACTTATAGGTTCTGACCTACAGTTTGGAAAACACTAACTTAGAACATCAACATTTATTAACTGAAAACGGAAAGTAGTAAATACAATTGATGTCAAGTTGTGGCTAACTCATTAATTTGTCCATCCCATACAATGGAAACCAATAGTGGATCAGGGAAACACACATTGTAATGTGAACACCAGGAAAGTGATCTAGACACAGGGCACCCAGTTTGGACAACAACATTCTGGCATATGAGAGAATGCCCAAGAATGTTTTCACAGCCCACTTTCCTCCTCATTAATATTTTGATTAATATTTAGTCATTTTGATTAATATTATGGGCGCAATCCAGAGTAACTACGGGAGCACGTAAGAGACATTACGTGTACACGTAGTTACTGCACAATATAGTGAAAACCTATGGGAAATTCATATTGCAATCCAGAGCAAATTGTTCTTACACCGGAGCAAGGACTCCCCGTTGTTACTCTGGATTGCGCCCTAAGTCTTTATTAATATTGAGCACTGTGAACATGAAGCAAAGGAAATAGGAGCTGTCAGGCTAAAATGCAATTCAATACAGACAAGGAAGACCTTGACATGTTTCAACCACGGTCAGCTGCCATCATGAATCCACCAGCGCTATAGAGCTCCATGGACTTGAGTTCAGGGTGACCATATAGAATGGAAGACAGAATGCCTCTACCTACCTTTAACTATTGCATAGAAGAGGGAATTTTGGCAGGTTTAACTCATCCTAGAAAGGTTTAAAAAGCAGCATCTGCCACAATTTCCTCTTCCATGCAATGCTTAAAGTTAGAGGCACTCCATCCTCCATTCTATATGCTTGACTTGTAAGGCTTTATCCACTGAAATGGGTAAGAGCCACTATCTGTGAACGAAGCCAAGCTTGTCCTCTCTTCTCTAATTAGCCATTCCAGGAAGAAGCAGCTTTCAAAGTAAATTAAATCCACAAGAGGCTATTCAAGCTTTTGGATCTGACTGCAGGGAAAAAAAATAATTCAGGTGACAGAGGAATTTTGCTCAATTTTCTATACATCTGTTGCACTCCCCACTGCTTTGTGTGGTGCCAGAGTAAACAACATCCCCGTCACTCCTTTATGGTTGAAGTGGCTTGCATAATTCAAACGATAACATACAAATTTTCTCCAAAGGTAGACATTCAGATCTGCATTAGCTTTAATTTCATAGAGTTATATATAGTCATTTGCCCACATTAACTAGAACTTGTTAGCTACCTGGCAGTATTTCTCCTGCTTTTGCCACTCCATTTGTATTAAATATTTAAGCTTCGGCTTCGAGATTTCCACATTTTAATGAGTGCCTTACTATTTTTTCACCTACGCCCACTGTTCTGTGCTGTGCATGCTGTTGGAAGGGAAGTGGTTGGGGTTAGTGTTTCACTTAACTGCATGTCAAAATAATGCGGAGCTGAGCACCTGTGCACACATTTGGGGAGGCTGAGTTGAAACAATAGTATTTAAGTGTAATTTTGTGCCATGGCACTATCACACACATACACACACACACACACGCACACACGCACACACACACACACACCAGAAGGGCATAAAAATGCTGTGAAAATTCCATCCAGCTTCTTTGCAAAATCATTTTCAACATAATTACTTTGACTAGACGGTCATCCATAAGCAGAAATAAAAGGGAATAAAGCACAAAAAGTGATTCTCAAGCAGTTCCCTTGACCTATTGGTCCACTGGCCACAACTATCCATTGGGGCTACAATCCTATACATTGTATAAGGCAATGGGTGTCTGTGAATTAGTACACAAATTCTGTGAATTTTTGTGAATTTGTGTTGATTCTGTGGCTTCCCTGGCTGGTTTCTACTGCTTCCTGGGGAGTCACAGTTCACAGTTTGGGAATCACTGCACTAAGAATTTACCAAAAATTGTTTCCTGGATAGTGCAAATAGAAAATATTATTAGTATAATTCTCATTTTGTGTAGAGAACAATGTTCCTCTAAAACCTGTGTCATCCCCTTAGCAAGGCTTAGTGGTAGATTCTCTCAAATGTCAATATGGACGTCAGCAGTAAATCCTCAAGACCCAATATCTACCCAAAGAACTATTACAACTGAGGCCCCAGAATTTGAATCTTAAACCCCCAAAAGACATTTCCAAATCAAATACAGTGCTGGACAATGTTGATATTGGAAAATATTGTCTTCATTTTTAATCAGATGGACAGAACCCATAGAAGCAAGTATAGGTTTGTGCTGGTCAAAAACCATAATAAAGGATATTATTATTATTATTATTATTATTATTATTATTATTATTATTATTATTATTATTATTATTATTATAAGTATGGGTCGGACAGAACCCAAGTATGGACAAGTATGGACAGAACCCATAGAAACAAGTAATGATTGCACATGGGCTGCCCTGCTACCTTTCCATTCAGCTGCACAACAGATAACTGCTTTGGATGAATGAAACAGATAGCTTCATGCATGACAATTACTGTCATGGTTGTAATACTGGTTGAAATTAGGTTTACATAATTATATAAGTACTTCCTACTAATAACATTTCTTCATAATCACTTGGCAATGCCTAGGATGCTCCTGTTGTTGCTGGAAGTATTACCACACATTGCTAGAGCAGTTATTCATAGAAGCACTCCTTACAGAAAACAGTAGCACAATGTTATGACTATGAATAAGTGCAATCACCTAAAGTGGGTCAAAGAGATGTAAGTTTACTGGCTAATTATTACAAACTTTTCCTTCTCCTTCCCCTCACCAAATATTATGTGATTCTCAAACAGATTTTCAAAATAGTTACCATAAACCAAAGAAAAATCTATACTATTTTTCCTTTGGCAGCAACTGTAGTGAGAGCACAATCTTAACCATGTCTATTCATAGTAAGCCCCATTGTGTTCAATGGGTCTTACTCCTAAGAAAGTGTCTTTAGGATTGCAGCTTTGGGCTACAATCCAGAGTAACTACGGGACCTTTTACACCGATGTAATTACAGTGCCACCTGTGAGAAACCTATGGGAAATGCATACAGTAATCCAGAGTAAGTGCCTCTTATGTCTTCCTGTGATTACTCTGGATTGTAGGATAAATGCTGTAAGACTGAACAATCAGAATGTCATGAATTTTTGCATCCCAGAGTGAAACCTCTTGTAGATAACTGCCAAGGATTCTGCATGAGCACCAGAATATTACAGCCCAAAGTTTCTCATGTATTTCTTTTCCACTGTACCACTTCACATGTTCATTAGTTTGAATTACCAATAAAGTAATTGCTGATGACATATAAAATGCAATGAACACCAGTAAGAGGCAAGGTGCAGGATGGATGGGAGGGTTTTATTGATAAGCATGATTAGGATCTCCAGTCACCTACCCAAGCCCCCTACCTCTGTTTCTCTTGTGTTTTTGGTCTTGTTTCAAGGTGTCAGTGTCCAGAAGTTCCACCTCAAGTACCAATGGGGGTAACTGTTCCACTGGTTGATGAACACAGTTATAGCCAGATCTAGCCACACACTACAGTTAAATTCTCAGTATCCACACACTCTTCCCATGGATTCATTTATCAAAGCAAAGAAGGCAACATAATGCCATCTGTGAACTGTTCTTATTTATCCATAGCGAGAATATCACTTATTATCCATAGTAAGAATATCACTTAGGGCACAATCCAGAGTAACTACGGGGAGTCCTTGCTCCGGTGTAAGAACAATTTGCTCTGGATTGCAATACGAATTTCCCATAGGTTTTCACTAGGTGGTGCAGTAACTACGGGTGCACATAATGTCTCTTATGTGCTCCCGTAGTTACTCTGGATTGTAGGGTTATTCTTCTAACACTATCTTGGGATCCACAGTGGCAATTCTGAATCTTGTGGTGGCCATTCCAAATCTATTTGAGCCATTCTGAAGCTGTCGCAGTTGATTTTTTTCTATTACTGTAACTCAGTTGATCCCATAGGATCAATTATACCTATTCATAGATTCAGTATCCACTATGTTTTTGCAGGAACCTAGCACCACAGATACTGAGAATCATCTGTATATTGTGCAACATTTTAATCCATTATTTGCTACTACTATGTTACATTTATTTTGCTCTGTATGTGTAATTTATTAGCCCAAAGCTTGAAATGGAATTGTTGGCATAAGGATGTGGGTTATCACATAGATACAATGCTGGATCTAAATATCAGTAATACCTTTGGGTAGGTCGAGATAAAATAGGAATAATTTTGAATAGCGGTATTCTTGCACAGAGACACAAAATATACAGGAAACTGTGAAACATATGAAACATAGCACTGATTCAGAAGAGTGTTAATTAATACTGCCATTAGTATTCTTGAATAGGAGCATGATACACTCACTGGTGGAAAAATCAATGTGTTGATAAATTCATTTTGTCAGAATTTTAAAGATCACGTATGTTGACAATGACCATCTCTCTAACATTTCATCAATAAGGGAACTACAGTCTTTCCCTACACAGCTGTTTGCTTCTTCCACACCCCCTAATGTATATTTATAGTTGTTTGATTCTTCTTGGTACATGATGAGCAATTAAGACAACTGCATATATGATACACAGCATAATTCAGAACTGCATTGCTGTCTGTTGTTTTCCATAGAGAGTATACTTTACAATTTTGGATAATCATATACATAAAATTTGCAACAAGCTTTTGGATTCATATTGGACCAGCTCTATGATGATACCCCATCTAGCATAACAAATGTAGGCATTCATGGGGCACATATTTCCCACAAGTCTCAAGGAATTGTTGGGGAAAGGAAGATTAAGTATGTGGAGGCAGTTCACCTGAAAACCCATAAATAGTGGGGTGATTTGGAAAAGACAAAAAAAAAATCCAAAAATTCCCCCAGGATGTACATATTCAATGAACACACATTTGGATCAGATGGGTAAAATGTTTTCTAAATCAGTCCTCTGAGAAAACTGTGTCCATGCATGTATGCAGGCTGCATAGCTATACATGAAATAAAGTGATATGGGAAATCAATAAATCAATCAATGAAATAAATAAATAAATAAATAAAATTTTGAGGATTTCACATATCTTCAACATATCTTACAGTCATTATTTGACTGCAATCATTTTCACTTTTGTGTCAAAATTATTACTCTGTCTGAAATTCTTTTAGTTGTTAAGACTGAACATAGATTGCGGCTGCAATCCTAAGCTCCAGTTAGACCATCCTATGAGCACATGTCCTCTGCTGGACAGAAGATGCACATGTCCTATGCACACCACATGGCCAGATGCACACCACATGCCCAGAGGGTGTCACAAAAATGCCATAAGGCATTTCTGTGTCTGGGGTGGGGTTAGGCAAGTGGAATGGGAATGAACAGGGAAATAGGTGAGTTATGCTGGACTTAATTGGTTAGGATTGCACCCTAATACAAATAACTGAAAACAAGAGATTCTAGATTTAATATGTTAAGATACGGCATGAATAACAGTTTAGGAAGAAAACAATACTCTTGAGACAAAAAATCTAAGACAGGCATCTCTTGTCCTATATAAATTTGCCCTTGAATTTTTTTTTCCAATCTGTAAGCTCTAGATAAAGGCAAATATCTATAACTAATTGGATTAATTTGAATATATAATCATATGTAGCTGCCATATTAAAACAAACACAGATGAAATGAATTATCTTATTCATGAGAAATAAGAAAAAAAACTATTTAGATTCTCATCTGATGGCTTTTCTATTGTTAGGAAATAATAGTCAATGCTTGAAATGTAGTGAGTTCTAAGTACTGTAGTTTTGGTTTTTCACATGAATTTGCTATGGATTTATGCTTTTGGTCCATGTTACCCTACAATCCAGAGTAACTACAGGAAGACATAAGAGGCAGTTACTCTGGACTGCTCTATGCATTTCTCATAGGTTTCCATAGGTGGCACAGTTGGTGTAAAAGGTCCCGTAGTTACTCTGGATTATATTAGAGAGTGTGCTCTCAAAAAACGCTGGAATATACAGAATAAAAAAGAGAAAGCTTTGCAAAGTTAAACAGCAAAATAATCTGAAGGACAAAGTTGGGGTTCACCCAGTTGATATTGTTGCCACCTTATGAATCAGAATTTAAGCATGAAAACGCAATCCTGGTAAACACTGAACAGACTTCCAAGTTATGACTGAACAATGGGACAACATTGATCAGGAGGCTGAGCCAAAGCACTGCTGAAGAAGCTAAGCAGGATCACCCTGGATTCAGATCTTGGAAGAGAGACCAGAAGTCTGTGGGCAAACTCATGAGGTGAGCAAGCGTACAGTGAAAGAACTGAGGGAGTGTGGAATATGTTAGATGCAGAGGAGTCACTAAGGGTGCAACCTTAACCAATTTAGGCCGGCATAACTGACCCATCATAACTTCCCCTGGTGGTGTGGGGTGGCCCCACCATGTCTGTGCACCAGCCTAACCCATCCAGGAGTGGGGCAGAAGTGCCTTACAGCACTTTTGTGACACCCCCAAATCAGCACAGGACTTAGGCCAAGATTTATGCCAGCCTAACAGGGATTAGGATTGCAGCCTTAGAGATGGAAAACACCTTGAGAAGTTACCCATGATTAACTGCCAATCCTATTACTGGACAACCTCAGAGGACCTCACAGATGCAATCCAGGTGTGGTTTCTGGTGGTGTTCTAGTTTTCTGAGATATGTGGAGGCTGTGCACAATTTCCACAGGACTAGGTTTGCCCTCCCAAGTAAAAAAATACAGCACTGTGCTGCCCATGAATTTCATTATCCACAGAATTTGGTAACCACACAGGGTCCTGGAATGGATCACTTGTAAATACTGAGGACCTACTTTATGTTGACCAATGCTTTCCTAAACACACTTGTACAAGCATACACGCGCATGGACACACACTAATGTCAGAGTTGCTGCACCATGGTTCCATGGTTCAATTTCAAGCTTCTGGGAGTTTATAAGAATTAAACAGCAGTATAAATGCCACCTCCACTAACAGAGAACATAAGAGTCTTTCTGAATCAGGTCCAGGGCGCTCTAATCCAGCATTCTATATCCCACCACACCAGTGGTTCTCAATCTTCCTAATGCCGTGACCCCTTTATAAGTTCCTCAAGTTGTGGGGACCCCCAACCATAAAATTATTTTTGTTGCTACTTTAAGACATGCATAGGATTGGGCCCCGAGGCTGCAATCTTATGCACTTTCCTTGGAGGCAGTCCCACTGAACTGAATTGACTTACCGGTACTTCTGAGTGCACATGCATAGGATTGGGCTCTACTGCTCCAGTGCTATGCACACTTTCCTGGGAGTAAACCTCACTGAACGCAGTGGGAATGACTTCTGAGTAGATATGCATAGAATTGGTCTCTAAGCTGCAATCCTAGCACTTTACTGGGAGTGGCCCCATTCACTATCATGGGGCTAACCTGAGTAGGCATGCATAGGATTGGCCTCTCAGGCTGCAAGCCAGCAACAGTTTACCTGGGAGTAAGACCCAACTGGTGGGCAGTGGCTGGCTGGTGGGCAGCGTGCATGCCTGGAGGGAAGTTCCCTCCTGCATGATATGGGCGCGCATGCAGGGAAGCCCCCTGCAGAATCCAGGTGGGTGGCGCATGCTGGGGGAAGCCCCCCCCCCCCCCGCCGCTCAGCAGTCAGAAGTCCCTGTGGCAGCCTCTAAGGAAGCCCCAGTGCACGTGCAGCTACAGCCGGAGGGCTGGCAAGCCTGACCTGACCCCCTGCACCAGGGATCTTTAGGTGACCCCCAAAGGGGTCCCGACCGCCACTTTGAGAAATGCTGCACCACACAGTGGCATAGCTAATGATCATGTAGCCCAGTGCAAAGCTCAAAATGTTGCCCCGTAAGTTATGTCACAACCAGAAGTGAAGTCATCCTTGAGTAAAATTGGGGGAAAACCTGCCCTCTCCTCCTTAGCAGTTCACCACCATTTGCTCTACTAGTGGCATATTTGGAGTTGAAGAAGAGTTTGTTGCTCCCCCCACCTGCCTTGCAACAACAAAATCAAATTTAATGAAGTAAAAAATGAAAATTGTGTCCCTTGTTGTTTAGGGAAACTGGGGTAGGGAAAAAAATAAAGCTGAATGAAATTATCACTTCGTTGTAATTCTCTCTCTCTCTCTCTCTCTCTCTCTCTCTCTCACCTTGGATCACATTATTGGAATTGCCTTGCATGCCAGTAAGAGTCCTTGCCACCAGTCCTGCAAGAACATTCCAGGACAGAGGTGGGGGGTCATTTGCTCTAAGAATAACCTAACTCTGAAAAATCAATACTAAGCATGGCAATGCTCTCTCTCCTGCACTGAAGATGAGAGTGGTCAGTGAGGAGAAACCAAATTTCCTTTTGCAGCTCTCTGAGCTTCCCTAAGGGAGGCCTGACTCATGTTCCAGAGAACATCCTACTAATGCAATCTTGCAGTCCTTGCTTAAATAAGGCATGTCGACGATGATGTTTGTGCAAGAGCCACTTCCAAAGAATCTGTTCGATTGGCACAGATGCAGGAAAATCTTCGCACAAACCATGCATTTCCTCATCTATAAACATACAGAGTCAAACAATTGTCAGTCTTTGCATATGCAGGGAACTGGTGGAGGGGAAACAGGGAGAGGGGAGTATGTCATGTCGCTGTGGTTGGTTTGGAATGTTCTTTCTTTTGGCTTGCTCTGATGGAGCCTTTTCAGAGCACCATCCATCATTTGCTGTTGAGTTCCTGTACAGGGAAGATCACTGATTTTAGGCCACAACACAGCCACACTTGACAACTGAGAAACAATGAAAAATAGAAATTCTCAGCTGAAAGCCAACAATGCTAGAATTGCATAAGAAAATTTAAAAAACAATGGCTTGCATCTCGCTATGACACGGTTCATGTAATTCTGTAGTAGATAATCAAATCAATCACTTTGGGTGTGGCGCTGTCAATGTGTGGACTGTGTCTGTCCCAATACTACAAACCAGAAAAACTTTATTAGATCAGGAAAAAGTAACTAATAAGGAAAAGATCTGGCCCTATCCATGAAGCCAGTTGAGATAGCTGCCTTAGGCAATGGATTCCTACTTCCACTCTCTTCCTTCTCCTTGAACTCTAAAGAATGTTTACAGCCCAATCATGAGCTGCCAACAGTGGCAGGGCTACTGTGGCACCAAATGTCTGCCATGGTATCAAGTGCCCTGAAGGCTACTGACTGTGTCTCCTTGGAGGAAGGGGACACTCATGGTCATTCTCTCTCTCTCTCTCTCTCTCTCTCACACACACACACACACACACACACACACACACAAACACACACAAACACACAAATACCCCAACTCATGTCGAAGGAAAGAGTGCAATAAATGTGAGAACACAGAGGTGAACAACTACTGTATGATTACTTAATTGACATTCCCAATGTATGACAGACATTTTGCTAGATTTAACTGATTAACGGAGGGAACCTGTTAAATTCAAATGCATTTATGACAATGAATGCATTTGAATTTAACAGGTTCCCTCCGTTAATCAGTTATGATTATATGACTAATGTCTGTTATTTTTCAAGTCTGTTAAGTTAAGGGTTCACTGTAAAAAGCAATGCAGCAGGCTTCCGTCAGTCTTGAAAGACTATGGTATCATGCTTGGCACTGCGTATGCTGCATGCGAAGCACGAAAGCCTGGGTTAGATTGTTATGTAGGATATGCTGTTACCCAAGCAGCAAATCCCCCCTTTCCACGCCACTGAATTAGTCCAATGGAAAGGCAGAGCCAATACGATTGGATCCAGCTGGCGTCGCAGAGCTGGGCTAAGGACAGGAGCTCACCCTGTCTTGTGGGGCCAACCCAGGTCTTGAACCCTGACCTGTTGGTTAACAGGCACAGTGACTTAACCACTTGCGCCACCCACAGCCCATGAATCAGTGGGAAAAAGTGACAACATTTAGGTACAGCTCTTTGGAGTTCCAAAACCATTTTTGGATTAAACAAGAGATGGTTCTTCATTTCTAAAGGCACCATCCTATCCTAGCCTTCTATACACAACCTCTTCAATGTACTGCAAATAGAATATGCTATCAAAATTGTCCAAGCAGATTAATGTGCAAGAGCAAACTGCATAGAAAGCTGATGACTTTTCAGTTTATAGAGAAATAAATGCTACTTATTTATATCTCTTTACTGAAACAGTTTCACTATCGAACTTATCACCCAATTAACATACAATTCAAAATAGATCATTAATATTTTCTTTCTATTTCTATGACATTCTACCGTTGCTAATTAATGTGTTCAAGCTGCTATAAATTTTTTATTTCAAGCAAAAATCACTTGGAACTAAGAGTGTAAAATCATTACACACTTTATAACACAAAAATAGAAAAATGGTTTGTCTCATGAAAGAATAAAAAATAAACCCTAAGAAAAAAAGTTATCAATCCCAGAGTACCCCATGGTATCAGCTCTGCCAAAGAATGCAGTAGGTAGATAGAGCAGAATGGCTAATCAGTATTGACTACCTGATACAAAATTACACGTGTACCAATTTGACATGATAATAATAGCACAGAATATTCATCTACAGTTAATATTCACATGATATGAAAAAGTAACATTTAGAATAACTATCTTTCTCCGAATTAGTCCTTTGGGATGCCTAATTATGTAAAAAGCTGTTTCACAGAGAGTTAATTAATATTTTGGGTCTTTAATCAAAGTGGGAATGAATGCCTGCAAGATCTCTCTCATCTGTTGTGGTTCTGAATGATCTTGCTGTCTCCCTGGATTTCTGCCTTGGTGACAAGGGTATTCTTGCCAGGCTTGTCAAAATGGTTTCAACTACACTTCACCTTCACCGCACAGGAATCCAAGCACTGATCTTTTTCATTAACTATCAGATGCCAAGTGTACCGGGAAAGTGGTGGTGGTAAAGCTACCAAAAATATAAAAAAACAAACATCAATTGGCATTTGACAACCAATGTTCCAAGTACCAGAACGTAGGGGTTGAAAATTACTATCACATGTAGCAACCTGTCAAAAGTCCAACAGAGAATAATGCAATCAATTTTGTCTGCCAAATAGGTGCCCATGAAATTTTGAAGAGGAGTGACAGGCACTATGTGGTTCAAACTGGGAACCTTGCAAATTGGATGCTGTTTTTCTGCTTTCAGCAGTACAGCAGCTGTTGCTTCAGAAAGCAAACTAAAGGCACGTTAACCTAGGACACTCATACAACGTTCTAATGGTGCAATCCTAACCTAGGCAGGCGCAGCTCGTTGGCCTCTTTTCTCATGGAAAAGAGAGCTGACTTATTTAAAGACCTTACTGATTCCATGCGGTATCAAAGTAACATTTAACTGGATTTCAGAACAACCAGTCTCATTGGTCAGTTTTGAGTTAAAGAAATTCACTTTTTGTTCTGTAAGACAGTTAAGATTTCAACTTTTTTATGAATACAAATATCCCAATGTGATTATGTTCACTGTATTCTGCATTACGTTATTTTTCCAATAATATACAATATACAGGTATTATTCATACATACCAATGTTTTCAGTGTTGGCCACTACTGTCAAGCTCAACTTGTTTCCCATAAAGCTTGCTGCCTGGTACAGGCTGTGGTCCTAAATAATTTAGGCCAGCGCAACTCACCTGTCTCCCCATTCCCATGGTGGTGTGGGGAGGCTGGTGCCATGTCTGTGCACTAGCCTAATCCCCTCCCCTCAGGAGTGGTGTAAAAGTGCCTTACTGCACTTTTATGATACCCCCAGGCCAGCACGGGACATGTGCCAGCCTAACTGGATTGCAATCACATTGGTACTCTTGCACCGTCTTAGGTATATCACGATTGAGGTTGTGTACACAAGCCCCAAGGGCTGATTCTCCCAGACATTTGCATAGCTCAATTACTTGACACTTGTTGACTCTTGGCAGACTGTATTAATTAACCTCATTGAAAAATATTATGTTCGAGGTCACACTGAGTTTATGTTGGGTAACATGGAAGTTCTCTCTATGAATATTAATCCGTCATGGTTCATCTCAAGTATCACCATGCTCCATGACCTGCAGAAACTGATAATTTGAACCAATCATTTGGCATTCCCAATTAACCACTCTAATGGGAGAATTTGAGATTTCCTGTTTAGCTATTTTGTATTATACAATTATATTGACCAAGCAACAAGAAGTTACCTATTATCCAACCTGGTTTTCCTTGAAAGATTGGAGTGTGCACCGATTGCCAAGTCCAACTGTGTACCCTGAATGAAAGCTGAATTATTTGCACATTCTCAGAATTGCTTTTTAGTTATAAAGGATGGTCAACAGGCCAGTGAAAGAGCACATGTATTGCAGGCATGTCTGAGGTTTAATCTTGAGCCTGTTCAGCTGCAAAAAAGCAAAGGCAGGGGTGGGGGGGAAGGGCTTAGACTTAATTGCTCAATGGTCCCACTTTATTCTGGTCCTCAAATGTTTCTATCTCCTGCCATTCCAGGGAGACAGTGTTTCACAAGAGTTATGACGGAGAAGGATAGTATTGTGTAAGTGATGCTACAGATAAGATGGAGCTCAGAGGTCCTTCATCTATCTAACAGAGCCCTGGAGTAGCTCAACATTGCACAAGCCAACTCTCGTCAAATCAAAACAACAGCATTTGAGAGCCTTGCAGCAGAGACACAGGACTTAAAGCCCAATCTTATGGAGGTCTTCTCAGATGTCTTCTCCTCCTTTGTTTTCTGCGGGAACTACTTCTAGGAAAGCAGGATAGAACTGTAGACTAAGAGCACAATCCTAACCATGTCTACTCAAAAGTAAGCCCCACTGTATTCAATGAACCTTACTACCAGGAAAGTGCCTTTAGGATTGCAGCCTAATTCTGTCTTCTCTGCAGAGCTGAAATCGAACCACTGCAGCTATTACAACACATCCTATTTCTGAAAGTATGTTTCACTATATGCTGTATACAGAACGGCATTTAGGGCTGGCTTAAATGACCACCCACTGTGACACATTTCCATACCTCATAAAGTCCAGAAACTCTCTGATTACTAGAAAAATGGAAGTGTTCCATATATAAATCTCTCCCTCAGAAAGGGAGATGTTAATTTCTGAGGATGGAAAAGGGAAGAGAGACACATGCTTACAAAATTCAAGAAGGCTTTAAGTACACACGCACTTACAAAAAGGTAGGCCTAGGGCTTGCATCACCCAGTATTAGAGCTCACTGAGTCATCCCCACAATGGACTCTTCCCATACCAAACAGTTCAGAAAAAATAAATACTAAATACACTGGCATTGCTGTGGTTGGTGTCACCCGATTAAGCTTATTTTTGTAACATTATTGAAAGCCCAACAAATTAGTAACCAGCACAAACCAGTGGCCAACTTTGATGATACTCATACAACTGATTAAAGAGTTATAGTATTAGCGTTGATACATGGAAATAACACACATAGGGTTGCCGCAATTCTCTTCCACAAAATCAGGAGAGGACCCTCTGTCCCATTTGTCAGTATGTGAGCACAGTCTCAAATAATCAGGATTGTTCCTGTTTGGATTGGGACATACGGCATACAGGATTGGGACATACGGCAACCCTACACTTATACCTTATTGGTTCCCTTCTGAGTCACTGGCTCTCAGAACAATCTGTATAATTGCTCACTCTTGAGTTAAATAAATTGCTTTTTTGTTATTTGGCCATAATGTTTGATAGAATATAGATTTTTTTTTCCAAGAATACACTGCATTTTGTTTTCACTGCATTTTGTATGAAATTCTGCATCAGTTGGTATATCTCATGATGGCATTATGCAAAAGCAGAAGTGTCATGCTCCCTTCTTCAGTGCATCACCTAGTGAGTTACATGCCCAAACACCACTGTATGCATGTGCAGGCACATACACATACGAGGTACTTTACCAACTTTGACTGAAGCTACTCCTGGAGGTTTTTTCTCCAACACAAGAAAAATGCTAAAAGTTCCTGGAGGCCTAGTTAAAATCTCTAGAACTGCTTTCCGTAGTTTTGACTGTACATCCTGATTCTGGGTGACTCCAGGCCAATCCTGGAGGGTAGGTAAGTCGAACACACAGGCACTTATCTGATGAAATTAAGAGCAGTTTTGCAGACATTATTCTGAAGAATGTTAATCAAACCATTTGAAGAATTTGCAGCTCCTGGGGCACAGTTTAGCCACATAAACTCACAGGCAAATCCCACTTGAAAGCAAAAATCAAACGAAACGTTTGTAATTTATTACCTACTTACAGATCCAGCGCGATTTGCAATATACATGCAACATGCCAAGTTAATGTAATGGTGATGAGAAAGTCTCGGCTATGCAGAAAGAATGCCAAATATTTACACTGTAACAAACAATTTCCTTTGGGTGACCGTGTGCTCAGTCGTCTACAACTGTTAATCGGCTTTGTAGAATATTTATGCAAGCAGCAGATTGCCAACTGGCCAAAGCTAGATCTTGAACAAAATGGTGTAAATACTGCTACAAAGGTGCTGGAATGTGGTGTCACCAATCTGCAAAGCTGAGATAAATTGTCTTTTTGGTTATATGACATAAATCCAGGATGCTAAATAGAAAGAGGTATGCAGTGAACACCTGCAATGCAATTGAATCCTGACCATTGATTTCCATTTGCCACTCCTATTCTCTTGGATATTACGAAAAATCCTGTTGACTTGATCAGCCTCTCTTTTCTAGAAAGCCTATGTAAGTAGTATGGGATTAGTGGAACCCCATGCAAATATTCTCAGAAGGAACATACTCAATCAAAAATGAATGCTCTGAGAGGGAAGGACTCTGAAATACAGTCAGTACAGGGTGACCATATGACAGGATTTTTCCAGATTTGTCCTCTTTTTTTAGCCTTCTGTCTGGGTGTCCTCCAAAAGGGCTTCACTGACCTTTGTTTTGGCTTCAGTTTGGAACTTTGCAATGGTGTGCAGTACCCCATCATGTCATATGTTGTTGGATTTGTGTTGAAGAGCAGAAGCTAATGCAAAAATTGACTTTGAAATATCTTTTTCCTATCAAAAGTTATGGCCAAAAAACTTAAAATCAAAAATATGAATTGAGCTTTATGGGAAAGTGAAAGTGACCAATATTACGGCTTAATTCATGAGTAGGCAAATGTGCCATTGTCCACCAGTAAGGCCAGGCTGAGAAGAATCCAAGACCTTGTCCTCCTTTTTAGGTTCAGGCATCTGGTCACCCTGAATTAGTAGCATCACTAGGATCTGTGTATCTCATTTTGAGTGGCCAGCACCTCATCCTGTGAGGGACATCATCCTACGTAGTGGGCAGGGCACAGCCCTGGGCAGTGGGCATTATGATGCACAAGTGCTGCATTCCCACTGTTTGTTTTTTTTTTACTATAGCTTGTTGTTGCAATACAATTTGTTTCATTGAATTCTACTGCATATGAAATTACATATCAATTGATATATATATAACATGACTATATTATTAAAAATATAAATACTTTAAAAATTTTGGTGAATAGTGGTGTCACCCTCCTACCCCTGCATGTTATCATCAAATGTGGCCTTTACCGCCCTAGCAACAATATTGAGTATGGTATATTTGGAAGTATGTTTGCAATTTTCTGGTTTGTTTTTATTGTGTAAAATGTTTCTTAAATTATATAGAAGTTGTTGGCACCAGCTTCATTGTTCCAATTTAACCTTGTATGGCATTTTGCTTTTTTGCCTTGTGATAAATCATTTTTTAAAAATAGCACTTTGTGTATGTCGTGGCTTCTATGGAGGCTGAAAGCACTTGATGTGGCCAGGAAGGGTGCAGATCAATAGGATCACTTTCTATGTTGGGAAATGGAATGACCCATTAGAGAGTTGGATAAAGACCTGGACATCAGCTGCCTATCCCACACTGACAAAATCTCCTCACATTCAAAGATAATGTTATAAATGTAGCATATACGAGTTTTCAAGTACTACCATAATATTCTATCTGTATTCTGCCTGCATGATATTCATTCATTCTCTAGCTGTCAGTTCTCTATATAATTCTGCAAACAGCTGATCTGATTCAAAGACTGTGGAACAGTGATGAAAAATTAGGTATGAATTGATGATCCAGTGGAATATAGCATTTCAAGCAAAATATTTCACTCTTATATATCATCTGCTTCTGGAACAGAACCCCCCTGTGTTTACTGTCTCTCCTGCAATTAAAAAATCCAAACCAGATTTTGAAAAATAATATGCAAATATTTACCTAATTGATGCATGTTGCAGAAACTTAGCTGCCTTGATACAGAAGGTCCTTCTAAAATGAATACAGAGGACCTCCAGACCTGTAGATCCGGTATCCACAGATTCACTTATCTGTTGATCAGGTTAAGCTCAGTAGAGGCTGTCCTCAGTTGTGACCAAGCTCAGACTCAGCTTGGAAACTAAAAAAAACAACTTCTGGTTACATGGAAAAACAAAAATCACATTCTTAATGCTTTGTAAGGCACTGGCAGGCCTGGGAAAACCTTTAAAGGAGGTGGTGGCCCTCCTGTAGGGACTGGCATTTGCCAAGTTTTTGGGTTGTTTCATGTATGTGTTTCAGGTATTCTGCACTTTCAGGTATCTGCAGAGCAGTGGTTCTTAAGGTGAGGGTTGGGACCTACTTGGGAGTGGTTGCAACTTTATTTTAGTTGCAAAAATCAACTAAATCAATGGTGCAGCATCTTGGAATCAGACGATGAGTGCCATCATGTAGGAATGACCCACTAGAGCTGCAATCCATACTTTTTCTGGGAGTAATATCATTGAACCCAATGGGATGTACTTCTGAGTAGACATGGAGGAGCTCTTGTATCAGAGTGATGTCTCTTCCAAGGGGTCCTAGAACCCCCTGTTCCTTTACCCCAAGGTGGTCTGTGTGACTATACCCACCACCAAAAGATGCACACCCTGTTAGCAAAGCTGCATCAGCGCTAGAGTGCTGGGTGAGATTACATGATCAAGTCATGCATTAACATTTTTTAAGTATCTTTTAAAGCCCCATGAGAAACTCTCTTCTCATTGTAATTTCTATTCTAGAATAAACCTCCAAAAGATTAAATCCAATTCCAAATACAATCACTTGTGCTGTGTAATGGAGCCAACTAATATACATTTTAGTAGGCCTTTTCAGAAGGCAAAACAACCCTGAAAATTCAAGTTTATTTTCAATATTACCATTTCTGTTTATGGAATTAATGCAAGAGGCTTAATCTTCATAATATTCTCCTACTAAAGTCTCCCTCTCACTTTCTTACAGATAAAAGTTACTCCTCTTGAAATATAACGTTTCTGATGATTGTTGGGGAAAGGGGTTAGTTCTAGAAAACAATGCCATCCACAGAAGGCCCCTTTTCCTATGGGAAACTCTGCCACGCCAGCTAATTTGCTGCTATCAATAAACACATAGGAGCAAAAGCAGCTAAAGTTTCAAAAAGAAATATTTTACTTATAATTGTTTCTCCAACATATGCAACTTCCAAAGTTTCAGAAGCTTTTAAAATTCAAGGGGCAAAAATTTTATAGCTGTTCTCTTTCTGCAGTGGTTCAGTGGCTGTCAACTTAAAGACCCAAGTACTGCACAATAGGGTGGGCTCCCATTACTTACCTAGCAGTTTGAAAACATGTAAATACATGTAGATAAATAGGTATTATTTTGGTGGGAAGGTAACAGCCTTCTGTGCGTCTTCGTCATTTAGTCCGATCTCATGACCACAGCGGCATCTTTGGAGAACGTTGGCTGTTTGGCCTTATGATGGGCATGAGCATCACCCTTAGAGTCAGTCACAACTAGTATGGCAACCTGTGAGGCATGCTTTTACCTTTATTTAAGAACGGTGGTGGTTTTAATAATGGCTGCCTGCATTTTTGAAAGCTGTCACTTCAGTCTGTTGTACATATGGCATAATGCTCAGTTAGGATTGGGCCCTAAATCTGGTCAAGAATCATTGGTGGCCATAGAACACCAGTGAACTTATTGGCCACTGATGCAAAGACTTTTGCAAAGTGGAGAAGCCAGTAAGTTTCCTGGTTGGTGCACAGAGGTCTGTCATCTCAAGCTGTCAAACATCTGCCTCTACTTCCAGCTCACCTCTCGTTTCAAATTAAGGGATCTTTAAACTCAACGGCACCTAAATTAAGGTGCGGCTGAGTGCATTTGCTGAGTCTGGAAAGGAATAAAGCCAGAAACAGGTGAGATAAATGGGCTGGCTCTACCAAATAACAGCAGAACCCCACAGAAAAATCTACATTAAATTCATTAGTGCTGCCGGTTATATATTTAACATTTGCACAGTTCTCATGTGGGCTTTGCAGTGGTTTAATTGTGGTATTGCACATTTTAAAGAGGATTCCAGTCCACTGTTGGAGGGAAGGCATTTCCTTTTTCTGAATTTTTAAAATGTTCTTTCCAGTGCCTGCGACAGATTGCCAGTGTGGGAGCCAATGAATGGGGCAAAACAATAATCTATATAAATGTAAAAGGAGGTTAGGATGCCTGTAGAATATAGGGGTGGGGGAAGTAGCTCCTCCACATATTCTTGTCTATTAATAACTTCAAAATGACAGGAAGCACTCGGGCCAAATGCATACTCCAACACAGATCGATGACTTTAATGGTCAGAGTGGGCGGCTGCGGACTGCTCAGTTTCTAGAGCAACATAACAATCCTCTCGTATTACATTCAGAAGTACACATCTTCCCAGTCGATGGGACAATATATCTGGATATCAGATCAAGAAAACCTGAATGAGCCTTAAGTCAGTAGAAGGGTTTTGATTAAATCTCTTGCTAATGAATCACACTGCAGAGAGGATGGAAGGTAGCAAGATCCTGCCAAAGGGAAAACATTGGCTCCTCCTGTAGCAACATCTATCTATATACTAGCCTTAACCTGTCTATTAGTGTGAGTCCACACCTTCCGACATGAAGTGTCAAGCAGAGGTTCAAGAGGTGAGAAGTCACCATTCCCAACTACCTCTGGGACAAAGAAGAGGCCAGGCTGAGGGGAGGCAAGAGGCGAGCAGTCTCCATTCCCAACTGCCTCTTGGATTAAGAAGAGGCCAGGCTGAGGGGAGGCAAGTGGCAAGCTGTCTCTATTCCCAGCTGTCTTTGGGACTCAGAAGAGGAGGAGGCAAGAGGTGAGCAATCTCCATTCCCAAGTGCATCTAGGATTCAGGAGAGACCAAGCTGAGGGGAGGCAAGTGGCATGCAGTTACTATTCCTAACTGCCTCTGGGATTCAGAAGAGGCCAGATTGAGGTGAGGCAAGAGGCAAGTAGTCTCCGTTCCCAACTGCCACTGGGGTTAAGAGGCCAGGCTGAGGGTAGGTAAGCGGCAAGCAGTCTATATTCCCAACTGTCTTTGGGATTCAGAAGAGGCCAGACTGAAGGGAGGCAAGCGGTGAGCAGTTTCCATTCCCAACTGCCACTGGGATTCAGAACAGGCCAGACTGAGGTGAGGCAAGAGGTAAGCAGTCTCCATTCCCAACTGCCTCTGGGACAGAGAAGAGGCCAGGCTGAGGGGAGGCAAGAGGCAGTTGGGAAAGGGTCAAGCAGTCTCTGTTCACTTTTATTTACTCTTCGCTTTTATTTACTCTTCCTTAAATTTACTCTTTCCGAAGTAGATAAAAGAATGTTGTTGTATTGTACCTCTGCCAGTGACAGCTGCAGGCTTTTACTAGTTTATTCACAATTTCATGTTTATGCCACACTTACTCCAAGTTGCTCAGAGCAGTGTACATAATCCCTTCCCTTTTCGTCATCACAAACTCCAGTGAGGTAGGGAGTCTGAGAGAGCGGCTGGCCCAAAGTCACACTGGGGCAGGGATTTGAATCTGGATCTTTCAGATCTGAATCTTGATGGATAACACCATTCTGGCCCACTGTCAGCACATACAAAACAAGACACATACTGAATCTTACTATGGAACTGGGAGAGCATCTCATAATTTTCAGGGGTAGGATTTTTATATTTACCAAATTTACAACCTCTGACATATGGTTTATTCTAAAACCACTTGTGGAAATCTGGAAAATTGTATATAAAATACTTCTGTGTTGACTTTTGTTATCTTTTACAAATTGTACCAGAAAGAAGAAACTGCTTTTAACAACATATATTAACTGGAGGACTCACTTGCCAAATGTTTTTTTTTCCCTTTTCCATTTTCTTTCTTGCTTAATCATGCAGCCCAAGATAGTTATGTATTTATTTATTTATTGCAACTTCTGAACATCTGTTCTAATCCTTGAGGCTTAATTCTGGAGAAGACTAGTTTTCCAGCCCTCCATTAAATGAATCCTGCACCATTCAATTGGTTGGATTAAGCTGAAGAACTTTTAGTGTCGGGGAAAGTTTCCAACTGGATGCCTCCATCATTGTTTAACTAACTGATTCTGGCCTTTTGAGGAAAGAAATCAACAAGTACTGTAGCATGTGGGTTCAGATGCAACACCAAACCATTGCTTGTCATTACATGAAAAAACAGTTAAGGAACCTGGACTTGAGCTGCTAGCACAAGCCTTGATTCCCCTTTACATATTGCATAGGTCTAGTCCATAGGTCTCCAAACCTTTTAGCAGGAGGGCCACATCATCTTTCTGACATGGTCCCAGAGCCATTAAACTAATTTATATTTCAAATTTGAATAAATTTGAATAAATTTACATACAATAATGTATTTAAGTGGATTACAAAGCTTGCCCAAGGGCAGGGTAGAGGGGTCTTGTTGGGGGCCACATTGAGACTTGATGAGGGCCATATCTGGCCCCTGGGCCTGGGTTTGGAGACCCCTGGTCTAGTCAGTTGGTAGACATTATGGAGGGTCTTCTCTGTGGTGGCATCCTTCATGTGGAACTCCTTGCCTCAGCAGCTCAAAGTGAATCCTTCACTCACTAATTTAATAGCAATTGAAAACCCATTTATTTTTATTAGCATTTGGGGGATAGTAATTAACATCTCATGTTTGTTTGTTTGTTTGTTTGTTTGTTTGTTTGTTTGTTTGTTTATACCCACTTTCTTCCTAGGAGGATACACAAGGAGGCTTTATTGTTTTTTTTCTTCTGATCTGATTTTTATAACCTAAACATTTTGTTTTTGTTCACTGTTGTTTTCAAATTTTGTTGCAAGCCACCCGAAGGAGTCATGTTAAAAGCCATTCTTTCTCCAGCTGGGAGAAAAAGGGCAACATCTAATTATTTCAATACGCAGTAAATACCGGTAAATCAAATGGGTTACAAGGCCCTCAACCTAATCTCCAATTCTTCTGTGCATTTTAAAAATATATTTTGGTTTTTTTTTCTTTTTTAAGGCAACATTCCACACAGCTAGAACAGGTATTTCTGCAAACCCATTCCTGCATTAAATTCTTTTATAACTATAAGAAACATTGCAGTGAATTTTTTTAAATTGAAACAGAAAGTGCTCTTAGAATATACTTAATAATGCACAATTATTTCCAAGTCACTTTGACCTAAGTTATATAAGCCTACCTATTTAGTTTCTATTCATTTTGACATATAGTTGGGACTATTTCTTTTCAAAGAAACCTATGCAAATGTTAACAGAGCAATTATTTTAACCAAGAAGTCCCTAGTGGATAATTGTAACCTTTTCATTAGTAACACAAGAACTATTTGACAAACAGAAAGTTTACAAGTACAGATTTCCTACAAGGTTTAAAACACTCAGCACAAATTACAGGTAAGATACAATCACCCTTTTTTCCACTTGATTTAGCTGCATGATCTCTTTATTTGTAGCCATTATAGGAAATGATTCATATTTTCTTTGACAGATGCATGTATGTGCATGCATTTGTGTGCTCATTCAGAGTATACATTTCTCTCATTCATTGTAGTCCTGAAAAAAATCTTATATGGTTGGTTCATTAAAAAAAAACACACAATTTCTCCAAGTAAGACTTGGGACTATGGCTGCAATCCAGAGCAAATTCAGCCTGCTCTGACCTAACTGCACTCTCCTAACTATTCTGTATCCAGAGCAGAAAGTTATGCTGAATCCAGAGAGTCAGGAAGCCTGGGCTGCCCTAACTGCTCCAGAGCATGCTAAGTAATTGACACTAGGGGAAGACTTGCTCCTGAGGAGACACCCCTCACATCACACTGAACAAGGAACAGCTGTGGTGCCTACAGTGGTGACATGACTCTGCACATCACCTGGTGCGGAAGTCTGTGCGTCATCCCTGGGATGTGCCCCCCCCACCCCACCTGGACTGCATAGTCACCAAAGTTGGCGCCTGTGCAGTTGTTTCTGAAGCCAACTGGCTTCAGAAAGAGTACTGCGCAGGCACCATCTCTGACACCTGTGCAGTACTTTTCTGAAGCCAGTTGGCTTCGGGGGAGACTGTGCAGGCGTCAGAGTTGGTGCCTGTGCAGTACTCTTTCTGAAGCCATTCGGCTGCCGCTCCGCCTCCTGAGTGAGGCCGAATGGCTGTGCAGAGGCGCGGACTTTCTCTGCTCTAAGGAAGTCTCCTCTGAAGCTGTTCGGCATGCTCAGTGTGTTTCTGCGCAGTGCATCTCAGATGGCCGTTCAGGCCAGCTCCTCAGACAAGTGTCAGCTTCTGGCTGATTCTCCGCCTTGGAGCAGGCCTGAATGGGGGTGCTGACGCCCGGGGACTGCCAAAGGACAGTCAAACTCCTCCGGCACATCACCCCATACGGAGCGCATCCCCAATGCAGCCCACACCAGCCACACCAGTCTGGTGACGCCACTGGGTGCCTGCCTTATAAGGAGTCCCTGATGAGATGCCAGTACATTCTACAGTGAAAACAAGGGGCTTCTCGGAGTGGCCTGCTGTATCCTGAGGTTTGTGGGCAGCCGTAGTTTGTTCCATATCCTGAGGTTGAGAGGCCGGGGTTGCAGCTAGGCTGGCCAAGAACTCAGATTTTTGGTCAGCACTGCCATTCTTACTCGGGCCTTATCATGGACCCCTATGGGTCTACTCATTACTATACCTGCTCCTGAGGTGGTATAACTCTGAGGGCTAGAAGAGGGCATTTCTGCCTTGGAAACAGGCTTTGGATACAGAGTAACTGCTCTGCCCTAGGCAATGCTAAACATGCCCTCAACTTGCCTCTCCTGAGCTGCTTAGGCTGCCCCAGTTAGGGCAGAGCAGGTCCACCTCTCTTAGGGCACCCTATCTTGCCTTGCTCTGCCCTAAGCCTCCTTCAGAGTAACTGGGCTGGATCATCTTGCAGTTGCTCCAACCTAGTGTTAGATAGGGCAACCTAAGGGCTCTTATGTGGACAGATTAGTTGCTCTGGATTGGGCTGCCTGTCTTGGTGAGTCAATTTCTAGAGGGTCCAAGAAAGCCTGCAATAAAAACAAGGGTGATTGGATAACAAATTCAGCCTAAATGAATAGCTGCTTACCTGCCCTGCAAAGAGCTGTGCTTTCACTTTTTGAAAGCTTAAGGAGTGCTGGGAGTTGTATAGCAGACTGAGGGATTTTTGGGTGGTGGGGATGGGGAGATTTCTTTTTTTGCAAACAAAATTTTTAATTTTTTTCCTAGTAAATAGAAAGTATTTCTTAATAGATTGTTGTTTAAAAATGATTTTGTAAAGTTAAGTGGGTCCCAATAGCCTGTCAGTTTAACAAGTGAGTCGCAGTGCTGAAATGCCTGTTATTCTTGTCTAAGAATTCAATCTTTTGGTTTCACTATATGTGTTTTGGGAAGATCATTTGATGTCTGCAGTTATTGCCATTGTGGTTTAGGGGACAGAAAACCAGACGTAGGCTGCAATCCTAAAAACCCTTTTCCTGGGAGTAAGACCCATTGAACACATTGGGGCTGACTTTTGCATAGACATGGTTAGGATTGTGCTATAGGATGGGTTCACATGCTCATTCAGTTATGAGGCCACTGAGTAGCCTAAAAAAAGTTACCTTCTATATACAGTATACGCAACCATCACATGTATGTTGGGGCTGTGGGTGTGGGGCTGGGGCTGTGGGTGGCGCAAGTGGTTCATTGTTCTGTTAACACTGTGCCTGTTAACCAGCAGGCCAGGGTTCGAGGCCAATCAGGCCAGTGAGCTCCTGTCCTTAGCCCAGCTCTGTGATGCAGCTGGAACCAATTGTATCAGCTCTGCCGTTCCATTGGACTATTTCAGTGGTGTGGAGAGGGGGGATTTGCAGCTTGGGTAACAGCCTATCCTCCATATCAATCTACCCAGGCCTTCGTGCTTCAGATACAGTGTCGAGCACAATACCATAATTTTTCGTGACTGATGGATGCCAATACTATAACCATCACATATCCACATTCACAAGCCACGTCCTGGAAAACAGCAGGCCTCCATCAGTCTTGAAAGATTATGGTATCGTGCTCAGCACTGCATATGCTGCATGCGAAGCATGAAAGCCTGGATTAGATTGTTATGCAGAATAGGCTATTACCCAAGCTTAGATCATCTACCCATGTTAATTATTCATCTCCTCCAACTTCAGGTTTGTGTTTTTCATCTATATTATTTTATATTCACATTCAATGTATTATTTTATTATAATATACAAAGGTCTGCTGTAAATTCAGCATGATGATAGGTCAATCAATAATGGAATTTAAGAGACAACGAACAAACCTTTTGAAGGGTACACCTTTCATTTATTTTAAAAAAAAAAAAACAAATGCCTTCATTACATGCACCAGATGTTTGAATTTTCTACGCACACAGTAATTCATGTCTTATAGTTCAATTTAAGAAGTGACAGAGAACAATGGACAAACCAGGATGGATTTTCTCCATAAACAGTATTTGCTAGACCAGAAGTTATTGTAATAGAGTCATCCTTTAACTTTCTGCTACGGAATAAAATTCCCTTCCCTGCTCTGAACCCACAACTGAGAATTTCACCAACATCCATTCTTAAAACTCAAGGTCCACATCTGTAGTTTATGTAAGGGATTTTTTTTCAAATGAGCATCTGTGTACACAGTGACTCCCAAAGCAGTAAAAGATGGTTATAAAACAAGTAACATGTGTTTGTACTCACATGAGCTCCAAAACCTCCAGGAAAAAATTTACTGATTCTTGTTCACACTTCTCATATGGCATATGTACAACTTCAGACAATTGTTTTACCACGTGTCTGTACTTTATTAGCTGGATCAAACAATCATCTTAACAATGGTTTAAGATCGGGGTCCCACAAATTACAGCCCATGGGTCGCATCTGACCTTCTATCAAAGCACATCTTGACCAGCTATTGAGTTCTATAGTATTATAATTATGTATTCCACAGTATCCTGCAACTATGCCCCTTTTTCATGAAGTTGACAGTGGTGCTGGGTCAGTCTTGCTGAGAGAGAGAGAGAGAGAGAGAGAGAGAGAGAGAGAGAGAGAGAGAGAGCGCAGCTTCACCATTGCAAATACTGCAATTTTTTTAACATACTGTGAACATTCTTAGAGTTATATACCAAATGCACGGATTTTCTACAGTAGAACTACTCTGTTCCACCATAACAGCAAGGCTGATGTGACCTTGGCAGCTGAACATTTTTGCTGCCAATTAGAGGACAGCAAATGAACCACAGTGAGAGCTTCTGGTTCACATGCTACTCATCTACTCTCCTCATCCTTTGCAAATATGGAGGAGAGAGGAAGTTCCTACTTTCTCTTTTGATTAAAGTATCATTCCCTGTTATATATGACCTCAGGTAACCATGACAGCTGGATTAATCCTGGATGGACAGCTGGATGAACACCATTTCAGATCCTGGTTTAATGAGCATTAGAATAAACTCCAGTTCCAGAACAATACTGATTTAATCTAAAGCAGGGGTGTCCAAACCCCAACCCAGGAATAGATGCAGCCCAGGGCAACCATGGTTTAGCATTGTATCTAATCCTGGCCATAGGACAACAATTTTTTTCTTATCACCTGACAGGTTGTACCACTTCACCTTATACTATAGCCATTTGCAAACATACCTGGTCTATTTTACGTTTATTTTGCGATAAGAGCTGATGTAGTCTAACTTAAGTAAAGTACATCTTGTGCAGCTCCATTCAATTTCACATTCTATGCTTGTTGTCTAACACGAGCAGACTGAGGCAGGTAACTAAACCAGGAGGCCTGTGATGAGTAGGCACCATATTACAGGTGGACCACATTTGACTTAATTTGTCACAGAATGTGTAGGCCTCATGTTAACAATCCACTCAGGAGCATCACATAGACTCCTACAATTGAATCACAAGGGGTGTGGACTGCACTATGACACTATGGGCAACACTATGGGTGACAACAAATCTTTGGACTCTAGGTCTACCAATTTTCCCAAGACAGAACCCAGGTCTACCTACTTGCTCCTGAGGTAGCGCTCAGGTCGACCGAACTGCTTGGCAAACTTGACAGTCCTGTTGGACTTTAAAATTCCTTTCTACCTATCTTTGGAAATTAAGTCTAGCCATTCAGTAGATGATGCGGCCTCCTAGCTGGCAACATTTATAGATGTGAATAGATGTGGTTGAACCTCCTAGTTCATCTTTCACTATTCATGAGGTTAGAACTACCTGATAGGAAGGAGGATGTTGGTTGGGCAGATCAGGGTACACATTGCTCCAGGATGGATGCAGTCAATTGGGACTACATATTGCACTGGCTGACACCAATCCTAGTGTTGCCACTGGGCTCCTACACCATCACTAACATTTACATAGTCATGAATACTAAAAATCAATGGCATTACCATGGTTTGCTGGTTGCACTGAGTGACCACTACTATACAATTTTAAAAAAATCTTTGCATTTTCAAATAATGCCATCATGTTATATAACAATCCATATTTAATTTAATGCAGACTGCAATGAAACAAACCATATGCAAGTATTTCTCTAAGGATATAGCCAAAACACCAGTGGAAGCAAAGCAATGGTAGAGAACTATGCCCACTAACCAGGCATTACCCCATGCACTTCATGGAGGGAAGGTCCCTCAAAGGGATGACACATTGGCCTCTCAACCAGGTGATGCAAACTCTACTGATGCCACTGCTAATAATTGGAAAGCATGAACTTAAATCCCAAGGCTTACTGTTCCTTTAAGTAACATATATCGATGCATTCTGAAAGCCATCAGTCAAGTATCGCCTACTGTCCTGATCAGTGCGCAGTTTGTACCACTAACATTTTACCATTACTGTCTTATTGATTGTGTGATGTCTTGAGAGGTAGACATAACAATTCTCTTTATTATAAAATGTTTACTGTAAACTTGGTGTGAAAGCCAAACCTTAAACTGAAAATCAATTGGAATTTTTTTAAAAAAGTGACATTTGAGAAGAATTTGAAAGAAATGTTCCTGTTTCTGAATCCCTCAAAAGACATTAAGCCTCCGATTAGATGCAGCTGGTATAGATCCAGGAAAACATTTTTGCAAATGAAAATAATAAAATAAGGATGTGGAGGATGTTAATGGCGGATGTGGGGACTTTTATAATGCTCAAAATTTATACTTCCCAGGAACAAAATGAGCCCAGAGTCCAGACACCTACGTTTAGACAAGATTTTTTAAAAATTATTGAACAATGCTCCAAAATCTTTTCAGCACGTTAACCCTCTTTCTTCTTTTTTCCCATTTTCCAAGGATTACTTTTCAGGCCACAGTACGCACATGTGCTTCTTATCAACATCACCCTATAAAGCTGACATTGACAGGATCTGAACTAAGCAACCTGGGTTGTGTATGCCACATGGATAATCTAGTCACACTATGGGCGCAATCCAGAGTAACTACGGGGAGTCCTTGCTCTGACGTAAGAACAATTTACTCTGGATTGCAATATGAACTTCCCATAAGTTTTCATTAGGTGGTGCCATAACTACATCAACGTAAATGTCTCTTACGTGCTCTTGTAGTTACTCTGGATTGTAGGATATGCTGCACTCAGGCTGCAATAAGGCCTTTCTGTGCCACTCCTGGGCCACTGGATTAGGCCAGTGCACAAACATGAACTTGCCTCCTCACACCACCATGGAAATGGGGAGACTGGAAAATTGTGCTGGCCTAAATTGGTTAGGATTGCACCCTCAGTCTCTTTGGCAGGTAGCCTACAATGTGAGACATTGGTGCCTCTACCAAGACTACCAAGACATTTGATGCCACCACCAAACCCTAAAACATTCTCACCTAGTGAGGACTTACCATTACTCATGTAATACCATGTGGCTTGTATCTAATGTGGATGAACCAAGAGGACTAACCACAGCAGCCTGTCAGGGTCAGCTTCTTTTTCAGGATCCAGGACAAAATGGATTTTTAATTCTTAGCACACCTACATTCATTTTATACACATCATTAAGTGAGGAATGTTGTTAGTGATCACATAGCCAAATAGACCCATTTTCTTCAGAACCACTAATGGTCACAGTGCTTCTCGAGGAGAACTTCAAAGAAAACTCAGCAAGAATCCAACCAATGAGAAAAACAATCTTGTCATTTGGCTGATCCTAAATGTACTTGGATTGGCAAATTCCACAAGAAAGTCTGCAAAAACATACTCGAGGATCTCTACAACAGAGTCTCGCTTTCATAATAGTTGTATCAGGCTGTTGAATTGTTATGGTGGGTATGCCTGAAAATCCCACAGGAACAATCCAACTATTTAATTCAGTTTTAAAGAAAGACTGAAGTCAGCATTGCAACCCACACTAAGGCGCATAGCTGTGATGGAATAGCATGTTCAGTTTCATTCCTATAGTTTTGATCTAATTCTTGTGGCTATTTCCAGCTCTTTGGGGAAATTGAGTTGGGCAAGGTGGAAAGTTAATGGAAAACAGATTTCTGGAAAACAGATTGTTAGGTTGTTGTTTTTGTGTACTTCGGATTCTTGCTTTCCAAACACCAGAACAATTTTCTTAAAGCTAATTTGATTTTTTAAACATTTTTTTAGATTGTTTCCTGCAGAGAACCAGATTATCCCTAGGCTGTTATTTCCCCAAGATTTAGTCATTATTCTGAAAGCTATACTATTGATGGCATTTATGTATGAAGAATTGCAGATATTATATTATGAATTTATGGCTGCATTGTCCATAAAAAACATAGAATAGAAAAGTTGATTGTGAGAGCAACCATAATGGACAGAATGCACAATCAGGGAGACCGAGGGCAAAATCCAGAGTAACTACGGGCAGTCTTTGCTCCAGTGTAAGAACAATTTATTCTGGATACCAATATGAATTTCCCATAGGTTTTAATTGGGTGGTGCAGTAACTACGGGTGCATGTAATGTCTCTTACGTGCTCCCATAGTTACTCTGGATTTGGGGGCAAGACTCAAATCCATGCTTTGCTATAAAGCTTACTAGATCATCTCTAATCTATCACTGGTTCTAAGTGTAAACAGTAAATAAACCCATGAAAGAGGGTAATAGATTAAATTGTGACAAACTTCCCCACAAATGACACCCAGAGGCTGCAATACTAAGCAATTTAGGCTGGCCTAACTCATCCTTCATATCTTTCAGAGTGGTGTGGGGATGCCAGAGTGCATGCCTATGCACTGGCCTAACCCTCAAGGAGTGGGCAGAAGTGTTTTATGGCACTTCTGTGACATACCCAGGCCAGAACAGGACTTACACCAGGATTTATACCAGCCTAACAAGAGGTTCCGATTGTAGCCTGAGCCATTTAAAAGAATGAGAGGGATACACAAACCACAGACCTATTTATTGTACTGCATCATAGATGTTAAGGAGTTAACTGTTACACCAACCATAGAATCAAGTGCAAAGTAGCTCAGTTAATAAAGCAGAGGACAATTCATGCTGATGTTAACAACATATTTGCTTTTGCTTTGGTTATGCAGTTTTCTTCCCTAGCCATGAAATTTTTCAAAAGGATACAACGCAGTATTAATTATGGGTGAAAAGATTTCTTGAGTCCATGGCCTAATTTGGAGGTTCCCTGTGCCCTGTTACCACAGCGGTGATGCCAACTTGGATCACACAACAACTCGCACAATCCAAGATGGCAGAGCAAGGAGAGCCAGAAATGAGGTTTTTGAGAGTTCTGAGAGAAATCTCACAGCACCCTGAGAGTTTCTCACGGGCACCTTAAAGTGCCATACTTTGGGGATCCACTGGTTCTACCTGGTTACACACTTTGGTTACAAACACCAGCATATTGTGAAGCCACAAAGGTAGGTGTCATATTGAGACAATTCAGTATCACAGCCTCTGCCTTGTTGGTTATGTGGTTACCACATCTATTTTGTAAACTTTTGAAGTTTAAGCTCCAGAATAACTAGTACAAAACATTTTGCCTTCCCCTCATCTATTCCTTCTTGTATTTCTCTGCACTTCAATCAATGATTTTCGATAGGTAAAATGATTTTGGATTCTGCAGTCCTATATCACTTTCTCGGGAGTAAGCTCCATTGACTATAATTGAACTTACTTTTGAATAGTTCATGGAATTGGGTTCTTTGAAGGGTGGCAACTAAGCAAAGAATGCCCCACCTCCAAACACAGAAGGGGTGGCCACATTCCAGATATTAACATTTTCCTATTTGTCCCTCTTTCCAGTAAACTCCTGTAAAATATGCTAGCAGATTTTTCAAGGTGATCTGCATTTTTTTTTTCATTAATTGTGCTTCTTTTTAATGACAATGCCTGAAGTTATTTTTATTAAGCTACTGAAATGTGAGGTATGTAATCTGCTCTCCCTTGTTGAATGTGCCAGGACGCCTCTCGGAAAGACCTTAGGGTCCACTTTATGAATGCATAAAGCCTACAAACTCTCCCCCACTCAATGTACTTGAGCAACCACTTGAAACATTCACCTCCATTACTCTTTAGCAGTTAACATGTGTTCTCTTGAATAAATTGTAAGCTGTGCAGTTTTGTGCTTATGCAAATTGCTCAATTTACATGATTTATTCCAACAGCAAAATATAGATTTATTTTTTTTTACATTTGTAATATATTGGCAAGGGTAGGAAGGGTGCATGCCACCACAAGAGACGATATGGAATGACATGAAATTTCGAGTCCTGCAAACATGGTAAGCAATATTTATCTACACACTTAAATAGCTGTTATCCTGCCAATCCTTCTATTCGGGGAAACTCAGCGACCCATTAAGCATCAAAATAATTGAGTTATGAAAAGCACAGCACGTCAGTGGCAGGTTGGAGCTATCCCCAAATTCAGAATTGGCATGTGTTTTTCAACCCAAGTCCCAGAAGTCCATTGTTGATTCTAGGGGTTGAAACCTAAGCCAGAAGCAAAGAGATCCTGCTCTATTAACTGACAAAGCAAATATAATCATGCTCCTAGTATTCATATACCAGCCCTGTGCCACCCAGAGATTTCATGTTGGCGGAGAAAGTCCTCACATTAAATTATATGGGACCCTAAACTAAATAAGGTGCTGGAGCAGTGGTATCACTAAGGAAATACAGAGGGTTCAGACCACACTGGAAAGGGTGTCACTAAAATGAATTTTCTGCCTCCTTTGAATCTTTGCCAGCTTGAGACCTGCATATGAGATGGACGTATTGTTACCATTTGAGTGATATAGCATCCATTTGGTGACATAATTTGATACTAGATCCACTTGATACAGACATATGAACATAAGAAGAGCCCCACTGTCTAGCAAAAAGTCCATCTGATCCAGCTCCCTATATCTCACAGTGGGCCACCAGATGCAATAGGGGCACATTAGAGATCAGGAGATCACCAGTCCCTTGCATCCAGCATTCTTAGTCAGTCTAAAATAAGAATGTTCCATCTTGGCTTGTCACCTGTGATAGAGTTTTCTACCAAAACTCTGTCCAATTTCCCCCTTTAATTAAAGGCATCAAGGCCATATGCCATCACAACATCTTCTGGCAAGAAGTTCCATAGATTAATTACATGCTGGGTAAATATTTTCTTTTGTCTTCCAGTACTCAAACTTTAGTGGATATCCCCTTGTTCTGGTACAGTGTCATAGGGAAAAGAACATCCCTTTATCCAATTCCCAAATAATTTTTTAGGAATTATTCAATACCTTTTTTTGAATAAGGTATTGAATAAGGTACTGTCCTAGTCAATACCTTTTTTCTACACGATGAGTCCCAGATGCTGTGCCCCTGCCCAGTGACCATGTGATGGCCATTTACAGACTTCCACCACTGACCAAAACCAATTTGGAATATTGTGACCAATACTAATATTGAAATTAATACACAAGAAGAAGAAGAAGAAGAAGAAGAAGAAGAAGAAGAAGAAGAAGAAGAAGGAGAGGGAGGGAGTAAGGAAGGAAGGAAGGTTCTCAAGAAGCTTTTCTCAGTTTACACGGTGGCAAATGTGCCAATCTGGTTGTGATTTTCTTCAGTTCATTGAATCCAGCCTGGCTTTGAAAGATACTCTCTCTCTGGGTGCAATCCAGAGTAACTACGGGGAGTCCTTGCTCTGGTGTAAGAACAATTTGCTCTGGATTGCAATATGAATTTCCCATAGGTTTTCACTAGGTGGTGCAGTAACTACGGGTGCACGTAATGTCTCTTACGTGCTCCCGTAGTTACTCTGGATTGTAGGGTCTCTCTCTCTCTCTCTCTCTCTCTCTCTCTCTCTCTCACACACACACACACACACACACACAGGAGTATAAGTTGTTGAAGAAAATATAAGCGACTTGATCCTATGCAGATTTACTCAGCAGTCCAACAGAGTTCCACAGTGTTTACTTCACATAGCACTGCAAGCCTATTACTTCTCTAGAACCTTACATTTTAAGCTAGGAGAGATTTAATACAAATCATACTGCTGAGATTTTATGATACACTCTTTTTTATCTAACAGAACAACAAATACTTCATCCCACTGCAAAGTGGAATTCCTATCGCTCTGCAGGGGAAAAAAACAAGAATACATTCCAGCCTAGCTTTGACTGCTCAGTGACATATGGGATTTTAAACCTGTCAGTGGTAGCTGATGGTGGTAGCAGTTGGAATAATGCCTGCATAGATCCCCCAAGCAGCCAGACCTAGGAGAGAATTGATGTATGTATGAAGCCAAACCCAGAAAAGGACAAAACGTTACTGAGGCCATGTTGTGGTAAACTGTTATTTCATTTTTAATGAGACTGTAGCACTGGTATGCTCTACTCTTCTTATAAGGGAATTCAAGTGAGAGAAGAGAATTTAGGACTGCCAAGTTGATTTGATAAATAGGCACATGTGACATTCATCATGTGCATGATAGATGAATATTATTTGGCTTGCCTATATCAGTGGTTACCAACTTTTCACTTACATACCCCGATAAAGCCAATTTCCATAAATCATTAGCCCTGCAAGACATTCCAATGACAGCCCTGCAAGATATTGTAAAAGAGCTCTATACCCCCTTATGTACCATCCCCCCATACACACCATCACCCCCTGTGTACCCTCCCTCCCAGTGCATCAGCTGGATGTTGGTTAGTCAGTCTTCCCTGTTAAGTATAGGATAAAAACACGTTGCACCCCTTTTCAGCACCGTAAGGGTTAAATTTCTCCACACTGGTTCTTGGTGGGTGTTCAGGTGATAGAAGGAACTCCCTCCCAGAATTCCATGCTTCTAGGTCCAGGGGTTGGGGCAGAGCATTCCTCAGTCACCGATTCTTCAGTGCAAAGTATAGGGAGGAAAATGCGTTGTGCCCCATTTCACCCCCTTCTGGTTGGAATTTCTAAAAACTGGTTCTTAGTGGATCCCTCCATCATGGAAGGAACACCCTCCCCAAATTTCATGCTTCTAGGCTCAGCGGTTTTGCCTGGGCGTTGGTGAGTCAGTGAGTGACTTTTCAATTATACAGGGTGATTCAAAATGAATGGGACAAAAAGATGTAAAGTTGCTTGCCTTTTTGTCCCATTAATTTTGAATCACCCTGTATATTTGAAAAGTCACCCTATATATTGAAATGTGTGTGTGTGTGTGTGTGTGTGTGTGTGTGTGTGTGTGTGTGTGTATATACATACATACATACATCACCCTGTGTGTGTGTGTGTGTGTGTGTGTGTGTGTGTGTGTGTGTGTGTGTTAGAGCTAGAAACATCTGAATACAAGAAATGTATATGGTAAAAAATTCAAAACATGTCCCATTTGCATACCAATTATAGCTGGGCATAAGTAAATTCTAAGACACTGATTAAAAGAAAAATCTGTACATAAATGCTGTGTCTTCTTTGCAAAATAGGAGCAAGAAACAGAGCACACTTACTCTGTGGCCATCATCATTGTCATCATCATCACATCTTCTGGCATTGCATCCAGGTGGCTGTCAAATGTGTTTTACCAACTCATGGAGAAATATTCACTCTAGTGGCAATAGCTGTGGACTACCCCTGGGTTAGGAAGAAGTATGCCTTGGAATACCAGTTGCAGAGAAACATATGTTAGCTTTCTCCTTGGGGGCTTCCAAGAGGCAGTTATTGGGCCACTGTAAAAAATAGGATGCTGGACTGGATGGGCATTAGGTCTGATCTGATTGGGCTGTTCTGAAGTTCTTAAGTTCTACACTCAAAATAACTAATGCCTTCCAACACCAGCTTATAGTCATAGTGTAGCACATGTAAAGCATCCTGATTACTAAAACAGGATGGGGAGCAGTCATGCTTTCCAACCTTGAACTGGAGAAACAGACTTTTCTTCTGCTGGCCAATTTAAAGCATCTATGCTGGTCACAGACCTAGTGAAGGTCCCTGTGGCATCCAGAATGTCTTTCCATAGCAGGTAATGAGAACAGAAGTGTGGATAATCAAAGAAGACAGCAATTCCGCAGATAGCAGAATTTTCATATATAGAGAACTCACAGTGCAATCCTAAACCCTGGTTAGGCTGGTATAAATCCCAGTACAAGTCCTGTGCTGACCTGTGGATGTCACAAAAGTGCCATTAGGCAATTCAGCGCCACTACAGGAGGAGTTAGGCCAGTGCACAGGCATGCACCGCCATCCCCACACCACCTATGGAATGGGAAGACAGTTAAGTTATGCCAGCCTAAATTGGTTCGGGTTGTGTCCTAAGACACTTCTGTGCCTAGGCATGTGCCAGCCTCCCTATGCCTCTGTAGGGACCGGAAGATTGTGGAATTGCGCTGACCTAAATTGGTTAGGATTGTGCACTGAGTATATTTGTAACTCAAAATACATGTTACTTTAACATAAACAAATCTGAAATTTGATATTCATTCGGTTCCAAACATGCTGACCATGAAATACAACTTAAAGTGGGACTATTGTTAACATCTAGCAACTGAATCCCAGTGCCTCAACTTACTTATGCACTAATAGTGATCAGTTGTCCATAACAGAGCAAGCAAAACCATCCATGGAGTAACTTTCTAAACTGTGGGAGTTTCATTGCTCCTTCAACATTTTATTTGTTTAAAAAATTTATATCCTTTTGTATGCCAGTAGGCATGTTCAGTAGCAGCCGACAAACATGTATCAAGAGAGACTCTGCTACTGGAATTTTTTTTTCTTTTCAGAGAGAGAGAGGCTTGAATATATATTATATAATGCACACAGAGATATAAAATGCAGCTTTTGTTTTTGAGATAGAAAGAGTCTGTTATCCTTTCATAAATCGCTCACGGATTCATCAGCAGATCGGAACTATGTCTGAGCAGACAGTATGTCAGTTAGATTACATACTTTTTGCAGTTCCCACAAATTAGCTATTTCGGGTCTCATTTTCATAATGCTGAAGCCCAAGGTCTGCATATATTTGCACAAGCAATTAACCACAGTGGCACATCGTCACTAGGCATCTATTGATGCAGCCGACAGTCAACCGACATAACTTTATAATACAAACTGCTCTCCAGAAAAGACAAATTTAACTTTTTGCCTGAACATTGTTCGGGCATCATTGTTTTTGAAAATGCCATCAATGAGCAAACATGTCAAAGAAATAAAAAAGATTTTTTTTCCTTTCTCTATGAGACAGAGTTAGGGCTGGGTAAGGTCAAAGACATACAGGTGTCCGCCACTTCCTGACAGTTCATTTTCTGATGGTTGTGCTCTTTCAACACCTTTTAATTATACCTAGAACTCATTCATTCAACATGCTCCAGTCTTTCAACTGCTCTCTGCTGGCCTAAAGGCTAAAATTTTCTTCCCTGATATTATGTGATGTGGTGATCAAACTGTTTTTGGCATTTCCTTATGCCTTTCTTCAGTATATTACCATCATTCAAATACATAAGATATCCACTGACCACACATACCTTTGTTCATTTTACTGTAATTTTTTATGGATTTTGTTATGTGTTGATAAATATGTGTTATGTAGGCTTTTAGAAATGATATATATGTATTTTTTGTTGACCACATTGCATTTGCAAGCTGAAGAAGACATGGGGTGCAATCCAGAGTAACTACGGGGAGTTCTTGCTGCAGAGTAAGAACAAGTTACTCTGGATTGCAATATGAATTTCCCATAGGTTTTCACTAGGTGGTGCAGTAACTAAGGGTGAAATCCAGAGTAACTACAGGGAGTCCTTGCTCCGGAGTAAGAACATGTTACTCTGGATTGCAATATGAATTTCCCATAGGTTTTCATTAGGTGGTGCAGTAACTACGGGTGCGCGTAATGTCTCTTAAGTGCTCCCGTAGTTACTCTGGATTGTAGCCACGGTTTCACTTTTCAACAGTTTTCATTTTTGGACGGAGTTCAATTTGGCCAAAGCAGTATTAGATATTTTTATTCCAAATTAACATTACAATCTTTTAAAGCATTTTAACAAGTGTAATCACTTTCATATAGTTGGCGTGTGTTTGTGCACATTTTATTTTTACCATGGGTGGCTCCAGTGCTTTTTTCTGGGGGAAAAAGTTTCCAGTACTCATCCCAGGTCATTCCCATATGACTAGTTATTAATCAATTGCTGGGAGGGGGCAGGTGGTAAAAGGTGCTGGTACTGAGTACCAGTAAGTACCCTCAGAACAAAAGCCCTGGGTGATGGTACTCAGGTCATACCATAGTGACAGTACCTGTAAGCTAGTTGAATTATCTCCTTTGAACCTCTTTTAGGTTCAAGGTTAAGGTTCAAGGTTAAGGTTCAAATGAACCCCCATTTTAGATGCAGATCAGACTGAGGCAGTGGTATATTTTGGAATACAGTTCAAAACTTTACACTTCACATAGCCATGTCCCGCTTAGACTATGCTATAATTAAAAAAAATCTATCTAATGTCTTCATTTTCTTTTTCTCTCATTCCCATACTTTTTATCAGATCCATTTTCATCATCAAACATTGATGCAAGTTCCAACACTTTAAAACAAGCTAATAAAAATGGAAAAAATGAATTTAAATACCACCCAGCAAAATGTAAAAAGGTATAAACAAGAGTGCTAGCCTCTGCATGTTTACTCAAAAGGCATCCCACTGTATTCAGCACAAATTTGCATGGGATTGAAACCTAAAGATATACAAGGTAGGAGCTGCAGGGCACACTATCTCCCAGGCTACATTTGAGAAAGAAGCTGGCCTAGACACTAATATATACCCCAAGGCAAATTTCTCAGTTTGCCTCCTTCTGAAACAGATATTCCATTTTGCTGATTGTCCTTGGGGGAGGAAGTTCCAAAGGCATCATGTGAGCACTTCTGCTGATTACTTTGTCAGTCCTGTTCCTGGAGAAGTGTCAGACCTTTGCTTTTACCTTTCAACCTACCTAGATTACACCACCACCCACAGAGAAAGTAGCATCCTGGATAGAGTCTCAGCATCCTTTCAGATACAGATAATGTACTAGAATGAACATATTCTTGGAAATTATTGTAAGATTAAATTTGTGCACATTTTTCCCCACCACCACCACCTCCCAGCAAGGGAAAACTTCCAGAAGTGTGCTGTAGATGAGAAATAACAATACAGCTCTATAACAGCTCTGAAAATACACACTTTGAAACATAGCTACCTAGAGAAAGAAAACTTGTTGAAAGGCTTCAGAATCATACATGAAATTTTAATGAAAGCCTGTTCTAACACCTGAGGTTCAATCTCAAATGGACTTTTATTTCCTCTCCAAATGAATTCAAGAGCTACTTTAATTATTACGGATTTGGCTGCCTCCCCTGCAGTTCTTTGCTGACTTTTTTCCCTCTGTTTTTTACATCCAACCCTTCCCTCTTCTTACGTTCTATAGATATAGGCTGCAATCCCAAGCTCCAGTTACGCCAGCCTAAGCCCTGACATAAAGACTGTGCTGACCTGGTGTGTCAGAAAAGTGCTGTAATGTACTTCTGCTGCACTCCACACTGACCTCCCCACATGACAATGGAAAGATATGCCAGGTGTGTTAGGCCAGCCTAAATTGGTTAGGATTGCACCCATAGTATCAATATCATATCAATATCCATATCAATAGTACCAATATAATATCATGGTATCATAGTATCCAAGACAGATGGATTGAGATTGAGAGAGAGAGAGAGAGGTATCATAGTATCCAAGACAGATGGATTGAGATTGAGAGAGAGATATTGCAGCCCATTCTAAGCAACATTTTCATTACTGGCTGTGGGAATATTTTCTGCTAAGCCTCAAACCAGATTTATGAGATTCAACAGTTTTTGCTCATTGTAAATCAATTCTGGAAGAAGTAAAGAATTTAACTGTGATGAACATAATTATAGCTACTGCACGAGAGGAAAAAATATTGACTACCTAGAATAGTGGTTTCTGAGTGTGACTACAAGTGTTGAACTTGTCCTGGATGACTCAAACACTAAAGCCACAAACTTTGAGTTTGTAAGTGACACATGAGATGCGTGCATGGAATATTCTGCAAAAATAATGGCGTCAGGACCCCCTGACTTGGCACACATATTTGAGTAAACAAGTCAAGCAAGTCTGGCTGGGTCTGGGTGTGCTTCCTTACTTAATGAAAAACTTCATGGTGCCATCACTCATCAGGTGAGCAGCAGGGAGTTCCAGCCATGAGGCAGGGAAGGGTTAATGTGCACTTCTGGAGAAGAGGTGGAAGCATCTCTTGCCCATTTCTGATAAGAAGGAAGGAACAGCTTATCACTGGACAAAGGATGAGAATTATTCACATATTTGGAAACTCTTTTTTGAGTTAAGAGTTGCAGGGGGAACTCAACTCAAGATACTTTTCCCAACACTAGTGTTTTTACTAAGATATACTGCTTTCTTGAATTCAGCCTGACACAGTGTCCATGCAAGCGTTAGATAAAACTTTTTTGGATATTTTAACACTGAATATACTTGGATTATCTAAGGACTCCTAAAACAAAGCTACAGCTGGACTGCCAGGTCTAAGAGGAGGTAGCAATCCAGGTGTCTTATAAGAGACTTGAATTTTTTCATGAAAAAGGCTGCAATCTTACCCCCCACTTAGGTCAACCTCAGTCCCAACACAAGTCCTGTGTTGGCCTGGGGTGTCACAAAAGTGCAGTAAGTAAGGCACTGCTGTGCTATTCTGGGGAGGGGGTTAGGCCACTAAACAGGCATGTGCTGGCCATCCCGCACCACTATAGGAATAGGGACAATTTAAGTTGTGCCACCTTAAATTGGTTAGGATTGTGCACTCACTCACTCACTCACTCACTCATTGTTTTCTCATGCCACATTCTCATAGCACAGAATGTGGAAACATCTGGGTAAGAGAAAGTAAATATCACCTACATTATTTTTCTGGCAAACTATAAAATCTGTATTTTTTTAAGACACATCACAGGACAGTGGTTGTAAAATGTCCCATTTTGTCAAAATCACCTTTGTGACAAATGTCTTCTTCAGTCTTAGCAGTGAACATTTTATAATCCTCCTATCTCCTCTCTTGTATTTCAACACAGCAGCAGCCTTAATACATGCTGAATGGAAAAGTAAGAGCCTCGGAAGCAAATTTTTGTATATGCGGAAATCACAAAGATTCTTTTTTAAACAGGTAATCCTCCTAGCTCTACAAGTCTTATTACTTCAAGAATGGAAAAAAAATCAGTGGCTGTCCAAAAGGATTTTTAAACTTCCTTTCTGCAGATGAGCAAACTGAGACCAAGAAATATCTATGCGATTCAGGTTTGTGGCTGTGCTGCATATAAGAGATGAACAACCTTATCATCAAATTGTCCTCATACCTGAGAACCCTCTCTTTCTAATTCTAATTAGAAATTTTGGGGGGATATTATTCAACACATTTAGGGTGCAATCCTTAGGTAGACACAACTTATCGGTCTTACCATTCCCATGGTAAAGTAGGGAGACAAGTGCATGTTTGTACATTGGCCTAACTTTCCCCCCGGAGTGGTGCACAAGTGTCTTATGACACTTTGGTGACATCCCTAGGTCAGCACAGGAATTATGCCCGGGGCTTCGGCCAGCCTAACTGCAGATTGGATTGCAGCCTTAGAATTTTATGACTCATTGCTGCCTTTCCACTACTCCTTGGTATACAGTAGGTTGTCTTCATCTATGGGTTTGACCCACAGTGACATCCAAATATATGGGATGACCAACAGAGGACCTTCCAGAGGTGATTTGAAGTGCCTTTTGAGGTGTTGGAAGTGCCTTTCCAATACCTCCAGATGTGATTGGAACAGGGTGACCATATAGAATGGAGGTCAGAGTGCCTCTACCTTTAAGCATTGTATAGAAGGGGGAACTGAGGCAGGTTTAACTCAACACAGAAAGGTTTTTAAAGCAGCACCTGCCAAAATTCCCTCTTCTGTACAATGCTTAAAGGTAGACATTCTGTTTTTCATTCTATATGGTCACCCTGGACTGGAAGGTATTTCTATTGGACCCAACCTTCAGATTACATTATCCTGCAGTTTTTGGTATCCAAAGGAATGCATGAATGGATCTCTGCGAATACAAATGTCCAATATGTAATCCGTAGGATACCATCAAGCCTCCTAATATGAGATACATGGTTTCCCCTCTCCCAAATAACTGCTAGTTACCTGTTAGCTTCTTCACTGCTTTCCTCCATAAACACTTGAGATAATTTTCCTGGGAGTGATTATGAAGCAACAGCAATATTTATATAAGTGCAAAATTTTAACACTATAGCAAGATATACTGTGGGAGCAGGTCCTGGCTCTATAGATAGCAACCTTCCCCACGACTGTAGCAAAGATAAATTTTCACTGTGCTAACTGGTGTGAGATGCAAGACAAGTTAGTGTTTCTTCCTTTCCGGGCACGGGAGATGGGGAACCACTAATGCTCCAGGGAAAGAAGCTGATGGAATATTCCAGCACTTATAGTTTGCAGCACAGGTGTTCATACTGTTGCGATCACAGGGTAAACTCCACCAGTGGCAAAATTTGCCAAAAGACTCCATATATAATGTTTCACAGAAGGAGTTAGAAAGCAGAAAGAGTTGGACCTAATAAAGCAAATAAAAAAAATCCATCCCAACTCTGTATTAGATCGTAATTTTTTTGCATTTGCAAGAAATGCTGCTTTTTTTGTGTGTGTAGATTATACAGAGCTTATTGTCATTCCCCATGCAAACAAAAATGCCATATCGTGCTAACAAGTTCAAGCATTTATCCTCTCTGCAGAGGATAAGTGCAGAAGCCTCTGTTCCTGGGTAAGACTTGAAAATTACTGTTTCAATATAGGCAAATCCACTTTGGATCTAAGAGGCAACGCACTACAGCAACCCGGAGCAGATCCAGCCAAAGGGGCAGCAGTTGAAATAGACATACTACATTTTATTTTTTTTAAATTACTCATAGATGCAACGCTGAATGCATAATAATGTCATAGGCTTGAAGGCATCTGATTATCAAATTGTGGCCTATATAGGAAATAGAACAATATGTTGTTACAAGTACTGCACAGAATTGTTTTGGGTTCGAGTGATATGGATTCGAGTGTTTTGGATTCGAGTGATTTCCACATCTTTAGTTATTAGGAAGGCTGGGTAAAATCTCCTTGGTTTCATTTCAAACTGGTTTTGTCTTTATGAACTCTCTGGTGAGCATTTCCCCAAAATAAGACTGCCTCCTCCAAAGAGAATTTCAGTGCAATCCTAAGCATTTCTATTCAGAAGTGTAAGTCCCACTGTGATCAGTAGTACTTACTCTAAGGAAAGAGTGGTTAGGATTGCAGTTTCCTAGCTCATTATATTGTGCGGATGGTGCAATGCACTTGCATCAAGGATGATGAGATGAACTGGTTTGCAGCACCATTTAAGCCTGAAAGCAACTTCCAAATTCAATCACCAACTCTCTTCCCAGAAAAAGCACTACAAAGCACTTTATTATGGTCTTAGACCAGCATAAAAGTAATCAATGCTGAACATAATGATAACAGTTTAGAATAAATTTAATTTAAGGTACAAAGTAAGGGCTAGATCGTGATGGGATTTTACTTTTAAAATTTTTATTCCTAATTCTAATTAGAAATTTTGGGGGGATATTATTCAACACATTTAGGGTGCAATCCTTAGGTAGACACAACTTATCGGTCTTACCAAACCCATGGTGATGTAGGGAGACAAGTGCATGTCTGTACACTGGCCTAACCCTCCCCCCGGAGTGGTGCACAAGTGTCTTATGACACTTTGGTGACATCCCTAGGTCAGCACAGGAATTATGCCCGGGGCTTCGGCTGGCCTAACTGCAGGTTAGGATTGCAGCCTTAGAATTTTATGATGTACAGGACGTGCATAATGCTCACTATTATGTACTGATTACTTTTATGCTGAGTTGAGACTACAATAAAGATGCCTTATCAAGAGTAAAGGGCTAGCATACACTATTTATTCTTGGTCAGCCAATTCTAATTCTAAATTGTGATCAGCAGGACATCATTTTGGTGGGAACAAAAGACAATATATCTGAAGATTATGAAATGGAACACACACATGTACACACATTTATTACATATCTGATGCAATATTCCATTGCGTATTCCATTGCAAAGCAATGGAAAGGCCTTTAGTGCAACTTATAATAAAAAGATTCAGGATACTTATGGGAAAATGTCCAGAGCTAACTGGTAGACTTCATATCAAAGGTCCCAAGTTGATCTCTTCTGGAACCATGGAGAGCAAAGAACAGGAGGACAGTTTTTACCCCTTTGTCTCAGCTAGGAAAAAAAACAGAATATCCTTTTCTTCTCTACTAGCCATACCCAGTGGTGGGCTCCAGCAGGTTCGCACCTCCTCTATAGAACCAGTTGTTAACTAGAGATAGGACATATAAAGTTTAAAAATAACCATTTAAAAGTGGCTGCCAGATGGGCAGAGAACCGGTTGTTAATTTCTTTGAATCCCATCCCTGCCATACCCATAGTGTGAAAGTTGTGACCTGCCACAAGAGTTTGTATATGATTAATAACTGGTTGCCACTAGAAATCAAATTGGAAACCAATCAGTTTCATATTACCCCACCCCCACCCCCAAAATCCAGCAATTTCAGATCCTAGGGCCCAATCCTATCTGAGTTTCCAGTGCTGATGCGGCTGTGACAATTGGTTGTACATTGTATCCTAGAGTGGAGAGGGAACCAGAGGCCTCCTCAAGGTAATGGAACATTTCCATACCTCAAGGCTGCATTGTGGCTGCATCAGTGCTGGAAAGTTGGAAAGGATTGGATCATCAGACACCAAAATGGATCTTCACTTTTTAAAAGTAGTTGAAAAAAATTATAATTTATGGATATTCAGGTACATCTCAAATCTGTCTTAGACAACAGCACAAGTTTCACAACATCCGCTGTATGACTCCGGCACTTCCTGACAACTTTTAGTAAAAAAAGAATTAATCATAATGTATTCAGTTGAGTCAGGGGCCTGTTTTATTCTCTTCTCTAAACTGTCTAGTCGCAGTGCCTCCAGACGATGAGTCCCTTCCCCTAGGTGTGTCTGTGAGTTTTTTACTACCTTTTTAATCTTGGCACGTACTAGTTGTCTCTTCCTCTAGGCAAGGTAACGGCCTGTAGTGGTGAGAGATTTAGCATGCGTCAGCCAAGCCTTTGTTCTGCCTTCTTTCTTAAAACTGGCAATTTTCACCAGGGTGTAATGATACTAATAGCAAACGTTAATGCCCGACTCTTATTCCTGGGAAGCACCTTAATGTGTTTGATGTTAATGGTTCTTTGTCAGGGCCTGTTGACCTTCTGTAAATTAAATGCCATTAGGCAATTGTCTGTTTTGAGCCAAGATAGACAAGCCTTTGAGGGATCCAATTTGTACTATATAACTTGTTACAATATATGTTGCAAAATGCCTGTTGAATATGTACATCTCCCTTTGGAATAATGATATTGGCAAACTACTGATGACAATTTAGAGTCTCATTCAAAAGGTTGGAGGAATGTTTACTGGATGGTAGGTGGACATCTGAGTTGGGAGATTCTGAAAACATAAGTATTAGAAAACAAAATATTGTATTAAACTATATGGAACTTACGTGCTCTGTCTTGGTGGTTTTCGACCTTTTTCATGGTTGAATCATCAGTCATCAATGTATGAGTATACACTGTTAATCATTGTATGAATATAGGGACCCATCACTGATCTTGCCCTCTTTCTATGACCCAATCTGTCCAAGCCCCATTTGCTACCTACCTGTCTATCCCCACCACCCCCAGTTTCACAATCTGTTTAACCTTCACCTGTAGTTACCATGTGGTAACCTGTAGTTACCCTGTAGAACCTGTAGTTACCCTGTGGGATAACAACCAGAGCAGAGCCAGCCAAAGGAGCTGCATGGCAACATAGCAAAAAGAGGCTACATAGCCTTATATCCAGAATTCAATTTTGATAAAACAATACCATTACTAGATTGGATTCAAAAGTGTCTCTTGCAGAGGCTTTGAAAGATTGCTGCAAACCCCCAAATGAGGCTTCACAACCTGATTTATGTCATATTCCACATGCTAAAGAAACACTACTCTATCTCAAAGGATTGAAGTAATATGTGTTAACAATACATATCCTATACATTTCTACTCTGAAATAAAATCCCATTGGATTCAAAGGGATTTATGCCCAGGAAATTGTGCATAGGACTGTAGTCTTGGTTATCCTGTCTTGTCCTCCCTACCCCTGGTCACCAGAACACAGTTTGAGGAAAAATGTCTTGTAGTGGCCTGGAAGTTCTTTGAATGACCTTGTACTGATTCTAATTACTGTATTTACTTGAATGTAGTGTGCCATCAAATGTAATGCACATCCCATTTTGAGCAGCTTGAGATTTTTAAAACCAGTTTGCTGGCAATTATAATGTGCAGGCTTTTAAAATGGGATGTGCATTTTATTGATGGTGGGGTCCTTGAAGTAGTGGGAGGAAAGGTGCTGTGGCTACTGCTCCCTGCTCCTCCTATTGGAAGGTGAATCAGCTCAGCAGAGTGATGACCACAGAGCACCCCCTTCTGTGGTTCAGAAGCCTTTCCCTCCACCCTGTCTGTTTGCTTTGGCACATGCAAAAATAAAGACTGAGACTAGAATCAAACTTTAGAACAGGTTTACTTACATATCATGAAGGCTCATATTTACAGCATCTGATTCTCATCAGAGTGCCTACGACTTAATTTGGACCAGAGGCTCTAATGCTGCCCCTGCTTATGTGTGGGTTTGCAGCCTAGTGGAGAGCCATGTGCTCACATCTTGAAAGAGGAAAAAGGGTCCAAGCAACACTTCCTGCAATGCTCACTGGAAGGGGACATATAGAGAGGTCAGTCAGGACAGGGGGTGGTTCACTGCCCCCTTTGGACACATACAGGTTGGTGTTGTTATTTTTCCAACACCTCCTCCCACCCCAAACCCATCACCCGCACCCTCAACAGGAGGAGGGCTGTCCCTGGGGCACTCTTCCCCAACCCTCTCAGGCCACTGCTCCCTGGAGGGTTCTGCCCAGCCTCACCTCTATCCAGCCGGCAGCCTCACTCCAGCCCCAATGGTGCTCTGTGGAGGCTCCCCATCTGGCACCATGCGGGAGTTCCACTGACTGGGCACAGAAGCAGAGGGCACAGGGACCAGATGGCCTCTCTCCAAGAGCCCTGCATGCAGCCAGGCTCCCTGCAAGCCTGGCTGGAGGAGCAGGAGGAGTAGGTGACAGTGGCACCTTCTCCCCTTCAAGGATGGCCCATTATATTCATCTATGTCTGCGAATATAATGCACTATCGTATATAGTACTCACCCCCTTTTTCAGCCTGGAATTTGACTGAAAAAGCTGTGCACTGTATTTGAATAAATGGGGTACAATTAGGGCCTCAGCCACTTTCTCCTGAGCCAAGACACATGCAAAGGCTTGTTGAACTCCCTTTGTCCCAGGTGTCAAAATGAGACAAATGAGACAGATGTCTCTGAAAGACCTGAGCTGTTTGATCCTCTTAAAGTCAGGAGCTGGACTTTGACCTGGAAAATCCAGGTTCAAAACCCCATTCATACCTGAAGTTTTCTGGGTGACTTTGGGGCAGGTACTATCTCCAGCCTTATCTACTTGTGAAGATAAATAGATAGGTTGTAGGCTGAAGATAGTAGTAGGTTGCTGTGAAATCAAAAGAGAGAAGGAACTATGTAGACCAGCAATTTTCAACCACTGAGTCAAGGCAAACTGGTGTGCTGCAAATGGTCCATAGGTTTATTGTGGAGGTTTTGGGGAGGATTATTATTAATAGGGCCAGGAGGGATGTAAGCTCCCCCCCCACCCACAACACCATGTACTTTGTACAAAAAACTGATGCACGCCTTGTCAATTTGAGTGCCTTTTTAGTATGCCATGAGATGAAATAGATTGAAAATTGCTGAGTACACAATCCTGAGCTCCTTGGAGGAAAGGTGGAATAAATACGTGAATGAATATGTGCAAGCCAGATGCTGAAAAAGGGGAGGACAACCAAGAAAAGGGAAAACGGTGCCAAGAGAGGGTTAGAAAAGGTTCACATGGGTGAATGTGCAAGTCAATGAGAATAGAGTTCATCCTCAGTTCAGTTGCAAGTACGGCTCTTGTGAAAATCTGAGTTGCCAACCGGAAAAAAACTATAGTATGCCTGCTGTTACCACCAAGTTCTCTGAAGGAAAAGACCTATGATAAATCTAGAGGAAAATAAAATATCCAGTAGTGAAATTTTGGTTGTGCAGACCACAATACCAGCATTTGGCCACTTGTCTATCAATGCCTCAGGACAACCATGCCTTACCAACAGCAGATGCAGCCATATGGTGCCCGATATTCCTGTATTGAATCAGAGGCTTCAGATTTTCTCCATATGCCACTGACTCCTTCAACATGCTATGTCATAACACTGATGCTGCAAAAATAGCTGTGCTCCCACTGTACATCTAATAACCTGTACCTGAGTAGTTAGATCGATAAGCATTTAAAATATTAAAAAACCATGTTTGAGGCAAATATTTCAGCCCTCAAGGGGCTTTGCCAGCACAAAATCTCTTAGGAACCGGAATGCTTTGTACTAAAAATAATCCAAGAATTGGACAGAACACAATCCAAAATAAGGACTGAATAAACCATCATCGTCCTATTATGCTAATTTGAATAATATATATTTTCCTTATTTTAGCTGAGTTTAAGCAAATAAAGGTACACATCTAATTTTGACATCAGGTATTTCTAAATTAGGCTGCATCCTTTCCACACATACCTGGAAGTAAAACCCATTGACTATAATGGGACTTACAAGTAGACATGCATTGAATTAGACTCTGAGCTTGAAATACAGATATTGCATATGAAAAACACACAATTGGCACAATCCAGAGTAACTACAGGAGAACGTAAGAGACATTATGTGCACCCATAGTTACTGCACCACCTAGTGAAAACCTATGAAAAATTCATATTGCAATCCAGAGTAACTTGTTCTTACTCGGAAGCAAGGACTCCCTGTAGTTACTCTGGATTTCACCCAATCACACATGCTGGGGCCAAGAGTGAGTTTACATATATAGCAAACCTGGAAGCATGTGTGACCTCAACATTTCAGTGAACTGAACCCAAAGAACCACGTCTAGCATTCTTGACTACTTGCAGATGCTTGCTCAAGAGATTAGGCTGCTCAGATTCACAGCAGTTGTCTCGCTTACCTTGTGCAAACTCTACCATAAATTGAATACTAGGATTTAGCCTTACGGCACTAAGCAGAAGACATATCCCTCCCTTTGGAGCCAACTTTGGACATCTGCTTTTGTTTTGTAATACATACAGTGGTGCCCCTGTCCATGGGGATTTTGTTCCAAAACCAGAACTTAATTGCTTCCTGTTCATCTCCATCTATTTTTAAAGTGATTTAACGGCTGAGAAATGGTCTGAAGGTTGCTATGACCTCCTAAGCTTACAGCACTTTGTTTAAGCAAGAATCTGCAGCCATGTGAGGAAAGTCTTTAAATTAACTAACAGGTGCATGGGAAAGTGGGTAAGGGAAACCATGGATATGGATTCCCCAAATATGATGCTCTCTCCCCATATTTCCAAAGTATTTACACCTAAATATGCATTCCTAAAATATCTATTTAGGTACAATACTTTATTTAAGCTTTTTGGTGCAATACATGCGACCAGATGTACCGGGATCAGGAGGCAAAATACGGTTTTTCCTCCTCCAAGCATAATCAATCTGTTTTGTTTATATGAAAGGTTTCTTTTGTGCATGCCAAGTTTGTATTTTTTTTTTTTCCAGAATGGAGCAGGTTGACTGGAACATTGCCATTTTAACTAATGAAACTACTCCAGACTACTATAAGACTACTACAAATGACACCGTTCAGTTTAGAACCTTCCAAATTTCTGGAGGATGGGGTGGGAAAATCTCTTACCTTCATTTGCAAAATTCTCACACACTTGTGTTCAAATGCCAGTCAAAACACATCTACTGTTAGCCAAATGCACCGTCAATTTCACTGTTCCCCCATCTGTTTTTATGTCAAAAATATAGGCCCATTCAGCATTTGAACAGGTGAAGATATTCCCCCCATTAATCTTGCCCATGACCTTTGCAATCTGGTTAACAAAATGAGCCAAATTAGATCAAAATATGAAATTATACTGTGACATTGCTGCACCTGTCCAGCCACACTTGGCTCTTCTATTGCCTGTAACTGGAAAAAAATATTCTCCAGGAAGGAAGAATTTCTCATCAAGCCAGGAAGGCAGTGTTTTATATAGCACAAAGGAGCATACTAGCCAAAACCTGTGCCATATGATGGAGCTGCTTCAGTAAGTCTTCCAGGCTTTATGTTGGATCACATCCCATGTGACATTTCAGAAAGCTATGGGATTTGGGGCCAGCACTTAGGCATGGTTTTGGGAAAAATATAAGGTCTCACATGATGGTACAGGTACAAAAGCAGAGTATAAGGATATGTATTATATCCTTATATACACTATCCTAAATATTAAAAGCAGCAGGCCTCCGTCAGTCTCGAAAGACTATGGTATCGTGCTCGGCGCTGCATGCAAAGCACGAAAGCCTGGGTTGGATTGTTATGTAGGATATGCTGTTACCCAAGCAGCAAATCCCCCCTCTCCACACCACTGAATTAGTCCAATGGAAAGGCAGAGCCAATACGATTGGATCCAGCTGGCGTCTCAGAGCTGGGCTAAGGACAGGAGCTCACCCTGTCTATATATAATATATATACACTATACACATATAAACAATATATATTATATATATACACTATATTTCAAAGGAAGTCAGGGTTTTTGAAATTGCTTTTAAAAAATGGTAGAAAACAGTAAATCTTTCATGCAGAGCCCAGTCACCACCTACCAAAATTTTTAATTTCCAGTGGTGTTTGAACAAATTTAGGATATTTAGAGTATAATCCTAACCATGTCTACTCAAAAGGAAGCCCCCATTGTGTTTAATGGGTCTTACTCCCAGGAAAGTATCTTTAGGATTGCAGCCTTTGGGGATGCAGAATCCAATAACGGCACCAGTTTTTCTAAATTAGATCTAGTTTTGGGGATATGGCATAGCCACCTTGTATGCTGTTTCAGATGGCTCCTTCATGAAGAAGCCAACACCATGGATTCCCCGCATGAGGAACCTACTTGAGCTTACATATAAAGTGGTTATGCCATACCCCCCAAAACTTGAGCCAATCAGGCAAAATCTGATGCTGTTTTCTGATTCAGCACCCCAAATAGGTCTCACTTTTGAGGCATCAAAATATGTGTAAACCTGCATTATAATAAATCTCAAAGTAGGAACAGCTGGAGGAAGAAAACACTCCAATGAAAACATTTCAAGTTGATTTATTCTTTGCGTAGTTTGAGTGGGATATCACCATGGGGGGGGGGGGCAAGCATTGCAACAGGTTTCTGCACCTCACTTCATCAATTGAAAGCATGGGGTGGTAAATTGATCATTCATTCCTCCAACAACCCTGTAGTTTCCCCTGAGCACATCCACGCCTAATTCTCCCCCCAAGCCTGACCCCGTTGCTTAACTTGCTGATTCAAAACACGCCAATTGCCACACACAGATCTCCTAGTTGGGGCATTTACAGAATTACAGTCAAGAGATTAATCTTGCCCAGATGTCTTTAATTAGCAAAGCAAAACTAGATTTAATCAGCTGCTAAAAACCGAGATGTAACCAGATCTGCACTGACTTCTCAGGCCCAGCCCTCACCATCAGTGTTGGAACTGGTTTGTGCTGCATTCATTTTGCTTTATAGCATTCTCTATAATAAGAAAAAAAATATTAGACTTGAAGGAAATACATCAACTCTTCCTTTTGATTACAAGAATAATGCATCTGAAGAGGAGAACAGAGCGGCAATTCCTGCGGAACATGACAATTAGTTGCATTATTTTTGTTCTTCCTATGCTCACCCTTTCCAAAGCAGAGTATTTCTACTCTATTTGTACTGTATTTGCAGGGGGAAAAAACCACCCTGAATATTTGTCAAAAATACATGGAATGGTGATGAGAACAATTCTTGCCTGAGGACGGAAAGGAGAGGCCGTGCAGATTTTTCCCTGGAGTTTTCAACACATAGCCCTGCAGGGTGCTTGGAGGCCTTAAATAGCTGCTTGAGAGAGATGGGTTCAGTAGGTCCATAAGTACAGTGCTCTTGTGTCACCTGCTGACCCTATGCATGTCAGCTTGCATTTAAAGGACCAGGACCTTTTACATAAGCCGCACATTGACTAGCAGATTCATCAAGGCAGAAGCATGAAGTATAATAACTAAAGCAAAATATCTGTTCCCCGGATAACATGTCATGGGAAAACACAGTTTCAAATCCCCTCCATTCTCCTCTTTCATATGAGAGAACAAGATTTTACCTTCATTTTGAAGAAAAGTCCAAATTTAGGAACATCATGATTAATTTTTACTCTCTAACAGTCCAATCCTAAACATATAAACACATGCTTAGTCTCATTGTATTCAATAAGTAAGGGTGAAATCCAGAGTAACTATGGGGAGTCCTTGCTCCAGAGTAAGAACAAGTTACTCTGGATTGCAAGATGAATTTCTCATAGGTTTTCACTAGGTGGTGCAGTAACTACGGGTGCTCGTAATGTCTCTAACGTGCTTCCATAGTTACTCTGGATTGTGCCCATAGTCTCATTGTGTTCAATACTTACTCACAGGCAGGGGTCTTTTTGCAAGGGTACTCCCTCGAACCTGACAACTGGCACTTCTTGGTTAATACCAGCACCTCTGTGCCCCTCATTAGACATCCCTATGATTTCAAATATCATCTTCATTTATTTTTATTTCATTTAAAAAAAGCACTGCTCACAGGAAAGTGTAGTTAGGACTGCAGCCTAACTGAAGTTAGGGAGAAAATGAGGATCTGGAACCATGGTTTGAATCTGGTTAGCTTTCCAGAAGACCAAGTACAGTAGCCACCCTCTCTGGGTTTTCTGGATAGCGATAGAGAAATGCAGAACTTGACATAAACCAATTGTAATACAAATGGCTATGGTAACAATCCTATTGAACTTCCCAACGTTTATGAATCTGAAATGCAGCCCCATGGTAAGGGACTAAACATTCCTTACTTTGAGGAGACCTCCATGACTGTTCACTTAATGGGAGGACGGAACACCTCACCCCATTGCCATAGCTGTATCTGTACTGAAAAATTAGATCAAAAAGAGCCAAAATCTTCCATTTTCATTTACTCACTGCACTTGAAAGCTCTACAATAACAGGACTGAAGTGCTCATCCAAAGAACTTTCATAACATCCATATTAAGGAGCATGGGGAAAATTAATGGGTTGGAATAAAGAGTGCTATCCCCTCCTCTACCAGACAATGTATATTGACAGTAACAAAGCTGGACCAAGGCATCCTGATTAGGGTTGCCATATGTCCCGAAAAACAGGGACAGTTCCAGTTTTCGTGGATTGCTTTCACATACTGGCAAGTTAGACGGGGGTGGTGGTCCTTGTCCCAGTTTTGTGGAAGAGAATTATGGCAACCCTAATCCTGATGCATGACACAAAGAGCAATCCTAAACAATTTAGGCCAGTGCAATTCACCCATCAGCCTATTCCTGCAGTGGCATGGGAAGGCAGGTGCATTTCTGTGTGCTGGCTTAACCCCCCAGGAGTGGCGCAGAAATGCCTCAAGGCACTTTTGTGGCACCCCCCCCCCTTGCAGGCCAGCATAGGGCATTTGCCATCTTAATCAGGGATAAGAATTGTGATGACATTGCACAAGATGCAACCTCCCCCTTCGCCAGATGTTGTGCCAACCTCTGTAGCACCAAAATTCAAGCCCATCACACTCCCATCATTCACTTTGTCCCCTTTTCCAATATGCCCTCTCCTTCTCCAGTCCAGGTGGTACTTTTCCAGCCCAGGTGAGTGGACAGAGCACCCTCTGCTGCCTTAGGTGATCCCTTCACAGAGCCACTGGCTGGCTCTAAATAGTAAGACAAACACTTAAGAAACCTCAATTAAAAGAATCTTAAAAGAATTAGCTAAAATTGGTAAACTTCTGATCACGTCGACAACCGCAAAATGGCCTCCATAGGACAACATGCCAATATTAGCAACAGCTTGGCATAGCATATTTTTTAAAAATACCATGTGGATTTTTTTAGTTTTTTAGTTTTTTTTTGTTAGATTTAAAATGTTTTCTATTCTTGCAGCTATTTCTAGCACTAGACACCTTCGCTGTTCCTACTGTACCTCGGCACATGCATCTAGATAACAGCAGCTTGTTGAGTCTGTGGGGAATTATGTTGGATGATGCATTATGGAGACAGTAAGTAAAGATACCTTCCCCTTCCAATCCTCCAATTTTACTATTCTCTATGTGCACCGCTACATGTCCAATAACTGATACAGGGGAAAGAATGGAGCTTACTCCTCAGTATGTGTGCATAGCTTGTACATCTTGATTGCACAATTGTTCCAAATGAATAAGGAAAAAGGAAAAAAAAAACACATGCAGAAACAGGTTGCAATTCACAGGTTCTCATTGCTAGATCAGGAATTACCTGAACAGATTTGGATGCATACCCAGATGTGTATCCAATCTGATTGCCATCTATGCTTCTAGGCTTGGTTTGGAAAATGTATTCCCATCAGTTTTGCAATGCAGATACGTCACGTGCAGCCTCACCCATCAGGCTACTTACTACACAGTGTGAGCAGCAGTGTCCTTGTGCTATGATCTCTTAGTACAGTATACAGAAAAATCCTTCCAGGTTTAACACACCCAATCACAGCCGTAGTTCATATGATCACTCAATGTGCTATTAACAATCCCAATCTGATTTTAAAAAAGGGTGAATGCTCCTGATAAAACTCTGAAATGGTTGTTACACCCATTAGATGTTTCGTTAGTATGTATAATTAGGCAAGTATGAGATATATGTGATAATTTGTGTACGAAAGCAGAATAGATATGCAACACATGCTGCAGGCAATGCAGTTATGGTTAAGATAGCTCTTGAAAGTTGGAAACCAGTGTATTCTGGACATGATTTAAGAAATCATGATTTAAGAAAAAAAATCTAGCTGCCCTCTTAGGGTGCAATCCAGAGTAAGTACGTGGAGTCCTTGTTCCAGTGTAAGAACAATTTGCTCTGGATTGCAATATGAATTTCCCATAGGTTTTCACCAGGTGATGCAGTAACTATGGGTGCACGTAATGTCTCTTACGTGCTCCCGTAGTTACTCTGGATTGTGGGGTTAGCTTAAAGTTGTAGAAAAAAAGCAAACAAATGGGGACTGGTAGTGCGAGCAGAGTTTTGTGGCCCATCCTAATAATCACTGCTACCCATGTGCTTCCTAAGATATGCTCTGCTCCTGTGTTTAAAACATATAGGTTTAGGGGTTCGTACCCATGTGCTGCACTCATCCTACCAGGAAACATACCTAGGGGGTTAGCAGAGTAACTCCACAACATGACCAAGTCAAATGCCAAGGTAAAGATCATGGGGTATTACTGACCTCAGAAGACATGTATCCTTCTGTCTCCAGGGAGATGCTTCCCCAGGTGAATTTTCTTATATCCCAACTTGTTTATTTTTGTCACGGCTAAGTTTCATTCAATACATGTCATTGAAGGAGAGACTTAAAGCTATTTTTAGAGGTACGAGGCAGTCTAATTACTTAGCATAATAGCACTGATTGATTGATATGATTAATTACTGGTTAAAATTAACTACAGACACTTGCCTTTAACATATTCAGAAGATAGGGTTGAGGGAGAAAAAAATCCAAAATGGTATTTGTTCATCAGATTTTAATCAACCTGCTGCCCGAGAATGGCTATCTAATAATGGCAGTATTGTTATTGCAATTAATTGTATATTTCTGCACTGCAGGAGTGTCCTTGAGGTCCAGGAGTGTCCTTGTTTTTTCCCAAATAATGAATGATTTGCTGGTATCATTTGGTCAGAGGGATCTGTTCCCTCCCCTAATCAACCTTCAATTTTCCCCACTACCAAGATGCTATGTTATTTTAATTAGCCAAATAATCAGTTGGGGCCAACTGTAATAATCAAAATGTCAGCCTTTTAAATTCTCTCCTATGGTCAAGCACATGAAAAACAATCTTAACTATCCTTTTATAGCAATACTCGCTCCCCAAAAGTTGGTAGTAAAATTATGCAGTATAATTATGCATAAAACAGAGGCAGGGAGAAAGCTCAGGTAAAGAAAGCCACAATTCACAACACACTAATGTTGCAATCCTAAAGACACTTTCCTGGGAGTAAGACCCATTGAACCCAGTGGGGCTTATCTTTGAGTAGACATGGTTAGGATTGTGCTCTAAGGGTGCAATCCAGAGTAACTATGGGAAGTTCTTGCTCCAGTGTAAGAACAATTTGCTCTGTATTGTAATATGAATTTCCCCTAGGTTATCACTAGGTGAGGCAGTAACTATGGGTACACATAATGTCTCTTACATGCTCCTGTAGTTACTCTGGATTGTAGGGTTAGGCTGCAATCATAATCCCGGGTTAGGCTGCAATCATAATCCCCAGTTAGGCTGGCATAAGACTCAGCACAAGTCTAATGCTGGCCTGGGGGTGTCACAAAAGTGCTTTAAGGCACTTCTGCACCACTCCTGGAGAAGCGTTAGGCCAGCTCACAGATGTGTGCTTGCCTCCCAATATCATCATGGGAACAGGAAAACTGATTAGTTGCACCAGCCTATGTTAGGATTGCACCCGTAAGGGAAAATATATGTCCGCTGAATGTACTATGGAGTCATAGGATCACAGATGCATCTAAACCTTGTTTCCATCAATTGTCATTTACCATAGAAATAAGTGGTTCCCAAACTTCAGAAACCCATGGTTCGCTGACACACAAATTGGAATCATCATGGACCAAATGGACATTTATAAAGTCCTATGGGTCTAAAGGAAATTCATTCTCCATCCTCTCTGATGATCCATGAAAAGTGATTCCTGACTGTGTGAACTCAACAAATTACTAGAAAAGGCAAAGAATGAAGTGCCTACAGTCAAGACTTCAATGCCAGCTATGGGTGATCTTCATCCTCAGGGGTGGCCAAGTGCTAAATTCTATTCCACCCTTGCCCATTCAGTACACACTTGCAAAGGTGCACAAAACTACTCATTAACGATGCTCCTGTGGATTAAACAGGTTGCAGTTTGCGTCTAAAGGTAAGAGAAAAAGGAAGACTCCTAATCCAACCAGTGAAAATTACTTTTACAACATATGAAACATATTCTTCAAGAAAAACAATCCACAATTTAATGTTAAGGCAATTTGACATTACGTGCATTTAAGTTTTTACTGCATTCAACAATCTGCACATAAACTGAGGTCTTCCATTCCCAGTTTTTATAATTAAATCAGTTGTCACAGGATGGCATTTTAAAAGAATGAGTCAGTCAGTTTACATAGTCACCTGGCTTGTCATTCAACGATAAGGACTGCATGCATTTGTGGTAATAATACACCACACTGTTGAGCTCATGCATGCATAGTCCTAATTTATGTGACTGTTATTTTTTAGATATCAATTTCCATCCAGGTGAGCATATAATCAATTGTATATTTAGGAACGTTCAACAATCCAAACTGCTAAAATGGCAATTCCCATGTTTGAAGTATTACAGTTATATTGATACAAAAAATCAGATCTGGAATATTTGATGAATAATTAGATATAATTTTCACAACAGGACCACATAGGTTAAGCACCAAAATATGATCAAGAATTGGAAGGAGCTTGTAGGTCTTCCATCATATTCTTCCTCAGACCAGGCCTAAGTTCATCCTATACTGAATGTTAATGACACATGAATAATAGAGGAAGGATGGAACGTGACAGTGCATATGGAAAATGTTAGGTCACCCTTTCATTATGGAGAGCTGCTTCACCTATGATAGCTGAGTGTTTAAATGTATGCTTGCATTAAGTGCCATGGAAAATAAATTTGACTTTATCTGTCTATAGATATACACATTCATTTCATTTATGCAATATGAATTCTGAATGCTTTTTAAAACAACATTAAAAGGTCTGAGGGCACAATATCTCTGGAATTTACTCCTGCGTAATCCCCGCTGAAATCAATAGCAGCACTATATTTTTCCCCATTTAGATTTCTAGTGCAACTGAGTGCACAATCCTAACCAATTTAGGCCAGTCTAACTCACCTGGTGTAGTGATGTGTAGGGAGGCTGGCACGTGCCTGTGCATTGACCTAAGCCCCACTCCCACGAATTGGGCAGAAGTGCCTTATGACACTTTTGTGACATCCTCAGCCCATCACAGGACTTATGCTGGGGTTTATGCAGGCCTAACCTGGGTTAGGATTGCAGCCTGAGGGAACAATCCTAATCTATTAATGCCAATACAATTTACCCATTTTCCCATTCCTGTGGTGGCATGGGGAGGCCAGCGCATGTCTCTGCACCAGTCCAACCCCCTTTCCCCGAATGGCGCAGAAGTGCCTTACAACATTTTTGCAACATACCTACACCAGCACAGGATTTATGGAAACCATGCCATAATACCAACACACTCTCTTAGTTCAAACAAAGCAAACATCATTTGTAAAAAAACATCATCTGAACTCGAGAGGAAAACATAAAACGGTTTTGCTACTCCACTGTCATCCTATATCTTCTTGGTCTACTATTTTTCCTATGGAAAGCTCCATGTGAGGACAGGTCAACTAAGAACCTTCTGACATGAAAACACAGCAGAGGGCACATGCTGACCAACCTGAAGGACAAAAATGTGGTATGTGTTCTAACAAATAAGGAGAACAAGCAGATGAACTTGTAGTATTGCAAACTGCTGTTCTCTGGAATCATCTGTTCCAGGAAAATTTCCAGTAAAACAGAAGCGAAATATAACAAAATATTCATCATTTACTCCCCTTTTGATAAACCTAGTGCCCAGCAGAGCATGCAAGCCTCTTACAATCCTACCTACAAAGGCATGTCATTGGGTGCAAAGATAGCACCCCATTGGCACCCAAAAATTAGGTGCTATAATCCTTGGGAACTGCATAGGTAAGGAAATGTTTGTTCCTTACCGTGAGAAAGCTGTGACTCTAGATATCAAACTCATTTCATACTGAAGGCCACAGTTAGCACTAAAGGTGCCTCCCGAAGGCCGGAATACAGTCTTATGCATGTCTACTCAAAAGTAAGTCCATTATAGTCAATGGGGCTTACTCCCAGGAAAGTGTAGCCTAAGGAGTTCTTGCGATACAGATAAAATGGCAAGGTGGGCCAGATTTGGCTACTGGGCCTTGTGTTTGACACCTGTGGAGGATTCATTGCACACCCCATCAGCATAGGCACTGAAAGGTTATTTATGACTGGGTTATATCACTGGCATCACTAGGGGCAAGCAGACCACACCAGATGATGTGCATGGTGGGTGACCACCAAATTTTAAAAAATCATGGTATTTTTGAATAATACCATTATCCTATACATCAATTAACGCATAATTTCCTGCAGAATGCAATGAAACAAACTTCACTGACATAGGCTGCAATCCTAAAGAAACTTTCCTGGGAGTAAGACCTACTGAACACAATGGGGCTTTTTTGAGTAGATATGGTTAGAATTGTGCTCATATTCTATCTAATTTATAGCTTTATATAAATTTATAATTTATATACCCAAAAAATCTAGTGGGGGGCAGAGCAAAAGAACATCACCAAACCCATCACCCAGGACATTGTCCTTTCCACTGCACTTAAGGAGGTCAACCATAGGACTGATATGCTGGCCTCTTATACTGGATGACACCAACTACTGATAACACTGGGCTGAATGGCTGCAATCCTAAGCTCCAGTTAGGCCCGCGTAAGACTCAGCATAAGTCCTGTGTTGATCTGAATGTGTCACAAAAGTACTGTTTCTGCCCCACACGTGGAGAAGGAATAGGGTAGTGCGGGCGTGCAATTGCCTCCCTACATCACCATGAGAACAGGATGATTGATGAGACAAGCCTAGGTTAGGATTGCACCCCAAATCTTCTTGATCCTAGGAGAGCCATCTCACCCCACTAAATAAATAAATAAATAAATAAATAAATAAATAAATAAATAAATAAAGTTTAATCTATCCCACCATCAGTGCATGTTTTTACATCTCTTTATATTTCTATGGACTTTATATTTTTATTTGAGCCAAGACCTCTAGACAAATCAAGAGAGAAAAAAAAAATCCAACAGCATATATCTCTCCATCAACGTCAGCGTCTTAAGTGGGAAATAGTTTCTGAACCGGCGACCTAAGTGCATTTTCACATTTGGCTCTATATCTTGTTGTCGAGTTATCGGCAGCGACGAGAGCTACGCAAAAGAGCTCCCATTTTAGAAAGCTGCCAAATTTCATTGCCGCACAGTCTCAATTATAAGGTAGGGAGGAAAAAATGCTACAGATCATAAAGGTGGCTGTTTTATTTTCTCAAGTATATAAGAGAATTCATTATACGAAGGTTAAGCTAGAAATTTTCTGCAGTATCTGCAGTGCTGAAAATGGCTTCCCTCCCCCATAAACCTCCCATCACCCTAGACTCTAAGGTGCAGCTCTGTAGCCTTTTTCCAGTATTGCACGGACAAATTAAAATATACTGTTACAATGCTATTAGGGGTGTTTATAACAATCCTATCCCTGCTTGATAAATGAAGTCGCATGAATAAGATCCTGAAACCAATTAAAGCTTTGGCATATCCACCAGCACTTTTGAATATGCAATTAAAATATTTCAAAATGCCATTTCTGCTCCAGTTCTGCATGGAAGGCAGGCCGATTATGAATGCTTTATTTTATTAAATCACTTATGTGTATAAATAGAAAAGTCTTCAGTTGCTGGAGATGATGAACTCTGTCTGACATACTTTTCCCCTCCCGTTTTCAACCTTTATCATTATTGGTCTCTTTCAGTAGGGTTGCTCCCTATTCATACCTTTTATGAGTTTTTCATATTTCAGGCGTTCTGACCATATTAAAAAGAATATGTATGGGCAAAGTTGTTTTTAAAAAGTATTATGTTCTTGAATGGAATGGATTATTTTTCTTCCTTATGTCTCAGAGGGTGAAATCCAGAGTAACTATGGGGAGTCCTTGCTCTGGAGTAAGAACAAGTTACTCTGGATTGCAATATGAATTTCTCATAGGTTTTCACTAGGTGGTGCAGTAACTACGGGTGCTCGTAAAGTATCATACATGTTCCCATAGTTACTCTGGATTGTGCCCACAATGATCACAATCCTAGTAGATAACATTAAGTGAAGTCATCAGAAGGAGTGCTATGCTACAACTTTGGAGGCTTTTTTCAAAAGACATTAGGCTTAAAAAAATCAGGCTCAGATGATAAATTGGGAAATGTGCCTAGGGGCATGTGGACTAGTAAACTATCATCTCTCTCAAGAGCTACTCAGCAGACAATTTTAACTCATGTAAAATTATAGATAAAATTGTATGCAGATTTATCTGGAAATAAGCTGTACAATAGACTTCCAATATTCATAGGCCACTATAAATTATATTTAAGAGGAATAATCCCATTTTTTCCAATTTTTTAAACGATTACATAAAAACAGCCCCATTGGATTAGACCAAAAACCCATCTAATCCAGATTCCTGCATCTCACAGTGGCCCACCACATGCCTCAGAGAGCAAACAAGACCACAACATACTTGCATCCTGGTGCTAGTTCTTTGCATTTGGCATTTTAAAGTAGCCTACTTAGGTGGCTACTCATCATGGCATGTAATTTGTGATGGATATTTTCTCCATGTTTTCTCCAAGCCTCTTTTAAATGTACATAGACCAGATATCATCACCACATCCTGGGGTAAGGAGTTCCACGGATTAACCATACCCTTTGTAAAGAAATGTTTTATTTGTTCTGATTGGCCAAACTCTCAGTTTAGTGGATGTCTTTGTAAGCCACTCCAAGTTACAGGAAATCAAGGCAGTTTAGTTTTGGGGAAAGCAGCCTTTCATGTTTCAGCATATGTGGAAACAGAATGATGATACCTAATATAGTATTTACTACAGCATAACTACAGTGCTCAGCACAGTCATGCCACAATTTGGCAAGGGAGACGATCAAGTAATTTAAAAACCACAGCTGAGCAGTTCTGTGTTCAGACCATGAGTGTTTCTGGAGCAGAGAACATCTAGAAATTTAAATGCTGGATGATGCAAACTGTGTTTATGAAAACTCACACTCTCTGTGCAGTTCTTTCAAAGCAGTGTATGTTACACCTTGAAAAAATACAGAATTTAATCTTTTTTTTTTTTCCCAGCCAAGCTTAATGAGGGCTGATCTCTGTGCCCCAAGGAAGATCAATGGTGCACATCCACCTGGATTCCTTACATGTAATGTTCCACCCACCCACGCACAGAGACTTTTCCCCAGGAATCCCCATCTCGGAACAATTGTAGAGAGCACATTGATATTGTAGAGAGCACAAAGCTATTGATATTCCAGCACAGACCTCAGAATCAAATGCTAGTCTCCAAGGTGCAAGAAAAAGGTCTATTAATGGTACATTGTGAATTCAGCAACCGTAGTTGCCTAATGTAACAACTGAGCACAGAGTTTATAGACATAACTGATTTTCTTTCACTAAGACTGCAATTCTAAAGACAGTTTCCTGGGAGTAAGACCCATTGAACACAATGGGGCTTACTTTTGAGTAGGCATGGTTAGGACTTACAGAATGATATGAATATCCATGCCAAAGATATCCTCAACATTGCACTAATACATATTTGGAGACTTCCTGAGAACCAGTTTCCTAAGTACGCTAAACCTTTCCTTGTTTATGTTAAAGTTCTATTTGTGAAATTAATATCATATATGTACACCATTCTGACCACCTTGAAGAAAGGATAGTATAAATTATGAAATATATAAACTTTATCCAGCTCTTTCCTTACTTAAAACCACATGGAAAACACAGGGAGTTATTTTGGTACTGTAAGTCTACAATTACTAGTAGAATTTCTTAAAGGTTTTCGAAAAGGGGGCTTTTCCCAACCCTTCCAAACTGAATCTTGCATTATCTGCATGCAAATTTGCTTGTCTACCACTTCACTATTTGATACTCAAATGCAAGGGTTTAACAAAGGTTTAACAATAGGTAAATGACCATTTTCCAGTTGATGCATAAGTGAACAAAAATTTTAAAGTCAAATGGAAGTAGTTTTAGGTAAGCTTTTTCTGTTTTTTAAAAAAAGTTTCAATGTTATGAAGGCTTTAACTGCTTAGGTGGTCAAAATGCAGTTCTTGGTATGTGTCTCACGGCCATTCTCATCATTAATAGGGAGGTGCAGAACATTGCGATAAGAGATTATCATATGCAACAGTTCAATATGATTCAAGGGAAACCTAGATAATTTAGAAAACCAAACTTCTTTGAACTCTACGATTAAAGGCTGCTTCATTATTTGCAGTTTCAACGTCAAAGTTTGGTTGATTTTAAATGCAGACTCTCTTTGCGACACTTACCCTACAGTCCAGAGTAACTACGGGAGCATAACTATTATGTGCATCTGTAGTTACTGCACCACCTAGTGATAATCTATGGGAAATTCATATTGCAATCCAGAGCAAATTGTTCTCACACCGGAGCAAGGACTTCGCATTGTTACTCTGGATTGTGCCTAAAATCAACACTGAGAAGTCCCCCTAATGTTACAGATCTCGTTCCTTGAGGAGAGGATTTCATGCCTGTTTGCAACTGGCTAATTGGTACAAATTTGTACTGGCAATCAATGCACTTCATCTTATTATTCTAGAGCAGTGAAGGGAAATCTCTTCGGAAAGCAACTCAAAAAGGTTTTAAGTGTATCTATTTGAAAATGTCTGCACTGCAATCATAATCACCACTTAGACTGGTCAAAATCTTGGCATAAGTCCTATGATGACCTGGGGGTGTCACAGACGTGCTGTAAGACACTTATGTGCCACTCCTGGGGGAGGGTTAGGCCAGTGCAAAGACATGCACTAGCCTCCCTACATCGTCACAGGAATGGAAAGATTGATGTGTTGTACTGGCCAAGGGTAGGATTGCACCCAATGACTCTACTGCAGTGATTTTCAACCTTTTTTTTATCTCACAACTATCTAAAAGGCAATAAAATATTCCAGGCACACCATCAGTTTTTTTATTATTAGTTTAATACTTAACACTGTCAGTGGAAGTTCACATCTCCCAATGCCACCTCCCTCCAACAAAAAACCCTTCTGTGGCACACCTGTAAACTACTCATGACAAACAACAGTGTTATGGCAGTGGTTGAAATCTCGGATGCAATCCTCCACCTCTGTTCTAAAGCAGAAAATTTCCAGGATGGCTATATCACCTGGGAAAATATATATAGGCATGTGTCACTGAACAACAGCGGGGACATTTTCTCCAGTTCTGGTTATTATGTGATTAGGTCCTTATGTGAACATTCAACCCAGCAAGTGCCTTTATAGTATAAACAGACGCTCCATGCCACTTACTGCATAAGCTACTAGAGACTAATTGCTTCATTATGATTCTTTTATTTGCATTACGACTTTGTTGTGTAAACAAGACTCTATCCTGCAGGGTATGGCAGTCCTGATTTCCTCCTTGCCAGAACAAAAAAAAAATCAGTTTTAAGAGCACATGTATATCTTATTGGAAAGGGAATTGTATCATTGCAATCCTAACCAATTTAGGCCAGCCCTACTCACCTAACTCCCAATTTCTGTGGTATGGGGAGCCAGAGCATATCTGTATACTGGTATAACCCTTCCCAAGAATGGCACAGAAGTATCCTCTGTCACTTTCATGCAGTGGGGTTGCAGGGGGTGCAGCTGCACCAGGCTAGAAGCTTTAGGGGGGCTACAAGCTGAGCTTGTCCCTAGTGGCTAAAATTGTGAAAAACGGGCTACATATGAATTATAATGCCATCATGTTATATTGGAAAGGTAATTTAATGCAGGATGCAATGCAACAGACTGAATTGGAATATCTACCAGTATATTCTGTCAAAAGTTATGGTCAATTAACCAGAAAATGAAAACAAAAGTTGATGGAACAAAAAGTGGATTTTCTTAATTCAACTGTCCCATGATACTGATTGCTCTAAGAGACAATGAGATGCAATTTTTATACTGTATGGAACAAGTTAAGTGTTAATATGAATCAGCTCTCATTTCCATATACGTATCTCATAATACAGTTAACCCATTCTAACTGGGTTTACAGACACTTCTAAGTGTTGCTCCTCTTCTATTTAGCAGGGAAAGAATAACCATTCCTCTTTGGCCCAGCACAGTTTCCCTAACCAATAAGGGGCACAATTTTCACATTTTTACTTAATTAAATTTAATTTTGTTGTTGCAGGGGAAAAGTAAAAAAAAAACTAAATACCCTGGGATGACATCACTTCCGGTTGCGACATCACTTAGGGGGCAACATTTTGAGCTTTGCGCCGGGCTACATGATCATTAGCTAGGCCATTGCTTTCATGACACCCCCAGGAACTTGTGCCAGCATGTATGACAGTCTAAATAGAGACTTACGGTGAAATCCAGAGTAACTACAAGGAGTAAGAACAAGTTACTCTAGATTGCAATATGAATTTCCCATAGGTTTTCACTAAGTGGTGCAGTAACTGTGGGTGCCTGTAATGTCTCTTACATGCTCCCGTAGTTACTCTGGATTGTGCCCTAAGACTGTATTGTGCATTAACGTTGTATGATCTAGGACTGAAGTGTGAGCTAGATTTATGCAAGATCAAACTGGAAGAGAGATGGTTCTGGTTGGACATCAGGGAGAAATTCTTGGTGGACCAAAATGTGTCTACCCAGAAATTCTACTGAACTCAGTACTATCTAGTAAGCATTCATTGGATTCTGGCTGTTTTCTCACTCTGCACTTTGTGCGCAGTGAACCCTTTTCAGAAAGATGTTTAACACAGATAGTGTATGGTAGCTATTTATACACTAATTATTCAAAAATTAGTCATCACCAACAGGTCAGGTTAAACCACCTAAGTAGTGTATATGTAAGAACACACAGATCTGTCTACTATAAAATTAATCCAACCACCTTTGAAAGGAATCTAAAAATAGCCCTCTGGGTGAACTAAGAGTCAGCATTGAAAATGGAATACAGACCATTGTTTCATATAAATTTATTCTACAATATCCCAGTATACTTTCTACCTTAAAGTCTGAATGAACACTGAAATATATATATATTTTTAAAAGGGCCAAAAGTTACAATGAATTTCATTGTTTGTGCGATCACAGTGGGTGGTCGACACTACAAATCTGTCTCTCAGTTTAGGTGTCCATCTGGCAAGAACAGACTTTGGTGCACCAGGGAACTCCAGCACAGCTGTAGGCATGTATCGAAAATTCATTTCCAGCATACGCCCCATTCTTGCGATTTAATGTAGGTGGGTTAGAAGACAGAGTGCCTTTAGACCTGTAAAATATGTTCCGCATTGAATCAACAGCATGTGCTCTTTTTACCTCCCATTTCATATATATCTGTTCCCCTGTCAAACTGGTATTAGAAAACTCACAGTGCAGTCCAAATTTGAGCTAGAACAGGCAGGATGGCTTAGATTTTGCTGTAATCCAGTGCAAGCATTGAGAATACTGCTATGCAACTGTGTGGAAGGGGAATCTTAACCCCTTCCCCAAGATACGGCTGCAGCAGCCCCAACTAGTTTACTTAGATGTAGGCCAAATCTGGACACAGTGGATGCAGGTGGATGTAGGCCAACTCTACTCCCCCTCCTGCCTGCCCATGATTCTAGCCTCTGCCTGCCCACCTCCACCCTGGAACTCCCCATCTATCTCCTCCGTGCCTCCCTCCACCCCCCCCCAACTTCAGCGCTGGCTGGGAAAGGCCACTCCATCCCCATAGATCCCCAAGGCCACTCCATCCCCATTGTCCACTCCATCCCCATAGATCTGCACATTCATATCCATCCAAGTCCACAGGGGTGGCATAAGAGTGCCTTAGGGCATTTTTACAACACCTCCAGACCAGCACAAGACATATACACTGCTTAAATCCCTCCTTGGATTGTGCTTCCTTACACCTATTTAGCTTTGTGTTCCTCTTTGACACACAACTGCATTTGGCATAAAAATTTTCTGGCTTTCTGCCAAATACAGATATTTTGCAATTGTTGTACAATATGTCATCATCTTTTATTGCATTCAATACAGTGATTTTGTATTCAGCTATTTCACTGAAAATATTTCAGGCAACCAAAATTAAAGGAAAGGCTACGGCAATCTAGCCTTCTCACTGACACCCTACTTTTCTATGTGTAGGGATTTATTGCTCTACAGAGGAATATTCAACAGACTTGTTACTCTGAACTGCTACAACCGCATGGGTGTGTACATGCCAACAAAGAATGAGACCTATGACATCATGCCAGGCAGGGACTCTTTTCCGGCATAATTGCCGAGATGGTTTGTTTTTTTGCTCTTCCCTTTTGAGATTAAGAGGTGGGTGGAGATTGTCAGGCAAGGAAAAATATAGAGTGTGAAATTTTTTAATGATGGCTACCAACAGGATTGCAGCTTTTCTGGCAGCGTGAACAGATGGCCGGATAATGCGTTATGATTAATAGGGAGGAACTCTCAGAGGGACCCAGTGGTTTTTTTCCTGAACATTAAAACAGGTGGCTGTGATTAGGTGATTTCAGACCTTCCTCTTGCCTTTCATTCATGCAGGTTTATGAAGGCTGACCTGAGTTTGGAAGAGGATGACTCTCCAGCTGCAGTTAGTCACTTGTAAAGGAAACATCACCAACATCTTTCTGAAGCTGATGGCTAGCATTACGAGGGACATCCCATCACTGATTGGGATTTGAAAGCTTTAATTTTCTTCCAGCTTTGTTTCATACTGACATTACTACTGTAGGATGCATATCCAAAGTGGATGTTTCTGAAAAGTCATTGCTGTTACTTCCATGCATATTTTTATTGGTGGTTATCCATTATGTGTGTCTCTGTCCATATGTGTTCCCACCATTCCAAAGAACAGATAGCACACCAATCCAGATCACCAATCACAAGTGGCTTAATAGCATGTGAATCAATTTTAATTTGATAAGGGGAGCGGCTTAACTGGACTGGTAATTCCTGCACTGGTAAAACCACGATAGCACTTTTAGGTTAATGGCATAACTTCTGGTGGGTCCTGTATTTCTAAAAGTTGAGTCCTAGTACTATAACATTTGAGAATCACTGACTAAAAAAAATCTATGGCTCACACTTCATATTGTGGTTACAGAGCTTTGGGGATGGTGTTCTGACAAGCTAGAATAACCAATGCCTTTTTGGAATTAAAATTTATGGAATCACACACTTGTTTGTTCATATTTGATATGCCATTTTGAACTTTTATTCATATGCAAAACTCATAATATTTTGAACTTTTATGCATATGCAAAACCCATAATACACAGTGTGAACCAAAAGTTGGTGGACAGTAGGTGGAATAGGGTTAGTGTTAGGGTTATATCATTTAGCGTGTATCCCCTTCCCCAAGGGGGAAGGGGTGGCTGTGGGTGGTGCAAGCAGTTAAGACGCTGTGCCTGTTAACCAGCAGGCTAGGGTTCGAGACCCAGGTCGGCCCCACAAGACAGGGTGAGCTCCTGTCCTTAGCCCAGCTCTGCGACGCCCACTGGATCCAATCGAATTGGCTCTGCCTTTCCATTGGACTAATTCAGTGGCGTGGAGAGGGGGGATTTGCTGCGTGGGTAACAGCCTATCCTCCATAACAATCTAACCCAGGCTTTCATGCTTCGTATGCAGCGTGTGCAGCGCAGAGCACGATACCATAGTCTTTCAAGACTGACGGAGGCCTGCTTATATCATTTACTGTCCACCTACATTTGGTTCACCCTGTATGGTATGATCAGGTTGAACCCAAGGTTCATGTGTGGGAATAACTACACCACAGGCTAAAACTGATTTTAAAAAATCATTCCTTCACTTTTGGAGCCCCAGGATGCACAGATACCAAAACACTTTTCCTTGCAGCGCAGTAACCTGAATTTATCCCAGTGTTTGAAAACAAAAATTTAGAACAGTGTACAGGCGAGTAATTCAGCCTGCCAGCTACTGCCTCGGTACCTGAGTCTGAATGAGATACTTTAAAAATAAAGAGGTAAAAAAATGCTGGTCATTACCATGAGATAATATGAAGAGAGCACAAAACATTAACAGAAAATGGAATTTTCTTTGCAGCAAGTCAAAATGAATGTTTGTAAAGAGAACAAAAGCCGGCACCAAAGACAAGACATGCATGTCTAATGTTGAAGAAAAGCACGTCTGGGCCTAATATACTGGATAAATTGCTCAGGAACAGTTCAACCATAAAAAAAATAACAATTGTTGAAAGTCCACCAAGGTCAGCTAGACCAAGGCTGAACTCCTGAGCAAGTGAGGGTCATAGACATTAATGCTGCCTCAAAGCCAACTCTGGATAAGATGTTCGGTTCCCCCATTCCTTACATTTGAATTCCTGAGCAGGGTAGGTGTATATGAGATGTTTATATATATGTACTTTATTTTGATCATTATCATCTGCCATATCATGTGCCTTATTGATGGAAAGCACATTGGAACAGCAGAGAATATCTCAGTCCACCCATGTTTTTGTGATTTGTTAAAGCCCCGTCTGATGCAATTTATCAAGCAAAACTGAAAGATGAAGAAGCTGTAAAGGGAAATAAAATAGAACAGGATAGCACATCCCCAGTATTGATCCTGTTAATTGTAGCAGATGGATTTTGGTGCTGGTCAGGCAGGTGAGTGTCTCTCTCTCTGTATGTGTGTGTGTGTGTGTGTGTGTGTATGTGTGTCCCAAATAAAAAATGCATCTGGTTTTCCCTGAAGAGTTTATTAAAAACGTTAAAAGGGGTGATTCCTTTGTGGATTAATACCAACACACTATGGGCAAAATCCAGATTAACTACAGGGAGTCCTTGCTCTGGTGTAAGAACAATTTACTCTGGATACCAATATGAATTTCCCATAGGTTTTCACTGGGTGGTGCAGTATCTACAGGTGCACATAATGTTTCTTATGTGCTCCTGTAGTTACTCTGGATTGGGGGTAAGAGAATATGTGCCTAATCCCATATCTGCCTACTTAGAAGTCTCATTATAATCAGTGGAGCTTCCTCCCATGAAAGTGTGGATACGACTGCAACCTTTGTGAAGTTGAACTTGGAAGGGTGAAGCTTGGCAGGGTTGGACTTATTTAAATTTGAACAACATAGAACACAATCCTAATCATGTCAAGTCAAAAGTAAGCTGCATTGTTTTCAATGGGTCTTACTCCCTGGAAAGTGTCTTTAGGCTTGCAGCCTTGATTAAATTGGGCGCCATTCTCAGAGAAACCCAATACTTGAGCAGTGAGTGGCATACCCTAAGTTTGCACCTTGCTCTGTGGCTGTGACTTTGGCATGAAATCATAGGCACAAGGAGCATGTGGCAAGTGGAACATTATGGCTGGATGGTTCACCTTCCTATCCACCCATCCTTGGGTGCGTCATGAAATCTTCCCACCTAGATGTAGCTGATAGTGACACAGCTTCCAGGTGCCATACCATTCACTCATCCTGGAAAGTGGGGGCATTGCAAAAACGTTTTGTACATATTTAGCCATGAAACACACAAGGCTGATCCTGGTCTCAGGCATCAAGGCCAGGCTCAAATATGTGTGTGTGTGTGTGTGTGTGTGTGTGTGTGTACTGACTCACTGACTGACTGACTCATCAACACCCAGCCAAAATCACATGGGGGGATTGATGCACATGTGGGGTTGATGCTCATGGGGAGATGATGTGCATGGGGGTTGATGCACATGGGGTTGTTGCACATGGGGGGTGATGCACATGGTGGTGTAATATGCAATGGGGGATGGTGTATAGGGATTATTTTACTCCCGCAATGTGGCCACATTTTTCAAGTATTAAATAAAAGGCATATAAGAATCTGAGATTCTTATGCAGGGTTAAATTTTTTAAAATCCCAACAGCTCATCCTGCTATTTGTCAGATGCTGGAGAAGGTCTAACTAAATCCCCTACCTATATTAGATCCCCCATGTGACAATCACAGATGCAGGCAGCGGTGGTGTTCTTATTTTGTTCTTTATAATTCCCACCTCACGGGAATCTTCTTCTCCATAAAGTTCCCACTTCTGGGATTGCTGCTCTTCTTTATATATACAGAACTCCATGTTCCAAGACCTCCAAAACAGGGTGGGGGGGGGGAGCGAAGCAGAGAAACCTGCCTCCTCCTTCTAACAATGACCTCTCTTTAATTTTCTCCTCTATCCACAACAGAAATCCATACATCCTTTTGAGAATATGCCAGTCTGTCTTTGATCCCAAAGATGCTGCTTCACCCTTGGCTTTGATGCATCAGCCCAACGCTTCAGGGAGGTCACAGGACCCCTGCACAGCATGACAGCTTATCTACCCCACCACATGCAAAGTCTAGCAATACCAGTGGCTTGCTCTTCCCCCCACCCCCAAGGCAATGAAGCGTTGTGCAATTCCAGCACACGGAGCGGCCCCAAACATCTCCAGTCCTCATTAACTCAGCCAGGGCAGGCCCCACCATTAGACTAAGTGAAGCAGATGCCTCAGGCTGCAGATTGTGTACATCATTAAAAAAGGTAGGGCAGCAAACTGTCATCGCTCCTTTACACAGATTGGGACATCATTTGGTTTTTCCGCATCAAGCACCAGAATTCTGAATTCCTCTCAGAGGCAATGGGCTATTTCCATAAGGACACTGAAGATTCTATGCTGATTCCAGCTGTCTGTGTAACTTGTCAACAACACTTGACTGTATCCCCAATGCGCGTCCTGGTAGAGGTGGAGACCAGACCAGACATGGCATATCAGATGCGTGATAAAAAGCACCCTGTTTTTTCAGCCTGATTGAGGCTGCAAACATCAAGGATTAATATCAGTGTCCTGTGCAGAGTTGGGGAGCTGTTGGGTATTCAGCTTATCAGATCACAAGTTGTGCTGGATTGTTATACACAATATATACCTTCAATGTCCTTATGAAAATAGCCCATTGCCTCTGAGAGGAATTCAGCCTGAGTTTAGGAAGCCAGGATCGTGGACTGGTTGAGAGGTTCAGCCAGAAAGGAGTATCTGCAGGAGACCTGATAGATGTGATGATTGTAGGGAGGTGGTGCTCATTTCTGTCTCTAAGGCAAAGAGATAGATCTGTAGATCTATCTCTGGATCCAGCTCTGGAACTATCATACTGTGGATCTCTGTCCATAGATGCTTCCATGGTCATGACGTTACCTTTATAGGCACCGAATGCTATTACCTTCCTGTGTGTTTTATTCATCTACTTGCATTTGCATGCTTTCTATCAGCTAGTTTGACAAGAGCTAGGATGAGTGATAGGCACTCACTCCGACATGTATCACTTGGGTTTCAAACTGCTGAGCAGTTGACCTTAGGGGTCTTCATGTTCAGCATCTTAACTAATGAGCCTCTACATTCCTTACATGTGAAGAGCCAGGTTCATATCCCTGTTCAGCCATGCCATTTCCTGGGTGACTTTGGGCCATTCCTGCCTAACCCTACCTCACAGGGTTATTGTGAGGACAAAAGAAGGGGAAGAACTATGGACACCAGTCAGCTCATTCAGGTATAAAATTTTTGTTTTGCATTTTAAACTGTTAGGAAGACAAATGCTGCCACTTTAAAAAATCCAAAGATATCTTTTCTTTAGAAGATACCCAGTTTTTGGATCTGCTGCATCAGCAAAATAAGATCTCCAAGTCCTTGCCCCTCTCCATCGGCTTAGTCAACATCTGGCATGATACTGTATATATGCAGAAATCCTTCTTAACTGACTCAATGTAGGCACCCTGCCAGAGGAAAGGGTGAGTCAGTCGGCCCATCAATCTGATTATTCTTACATTATAATCAGAAGAGGTTCCTTCTTGCTATAATTTCTTACAGCGCAGAATGCTGGACACCCACCAGACTAGTCTCTCTCTCTCTCCAACGAAATAATCAGGTGTTACAGAGAGGGGAGTCCCTTGTAATAAACAGGAATGTGAAGCAATGAAAATTGTATTAAGAGGACCCAGCTGGAGCAATCACTCAGCCCAGAAAAAAGCTTAGCAGACATTTATTGTGTCTTATCAGTGGAATGCTCCCTGCATGAACACACACTTTCCCAGTGGAAATGAATCAGCTTGCAAGCATTTGGGCATGCTCACCTCAACAGACATGTTCAAAATGTGCAGACAACCCATCGATGTCACCGCAGTTGCAACACATTGACTCTGTTTCTGAGCAATAGTGTGGAGACCAAGAACAAAACGTAAAAAATCAAAAAGCAACCGAGTCACCTTGGACGGTTGAACAGGGAAGGGAGGACATCCTTGGAATGCCATGAAACTCTCTCCTGAGGCACCCTGTACAGATTCATGCCCTGTTAATTTCTTTCCCACTTCTGAAAGGTTGATGGTGTTTGAAAGCCTCTGAGGTGTCCTTCCTGGGGGTGTAAAACTCCCTTCCATCTGTCCTCTTTCACAGTCTCCAAATTATGTATTTAAGGTGACTAGTCTTGCTCTTCTGTGTTTTTTTTTTTAAGGAACGTCAGTACAATCCTATGTATGTTTACTCAGAAGTAAGTCTCATTATTTTCAGTGGGGCTTATTCTCAGGAAACTATAGGATTACAGCATCTCTCTGTGTGTACAGTGGGAGGGTGCAAGTATGTCTTCCATCTTCTGGCATGGTCTTAGTGGACACTACACTTAGGTATATTTGATTTAGCTTCTTATATGCACTCAGTGGAATTTCTACTGCTCCAAGTTAGTTTCAGTATTAATCAGGTTTTAGTTTAGTATTTATTCCTATTTTTTGTTCCTTGGCTATGATCTACAACAGGGGTCTCTAAACGTTTTGGCCAAAGGGCCACATCAAATACATGGCACAGTGTCAAGGGCTGAAAAATGTTTTAATATGAAATTTAAATAAACAGATTAGACTAGGAACTTAAATGGGCTCAAATTTCAGGATTTCTGCAAGCACCAATATTTTATTTATTATTAGATTTGTATTCTGCCTTTCTCTCTGAAGGGCATCCAACGCAGCGAACAATCAATAAAAACAACAACAGAATACAGCTAAAACAATAAAATGCAATTAAAAACAATATAAAATACACAGAACAGAAATAAAACCCACATTTAAATGAACCACCACTTTCTCCACCCCACCATCATAGCACCAGTTCTGTTTGGTCAGCTAGGTCAAAGTCTGTTAGGGAACCAGAGGTTGGCTGCAGGCTGGTTAGAAACTTGCCACCGGCTACATCTGGAGACCCATCCGCTACAACACTGATTTTCAGCCAGTGCGCTGTGACACAGTAGTTTACCATAAATGGTCTGCAAATGTGCTGGGGGTGTTTTTGGGAAGGTCATAGTAGGGCCATTGGGGGATGTGCCCACCCCACCAGCAGCATTGTATGCCTTGTCAATTATCAAAAAATTAGTGATTAAGAAAAAAGAATCAGGACAGTTTAGTAAATAACAACAGTAAAGTCACTTGAGCAGGGGGAGAGATAGGTATGCAGAGACTACAGGTATAGTTTGAAACATTAATGATTAATGTTATTGGTAGATTAATCAACTGAACTAATGGTTAGCTGATTAATAGTAGCGCAGTTTAATAAACATAATGTTACTATTAATCAACTAACCATTAGTTCAGTTGATTAATCTACCATTAACATTAACCATTATTTCAAACTATAGGTATAGCCCTCTGCGTACCTATTTCTCCCCAGCAGAAGTGACTTTAATGTTATTATTTTCTAAATTACTATCCTGATTCTTTTCCCCAGAAGCCATTCAAATTAATGTTGAACGTAAAATAACAACTGGCATTTATTTCAACAACCGGAACTCACCCATTTATTCTGACTGCTAGATGATGTAGGGCAAAATCCAGAGTAACTATGGGGAGTCATTACTCTGGTGTAAGAACAATTTACTTTGGATTCTAATATGAATTTCCCATAGGTTTTTACTAGGTGGTGCAGTAACTACAGGTACACGTATGTGCTCCCATAGTTACTCCGGATTTGGGGGCTAGTCTGTTAACAATAGAGTGATTTGGCTCTGGGCAGTTATGTCCATCCAGAAATACATTCACAACACCTGTTGGGACACTGGAGAGATGTGCCACAGCAGAAAATGAAGGCCCATTTGCACCATGAAGACTTTGGAAACCACCATGATAGGACAAACATGGATAGTTTGGAGACCACTGTGATAGGGCAAAACTGATGCAATTTCTGGAATCAGCACCCAAAATACACTCAGGAATGGGTCTAATGTTGAAGACAGAGAGATGTGTGTTGGCTTGTGTAATAAATCTGAGCAGAATAATCAGCAGTCCCCCCGCTTAAAGGCAAAAGTGACAGATTTTAGAGAGATATTGCTCAAATCACTGCTTCTCCAGCATCATCATAAGAATAGATTATTTGCTATGTTCACTGCTCTGCAGAAACTTCCAACAAAATCTATAATGTAAAGGTAAATTACAGTGTTTATTTTAGGACCGTGCCTGTCATAGGAAAGGAGCTTTCATTTCCTAGCAACTGTACTAAAACAAAAATCATGCCTCGGCAATTAAATGCTGAAATGTTTCTTCTTTGTCTTCATCCCCTTTTTTGTTTTGCCGTTCACAAAGATGTGCAGATAGTGTGTCACTGCAACAGAATGCAGAAGAAAGTTTGCTGCCAAACCTATTAAATCTCAAAACCAAAGGGCAGAAGTAATATTCTTCTGACATTGCAAGTCATTACCAATTATTTCTACCCTGTTAACTCAAAAGGTTTTTTACCTCTGGACTTGGGGAACTTAACATGATCTATTTGGCTTTGCAAAGTTTTCCCCACTCTCAAGACAAATAATTTCTCACTGTTACATTAGTGGGTACATTAGCCTGCATTTGGGGAAGAGCAATGTGGAGAAAAGCCAGTCAAGGTTAACAAGAGATGAAGGGTGGAGAGCTTTATTTCCTCCAATGTTGCACCCCTTTTCAACCTCTTAAAGGTTAAATTTCTCCACGTTGGTTCTTGGTGGGTGTTGATGTCACAAAAGAACAGCATTCTTGAATTTCATGCTTTGAGATTTGGGGTTGGGGCAGAACATCCCTGTCAGGGATTCTTCAATGTAAAAGGACAGGGAGAAAAATGCACTGTGCATTTCACCCTCTTCCGGTTGGAATTCCCAAAATCCGGTTCTTAGTGGGTGCCTCCATCATGGAAGGAACACCCTCCCCAAATTCCACATTTCTAGGCCCGGTGGTTTTGGCTGGCTGTTGATGAACGAGTGAGTCAGTGTGTCAGTGAGTGAGTCAGTGAATGAATGAGTCAGTCAGTGACTTTTCAGTTTTATATATATAGATATATTTTAAGGTATTGCTGAGGGTGCGATAAAAAGGTTTAGTATATGTAGCATGAGTTTTGTTGCCCAGTAATATCTTCCCCCAGCCTAAAGGGTCACAAATGTCCAAGAACATCAATAACTGGAATGCATTTGACCAGGACACAATCTTCCAGGATGGAAATACCTAGTAGTGCCTCATCTCCAAACCTCCAATCCATGTAAAGAAAGGGCAAAATTCCCAAAGCTCCTCATTTGTACATGCGCAACAGAAAAGAGTGTTGGAAGCATATTTTCCCTTCTCAAACAAGTACTATAGAAAGCATTGCTGGTGCCTGTCTGTGATGGCTAAGCTAGGGTAAGATGTGTGGAAGGAGACGGCTAGTGTAAAGTGTGGTGAGCATGTTCAGCACTAGACTGTCCCCCTCCAAAGCAGCACTTTCTGTCCTGACTGAGGCATCACTTGGGGGTGATGTTACCCAGCGCAGAGCTCAGCAACCCAGGTGTTCAGTGGTGACATGATAATGTAATGAAAATGTGATGATATCACACTTCACAGGTTGCCAAGCTTTCACTGCTAGAGAAGGGAAGGAGGTGGTTGTGGCACACCATATGTGGGCTTATTGGCTCTAGTCATGGCAAGCATTCCCGGCTTTCCTGTTTTTGCTCTTAGGTGACAACCAAATTTGGCCAAGCTGTGAATTGTCTGAGACTGGCATGGCCAGTGCGGGACCAATGCTGGCACCTTTAACACTCAGTAATAGCTGCTACCAGACAGAACACACCACCCACACACCTATTGCAAATACAATCCTAATCCTAACATCTGGAATTGCAGTGGTAATGAAAGGTGCCCAAAATTTGTCTCCAAGAAATTTTGCTTATCACACATTTATCAGATGTTCCTGCATCGACATTACAGTCTACATATCAGAATTTGGTGGGCAGTGCCTATGATTACATATGATCTTTCCATTTTTTCGCTTAAATGATAAGGTGCTTTAGGAAATCAGGATTCTTGGATATGTACAATATATACAATATTTGAATGGGCCCATGGCGAATTAGGTACAGAGCCTAAAAAACTCACCTTAGGTTTACAGAATGTCTAATGAGACAAAAATGTAGAGTGGAAGGTTTATCTCGGCTTAGTTCTGGATATAATCTACTGCAGAGCTGGGAAAGATATTAGATGACTAAGTGTAGCCCTCAACCCACACCCTTACGTGCTTACCAGCAATTCTGTAGCTGTAAAGAGAATCACCTAAGGCCACCTGTTTTCCCCCCAGTAGTTGCAAGTTCACACAAGTTGATATCTTTCACACCGTCTATGACACTCGGTTCCAAAACATGTACTGTTAAGTTTTATGGTACTCCAAAGAATAATCTAACTGCTTTTTCAGCAGAACATGTTGCCTCTGTGTTTTTTATCCTGGCCAGATTAACAAGCTGTCTGGTGTGCCATCATCTTGAAATAAGAACAGGAACCATTCTCAGGAGAATAATAGATACCTGAGAGTGTGACTGTGAGCACATATTAAAATGTCCAACCACTACACTATATACGGTAAGAGCCACACTCTGTGAAATAAATATTGCATCAATTTGAGGGGGGAAATCACTCTCTCTCTCTCTCTCTCTCTCTCTCTCTCTCTCTCTCTCTCTCTTGCTCTCAAGATTTTTGAGCCAAGTATGGTGACTGTAGGTTATTGGCAAACAATTCCTGACTCAAGGCTAAAGAAAGAGCTCAGTTTAGCTAAACCATTGTTTAAAGTGAAAAACCGCATTTCCAAAAAGATTTACTCATTATATCTATCTATCGATCGATCGATCGATCGATCCATAGATCGATAGAGAGAGAGAGAGAGAGAGAGAGAGAGAGAGAGATGTGTGTGTGTGTGTGAACAAACAAAAGCACTTCCATTGAAATAAATAATATTTAAAAGAAACACACATACTTCATTAAACAGTTGTTGACCTGATGTCTTCAATATAGAAGTGTAACAAAAAAAGAGGGAAAGGGTTCACTTCATCTCCAAGGACTACAAATACCAGTAAATTAAAATTATGCAACTGGGAATGAAATCCTAACACCCAGAAAGGCCAGCATAAATGCTGGCCTGGGGTTGTCACAGAAGTGCCATATAGTGCAATTATTGTTATTAATAATTAATGCACCTGGCGGAGTTAGGTCAGTGCACAGACATATGCTGTCCTCTCCACCCCGCCACAGGAATGGAGAATAGATGAGTTGTGTTAGCCCAAATTGGTTAGGATTGCACCCTCTGAATGAGAAAGGAAATTCAAGTATTTGCAAATAGTATTGGCATTGCTGTAACCCCCTTCTATGTAGTCCACTTCACTGTATGGGGTCCCGGGCCTGCTCAACCTCCTGTATCTTATGTACCCACTGCAGCAAAGGTGCTCCCTGTGGGTGGAGCCCATATGACTGTGGTACAGATTTTCATACCATAATCGCATGGGCAAGATCTGTCACATAGTTCTTTGACACTCTCCCATCCAGATAAAAATTGGATGTAAAAGACCTATGCAACTGGTCCCATCCATGTGGTTGCTTCTGTCAAACATGAGAGTGGAAAGAAATTCTTATTCTGAGTGGAAACCATTCTTATTTATGCAAAGCCTTTCTATCCCACCTTTGATGCCACAATGCCTAAGGCAACTTACAACAGAAAAAAACAATAAAACAATACAGTAATTAAAAATTATACAAGTAGTGCATTCAATATAATGCTCATAAACAAAGAAGCATAAATGGTAATAAACTGCAGGCCAGCATTTAGATTTTTTTTGTTAAAAGGCAAACACACACAAACACACTGTAATAGAAAAAGCCAGAATTAAAAAAAATAAGTTCATGGATAATATATTCAACATCTGTAAATTGCCCTTCATTTCCTTCAGCTAAAATTTCTAATTTATTATCATTAAAGCCATCAGGATTCTGTTGTTATTTAAGGCACTGTGACATTCTTAATTACATTGTTTGCATATAATTGCTCCTGCTACCTAGACTAAGAGGTGCCTTTTAAACTGGAGGTCCTCTTTGATACAGCAAGGGTAGAAAGAGCAATGATTCCTAGTCATCACAGCACAGTGTCTTTTCCACTGGCTGTCTGCTGACGTTTCGGTAGCATCTTTTTTTAGAGTCCTTTCCAGGTCAAGGAACCATTTACTTGTTTATCTAAACTGCTTTGTGAACTTTTTGTTTAAAAAAAGTGGAGTGACTGGGTTTGGTGTCATCATCTAGAGTACCAATGTTGTCACCCTCTGGCCCTCCCATTCTAAACTCACACCACTTTCCCCTCTCAGAAGAATGTGGCTTTCCTATCAGCCATTCCCCACATCGATCCTGAGCAAGTTATGTGCCATGCATATCCTGACTGGCCATGAATGACCCACTCCTGGGCCAGCCACCCGCCCCTGCATCTCTGGTGTCATCCCCTTCTTCTGGAAGTGTCACTTAGCATGATCTGCACCCCTGATCCTGCTTAGCAATACCACTGAATACCATTTGCCACCATCTGTCTAAATAGTACTGTAATTTCCCTTATTTCATGGGATAATTTTTATTAAAGTTCAGGTCTGGCAACTAGGAAACATTTTTTTTGAAAACCTGTACTACAAAAAGTGTTCAGATAGTTTTAAAAACCTAAAACATGAACTGAAATGATGAATGCAATGCAATTCAAATGCATTTCAAATGGTTTGAATGCAATTCAAATGCATGGTTTCTTGCACATCGTTTAAGGGGAAAAGTCTCCCGTGCTAAAACTTGCAACATGGTAATGATCTGTATTGGAAAAGATCCAAAATATACATCTTTGCAGACATACCTCGAAGGAGGAGGCATTTTTGGCTCAACACATTTAGCTCTGTTCTCTTGCATAACAAATGATCAGAGGTGCAATCCTAACCAATTGAGGCTGGCATAACTCACCTGGCGTATCTTCCCATGGCCAATGGTGGTGTAGGGAGGTCAGCATATGCCCATGCACTGGCCAGGAACGGGGCAGAAGTGACTTTGTGACACCCCCAGTTCAGCATGGGATTTATGCTGGGGTTTATGCCGGCCTAACTGCAAGTTAGGATTGTAGCCTAAATTATACAATCCTAAATTATACACCTCTTATAATTTCATGGCTTTTAAATTTGAATTTCATGGCATTCGAAAAGGTGTCTCCTGCAGGTTACTCTGCTAATCATGACTGCAGGGTGCAGTGCTCATCCCCATTTCTAGAGCCATAGAGCCAGTGTTGTCTGACATGTGGCCTGCAGGCCTCCATCAGTCTTGAAAGACTATGGTATCGTGCTCAGCGCTGCATATGCTGCATGCAAAGCATGAAAGCCTGGGTTGGACTGTTATGGAGGATAGGCTGCTACCAAGCAGCAAATCCCCCTCTCCACGCCACTGAATTAGTCCAATGGAAAGGCAGAGCCAATATGATTGGATCCAGCTGGCGTCGCAGAGCTGGGTTAAGGACAGGAGCTCACCCTGTCTTGTGGGGCTGACCTAGATCTTGAACCCCGGCCTGCTGGTTAACAGGCACTGCGTCTTAACCGCTTGCGCCAACCATGCACATGGAATGCTGTTACCTTTCCACCGAAGTGGTACTATCTATCTACTTGCACTTCTATGCTTTTGAACAGCAGTGTTGGCAAGAGCTGGGCTTCACCCCATCTTGTAGGACTTGGGTTTTGAACTCTGGCCTGCAGGTTACTGCAATGTCAACCACACAGGCACAATGTCAACCACTTGCGCCATCACAACCCACTTATCAATAGCCTACTCAGTCAATGGCAACATTTTAATGTACTGTCACTGTGCTTATGGAGGAATATATATAGCCAATGTGAATGCTGATGCAATAGAAAGCCTTCTAAGTAGCATCGCAGCCAAAAGAATTGTTTTTAATATAATGACCATGTACTGAAGAAATAATACAGCCTTGTAATTTGTGCTTTAGAATGACAACATTGTGTAAACTGGTAATCATGGCCCCTAAAGAATGCAGGAGATACCTTTAAAATGTCCTTTTAAAGAAGGACATAGCTAAGTTCTGTGATGGAAACTCCACCTTTTAAGGACTTGAAGATAAAAGAACACAAAAAACTTCACCACTATATATTATTGGATTCACATTATAATGGCGTCTCCAGAAAAGATTGCCATTATAAATGAAGGTCCAGCATATTCAACTTCATAGCTTTTCCTACCAGAAAGGGCATTTGTTCCCAATATGGTTTTATTTCTAAGGCTCAAGAGAAAAATTTAAAACAACACTAGTAATCTGAATAAGCAATAAAACCGAACCTACTGTACTGAATTCCAAGGAGAATGCCTCATATTTAGAGTTGCGTCAGCATTATGCCATCATGTGCCTTTGAAAAGATTAATATTCTGCTACCTGAGATGCTGATTAATCATTGATTAATAGTTTGCTACCATTTTAATTAAAACATCATTTTCTTCGATTGCTATAATTAATTGTGTTCCCTACACAGGAAACCTTATTTTGGCTTGAAAATCCACGTACTCACCAAGCTTACTAGGGAAATGGCCCTACGTGCTTTTCAATATAGGCTACAATCCAGAGTAACTATGGAACCTTTTACACCGATGTAGTTATGGTGCCACCTATAGGAAACCTATGGGAAATGCATAGAGTAATACAGAGTAAGGATGCAATCCAGAGTAACTACTTGGAGTCCTTGCTCCAGTGTAAGAACAATTTGCTCTGGATTGCAATATAAATTTCCCATAGGCTTTCACTAGGTAGTGCAGTAACTACGGGTACACGTAATGTCTCATATGTGCTCCCATAGTTACTCTGGAGTGTAGGGTTAGTGCCTCTTTCGTCTTCCCATAGTTACTCTGGATTGTAGGGTAAGAATCTCCAGCATGTTTTCATTGAAGTAGAAGATATCACTGGGTACATACTAGGAAACAAAATACAGGGTTCCTAAATGGTTTTAACTATAGAGTGAATGAAAAGAATAGATGGTGATCCTAAAGAAAGGCAGAGCAAAGAGTGAAGGACAGGAAGGATCTTGGGGCTGAGATCCCAGAGGTTTCACTATGATTGGTGTCACCCATGTGCTAACTCATGGAATCACTTCCATATGTTCCTGCCCCCCACGTCTCTGAGTACATCTGATCTTTCTGGCTTGCTCTCACATCCCTCCATCTGGTGGAACAGGCATCACACATAGCAAAAGATAGATGCTGGGCCAACAGGTGGCCAGATCTACCAGACATGTAGACCTTTTGGTGTTGTATCATGTGACCTGGACCCCATGCATCACCTGGTGACATCATTGGTTACCTATGGTAACTCTGTATGGTTACAGTTTATGACTTCAGTCCCGTGCATGGAAGCAATACCTATTTCCATGCTTTTCTAGTATTCTTTCACTAGTTTTAATGTTTTTCTTCAGTTCAACATAATGTTGCAGATACACATATATCACGGAACCCAAATTGTGATTGTATTTTAGTTTATTGCAACATTTTAATGGATTCTGGAATCAGGGTAGTTGTGCGAGTTATCTTTCTACATTCCAAGAAAAAAGACAGCAGAATTAAGGCTCAGGCACAGACTTAAAACATTACTACATCATGTCTGCGCTGCACGGCAAGACCGCGTTAGCAATAATTTTAATTGCCACAGATTTTGACTAAATCTGCTTTGTGTTCAGTTGCCACTCCCTGGAGCAGAAATACCAGCATTCTGAGCAGCAAAGGGAGTTGATAGGAGTCGGTTGATGCTAATTTAAGATACCTTTTCAAAATACATACAAGTATGGGCAATTACAAGCAGCACCTTAACTAGGCTTGTGACCTATTTACTATACTTGAACACAATTAATGGAAATCCCTATTGTGACTAGTCACAGATGCTATTAAGGCAGGCAAGTCCCGACAAGCCCTACAAAAGCCCAGGGCACCAAAAGCTGAATACATCTGGGATCTCCAAGGAAAAAGGGAAAACAGACCCTTTAACCAAACCAAAGGCAGAGAAGCGAACAGTGCAGTCCTCACTGTCTACTTAGACCAGCACAAGACACCTGCACCAGCCCAGGGTATTGCAAACATGTTCTCAAAAAGCATGTCTGTAACTCTTGGTGAGTAGGGAAGGCCACTGCAAGGAGTGTTTCCATGTGCAGCTCCAGGCCCCATATCACTGTAAGATATGCTGGCCAATCTCAGCCAGCTAAGATATCTGATGGGCTACTCTGAGATACAGGATGCTGGGACTAGATAGATCTCTAGACTTGCTGGATCAGGCCATTCTTTGCAAACACTAAGATGGGTCACCCTCTTTGGAATGATCCATTTGCACATGTAACTAGCACGAGTGGCTGCATTTTGGATGGACAGGGAACACTTACTATTGGAAGTAGTTTTGATTATCAGTTTATGTTCATTTTTGTGCTCCAAGAATTGCAGTGACTTATCAAGGGAGTGGGAAGGGCACACTAAAATGACAGTGGTTAAAAGGAAACTGTTGGGAAATCTGTAAAGGGGAAGCCAAACCAATGAAGGCACATTTAGCAAAGTCCTTCTGTATGTGTAGACAGTTGTAGGACATTTGAGACAAAAGAAGAACCATTTTTCTCCTTTTTCCCTTTATGTAAATTGGATGCAATCTGTGTCCAATTCACACTCCAGAGAAATGTACAGCTTCTGCTGAGCCTGATATTTAATGTTCAAGTGTCCTTGTCAACATTTGTAACTTTTCCATAAAGTTCCCCACCCCTGCACTTCAAAAAATACAGCAGTAGGCAAATATTTTAATTGGAAAGACCTCAGGTGCCAGAAACCTGTATGTGTTCCATAGAGCATTTGACAGTTTCCACAGATCACAGAGCCCACCTCCCAAACTTTTGATTTAAAAGAAAACCCTACAGAGTGAGAGATATTCTGAGAAATTTCTTACTTTGCATCTAAAAATATCTCCATAAATTCATACAGATTTTAATGAGATTTGATTCATACATCATTGCAGAAAACCAGCAACCTTCAAACACATAAGACACTGGTTCCCAAATTTGCCTGGCTCATGGTACCCCTCAGTTTCTTCTCCTGAGCTCAGCTGGGTGCTAACATCTTTGATCTGGTAAGGTTTTGCAAGATCCCAGATGATTTTGCTCAGGAGAATTGGTAGGAGGAACCACCAGTAGGATATCCCACAGCACCCCCATGAGACAAGGGGTTTAAAGCTTTAAGGAATCACGATGCATACTTTGGGAACCCTGATCTAAGAGAAGAGTTTGATGTCATGTGTACAGGTATGCCCTGCTTTCTGGCAGTTTGTTTTCTGAAGATCTGCTCTTTCAACATCTTGGAATTATACCCAGAGTTCATTCATTCAATGCAATTTCTGCTTTTTCAACCTCTCTGCTGTTCTAAAGGCCAAAATTGCCTTCCCCTGTTTTGATTTGCCTATGAACTGGTGACTCAGACTGTTTTGGCATATGTGTTTGACAGAAAGATATGTGTTGACATGTGTTGACACGTGTTGCATGTGTGTATGACATGTGTTTGACAGCACATATTGACACTTTAGCTCTTAGGGTTCAAACCAACAATTATATTGAGTTTCAATGCTTAAAACTGATGCTCTTCAGGATTCATGATCATTTTATACCCTTACTCCGCGTAGCTACTTCTGAATATTTTTTAATTATTTTTTTTTTTTGCAGCATTAAGAGTTCCACAAGCCAATTTCTCACAGGCTACCTGCAGCAACCGACCATGAATAATTACTTCTGGTCACTTCTGATCAAGGATGGATTCAATTCTCTTACTATTTATCGCCTCTGTAATAGAGAAATTAATCTTGCCAGTACAGTCTCCCCGTCTGCGGTCTCAGCAACAAAAGATCTCCAGAATGCCTATAGCAAACTGGCAAATGAAGCCGGCAAGAGACACGAGAGAAAAAAAAGAGGAAAAAAGCCTACAAAAAAATAGCATGATTTGAGAGAGCCCAGATTCATTTAATACCTGTTACCATATTCTCATTAGCCAGTTTATTAATTTTTCCCTCATGCACAATTTATACTATGAAAAGTTGCAGCAGAAAGTAATGAAAAAATATTTACACTACACCACACACAGGGAGAGGGGGGAACAAACAGACAGAATACTATGTACCATGTGTAAATACTAGTTTCACATGTACAGGCGTGATCTTTATCCAAGGAGGTTCTGCTCTGGAATCTCCCCTGGATAGCTGAACAGTCATCCCCATATTCTGAAATGTATGTATGTACGTATGTACATGTAGTAGTTGTTGTTGTTGCTATTATTATTATTATTATTATTATTATTATTATTATTATTATTATTATTATTATTATTAGCATTAGCATTAGCATTAGCATTATCACCATGCTACTGATGGGAAACTGAAACTCTAGTGGACCAAGGCAGGTCTAGATTTAAACAGGTAAGTCTTGATTCACAACTCAATCTCTTAACCACAACACTAATCAGCTCTCTAATTACTAGATTTTATTCTACACTAGTAACACACCCATAGAAGCTGGAAGATGTCCCACATATAGTATCGCTCCCCTCCAGATGCTTCAATGTGGAGTATTTCACAGCTATTCATTTATGGGACAAAAGTCAAGATAAGTCCTTGAGATCATCCCTGGAGCAAGACTGAACCTGCCTCACCCTCCCATTCCCAGTTCCTTGTTGGGGAGAACAGGTTTTGTGTTCCCCCCAACCCTCAGGCATGCAAATTTACCTTGTCAGAATACAACGAACACTGCTTCCATGTGCAGAAAAGGGATGTGGCCACAGATCCACATTTGACGCCATTCAAAGGCTCCATTCAAACACTTGTATTGAAGTTGCATTGAGAGTACAAAAAGGTGTGTGGTATTGCTTGGAGGGTGTGGGCCACACTGGCTAGTGCACAAGGGCAAAGATACTGCATAGGCCAATTTAAAAAAAAAATGTTGGTACTTTTGAATAATATATGGTACTATATATCATTTGATGTGTAATTTCTGCAGAATGCCCTGCCCACTTCATTGGAAGGAGGTCCATCATGGGGTGACATGCTTGCTTCCCGCACTGGGTGACACAAATCCTAGTGATGCCACTAGGCAAAGCAACGCTTGCTCTTTTCAAGACCGTTTTAGTTTTGCAAGGTGAAATTGCCAAGGATAGCAGTGTTGGGCTTCCCTGCCCATCAACATTCTCTTCCATACATCGGAGGCTGGACGCTCTCTGCAAGAATTTTGATCTGAAGATGATGAGCATTCTGCAAGGATTAAATCTGCATACAACTGATGCTGAACAAGCATCAAGCCCACAATCATGTTTCCTGCTTCAACGACCCAGTTTTAAAACAGAAAGAAAAATCTTGTCTTGAATGGACTTGCCATTTTTGACACTAGGTTGCTGTAAACATTTTGATATGATGCATATTCAGTGCATTGTTAGTCAACTGCTAGCTTTGCCAGAGAGGCATAGCTGAGTGGAAGAGCACAATTCCATGCAGCGGGCCCAGGATTCAATCCCTGGCATCCCCAGTTAATATTAATTCTGGGTAGGAGGGAAAGGAAAATAGTGGGTGAACAGCTGACATCCAGAGTAGCCAATATTAGAATATGTGGATCAATATAATGTTTCTTCATATATCTATAGAAGAAGGGGGAAAGGGCAGCTGGTCATGCTTCACCACCCACCTAGCTCTTCCCATCTTAGGGTCAGAGTGTAATTATAAAAGATACTACCCACCCCACAAACCTATCATGTTTCTAGAGGCGTCAGTGGAAGAAAAACAGATGAAAACACTCAGGAGGCTGCATTTTACCTGGGTATTACCAGTTACTGATTCCCCCAGCATATATTACTATAGTGGTTCCTTAATTTTTAAAAACCAAGACCCACTTTTTAAAAATAATACTCTCTAAAAGATCACCTCCATCCATGAAGGAAAACCTCGGGGGTTAGTTATAGCCACAGGTCCTCAATCTGTATAAATAGAGGTAGGTGTCTGTTTATATGGAGGTGTATTAAAATACCTATTAAAAATCTAAACTATTTTACAAGTTACTCCTATTTGTAACTAGAATGCATGCACTTAGCTTCCCAAACACAAGTGCAATCACAAGACTTTTACAAGTCTTCACTTGCATATGAAAAAGTTGGGAGGTTGGTTCCCTAACCCCAGTTTGTGAAACACAAAGCATTTCTGGAATGTCTGTTTCAGTGGAATGTTTCACCATAAAAAGAACCCTGATCCTATAAGCGAGTGGGCACAGCTGTGTCAGAAGACCACCAACCAAGTGGATAAACCACTCTCCCCCTCTGGATGTAAATCTCTCAGGCAATCCGCCATAAATCTACTTCCCAAGTAGCATATTACGAATGTTATCAGGGGAACAGTAGCCGGGTCTGTGCTCATCATTAGTAGCAATGGTGGGTAAAACATTGTTAGCAGGTCTGCCCACTGCCCATGCTGTTTAAATCAAGCTTGGATTTCCCCCTTTCCATTGTACATGCATACATTATATTAGCAATTCATGAGCACATAAATGTCATCTGCCTTGGACTACAAAAGGGGCACAGCACCCTTTCGACAGTGCTTATATGGGCTGACAGAGCAAGAAAAAAGTCACCCTCAAGAGTAAAATCAATTAACCTTCTCTAATGCAATCAACTGTAATATGGCTGGAGCTTTTGGAAAGATAATTCCGCAACTATTGTGTCTTTATGGCTTTTCAGCAATTTGCAAAGAGCTATTTCAAAAGAAGCTGGGTCAGGTTTTTTCCTTCACGGATGGTGGGGAACATTCGGAGAACACTGTTTGCAGATCTCAAAAAATTAAAAAATAAAAACCCAGCACATTATAAAATGAAGGAATCATTTGATCAAGAAAACAAATTGTCCATTACCCCATAGGGAAAAGAAATGCATGAGATATGAACTTGTCTTATGCCTTGTTTACATGAAATTTTCGATATGATTCACTTTGATTCCACTTCCCTTGCTGATGCAATAATACAGATTGCTCAGTAAAAGAACAAGTGCCCCTGCAGGGCTCTTTAGGGTTGATTTGCTCCTTAGATTATAGCAAAAAGAAAAAAAGAGAGGGAAAAAAACAGGTTAAGACAAGCAAATAGGGAAACCCAGTAGGAACACATTTGTTTGTTTGAAGGGAACCAAAATAAATTAACACCTTCCAATCCATGTCTCCTTGGTTTTCTCATTAATTTTGTATAGGCAAAGTTTATTTGGGAGGACTAATTCCAAAGCTTCCTAGGTCATTTTTGGGCCAGTCGCTATCACTCATCTATTTCATAGGGTTATCGTTAGGATAAAAAAGGAGGGAGGAAGCATGTAGGCCACCCTGAGCTCCCTGGAGGTAAAAAAATGTGAAAAATATAAAAGGACCACACATATAAAGTAGAGCCCTACTTACCCGAAAGATTTGGGACTTATTGTAACTCCGTTTATTGTTACGAGGTTTTAAAAAATTCTACGTAATACCTTTGGATGCAAACTGAAGACACTGATGTCATTACCTGCTGATTTGATTATCAGCTGGTTTGGTATCTGCAGGGAGTGGAGGAATCTGTGTTCATTTATGCAGTCCCTTTAAATAATAGAGGAAATCCACCAGTGACTGGTTTGGGTTTGTGTCTGTATGTGCGCAATGTTGTGTGGTGTGTGTGTGTTTAAAATTTAAATTAAAGCAGATCTCAAAAAATTGATGTGATGTTGAGACTTAAAAATGAGCAATGCAGAGCAATCCAGAATAACTACGGGGAGTCCTTGCTCTGACATAAGAACAATTTACTCTGGATTGCAATATGAATTTTCCATAGGTTTTCACTAGGTGGTACCATCACTACATTGACGTAAATGTCTCTTATGTACTCCCATAGTTATTCTGGATTGTAGGGTATATGTCAAAACCACAAAAAGAGGACAAGTCCCTCCAAAATGGAGGACACCCAAGAAAAATGTAGGATATTGCCAAATAAAAGCTAAAAACACTCATATAAATTTCACATGGTTAATTTAAACACAAACTCACTTATTAATTTTAACACTATTACATATAATTTGTTAATTACAAGGCGAAAAGCTGTCTTTCACAAGAAAAAAGTCAATGAGGATATTTTCCAAAACACAAGGCTGAAAAATAGGACGTGACCTTAAAAAGAAGAAGATATGATCACCCCGCACATGAGCCATTTATGAACTGGCTCATGTCTTGCACTGTAATCACATTTGAACCTGACTATTGTCCTTTACTGTGACTCTGTGTTTTACTTAATTTCTTTCTAGGGAAAATGTATCATGGTTTGGTCTAAGAGGCAACTTCAATGACCCATTCATGCGGAATACCCAACAAACATTCAGAGTTGACTCAAACCTCTATAGATTCAATTTCTCTTGGCTTTTCCCATATACAAATTACTCATTCTTCTCTCTGAAACCAAGGGATACCTAATCTCTTTTCAAAGAGGATTTTATACCTCTAACTCCCACTAAATTAGAGCAGCATACTAACCGCTAAGCTTGTGGATCTTGAAAAAAATCTGTGCTAAAACTTATTTTCATTATCTAGGACGATACTTCATTGTTCTTCACGTTTTAACCTTTAGCTTATCATCTGCTTCTTTCCTTCCCTCTCGCTAACACCAAAGACCTAAACGAGAACAAAAAAAAAAAACCCTTCTAGGATATGTTTGTTTGGAATTGCTAATAGGAATGTAAAGAGTTGAAGAGTACAATGCATAGGAAAGATGAACTTTTGCACTACCAGAAGTGATGCTCCAACCTCATAGGTCTCTGCTCTCTGTCCAAAATACTAATTGGTATTCTGGATCCCCAAAAATTATTAAGGACAAAAGCCATAAGACTTGGACCGAGGTCAGAGCTACCTCTTGCACATTCAGCCAAACTGTGAAAAACAGTTAAAATTAATTGTTAATTAAAATTGACAAACTGAGGAGTACAAGGCACTCAGAAGTGATGAAGTTCTGCAAGGGGTGGGACAGAAGGCAAAAAATATTTCTGGAGCAACACAATTTAACCGAAGTTTAAGAAGATTTTCAATTGAAGTTTAGAAAGCAGTTTACATGCAAATAAATGCAAGGACTTTTTATCCAAGGGTTTGGATTTAAATCTGCACCTACAGATTTAGCTTGGTATGTCACTGTTTAGCCAAACAAGTGGACCCTGCTTAGCAGGAATAATGCTAAGATGATGATGATGACAATAACGACGATGAGATTTGGCTTTGCATGAGTGCTGGACCTATTCCTGATGTGACCAGAATGGACCCCCATGGACAATTTAACCCCATTGCCTTCCCCATATCTGTGGTGGTTTTATTCCTTAGTTTTTCCAGGGCTTCTTGATGCCAGAAGTGATTTTGATTTCAGCTCTAGGGCTGAGCCTAAGCCTGGCAAGGGCCATAGATGCCTGGCCATGGCCTCTGAGAACTCTCCACTAGTGAGGAGAGTGGAGCTGTTCCCCTCTGGAGGGAGCACTTTCCTGGGGGGGGGGGGGAGGGGGGTGCTCACAAACACAATCTGCAGATAATTGAATTCATGGATATGGGACCCTACTGTATTAATATATTCATATATCTCATTTTATATTAATAGAATTACAATTAATTAATTAATATATTATTAGAGTACAATTCTAACATCCAGTTGGGCTGCCACAAGACCTGCCATGAGCCCTGTGCTGACCCTGGGGTATCACAAAAGTGCAGTTATGGCACCTCTACACCACTTCTGGGGGGTGGTGACACTAAGCTTTCCCTTCACTACTGTTGAAGCAGTATCTCTCAGCGCATAAACATTCACATTTATATGCACAAGCTACCCCCTCTGAGCTTGATATACTTCCCACAATACATGGGGCTCTGAACCTCACAAAGACACGAGCTGCAAAGAAGCAGCACACAGGCACCGCTATTGACATATTAGACCACCTACAGATCATTTCAGCATAATTGATTTTCACATCTCAGAGACTGCAAGCAATCGTTTTCAGCAGGACAGGGATGGGAATAGCCAGGGAGAGACCAACTGTAACCATCCTTGGAGGGTCACTATCACCTGCTACTGAAAAAAACCATCAAAACTATAGGTTGGGATGTTTCTTTGGTTCTGCTGTTCAGCATCTCCTCAATGCTTCATTAGGAACAGCTAGTTAAACTTCATGGAGGATGAGTCTACTAATGCCATTTGCCCACGGCAGTTAAATTTAAAAGTTAAAGTGCAAGCCTTAAAGTGCAATCCTAAGCATGTCTACTAATAAGTAAGTCCCATTGTGCTCAATAGTACTTACTCCCAGGAAAGTATGGTTAGGATTGCAGCCTAAGTTAAATTAGGGGTGCTTTCCATGATGAAACAATTAGGATACTATCCTAACTTAAGCCGGCACAACTCCTCGGCCTTCCTGTTCTCATGGTGAAATAGGGGTGCAAGTGCACTGGCCTAATCCTCCTCCAGGAGTGGTGCACAAATGTCTTACAGCACTTTGGTGACACCCCCAGTTCCGCACAAGACTTATGCTGGGGCTTAGGCTAGCCTAACTGGAGTTTAGGGATTGCAGCCTAAGACACTGTATGGCGCTGGTAAGCAGATGCTGGAAACAAAAAAGATATAATTGTCACCTTTGCGTCATGAGTTTATTGACCTGGATGATACTGAGCACAGATGAACTTGTGGACTGATCCAGCAGGGATCATGTTCCAAGAATTTGATTTGCAATTAAAAACTCTCCTTAATGCAGTGGAAGTTCTGGTACCAGCACACAGTTGTGGGGTGAGCACACTGTGAACATGAACACACTTAAGCAACACAATTCATATCACATCCAAATGCAAGTCCAAAGCAGCTGTCAAGTCAGGTATAGCCATTGCTAGATTGGATTTAAAGTTTTCCTACCCCACTTCTAGACTGATAAAAAGAGGGAAGTACTTTTAAATGAAAAGGCAGCATGTCATAGCCCAGTGATTCCAAAACTGTGTTGCTAGGGGTATGTGGCTGCACTGGGTGATGTGCACAGTGGGGTGACACCACTACTCATCAAATTGTTTAAAATAACTGAATTTTTAAATATTAAAACTAATGCTACAATCCAGATGAACTATGGGACCTTTTACACTGACGTAGTTACAGTGCCACCTATGGGAAACCTATGGGAAATGCATAAAGCAATCCAGAGTAAGTGCCTCTTACATTTTCCCATAGTTACTCTGGATTGTAGGGTAAGTTAGATGAATCATTTTATAGAATGCAGTGATACAAACCATATTTTAAAAAAATATCTATTTGAAAAATCAGAAGGGATGGGCAATGGTGCATCACCAAGCCCACCACCTGGCATATTGCCATACCTACTGTGTGGGAGGGGGTCCATCTTAGGAATGATGTGCTGGCCTCCAATATCCAGTGACGCAAACAGTAGTGATGCAACTGGCTATGGCACCTCAGTGCTATTGCCAAATATTTCATTCCAATTTGCTCTCTTCTACCTACTAAATTTTGTTTTCAGTTTCCTCTACAGCCTGAATTGAGGCAGGAAGAAGTGAGCCCAGTGATGGGATTCAAAGAAATTAACAACCGGTTCTATGCCCATCTTGCAGCCACTTTTAAATGGCAATTTTTAAACTTTATATGTCCTGTATCTCATTAACAACCGGTTCTATAGCGTAGGTGCGAACCTGCTGGAACCCACCACTGGGTGAGCCACATCAATCTTTAGCCAACTGCATGAGAAATTATCTTTTTTCAAAGCATCCAGATTAAAAGACACCCAGATCATTTAGTTATAACCAAGTAGTGGTACCCTAGCTTTAACTGCAAATATTTGAAGCTGTAACAATTAGGAGGGAAGTAAGCTCTAAGAGAAATAGGACTTCCTATGAAGAAAGGAAAAAAAACCTTGACTGAAAAACCAATGCAGACCCTGATTAAAACTCAGCCATGCAAGATGCTGCAGATTACCTACATTCCAATTAAACATGACAAATGAGAGCTCGACAGGTTTCAATTCCCATGCTTTTGATGTCAGAATAATCCATTAATTCCATAGATGAAAACTAAGCAGAATTGTATGCTATATATATTTAAAACTGCACAGCCTGGACATGCAGACTTAAAAACATGGAACTGAAGCGTAGTACATGGAATTGAAAACTGAAATGTACTATATGGCACATAGTAATTCTGTCTGTTACTAACAAGTAATGCTACTTGGGAAGTAGATTTATGCAAAGGGGGGAGGGAGAAAGCCCCATTCAAATGTCAAATGCTACATCTCCAGACTAGCCTCTTATTCTTTCATTACCTACAGGCCAGTGCCAACAAGAATTACAAGGGGCAGATGACATGCTGCTCCTGATGTCAGGTTTAAATAGTTGCAGTTAAAGACAGATTTCAGCCCAACATAGTTTTTGTCACATTGGTTTGCCATCTGTAGAGCAGAGTTGCATCTGCTGCAATTCTCTCTCCTACACAATTGTTAAAGGTCCAGGATCCCTAAGTGGCCCAGCTTGCCCATCTCTTCTTTATGGCATCATGGTACACTGCAGTGGATACTACTTTGATCCCAGATGCCATCATCTTGGAATTATCATCATGCAAGATGGCAATGAGGTAGAAACTGGGAGGCAACATGTCCCAAGTTAAGTTTGGGAATCACCGATCTAGACTTGGGCTGAAATCCTAACCTGGTGTTAGGCTTGGCATAAATCATGTGCTGACCTGGGGATGTCACCAAAAAGCTGTAAGATACTTCTGTGCCACTCTTGGGTAAGGGTTAGGCCAGTGCACAGGCATACACTTGCCTACCTTCCTCACCATAGGAACAGGAAGACAGATGAGTTGTGCCCCAAAGATTTTACCCTAATGGTTGTTCATCATGGGAAGTGAGCAGCTCCCCAGAGTTTCAGACTGAGAATCTTCCTCACCTGGCCCAACAAAAGTACGGTAAAAAACTGAACCTGTAACTAAATCTGAAATCTAAATCTGCATGCAAAACATATGTTCTCCCCACAGCTGTGACCACGAGGATGCCTATCTATATAGGATTCATCAAATGCTACTGAACTGAAATAGGCATTGCTCTGTGACTAGGAGCACAATCTAACCATGTCTACTCAAAAGTGAGCCCCATTGTTGTCAACGGGTCTTACTCCCAGGAAAGTGTCTTTAGGCGTGCAGCCTCGGTGTCCATAAAGGGGCACAAGTACTAGCCCTCTTGCATCATCTGTGCAATTATTTTCAAAGCCTCCTAGTAAATTCTAGTCTATACAAGGACATTCTCCTATGCAAATATTGCTGCTATACTGGAAAAAGATTGCATAATACAACATCTACATGACTATTTCATGCTTCTTACTGAAGAGGAAAGAAGCTTGAAATCAATTCCTTTGGTTTCTGAGAAATGGAAATAAAAGAGGTCCTATCATGAGAGAGAGAGAGAGAAAAAAAATTTATATTGAAAGGATGTCTAAAGTTGCATCTTGCATAATTCCATATTTTTTTTAAGTGAGGCTATTTCCCAATAGTTTAAATATAGGACTATATGGGCGCAATCCAGAGTAATTACGGGGAGTCCTTGCTCCGGAGTAAGAACAAGTTACTCTGGATTGCAATGTGAATTTCCCATAGGTTTTCACTAGGTGGTGCAGTAACTACGGGTGCATGTAATGTCTCTTACGTGCTCCCGCAGTTACTCTGGATTGTAGCCTACGTCTTGAGTAAATACATAAATGACAAAAACTCGGGCTCCTTTACAAATGGTGTTTTGTCCCCATAGCATATCTAACTTAAGAAAAAAAATGTCTGGGACATGCAATTTTCAGCAGTAGGAAGATTCAGTTCAGTTTGAAGGTGGATTAAAGTTTTCATTCCATATCCCCACCACAACATTGTATATGGCATAGCTTGTATATTTCACTGTTTCTGTATTATGCTGAAAAACACAACATGAAGTTTATGAAACAATCAAGATTTGCCCAAGATACAATTTGCTTTTTTAAATGTGAGCTTCAATGTTTATTTTAAAATTACTATTAAAAATGAATAAGCGCCTGATGCATTTCTTTATGGCCCTTTTATAGGACAATGTGGATGGAACTGCGCCCTAAGTTGCTTACATAACTGCATAATCAGCCACAATAACTGAACAGCTTTCATTTATAGCAAACCAATTTAAAACACAATAGAATGACTGTGAATTAATTATTATTATCATGTTCACTTCTTACCCTTCTTCTCTCTTATCTTTTCCTTGCAGTAAAGATACTGAAGCAATAGATATAATCCTATCACTCCATTCAATTTGAGGTTTAAATCTAGAAACAAATCCATTAATTTTCTGGAGCAAAGCCTTTACAACAGGCTGGTGCAGTGGAACTCCTTGCCACTGGAAATGTTCAGGGAGCAATGAATCCACCTGCATTCCAACTCTCATGTGATTATCATTAGCAACACCTAAATCTGTGACAAGTCCACAAGATCTACACATCATCAAGTGACTATTTTAAATAATTAAGGCTGCGATCGTGAAGTGCACTTGAGCCAGCCTATCTGGCATTGGACTGGCCTAATGCCAAGCCTATCTGCATCAGAAAAGTCCAGAGACAGTGTAATCCAACTAGGCTGGTGCGAGGCAGATGGACCTAGGCTAGCCTACCAATGCTAACCTAGGCAGCTCAGCAGGGGAGTGTTGGGGGCATGTGGGGCATGGCAGTTAGACCATATCCAGACCTTGTTTCCGGGGCCAAAATGCCCTGTCACAGCCTCTCTTACTCCCAAATCCAGATTAACTACAGGAACATGTAAGAGACTTTACGTGCACCCATAGTTACTGCACCACCTAGTGAAAACCTATGGGAAATTCATATTGGAATCCAGAGTAAGTTGTTCTTACACCAGAGCAAGGACTCCCAGTAGTTACTCTGGATTTTGCCTTTACTGTGTAAATCTGCTCATAGGAGTCCATGATAAGCCAAAGTAAAAATGGAAGAAAGGAAAAAAGTTCTAAGTCCTAAACCGGCCTAAGCAACACTCCTGCCGGTCAAACTCAGGATACAGCACAACTCCAAAGCCCACTCCAGCAGCCATTCCCCTTGCACCCACCCTACACTACAGGTAATGCTGGACAGCAGTATCTAACTCCAGCTGTGACTGGTTGCTTGGGACTCCTGGGCTTCCTCATTCAGCAGGCAAGGCATAGGCACTACAGCTTATTCAGTATGATCTGAGTCAGGTCTCCTTGGGAGCAAGCTCTCCCCAGGTGCCACTAATTTGGTCCTCAGCATTTAGGCCAGCCTGAGAGGACTCCTAGCCCTGTGGATTTGGTCTAAGTGTCAGCTCAGGATAAGGCCTACTTTAGGCCCGCTTAACTGGGACATTCATTAACTGCTAATGAATAATGTCCATGATACAAAAAGCGTTCCTTTAAAAACAAAGAAAGGCAGGTAGGATGTCATATTGATGAGATATATTAATAATAACTTACCATAACAAAATTAATCAGGTATAGTTAGGGCTTTTTGCCATTCAGGATGCAATCCTAACCAATTTAGGATAGCAAAACTCATCCATATCCCCATTCTCACAGTGGCGCAGGGAGACTAGCACATGTCTGTGCACTGGCTTAACCCCCCCCCCCCCCGGAGTTGTGCAGAAGTGCTTTATATCACTTTTGCAACATCCCCAGGCAAGTACAGGACTTATGCTGGGAGCTGTGCCAGCCTAACCAGGGATTAGGATTGCACAGCCAATCTTAAACCAGCTGACTTTGGATGAAAAATGTCCTTTGTGCCTTTTAAAATGGCACCCTTGTATCCTCTCTCTGCAAATCAATCAGTCCAATCATAACCTTCAAAATTGTGTGGCATCTCGAAAGCCACTGCAAAAAATACCTTATAGCAAGCAATTTGTTGCCCATGTAAAACATAAATGAGAAATATCTAGCTTTGGGGAAGGAGGGACGTTGTGCCTACGTCAGCAGGAATAAACCAATGCGTAAAGAAAAATTAGTTATTAGAACAACTACTCTTAGAAGTCTCCAAAAGAAACTCACACAAAACTGAATACCCAGATGCATATAGGTTTCAAAGCCAATATGCTATCTAACCGTACTTTTGCGTCAGTCCGAATGCCATTAGTACAATCATTACACTTCAATACAATTTGTTTGCACTCTGACATTAGAAAAAAAAACTATGTGCTTTATAGATCCAAAGAGCAATGAAATCTATATGCTTGACTTAAAAATAATCTGATCCAGACAAGCAAGTAAGGTGCAGCAGATTCTCAAAAGCAGCTCAAAATGCATTAGAAACTATGAGAGTAATTTCAAATTGTTTTCTACCCACAAGACAAAAACATGGGGGGAAAAATCTTATTTAATTGCTAGAAAAACAATACACATTGCTGGGGAATGCGTTGCAATTGAGACCTTGATATCAATAACCAATTTTGGGTGAAATGTTTTGATGGAATTTCTACAACCATGCAGAAAAAAGGAGTGGATTTTTTTCCTTTTGACAACACAGTCCTCTGCATGTCTACTTAGAAGTAAGCCCAATGGGACTTATTTATTTATTCCAATGGGACCCACTCCCAAGTAAGCCTAAATAGGATGACAGCCTTAGTCATTGACATCTCTTGAAAATTTGTCCTTGCAATGTATTCAGTCTCCACAGTTGATATCTATGGTTAATGCTTGCCATCAGGATGTCCATAATGAAGCTGGAGACTTCACTTTAGCTTGCTATGAAATAGTGTACACTTGTGGTTCGTGCCTTCCACAGCAGACAAAGATGGCCTCACAGTCACTCTTGCACTCATACACTTGCCCTCAGATCAGCCTTGCATTCCTTACTAGTACATACTATATAAAGTGCATACTATACTCGAGTATACTATATAGTGCATTCTATAATAAGCACATGAAAATCAAAGACGTACGCTGCATTTTGAAAATCACACGCATGTAACTGGGGGACGTGACAACAGCAATCTAACGGGGAAAATTTAAATCCCTATTTGGGCAGATGCTGAACTTATCAGTTCTTTGCATAAAAATAGTTTATAGGAGTGTGACTCTTTTTAGAACCTCCTTTTAAAGAACAATTTAAGACAGACTTACTCAGCTCCGTGCTGTTTTATTTTAATTTAATGGTCTCCACAATATTTATTAAACAAATTTGATGCGGTTTAATTTGTATAGTTCTTTTTTCTATCTTGTGAGTTTAAATATGATGGCGCGCAAGCACAACGTTAAGTGTACTCAAGCCTCATTGAGTTCAGGTGAAAGGTGTGTGTGCATGTTTCCTCCCTGTTGACGTCAATGGGACTTAAAGGGAGGCTTGACGTTTGATACCTTATGGATCAGAAAAGTTTTATTATCTTTCCCTCTCCCCAGAACTGACCTCTTGACAAGTCTACTTTATGTGGACTCACTATGGAAACTAGGTGTGTGGGTGTTGTGTTTGCCCCTACCATTTTCCATATGCTCTGCCTCACCAACACTGCCATCCGGTGTAGTCCTCTCGTAGTTGTCCTCTGGGAGTGGAAGGGCACCCAGCCTCGGCCCTGAAGAACTCTTACTGCTTGGTGTTTCTGACTCCTCCAGACCGCTGTCATAGCAACTCTGCAATGACCCTTGATGTGGGTCCTGAGGCTGACTCACAACTGAAAACGTCACTCTACGGAATGGCTGCAAGAGAAAAGATTTCTGAATGTCACTCAAGAGGAAGGGTCTTTGAGAAAGCCATTCTTAACAAAGAAACATCACGCAACCCACAGTTGAGCCCCAAATTCCTAAAGCTGGTTAAATCCAATACCGCTTCTTAATACCTAGGTGCTAAGACCCTATAGACCAGGGGTGGCCAAATCATGGCTTGTGAACCACACCGACTATAGTCGATACAATGTGCTATCCGCCAGCTGGGATCCTTTTTGCATCACAATTAATGTAAAAAGTCAATAAGAAATGTTCAAGCGTAATTATTATTATTATTATTGTCCAGGAGTGAGAACATATATTTAAAAATATGAATGTTTCTTAAATAGTGCCTCTCTAAAACATGTGAGGTTTATAGTAAATTTATATCTTATAATAAGCAAGTTTGGCCACCCCTGCTGAAGGTTGAAAAAAGCATTCATGCACTATATGCTAACAAATGTTCTTGAAGCGTCAGGTGGACCTCTCGAGGGATGGGATGGATAGGAGGAGAGGCTGGTTCAATCATACATGGAAGAACATCACTTCGATTTCTGTACATTTGATGTTTGGCAGGTGGATACGTGAACTAATTTCAAGGAGAAGCCCTACATTATAGTGGATATGGGGTGATCATACAGCTGCCTGGTGTTAGATCTGCTATGGCCCATTTCCACTTTTAGGTCACCACTTATGCATGAAACCAATCTTTGAAAACTTGTCAACAGAAATACAAGGAGGCCTGCGTCAGTCTTGAAAGACTACGGTATCGTGCTCTGCGCTGCATACGCTGCATGCGAAGCACGAAAGCCTGGGCTGGATTGTTATGGAGACAGGCTGTTACCCAAGCAGCAAATCCCTCCTCTCCGCACCACTGAATTAGTCCAATGGAAAGGCAGAGCCAATACGATTGGATCCAGCTGGCGTCGCAGAGCTGGGCTAAGGACAGGAGCTCATCCTGTCTTATGGGGCTGACCCGGGTCTTGAACCCTGGCCTGCTGGTTAACAGGCACAGTGTTTTAACCACTTGCACCACCCACAGTCATACTTACTATGTCCCCCCACCCCCCAGGCATCACATTGTGACTTTTCCATTCCTCTTAATATCATTGTCCAAATACAATGGAATTCACAGAGTGAACATTTCAAATGCAATAAATGAAGAAGAATTCCAAATTATCCCTTTTTAACACTTTGTTCTTTAAATTTTCGCAATGTTTCATTACTGGGAATGAAGAAGTAAGAAGATTCTCTATATTTTGAAAGTTTTGTTTCCTTATAGACCTTTTATTTGAAAATGTCATGAGCCAAGAATATTAAGCCAAAACCTGTTTTTCTTTCTGTTTTCAGTTTCCTATGAGTTCGAGAGAGCACATCTGAATTAGGCTTGGTGATTAATCAGTATTGGTTTCGCCCAAGTAACATCTGGATAGAGTTCCTTCATGGATTATGGATGTTGATTGTGGGCAAAGTGATGGAAGTGGTTTAGACGCACGTTCTCTTCCCTGAACCAAATACACTGGAATGTAGCAAAAGTGTGTCTTTCACCACACTTTTGAACCATATGCCATGCCAGAAAAATCAGGAGATGCATGTTAAATGGCAGGACAACCTGAATTTAAATAAAGCTGAAGTACAGCTATCTTGAACATCGCTGGACGAAGACTGCTACTCAAGATTTCAACATGAAAACTTCATGCTGTCTGACATAAAGCTCTTCCGAGGGAAGACCAAAATGATATAAGATTTTATGGAAACCATAAATGTTACAGTATACTGTCGCTGCCAGTAGCACTAACACACACATGGGCATTTTAAAAATCAATGCCTGTGGTTTTGAAAGCCAGTCCACGTAAGCAAGGTAAAGGAGGGAGGGAGAGAGAGAGAGAGAGAAAGAGGGAAAAGTAGAAAATGTTTCAGTCTCTCCACTCCTTTGTCATAAAATTTAATGCCGGGAGATTGGGTGTTGTGCCAGCTGACTTAATAAAGCCTTCAAACTCCTGTTTTCACAACAGACACCACAAGCTTCCATCGACACTACATTCATTGATTATCATTATGGATTTGTGTTCATTCAAAATGTCAACAGCCGCAAAGTATTAACTGTCACTATAAAGGTTTATTCATTGAACTCTGACACCCAAGTGTATTCCTGGAAAAGGAAAGGGCAGGAAAATCTCATCAATGAACACTCTCCAAAGTCTAGCAGAGTCAGCAAAACTTAAGGTTTACGTGATATTTTTGGCCAGTTTCATCACTCCTGGGTCACATCATTTTCAGAGTAGATGATCATAGCTGTGAGGATGGGGTTGATATCCAGCAGGTACGTATTGCCGTTTCAGAGACAGTGAACGTTGGCCATGCCCTGGGCATTGCCCACAGCTTGTGTATTGCAGAATAGATAATTCATATGAATGGAAACACATGACTGAAATGTTATGAACAAGACTTTCATGTGCCATTGGTCAAAGAGTTCTTACGCATATGGGTGCACTAACAATCACCCAATGGTATGTTTTTAGTTATTTCCTGAATCAAACCAAAATTCCATTTAGTTTGGTTTTATTTTCAAACAGCAATAAGCTGAGTGATAATAAGCAGGACATGAAGCTGTCTTTATTTGTCCTCAACATTACTGAGTAGGAATCAACGGATGGACATGAAGATTTTATGTTTGATTCAGGCTAAGGGCTATCAGTTCAACTTTCTGAATGAACATGCCTACCCCTTCATTTAGGCCAGTGCTGCATAAATTCTAGACACACATAGCAAATGAGTATTTTCCTCTGGATTAAAACTGAAGGTAGCCATCAGGCAAAATCCAGAGCAGTTATGGGTCCACGCAGCTATGTCACCCTCTAGTGTTATTTTATGGAAAGTCACCTTAACTGCTCCATCACAAAGGGCTTAATTTGACTTTAGGATATGGGCCATCATCTGCAAACTTGCAAAACTCCACTTAGGCCAGTCTAAGCCCTAGAATAAGTCTTGTGCTGACCTGGGGGGTGTCACAAAAATGAAGTAAGACACAGCCCTACTTCTGGAGGGGGGGGAGTTAGACCAATGCACCAGCATACACCAACTCTCCCATCCCATAAAAGAAAGATAGACCAGGTGAGTTAGGTCAGCCTAAATTTCTTAGGATTGTGTCCATCATCACTCTACACAAGAAAGATTTGTCAGTTCATGGGGAAATGAGCATGCATCTTTTTTTCTTTTTCTTTTTTGGAAGCGCAGGACTGCCCAGTTAAGAAAACCTTATAGCATCCAACTCTCCTTTTTGCCCATTCAGACAGGGTTTACAGATTGAGATGGGTATGAGGATATGACTGGGTATAGGGGCACAGCTCAGTGGTGTGAAGCATAGTATGCTTGCAGAATGTCCAAGGACATTGTCCAGGTAGGGCAGAGGGACATCTTCAGTACCAATGGCTAAATAGATTGTTAAAAAATGGGGTCATGCATCCTGGGGTCATAAAGAGGGATGCTTCAGGGATTCACCCATTACAGCAATACAAAGTAATGCAAGGGAAGGGGATGGAAACCCAGCAAGTTTTTCTCCCCCTAGGATGTTGTCGCTGCTTATATATTTGGCAGAAAGAGTGAGAAGAAATTCTATAGTTGGCATTCCTGCTCTGTTAAGCATAGAGCGATTGAGGCATCAGATGAGTGGCTGAGTTTTTTTTCCCAAGATACAAAAATAGGCTGAAATGTGTCTCTTGGCACTCTGATCTTGAAATCCCCAATGCTGCTTCTTTGCAACTTCCCCGCCATCATTCTGTAGTTTTTTTAACACCTTTGTTGCTTTAACAGTTCTAGCTGGTTCCCTTGTTCTGGTGTATTTAAAGTATCAGTCACAGCTTGCAGTCTGGTAGGGCTTGGAATATTCTTCTGTTTAGGTGGACAGAGATCACACCTGCCTCATGATCCAATAGCTTCTATCTATTGACATCCAAAATGGCATGGTGAGGAGAGGCAGGTATGTATCCGTACACAAAGGGAAATAAGTACACTTGGCTCCTCCTAAAGAGGAGGGAACAAGAAAGAGATAGTATATATTATATATAAAAGAAGTTAAAGGAGGTATGAAATAGAGTGCAGCAGCCTGAAGCTGGTCCAAGAACTTCCACATAGCAGAGTAGCAACTGGTAGGTGAAATTCCCTGGTGGTGGTAGGTCAGGCATATCATCTGAGCCTCCACCAAGTGGAGCCTATACTACCTTTGACTCAAATGCCTCCACACTTGTGTCATAAATAGCCTCCCCTGGAAGCAATTCAGTGGTGCACGCTATGATTTCCACATCTACACCAACCATAGACAGGTGCCATGTTCAGATTCTGGTGAGTAGAGGTCATGTTGTGCTGGTGACTCCATGGACATGGGATAGCGGTTCAACTACCTCACCTCTCTTACCTGAATAATCCCCTGAATAGGGAGAGGAACTGTGGGAGATAAAAGAATGGTGGGTTTCAGAGTGGGAGATGCTTACCCACCATTTTCTCTACTTCATCCTTCCACTTCTAATCCTAGGAAGGAATGAGGAGAACCAATATAAGTGGACAAATGGAAGTTGGCTCCCCATTAGACATGGGTGTAGTAGAATTCCCATGCATTCCCATGCATGTAGTTGAATTCCCATGCACTACTACAATTCCCATGTAGTAGAATTCCCATAAAAGCACACCAGTGAGGGGAACATCTCCACATCTACATGTTCACTCACTGATACACACGCATGTCATTCATGGCCACAAAGGTGTGACAGCAACTGACAAAAATCTCTGCCTGATTCTTCTGTTACCTCATGACATGGAATACTGTAGATAGATAGTTTCTTCCTAACATTCCTGTGAACTAAGAAAGCATTCCTGATGCTTGCAACATAAATACAATAGCACTAACTTTGGCCCT